>JACSVZ010000006.1:51247271-52447271 GCA_014706295.1 Lycocorax pyrrhopterus obiensis
TCCACCGGAGCATCTCAGAGCCAGAGCTGGAAGGAACTGGAGCAGCCATCCACCGGAGCATCTCAGAGCCAGAGCTGGACCGGGTATCACCTGCAAGTGAAAGAAGCAGAAGGAACAGAAATCACCTGGCTCCTCAAATATCCTGAGCAGGGGGTCCGTCAGCAGGAGCCGTGGGAACCAGGAAGAGCTCTTGTCCAGAGCGTCCATCAGCTGGACAGCTGTACCAGGCGGCCCTGAGAGAGGGAGAGCTGAGCTTACCTGCAGCGGCAGCAGGAAGGTCTCGTGGCCGGAGCCGCAATTACGGCAGCCCGGATTCCGAGCCAGGCGTGGACGTCCCTGATGAGGAGCTCCGAGCAGCAGGGAGCCCAGCCTCTTCCATCGGGGACTGAAGCCACGCCAAGCGCCACTCTCGGCCTGGAGGCCTCTCCCAGGCCCGTTCCCGGGAGCAGAAGCGAGGCGGGACCCCCAGCTCTCCGGACGTGGTGCGGCCCTCTGTGTCTCTGCAAAAAGGGGTCAGTCAGGGTGCCCAGCACAGCCCCACCTAACCCAGAGGAGATGCCCGTCCCCTCCCAGGCAGGGGCAACCCTTCCCTCCCTGCTGTCCGGCGCTGCCCGCCGAGGATGGGGAGGGGAGGGAGAAAAGACAACGGGACAGCTCAGGGCTCAGCCCAAAAAATGCAAACTTCCGCCCAGAAGAGCAGAGCAGGAGGCACAGATTGCTGCAACCCCTCTGCTCAGTGAGGGCCGTTTCGGGAACGAGCCCTTAAACAATCCGGGGCCGAGGGCGGGCTGTGCCCACCCAGGGCCTGGCCTGGCCCAGCACCTTCCCCCGGCCACCCTCGCCCCGCCCCGGAGCAGGACTGGGGAGCCACGGAGTGTGCTGCACATCCCGATAAACATCACTGACCCAGGCACGGCACAAACCCCGATCCCAGCCTGAACACGCCCCAGGGCCAAACGCCCAAACGCAGCTGAGGCCAAGCCCATGCTAAATATCCAATGAAACTGGCCACAAAGGGCCCAGAACAACCAGAAGCCCCCCGGGACGGGGAGCAGGACAGGATCGTCCCCAGCCTGTCCGCGACCAGAAGCCAAAGCAGCGGCAGCACGCGCTGGGTGGTTGCCGAGGGTGTGGGGAGAAGCCACCCTCGGGCAGCTCTGGTGCGGCACCTTCTCCCAGCTCCCTTTGCAGCGATGGCTCCCAGAATTGTTCGGGCACAGCTGAATCCCAGCCCCAATTCCTGTCCCGCTCCCCCTGCAGCCAGGGCCCTATCCAGGAGCGCTGCCAGGGGCAGCCCCAAACCGCACCGCAGCAGGACGTGCCACACAGCCAGAAACCACAAGCACAACCCTCTTCTTCCCGAGGAACAGCCAGGCACCACGGAGAAGCAGGGCACAGCCACCACCCTGACCCTGCTGCAGCCTGGCAGCGGTGCCAGCCCCAAACTGCCCCGCAGCAGGGCCGGCGCCAGAAGCTGCCGGCACGGCACGGCACGTCCTCCTCAACCACAGCCTGGCACAACTTCCTCAGCTCCTGTGCGTTTGGGGCATTCCTTCCTTCCCGCCCGATCCCGCCGCCTTCCCCAAGGGCACGGCAGAGCTGCCCGGGTCACAGCACTCACCGGACATTCCAGCCTCTCCCGGTGCCGCGCTGGGGCCGCGCTCCTCACCTGGGCTCATCCTCCCGTGCCAGGGTGCCCGGGGCTGCTCCTGTCGGGGCCACGTCCCAGGCTGAGCCCCTCGGCCCGTCCCCTCTGCCGTTTCCTGCGTGGAGACAGTCCCTGGTGAGGAAGAGGCTGCAGCTTTGCCTCTTTGGAAGACTGAAGCTCTGCCCCAGCAGGAGCTCCCGACCCACACCACAGGTCCCTGCAGGCGGCAAAACGCAGTGGTGAAAGCAGACCCTGCTTTTAAGGACTGCGGCCGACCGCCGTGGGTCATTACCTGCCCCGCGCTCCCCCCTTTTCCCTGCGGTGCTGCAGGGGCCGGGTCACCCCCCCTGAGCCCCCGACGGCTGCAGCTTTCCGGGCAAACGAGGGCCGCCGGCGCCTCTCAGAAGCTTGCCCGGGGCAGGCTGGGCCCAGGGCCGGTGTAGAGGCTTTGCCTCCTCTCCTTCCCCCCCGCTGCGGCTGCAGGCCCCACCTGCCCCTTTCCAGCCTGACCCGCGGTTTGGTGGCTCTGCCTCCCTCCGGTGAGCCCGGGAGCAGGAACCGAGCCGCGCTGCCCGGGCAGGGCCTCTGGACAACGAGGCACAGCTTGCTTGGACACAGGGACCGTCAGGAAGCCTTTCCCCAGACTTACCGAATTTCACAGGAAGGGCCAGGTGGCTGCAAGTGCCCCGTCCTCCGGGAGAGCTCCGTCGGGGAAGGCCCATCTGGGGGAGCCGTGCCGGGCAGCCTTCTCTGCAGCTCCCCCACAGCTGAACCTCTGCGAATACGTTTGGAAAACACTTGTGCAGGTTCCAAGTTCCAGAGCACCGCCCGGCTCCCTTCTCTACCATGTCACGCGTTCCTGCGGGACAGGCCCCAGCCCCGAGCTCCCGGCACGGCCCCGGCACGGCCGCTCCTGCCATCCCCGGCCGGGAGCCGCAGGCCGGGATAGCCCCGAGGTGGGAGAGCACGTACTCACCCTGGGCCCGAGCTCCGGAACGCCTCGTCCATCCCCGCGCACATCCAAAGGTCTCTCCACGCGCACAGTGCTGCCGGGGGGTGCAAACCGGCTCACGGCACAGGAGCCCCAGCCCGGCCCCTTTGCCCCAAGCGGCGGCCCCGACCACCCGCCCGGGCAGCGTCCGGCTCCCCGCTACAGCCCAGGCACCGCCGCGGGGACCCCGCAGCCTCTCCCGAGCCCCAGCGCGACCGCAGCTCCCGTCAGGGCCCCGCCGTCCCGCCAGCAAAAGGCCGCGGGGCGCGCACTGCGCATGCCCCGGGCGGGGCCTCGGCACCGGCGCTCCGCCCCCGCCCGGAGCCCCGAGCGCAGCTGCGGCCCCGACTCCGCCGGGGCGCCCTCTGCGGGACTCGCACCGGTACTGCAGCGAGCGCCCCTAGAGCGCATCCTGCCGAAGCCAACCCGGTACTGTGGAAAGCGCCCCGATAGCAGCCCTACAGCGCGTTCTGCCGAATTACAGCCGCTGCTGCGGGCCCCACAGTGGCGCTTTCTGAGTTAAAGCGGTGCTGAGCTCGGTCTGGCACTCGCTGCACGGTTCAAACGCCGGACACGGCCGGGCCCGCACCCGCTGCCGAGCGAGGGCCGGGGCCGCGGCCGAGGCCGAGGTGCCGCACCCACGGCCCCTTCTCACTCGCTGCCCACGGCACCTCTGCCCGTGCCGAGCCCCAACACGTCGGCAGAGTGAAACAGCCCCTCCCATCCCCGGCCCTGGGTCCCTGTAGGGCGCTGCCCGCTCCCAGAATGGTACGTGTGGCACCCCACGCTGGCACCCAGGCTTGGTCCCTGATCATTCTCGGGGAGAAGCGATCCCACCTCTCCCTGCTCCGGAGCGGCCGCTGCTGTCAGAGACGCCCGGCTTGCAGAGGGGGAAGCCGAGTCACATTTCACACATGAGACCGGTTCCCGTCTGGAACTGCCCTCCCTGGGCCTGCAGCCCAGCAGCAACACGTGGCTCTCACACGCTGCAGCCCCCTGGCATGAAGAGGCCCATTTCTGCAGCGTTTTCTTACAGAGGAACACGAACCTTGGTCTACACTTTTACATCCAGAGTCTTTCTTTCTTTCTTCTTTCCCATAAGCAGTTCGATGGATTCAGAGGCCTGCTGCAGCATGGAGGGACTGAGGCAGCTTTGCACAGACCACCCCTCCTCTGCCCCCAGCACAGCGATGCCCGTGTGCAGACTGCAGGAGCAGACCAGCAGAGGCCGACATGCCAGGGGAAATCCAAGTGCTCCTTCCTTCTCGGGGAAACATCAGCAGCTCTTGCTGCACCTGCTGTGAGGGACACCAAGTGTCCCGCCCCCGCCCCTGCGATGCTCCAGGAGAGGCTTTGGCAGAGCTGCCGTGCTCTGCACCTGCCCTGACAGGCTCGTGTTTCTTCTCTTTGCTGAGGAGGGGACCTGAGCCAGAGAGGGGACTTGGTCCTGGTCAGGCAAACAATGGCCCGCTCCATCCCAGACAGACACCCCTCATGTGCGCTCCAGGCAGAGCACACCCCCTCCTCACCGGCTGCTGGCAGGGCACGGTGCCCAGGAGGTGACACAACAGCCAAGTTTGTGTCCTTGGTCCCTTAGGACAAATGTGGCGACCACGCGTTGCCCAGAGCAGGCCTTGTGTAGCTGCGCTTTGGGACTTGCTGGCCGTGAGGGCTGCAGGGCCCAAAGGGCTTCTGTGGGCGAGGGCCGGTGCTGCCGAGTCGTCAGCGCTCCCTGCCGAATTCCAGCGCGTACTGGGGGCGAGATTCGCGCCGCTTCCAGTACCAGGCCGTCACCCGGCAGGGCGTTAAAGTGCCGGCAGCACTCGCCGCTCCCTGTTCTGAGACAGCACCGGCTCTTTTGCGCCAGGTCTGTTGGGCGCCGGTAGCGCAGGGCGCGCAGATTCGGCCCGCAGCACAGCCGCGTACCCGGCCGCAGGTGCTGCAGGGGCGCCAGAGGCGCTGCTGGGGCTCTCTGTGCAGCGCCGGGTTTTGTTCGACAGGGGGGCGCAATTCCTCCCGGTGCTTTTGGCTGCAGGTTTTTGGAAGACACGATTTAGCTGGATCCCACTCCCATTGCTACAATCCATAGGCACTCATGTGTTTCCCTTGTACGTCACAGTGTCTTTCAGCTGGCATAAAGACAGACCCGTGCAGCCAAGCTGCAGCCCTTAAAGCAGCATCTCAAGCCTTAGTGTTGACATAGTTTTGAAAATTACTTCCCAAGAGCTCTCGGTCCCATGCTGATCAACATTCCTTCTGTTCCCAGGGCTCTCTTTTGGGCTGGGGCTTTCCACGGCTGATATTTTTTGCCCACCTGGGTTAGTTTCTAATGAACTGAATTTCCCTTTTCTCTTGTAGAGTCTGAGTTGAGAGGGAGGAGGACCAAGCACCATCTGCAGCCGTACCCAAGACCGGCACAAAGTGTTCTTTAACCACTTCGGCATCGCCCGAAGAGGTAGGGAAGCCTCCCCCTGGTTCCCTGGAGCTTGTTTAATCTCTGCTGCCCGTGGGCAGAGAGAGCCAGTTCCCAGCCTCGCCCACAAGTGCTGAGCAAGCAGGTCACTGCAACCCAGGCTTGCCTCGTGCTGAGATAACGTGTTTGGACAGGCAGCCCCGGGGTTCACTTGGCCAGGCCACCAGGCCTCCGGGTGCCAGATAAGCCGAGGACAGGTTGTAAATGTCACCCTTTGTACTCTGTCATGTCCAGTTCAGTTGCAATCGGCCTGCGGTGGGATTTGGAACAGCGATAAAAGCAGGAGCGCCCTGCTTAGGAGGTTAAGGGGAGGGGGAGTCAGAGAGCGTCTAAACTTGAGGAATTTCTTTCTTCTTCCATCCCAGATGTTGTGGGTTCATTTTATGCTCTTAAATGATCTGGCAGATAGGGTTTGCTTCCCAAAAAAGGGCATGTCGTGTTGGTAACAAACACATAAGCAGCAGCCTCTACAAGCATCACTCCTTTAAAGCTTTCACATTCGAAATTGGGCTGCAGATTCCCCTCCCAATAGCCAGAGGCCCCCAGGATCAATTATTAATTCCTTCCTCCTTCTTAGAGGGTAATTAACGACGTCGTTCCAGACTCTCCAGAAAGACATTCATTGCACGGAGCACAGAAAGTGGAAGAGCCTCTCCTGGAAATGATCCTCACCTAAGGCAGGACAAGGTTGTGTTCAAGGAAACCATTTCATTATGGTGTGAAGGGAAGCATCCTACAGCACAGAAGCAGACACCCAGTTCTCTTGCTCGAGGCCTGCTGGCGCCAACACCACTCTCTGAACTAGACTGGGGCTTCAGCTCCCAAACAGAGGGGTCAGTCCTCCAAGTCCATAACAGGGATCAATTTTCTCTATTTTTTGTACTATCAAAAATGTTTGTTACAGAAGAGGTGGCCTCTGAGGCAACCCATAGGTCCTAGAGTTACTGGAATGTTTCTTGTCTACTCCGTGGGACACGTGTATTTTGCTTTTGCCGTGGTTCTGGAATTAAAAGGAAGAGAAGGAGTAGGGCAGGGTGGAAATGTGAGTAGGGAAACTCACAGGGTACAACTCTGTCCTCATGTCTCTGGGGTGACCAAATTGCACTTCAGAGGGAACCCGGACATCCCACACAGAGGAGTCCTCCCGGGACACTTGGCAGTTGATTCCCAACACTGGGACCGTGCCAAGCACCCGGCGCACTTCCCCCCACGTGCCACTGGCATGGAACGCGTATCCAATACATCCTCGCGAGCCCGGAGGCAGCCGGGATGGAGGGAAGCGCTGCCGGAAAAGCAGTGAGGAAGGAAAGGTGCTTCGTTCCCAGCCCCACGACTCGGAGGAGCCACAGGACAGCGGGATTTGCTGCCAGCTTTATGGCAGCACGGAGCTGCGGGGGGCCTGGGCGTGCTGCCGCTGGTACTGCCAGAGGTTATCCTGTCTCCTGTGCCAGCACGCTCACACCCCCACAGGGGACGCTCCCAGCACAAGGACTCCAGGAAAAGCTGTCACTTCCCATCAGAACGACAGGCCACACAAAGCACCTCAGAGTGACTGAAAACAAGGGAGAAAACAGACATGGACGGAACTTTTTGCTTCCTGACGTGAAAAGAATTTGAGTGGGATCCTTTGAGCGAGACAAATTCTGGTTTGGATTACACCCTGTGCAGCTTTTCAATGTCCCCCAGCCAAAGAATGGCTGGGGAACAAGAGAATCGCCAAAAGTCACCTGGTTTGCATGAAACAAGTCACACTCTGTGTGGATAGTCCATACATTTATAAAGCCTTTTAAAAGTAACAGGTTCTGGACTACAGGTAGAGTCAGAAAAGAGGTTAAGAGATGCACTTTTGGCAAAATACATCCCCTCAGGAAATCATCTCCAGGTCCAACAGAAGTTCCTAAGCCACTCTGATACAGTTGGTCGTTGGCAGGGGCTGAAAAGAGCAATTCCTGCCATCAGACTCCCCAGCACAGCCAAGGAATCACAGAATCCTCAGCAGCAATGAAGTGGACAACTTGGATTTCCTTCCTGCATTGCCTCCAGGCCACACGCTCCGGAAAAGATTTGTTGAGTAGACGGGTAATGAGGTTTTATACAACACATCCCTGCCACACCTTTGAGGCACAGATTCTGCGAGTGTCACGCTGCCCCGAGTGATCTGAAGGGAAAACCTTCCCTCTCTCCAGAAGCTCCCAAGGAGACCCTAAAAGCCAAGCAGAAACCCCTGCTTGTCCCAGTGAGCCTCGAGCTGTTACACTCCAGCCGAAGGAGTGGATTAGGCTGGATCCGAGCCAAACTGCCACAGAATGCACAGTAAATTCCCTGTATTCCAGCAAGAGGAGCTGAGCACTATCCCAGCTCAGAGCACATGGAATCCCATTCACACCTGTACAGGAAGGCAGAGAACTTGTGTTGATTTTTGAGCTAAATATTTGCAGAAAAAGGCTCAAATGTGTTGTATGAAAGTGAGTTTTCTTAGGCAATCTGCAATTACCTATTTGAATCACATGGAGAAGCTGAAATGGTTTTGGCTTTCCATGGAAAATCCATGTATTCAAACACAAAGCAATTCCTGGAAGATGAGGAGGACAGGAATCAGGGTTTGCAGTGGAAGCTGAACAAAGCAAACCTGCAAAAATGAACCAGACTTTCTTTGTTGCCTTTCTAGCATAGAAAACAATACTTTTCTCCTTTGATTTTCAAATCCCTGCATTACAACTTGTTGGTCTTCCTAGCAGGGAATTACTCCTCATTTTCCAAGAGGAATATAATCTGATCACTTCTGTAAATTTAAACCAAGCACTCGGCCAGGGATGTTGGTTTCACAGGGTCATAAAAGAGCACTAAAACAAGACATATTCCAAAACATGTGCTCAGATAAAGTCCAGCCACCTTCCTTTCATGACATTTCCATGTAAAAACACAAACATGAACCATGTTTTCTTTAAAAAATGATGGCAACTCTTAATGAGGACTAAGCTCTCAGTTTGATCTCATTCCTAGTGCTGGCCACACTCCTTTCCAGTTAAATAATTCACACACATTTCCCTCCTGCAAGTGAGTGTTCACTGAACACAGCCCAGTTGCCATCCCAAGAGTGGCAAGGGTTTTCCAAGAAAAGTGAAAAGCAGTTACCCATCCTGCTGAGCATGGAAAGAGGCACTGGAGAATTTAAAGGATTCAAATGAATGCCCCATTCCTGGAAGTGTCCAAGGCCAGGCTGGACAGGGCTTGGAGCAACCTTGTCTAGTGGGAGGTGCCCCTGCCCATGGCAGGGGGTTCAAATCAGATGAGATTTAAGGCCCCTTCCAACCCATACCAGCCTGGGATTCTGTGATGATCATGCATGTGGAAATAGTCTTTGCCCATCTACCTCTGTGTTAACGATACCTACAGCTCTTCAAAGAAATTCTATCTCCAAAAATTTGTCTTTTTATCTTCCTGATGCTTACAGCATACTTAAAAAAAAATCAGTAAAATACCTGTATAACTGGAATTTTTCCCTTAATTCCACAGTTTTGGAGTTGATTTTGTTCCAAGCTTTGTAGACATTTTGATGGTAATTATCAATGCTGCAAAAATGTGTGTGGGGTACCTCATTCAGCCTTTCCCCATGACTCCTTGGGAGCTAAGAGCAGGAGAGATCTTATACAGCAAGGAGGGGTGCAGAAATAACAGGATAACAGCTGAACTTGGGATTTTCCAGTCAGTGATCTGTTCCAAAGTCATCTTCTGCACAGCAGTCACCTTTGAGCAATTTGTAAGTAGATGAGTTCAGTGTGCACAACAAAAAGCCCAAGGAGTGTTTAAACTTCTTGTGTGAGGTGTGATAAGTAGAAAATGCCTATTTGTCTAAATTTTATGGGGGTAAAAAATTTTCAAGGTCCTTCCTTTGCAATAACATGGTCAGTTCATCATCCTGAGCAAATAATGGCATGTCTAATTATTGTGGGAATATTCCCGAAGGGTTAATGTGAAATCTGACAGTAAAAGGGTTTTGATTAACCAGGAATCATTTGGGGGAGGATAAAAGTAACTCTTTCCCCTTAATTCTTTCTGCCTTTCACAGGTAAAGCAAACTCATCCCAAGCCTCTGCCAAAATCTGACAGAATGAACTGGAGAACAATCATTTATGTTGTTTTATTGGTGAGCCTTACAGTAGCCAAAGCCCTGCCTAGAACTTCTCGGGATGTAGGTAAGGATCTCTCTCATCTTTTCTCTCTATTTCTTGTTTAACACTGCTGGCTGACTCGGCCCACGTGGCTCTCTGGTGGCTCACTTAGCCACAGTTGGACGTGGGAATTTTCTTAAGGGACAAAGGTATACAGCAAAACTGTCCCTGGATAAATCTGGTGTGATCAACCTCTTAATTCCTTGAGAATCTCTGTGGTATGCAGGATGGGCAGGGATTACTGAGAGGGAGTGCATGGAAGGGAAATTTTCCCTGCCTACTGACACTTGAGCTACAAAATAAAAAGGTATTTAATGAAGCATTTAGTAAACATTTTTACTGAAATCATCTTGTTTTTCAGAGGGAAAAACAAGCATTGGTCAACGTTTTTCTCAGCTGCACGAGAACAATTTTAAAGCCATGTAAGTTGTCCAGGTAAAGCAAATTTGCTGCCACTGCATACCCTTGTCATTGGGAATGAGTGCACCAAGTCCCACGTTGGCCCGGGGAGATACAAATCCTGTCACTGCCTCTCAGCTGCAAGGCCTGTAACGAGCTGTTAGGAGGCCGGGAGCAGATCTAATGGAGCGTGTTCCTCCCGCAGTGCCCTGATCATGTTTGCCCAGTACGTGCCAGGAGGGACGTTCGGGAGAGCAGCCGGGATGGCCGAGCAGGTCACAGCCCTGGCCAGAAGCTGTGCGGCAGCAGCCAGGGACAGCCCTGACTGCCTGAAGCCTCTGGTAAGCTCAGTCATGCTTCCAGTGTGGCAAACCTTCCCAGAAGTGACTTGTCATTGCAGAGCCCTGGCACGAGTTTTTCCAGAGGCACGAATCCATTACTCTGAGACGTGACCTCCCCACGCGTGCAGGTTTGGCTCGTGGACTCTTTCTCCCATCTATAAAGGTGAACTTCTAATTTTTCACAGGACAGGATTTTCTTTGATACAATATGCCAGGAGGAAAACCTTCCCAGGATTGCTGACTGCTGTGCTAAAGAGGATTCTAAAAGAAATGACTGCTTCCTCTCCCTGAAGAATTTCTCGCAAGGCTTCATCCCTCCTTTGCAAGGGCCAGATGCCGAAGCTGCCTGCAGAAACTACTCACAGCATCAGCAGCCATTAACAGCATAGTGAGTAATAAATCCTAGAGATTGGATGCCTGGACGTGACAGTTATGGGCTGGAGGCAGAAAATGCAGCAGCAACCACAAAGTCCAGCCTAAGAGTCTCTCTCATACTAATGCTTCTTCCTAATGTGAATTACTTGTGTAATTTATCCCGCTGTAATTGCCATTCTGCGAGGCCTGTTGTGCCACCTGCTGCTTTGGCTTTATCTCCAAGTGACATTATTCTGGCCTGGTTTCTTGTAGTCTGTGTAAAGAACTCACCTGAAACCAAGGGCTTCCCTTTAGTCATTAAAAGCCAAGCAGGAGCTGTGCTGCCTCTAAGCCAGAATTGGCAGGATTTGAGACTTCAATTTCCAGGAAAACATCAGCCTCATCAAAATTTTCTGAGATAAACACCACACTGTGCAACTGTTTGATACGTCAGGAAAACAATATCTTAAGTAGCTTTTATCCTTTTGTTATTTTTATAATTTTAGTATCAACCGAAACTAAAGCTGTTTTTCTCTGGTTTCAGTTTTACCTACGAAGTTTCCAGAAAGCATCCCTTCCTGCCCGCCCCAACAATCCTGTCATTCGCTCTCCGGTATGAGGAGATGATGAAGAGGTGCTGTGGAGGTGCAGCAGGCCCCTCTCAGCACCTGGAGGAATGCTTCCGGACACAGGTACTCCATCACAGGGGTTTGGGTTACTGATGTGCAACTACGCAAACACTGAGGGACAAATACCAGCATTTCTTTCTCAACATCTGAGCCTGACACTGGAATTTACCTTGCTAAGCACAAACCGAAATCACACTGCCCTGGAGCTCCTTGGTGACCATTTCCTCCCCTGTGCTAAAAGCACTGAACTGTTGTCTGAAGGGTTCTGCTTTCTTTTCACAGAGCACTTAATAAATGCTGGTGACTAAACAGCAAGCACAACAGTTGCTTGCAACTTGTACAGCATTTTTCTTTCACTGTTAAAAAAAAAATAAATACTGTCACCACTGTAGTTTCAGTGTGAACTACTGTATTTTCTTCCACTTTCATGGCTGCATTTTCTTTCTATCAGGCACCAAAGGTGGTGAAGCCAGTAAGAGAAGATTCCCTGAGGCAGGAACACACGTGTGGAATCCTGAAGAAGTTTGGAGAAAGGACCTTAAAGGCTCTGTGAGTTTTCCCCATGTTTATTATTATTTTGGAATAAAGCTGTGAGTGCCTCCTCAGTGACTCTGAAGTACCAGCCCTGTCCTTTTGTGTGCAGGTCACCATCTAACAAGGAAGACAGATTAGGAATTCAGATTTGTGGGTGGCAGCACTGCCATTTCCTTACAAACTGCCATGAGATTCCAAAAATCTAAACCCAAGTCTGAACCAACCACATGTCTCTGTGATGAAAGTTGGACAACCTCTCCACGCAAATATGATGATGGCTAGCACAATCTCCCACTGTGAATATAAACAATAGTTATTTTCCTCCCCTGTAGGAAACTTACCCAGATAAGCCAGAAATTCCCCAAAGCTGATTTTGTCACTCTTCACAAACTTGTGATGGACGTGGCTGACATGCACAAGGACTGCTGCCGCGGAGACATGCTGGACTGCATGCAGGACAGGGTAAAGCCCTTCCATTGTTGTGTGGCTGCAGAAATTTAATGCTTTTGTTGTTATTGTTTCCAGATTTTTTTTCCTCCTCTGCTGTATGGATTGCTCTGCCAAACTGGAATTTAACTCTTCGGTCTAATAGTGTGGTTGATTTTCCCAACTGGCTTTTCTCGCCGTGAAGCCATTAAAAAGTGCATAAAAATCACCTTCTCTGTCTCTAAAATGGAGATAAAAATACTGATTAAAAAAAAATAAAAAGACCACAATCTGGTAAAATTTCCTTCTTTCCTCTTCTTTTTACAGGAAGACATTCTGCAGTATGTCTGCAGCAACCAGCACATCCTGTCCAGTAAGATCCAGCAGTGCTGTGAACAGCCCCTGTTAAAAAGAAGCGAATGCATCATTCATGTGGAAAATGACGACAAACCTGCAGACCTGTCCCCCCATGTCAGGGAGTTTATTGAAGACAAAGGAATATGTGAACGTTTTGCCCAGGAAAAAGACACACACGTAGCCAGGTAGCACAAGGCTTCCTCTGTGAAATTTTTGCCGTTCCACCAGACAAACCTACCCTGAAATGTCCCTGCTGTCCTTCCCATCCCTGGCCTCCTAAGGGCAGTGGTTTTGGCTTCTCCCTAATTCCTGATCTTCCCCATACTGCAGGTTTCTGTATGAATACTCCAGGAGACACCCAGAATTTTCTGCCCAGATGCTTTTAAGGATTGGCAAAGGCTACGAGGACCTGCTGCAGGAGTGCTGCAGGCCCGGGGCTCCCAGCGGCTGCCGCAGCAGAGGGGTGGGTGCTAGCGGGCCCTGGAGCTCCTCACAGCACATGGAAGGGGTCAGACATGTCACCCCATCACTAAAAAGCCAACATCCCTGCTCCAGGGCCACAGCTCAGCAAATACTGCAATGTCTGACTGATTCCCAAATGGGAAAAGCACCAACAGAGCCTTCAGTTGTGAAGCAATTTAACATGGATGGATGGAGGGAAAGGGATGGAGCTAACACTACCACTTCTGTTGGCCCTGCTCCCTTTTGAGCTCCTGACCAATGCCAGTTCCCCCTCCCAAATGTAGGAAGTACTTACAGTTATTGTCTGAGATCAGGACAGTGGCCTTATAATACCTGAAGTCAGAAGCTGCCCTGTGTCTCAGACCTGGCCCTCCAGCAGCCACACAAAATTCAGTAGGTCATGGCAATTGGAGGTGGACATTTACCACATTCAGACAATTTACAGGGGTGTCAGACAGTAATGGCATTAAAAACAGGTGGTCCATACCAGGTGAGAGGCAGCTGGAGATACTCGGGCCTGATCAGGAGGCAGTAGGACATTCCAAATTCCCCTGAGGCAATGACTCCTCAAATTCACTTATTTTTTTCAGGAGGAAGAACTGAGGAAACATATTTACGAAACAGAAAGTGTCATGAGGACAAGCTGCGACATTTACAATGAGAAAGGAGATTACTATTTCCAAAACGAGTATTACTGTTTCCTATGCTTCCTTACCCTGCTCCAGCTGGGCACAGTCCAGGCTGGAGTAACGCCACGCGGGTCTCACGGGCCAGGCTAAAGGCACTGCTGAAACATTTGGCTGCACACGAACAGAGCAGTCTTACGTCTGCCTACCTGGGCTTAGAAACTCAAGGCTCAGTCCTGTCCTTGTGCTAAGGAGTGTTCCATGGGGCTGGGCTGGAACATTCCACAGGGAAGGCAGAGGCTGCTCACTGCTGCCTGGTGAAACAAAAACACCAGTATCACAAAATCTGTCATTTCAGGCTCCTCATGAGCTTCACCAAGAAGATGCCTCAGCTGACATCTGCAGAGCTGATCAAATTCACCAAGGAAATGACAACCATCGGCTCCAAGTGCTGCCAGGTCGGCCAGGACAAGCTGCTGCCTTGTGCTGAGGAAAATGTGAGTGGTATCCTTTGGTATCTGGATCCTACTTTTTGCAAAAATCAGAGCCATTTCTGCACTAACATAAGGCAGCATTAAGTACAAATATAAAGTATTCTCTATCTTACAAACAAGCTTTAAATTCCTTTTTCCCTAACTTCACTGTGAGCATTGTGTGTTTCAGTGATTTTTGAAAATGAAAAATTAATGTAACATTGTTTTTTTCATTCTCTTGGTAAAGCTGGATCTTGTGCTTGGGGAAATCTGTAGGAGACACCTGGCTGACCCCATAAATCCTGGAGTTTGCCGCTGCTGCAGCAGCTCCTATGCCTTCAGGAGGCCATGCATAGGGAAACTGGAGGTTGATGAGAGTTATGTGCCCTTGGCCTTGACTCCAGGGCTGTTTGCTTTCCATGGAGACTTGTGCACCACGGAACAGGAAAAGTTACAGCACAGGAAGCAGGAGTAAGACATGAGGGTTTGCTGTTACCCCTGGCACTGCTTGCCTTCCTCTTGCCCACTCTCCTGCTTTCTTTCTTCTCTGGGACACTCCAAAACCAGACAATGATGTTTCGTTTCAAAGGGGAAGAGGGCCAGCTTTGCTCCCTGGCAGAAATCCACATCTGGGTGGTGACTAAGGATGAAGAGCTGTGGGAAGGCAGTGGGTGGGAACAGAATGGGGTGGGGGGCTGCCGGCCTGGGGTGGAGGGCAGTTCCGTGAGCACTTGCTTCCCTCCCAGTTCCCAGAGCTCTGCTCTCCTGCAGGATGCTCATCACCCTCCTCAAGTACAAGCCCCAGATCAGCCCAGAGCAGCTGGGCTCTGTCACGGCTGCCTTCAGTGCCATGAGGGAACGGTGCTGCGGAGAGGCAAACCCTGAGGCCTGCTTCCTGAAAGAGGTATCACTTCTGTTTCCAGCCAAAGTTCCTCTGCAACAGGGAGGGCAAGGGCACATTCACATTTTAGATCACAGCATTTTCCGTTTATCTTCCTGCCTCTGTTTCCCTCTTGCCTTCCCTTTGCTGTTTCAGCCCGCTGAACTTCATACCCCAAAACTGCTTTGGCTCCTCTTTACCCTGCAGTAAATCCGCTTTTCTCTACTTCTCTCATGTCCCTCTCTTTACTGTATTCCTTAACTGAGCTTTAACAAACCATCCCTGACCCGCCACCTTTGTCATCTTTTTTCCCAAGTTTTGGCTTAAAATGATAAAATAGAAAGAATTCTCTTATTCATAAAAAAATTTTCACCTCTGGATATATCTGAACAGCACATCTGCAAAGGATTCTACTGTCTCTTCCTACCAGAACTGTACTTCAGTATTTTTCTGACCAATACCAAATCTAAGGCCACCTCATCTGAACAGAAAACCAGTGTGCATTCACAGAGATGAATGTGTCTGTGCTTTGCACACAGTGTTGTGTACACCTTGCCAAGGTCATAGGACAGGACCTGCTGCTGCCACTGCACTGAACATGTCACAAGCGTGTCAATCACCCTCCTGACACTATTGCTACCCGTGATTTTCCTTTTTTCCAGGGCCCAGAACTCATCAAAAGGAGTGAGAAAATGCTGTCGGCATAAGGAGCTGCACAGTTCATGGGAAGGTCCTCGCTGGACAAGTGACATGAACTGCACAGGGAGCATGTAAACCAAACCAAGTGACAAAAAGCCACACTTAGTTCACAGAGAGGCTGAATCCCCATAAGGAAATCCACTGACACAATAAGCTAAGTGATGGAAATTCAAGGTTTGGCTTTGGCCACCATCTTCTGGTATGCAATGTTATTTTATTACCCCAAATAGTCACAGACCAAAACAAAGAAAGGCATTTTAAATCCTAAGCTTATGAAGCGTAAGTGCAAATGAGATCAAATTAGAGAAAATCTGCCTGTAGCCACTTGTAAATTACTTTTCAATCACTGAATAATTATTTTTGTAATGCTGGCCTTGAACTACAGCATATGAACTCACCAATATGGCCTGCTCTGGCTTGTTGTAATGTTGCCTTTAAACAGAGAAAGATTATCTTGGGCACCCCAAATAAGGTGAGAAAGAAAAAAAAAGTAAAATGTCACAGAAAGGACAGGACAGGGACTGCTGAAGCACCTGGTCAGCAGGGAAATGTACAAATTCAGGTAAGATACAGACTGTAATCACTGTTTCTGTGATTAATGGCTTTGGGTCCAAACTCGAGTGATCCCCATTTCCTCTGTCACCTGTGTGTCCTTGCTGTGTTTTCTTGAATGTCCCATAATACTTTGGAATAAATTCTTCCCCTGCTCTTGTCTGTATTTGTCAGAAATGGTTCATTTAGACAGCACAGCACTCACAAAGAACCAAGCCCACAACAGTCACAGCATGATTTCACTCACCCTAAAATCCTGGCCAATGGCATTAGGTCTGTGTCCTGTCCCAGAGTTGGCTTCCAGCAGTTTTCAGTCCCAATTCAGCAAGACAAGGGAAATGAAAAGGATTCAAGTCTTGAACATCAGATGGTGGCAAAAATGGCTTATTTTGGGAAGAGTGGACATACTCAGGGGATTGGAGAACCTGCTTGGAAACACCTCTTTTCCACATGGGCTGTGCAAGAAATTAATATTCCAGTACTTACACTTGGATGCACACTCTGCTGCTTCAAGGAACTTTCATTTGCAGCTGGAAGGCAACTGTCATTTAATCCCTACCTCTGAACCATGAATTATTTTTATTTCTGCCCTCTGTACTCCCTTGCCCCTAAGAATTTTCCTAGGCAGGATTATAAACTGCTTTCAAATAACACACTTGCTCCAACCTGAGGAGCTTCAATCAGCACCTTGACCTTTATTTTCTGAATTCACATCCCAGTAACGTGATTTCGGGCAGTGTAAAGTTTTACAATTTGATTTACTCCACATAATTTCTAGGCCACATGTTCTGCACATTCCTTTCCTCCCTCACAAGTATTTGTTACCTGCATAAGACAAAGGCGGCTGAGGTAAGTCACAGATACCAGGTAAAAACAACAAACTACTGCAGGAGGACAATTAACTGTGCACAGATTTATTTTATTTACATCTCTATAATTTGAGCTCTAATATTCAACACAACTCAGCCAGAGAGGACCTGACAGATGGCTGCTGTGCCCTGAGTGGGGCTGGGCTGGACCCAAACTGCAACCATGGGGAGGCCATGAGCCCAACCCTCCGTGGCTGTGACATGCAGCCTCTCACTGAGCACTTCTCAATTCCCTTTCAAACAGAAAACACAGGCAGGAAGACAACCATTTATGCCGACTACAGAAACCACGGAGATGCCTTTCAGGACCCAACAGTGTCTAGTGTGTTTAGTCAGAGTTCTTACTTTGCAGTTCACGAGGTATTTCAGGGATAAATTCCCTGTAATTGCAAAGAGCTGCGCAGCTCCTACGTGGGAGGGTTTCCAGTTATGTTTTTCTAACAGTAGCTCAAAGCTTAGGCAGTTTCAGCATCCACCAGCCTGAAGCCAGTGGATTTCAGGGATCCTGCATGGATATTTTATAACTTAAGTGAAAATTCTACCTGCAGTCTTAAATACATAAATATCTTCTGCCACTTGGCTCTACTGAAAAGCTTTCTGCTAATATAATTCAGTATTTCTCTAATAGAGGGATAACCATATACTTAATTTGCATATTTTCTATCAACACAGTGGTTATTGCTATATTTTTCTACGCCAGCCTCTTGGTACCAGGTCATACATCAGCAGGATTTAAAGCCTTGGGCTTTTCAGGGGACTTTTTCCCTAAGTTCCGGGTCAGATTCAGCATCTGTTGTTTGGGGGTTGTAGTGCATCTCCTTAGGTGGTTCCAGCCTGCACCCCAGAGCTGCACGAGTGGGGGCAGTTGCAGTTGTTTAATGGTGAGGAGAGACTTCCCCGCTTTGCGCACTCTGAGGCTGAAGCACTCCTCAGTCCCAGCCCACAGAAAGCAGCAGCAAGGACTGCCCTTCAGCAGCCCAGGAGTTCCCGAGGGGCCATCCCATCATACCGTAGTCTCTGTTTTTTTAACAGTCCGACTGCGAAGGTGTTGCCGTATCAGGCTCTTCTCTCTTAGGTACCTGAGAGGGAGAATGCATTTAAATAACCTCTGCAAACTTTCAACCCAAATGCCAATGAGCTGGTCAAATGGCAATGAAAACTTTCCCAACACAGGCAAGTTTCTTATTTTCTAAACATTTCCTGGACACTTTGATTCAACATGATTATCAGCCCATCATCCAGTCACAGATCTATGGCTGCTGTAGCCTCTCAGTGCTGTTGGACTCAGGACTCAGATGCTCTAAGTGCCAGGGAGCCCCCCTGGCTTGTACCTGTGGGGTGTTTTGAGCTACTGCCAGGGGGATTCCTGTCATTCACCTCAAGTTTTGAAGGGACATCTGGCACTGATGTGGCTTAAATGCTACAGAACCTAAATAGTACCATGTGTGTACTGCATTTATCCTTTCCAAGGGAGTACACGGCAGCAAGTACAAGCTGAGTGACCAGTCAAAGGCTCAGAAAGCAAACAGCAAACAAAATAAACAAAAGTTACCCTGAGGGTCCAAATTTCCTGAAGACCCCACTCTGTGTGTAGTCAGTATTAATTCTGGAATCTTTGAGAACAACAGGATAGGGAAAGGATTATAAACCCTTCCAGTCCCTTCAGCTTTCCCATCACAGTGTTCTACTTGCACTCTGCTACATCCATATGTTCTCCTCACGAGCCAGGCCACAATTGTACAGATTCCCCTGGACTCTGACACACCTCATTTTATGTCTGTTTACCTTGCAATTGTCTGTTGAATCTCCTGCTCCTCCTCTTCATTTATTCTGTGCAGAATCGATTCCAAAAAGGGAAGATGAAATGAAATGTACTGAGCAACCTAACAGGGAGAAGACAAGAAAGGCACTACTAACTACGGTCACTGAGAAAAATTCCATGAACTATAAGAAGTGAGGATATACGTACATCGCTGCTGATCTCCTCCACATCTCCATCCATGAGAAAGAACTTGGCAATATTCTCAGAGGGCCCCTGCAGCAGCCTGTGCAGCAAGGGAACATCTCCACTCCTCAACTGCTTCTTTTCTGGAATTTGTAAGCAATGTCATGAAATACGGAACACCCCACAGGGGCTCCATCTACCTCCTGCAGTCTTGAGCCTCTTTTCCTGACACAGATCCCATACTGACTCAAGTGCAATTACCATATACCTAACAGGTCCCTAATATTGTCCCATTTAAGGTACCTTCCCCCTCAGCTCCCTCCTATTCTCTCAGGTGTTCCATTAATAAAATTCAAATCTCCCTTTTCCTGAAAAAGCAAGAGTAAACTGCTATGGAAGTAAACTTTCTCCACCGAACAATAAGTACTTTGAACTCAGCATATGCAATCCAAAGCTGTCAGCTGAAAGGGCCCACAACACAATTATTTCGCTTTTCCTCTCCAGAGGAGACATCTTTGAAGGGTCCCTGGAGAAGGCAAAATGCCACACCACACACACAGAGCCCAAACGAGGACAAAGGCCTGGGATGAGTCCTGTCACTCCAAGGGACACATTCCATACACATACAGAGGATGATCAGAGATTAAGTGATCAGGCAGCAGTGGCTGGCTTACCTCCGGATGCATGGATAACATAAAGTGCAAATTCATGGGGGCTGTTTTCTATCTGCGAAACAAAAGAAAGTCCATTCAGACTCACAGACCTTTCCAGCATTTCCCTCTCAGCACATCTTCCCTGTGTGTCTCAGCTCAGGGATTTGGATCAAAGTCTGATACAGAGATCCTGTCTGTAGAAGAGTTAAAAGATACTGGATCTGAGCTGTGCTGCCATGTCCCTGTGCCAGCCCTAACCCTTAAGTTCCCACTCTGCCCGAACCAGTAATACACTGTAATCCCAGATCTTTCCTGCCTGGTTTCCTTGCAGCGTCCTTAACTACTTCATATAGCTTACTTCTCCCAGCACATGCAGATCTGCTATTCGTGTTGCCATCAGGGGAAACCCCTGTGACCTACCCTCGTGCCTGACAGCCACATTCAGAAAACAGCAGAGCTTTTGAACACTTATTTTGCAACTTATTCCCTACAACTTTACACTCTGCTCTGTAATTCCATTCCTTATTACTCCCAGAAGTTAAGGTTTCCTTCCAAGACACTCCCAAGTCTTACTAACTACACCAAGTAATTCTGCAATGGTGAAGTCTCTAGGCAAGTTAAATGGGAAGTTTAAGACCATTAACGTATAAATTATACACTAAGCAGCCATGCAGTATCAAGATATTTGAGAAATATACAGCAGTAAGGGCAAAGCTACTTGTGACCACATATAATGTTGTTGGCGGGAGATGTTCCAAGGAGATTCCAAGGGGGAAAAAAAAGTAGTTTCAGACAGTATGGCACTCACCCTGAGCAGTACTTTTAACTCTAACTTTCTGCATCTTTCCGTGTGCCTGGCTCTAAGAGGAAACATGTCCCAGACACTCGTGCTAGCTCGCGGTAGTTTTACGCAAGCCGCAGTTCCAGGGGCTGTCCGCGGGAGGGCAGCACGGCCAGGGACAATGAAGCAGCCTCTGCCTGCCCTGGTAATGCTGGAAGCGCGGCAGCGTTCGCGCTCCTGAGCGGGAGAAGCGTTCTGCAGTTCTCCGTTCGCCGCACACCACGCACCCAGTGTAACTTTTCTGGCCTCTGAGAGCCATGGAACATTGGTAAAATACACCCAACCCATGCATTTAAAATTGCCCATTTGGGGTTTTTTACACTCCACTCCATGCACTATCCCCGCCCAGTTATTCCCCATCTTTCCCGCAGTGCTGGAGTGCATAGCGGAACGAACATTTCCAGAACACGGCCACACTTCCTCCTGCCAGCAGACTTACCTTAAACTTACGAAGCAACTGTTCTATCACTTGTCTGGTTCTCATCTGGCTATTGATTCTTATTTTGGTTTCTGATCCAAAAGCAGGAGTGAAAACTGATGTCTGGGAACAAGAACATGAGCAAAAGGGCGTGAGCATGAGGCAAAACTCACTGGAGAGGGCTCCCTGTCCCTCAGGTGACAAAGCCAAGCCTAAAAATTCACACCTCGTGGTTGTAGAAGTGGCCATTGATTGAGAATCTGTGAGTTTCTACTTCTCTCCTGGTTATCGTGGGGAGCTTGATCCTCTTCCGCACAGCTGTGGCATCACTGCTGGTCCGAGGCAGGGTGGCACAGTCGAGCTCCTGCTCACTCCTGGACTTCAGCATGTGACTTTCATAACATGGATAACCTGGACAGAATTAAAACCACATGAGCATCATGTGCAGCTGGCTCACCACTCCCTGCCAGCACCCCCAGAGGATGGAGGCTCTTAGTGAAGGGCTTTATTCTTTTTTTGGTGGGGGGGGGGGCAGGGTGGAGCAGGAAAGGAACAAGGCATAGGCATATGATGAAGAATAGGCTGATTGCAGTGGTTGCAGTTTGCTATTTTGTTCCCTTGAGAATGATCTCTTGGATAAAAGCAGAGCTCCTTCCCACTGGCTGTTCACCAAGTCACCTGCACAGCAATGTTGGCCCTAACCAGCCCTAGTCCGGTGTTTCCCCAGCTTGCAGTACATTACACAGAAGAAAGAGATTTCCCTTTGCTGGTAGGGAAGGCCTGATGTATGAGATTCCTTTTGCACCCTCACAGAACACAGAAATTTTTGTTAACATGAGAGCACCCACACTAACTTTGCTCAAGGTCTGGCTGTTCCTCAGTAGACTTCAGTGTCTCCCCGCTAATGTGATGGAGGTCATCAAATTCTCCCCAGCGAGTCATTCCCCTGAAAGACCAAACATGTAGTTATCATTGACTGCTCCTCATTAACTCAGTGATTTCAGTTCATCCCGTGGCCAGGGTTCATGTAATACATTCCTATCCCCGCTCAAGTTACATACTTCAGCATGGTTATTTTAGTTTAAGTCATCATAAAATCAGGTACTAAAATGTGATATTAAAGTATGACCAGGGATCCCAAATGTAACACGTCCAATTTAGAACCTGTTGAACATCAACCAGGACATAACTTAAACAACTTGCAGTAATTCCTGATCTATTTTACAGCAACACCCTGGATTAACCACACACAGACTACCAGGCAGGCACACAAAACACACATATTGTTGTTTAAATAGTCACAGAATGCAGGTCTGTTACACAGGTTAAATTACACACAGCCCCTCATGCTGTCCAAACCAGCTGTGTATGAGAGCAGGAAGTTCCAGCCAGCCTGTCAGAAAAACTATATTCATGTCAATATTTCCATAATTCATTGCCTAAACTCTTCAGCACAAAGTCTTCAGCCAGTTACTGCTCTGACTGAGAATAAACCAATTTGTAGGGCAATATTAAAAATGAATTTTATGTGTGTGTGTATATATATATATGTATTTTCCCAAAAATATTCAGCTACCCCTAATTTACATGTCAAACAAGATCTTGGTTGTATTCCACACATTTACCAAGTTCATTTAAGATCAGACAGCCAAGCTGCTCTGCATACCTTAAAGCATGTCAGGGCAGCCCCACATTTCTGGGATCATGAGTTAATGTTCACTTTAGGATACAGATTTCCACCAGTTACAAGTTTTTTAAGAACTGCCTTGCAGGCCACATGCACCCTATACCAGCAGACCTGTTCAAGGTAAACAGAGAGCCAGATTTGCCTAAAACTCAGGCTCCTTCCTAGTTACTCCTGTCAAATTTCATCCCTGAATTTCAACAGCCGGAGATGGGGAAGAAGACTTTACTGGAACTCCACAGCTGCAAGGATGGCAGAATTAAATCCCCAGTTCCAACGTGTCCCTCCCACATACAATCTAAGACAATGAGTAATTAGGAAAATAAACTCCACAATACACAATTTATCAGGGAGTCATTCAGGGTGAACATTGGCTCTGCCTCTGTATTACAAGACTCAGATTCAGCTCATCAAATTCACCAAGCAAGGCGGGGGAAACAGCGTTCAAAACAAAGTACACTGAGTACCTGTATCAGCTGAGCACAACACACTGGGTTATAAAATGCCATTGGCAGCAGCTGGAACAGCTAGTCTGTGGGCATTTTAAGGGGTTTTTACACTAAATTTTGCACAGACAAAGCCAGCATTCATTCCCTGGCTTGAACTTTACCTGAGCAGCAATGGTTCCACATCTGACATACTTGGGAACGTAAGATGGGACACACAATCTCTCAGCACTTACCTACCAGATTTTGGCTTCATGCTCTAGCGTGTGCACCAACATGAGGCCTTTCAGGGGCTTCCAGTATCAGGTGTACATGGAAACGTGGGGTTTTTTTGGTTCTTTTCCTGTATTCTTATATACATCAATTTCCCAGTCCTTGTACAGGAATAGTCAGTTCCCATGACAAAGAGCAGCCTCCTCCAGCTCCTCAGCCTGAAGGCCAAACGCAGCTGCTACAAACACACACGTTTCTGCCCAGCAGAAGCTGTTGAAAGGCTCTGCTGTACAGCAACCACCACGGCCTTTGGGGAATCTGGGATATCCAGTGCAGCCAGCCATATCCATTGAAGCCACAACATGAGCTATCTTGTAATGCTAGCCTCCTTAGGGAAGTTCGTACATTACCTTTTACTAGGGAACAAACCCACGTTTTCTGTTGACTTCAGGGTTACAAAAGAGGGTATCTGCTTTTCATCCTGAATTTTTAATCGGATAGGATGTCGCACTCCCCAAAATATCGAGAGGATCCCTTCAATGAATGGTGTGCTTCCTTCTCGCTGGAGAAAAACAGCGAAATAGTGAGTGCTGCATAATAACTGAGTGAAAATAATCAACTAATTGATTTCCCCTCAAAGTAACAGGAATACAGTGAAATCCAGGCTGACACAGCCCTGGAACAGATTACTTGGAGAACATGTAACCTCATTTTTGAGCTATTTCCAAAACAGCCAAAGCTGCAGCTGACCAGTTCAGGAAACCAATTCTGTTTTATTGTATTAGATGGAACATGTCATGCTATAAAAACACCACAGCAAGTGCTGGAGTCCAGTGCTGTGAGGAGAAGAGAGCATTAATTTGGTATGTCCAGATTAGTGAAGTTTCTCTCCCCTAAATCCTTACCTGATTATATGTCAGTTGCAGATTCTCTTGATCTGAATAGTAAGAGTTGTAATTCTTCAGAAGAGAACTGAGCTGCTCTCTAGAATGAAGATCACAATGAAAAAATAATTTTTCACATCTCTGTAAAATGCAGGTGGTATGTGGCAGGGTAACACTTGTGCTACCCACTGCATCCTTCTATAGGTTTATTAATGACCAATACATCATTTCCTGAGAGTAAAGTTTTGTCAAGCTACTGGGTTGCTCATAAGTTGCTTCTTCAAAAACCCAGAGGAAATTAATTAGTCAGCCTCACATGACCTTTATAACACTGCTCCAGAATAGCTTGTACTTTGCACCTCTGTAGCAGTCATGAGGAGGAAGCAAACAGAACAACATCCCCATGCACCAATGTTGCAGGTTACTTTAACTAGGCTACACTTTTTTTCCCTGCATGATGGCTTCCGTTTGCTTTTAATATTGCTTCAGATACTCTTCTTATTTCCAAACATCTACAGTATGTCTAACATTCCTATTTCCCTCTGCTTGAAACCAAACAGCTTTGCACCAACTCTTTGCTGAGAGGAGAAAGGAAGGAGATGAAGAGAACCTCTGCCAACAAACAAGGAGCCATGGAGACAAAAAACCAGCTGCAGCTCAGGCTAAGGAGGGCTGAACAATGATAGAATTAATTGACATGTATTTCAAGGTCATCGAGAATGAAACACTCTTCCCCACACCACTTAAAGATGACTCAGACTGTAATTCAAGCAAGCAATTCCCACCAGCAGAGGTAATTAACCATGGGGAACAACTGCATGGAAGTGTACAAATTCTTCCTTATGGACTAACGATTACATTGGTTTGATGTCCTGCCTTGCAGCCATGTGTGAAGACACCAAGTTTGTTTCCAAAGAGTGCCCGTTATTTCCACCTTTGTGTGAGCTCTTGGAACAGCAGGCCCACAGACAGAATACACAGCACCCGCAAACTCCGCACCACATGTTCCTCAGAGAGCTGCCGAAGCTACTCAGAACCCCTGTACCATCAGAAACACTATTACAACTCCTCCACCAATTTTAAACAAAGAAGTGCCCCAGAGCCCAGCATGGGGACAGGCCCTAGGAATGTGGCCTTCCCCTGGGCCCAGCTGCCCACACACCAGAGAGGGAACCAGGGACAGCCAGGAGGGCACGTAACATGTCCAAGCTGTGCTTGGGGCAGAGGGCCATGCAGAGCAGGAACGCAGAAAGCTTTCCCTGGCATACCTATCCCTCCCCTCTCCACCTAATAAACAAGACAGTGTCCTGTTGCTTAGTGAGCCTTTTCCCATGGTGAGAAGGGAAAAGATCAACTGGGCTTTTACCTAGCAGGTAACACGAGGACAAGGGCTGCACCACTAAACTCAAGGTTCATTGCATTCCCTGCTAATTCTCTGGATACTGCAATTCCACACACAAAAATATTTTTTAACTAGCTTTATCAACTGGACTCCAAACAAGGATTTTCAACATTTACTTCAACTCAATTTGGTCTTAAATCCTCAGAATACTGGTGGCAAAACCCCTTCTTTCCACTGCGCTGAAATAGCTCATTCAATAGGTTCTTTGTGTCTCATGAGCTGTGAGGGACTGTATTCAGGTCATCCCACCAAAAAGGAATGCAAATAGACTTGGATATGAATCAGATACAAGCACAGTTCTGATCATGGTGGCTACAGGTGAGCAAGATTAAGCACGTCTTGGCCTCGTACACAGGCAAGCTCCAGATGCAATTCATGATTAACAGGCAAGTAGGAGATAGGCAGTTCTGTCTGACAGATGTTGTGACAGACCTGCTGATCCTGCTCAAGAGGTGCTTCAAACTCAAGTCTCTGTGTACTTCACAGCCTTTGGCAACCATTTTATTGACAGCTGTTACTTCACAAGTTTTTTCCAAGTAGGAAGTTGGGAAGGTGAGCTCCCTGAAAATGGATTAGGAATAGGTAAGGACTTGGGTCACGCTCTGAGGCCCACCTATTACTCTAAGTCCATGGTGACTGCAAAGGCAAATAGAATCATAAATAACAGCAGTAAGTGGTCTGGTAAGGGTCATCTCTGAAGCAGATTCTGTTTCTCAGAGCAAGCTCTCAAGATTTTCACAACAGTTCTTGCCTTGTCTAAAAAAACTTGCCATTGCCTTCCTCAGAAGTTTGCGTAAGTAAATCTTTCAGGTTGCAGCCTTGCATTAGTGCAACCAGCAGTGACAAACCACACAAGCAATTAGAAAAGCCCTGAGGGAGAGATTTAACAGCAGCTCATTCTGACTTGTTTGTCCTTGCGTAGTGGAGACATAAGAGAAAAAACCATTTTCCTTCTTTTGCCCCAGAAGGGAATACGTGCACCAGCCTAGTTCCAGGAGGAGTCTTACTGTAACACATCTTCCTGCTGCCCTAACCTAGAGACAGATGCCATCTCTGCTGAGTTTGGCAGCTGGAAAATCAGCAGCTGTTGTGTTGCAAGTCTTTTTTCACAGCAGCTTTGTGACAACAGCCAAATGCAGCCATTAATGGAAACCAAAGGCAAGTAACTGGCAGAACAACTCACCCCAAAAACATAACACGCACTGCAGATTCACCACTTTCTTCAGTAGCAAAAGCAGGATACATAGGAGCTGCAAGGTCAGGTGCCCCAGTGGTAAACCACAACAGAGCCCAGACTGCTCTCTGGAAACACTAACCCAGGAGAGCTCACCTGTGCCCTCTCCTGCCCCAAGCCCTACACACAATCCGTGAATATTTATGGCAGTTATGCTGGAGACGCAGCAGTTCAGCCAGCCAAATCATCCCACATGCTTTGGTCAGCCTTTTGATCCAGCCATTGTGCAATTCCCAAACAGCAAGCTTGCCCCATCAGCAAGATTCACAGGATAGAACTGGAAAAGAAGTAGTGTAACAGCAGATTCAAGGTATAGATGAGGGATGATAGTCTGGAAATTGCATTGGAAGCAAGCCTGAGTGCATATGGAATGTAAGTGGTTCTTGAAACCCTTATTTCTCTTTGTGCACGGCAAAGAAAGTTTAAACCATGGCTGTCATGCAGAAAGGTCTCAACTGGGATCCACATTTCACCACATGAACAAGAAAATATATAGGGGAATAAAACCCCAGAGACACTGGTTCGCTTGGTACATTTCCAAACCAAGAAATACATGGCAAGTTCACACATATTAATTACTTTCAACACAAAAGCACTGAGCTCCAAATTAGCAGCAGTGTAAAGGGAACAACTCTTGAAGAGAAAGGGAGTGATGCATCTACTGCCTGTGTGCTCTGGGCAAAGCCCTGACACCCTTCCTTGAAAAGGGAGAAAACAGCATTGCTCAGGCCACATAGCAAAGTATCAGGATTCAGGAGCAAATCTCTACTGCAGCATGATAAATTCCAGTACAGACCCCCTCCCTGGTTGACTCTACAGGTAGTTTCTTTCCCATGGGAAGACCAAGAGCGATAGAAATGAAGATAGAAGAGAGGCCCTTCTTCCAGCTCCTGTGCTCTTGTCAACAGGGGAAAAATAATCCTGTAAGAAAGGGGATGGAGCTAAATGCCAGGTGGCTCAGAGTTTGAGGCAGCAGTAGGAAAAATTCCTCCCAGGGAGACTGAACTGTGAAAAGTATCCTACAAACTGCAGCTAGAGTGCAATTCCAAGCTTTTTTACAAGTAGGTGAAAGAGACACTTCCTCCGACCACAGCAGAGAGCTGGCAGCGCAAAGGTCTTTCCGCACAGATTCCCTGCAATCCGGGACTGCCAAACCCCAAGATGCAGACAAGCAGAGCTCAACTCTGGAACTTATGGTCAATTCCAACAGATTTCCAAGACAGGACGGTTTTCTTCCCTAACTTGTAATTTTATTTCAGAATCCTCTAGATGGGCTGTTCTCCTTAATGAACAAAAACCACAGACCCAAAGGTTTAATGCTCGGTTCTTTTAATTCCATGTAGAGGCCAACTCTTTTCTGGAGACAGGTTAAACTAAGTGGAAGGGATTGCTGCTGCTACAGGCTCAGCTCTCTACAGGATCCCCTGTCAAGGAATAAATGTGGAATAATTTGAAAGAAAGCAGCAAAGTCATTAAATATTTAGGTTTTTAATAATTTACCTGGTTATGAACTTCTCTTCATTGATGAAAACTGAAGGCAGATGCTGTGCCTTCATAGTCACTTTCTTCATTTACTCAGAAGAGATGAATCTAAACAAAAAGTTAAAAAAAAGTAAATATATCCACTGCTGCTACTATAAAAGATGGAATAGTAATCAAGCAACAAAGCTTTAGCTGGCCAAGTGAAACAGGCTGGGACACTCAAGCTGATGGCTCACTACACCATATTTTGACTACTTCATACTTTGCATTAATACTCAAATATTTCCCACTCCTAATAAAAAAAGCCATAAGCCATTCCCATCAAGTATATAACAGTACCTTAAATCCCAAGTACTACATCTACCAGGACTTTCTCAAGCAGTTTTAGGACTACTTCAACTCCAGGATTATGCTTGAGTTGTTAGCAGTCTGAGACAGCAACCCATGTACTGGTCAAGATCCACTTGTCCACTATGGACAGAGCATTACCCAGGGTCACTGGAACACACTGCGACTCAGCAAACCACCCTCATCCAGATTCCTAAAACTAGGCAAGGGAAGGAGTGCAGATGATTAGCAGTGTCCTGCAGCACCCCAAGAAAGCAGGTGGAGTAGCTAAGAGAGAACAAGACTGTAATTTCAGGGACGTAGCAATACAATTTACAGATTTCCACACTGGGATTCAAGCCCATTATGCAGGCAACGAGCCAGACCCACGAGACTCCAACAATGCACTCCTCAATAAGCTTAATTATGTAGTCTAGGCTCTTTCCTTCACCCTCAGGTACTAGAAGAAAAGGCAGACTGAGGAGAGTTAACTGAACAAGTGGCATCACACATGGCGGGGAAAAAACTCTCAAAGAATCCCATGACAAGCAGTAACATCTCCAAAGACTGCCCTGGAAGTTGATCATTCCACTTCCATTTCTCTTATTTGGGCATGAAGACAAAGGAATTTGGCTGACAGCACTCAATGTCCATTGTCCCTTATGCCAGAGGATTGACTTGAACCTGATTTCAGACTGCATTGGACAGGTCCTGGTCAAAGACATCTGCAAAGTAGTTGATTGTCTATAGTCCCAATGACTAGCAGCCTTCCAAAAACCAATTCAGGAAACATTCAACCTTGAACAGATCATGACTGGGCAAAGAGTAAACACCTCACCTCTGTGTACTGCACTACTGAGCTGCTTTTTTAGATGTCACCAATTTTCCACAATCATAGATAAATAGCTTCTAAAAAACAACATATGTGGACAAATGAGAAGTTTTGCATATAAAAACTATGATCTTCACCCTACAAAATACACAGAAAATTATTTCACAACCCCTAAACCCAGAGTGCACTACCAAAATGAGCTTTACCTGAGCAGCTGTGGTTCCTAGCAGTGCTCTCTCAGGAGCTCACTGAAAGGAGCAGCACTCCCTTTGTCCTTTGGGTGACATCCATCAAGACAAAAACATACCTGAAAGCCACACAAGCTCAGGGACTTCTGTACAGACATGAGTTTGTGTGTGAGGAATACACTGCTGTACACCACTGCTGGGTTTTTTGCCTCTGAAATGACTTCAGTAACCACTGGCCACACCTTGAAATCTGATTTTATGTGATTTACTTAAGACCTCTAAGTGAAGCAGCTGCCTGTGTCAGTGTAATTTCAAGCCAATTTTACAAGATGCAGAGGAGTTTATGCACTTTGGCACCTGAAAAACTGAATATACACTTCAGCTTCCTCCCACCTGTCAGGAAACAACATGTTAAGAGCAGTGGATAGCCAAGGCACCTCTATTAACTGTAGAGCAGCAACACTGGAAAGCTCCAGCACCGCTTCACTGCTTGTGGTTGCACTCTTTTCTATAGAATTTGGCCTTAAAATGATTCACCTGAAATAAAAAGCTGATCTCTGCATATGGAGAGAAGTGACCTTTACACACACAAAAAAAAGAGGTGAACACCATGTTTTGCTACACAGTGGATGGCTCCTAGTAAATTATTTGCCTTAAACACCTTGAACAGATTTTAAATCAGCCGGGTGCCATTAAAATGCTGCAAATAAAGCTAACTGGAAGAGTAGTGGTGATGGGGATAATTCTTCACCTACGTCTTTCTCTTTCTCTCCCTCACTGCCCCAACATCCAGGACAAAGCCTTCTCTCCTATGCCTAGTGCAGAAGCACAGCTCTCACTACGTCTTCCTCAGTTATGTGACCTGCTCTGCTTATCAGCCTCGTACCAAACACTTCCACACCACCAGCTCACTCCAGAGATGAACCTCTTCTCCCTGGACTCTTCCCATGGGCACATCCTGGCTGCACACCTCTCACAGCCCTTATTTTTAGCCAAGCCCTAAACCCGTGGGTTGCCACCACGCAGTGACTTCCCCAGCACCATTACCTGACACAACAGATGCCAGGATATTTGCACTGGCGCTCCCTAAATCCACAAAGCTGTTAGATTTTCCATCACCTCCTGCTATCTTGCTGCTTTCCATGTCACTTCCCTGTAGCCCTTTTGAGGAAGCAAACAGAAGTGAAATGTGTTTTCCATTGCTCCCTTTGGTTTGAACTAACCAAACCATGCTAATTTTCCAGCTACTCCAACCGTATATATGCCTGTGTCATTTATTCAAAGCCATCTCCCGACTTACTTGGTATCACACAGGTGTCTTTACCATCATGTTAAACTGGACTAGAAGTGCAGAATTTCTTCAGATAGGTTACACCCAGAAAGTGGGATCTTGGCTGGACTAAACTGCTGGCCTGAGACTTAATCAAGTAGAAACCTAATGCTTGGAGGAAGACTGAAGCCTGAAATATGTAGTGAAGGAAAGAAGGGAAAGCGAAGGGAAAGTCAGGAGGAAATGAAAACTGGGCCAGCTGCAAACTGAGCATCTCTAGAGGAGCACTGCAGCTATTGGAGGAGTCTGGGAAAAGCAAAGGGGAAACAGACCACTGCACATTTGAAAGCTGCAAGTGCACCAACACATCAGTGCACAAGACAAATCTCACAAAGGTAATGAGCTGTACTTGTCTGTAAGATTCGTATGTTACCGAAATGTGGGGTTTTTTTTCCCAAAGAAAAAGTCCAAGTGCCACTGCAGAGGCAGATTAAGAGGACTTGCTACCTTTTATTCAGTACAGTGATATTTAAGTCATTTGCTTAAGGGGACAGACCAGGGACAGTCGAGTGCAGGAATGACAAAGCAAAAGTTAAGAGCAAATGGCTATACAGATTTTTACACAAGGATAAAAAAAGGCAGCTGCAGAGGAGGACTGGAAGGAGAGAGGCACCCGAGATCCAGAACTGAGCCAAGCAGGAGCAGCAAGGCAGCACCTCAATTTGTGTAACAGCCTGGATATGCTTTTTGGTGCATCCATATATTAAGACAGGGCCCGCAGAGCGCAGTGTGCTACACGGAGCCCCTACCAGTACTAGAGAAACTAAAACCCAAAACCTCCACAAAGATCTCTAGGTATTTTGACCCAGTGCTTCCCAAAGCCCTTCCAAACCCACAGGAAGTCAGGATAGGGTGAACCTCTTCCATTTCTTTTATAGAAATCACAAGGTTCAGCTGTCTGTTAACTCAGCTATCAACAACACACACATGGAATATTTTGTACAGCACAAAGCTTTGCACCATAGGCACAACACCACATCCAGCTGAGCCATCTTCTAAACTCACAAGTGTCTGGTATTTAGCAAATATTTGGATTGTGATTGGTTTCTATAAAGATGAATTTAGGATTTGTTCAGATAGATAAACTCAGTATCAGCAGAATAATTTTACTAGTCACATACTCTAGTTATGGGACTTCATTATCCCTTGCTTTGTTTTTTTTTTTTTAAAGTTAGATGTCCCTACCACCAGAGAAAAAGGTGGTGATTAAAACAAAGTACTTACTCTGAACAATTGTGTTTTCCCCGCTAAAAACAAGAGCTTTGGTTTTTTTCTTGGGCTTTCAGATTTCTTCACACTTTATTTTAAAAACCAGCTGTTCAGTACAGAGCATTAACAGCACTACTTGAGTACAAATCACAGCATAAGCCCTCTGCTCAGGCAGGCTCGGAACGGGATTTGACAAAACCAGCAGTAAGTTGGTTTACGTGACTATGGCCCTTTAGCTTTCCCAGTCACAAGGCAGGAGATGCACACGCTCCCTCCCCTGAGGCATTGCTAGAGCGGGGCTCGCACACATCACTTTCAAACGCTCTGTTACCCCATTTCAGCAGGAGAAGTTACCTTCCGTTTGCAGCCGACCGGCACAGGCCGTTTTTAGCCGCCGAAAAGAGCGCACAAGGTCACCGATGTCACTTCTAAATCACACCCGTAGCGAATAAAGGGCAATGCGGGCCCGTGGCCACGGGCACGCCGACGAGCAGCACTACCTGCTACCCGCCCGTTTTAATCACAACTGACTCACGCAAACCCTTCAGGAACTTCTAACAAGCATTTCTGAGCAAGCATTTCTCCTTCCCTCCGGCACCCAAATGATTCCAGAGGAGTGTGACTGGAGTTCCGGGTGGCTGCGAAGGACCTTGCTTCCCCCGACATCGCAGCTTACACAGCGAGTAGAACAGCTCCAGCCTTCCTTTGCACTTACCTGGGCGTGCGATCCGGGCAGGAGAAGCACAGGACGAGTTTCACATACCTTTCCCTGAGCCTTGGAAGAGGCATGGCAGCATGGCCCTGGCGGACAGCTACCTCTGCTGCTGCACGGGACCCACAGAGCTGTTAATTACTATTTTGCTTAACAAACTGGGAATGCTGGAAGCCCAAGACACTCCCCGCAACCTCGGTGCACGTCGGGAATATTTACCTACCACTTTCCTTTCTCCAAGCGCTGACAGGAGCCCGCCCTTAGTCACGGTTCCACCTCCAGGAGGCTCCGGTTAACACTTTAATCACTAACTTTACAAGGGGAGGCAACCTGCCGACTCCCTGGAATCATCTGGTGACACACCGTGAAACATCCTGTGCCCAAAGCACTGTTAGGCTTTAACCTCTTCTGTTGTCTAATCCATTGGATAAAGTATGCTTTCCCTCAGATACATGCCCATCTTCAGTGTTTGGGGGAACAACTGGCACAATCCATCAGATCATGCCTCAGTGTAGATATATGGATTCAGAGCATTATGACAAATTGTGACAGCACAGCTTGATCACTTAACCCCACACAGTTATTTTTGCTGAACTGTATAATACCCTTAGGAATATTACTGGGCAAGAGTTGTGTCTGTAAGAGGGAAAGCATTGCCTCTTACTTTAATTGCTCCACAGTAAATTGCATACGCAGATGCTTAAGCTAGAAAAAAAAATTGAACCAAGACACACCTTCCCAGTTCCTACTGTTTGCCCATCTGTTTCCAGCTAATAATTCATTCACCAGATCAACCCCAAAACAAGAACTTATTGAGCCACAGAGAAGAGCATGAAAAATGCCAAACCTGAATTTGCCTTCACACCCATCTTGTTGCACTGATTTATATCAAGTTACTTTTGCTTTATATAATTTGATGTTGGGGAAGGGCAGAACAGACTCAAATACTCAAATATTTGATTCCTGATCACATCCTATCCTCCGGTATACTTCTCTCCAGAGACGGACACACTGCCAAACACACACCACAGTAAGCCTGGTATTTGGGGTTAAAGTTTGTGTTGCAGTTTCTGGCTTTGCACCTTGAAAATATTGACACAAGGATTTAATTGGTATTTACAACATTGAGAATCACTCAAAACAGGAGGGAAGCAACATGCAAGGTTTTTTTACTCCGTTCACAATAGCATAGAAGCTCCATGCTGGGGCTTGGAGCTTCATGCCAAGCTCAGCCTCTGGAGTTGCTTCATCTCAACTGTGACAGTTTAGCACAAATCCACACAGCTTCCCAATTTCTGTAAAACCAGAGGTTTGATTTTTCCTGTCCCAGCTTCAGATATTTGAGAACGCTGCCTGATGCTCTGGGATCAGAGAGCTGGAGCAGAGAGCAATAGCAGCCTGACCCCTTCAAGTCTCTAACCCAAGATAATGTCAGATATCTGTTTTTGACAAGTCTGCCACCCTGCTGGACACTCACACCGTGAGGTTGTTGGGCACCAGGAGGTAGCAAGTATTTTTATGACTGAAGACCACACTATTGGCTTACAATGGGGAAATGTGATGTTAGCCCTCCCTTACCCCCTCAAGGATAAATTTGGCTTCATCCTGACCCCAAACCTTTCAACTTAAAAAGCAAACAAAACCTCACGTTTCTAGGGATGCCTTTTTTTTTTTTTTAAGTTTACAACCAAGTTGTGAAAACCCGATGCTTAAAGTACTTAGATTCATGCAAAGATGTCTCAGTAAGAAATTAATACAATAAAGCAATGAAACCTGTAATTGTAATAAAAAACCACAATTCCCATTTCCAGTAAAACCAAGTGTGTTAGTCCTTACTTTGGCCTGGTCAATGTGGCTCTGGTTTGTTTCTAGTTTTCTCTCTCATCCTTGAACTGTTCCTACCAATGGACAAGTTTTGATCTCATCTGAGCCACACACAGTTACCTGGTGAGTACTTGGGAAGGACTGGTCAGTGCAGGCTGGGAACAGATATGGGGAGGGGAAACAGGTCTCCAAGGCCACAGAGCAGGAACTACTTTACTGTCAACTCCAAGAAACAGAAGGCTTTGATGCCTTTCATAGAAATTAAATAATCAATGCACAGAGACAATTATTTTTTCATCTTTCATAATCATCATAGTTTGCATGCCCTGGAAATCTATGGACAAGTCACAACTTGGTAATACTATTTCACCTCTTGAGTGAAAGGGTAACGATAATTCCTTTAGAACAGGCAGGGAATGTGATGATCCTGGAGTCTTTACAGACTGTATTACATTTCGGCTCCTAGCATGATTAATAACGAAGTAATTTTAGGTTAATAAGTAACTGGAAGTTGGAGTTGAGCTACTTCATAACTTGGCCTCAAATCATTAACAAACACACTGCTAAAGATAGGAGAGAACCTCTAACGGGAAAAGCAGAGATTCCTGTTCTATTTTTGTAGTAGACAATCACAATAAGCAGGCTGCCATGGCAGCATCACACACAGGTGCTGCACTTCAGTGGAAGGACTTTGATAAACACAAAATATTCCATTGTTTGATAGCAAGAAGGAAAATCCCTAATCCTGTTTGCAAACGCCTGTTTCTAGACAACTCATTAACTTCAAACACAGAAAATTCCTCTGTGATTTTCTGAGCCAGCTACTCTAATGCAAAAGGAGAGCCTCATCTGACAAGACCTGAATTTAACTTGAAAAACAAGTGATCAGTTCTTTCCTTCTGATTACAAATGCTACCAGAGGGGTGGCATGATCATAGCAACAAATCAAGAAACTAAAACATGCATTTAGCCTGCAAAGGGCCTCCCACTCCTCAGCAAGATTATTTTCTGTCATCACACTCAAGTGCCAACAGCTATACTTGTGTGCCAGGACATGTTCTGGAGCCACAACTGATAAGCACAGAAACCAGAAACTGGGTAAGCGATGACTAGCTCAGATAATGAAATTCGCAGTGCACACAAAGCCTTATGCACTGTCATGGGCCATAATCCCTCACACACACCATTTGGTCGGTTTGAGGGCCACGAGTTTTTAAGGAATAGGAAAGAAGCGGAGCTGAAGCTGGCAGCAGCACACTTACTAAAGGCTATGGTTTTAAATATCACATCAAGAATAGGAACTTACCGAGTACTGACCTTTGCCTGCATGGAAAGCAGCTTGCAGGTCTCACTGTTATTGTCCTCATGGGCCGGTGCTGGATGGGCAGGTCTGACCTAAGCATCTGAAACACCTTTAGTCGCGCCTTGTGGCTGTCATTGCTTATCCACACCCACGAAGTCATCCATTTAATGTTACAAAACTTCGTAGAGGCACACAAGGATTTTTACTGCCTGGAGCTACAAAATACCATAGAGGGCAGGACCAGAGGGAACTGCCCTGTCCCAAACAGCTACAGTAATACAGCTTGTCACTCCCATTAGAGCTCACCCAGGAGTAAAATCACCACCTCATCACACCCAGCCACCTTGCACAGCACTTAGAAACTGTGACTCAGCCACACTCAAGGTTTTCAGAGGTAGACTTTTCTTAAGTCCATAAAACACAATTTCCCCAATTTTTTTTTTCTGTAAGTCATGCTATATATCTGGATTATTCTCTCTTCAAAAAATCTTCAAAATCCTTGGTCTCACTTTTGACAGCCACTATCAAGATCCTCCCAATCCCCACACAACAAACATCTACCAATGCCTTACAGGATCCTTTTACGCTCAGTCACTCCTCTGAAATGACCAGTTGAGGCCATGTGACTGTAGCCCCCGACTCCCTTTTCCCATTTACAATGACTTTTCTTTAATTCTTTCTTAAGGCAGTTGAGTCATCATGTGGACTGTCTCCTATTTTCTATTTCTTTAAAAAATGTCTGTCCGTAACTCCCCTCAATTGAACAGTCACTTCCTAGAGTTCTGGGGAAGATTCAGATCTTAATCCTGAACTGAAATTGTTACCATCATTCCTGGGAAGGCAGACTCACCTGCTACAGTTGGGACAGCCTTGCAAAATAACCTGTCAATTTTTCTGATACTTCCATTTAGATTATGTGAGGTTTCAATTTGAAAAGTGTTACACATCAAATCTTCTCCTCTACAGACAAGAGGACAGTTTGTCCCTGCAGCAAAACACACTGAAATAAGTTTCAGTGATCTTACATTTGTAACAATTAGTGCAATAAAAGAGTGATAAACAGCTCTCTCTTGTTTTAGCTCTGACTGTGGAGCAGGGGATCAGAGGCTGGTGGGCACTGGGGAATGCTGGCAGTGGCAGTGTGCCTGAGCAGCCCACACTCCTGCATCACAACCCCTGCGCAGTGCAGGCATTCTTCTCATTGTGTGCCCTGGCTCTGCAGGGCACACAGCTCTGCATTGTGTGCTGCTGAGCACAAATACCTCCACTGATACATCAGACTGCTGGGAAGCTGTGAAACCAGCCACATCTGAGACCTAAAAATGTTTCTGTAGTGAATATCGGCAACTAACAGCCCTGAAGCATTGGAAAAATTGTTCACAGAGAGAACTATGTAATATCTGTGCATTAGAGATCTATACAGATAGTAGAGCAATCATCTAGAAGTATCCATGGCACTTATTTATTAATTTGCTCTTGAAAACATGGGCCCAGAGGGCACTGGGAAGGAGAAAGCAAAGCAGAACAGATCAGGCTGACTCACTGAGGTTCTGCCCTGAGCTGGGTGTGTTGAGAGGACCATTGTGACTCCTCTCTAAGAAAGTTCACCCTCTGACACAGACACCTCCACTCAGCTCAGTCTTCTCACTGGAAATCACCCCACAGACACTGCAGCTGCCTGCTCTGTGTCGCCCCGGACTGCTGCTTTTCCCTTACATTATCAAATGACCCCTTGCTGTTGAGCACATTTTACCAAGAATAAATTCATTTATATACTTACTGCATCACATTCATATCCTTGTCCCAAGTGTCTGATTGCATGGATCACATTTTTCTTCTCATTCAGGTATCCAAGGCCCAAATTCTTAGGGTCCTAGAGCTCAGAGTGGCATTTATATGTCTCCTCGAGGGCAGAGGCAGTGGCATTTCAGTAGTGCTGGAGGAAGCAATCGAGTCTCTAACTTTGAAGGGCCAAGCCCTCTTTCATGCTTGGCTCACACATTTACTGAACTAGGCTAGATTTAATGAGAATTAAGGGGACTAAACTTTGATTTGATTGTTGAGGACATCTGAATGTCTGAATGTCCAAAGCATAGAAGTGTTTTGGAAAAACAAATCCGGATGAGAAGAGAGGTCCATGGAACATGGTGGGATATCAAACCACTGTCTTATTTGGTCTGTGAGCTCTGCCTGTGCTTGTGTAGGGCAATATAAACAAGTCAACAGCTGTTTAGGAGATGCTGAAATTCTGGAAAGATTCTTCTCTGTGCAGTTGTTTGGAGGGTGTGTCTTCCAGCTTGGAATTTGATCTGTCTGGAACTGTCATTCTCAGCCCCATGGGCAATACCTTGATTCTAGCCAGTATACATGTCCTTACAAGAGAAGAATCTGAATGCACTGGGAATGCAGATTCAGCCTCTGGGACGGTGTTGTCCTAGCTTTTACAATGCACACAGGAAACCACAGGCTGCTGACAGAGCCAGTCTCCAACAAGAGGATGGTTGAACAGCTAAAAAGCCGCAGAGTGTCTTTAGGATTGTTATCTGGAAGTTGTGCTCGCCCTGGTCTGTGCAGAGAGCACAGGTTCTAACAGGTGCAGGAACAGAAGCAGTTTCAGGTATGAAATGTTATGCCTAAGTTATTGCAGAAACATGAACTGCATTGAGCAGGCAATGTCAGAGGTAGCTTCCAGGTGAGAGCAAAACCTTCTCATAGGTAAGTACGTACATAGGTCGGGTGGAATGGACTCGGTGTGCATGACCAGGGCCAGACAGGCAGATTTTGGCTCTGGTGTTGGACTGTCTGTACCACTGCTGGGCGCAAGCCTCGGGCGCTGTGCCTGGGCTGCGATACCAGACGCGGACACGAGGGGGTGCTGCTCACCCGCCTGAGGCGCTGCGGCTCCCGAGCGATCCCGCCGCGCCCGCGGGATGAGCCTCGGTGTTCCCGGGAGACGGGTGTTCCATGCGTAGACAGCGCGGACACGAGGGGGTGCTGCTCACCCGCCTGAGGCGCTGCGGCTCCCGAGCGATCCCGCCGCGCCCGCGGGATGAGCCTTGGTGCCCCCGGAAAAGGGTGTTCCGGCGTAGATACTGCTGCCTTACTCCTCCGTCGTACACCTCCTCTCTCAAACATACACGGGGGAGAACTTTGCTTCCCATTTAGCCGGCCCTAAGAAGCGCTGTTGTTACATTTTATTGTGCTGCGCTTTGTGCGCACACCCGGGGCAGAACAGAGAAGGATGGACGGCGGTACAGCTGCCCTCCACACGCTGCATGGCACGTGGCGAACACCCATACCAGTGCTTCCCTGCCCAAGTGCTGCCCTTGCAGCGTCTGAGGCTGCAGGAGTGGATGTGAAATGGAAAAGGAGTCCATCCTCACGGATATTGGTACATCTTCCTCCGCAAGAAATAAGAGCAGGAAAAGGGCATGAATGATTCTGTTTTGGTTACAAACTCTACAATGGTTTAATGACAGGAAAGATAATTGGTCCTGGACAATACAATACTACAGGCTCCTGCTTGCTTGAAGTTGTTAGAGAAGCACTTGCAAAGAGAAATCCCAATATTCCTAGAAAAGCCAAATACTATTAAAGGAAAAAAATCTGCACCAAAAATGCTGAGTCCTGGAGAAAAGAAACGGACATGGCCAGTGTAGCCTGTTCTGTCCTAAGGGCAAGATGCTGCTTCTGCCCTTGTTGTAAACAGGAAAATATCCTTTCTTTTAGCTTGCAGATTTGTGAGTTCCTAGACTGAAAGGAAACAGAGTGTCCTCTCCCATCAAACACTGCAGTCACATAAACAGGACTGGATCTAAAATGTTTGAGATACTGGTATTGAGAGGCATTGCAGCATTGGATCACCTGCAGGAAGTGTAGATGTTGTTTTTTATCCCGTCTGCTGTTCTCCCTGTCTGTTGGACACTGTTTGCTCTGGCTGCTGAATGGCACCTGTCGTTAACAACCGTAAGCTTATGACCAGTTGTGACCCATCAGGATAACTGGACACTTTCTGGGTTCAGGCTGATGTATCTCAAAGTGACATAGCAAAATGTTATAAGCACAAATCTCAAAACAGACTAACAACACAGCACTTTTCTTCAAGAAAAAAGATCCAGTTAGCCAGTCAGCAGCTTGCTATTTCCTGGGTGGTTTGTGCGTGCACGCACAGACTTGCTGCTGCAGGTTACTTCCAGTGTAGCTCCAGAAATTAATCTGTTTCTCATAAAATAAAACACAAGTACCTCTTTGTCATCATTTCCGAAAGTCACATGGGCATCACTTTGTTCTATTCTGTAAAAAACAATCCTCAAGAACACAATTAAATCCATGTTTGGACACTGTTGGGCCAGAAGCCTAAAATAAATGGGAAAGCTTTTAAATGTGCAGTTCAAAGTCTCTACAAGATGCAAGCATTTTATTTTAGGTGTTTTTATACATTTCTCATGCATTTCACTGGCAACACTTCTGGTTGTTATCAATGTGCCCTGCTAGTGTATTGCACCTTGTTAAAAAATAAATACCAGACCAAAATGTGTGGGAAAGCACTTAATCTCATCATGTGTGATGTCAGGAGGAACATTTTCATTCTTTTTTTTGCTGTATTAATAAAAGCAATTTCCCAGGGAAAAAATGTGCAGTAGCTATTAATACTAAAGAGCTGCCTCTATGTAACACCTCTCACTTGGGAACATGAATAAATTTAGTGTAAAACTTCCCCATTAGTGACTGAAGTATCACTATTAAAAACCTAAAGAATAGTGAAATCCACGGACAAGGATTTTTCCAAATGTTTACATGATTTTGAGTACCTGAGATTCAAATATACCTGGCTTACAAAGAGAAGGTTCACTCCAAAAATCACACTGTGTCCAAGCTTTCAGGAAAACCGGAAGCATTTGCAACCAATAACTGGACCAGGAAGCACACTAGGAAATTTCTGCCACCGCTGCCAAGGGACAGAAGATCAAGCCTAGAGCAAGCACATGTGATTTAAAATTGTTCAGTGTCTCACACTGAGCAAGGAACTTCACATAGGAAAGTAGTAAAGGCCTGTTTACACTGAGGGGTATATTGGAAACAATTTTAAAAAATCAAGGATATGTCTCTAAAGCTCAGCTGTCATTTAAAGATGGAAGGCCAAGAGATTCAGAAAGGAGTTTTCTGCTGTGCTATAATTCGAAGGAAAACTTCTGTGTTTTGCCTTTGCTGTTCAGAAATGATTTAGATTTGAGTTTTATTTCTGTTTGGAAGAATTAGGAAAAAATCAGACATGCAGAAAGGTCACAGAAGGTATCACAAGCTGAAACTTGTTTGCAGTCTGTAGCTGAAGGAAGCTGAAGGAGGAAAGTCCGTTGAATCTTTTCCTCCTTCAGTATTTCCAGCTAAATCCTTTCATGACCCCCTCAAACTCCTCTAGCAATTTACTTTCATAGTCCTGAGGCTTCTCCAAGCATCCCTTCTTGCCCATGGGCCCAGAAGCCCATTTAAGTTTGGGCTTCGGAATTTTTCCTGGTTTTGAACTTCGTTGGAGGAAGTGTTGGGCTCAGACTGTGTTGGGTTCAGCCTCAGCTTCGAGTTTGCCTGGCCATGGGTGGCAGTGATCAGGGTGCCTGACCTGTCACTTGGTTTTCTGGCGTGGCCTTGGACTTGCCTCACTGCCCTGAACTTTCCTTGTGATAGAGGCTCTTGTTTGAACCTGGCTGTGTTCTCTGGGCCTGCCAAGACCTCCTTGCACAGGTTCTGTGGGAAGGAGCCTGGGCAGTGAGGTGCCTGCCCAGCCTGCTGGGTCATGCTTGGCTCCCAGTCCCTTAGGGAGCAGCTGGTCCTTCCTGGGCCCCAATATCCACCTGCTGGAACTTGCCCACTTACTACAAACTTGAGCACTGACTCCTGGTAGTATTTCCTGGGTGCTCTCTCACTGAAGATGTAAAAAATTGCGTTGCTATCAATTGAAAATAAACGTGGAAACATTTAAATATTGTGATTCATGTAAGAGCGGGGGAGACACATAAAGATGCTTTCAAGTGGATGCTGTGAATTCAGTTCTGCTGTAAGTAGCAATATTCTCAGTTGGTACCCTGCAAGAGCATCCCCTTCTTACTGGTGTCTGGTCATCTAATGCTTCATCCTGGACTTTTTGAGGTAAAATATTCCCATGGACTCTCATGATCATTAAATGATCAGTTGCTTATTGTATTCACCTGTTTCACATCTTCTGAAACAGAACAATTAAACCTCTGAAGCCAAAAGAATGGTGAACGATGCCCACAAGAAAGGAATGCATCACGTGGCAACAGGAAGCCTTGATAGTGTTTTTTACTTCAGGGATTTTGTTAATGCATGTGAGGTGGGAGGAAAATTATCAGATTACAGAAGAGGAAAGTGGGGCAGGGAAATCACCTTGGTGACTTCAGTGGGGTGAAAAAGACCCTTGCAATCCCCAACAATGTGTTAGGTCAAATAATGCAGAAGAGAAGAGAAATAAATCATGCAAATCCTTCATTAAAGGATTGATTGAAGCTGTGTCAGCTTCAAGCAGGAAGTTCAGCTTTCAGGTGGTGTCTGTAACAGGCACTACTGTGAAAACAAAATGGGCTGCCTTGAAACCAGTGTGTCACTTGTGGCTGAATTTCCTGTCTCTAAGGTGTGGAGCAAAACAATAATCCACCTTAAATCCTTTTTCCTGTGATAGTTTATTTGTTTATGAAACGTGATGAGGGTGAAATATATTGCCTGAATCCTTTCCAAAGGATTATAAGGCAAATCTGTCCCAGAAATGAGGAAAGCAAGACGCTATTTTTCTGAGTTACAGATTTACACGATTTCTTTTTAAAGATTTAAAGTGCCTGAAACATTGAAGATAAGCTTGTACCCTTAATTTGTATTGTTTCGCACAAAACATACAGAATAAAGTTGATGTTTCTTTCAAAGGTCTTTTAAATCCATACTTCCAAGTATGCTTGGTAACTGCCAAAACATAATTTTGAAAGAAAGAAAACCCAGTATCACTTACATTGTCTGAGGTCTGTACTACTTGTGTTTGAGAATTGTGCCAGCTCCTTATTTAATCATGTAATCCATGGCAATCTTCTGCTCCTGTTTTTTTTAAATGCATATATGTATATAAATATAAATATTAAAATATTAATCATGCAGTTCTCAAGGCTTCTAACTTTTCTCCGTACTGTATATTTTGGTGTTTGTTTTTCTGAACCTCTAGAAATGATTCTGAAAGCCTCAGTAACTCAAACTCATCTCCTGGGAGACAGGCAGCTTCAATCTGTGCAGTCATGTAATTGTGTAGAGGAGAAGTCAGGCACAAAGAAATAAAACTTCAATCTTCAGCAGTAATTAAGTTGCTCTGGCAGGACCTTTGAGGATGACAGTCTCATCTTTGATGAGGACTTGGCAAATCCTGGTTTAATCAACTCTCCCGGAGTCACAAACCCCTGCTCCAAAGCCAAGAGCTGCACTGAAGTCTCCGGAGTTCCAGGTTAACACTTTAGGGACGCAGTTGTCTTTTCTCTGAATCTATCCATCTTCCAAATCACGCACATGCAATAAATATCATTTACTTGCTGAATTTGTCTTGGGTTGTCCTTATAATTTTCTTTCGCAAGGGACTTGTGAAAAATTCCTAATGGGTCCATGCTTTCACAGGTGCACTTGGAAAGTAAAATATTGAAATTCTCTTGGTTATTGCTTTCCCAGATACCCAGCAACTTCAACTGGAACTACAAATGTGAAAATCAGGCCATTTATTCAATGGTACAACTTTAGATGTGAAAGGCCAGACTGTTAACTTGCCTGTGGAAAGTTAGCATCACATTCCATACCAGGTTACACTAGCTAGAAAATAGGCACATCACAAAGTGATTTCATATCCTTGGGTTGAGCTTTAGAGAAAATTCCTGTGTTCAAACACCTCCACGGGAATGGGAGCTTCAGATCCACATCATGATCTCAGCTTTGTGATTCAGACCTCTTCTTCACCGTACAAAAGCCAGTAGCTGGTGGTTGTGCAAGAGCGCTGGAGGGTGTGCAAAGGCTCTGTCCTGTCCTGGAGAGCTGTGGCTCAGCAGCAGCACAGTGTGCACAGCACTTCAGGGCCGAGTCTCCGCTACCATTATTCATTTTTGCTGAGGCAGCATGCAAAACCTCGACTGCAGGTAAAGAGCCCATTATTCCAAATACTCTTCAAAAACAGGAGAATGGGATGCTTGCTGGTGCTGGAGTCTTAGAGCCCCCTACAAGCGCTGCACCAAGGGCTCTAAGATGCTACCTGGTAAGATTTTGTAAGTGCTGCCTGGACACCTTGCGTGTACACTCTTTGCCATTCCTGACTTTTCTAAGTGTGTTGCCTGCTGAGCTTTTGCTGAAAAAGAGTATTTATTGCATCCACTTACTGATCCTCTTACAGTGAAAGATGCTTACTCTTGAGCCCCTAATGAGCTACACCAGGAACTTGGACTGAGCAGTGGTGAAACACTGCCTGCTCCAAGCACAGGCACTCTCCCTGAGTGCAAACACTGAAGTGCTGATTCCTGCTCCCGGGCAGGATGATGCTTCACTCTCCTGAGAGAGAGATCACCTCGACTCTTTCAAAATGACACTGTCCTTGCGTGCGTGCCATCAGTGCAGAAGTGACGCCGCACACACGACTCCCGGGATGACACCGCAATACCAGGACGTTGCAACACGAGGCGGGGAGGATTTTATTGTCTTGCTGGAACTCATTACCGAGTTCCTGCCTCCAAGTACAGGAATGACATGAAAATGGCCTTTGGTTGTCCCAGAAATGAATCACTTTGAAATGAGTGATGGCTGGTTCACAGGTTTGAGGATGAGGCCCTGAAAAACAGCAAAGGTGCAATGTACCGGCCTTTCGCAATTCACCCTGGGCAACAACTGCTCCTGTGCCTCCAGCCTGCTTGTTCTCCCTCTGTACCAACACAGTCGCACGCAGCACCACGCTCTAGCTGCAATGCTTCAGCTGGGATAGAATATGTGCACTGGAAATCATCCCACTATGGTCTGACTGCTTCCTGAGAAGCACTGAGTGCTTCATACCCCTCACTGGCTGCTGCTGAGGTTCATGGATCCAGCATGTCATCAGAGATATCCAACACTTCCTTAATTTACACCCATTGCTGTTAGCAGGAAGAGCAAACATGACTGAACTTGTCTCGAAATGAAGTGACCTATATGTTAGTAAGGCTAGTTCTGTGATAAAAATGCCATTATGCCTTGAAATTCCATTGTGTTGTTTAACACAATGCCTTAGTTTCAGGGTGCCTTAGTTCGTGAAGGCTCTAGAGCAATTGCCACTAATCCTTCAGATATTTTCTGCCAGCTAATACAGTGTGTCTGATGCTTCACACAGTGGATCACAGTGAACAATTTTCCAGGCTGTGCTGCTATGCTAATTGAGACACATGGTTTTGGGGAAGCCACTAAGATGTTTTTTATTTCTTCTCCTGTCCTGGCCTCCTCTTCCCACCTTTGCAGTGCAGCTTTTGCACCATCTCCTCAGTTATTTCACCAGCAGTGTCACAGAGTAAGATTATAAAATGGACCCCCTCAAAACAAGAAGAATCACCCTAAAAGCAAAATGACCAGCATTGCAATGAAAGAAACCTGTCTGCAATGACAAGCACCTCAGAAATCTCAGCCTGTCCTATTCCCAGGTCTCAAAGTCAGTCCCAAAATGTTCCACTGAAAATCCAATTTGACTGCATATTAAGGAGAACCACTATTCCTTTCTGGGTTAATCTGTCCAAAACATAGTAAAGCAGCACAATAGCTGTAGATTGGGAACTATCTTTGATTCAGAGAAGAAATAAAGACAAACAAATAAAGGAGGACTCTGAGGAACTCACAATGGTGCAACATAACTTGCCTTAATGTTCTGCGTAAAGAATAAAATGTGATTTTTAGTATCTTCAGAAGGGAGGCAACTATTTGTCTGAACTTCTGCCACTTCGTTTATGATTCTTACTGTCAAAAAATCACGTAAGTACTCAGAAAATGTGTTTAAAAACCAAATTGCTTTGCTCTTATGCCTTCTGCTCCAGACGCATGCTTTACATCTGTAATTTCTTTTGGTGAATGATTACCATGATGTTTGGCATTTCCTTTTGGACTGGGCTGTGAAAAGGATAGGACATGCAGTGGCTTATACAGAATTACAAGCATTACTTACAGAACTCTCTGGGATGAGTTCAGGCCATGACACACAACTTTGTAAACAGGGATCACAAAACACCAAATCCAGAAAGTACATGATGAAAAATTCTACTGTGACAGAAAGCTTTGGACAGGATCTGACAGTCCATCATGGCAAGATTATTTACACCAGAACAACAAAGAATACGGAAGCTTTTTCCATTCTGAGTATATCTTTCAGGGTTTTGAAGGTCAATAAATGGAGCCTAGCTTGACAGTGGACATAAAAGACAAAAAATTTCAATGAGGTTGCACAAACACACTCCAGAACTCATTTTCTGCTTCCTGTCCAATTCTGTGCCTTAAAACTGAAGCTTTATTACTTAAAGTTTATAATAAGAGAGGCTGCAAGTTCAAGTGTGACCTGTAGCTATTCCCTTTCCCACACCTCTATAACGTACTTCAGGAACTTGTGTGAAAGGTGAACAGTGACGTTCAAGTCAAGAAGTGAACATCCCGCTTATCTTGCAACATTAGCTGGAAGGAAATTGTTTTCAAACTGCAGTTTAGTAACCATTCTTTGATCAAAACCACTGTCACATGACCCTCACTAAAGTGCAAACCGAATCCTTATGTACTAATAAATGTGCACCGCCACTGGTATAGACCTGGCAATTATTGTTTAAGACGCTGTTGCCTGAAAACTGTTTGCGTCCCAGCTGTAGGAGCTTCCTAGGCCTGCTGTGCTCATGCAGACTTTTGTCACTCGTGACACTCCATGTGCAATCAGCACCAAAGGTGCACTCAACACAAGAGCAAAAATAAAGCTCCTGTGCAGTAGAAGAGTTGGAGCCGCCGTGTCGATGTGCTGTGAGAGTCTTACTGGATTTGGTGGAACAGAGCTTGGCCAAATGCCTCAAGCAGAACAGTAAAACTAGTATACATGGGGAAAGCCTTCTCAGGAGAGAATTTTTATAACTTCATCTAAACCAAAAAGTAGATGACGCATGAAGTCTAACCAAGAAGAAATGCTCCTAGGTGTTTTGCATTTCACATTTACTCTCTGGCAGTCTATGAGAAACTCTTCCGGAGCACATCTTACCAGCCAAGGAGTTTCTGTCCTCCAAAGCTGCTGAACTCATGGGAATTTTGCAGGAGAAATAGAAATGTCCTCTGAAGAGTATGTGTGATTGACAGGACTAACCTCATGAAAGGCTGCAAGCTGGCATGCAGTCACACATGCCACTCCAGAAATGAAAATGATAAAACAGTGGCTGGAATCAAAGCTCATAATGACTCTTACCAGTTCCCAAGCTCTCCAGTGTTTATTACACTTCAGAGGAATGGGGAAGGGATATGGTTTTCTGTGGGTGATTAAACATTCGGCTCCATGCCCTGTGCTCATAATGGATGGTTTCCTGATTAACTGTACTGGAATTGGATATCTCAACTGGTTGGACTTAACAAACAGGTATTGTCAGACCTTCGGGAAAAAGGTGCTGGGGAAAATCAAACTCCCTGCTGTAGGTTTATATCCGTGATCTCCATTAAATATTCAGATGTTTGAGTTTGGTATTGACCACTAGTGTTCTGTGTAACACAGCAGCGTAGCTGTTTATGCTAAATAAAAGTGGGTCAGTTCCTGGGTTCTAATCACATTACTTCTTATAAGAGGAAAGTGGCTCTGTGCTGAAAGTAGGAGAAACAGTGACATACAAGAGTAATTTTCACATTTCATTGAATCCAAACAACAAATACTTTTCCTCAAATGAAGAGGAGAAGATGCCTTTAACACAAAGAGAATCCAAGCCCAGAAATAAGAAATGCTGAAGCCTAATACTGAAGAGAGGGTAGGGCGGGAATGGCAGAGGGAGATTAGAACTTTCTGAAGTTCAGAACACGCCTTAGGAATTGCTAAAGGTATAAATCCACTTGCAGTTCTAACTGTGACTTGGTTGATGGTGGTTTGGTAAACATCGGGCTCACAGACATAAATCAGTCATACAAAGATAGGATCTAACTCTGATGAAAAAGAATGATCTGGGTAGGAAGTGATTACAAATCACTACTTTAAACTGTCCAGTCACTTTTTTTTGAAGAGTTAAAGATTGGCTTCATCATTTTCCCCCAAAGCACCAGGGCGAATTACAAATGCACTAGAAACTTAGTGTGCAGAGGAGATATGATTCAGTGTATAAATACCAAGATAATTAGGCAGATATTTACACTGCTGAACAATGGTATTTTAAATTTCAACGTCACAAAATCTCAGATACTTTATGCACATATAGCGTTGCTTTCCAAAAGTGCTGTAGTTCTACAGGCAATCTACGGAGGCTTAAACCAGTATGAATGCTGTCTTTGTACATCTGGGCCTTTAAAAATCTAGAGAGCTACTTGTGAGTGCTTGGAAAAAACCCAAGGTGCAAGTTCCCAAACTCTCCCTGTCACACAAGTATTCTGGTTTGCTGTTACATGCCTGTGAGGAGTGGGAGAAGGCAAACAGGTCATGCCTGAAGCATTTGTTTGACCTGCTGCTAACTCGTGATCAGTGGTTACAAAATTCACAGGAGTTAAAGGAAGTTCTCTATGGCAGGAGTTGCTGACAAATCAATATAAATTATTCCCTGGGGTTTTCCCTTTTGTATAGGACTGAAACAACATGAAATGAAGGAAAGAAGAGGAAAATCCAGTGACAAGAAAAATGAGTTTGATTTCCCTGAAAATCATTACCTTCCAGCTCAGTGTTCCCAAGCACGGAAAGCAGATGTTGGAGGTGCTGCCTTTGCTCTTTTGTCTTGAGGACCAGGGCTGGATAGGAAGAGGTAGGACACAGGGTCTGTCCCCTTCCTATGTAACCTTCTCAACCTCTGCCCAGCGTCTGTAACAGCTGCAGGAAGAAGTACAATACCCCGATGCAACAGCAACACAAATCCTTATTTGCACCTATTAAAAGGGAAAACCTACTTCTTCCACAGCAAAATATTGGAAATTAACATAGCACAGAACAAGCGAACACAGGCTGTTAATCTGCACAGATCAACACCATGCACTCAGCTGGGCAAATATTCAACCTGTAAATAAACCAGCAGTACTGAGTTCCTGGGGAATAGTTACCACTCAGGTAATCTTTCTGCAGTGTCCAACCAGCGGATTCTGGTGAAGTTACCAGCACCAGCAGCAGAATCCTTCGGATGTGTTTGTACAATTTTGACACTTGACATTTTCCCTCAGCTCCAGTGTCAGAGGTAGTTGTTTAAGGATCTAGAAACTCTGTCTTGACATAAGCGTACATGCAGTGTGCTCAGTGATGAGCAGCCCCATGTGAAGCCAGCTTCCCTCACCATGGAGATGGGCCCTCATGGATAAAATGCAGCGGCAGTTCCCTTCCTCTCCAAGTTCTTCTGTCTTCACTTTTTGTTCTCTCAGGTGCGGGCAAGAAGTACACGTGAGCCCTCTGTCTCCAGTTCAGGCTGATCTTTCCTCCAAACAGCTTAAGCTTTGGAAATAAAAAATGTCTTGATGATTTACACAAGGAATTTGAGGCCAATGGACTGTCTTTTTCTCCTCACAGTTGTTGTGCTTTGCACTGTCTCACTGCCTCTGAGTTCAGGACCTTGTTCTCTTCAGATCTACATCCAATGCTGAAGTGTGACTCCACTGATTTTAGTTTATTCCCAATTTACACCAGTAAGAGGATGATTAGAATTGCAATGCCCATGGAATGTAGCATAGGGTTGTTAATTCTGCTTTGCTTAAATTCTTGAAAATACTATAGCTTTGGAAAAGCCATCATTATTTTATCCTCCTCCCCCAAGCAGGTAAACCTAGAACACAGGCTTCTAGTTTTGGGACAGCTGAGGGGATATAGGCTGGCAAAGGGGAGGCTGGGGAGTCAGAGAGGGAGCATAAGCGAGTGCTACTCCCAAGTATCTTCTCCAGTCCTTTCCCTATTCTCAACTACTCTTTCTGCTCAGTCCTGGAAATCTTGGCTTTGTCACACTAAATAAAATATTTTTCTGAGTAACTCTTTTGTTCGTGTATTGTAATAGGCTTTCAGTTACATATGATGATTAATGAAAAAAGGTAGCTATCTAATAGGAAAGACAATACGGGGTGATACAAGCTGCAATACTGGAAAGTCCCTGAGTAATCTTACTGCAATTAGTTTTTTTCTTAAAAATGCAACTAATGCAATTAAACTGGTCTCTTTTGTTCTTTGAAAAAGTTGCTGCGTGCTGAGTAGCCTGAACACCCTGACAATGCTTCAGGCAGCATCCTGTCCATTTCTTCTTTTTTTTTTTTTTTTCCAATACTACTTCCCTTTCTGGAGATGATTTCATTTCTTATGCAGTTACTACATACATGGGGAAAACCCAGGAATACACAGAGACAGATATTTTCCATCAAGCTCGATCAGTAAATGGCTTTTTTTGTATTGTGAATCTGCCAAAGGGCACAGAAAGGAAGGACGGCAATTCTGGATTCTTTCAAACTGCTGAAAAATGTGAACCAAGTTCTGAGTCAACCAGAAATGTTCTGCTGGAAGCTCAGGGACTGCTGAAGGAAAGCTCACTATCACCATTAGCGAATTTTAGATGTACAGCTGCAAGCATGGAGTATTAAATGCACAGCACTAGGACCCAGAACAGCCAGCAGGATGAACACTGGGAAATCAAGCTGGCTAACAGAAAATTCAGGACACAGAAAAAGAAGTGCTAGCAATGGGTTTAGGTGTGTTACATAATTGTGTATTGGTGGAGCACATGCTTGTGCAGCAGGAACATCCACATGCTGTGTGCTCTCGAGACAGAACTCCAAAGTGCTTCTCCTGCCTCTCAACCAGAGATCTCATCAGCTGGGCAGGTGGAAAAAAACATTCACCAGCAGGGATGTTGCAACTGTGCTTCTCTGCAGCAAGAATCATGGGCTGCACGGAAAATACAGGAATAGGGATCATCATCTCCTGTGCTGTGAGGAAGTACTGCTGTGGTACAGCAGAGCTCTGCCTCTCATGCTTGTTCAGAGAAGACTGTGCAATTTTGTGACTAATTAATACTCCTTTCTTAAACCACTTGCACAGTGACCTTTGTAACACCTGCCCAGTGCAGGACTGATTTGGCAAAGACGCTCCACTCCATACCCAGCACTTCTAAAAATTAACAAATGCCATTTCCATTCTTGTTAATGGGGGTAAATATCAAACACAAGCAGTTTCAGTAAGAGGGAGGGAGGCAGCCACACAAACTTCGGTGAGCCTCTCCTGAGAGTAAAGGCTCAGCAAAACAGTTAGGCTTGCAAAATTGCACATTAGCTAAACAAAAGAGAATTAATATTTTTGGACAGGACTGATCAGACACTGCAGAATCTCGTCAGAAGACAGCTACTAAAAGTATCTCATGGCTGCATTTTTAATTACAGCCCTTTATTCCATATTTTTCATGTAAAAGTCATTCAGTGTAAAAGTTGGCAAACTTAAAATCTTGGGGAGTTTGTTGATATCTAATTAAGGAATAGTCAGGGGGAAAGACTTAGAGTTATGGCATTTTCAACTATAATTAATTTCTCTGTTTGGCCCTCTCAAGTCAGCTGACTTGCCTCAGGAAAGGTTCACAATAGAGACCATCTCATGGCCAAAACACACATGACACTAAAGACCCTGACTGACAGGAAAAAACACAAAGAAGTTGAGGTATTTTCCTATTGCAGATCAAAAATATGAAGAGATTTTGCGTACAGGGTCACAGAAGTGTAAGAAATTAAGAGGAAGAATTTGCCTAAAGGAAATCTAAAGTGAAACAGGGCTACCCTTTCCTGTTGAACGTAATACTCTTTCAAAAAACCCTGGCAGGCCACATGGACTGACTCAGCTGCTCAGCAATTTTTAAATCATCTTTTACAAGTTTGGATGTAAAATTCCAGGCATGAGGCAGGATTACTAAAGATAGTGGCGAACAATCATTGAGGGAAATGAGGACAGGACACTGCAAGGAGCTCCCCAGGGGAAAGAAATTCCTCACTGCTCATGTGAGCATAAGGAGATGTAAATTTCCTGGGCACTCCAGTCAGAGAAGGGTGGGCAGGAGCACAGAGAAAATTATCTGAGAAACGACAATGTTTTCACTTGAGTACCTCAGCCTCTCTCCTGCCCTTTGTTTTCTATAGCTTAACCCATGTGGAAGCCTTGATTAGCGGAATTACTGAATTTTATGCGTACTGTAGCACCTCCAGACTGATCTGAACTAATCCAGCATGTACCAGTTTGCCATGTGATTTGGACAGGGACTTTTGCACCACACATCAGTGTCAAAAGTTGGACGCAGGACAGTCTGCATTCCTGTGTGTCGTATACTGCTGATAAGCACATCAGTACTCAGAAATCTTATCACTTGGTAGCTGTTAAGGCACTCTCATGCGAAGAAAATTGAAGCTTCTCAATAACTGTATTTATGACCCTTAGGACAAAAAAGTGTTTATACAGCTGAAGGTGACCAGATATCATTTATGACACTCATATTTAAGGCTTAGCAATGGCTCTCTTCAGTCAGAGTGTGTGTGCACTAGAATTCCAGCAGCTCTTAATCCACCCAGCTCATGTGTCCAAAACAAGAGACAAGCTTTCACTCCAACAAAGGTCGTTTTAAATCAATTGGAACAGCAGCTGCCCTCTCTCCAAATCACACAGTTTACAATAAAACTTGTGACCTTTTCATTCGGAGTTCATCTCTTCTGACTTCTCTCTGTAACCACAGGAGAGATCTTATCTTTGTCGACTCCAAGTTTTTTGCAGGCCCCCTGAGCACTCTGCTCCCTACATCCTAAATTACAAGGCAAAGCATGGCCTCCAGAACACTACTCAGTTGTTCCCACGCCTCCATATCATGATTTGTTGCGCTGTAATCATTATATTGTCTCTGATAAATGTAAGACACCTAAGCCCTTTCTTTATATTTGAGTAGAAACACACAGAGCCACAAACATCTGGTCTGTCTGGACCAAGAAAGTAGAAATGACGTTTCCTTAAAACCCAACAGGCGGAAAGTTTTGCACAAAGAAGACAAAGGATAAAAGCTTCATTGCATATAGAGTACAGAAAGAATAACTTTTTCTTTGAGATACTGAAAATCATTAGTGAAATTAAAGAGGAATAACAGTTTCTTGGATTTATTTGGAAAAAAAATCCACACTCCTTAAGCAATGCAATTTATCCTTCCATTTTCTCCTTGTATGCAGGCCAGAAGACATTTCCATTGATGCTCTAGTTTGCATTTCTGTAAACAGCTTGCTGTGCATGGAAATAGTGTGTGAGGGGAAAATAAAAAGTCCAGAGTTAGGAACAAGCAACCAGTCTGTGCTGCTCTCGGGCAACAGGACAGAATTTCGTGAAAAGAGATTGACCTGGAGGCATGATAAAGGCCTACAGAATTACAAAGCCAGAGGAAATCAGGGATAAGGATCAATATCTACTTCTTGCTATCCTGTAAAAGAATAAGGAGGCAACAAATGAAACCAGATTCAGACTGCTAGGGATAAGTCTCAAAGACACTTAATCTTTTCTTACACATTCCTAGACACCTGATGGCCATGGTTGAAGAGGACAACCCCTAGACAGACCTCAGGTCTGACAAGCAAGGGCTGTAATTAAGGGTTTATCTGTTTATCTGTTAGTTCATCCAGCTGAATTTGCTGCAAGCTGTAAACTGACAGGAAAACCAGGTGCTTGATTCCGTAGCTTCTGGAATAGCTACTGTTCAGATCGTATACTCTAAGGCTATTTATAAACTACAGACGCTGATAGATATGGTAATAGTAAGTGGAATTCAGCCTGGCCTGTGTAAATCTCTGAGACCTTCATGGTCTGTCAGAGAAAAATAACCTACATTCATTCATATCTGGCCCTATGCTTTGTTCCTTTGGCTTCCCCATTACCTGGCAGAGGAACAGGAATGGGAGTCCTTAGTGTTTAACCCAAATAAGGCCAACTTTTATCATAGTATTTGTCTTTACTGTTAAAAGAAATTGTTGAACACCTCTGACTTTGTCTGAATAATCCTTCTTCATGATTCCATCTTCAGTTTTCTTTATTTTCATCATAATCAGAAGAAATCTTCTCTTTACAGGGTCAAATTTAAATTTGCCTAAGTGCCTCATTTTATTTCAGAAGCAGAATCCTACAGCAGCTTTTAGAATTTTCCTCTTCCCAAATTCAAAGCAGCAAATAACTAAGAAGTTTTGGCTTCAGAAGAAGCAGTCATCCTCAAAAAACAAAATCCACCTTAGGTTAGGCAAAGCAACTCGTCATAACATAATAACATATTCTGTATGTTCTCATATTCTGTATGTACTACAGAGCCAGTCTGGATTCTGTTGCTTGTTTCAGTGAAGCTAGATTTGAATTCATCAAAAGAATGCTGTAAGTATTTCTGCTGAAGTTATCTCAGCATATAAAAAAGATTTTTTTATAATGTATGTGAATATGAGGACAAGGAGAGCTAGTATCTATCATTTCTAGAGTTATTAGCTCCTACTTCTATCATGTCTTACAATGGAAAAAAATAAAATTGAAGTCCAAAGACACAGAGATGGAAAATGACAGAGCAAATGCCTTTGGCCAGTGGTGGAAAGTCACAAGGAGGACAAAAGTACAGATTAAAATTATCCCAAGAAATACAGAATTACAAACTCCCTACAGACTCCACAGAGCTCACTTTACTTCATCAAGTGCTTTCTATTAATTAGAAGCAATTTTGTGGTCATGAAGGGAAAGGGGCTTACCCACTCACCTGTGACTCAGTGCACGGCAGTATCTCGCAGGTTCGGAGTTTCCGTGGGTATGACCCACCCGTGATGCCGGAGTGCCCCAGGCGGCCCAGGCAGGATATAAACACAGCCGGTCCCAGAGCACAGGCACTTATCACCCCGAGATCTGCCAGAGCTCACCCCACCAGAGAACCAGGCCACACGAAGAAGACACGCTCTTGCATCATGATGGGCAAGACTGTGGCTGCTGTCCTGATCCTGCTCCTGATCTCAGCACTTGGGACACAAGGTAAAGAAACCCTTCCTAAAGCTCTCCTGATTAATGACCAGAGCAAATGCTGATGGGGAGACACTGTGCTGTCTTACCAGTGCAGCAAAGGACTCTCCTAATTCTGTCAGCAAAAACCCCTATGTTGTGCTTCCTGTGAAAATAGTGAAACACTCCACATTTTTTTGTTTTCCAGGTGAGGCTGTGCCACGCTCGGCCATCGAACTCCGGTGCCAGTGCATAACCACCCATTCCAGGTTCATCCATCCCAAGTTCATCCAAAACGTAAACCTCACCCCCAGCGGCCCTCACTGCAAGAATGTTGAAGTCATGTAAGTGTTTTGCAAAAGCTTCCTGATTACTTAACAAGAAGGAAGCAGATTTTGTTCTCGGGGTGGTGTAAGTTTTCTGTGAGCGGTGTGAGCAGTGGGCAGAAGCAGCTGCTCAGAAAGCAGAACAGCAGCACTCCCTGCTCCTACAGATGATGTGCTACGTGTTTTGAACTGCATGTTGTTTTGCCAGTCTCTACTTTTTAAACACATGCAATACTTTGACCTAAATTTGCAGTCATCAGGCAGCAAATAACTTTCTAAAACTCTGAATTCTATTGGCTTGTGAAAATGCACGGATCCACACTGAGCAAGTGATCAAAACATAATTTTTTAGGGCTAGGTCAAGAAAATGATCACACTTCTACTCAAGTCAATGAAAAAAAACTACCATTAGCATACAAATCATACATTCCAGTTGTATTCCAGAACTTTTACTGTAAGTAACCAAATTCCTATGGACTGGGCAGTACAATTTCTGAATCAAGATGGAAAGATTTAACTCTTCAGTGAAAGACCAACACAAATACAAAGCCAGCTGGGGGAAAAAAGCAGTTTTGAAAAGAGGGAGAGCCCTGCAGATGGTTTAATGCATCAAACAAACAGATATGAGAAGATACTAAACCAGTTTAAGAAATCCCTTTAGGTTAGGCTACAGCCTCAGTTTATACATCTTAAAATGGAACATGTCAGTGTATCCCTAGAAGGATGTTATGAGAGAAAGGTGACGTTGCCTTGGATTTCACTGAGTAGCTCTTTTTACTTCCTTTCTTCCCTGTTGTAGAGCTACCCTGAGAGATGGAAGAGAAGTATGCCTGGAGCCCACTGCTCCCTGGGTGAAGCTGATCATCAAGGCAATTCTGGACAAGTGAGTCATTTCTCCTCAATAAGCACAGCTTATTGAAAAACCGGTATTTTATTTGAACTGCCGAACATGGATGGTGTGAAGTGCTCCAAAATTTTGTCTCCTCGGGCAGTTATTACCTTTTGTGTTCGCTAATTGTGACAAACACTGTGATTGCTTTGAGCCTTAATTATAGCATTAGGTATTGAAGCCTTACCATGCCACACATCCCTGGGAAGGTTACCTTCATCTCCCCTAAGGCAGAAGCATTTTGAGAACCTGCAGCACAACTGCTCAGGAAATCCAGGCATTAACAGAGTGGTTTTCTCTTGCTTGCATTGGTAGAAAGCAGCAATCAGTTTTTCAAACTAATGCCATATAGATAAGTGGGGGGAAAATCAGGCTTCAGTTGTCAAGTGAAGCATCAAACTATGGAAGTTCACTGCTATTGAATCCTTTTGGGAATGCCATGACGTACCAGTGTCCCTTGGGCTCTGACACAGCTTTTCAGGTGCTTGGGCACAGAAGCACAAAGTGGTGGATTTCAACTGGTGCCAGCAAGTCTTAACCTGTTTTATGGTTGATTTTTAATAGCCTCCTTTTCCATCTTCTTTCTTTCTAGGGCCAACACCAAACCTGAGACAGTGTCCTAAAACAAAGAAGAAAAATGTCCTAACTCTTCCAGCAGGGCGAAGATACGGAGGACACTCAGCCAGCTTCTGACAGCTCACCTCCTCCTGCCTCCTACATTCACAATTTCACAGCATTGAGAATATGTATTCCCTAGCTTGTAGCTACTTGACAACAATACTTTTAGTCCTTCAAACAGGTCTCATTGTGTAGGAAAGAAACCACTGACACCTCAACAAGAAGGCAAAAAAAATGGCTTGTGAAGAACTATGGAGATGATTCTGGAATAATTTTTCTAAACACAGCTGGAACAGTGCAGTGCATGCCCAGCAGAGCTTTCACTAAATGACTCCTTCCCTTTTTGCTAACAGTTTAGGAAAAGACCAGCAACAACTTCTCCCCCACGAAGCATGGACAGGTAGCTTCAACTGTACCTGGGTCATTGCCACTCACAATGGGCTACTGGTTGAAAAGGGAAGCTTCCAGAATTAACATGTCAAAATTCTGATACATCAGGTTTTGTATCATTGTTTTCAAGATATTATTTATTGTGAATTAGTGTTGTGAAGGTATGAACATGTATTTTAATGCCATCTTTTGGCTACAAAAAAGTGTTTTATTTATTTATAAAATTTTATTTATTTATTTATTTATTTATTTATGGAAGATTTTTATGTTTATGTACCTAATAAATGCTTATTGAAATGTTTTCACTTCAATATTGTTTGTTATTAATTTTCTTGTTGGAACAGAGAAGTGAAAAAAAGAGGAAGCATTTTCTTTCAGTTTGTATCACATAATGGGTTCGCAGACGGGCAAAGGGGGGTCTGAGTTGTGGGGGGGCAGCAAATTAGAACAGCAAATTGTTGCCTCTGTAAAGTGTAGATAATTAACAATCAGAGGAATTATGAAAGTTATCTACTTTCTTCCTCTTCTCTTGTCAGACTCAGTGTTTTCAGAAGTCTGGATGATAAAATTCCCAGATAGTAACGAACAAATACTGGTTAGTCACAGGAATTGCAAGGCCATAGCAGTGTGGTGCTCTGACAGCACCGCAGCTGAGAGCATGGCAATGAACAAGGGTTTTCATTAACTTAAATAAACAGGGAAATCTGATAAACATTGAGGAAGTCACTGAGCATCCTCCCTAATTCCAGTCAGGAGGGAGGACTATATCAGGGGAAATCCTAAGAAACAAAGCTGCGATTATATGGCCTCACATCTACCTGTAGCACAGCAATTTACAGAGGAATGTTGAAATTCGAGCACCGAACACTTGAGAAATGGGAAAGTTGAGCAAATATTTTGGTATTTGTTTAGGTTTAGTCTTTTCCAACAAGGAGCCACTCCATATTCTGCACAATCAGCTCATGTTTGCTCATGGTGCAAGACATAAAGGGAGTTTTTGACCATGTTTGAGCAAGTTCTTGTGCAAGAGGACAACTATTCTGACCACATTTTGCTCCCTGTCCCCATATTTGCCCCTGCCCCACCGCACAGTATCGCACAGCCTGCTAGGCCTCAGAACGGGAAGGAGTCAAAGTTTCTCAAGGAGACAGGTTTTGTTCAAACTTGTCTTAGAATTTTAGGATGTCCTGTTTCCCGAGGGATTTTTATAAGCTACCTTCTTTCGGAGATCTAATTTGGAGATAAGGATGTCGCAAATATCAGCCAAGAATGGGGAGAGGTTGGGAAGAACCACTTGATCTGCACAGCCGTAAAAGTAGGGGTGTATCCTAAAGGACTGGCACTGGCTTTAGTGTAATACAGATACATACAAAGGTGGCAACCTTTGCCACCAGCAAAATCCCCGTCGAGTTATTGGGAGCTGAACCACAGCCAAGGAAGGGCTCTTCTCATCAGTTCTTCTGTCCAAAATGTCAGCAATGGCTGCACTCGCAGGACCCCAAGCAGGGCATCTGCACCTTCCTCCACAGGCTCATCGATGAGACGTGATTCCAAGGGTAGAAACGACAACATATCACATCTCTGTTTTGTGTGTTGTCATGGAATAGCTTTCTTAGAAGCATATCAAACACCCTCATGCCTCCAAAAATGTGATTCAGTGCTCTTGGAGACTGCTAAGAGAAGCACTGCAGGTCTTCTGACTTGGTGTCTACCTTCATCAGAGTGGGCTGCTCTTCTTTGTTGGTAGAAGTCACTTATGACGTGTGTTTATCTGCTGTCTTAAACACCTATGATTATTCTAAATGCATGAGGTTAGAAAGAAAAACAAGCAACTTCCTAAGTGCTTATTTTAACCAGGTATCATTACAGCCCTTACTGCCAGACACTTTCTCCTTTCATATTCTGAACAGATGAAAGTTTCGGAAGAGCTTAAGTGACTTTGGTGACAATGCCTCAGTAATTTTAAGCTCATCATTTCCTGTTTAATGACTAGAGAGACTTTTCAGTACAGAATAAAGCATCTAAATCCCTTTAGCCAAACTGAAAATGACAAAATCCTTTCAGAGAACAAGAGAAACTAGTTGTGTCTTGCCTTCATAAAACACTGGCTAAATGACTTCATTGGATTCATATCAAAATATAGAGTGTAAGATTGGGATGAAAAGTTCCTGTAATTGTGCTGGGTAACTGTTTTTGCACAAGGCACTTAAGCATGATGCAAAGAGCTGAACAGAAGTTCTATATTCGCAGAGGAGGGAAAAAGTCCCTTTATTTTGGCTCAGAGGGATGCCTGGGATGCCTTGATTTCCAGGTGTAAACTCAGCATTGTTGGTTAAAGCCAATATCCCATGAAGAAGAGCAAACAGAAAGTGATGGATAACAATAACAAATTAAAGAAATAATTGAAAATATACAGCAGCAAAAGCTAGGGAAGTTTGAAGTGCCACTGAATGGACTGCACAGAGGTTTGGATTTCTTATGTAATGCTCTCGTGTGTTAGGAAACCTGCAAGTGCAGAACCCACCTCTCAGCACTCAGGCTGCTGGGAGTGCACCTTTCAGGTATAAAATCTGATGCGAAACAGCACCAAAACGGGACCTCTGTCAAGAAGATAACGTGCACAGCAATGGATGGCAAATCTGTTGCTGTCGCTTTGGTTCTCTACTTGGTCTCAATGGCAGGGTCAGAAGGTAAGAAAATTACTTCTTAAAACTCATGTAAGCAATTAATAAGTATATGCATGCAAATGCAAGTGGGCTTATGCTATGTCCATGATGACTTTTTGCAGGAGAAGTGCATCCTCAGTAAACTGCCGTTCAGAATTAAAAAGGATAATTTGTACCTGTTAGGATGCTGTGGATGTTTCTGGGAGTAAAATATTCTGTCAGCAAATGAGTTTATTCCTATGCCACAATATATACTTGTCTCTAGATTTTAAGATGTGTTTGAATTAAAACAGGACCTTTTTTCCTAAATATGTCCATATATATTTTCTTTTCCAAAAGACAATTTTATCCTATTTGCAATTTTATTCTTGGTAGGCAGGTTGATGACAGAGCAAGATTTATCCCATTTGCAAGAAAGAATAAAAAAATGGGCAGATGATCATGGCAGAAACTTAGCAATCTGAGTTTAAATTCGAATGTACCTGCACACCAACGGCTTTGAAAATGCAGCTGCTGTGTTGTGCAGCTGCAGTTAATTTTATCTCAGCATCCAGCAAATCAAAGTGTCTGAGGAGCAAGAATGAGGCTACAGGAGGGAATACAGTTTGCTTCAGGGGAGCAAATAAAGAGACTGTTCATGTACCTAGACACAACCGAGTTTTGTTCCATAGGTAAGGCCCTGGAGAAGACAGACGGAAGAGGCTCCCAATGCCAGTGCATAAGCACTCATTCCAAGTTCATCCCTCCCAAGACTATTCAGGATGTGAGATTAAGCCAAAGAGGACCTCACTGCAAAAATGTGGAAATCATGTGAGCACTTTTTCTAAATAGCATCTTGCTTCCAAGAGGAGAGCACTTCTCATCCTATTTAGTTATGTACTTCTAGTGGAAGGAGGTTTCCCTTGCAAAGCCTCAGGGACATCAAGTATCAGGAATGAGGCCTTATATCCAAAGGAATGAACTAATTCCCAGCCAATGTTACAAGCAGCTTCCAGACAGTATTTTAAATCTCTTTCTGCTGTTACCTTACTTATGACCAACATCAGAGGGGAGAATCAGATTCCCACAACACAGGGCACAATTAATAACTTAGACAATGCAGAATCAATGAAAGATACAAACTTGATCCTCTTTACATGAATTAAAACAATTTCCCCTGACTTGGCCTGCATGTGGCAAAGTTTGAAAGGCTTCAAGTTATTTCCTGTGTCAGAATTGCACATGGAGCATTTCCCTGTGTGAGGAGTGGGGAATCTGGATTACACTCCATGTGGGCACAAAATAAAAGATACGGTAAGCTTCCTTTAAAACCACTCCTGGAACTAGTCACAGGAACTGGACCAGCACAGTCAGTAAACAGAAGGGCTCTGTCAGGCTTTTATGCTTTCACTATGGTCTCTTAAGCAAACAATGGTCGTACAATCATAGCCTCTGTGGAGCACTCAATGGCATCCAGTTCCACCTCACTAGGAATTAGTAATTTAAGCCAGGTTTGGTTAAAAAAAATACTTTTCAAGATAATTAAGTTCCTGAAAGATCTGCTGAAGTATGGCCAGATAGAGAACTGAAACCAAATAGAAAATTCATTAGGCTCATTATAAGATTACAGCATAAACACCTGTACTGACATCATTCATAAAAATCCCCAAACAAATAAGACAAGACCAAACAGGTACTTCATCTACTGGCTGAGAGAAATTTCCAGCCATTAGGAGAAGTGTGAGCGATACACCTGGCCTTAACTTCTCTGCTTCTTTCTCGGCAGAGCTACACTGAAAGACGGCAGGGAAGTGTGCGTGGAACCCACTGTGCCCTGGATCCGGCTCACTGTAAAGGCTCTGCTGGCCAGGTAAGCTGTTTCCTTTACTAAAACACCTGCACTTAAAAACTCATTTTAGAAGGCTACTTAAATTCTTGGCATGCAAATGTTCACTCTCTTCAGGCATTAGTCATTCTTTCCATCAGTTCTCTCTAAAGCGAGATTTCTACATGCCTGAGGAATGAAATAGTTTCCTTTGATACCTTCCTGGTGTGTTAAACCACCCAAAAGGCTGTGGCTATGATGCCCCTACACTTCTGCTGAGAGACAGCGCATTCTCTGTGTTTGACACTTCCGAAAATCAAGGTCTCAAAGACTCACTTCCTCTTTCTGGGTATAATTCAGACGTGCAGCTGGCATTTTCAAGGGCTTTCACTGCTGTAGACAGGGACAGTCAAATCCCTACTTTGCACACAGGCAGACAGAAGTCCTTTTTGTTGGAGCAGTTCACGCAGGAGTAATTTTGGGGTTTTTTTTCCTGTGCACAGACGTCAGTTGATTGGTACAGTAAAAATAAGTCATTAACAAGTCGTGAGCACTTACTGCTCTCCCTGTAGCTTGTATTAATAGTAATTGTTTCTTTAATGAATTTATGAATTCACTTTATACTTAATCTAATTACAGGGCCAGGGACAATGTTGAGTCACCAGTCAAAGAAAAGTCAAGGAAAAATAAACTTTGGATTTCTGCAAGCATATGAAATGAGAGAAAACATTGCTGCTGAGAATGCCATCATTTCTGCTGAGAATGCCCCCTCTGCTACATTACTACAGCTGATTATTTTTCTTTCCCTGAGATGGTTGCTGATTCATTTTATTTCCTTTGCTGTCTTTCTCTCTAAACTTCTGTTGTGATATGTCAGGGAGTTCAAGCTTAATGAAAGTGTTTTAGTGCTATAAGGATGAGAATAAAGAAGATGAAATTAGTTATCCCTAAATGGCCTCACTTAAAGCAGAAGCAGAATGGATATGATTAGCAAACACATGAATAAACACATAATAAGGAAGCATCTGTGTAGCTTTGAAGGAAGTAGTCTCTCACACACTTGTTGCAGTTGTTTGAAGGTGACGACAAGACAATGGATGTGGCAGGTCTCAAAAGTAGAACCAAATGGTCTTTCTGAAATCCTTTCACGGCCCTCAGTAAACATTGGAAATAATGAGGCTGAGAAACATGTCTTGGAAGTGGATAAGTAACAGGTGAATACATAGACATGAAGGGCAGAATGAAAAGATCAACTTTTACTGATAAAGGGACATCACCTACGGATTCTTACACCACCTTGTGTAGTGTCCTGTTTGGTTTCACAGTCCCACAAGGGGTCTGGGAACATCACTTGCCATGAGTTGAAGTACTCTGATGATGCTAAATGATGATGTGGAAACAAGGCTCATCTATAAAGAACTGCAGAAAGACCTTAGGAGATTCACTGATTAAGCAACAAACTACCAGGTGAAATTCCCTGCAGGTAGTAGCCAAAGTGATTGACATAGTCAAAAATTACAAAGCTCCTATAAAAGTAAGTTATTCTAGGCTGACCATCAGCACATAGGAGAGATGCTAGGTGTATGATGCTAGGTGTATGATGCTAGGTGTATGATAGGAATATGAGATCAGGGAATGAAGAGTGTTTATAAGTGACTTTAGCTAAATGGTATTTGGCTGGGTGTACGGAAGATGCAAGCAAGCATGGGCTGATACCTAAACTACCTCCTGTCTCATCAACAGTTCTAAGTCACTGCCAGCCTCGGGGTAAAGACTGGGAGTTCACAGCTTTCAGAAGGGAGCAGCTAAAAATAGAGATACTACATCACCTGTGTTACTTCTATTTGTTGTGCTGAAGTTTCCTCTCACAGGCAGGAAGATGCAGGCAGAGAGGCACATATATACCAAAAGAAGTTTAGAAGTCATATTTCCGAAGAAAACACATTATTTATTTCAATATAACAGGAAATATTTGGTCAATTTTTTTCTCTCGTGTTAGTTCACAGATTAGTCTGAGTTGGAAGGGACCCAGAAAGATCACTGAATCCAACTCTTAAGTGAAAGGCCAATATGGGGATTGAACCTGTGACTTTGGCATTATTAGCACCATGTTCTACCTGACACCCTAATAGACCACATTTTTCGTTTTACAAAAGGATTTTGCAGCTTACATATTTATTCTGTGTCGATTCTCCAGGGTCCAGGGGAATGCTTATATGACTAAACATTAATATTAATGTGTCGATTCCCATTGATTTATTGTTGATTTCTTCCTACAGTCAAAAAGATGTTTTGTCTTAGTGATTTGCTTCACACTTTATGGCTGACCATATGAATCTAATTTCTGAGGTAGAAAGCACTGAAGTACAGATTCTAGCAGCAGTCATCAGACTAGACATACATGGTGAGAGTGATGGAGGACTCAAAAATGCCATAAGTGCCCTGTGGGGTTCAATCTGGTGAGCCCCAGGGTGGGGTTTGAGTTTTGAGGTTTGACCCCCAGCAGCCCCCTCACCAAAGCAGCTCTGGACTCAGATCTGAATCCATGAGCTGACTGTTTAGCAGAGAATTTCTTCAGCTCTCTGCAGCATTTTTGTGAGAGTTCTGTCTTTCCCATGCAAGTAACTCAAAACAATGTTACAGTTTTGTAAATTTCTTGCAGCTGCAGGTTGTTTTGACTCATTGTTATGGTTCTAACTAGAAAAACATTCAGAGATGGGTGTCTTAGAACTTGGCCAATCCCCTTAGGGGGTGGATGGCAAAAACCAATTACCTTATGCCACTTAATACACTTTGCAAACTAACACATAAAAGTCTTCTGAGAATTCATTAAAGAGCTTCCATCTATCCCTGAACCTGGACTTTGTGTCCTTTCTCTACTCGTCTGTGGGGAAAACAGCGACATGACTGAACACATCCACTGTTCCTTCCTGCTGCTGCACCACCAGGTTTTGGTGAGCAGTAAGTTTCGACCTGTCCAGCAGCTTGAGATCCACTGGATCATCAAGTTAACATATTACAGCTTTTATGCCAAACAGATCTCACTTACAAGAGTTAGAGACGAAGGTGTGACATGTGTTATGGCCACTGACTGCTTCTAATTTAATCAAAAGTTCCTGGCACAAACTTCTTAAAAATTACCATGTGTTTCCTCCTGCCACTTCCAGGTCTTATTTGCATAGTTAGAAAATGCTTCTGGCCGAGCTGATGAGAGGCAAATGCAAGTAAGCAATAAATGCAGCCTTATAGGGCAGATAAAGCCCAGGTGCTGGTGCCTAAAAATTCTCTAGGTGGACTTAGTATCTCTTCTGTTCAAACCAGGTAGACAAATTTTATTTGTAGTATGTATATTTGTTAATATTTTCTAGTATTTTATGTTAACACTACAAGTACTATTAATGTATCCTTTTCTAATATTACTAGATACCTTGTATTAATATTTTCAATAAATTTTCATATTGAGTTGGAGCAAATGAAACATTTCATTTAATCCACAAGAAATTTTTAAGTGAAAGCTACGATACAGAATTGACTTTTTTCCAAACGGAGCTGAAATATATATAAAAAATTAATATGCAGTAACATACTACTGTTTTTATAACTCCATATATTAAAAGGCAAATCAACTTAAAAGCTGTACTGCTACTTTGTGATTCCAGAGATATCCAGGAAAGTCCAGCATTTGCTGTGATCTAAGGCTACATAACCGTATATATTTAAACACTGAAGTTTGAAAAACCCCACGAGCTGACCTAAGCCTTTCTCCTTTCCTTGCTATCACTTCCTCCTGTAGCAATTCTGATGTCTAGCAGATATTTTGCTTTTTACGTATCTGTTCCCTAAGCTCTGCCTCATTGCAGACTTCCACAAGTGTTTGCACAACACTGGGCACAGCTTCTGAGCAGCGGAAGCGATTATTTTCCAGCTCCTGTATTTGTCCCTTCAGCTCTCTGCGGCTCAAGTAGAATGGCAGGTGAATGCCAAGGCCTTTGTGGGGAAAAGGAGGTGGTTTCAGAAGACAGAGTGAGATTTTCCCTGGGAACAAGACTAGCTGGAACAGAGGACACACAGGAGGTAGGAGTTGACAGACAGGCTGAACCCTCATTCCAGCCAAAGTTTTGCCTTGTGGGCCTCTGAGTCTTGTGTGCATAACTTCTCAAGGGAGAGGTTGGAATTTGTTGAAAACAAGACAGATTCTTAATTTTCTCGGAGTAACTTTATCAGCCCAGGAGCTGGACCATTCCTCCAGAACTGGAGCAACTCAAACCAGTAATTGCCTGAAGCTCAGCATGCATTGCTACATACAAAGACTAACGGATCCCAATCGAGATCCTAAAAGATGCCCTTTTGACTTTTGTGCTCATTAGACAAGGTAATGAGTCATGACAGATCACTAGTTTCCATCCTGCAACATGGAGAACACAAGCTATATCCTGCCTTAGAACACAGGCACGGGAGGTATTTGCTTCCTTTTCAGCAGTCTTTCAGTAATCAGACTGTTGTGTAAGTGTTGTTTTGTTCACTGCCAGCGTGGTTTTAACAGGGTTTAGCATGGAAGGCTCTGCTCACGGCAGTATCAGCTCACTCAGCGACGTGATCCTTCAAAAGGAGCAGCAATTCCATTTGCACAGGTCATCTCTGATGGCTGGCAGGAAAACAAGCTGCCAGAATCCCATAATGGATTTGCAGTTCCCATGAAAAAAGCCTGGATGAGATCCTAGGCAAAGTGTTGAAGGGATGTAAGGAGAATTTGGGCAAAACACGGTGCTCCCAGAAACGCAGCTTAGGAGTGTCTGGTCTTTGGGCTTGATCTCATGGCTCGACCTTTTCACGCCTCAGTTGTCTCTCTTACTGCCCCTTCACACAGTCCCAATGAAACCCCAATGAAACTGTAGCATCAGCAAAAAGGTGGAGGGAGAGGAGATGCTCCAGCTCTCAGAAAACATGGTGGATTTATATTCCATTACAAACATCCTGCTCTTTTAGATAGACACTCACCCTTAGTTCAGGGCCAGAGCTAATCATAGGTGGAGCAGACTCTTGGCTTCACTTCTGCCCTGGGGATTTCTGCGGATCTGTTACTGCCACACGCAGGAAATAGCTGAGCCTGGTGGTCAGGAGCACAGGCACTCACTGATTTCACTTGGGGATTTGAAGGGGAATTCTCCTTTTATTCCTCAGATATTAATAACATTTCAGCACACACCAAAATTATATAATAAGGCTGCAAATAGTAACCGAGAAAAGTAGGATTTCTAATCAAATGTTAATTAACCTCAGTGCATAACATATGTGAAGATACAGAGAGAAATCAAAAGAAAAAAAATCAGCAAAACCTCCTTCCAAGTAAACTGGTTAAAACTCCAATAACTACAATCTGACACACCAGTGAAACCACACATTAATATAACACAACATATACATCATAATACAACATAAACAATAAAACATAATCTTAAGTTCCTGGCAAAACCCTTTCCTGTTTCATACCTTCAGAGAACTAAATGTATTTTTCATTGAAGTTCTCTAAGAGACACAGCTAATGAGCACCACCATCAGGAGTCAGAATCGGTATCTTTTGCCAACTCAATACTCAGTAAGAGGTAGGACAGACAAAGCTGCTGGATCTTTTCCTGGGACAGCTCACATAGTGATGGGAAACAAATGAATTTTTATCACAAAGTACCTTTTATCAAGTTAATGACAAGTGGTACACAGGAAACTATAATAAACTATGGGCAAACTATTCAGTTCTTACTGTAAATAAATTACAATGCTTTACACATGCTAAAGATGATTGAGCTTTTATGAAGTCTCCAGATTTGGGGAGAAGTAGCTCGATCAACCCACAGATCCCAAAAACACAAAGCTTTGAATTTGAAGATGAACAGCAGCAAAAGTCATCAGGTCAAAAGGATGTTTTTACTGCACTGAAACAGAAGGCTTTCTCCTAATCACACACATTCCACACATTAATTAAAAATTAATGACTTTAAGCAAAAGTTCATCACTTGAGCCCATCTTGCCTTGAAATTGTCTCTCTTGCAAGGTATTATCCCCAGCCACAGCAAATAAACGCTCAGCATTCATGCAACAAGGTTCTCTGACAGAAAAGTCTGTACAGTGCCATAACTCTCACTGTTGAGTTCCTTTGCTAAGTCAGGGTTACTGTCACTGAAAAAGATTTCAGAAAAGACTTATTAAAAATGTCTGGACTTACGGAGGAAGCAAAATCAGTTGTGTTCAGCAGGTCATGCTGTTTAGTTTGTATATAAAGCTTCCTCTGTTTATCATCCATTAACACGTGTAAAATGAAAAGTGTAGGCATGATTTTCAAATCCATTCAGAATTCACTGTCTGCTTCCCACAGAAAGCTTTGAATACTGCAGCCTCAATTCCTTACTAGACATAAAGAATTAGTGATGACTTTACTTTGTATCATGCCCCTTGAACAGAGGAAAAAAAAAACCTAAAATGAAAATCTTTTACATCAAAATAGTGCTGAGGTAAAATCCTGACCCAGTAAAAAGCTTCTCAGTAATTTCAGCACTGCCTGAATTCCACTGTGGTGGCCTGTATCAGGTAAGCAGAAGCTGTCACCGTAAGTGGGAATAAGAAATTCAGTATCTCAAGTATAGACTTGACATATCTACAAAGAACAGTTATAACCCTGAAGAAAATAATAAAAAGTGATAACATAAATGTAACTGAAACCATCCTAAAGTTGTATTATTAAATAAGGATATGCTTTAGAAAAAGCAAAAAATTTACAAGTCTACCAAAATAATTGGAATGTGTGACTATCATAGACATATTTTAATAAATTAATACATTGTATCATTATCCGCAGAATAACTCCTCGTCATCTAGGAAGAAGTTTCACAACAGTCATGTGACTCATTTTTACTGCATTTGGGAAATTCCTCTAACGCAATCTCCATGCCAGCAGAGCACAGAGGCTGGGCACAAAACAGTATATAAGCAGGAATCAACAATCCCCACACACAGCAGGAATCAACAACCCTCTGGGACTCAAGCTCACAGAACTAGACCTAAACAACCCAGAGAAAAACTCCTGTCCAACCATGAACGGCAAACTCGTGGCTGTCCTGGCTCTTTTCCTGATCTCAGCAGCTGTATCTCAAGGTAAGTAAAGCTTCCCAAAGTCCCCTTGGCTGTAGTTTTGCCCAGTCATCAACTGAGATGCTTGCCCATGCGGAGTAGCTTTCTATTTGTCTCACTTAATTAGACTCTTTTGAGAGATTTTCAGCACCACTCTTCAGTCAGAAATCTACCATGTAGACCTTGGACTGAAGAGTTACTGACATCTTGTGGGAAATATTTGAAGTATGCAACTTGCATTTGCTTTGTTCCTGTTTCACTTGAAGTGTATGTGGCTGGAGACTGGTTCTTCTGTGGCTAGGGACTGATTTTTGTTCTCAAGTGTTCTAATGTTTCTCTCCCTTCCCACACAAAGAACAGTTTATCATCTCATATTTTTTGCTTCATGGCCATGCTGCCTCAAGCAAGTAATGCTCAGTTGGAAAGGGAGAGCAAACAATATGAACACAGAAACATGGGCAAACCTCCAATTAATGAACAAATCTAGGGCTCCGTCTTCTGCGGAGTGGCCAAGTTTTTTGATCCAGATACTAAAACAATGCGATTAACCATACAGTGCGGTCACTACAAGTAACCACAAAATATGTGGGCCCATTTTTAAAAGGTTTGTTAATTTAGTTTCCAATGTACCTGGGCATCAGCTCCCCTGAAACCTAAGTAACCCTCCCTGTAACGTGAGGATTTAGGCAACTTGGACGAATGCAATGTTTTAACTGAGAATGTTGTTGCAATAGAGCAGCTGTGCTTTATGTCTGATATATTGACCGTAAGACCACCTGTCAAACACCGATCTGCCTTTTCTGCTCACAGGTAAGACCCTGGCAAGGATGGGAACCGAGCTCCGGTGCCAGTGCATAGCCACTCATTCCAGGTTCATTCCCCCGAAATCCATTCAAGATGTGAAGCTGACACAGAGCGGCCCCCACTGCAAGAATGTTGAAGTCATGTAAGTAGCTCTGCAAGAGGCTACTTCCTCTTCCCCTGCACTGCTGCCACTGCTGCGGGGCTTTTAGGCTCCACAAGTACCGCAGTCAGCATGCTGACCTCACGTAGCCAGACTTGGTTTTTATTTTGAGAGGAATGGTTTAAAGTGAAACACCATGTTTTTCACTATCTCTATGACCGTACATATTTCCGAACCGATCATTGTTTATCTGTCATGGGACATATTAAATATTTCTAGTAGTAGAACATGAATTTCATGGACTTGTCAGTTCTTAATACACAAGGTAATGATGTAGGTTCAATACTGCATTTATTAGGCAGGCAGTCTCAAGGAGAAAAATTAAGTTCCAACAAGCAGATTTAGGGAAACGATGAACCAACCTAAGCTGGTCTGAATAGCACAAGGGCACCAAAATGTTAAAATCCTTATTCTGCTCAAACACCTTTTCACCAGTGGAGGCTTCAATCATTGTGTAAGAAAGCTTTACTAATGTAAACAAATCCAAACCAAGTATTCATATATTCTGGGAAGGATTTTTGGGAATGTGTGACTGCTTTGAGAGCAGACACAGAGACTCACACAATTCTGGATGGTTCTGGTCTTCTCAGCTGTGTAACACATACAGCAAAACAGCCAAGTCTAACCTAGATAGTTGGGATGAATTTATACTGTTTGTTCTGAAAATGCAAGATTACGTTCTGTAAGTAAAACAAATCCATGTAGTAGTTTCCTGACTTTTCTTTATTCCTTGTTTTGCAGAGCTACTCTGAAGGACGGCAGAGAGGTGTGCTTGGAGCCCACTGCTCCCTGGGTACAGCTGATTGTAAAGGCAATTTTGGCCAGGTAAGTCCCATTCCCTCTCTGTCTGGGCAGTTGAGTGGCAAACCTCCCAGAAAAAGCCAGTTTGTAGGATTCCATAGTGATACTTCCCATTCTTTCTTAATGAGATTCAAAGAACAGGGAAGCTTCCTGCTTAATTATAGAATCAGTCTTAGTTTTTCTGACTGTGCGGCAGGGTCTTCGCTCAAGCTGGTATGTCAGTACTAAACTTCTGGGTACCAGCAACTCCCTCTGCAGGGAGAGAAACGCAGCAGTGTTCATCTCCCTTTGAAAAATAAGCCTTTAAAAAAGCTATCTTCCCCTTACTTAGTTGCTATTTTTGAGTTAATGAGGATCTTGCTGTGAGTAACTGCAGAAGCTCGTGCTCCAGAGGTTTCCCAGCTGGACACCAGACATGCACACACTGAGATTTCAGTAGTTGCTTTCAAAACATTTTTATTCTCCCTGTGCTTCATGATAGTACAAAGAATCAGAAAGAGACCCCTCATCCTAAGCTGTTTGTGCAATGCTAAGCAGTGATAACTGTCTTGAATCGTCTTTTAAATTATCCTCCTTCCTCACCTCTTAACAGGGCTCAACAAAATTCTGACTCTCCTCTCTAAGAAACACCAGGACAGAAAAAAATCTGGGAACTGCTCCTGCTCCACTGTCAAGGGAAATATTGGGAAAAGCATCATTCAAGCAGTGGACCATCTTCCACGTCCTGCATCAGCGTTATTATGTTATTTATGGATGGTTTTATTTATTTACCTATTTATTTAACTGTGTGTATTTAAGGAAGTCTTTCACAATGGTCAGTGTTGTCCATGGGACACACTGCCCATGACACTGAAGGAAAAGTGGTTTGCTGGAGGAGATTGTGAACCCTTGGCAGCCACTTTAGCCAAACACATGCAGTGAGGTGCAATGCACCTGCAGCACAGCCTATTTACACTAAGCCTGATAATCTTGCTATTTCACCAGCAAACTGATGAATCCTCTTGCTCCCCTGGAGTGCACCAGTATGTTGTGTCAACAACAGCTTCCTGAGCCACGGTCAGCCTGTGGCCAGACTGTGAACTGTAATGTCTAACTTGAAAAACCTAACCTACAGAATGTGTAAGACTGTATTTGGTATTTATGTATTGTGATTTCCATGGTATTTATAAATGTATTTATTTGTTGAGTAGTTCCTATGTAAGAGAAAAAACAATTATAATTTATTTAATTTGTACTGGATTTTTCATTCCTGCTATTCATTTCTGAAGAAATATTCACAATCTCATTACTCTGTGCTTGATTGTATACTTAATTAGCTACTCCATCAGCTAATGGAAAAAACTGCGTCTTACGTACACAGAGTTTGATTGTGAGAGTGTAATTATTCCTATAAATATATTATTAAAAGTTTTATATTAAAATCCATTTGTTATCTGTTCAATCTTTTAACTTTTCATTTGCTTTATTTGGAAATTCTGGTTTATTTTTGCCTGATTTCTGGAACTGAAATGAAATTTTTTAAGCCCATGCTACCATAACTCCCCCTGTTATGGTAACTTGGCACTCCTGACTACACTAACAGACTCGTAGGGTGGGGTAAATGGCTCACTCTCCTCTCTTCAGGCTGTTCCCAATCCATGGGGAATGGTGGGCTGCAGGCCAAGGCACCTTCTGTAACTACCTTGCAGATAAAAGTTTTGCCCCCATGCTTAAACACTGCTAGTGTCCACACCAGCCCCACCATTGTAGATCTCTACTAGAAAAAAAGGCCAGTATTTAATCATCAAGATGGGAATTTGTGACCTTTACCTTGGGTACACAAATAGCAAGCACTTGTCCTGGTGTAACGACTGCTTCCTATTCTGACCCCTGAAGTGCAGTGTGCTGAACACATGATCCCTGCCTCTCTCAAAAATCTTCCAAAAGGAAACACGGAATAAGAGAGAAAGGGCATAAGTTTAAAGCCTATTGCTTTTAACTAGAGTATAACTGTTTATCTGAGGGATGCACACTTTTATCTACAATCTAGATAGTAATAAAACAGCAGAAGGATTTTTGCTGGGTAACTTTGTGATCATAAAATAAGACAGCTGTCTCTGGCTTGCTTCTTCTTGAAGACCCTTCTCAGTAAGATTGATGGTGATCCTCTCCTTCACCATTGTTATTTTGGCATCTGTTTGAGGAGTTCAGCTCTAAACAGTGTGCCTTGTGGCCTTCCAGCTATCTGGCCATGCAGAAGACATAGGGGGAAACTGCACCCTTTGGAAGACATGCAGACTGTGCAGTCAGTGTCTGTGTGTGTGCGTACACATGCACATCTGTGTAGCACAGCAGGCAGCTGGCCAGGGGGTGATTAAGGGTCAGGACATTTGCACCACAGTGAAAGGATGGACCCTGGGATTTCGCTGCAGTGTTCTTGTCCAGCTCCTCCTTTTTCCCAGTCTCATGAAAGTTTCTGCTCCCCTTGGTCACTTCATTTAGCATCTAAATTGTCCTTCTACAAGACTGTCAGAAGACCACTCCACTTTATAGCTGCTGTGTGCATTCATCACCTTCCTTTTGTTTCACTACCCTCCACATAATGAAATGCAGCAGAGGTGTTTACATGTCCTTTCTGCTTCCACTATTCTCTTGGCCCCTTACTTCACCTTCCTCTCAAACCACTTTTATTTCCTTTCACCAACAGGTTCATTTGGGGGGCAGGAGAAGTGGCAACTACCAACTGACCAAGCAATGACCTCCTGTCATTTCCTTATCTTCAAACTCCGCTTCCCATGCCTGGTTGCTGGAGTTCTGCTCTTGTATGGAGAACTGCAATTTGTCCCCTCAAGTTTCTGTGGTTACTGTCCTTGTAATAATGAAAGCATATTTCTCTCTAATATATAAACACTGCAAACTTTAGAGGAAGTCATTGAGGGAAATACTGGAAAGTCCCTGAAAAAATACTTTTAACTCTTCCTTAGAAGAACAGAGAATGCAAACATGAGTTTCTCGGCCTCAGCTTCTCTGTCTGTGCTGAATATTGGTTAACATGCACATAATATTGGCTAATATAAACATCCTGGTTTTGTGTTAGGTGAAAAATGCATGATCCATGCTTTACTTGCTTTTGTTTATGGACTGCTTCCTGTTCTAAAATGATTGCATTTCTTATGTTCTTATCACATAACTTGGGAAAATCCCATTTTCCCCAGGAAAATTACACATAGGACTGTCTTTATATTGCAGATTTTTTTCAAGCATTTATTCTTGTTAATGACAAGGTATCATGAGCAACTCTACAGGAAATGGATCCCTTGGAAATTACACAAACTTCCGTGGAAACATTGGGATCAGCAAATAGGCATTTTGATTCTTTGTGCACAAGTGAAACAAGAATTTTGCCACCTATAAAAATAAGCCTGAGATCTCCGTTGTCGAAAACTGTCATGAAAATTGACTTTTATATTACCTGCAGTTAAATTACTTCTAGTAACAATCACTGGTGTCAGTCAGTGCAAAGACTACCTCACAATTCCTGTGGAATTCTGGAGAGGGAGATTCTGTGGAACAATCTGGAAGGTTATAGGTATAATCAGGCTCACTGACACTGTTTCCTCTGCACTTTCATGAAACAGGCAGCAGTGTGACATCTCTGCAACCTTCTGCAGGCAGGTTTCAACACAGCTATGCTGAATAACTTTGCATCATTAAAAAATATATTTTATTTTAACAAGCATCAACCTCTGATAAGTCAAATTACTTCATTCCATGAAAGTTCAAATTCACGAGGAGCATGATCAATATGTTTTTGAAAGAAAAGGGTTGCACTAGGTTTCTCAGATCCCATCTCCAGAGACTCAGCCAAGGACTCTAGCAGAGGTGTGAAGTAAGACTGCACCACCCAAAGTGCACATTGGCAACTCCAGTTTCAGTCTGTCAATTTCTCCTATTCCTTACTAGAAGACAGGTAAACTGGGGAAAATCTAATCTTTTTATCTTTTGCAGAAAACTTTTTCATATACAGACACCTTACAAAAATCTGTGGAAATGAGTGGTCATTAGGCAAGTGGCTTGTTTTGAGAGCACATTTGGACCCAGTTAATTGACTTACCTCCAAATGAGCCTTTAGTTCTTGAGAAGGAGAGTTAAGCAGCTTTTCTGACTCAGCTAAATAAAAAATGCCAGAATTCCAAAAAAAATTTTTAAGCACTGAAGTAACATTCACACTGCACTCCTAAGATTCACGATTTCTAGCTTTTGTCTTGAAATAATTTTCCAGAAAGAATAAAGCTTCATAGCTCATAAGAGAAGCAAATGAATAGAAAAAAATTACCCTCTTCGCCTGATTCTTTTATTAAAGACATATATTACATGTTTGCACAGAAATTAGGAGACTTCAAAAATACTGGCAAAACTTCTTTTCCTCTTCTGTTTTCAAGGCCACACTTCCGACAAATTGGCAAGCAGACAGCAGAATCAGAATTCAACTCTTGTGCTAAAGCCAAAATGTCAATAAAATTGCAAAAGCTTGAAATAGCATTTCTGTGTGAAGTGTATCTAAAGCATCAGTGGCAAATTTCACGGACAGTGAGACAGGACATGCAAATGAGAACATGGATTCCATGGGCTTTTTTTACTTGATGCAGAACTTCTTGAAGGAATAAGAATGTGTGAGAATGAGCCACTGTGTGGGGACAAAGCACAGGCACAGATGAAACAATTGCAGTGCAGTTAAAAGGCAAGGTTTCTAACTGAGAGCCAGTAGCTGTTCACAGCCACTCAGGAAAGCACAGCCACCTGCTATAGCGGCCGATAATAAATCATCTGCAACAGATTAGTGACTTCTGTTCTCCCTTTGGTCAGGCTTTTGCAAAAGTAAAAAGTAAAGGAGAAGTAAGATGCACTAAGCCCAAAAAAGACCAAAGAGCAGAACTTGGAACACCACCTGCCATCCATCGCTCTTACTGAAAAGTAAGAGTTTGTCCATGCAGGTGTCAGACCTTTGTGTGAAAGGCACTTAGTAACCCAATACAAACTGTGAAGAGCAAGTGACTTGTCAAAAAACTAGACTCTTTGAAAGCTTTGTGTTTGACTTCCCAATCACCAATAAAGGAGTGCACAGCCACCCAGCTGGTTCATTGCTGAGCCAGATACTGCCAGCAGCAGACCAGTAATGGAGCCAATAAAAGTGTGTTTGCTGACTTACTGGATCTCTGTAGTCAAAATTCTGTCAGTTCCTCATTTTCTGCTTTCTTCTCTGTTTGGTACTTCACCTCTGACAGCAAAGCCCATCATTCTGCGAAAGAGAAGCAATTTACGTAAGCACTGCTCACCGTGAGCGTAATTTCAATAAAAACAGCCAAAGAAAACAGGCTTTGTTGTAGCTGGTTCATATTCAGCCCTGCAGCTTCACCCACTCCTTGTTTACACCAAGGAAAACCCAAGTGGTTTTTTGCATACACAAATCTTTCACCAAAGTCATCAGGAGACTTGACTGAGGAAGAAACATGGGAAAGAGCTGTCAATCTACCTGCACACACCTGACCTATTGGCAGGCCAAATGCTACGGAGTCATTTCCGTGTTGAAAAATTCTCACAATACTATTCCTGCTTGAAGAAAAGGATGAAGGAGAGCATGCAATGTCTTCTGGTACTGAAATGACTATTAAAAAAAAAATAAGAAGAAAATGAGTGAAAAGTACCCTGTGCAGCTTGTTTCAAATGGTGTGTGTACCAGGAATACAAGCCAGGGCCATCCAAATGTAAAATCTGCTGATGGAACAATGCTCCCTTAGAAAAACGAGGATTTGAACAAGCCAAAAAACTTCATTAGAAAGCAATGATTTTGTGAAATTCAAGTATGTATTCAAATGCTAATGGAAAACTTCATCTAAATTAAACTAATCTTAGCTCACAGCAAAACAGTATTTGGAGTGAAGCAAAATTATTCTTTTCGGTCAGTGTCCTGATTAATTTCATTCTATGGGGATTTTCACTGTTTAGAAGAAAGCTGAAGGTAAAAATGATGAATTTCAATTAAATCAAACGTTGCTTTTCTTCAGTGGCCTGTTTTCTAGAGAATGCCTCGAGCTTGCTTACTCTCCTGCCACCTCAGTTTACTCCTGACATCAGCACTCACTAGCAATTTTAATTTTTTAATTTTTAGGAAGTAAAAAATGCTTTGTTCATGTTTGCTGCCATAACTTTTAGCACAATGTGTCGGCATAGTCCTGTACCTTGTGTGATTTGAAGTCATGCTCTCCAGAAATTAAAAAAAAAAAGAAGGAAAAAAAAAAAAGAAATACGAGATAATGGGAAAGATAACCATCGACAGTAACCTCAGTGGTGATCACATTTACCAAAAATGTTATCAGTGTGTTTCCTCCAAACACTTTCTTCTCTAAACACCTCCCTATAACAAGCTGAAAGGATCTCTGTCCCTCTTGCTGCCTTGTAGGCTATTTTGGATAATTCATTAACAATTAAGCAAATTCATCAGTATTATTTTTCCTTCCTTCCAACAAATAGCAGCCATTTTTTGTTGCCAGGAACAAAGCAATTAATTTTACTATGGAGTCCAAGTGTGCTGAAGACTGAACCTGCACATGGAACTCAAAGGGCTGTAAGAAAGTGTCTCCTGACATGGCAGCTTCAGTATCTCCTAGGGTGTAAGTCATGTATGACTTTGTCATTTTTTCTTCATTGCAACACAACCAATGAAAGTAACAGGATTAAAATCTGAGTGTCATGAGAGAAGACTTCAAAGATTTTGTGATGATGCCAATCAGTGTTCCCATTTTCTTGCGGTCAGATGTCTCGTGTCACTGTTTTCCCAACTGATGTCATCACTTTAACCAAAAGACCACAGCTATCCAAAGCACACCCTTAAGAATTACTCAGCTCCACTGAATCTGAAAACTGGAATTGCCTTAAGCCACCCTGGGGGGAATGTTGATTTTGGACTGTTTTTTTATTGGGTGAATAGTTCATTTTTTAAGAGACCCATATTTTCTTTACTTCCAACTGTTTGCAGATGGAAGAAATTTTTATGTATTTATTTCCAACCAGGTCATTTCCAAGTTGAGAGAAATCTTTGTTATCAGGCTAAACGTACGAGGATGGGAGGACTTTGTTTGCACAGCTTCTATGAGGGGTCCCTGTTGGAAGTAAAGACTTCGCCGTAGTTAACAATGTCCTGATAGGGGACCTGTATTTTACTGCACACGAGCTGTTCAGCTCGAACTGAAAATATGGGTTTGCGTTTTCAAACTGAAAAAACCCCACATTTTTAAAATCAGCCTCTTGGTCATGCTCCCTGGGGAGACCCAGGTATTTCTATCCACCACTGGCAGCATATCAGTGATTCTATTTCACTTCTCCCATGCTTGGATAACACCACAGGAACAACACTTAGCTGTTAGAGGATATGCCATATCATGTCTGTGTGAGGCACTGGTAAGGCTCAAGTCCTGCTGCCAGATGTTAGAGCCAGAATTCAGTATAGTTATACCTGAATTCATGTGCAAACCATACAACCAAGAGGTGCCCCAGCAAGCACAAAACCTGTCTGCAGGACCTAAGAGCCCACAGCAAGCGATCCGCTCCGTCTGCTGATTAAGGGATGAGCTCCTGAAGATCACAGAGATCCGAGGGCAAAAGGCTGCGGGCAGTTCATAGCATGAAGAGCATTTTCTGCTGCTGGCAAGGCCAAGAGGAGCTCTTTCTGCCTTTCAGAAGCTGTGATGACCTCAAAGGCTTACCAACGGAACAACTATGTGGGGGTGGAAGGAGTCACACTGCTGTAATCTTTGTCCAGGATCGTGCCTGCCACCAAAAGGCCTGGAGATTCTTCCCCATCAGCAGAGGTAAGAACAAATTGCTTAAACAATTGGGTCCCAAACTCGAAATAAAGCCCCTCCTGCCCTTATGTGTTAGGTGTAAAATACCAGAACCAGTGAGTCCACCACCAGCCAGTCAATTTTTGGAAATTGTTTTATGTCCAAGAGTCCCACTAAGTTAGGTGACAGTGAAATTATAGTCCCTGCAGTCCCCTCAGTGATGTCAGAAAAGGTAAGTTGACACTTGAAACTGAAAAGTGGAGAAATGATTGCCAAACGCACTGATTCCAGAGCCTACCCATTCTTTTTGCCAAGGTAATGCTTCAGTAATACGAACATATTCCTTTTAGCTATCAACAGTGTGCGCGTTCACGCTCTGATTCTCAGCAGTGGGCACAGGTAAAGAACCTCTAACTCTGTGGAAGAGAAACAGAAAGACCTAAGGGCTCCTGAATGTTAAAGTTAGGTGAAGATGCAGGAAGGCAGGCAGGAAAATACTGAGCATCTTTTGCTATAGATCATGATTTTAAATGTGATTTTTCACATCTCAAAAGGTATTACAGAAATAAGCACACAACAACCAGTGATGTGTGCCGTGATGCAGCTGGCAAAACAGAGTTGGGATTCTCATGACACCAGCTGAACAGGACACTTCTGTCTCTTTCTTCTTCTGGTATTATTTTCAAGGGCGTGTGGACTGGAAGCAGTTCAACACTTGAGAACCACACAGGGAAATTGAAGGGAATAAAACATCTGATAGATATAAAACCTACCGTGCACAAAACTGTAGCTTGAAATTTGGTTACTGCCTCCAGCAAATGTTTGTATTTGATGACAGAGCTGGATCCACAGGAGGAATCATAGATGTTAGGGAATAGCACCCCATCATAGCCAGGGAATACTATGAAACATACTGGTATAGGTAAAAAAGGTAACATGATGAAGATGAGAGGATATCAGCAGTATATACCCTCTGAGTTTAGACAGTACTAGGTAGCAGTGACTCGACATTCTACAGATCAGAATATGAATCATTCCTAATCAAAACTCTGGAGGAAATACGACTGCTCCTTCAGAGATTGGACATGTTAAATGGTTTCTAGGCCATGATAAAAGTTGACCTTACACTTGTATCTGGGGCACATCCTCCAAAGTAATTCTCATGCAGTTAGGAGAAGTCCTCACTTGTTGAAGTGAGACATCTCTTGTTTAATTGTCTTTTAGCTTTCCTGGGCCTGGCTCCCACTATAGGTGCCAAGCCAAATAAATACCTGCTGTGGAAAGGCACACAGCCAAAGTCTGCAACAAAGCAGCCAAATCACTTCCTGCACATAATGAATTAAGGACTGGATAACATGAAGACGATTGAGCCATGTGGTTGATTCCCTTTGTGTACCTACTCGGGGCCTGCCTGAGCTGGGACTGCTTTCTGTGCCCCAGTAACCCTGAGACCCACGCTAAGGACACTGAGGGGTTTCACAGAATCACAGAATCCTGGAGTATCTTCACACAGCAGCTGCTGCTAAAGAGCACAGGCAAGGTGGGTGGCTTGAATGGGACCTTCAGTGAGGCAAATACAAACATTGGGGTGAGTTCTGTCCCAGCTACACTGACACCACCACTCACAATAACTAATTTAAACTTAATTCAAGATGATCTTCAAGGTCCCCTTCCAACCCAAACCATTCCATGATTCTACCTGTACCAGCTGCACTCAGTGCATGGCAAACTTACCTATAGTGAAAGAGATAGGTCAGCAGGCAGGGAAGAACTCAGCTTTCTGAAGTGATGCTGTCTGTTCCCTATCTTTTCCATACTTGCTAAAGGAATTGTGCCAAAGGTGGTGAAGGGAGACAGGGCAAAGGGTATAATTAAAGAGAGCTCCTCCACAGCTCAGCCTTGCTGCTGTTGCTGTCATCTGGATGGAAGAGACCCTGCTCACACTCCCACAGAAGGGAGCTAGAAGCAATCTGAAGTCTGCAGGTACGAAGCCTAGCTCAGGCAGACGGTCTTGCATGTTGAAATAGTCCCAGAGACACCCATTTCCCTTGTTCCAGGCCTGTTTGTGCAAGTACTGACTCAGAGGACCAGGCTCTGTACCATCTGCTGCATCATGGCATGTCCACGACCTCTCTGACTGCTGCTCTTCTTGGCACATGGCTCTGAGGGAGAGCTGACCGCAGAGTTTCACACATTGCTGCTCTAGGTCTAAAAACAGTCTCACACTCCAGACCCCAGGAGACTTCTGGAATTTCCTCAGTGGTAACCACTGTGGAATGAGTCTGGTGGGCCAGTTCTTGTGAGCAGTCACGAAGGCACAAAGCCAAGCGCTGTCGCGTAAACTGTCCTTACTCATGTGTACTGTCCAAGAACAACGTATAACCTGACTGTGCATGAGTGACAATGAGTGATCTGCTCCCCACATCCATTCAGAGCTGGATCTCCCAATGATAGTTGCAATGACCTGAAGCAGATTATCTGTGCATCATCCTACCTGCTTATTGCCTCAGTTTGCTACAGCTGGGCAAATCCTTCTTTGTGCAAAGAACGTGGCACTTCCTTGGGACAACCATATGGGGAACTCGCGGTCCAAGGCTTGTGTGACTATAACCTGGAGGGAATGGTGATTCCACCTCCATGATCTCAAGGGATCCTGAGGAAGGTTTCTAATTAGTGTCTGCTCCTAAGCTGACCACGTAACTTCCTTTTAAGACCAAGCTAAAAGCCAACCGCTTCATGACATCCAAGGATGTCATTACTAAGCTGTATCTGGAAAGGGGTCCAAATTAGTCATTAGATATTTCCTGATAACGTGGGGCAATCACCATTTGCTTGTGACATATGATCTTCCCGCAGGGCTGATCTCCTCAGGCACTAAGCCAGCAGCTGTATCAGCCAGCTGAGCTGTAGATGACAGAGCCCAAGAATGAGAGTCTTAGTGTCCCACCAGCTTGCTGTCTACTTAATCCCTTGCTAGGACTGCTTTATGTGCTGTATCTTATCTGTTTTGGGTCCTGGCTTGGTTTTGTTTTCAGACAGTACAGCTAGTCTAAGGCATTCAGGCAGATGGGGCAAGACACATGGCAGCGTGACCCTGGAACAATTCGGTTTGCTGAACCCCACTCATGTTCACAAATGTCTGTGGGAGAAATAACATCGGCTACAAAAAAACCCCAAAAAACAAGACAAACAAAGAGCAAAATTATATTTCTTTCTAAGACTTATTACAAAAGAAAGTGTGTTGACCATAACTGAACTAAACTTATGTGTAAATGAAATTCAGAAAACCTGGATCTCATTTTCATTAAAAGCTCACAGAAAACTGCTATTTTGGTTCTTTATAACTGAACTTAGCAAAATGCCGGGACAGGAATGAAGAAACAGAGTGACCTATATGTGCAGAGGAGTGGAACTGGAAGGCCTTCAGTAGTGGAGCATAGGTATGGAAACCTGAGGGTCTCCTAGTTGCAGGAAAAAAAGATTTGTGGTTTTCAAAAGCTAGGTGAAGAAAGGGGTGCTCAGGGGAGCAATGCCCACTGAATAAGAGTGCGTGGTTGCACAGGGTTAGGCAGCAAGGCAAGCTCCAGAGCCCAAATGCTCCTTTGGCTCAGCACCGTGCACCCTGAAAGCTAGCGGAGAGCCCCCACAAAAAAAACCTCAGCTCCTTTCAGAGAATGGGGTCCCAGCAGACCATGGGCGATACTCGGGACGATGCAGTGCCACGCTTCCCTCCCTCCCAGACCTGAAGGAGCCGCTGTGCCGGGTGCAGCCGCTCTTTTCTTTCCGCCCTGCTGCTTCAGCGCCACACCCGCCGGTGGAAAGGGGCCAACGGGGCACTGTCCCCGGGCTCCACTCCGGGAAATTCCCCGGCAGCTCCCGGCAGGGAATAAAAGCACGGGAGGGAAAGGGGGCCGCCCTGCCGGCTCCCGCACTCTCTCCGCCGCCAGCACCAGCCATGAACCCGCACCTTCGCCTCCTCGTCCTCCTGGCCGCCGCCGCTCTGTGCCAGGGTAAGCAGCCGAGCCGGGTTTACCCATCCGTCCGCGGCCGGGCCTCGGCAGGGGTGCGCGGGGGCCGGGGGGTTTTGGGGGACTCCGGAGCCCAGGCTCAGAAGGCTCCTCCCGCCTGCCAGGTGCGCCGCTGGCCGGGGAACTGCGCTGCCGCTGCGTGCGGACCGTGTCCGAGGTGATCCCGCCGCGGCGCCTGGCCCGCCTGGAGCTGCTCGCCGAGGGGCCGCACTGCGCCGTGCCCGAGGTCATGTAAGTGCCCGGCCCAGGCCCCGACCTCTGCCCGCCGCCCCGGCCACGGCCTCATCCCCTCCCTGTCTCGCCCGCAGAGCCACGACGAAGCAGGGACAGATGGTCTGCCTGAACCCCACCGCACCCTGGGTCAAGCTCCTGGTCACCAGGATCCTCCGCAGGTACCTGCCGGGCCAGCTGCTGCCAGCGCTTGGGGCTAAACCCAGCTTTTGGAGGGGCTTAAAACCAAGAATAATGAGCCATATTCTGCTATTGATTCTTGTAGGGAAATCTGGTTAGTTACGCCAGAAATGTGTCCAGAAAGTGGCTTCTTTGTTGGGGAGAAAACAACCCAGCAGGTTGTCAGGGAGAGTATCCACAGCAAATGCCCGATTAATTGCAAATTTAGCTGCAGTATGCTCCCCCATCACCATCAGGCATCTTTTCCACACCTCCTGTGGGATTTATTATCCGGGGTATGCAAGAAAACTTATGGAAAAATTTCCTGGCTGTCTTTACGATTTGAATTCTGCCTATTGCAGTTCACCCAACAAGTTCTGAGGGAAGGAACATCTTGGAATGAAGTTACCTGTTTGCCACAAGATACCAGGAGACAGATGCTATGAGAAGACAATAGCTCAACGCTCTAGTTTTGATGAGTTTGTAGATCACATGTTCTATGTTTCATTCCCTCTCCTCTTATTGGTTATTGCCTAATGCTATGTATGGATTTATTGACTGAGATAAAGTGATTTAATCCGTTTGATAAGACAGCATAAGCTTTGCTGGACACCTCTCAGCAACATTCTCACAGTTTGCTCCACCTTTGTGCAAGCTCCTTCTTACCAAATACTGTTTGCCAATGACTTCTTATAAAACAGCATTAATGTCTGAAAACAAGATGGGCCCATTGTGGAGCTAGTTTTGCAAATGTCTGCTGAGAGTGTGACAGGAGAGGTTTGAATGGATCGTGCTGACGATCGGGGGGTTATCCTTCTGTCAGGAATAACAAGGGTGCTGCCTGGCACTAAACATTTCAGTGCCCATTCAGGATTACACGGGTATAAAACCTGGTTCAAGCAAGAATGTTTTGCTGAATCTCTTTTTCCTACTCCAACTCACCAGCCTGTAATGCAGAATGCCTTGGATCTTTCTGCACAAGATACTGTCCAAAGAAATCACAAATGTTGCCCCTGAAGTCGTGCCCCTATTCAATACGTAGAAGAGTTTAGTAATTTCTATGAAATTGTGGGGGTTTATGCCGTGACTGGTTTGGTTTTTAACCAGATGATGTTGGGGTTGGTTAGTTGGTTTGTTTTTAAATGGGTTTACATTAAAGTATTTGGTATTTATGCACAAGATCTAAAGGAACGGTAAATGTTCTGAAGAGACTTAGATATTTTATGTCTGCTTGTATGACATACTGTCATAACTCATAAAGAATAACTAATTTTCATTATTCTGCTTTGGAAAATTGTATGTAAAGAGGTGGATTTCTCGTGATATTGTGATGAAATATATGATGCAATAAAAAAGTTTTCCTGTTGAAAAATATACTGGGTTTTCTTGTGAATTCCACGTTAAACAGACCTGTGTAACTGTGTCAGTTGGGCTAGTGGGATGCAGGGAAGCAGTGACCTCTGTGTACCCAGGGATTCCTGGACACACCTGCAGATCGGTTCTCTCTGAAGTGTCAGGGGCACTTTGTACCAAGCGAATGTATTTCTATATTCAGAGGCACATTACTTAAACCCTCTGGCTGAAGCTGCTGATGTGAAGAGAGATTAACCCCAGGATGGATGTACTGAACCCAGGCATGCTCCTGCAATCTGCAGGAATTTCTATTCTGGTTTAATTTGAAGTGGGCTGTGTTTAAACACATTTTCATGGGTGGGAAACAGTAACAGTGTTTGCTATGGTAAGAGACAGTAAAAGTTTGCAACAGTAAATTTGTTTCCAGGAAAAAAAATGTTCAGGTCCCAGCTGTAACGAGGATCCCTGACACTTCTAAAAGCCAAGAATCCCCATGTCTGGATTCTTCCGTGCACATTTCTAGTGCAAACAATCTCTTCCATCACTATGTACATGGTACTTGTTTAGTGACAGACAAATCAATTGCTGTTTGCACATGTAATCCAACAAAACCTTATCTGAAGGCACAACCACATCCTGGCCTTGCTGACATGGGTGAGTCATGAGTGTCCTCCTGTGGCACCTGAGGGAAGCTGGCTCATCCCCAGAACACGGGACAGACAAATGAAGGTATATGGACATCTGTCTCCTTTACGCACCCATGGTTAGAGAGCATGAAATGTTCTTCCCTTTCCTTGTCACCATTTTTTTCCCTGCCATTTAAAGGTGACCTGAAACTGTTGCTCCCTCTCCAGAACCTTGAGAAAGTCCTGCCTGCACTGGCCACCTCTCAACAAACTCCAGTGTGTCTGCACACATAATGGCTTTCCCCCTGGGAATGGTGTCTGTCTGAAATGACCACATTGCCCTGTTGCACCATGTCTGTCTCAGGAACAGCATGGATTTTCCAGAGAGAGCTACATCCAGCTTCACTTTATCAGAGCAGAGGATATTTGCAAAATCTCAAGGCAGATTTTTCACTTTCCCTGCCTAGTACACGCCAAAGACTGTGACTAAAAGACTGACAATAACCAGATTCCTTCAAAAGCTGAGAAGTCTAACTTACTTGCAGGAATAGATGCCTATTTTATATGCTATTTTTGAAAACCATGGCTCATTAAAAGTTCTACGGTTCTTCCCTTCTCCTCTATGTCATATGTTTTACTTCAGATGCAAGTTAATTTACTAAAACAGCAATGGAAATATCTTGTGCAACTCTGGATTTTTGCTTCCCACCCAGTTTCCAGCAGGAAAGTATATTGCCCAACAAAAAATGCTAGTAAAACGGGACACATCAAAAGCCTCTCCGGTTTTTGAAGTCCTCATGGGACTCAGGAATTGTTATCATTCGTTCTTTGAAATTCTCAAGATACTAAGCATGAAGAAAGTTAATCTTCACTGTACCATAAGAGATTCAGATAAGTGCCTGTAGATAAGTCAAATGTACACAGTCCCAGTAAGCCTATCATTGCAACTTAAAACTGCATTTAACACTTGCAATTCTTTGGGGGTTTTTTTCATGGAACCAGAAAGAGAGTTTGGTTTCCGTGTAAAGCTTTGAGTAAATAGCATATTTTGTGCTATATTGTAATGACCTTGATGAACTGAAAACATTTATAAAATACTTGGAGGAATGACTACGAAATTGCTTTGTTCTCCATAGCTGCAGACCATGGAAGCAAAATGCTTTCATGGAGAAAGTACACATGCTTACTCTGCAAGGATACTCAAAATTGATGACAGACACCATCTAAATATCATGTCAGTCATTCCTACCTCTAGGAAGGCAGGAAAAGTCCTTGAAAAATATATTCCATTTAACATTAAAAATAGAGGAACACCTACTTCTGCAAAATCCCAGCCAAGCACCTTGCTCCATGAATCTGAGCTCACCATCCTCTTCCACACAGAAAGAGTACACTCAGAAGCTATCACTCGCCAACATAGCAACAATTATTATAGAGTTTGGAGTTTTTTGCCACTACTATTTGACTGAAGTAGCTGAACACACTGCAAGTGAAGGCGCAATACTTAAAGGGGTTTCCACAGTCAGGATAAATAAAAGCAGATTCTTATGCTCTCTGCAGAAATGTCTTGGCACAGAAAAGAAATATCACACAGCTTTTCTTAAATAAAGCTCCCCTACCGACTGCTCCGCCCGCCCCTCAGCACCGCCCTTCCCTCAACTCCCCCTGCCCCGCCGCGACCTGGATCCCGCTACTTGTCCGGGCTCTTCCCCTCGTCGCTTGGTTGCGCCGCCGCTTCCACCTGTGGACACCGACCGACACGGCTGCGGCCACCACAGGGGTCTCCTCCTCCGCTCTGCTGTTCCCGGGTTGGCTCTGCTGGCGAACCTTCATCCTCCCGACGCCCCGGGCCGGCTGCAGCGCCAGCAGCGCCGCTCGCAGCGCCGCCAGGTACGCGGCGCCGATCGGGGAGTTTTCCTCCTCGCTCCTTCCTCATCATCCTTCTCATCCCCCTCACGCTGTGGCGGGAAGCGCGCGGGGGGCAAAAAGGGCGCGAAACCCCTGAGGGGACGGTGGGCTCGGCTCCCCCGCCATCGCCCTTCGGGACGGACCCCCGCCACCGGGATGGCGGGCACGGCTTTCCTCAGGTTGTTCAGCCCTTTACAGCCACTCACTTCCACCCTAAATGCCATTCCACTGTTCCCTCTGAACGAAATACCTGTGTAGCCCCCAGAATGGAAACCCGGGCAGCAGCCATCGGTCCTTGCCTGGCAGAAAAAACACACAAGTCAGCAAGGGAAAGGTAGAGAATTTCAAATCTCTGTTGGGCACAAACTTTCTTCTGTTAAAAAAAAAAAAACCAAACAGATGTGAAGAGTCGGGAACTCTGCAGCAGTGGGACATTACTGCTGCAGTGTATCTAATTCCCCACAAAGAATGTGGTGACACTGTGAAGATATAGAAGGGGATACCCACTGTAATATGTACATAACTCTTTGGGGGTCTATATAATTTTCAAGATCCTTTGGGAAAATGCACACAGTTTCAATTAAGAAAATGCCATGATCTTAGAGAGGCTTCTATAGATAACATCAGCAATAGAATATCTTTGCTGATCTTTTAACATGAAAAGTACGTTGAAAATTGTGACCTGACATTATATAATTCCTGGGGTTTCTTTACTTATGTGACTGACCCGAAGTGAAGTTACTTTCTGAGATTGTCTAAAAATGAGTGTTATCCCAAATCTTAAAGTCATCTAGTGAGTAAATCTATCAAAACCAAAGTCAGCTGAAGAACGTTTTGGCAAGTGACAAGAGCATGGACATAACAGCTATGGGGATTGCTGGGAACTTCAGTGTGGATTTGCTTTGTTTTAAGTTCATAAAGACATCTTTTGTTGACTCCAGTAGCAGTGCTAATTGTATCTGCACACCAAAGTGAAATTAACATAAAATGCTGGGTTTGTTTTGATGATTTGTTATCAGGAAAAAAGCACTTTAATTTGTGATGTTTTGTTTGTTTTTTTTTTCCTTTAATAGAATAAGCTTTAATGTAAGACCACAGGAAGATCCCCTTATCAGACAGAATTTGTAATGTGTGGTTAGACTACACGCTAGAATTCTTGGCAACATTTGTAATTCTTAATGATTCTTTTAGAATAACCCAAAAGACAAGGTAAACCCAATTAAGATATGTCAATCAAGCTTAAGAGAAGCTTCCTGAGGCTGAAAATCCATGTTCTCTGCTGTTGTATTCCTGGCAGGGAGCTCAAGCACCAACTAGACACCTCATTGTCGCTCCTGCAGAGTCCTATAATGAGTCAGTCTTCAGAAAGAGTCGTGGCAAAGCAAGTACTCCTCACTATTACAAATTGAGCTGATCTAAACTGCACTGGGAAATGGCAAAGTCTGAGCAGAATCTGCTAAAATTTAGAGCACATTCTATATTCCTTGCAATTCACACGGGCTGCCTGGTTTGTTTGACTCATGATGAAAACCAGTGAAAAAGTCCGCACACACTAACGCAAATATATTACGGAGTTTGGAGACTGTCACTATATAGAAAGAGTTGTTACTACTTCTAGTAGGACTAGTTATTATTGTCTACCGCTTATTTTGTAGTACAGAAACTGCTATTTCAGATAAATCAGGTCTAAATTATTTCCTTGTTTCTCCGTGAAAACATGCATTTAAATGATCCAGTAATATTTGTGAAAGGCATTATAAATTTTTATCACTATTTTTACTGATACTTATTTTATTTCATTTCTAAAATTAATACCAGAACCTTTGTTTCACTTTCGACCCTCCACCAAACACTGATAAAATGTTTCTCGCCGTCCCCTCAGGCGTTTCGCGCCCTTTTTGCCCCCCGCGCGCTTCCCGCCACAGCGTGAGGGGGACGAGGGGGATGAGAAGGATGATGAGGAAGGAGCGAGGAGGAAAACTCCCCGATCGGCGCCGCGTACCTGGCGGCGCTACGGGCGGCGCTGCTGGCGCTGCAGCCGGCCCGGGGCGCCAGGAGGGTGAGGGTTCGCCAGCAGCGCCCAACCCGGGAACAGCAGAGCGGAGCAGAAGGAGGAGACCCCTGTGGTGGCCGCAGCCGTGTCGGTCGGTGTCCACAGGTGGAAGCGGCGGCGCAACCAAGCGACGAGGGGAAGAGCCCGGACAAATAGCAGGACCGGGTGCGCGGGGGACGGGAGATGCTGAGGGCGGGAGATGCTGAGGGAAGGGCGGTGCTGAGGGACGGCCGGACAATGGGGTGTTTTAATCTACGGTATAATTTGATAAGAATAATATTTTAGAAAGGACAAGCCATTAAAACCCAGCATGCACACTGTCTGTGGAAGCACCTGAGCCCCATTCCTTTTGGAAACACCTAATTCAACAAAAACTTTGCCAGGACCATAGCAGAACATGGAGCCTCACTAAGCTGACATATCTTTCCAAAGCTTTTCCCAACTTTATAAGGGAATTTGCCCACTGTCTGTAGGCTGGTGAGGGTGCTGTTATTATTTTGGCATGCTTTTTATATGCTATTTCGGATCTTTGTCTGTTTTCTTCTTCCACTCTACACAGACGAATTTTTTACTATAAAATCTGCCATTGAACGTGACAGAAGGCACCATTATGCAAGTCGCAAGTAATTCCATGAGACTTTCCCCTCAGAACACACGAGGGTGCAGGGAAAAACTATGAGGGGCATCGATCCTTCTCTGTGCAGCTCTTCCTCTCCCCACTCCAAATTGTGAGGGGAACAGCAGCTCACGGGAACCAAAGGCTGCAGCCGAAGCCCGTTTTTGGGGGCATCGTCTGCTTGGCTCCAGCTGCGCCCTGGGGCTCGACGTCCCTGTCACGTCGACCGGCGGCTCCGCCCGTGCCTCAGCATCTCCCGTCCCTCAGGTCCGCCCGTCCTCACGATCTCCTGCCCTTAGCACCGCCCTGCCCTGAGCGCCGCGCGTCGCTCAGCGTCTCCCGCCCCCAGCACCGCCCTTCCATCAGCTCCACCCGTCCCTGAGCTCCGCCCGCCCCGCCGCGATCCCGGTGCCGGCAGTGGTCCCGCCTCCTCCCCTCGTCGCTTGGTTGCGGCGGCGCTTGCGTCCGTGGGGACCGACCGAAATGGCGGCGGCCACTACAGCCTTCTTCTCCTCCGCCTCCTTCTCCTCTGCCGCGCTGCTGCGCCCGGGCTGGACGCCCCTGAGGCGGTGGCAAACCCTCACTCGCAGCACCAGCAGCTCCCTTCGCAGCGCCGCCAGGTACGCGGCGCCGATCGGGTCTTTTTCCTCTTCATTCTCCTCCTTCCTCCTTCTCATCCTCGTACCCCTCATGGCGCGGAGGGTCCAAAGGGCGCGAAACGCCTGAGGGATCAGTGCGCTCGGGTCCCCCGCGATCGCTCTCCGGGGTGGATGCCCTCGGATCCCCGCTGAGTTCCGCGGTTCTTCCCGAGAAAACGGGGAAAAACCAGCGGGAGGGTGGGCGGCGGGCGGGCGGCGGCCCTGGCCTTGGTGATCCATCGGGGGTTTAAGCAGTGCCCCTGGAACTGAAGTAGCCCTTGCGATGTGACCTTCCTGCCCCCTCCCAGAGGGGAATCTGTGAGTACACATTTGCTTGCTCTTGGTAACTTAAAAGAGCTTGTCAGTGGATTTATACAGAATTACTGTATATATTCATCATTTGGTGGCAAACAGGGCATCCTTTGGTGCAGTGGGGATCAATGTCCTGACAATAATCACTCCCTGTGTTTAATTTATTGCACTCTCTGCACGGGGATTCTGGTGTTGGTTTTGCAGCACTGCAGCTCTGAGCTCTTGCCTGGGTGTGCATGGGAGGGTCTCTCTGAGCTCCTGCTTGTCAACCTTTTAATTTATATGTAATTGTCTTAAGTCCTGTCTGAAAGTTGACTGAAGAGATTCAGTGGATCAGAAGTGCCTATGCTGAAAGCACTGTCTTTGTGATTTCAAGAAGGAAAAGATGAGTGAGCTGAACAGGCACTGAAATAAGCATCTGACCCCCTTGGATGTTCTGTGTATCGAGAATTTATTCTGCCAGTTTTGGGAGAAATAGCTGTATTTCTGGATCACTGCATATCCTACTTCTGTTCTGTGCTGCTAGTAACTGTTTTTTCCAGTTCTGCAAAACATAGATGTTCCTGCACTAATAATTTCCAGAGGTTTTCCAGCAGTAAATATGGGACATATAAGGTCCTGTTGTGATGCTCGATACGATCTCAGGCTTTTAGTGTACAAATTGATCTCAAGTAGCAGCTCAGATCTTTGTTTCTGTCATATCCTGGGAGTCACTGAATTCATAAACAAGAAGAATTCAGTACGTGAATTTTTTGTTGTAATTCCATGCTGTAAATTTTTGTTGTAAATCCAAGCATCCATGGGCGGGTGGGATAACAGTGGAACAGGGTGGTATAGTAACACATGCTAAGTCTGTCATTTGACTTGGTCATGAAATCTGTCACAAATCTGTCATTAAACCTGTCATTGACCAACACCTGGTCAAGATTTTAATGTGTATAAAATTTAAAATAGTAATAATTCACATCTTAGTTTCAGTGTCTTGAATAGCCTGCTGCAGCATAAGCTTTCTGTACAGGCAATGCTATATTTGTTCATGCAGTTCCTGTATGATATTTCCATCAAAGGACTTAAACTGTTTGGATTCTAAACTTAAGGAGCTTCAACATATTTCAGTATTTGCTATTTTTATATTTTACAGATGTGAGAAGTGCTATTTACCATCTTCCTTCCCAGCAGCTATGAAATATGAGAAATATTCATATCACTGAGGCTTGGACAAAAGAGTAGTGTAAATAATCCCATGTCAAATCCATTTTTAAGGAAATTTGGGGAGGGAAGTGGGTAAACATTCCTTAAACCAGTAAAACCTAAGGGCATAAGAATGTTCTCAAATTTTATTCCAAAATGCAGGAGTTGATGTAGGTTTACGTGGCTGGCTATGTGTGTTGGGAAGGTGAGTTGTGGCTGAGCTCCTCTTCCATGTGCACTGATGGCACATCCCTGCTCTTCAATTAGAGAGTGGGGAAACACTTCCCATGTAGGTTTGTAGTGTGTTTATGTTTTTCAAATAATATTTGAAATGCTAGCAAATGAATCAAAACATTTGGCAGTGTCTAAAATGGTAGATCACACGTTTAAATGTGTCCTCTTGGTGAAATTTTAGACCTAAATATTGTATATCTTTTTGTCATTATAGTGACGAAGCAATCGTTATCTCAGGGACAAAGCTTGCTCACCAGGTTCTGAAAGAAGTTCGAAGGGATGTAGAATCGTGGATATCTGCTGGGAACCAGAGGCCTCACCTCACTGTCATATTAGTAGGGGACAATCCAGCCAGTCACATCTATGTTAGGAACAAGATAAAAGCAGCTGCAGCTGTGGGTATGTCGTATGAGTGATCCTCTGGGAAGCGCAAGATGCTCTTGTTTAAAAAGAAAAAAATAAAGTGGGAGGAATCCCCTTAGTGTCTTAATTAAATTTTGCACTAATTTCTTCCACGTATTTTCTGATGGACCTAAAGAAAAGAAATTGCATGGATGTATGAAGAAAGTAGTTTTAATGTGATCGGAATGGGAGCCATAAGTTTCATTTTGTGTCTTAAAATGTTGCTAGGAAACACTTGTTAAGCATCAGACAGATATTTTGGACATCGCTCAGTTTCCTTATTCTGACATGTCTTCTGTTTTTTGTTTTTATCAGGCATTTCTAGTGAGATCATACTGAGGCCTAAAGACATTTCACAGGAAGAGCTCTTGGATATGACAGTAAAACTCAACAAGGACTCGAGAGTTAGTGGTTTATTAGTTCAGCTGCCTCTCCCAGGTAGGTGACAGCTTTGTCCCATTTCTCATGTACAGTCCATGTGAGAGGAAAGAGTTTAATAGTTCTGGACTGCACATGTACCTTAGGGAGGTAAGAAGCTCTTGAAAGAGGACATGCGTAATGAAGGTTTACTTGAGATGTTAATTGTTTTGTTGAGCCTGCAGTTCGTTTTAAAGATAAAAAGAAACCCCGAGAATAATTTCGTATGTTAATCTTGCCTTTTTTAATGATCCGTCAGAATGGTGTTTCAAGGCATTTCACATAATTTATCCGGTTGAATTACCTTTATTTTTTTAGCATGTTGCACTGGTTTGCCTTGAGTTACATACTTTCATCCCCTATATTATGCAAAATTATGCTATGTAGGAGATGGTGCTATAGCCTTTCTCATAGTGATTCCAGGTTTTGCCTTAAACATTTATTTATGTTTTCTGTGGTGGCCCTAATGTTCCGGGTGAATTTTGTGCAAAGGTCCTAAAAGCCGTGACTAAATTCTTGGGTTTTTTATTTCCCTTCTCCTAATTTGTAATAAAATCTCACTGAAATATCACTGGGGAATAGCTGGCAAAGTGGTATTTTTGCAGTGATAAAACTTGCAAAGAAAAAAAACAAAACTGAAACTCTTTTGTATCTATAAAACAGCAAAACTGGGGCAGGTGCTGAGAGTTATGGAGGAAAAAATGTTTTGGTTGTCTTTATAGTGAACAGCAGTGTTCATGATGAGGAGGGTTTGCACTTGGTGTTACATGAAAGCTGCCTGAAATGGGCCATGCACTGAAATAAATTTGCCACAAGGTGGAAGTATAACACAAGTAAGGAGCCACGTCTTGGCCGTCAAGGTAGGAGCCGATGGAATGTGGTCGGTTTCCTTTGAACAAGCATCCCTACCAATAATAGAGATTATTAGCAGGAGGTAATGTAATTAACAAAGTTTCATTGCAGCAATGAGACCTGTGAAGGATGGAGCACTGACAGCCTAGGGATGGAAATCATCCTGTCTGAAGCCTGGAGCAAAGGAAGCAGGCTCGTGCGCTGGACTCCCAGTCCAGTGCTGTGTTCCCCAGAAATGGGAGGTCTCATGTGTCACTTGTCTTACTGGCGTGGGTGCTCGGGGAAATGGTTTGGTACCGCTTGCAGAAATGCGTTTGTTGTTTATGAGGACGATATCGGGTCACTACAGTCTGCTCTTGAGCTGTCTGCTTTCATCAGTGCGCAGTTCAGAACTTCCTTTAGTCTTGAGATGTAGTGAATTTAAACCTGGCCAACATGAGAAAGGCAAAAAAGCCTGCAGATAATTCTAGCTGTGTTAATTGAAATGTCTGATGCTTCTACACTGAAATGCTGAAGCCCTAAAATAATTGGTTGAAGATTACTCTCAAGAACTGTGACACGTCTGTCACAATAACTACATGAAGACTAATTAGCCTCCATCCAGCCTATCAGACAGGCCTGGCTGTTGCTTGCCTTAGGAAAAGCCTTAGAATAATTTAATCAATGGCAGAACTTTGTCATTATTGCAGTGTCTGTATAGTAAAGTTAAATGTGCAATTTGTCATGAACTGGAAATGTTCAGGAAGTTCTTTCCATAACAGATGTCAAATGTAACTCAGATAACTGAAATTTTTTTTCCTCAAAGGAATTTAATAAACTAAAGAGCCGAAAGCTAAGTTAGCTCATTTTCCAAATTTTTTTAGTTTGCCTTGTAATGGACAGAGACAAAGCCTAGAAGTTGTGAAAACTTTGTCAGTGGAGGCTGCTTATTCCAGAATTGAGGTTGTTGTGTGGTGTTTGGGTTTTTTTGCAGTAAACCACACAAAGTGTGGCTTTTGATCAACATTGGGTTAAAAATGGAATCAGAAATAGCTTTGTTCTGTTGCACTTTTGTAAGCCAGGGCAACTTAACCTTGAGGATTTTTGTCTTTGCCTGAGGAGAACTTTTCTGTGCACTTTTTGAGTGTGTTACTTGTGATGGTTTTCTGGAGACTTTCCTGTATCTTAGTTTGAATTGCCTGGGAGATGGCCATGAGATGTTAATTTATTTGAGACACAAGATGAAAATCTGTACAGTATTTTTTTCAAATCCCTTTAGTGCTATGTTTTTATTCTCATCAGTCTTCCCATTTGACAACCAGCCTTTATTTTTCATGTGCCAGCACCAGAGGCAGATGCTGTTTGTTGTGTAAATAGGAGTTTCTGTGTGTGTGCCAGCTGGAGCTGCTTGGCAAATGATGCCCAGTGTAGTCCTGCAAGTTTAGCTAACAAGGGAGAGGGGGAGTGCAGAGAGGAACTTGGCCTGGAGAGTGGCTTGGAATGACAGCAAGGAAATTTGTACAGGTACCAGTTGATGTTTTATGAGACTGACAATAAGATATTTAAGGAATTATTTTGTTCCTCTGGAAATAAAGAAGGCGTGTGGAAGCAAACCGGGAAAATGCATTTCTTGAGGCAAACAGGATCTGCTTATTAACAGTGACTGGCTCTACAGTTTGAGTTGGGTTGATTGGTTTGTTGGTTTGGGGGTGGCTTGCCCAAGACAGTGTTTTGAAAGCGTCTCTGAAGGAGAAGGAAGGTGTCCACATCCTCTTCTCAGGCCCACAGTTCACTTGTCCCCAGCTGTGCAGCTGCATTTCTTCCGAGTGCTGTAAACCCTGTTCTGAAATCCTGCAAATCAGTTTTGAGTGCGGAAAAATTCCATGTAAAGCATGAGTTTTTTTCCTTTTACGTAATTGTGTCTATTACCTGTCTGTTTCTGGGAAGCTAAAGACAGACAGTGAGGAGGAGATGATTTTCAGAGCAGTGTTCTGCTCATCCCAGGCACAAGGAAAAGCATGACTGCCAAGTTTGTGTTCGATGAACAACTGACTTGCCTAAGGGTAACAAGTTCTCTTGCAAAAGCCATTTAATAGGTTACTCCAAATTTCTTTCTTAGTTTTTTTTTAATCCCCAAGTTGACATAAAAACAAGGTTGCTTTCAGTGTCTGTGAGGCAAGTTTCAGTTCTAAGAGACTCTTTCATCAATGCACTTAATATCTTAATTTCCACAGTCTTTTCTCATTAGGATTCAGAAGGAAATTTCCTCCCGTAAAAAAATGGAGAATTAAATTGTAAATCATAGGAGCCTGGTTTAACTCTAGGGGTTTTTTAATTGGAAATCTTTTAACAGGAGATTACCATGGTTTAAGTTCTATAACGTGCGTATCTTTTAATTATCTAGCTCCTTTTAATGCAATACCACAAAAACCTACTAAATTAAAACATCCTGTTTATGTCTCTAAAATATTTTTACTGGCAACATCTGAATTTCCTTATTGACACTCATTTTCCTTTATTTGTTTTTTTTTAAACCTCCTGTGGTGCTCTCTGACTTGGACAGTGGCATATCTTGCCACACAGTTGCAGGATTCTGTTCAGGTTGTGGCTGGAATGGGTGATGCAAAAGATGCAAAAAGCAATCACTCTGAGATGAAAATTGTAAAGCCCCAGCCCACTTGCCAGGTTTAAGGGAAGGAAGTTTGATTCACTCTTATTGGTGCGTGCTAGAAACAACCAAATTCTCAGGAGGGTCAGTAACAAGCTGGTCATTAACCCACAGAGGGTCGGTGGCTTTCTCCCCATTTACCCTCTCTGGGGGTCAGCTTGACTTTCTCCTGGAGAAAACCTTTCAACAGGTCTGGGTTACTGCAGGCCGTGGGTCAGTCACCGCCATTTTGAGGCAGGCTGTGTGTCATTTGTCACCATTTTATGGCTCTTAGCAGGCCGTGGGTCAGTCATGGCCATTTTGTGGCTCTCAGCCGGCCGTGGGTCAGTGGCAGCCATTTTTTGGCTTTGAGCAGGCCGTGGGTCAGTCACAGCCATTTTGGGGCAGGCTGTGGGTTGGTCGCAGCCGTTTTGGGAGTCTCAGCAGGCCGTGGGTCAGTATGGGATGTGGAGCTGTTCCTGTGGAGTGTTGTTGTGTGTTCCGGGTTTATGCCTGGGTTTGTAACTCTGCAGAGAGAGGTCTGGCAAACACACGTTTTTTCTTAATCAGTGCTAATGTTTATGCAGTATAAGCTTTAAGCAGTTGCAGAGCTGTCCCATATCATTAGTGCATATGAAAAATGTTCACTACGAATAGATATGAATACTAAATTATGTGCAGGCAATGTCATTTAAGCCATATTTAGTGTTTTGAGATCACCAATATCAAACTGTTTTGTGTATTCTCAGTTTTCTAATGAAGTAGGATATGTTTTGGTCCTACTGATTAACAGTTGGCTGAAACCAATGGTATTATTGGAAAAGGAAGGCTAGACCTGCTGAGTTATTTCAGCTTGAGATTTCCATGTATTTGTTTAAAACTTAGGTCATGTATCCTTTGTGGGCTTAGAAACCAGAATAATGCATATAACTGTTCTCCTGTGGTTTGTTGGGGTTCTTGAGCCACTTCATATTTAAGACTTTCAGAATGCAGAAGTGACTCTGAAGTGACTTGCTTAAAAATTCTTCTTACAGTTACTGTCCTCAGCTGAGTACTGGGCTCTCATATTTTGACAGAGTCTCTTGTATTAACACTGTGACAAATGCCGTTACCTAATTTTCAGTGAACTGCTTGTAAAGGTGAAATTGTAACTGCTCCCTTTAGGGGGAGTGTAGTTTGTTCGATCAAGGGCAGTAATTAATTACCCTGGCTAGATCTGGGCTGTGTGTTTGTCTGTGTAATGACTCCGGTGGTGTTGATGGCACCTGACACGTGAAGCAGCTGTAGTTGAGAGCTGTGTGTCTCCTAGATCACATAGATGAACGGACAGTCTGTAACGCCATCGCCCCTGAGAAGGATGTGGATGGATTCCATATCATGAATATTGGACGTCTGTGTCTTGATCAGCCTTCCATAATCCCTGCCACCGCTGCTGCTGTCTGGGAAATCATAAAACGGACAGGTAAAAGACTCCAGCTGTCCTGAAACTCTTTTTATCCTGGGAGACGAACAAAGGATTAACTCAGGTGTGAGCTGAAAGGTCTAGGTTATCGAAATGCATTGGGCTGATTGAAGAACAAACATTTAGAGTATTAATCTGAATTATAAGGAGTTGCCACATAGATGGGATCTTGTGCCATTAATTAAGTGTAGACAGTAGCACTTGGAACACTTCAGTAACTTTGTGAATTTTGTCGTTTTGCAGGGAATTTTCTGTGCTGTTGTTGACATGATTATTTGTCAAATAGAAGATTTGAATGCATAAGTTCTTGTGGAGAAGGGGGAAGAAACAACAAAAAATGGGAACACTTAATTCAGCACTAGAAGGGGGAAAAATGCATATGTGTTGTGTAGTTGTCATTTTTTATTTAGAATGTACTTATTGGTAGACATAAGTGCTTCCCTTTGTGGCTGGAGCAGGGAGATTAAGTCCTTGCTAAGGGTGATTCAGATACCCCAAATGAGTTGTCAGTTTTCTTTCTCCAAGGTGAAAGCTGAGAGTTGTTTTGTGGATTCATCCCTCAAATTCAGCCTTGTAGATTTACAAGTCGTGTTGATGCCAGCAGTCCCCAACAACAAATAATTCTGTCTTGGGGTTTGAGAAGAAGGGTTTAGATGTATCAAAATAGTGGAATATAATTTTTTATTCTTTTTTTTTTCCTACAAGGAATACAAACATTTGGAAAAAATGTTCTTGTAGCTGGAAGATCTAAGAATGTTGGAATGCCTATTTCAATGCTTTTACATACTGATGGAGAGCATGAAAGGCCTGGAGGTAAGTCCAGAAATGTTGTCCCAATGTTTCCATTTGTGAAGTCCTGCAAATAAAGCTGACTAGAGGACTCAGATTAAAGAGAAAGCTTTCCACTCTTGTCAATACTTGCCACCAGAGCAAGAAAATAAATTTGCTAACATATTTCCTGACTTATTCTCAGGAGAGCAGTTTCTGGACTTGACTTTTTCTGGTATTAAGTCATCATTTCCTCCTCCATTTGAAACAGTTACTATTTCAGCACAGTCAGGACTGATCTTTGAAGGTAATACTGGCTGTGAGGCCTTGAAGAGCTGCAGAGACTCCTGTGATGTTTATACAGTGTAGCTGTCTGTATGCCTTATCCTCGTGCTTGTTCAATACTGATTTAATTTGTCATACGCACGTGAGCACACGCATACACATATATATACATGTACGCACACATACATTTGTGTATGAATGAAAAAAAGGTATGACATGACCCTTGTGTTGTGCTGTGTCAGTGAGGTGTTGCTTATGAAAATGCCCAAATGACCAAGCAAGGAACTTTTCAGCGTGAGCTCTATGATTACACGTTAGCCTGGGGGATATTTCTGCAGTGCAGTTTATATCCCCCTGGAAATTGGGTGGTGTGGTGGATATATTTTTAAGTAATTCTGATTACAGAAGCCTACATGTGCTGATATAATTGTGCTGTAGAAATTAAAACAAATATAATTTAGATAGAATGCTGCCCTTTTGCAACTTCATTTTGATGTTAGAAACTGCCATGGTGGTGTGCACAAATGAGGTAAACACGAACATTTAATCCCAGGCCTATTTAATTGGAGCAGAGTGAAATCTGTTATTAATATAATAAAACACTAAAAGCTTTATACTAATCATAGAGTTGGTTTTTCCATTCAGCCTCTGTGGGAAAGTTGCTATTTGGAACTTCTCTCAGTGCTTGAATTGTAATTACCATTGGTGGATAGTTCTGGTCTCATCCTCATTCCCATGAAAATTAGTAGCATTTTTGCCATTTGCTGCAAATATTGGGTGACATTTATTACTGGCAGTGCAGCTGGTATTTGAAGTAGGCTTGGTACAACACAAAGTCATGTTACAAACTACTTACACGTTTCCCAGCTGGAAATGAGGAGACCTAGTGACCTGTGATGCTTTCAGCACCTTATTGCAAAACCCACAGCAGCTGCATGGACAGTTTTTAGCTGTAACTAAATACTGTTTGCAGCTTCCTTGGAGTTGATTGGATCCATGGCTCAGTTTTGTTGTCTTGTATCCTGGGTTTCTAGTTCCTGTTTGACTGTCTGGTAGTGCAGCTTGTTTTGGGGGCCCAGTCCATGAGGTTTTTGTGGTGCTTCATGGTCTTCTGCCAGTGTTCTGGTTCCTGACATGCCGGATGACTTCCCTGTTTGCTGGCATTGCCAGTGGTTTCTAAGTATGTCACGTATTTGATGTAGGGACAGAAGAATATTCAGATAGTCCCTTACTGACACTGGAGCCTAGATACAGAAGGAGTTAACTCGTCAAAGTTATCTTTGCCTAATCTGAAGAAATGGATTTATTTCTTAGGTAGTTTTCTAGTTTTCCAGTCTGCTAAGTGTTGGTACGCAGTACAAAGCAGCTGGCAATGAGAAAACAAAGGAACATGGGTACTTCTCTGATAATGAACTGGCATTAACTATCTATGTGTACACTGTGTGCATGGTGATAAATACTAATGTATTTGGGGTGATCTGGTGGAGTTTTCCTCCCTGACTCACAGATGGGGCTCTCCTTGAGGATCTGGTTCATCTTCTGCACTTGAGTTTAATTTCTGCTTCTGCTGTGGGCAGCAAGAGACCGGCCTGGATGGTGTGTGGAAAGGAAGGAAGGCCAGGCCATGGGTTCAGCTTTTTTTTTAACTCAGGAGGATAGGGACCAGAGAAGACCTACAATGAAATGCTGAAAGTGAACTTTCTCAGGTTATCAGTTAAGAAGGAGTTTTTTCAGCAATTGGGCTGATTTGATTAAATATTTGATTAAATATTGAGAAATGATTGAAGGAGTGTGTGTCTGTGGTACTGTTTTTTATTTTCTTTTTTTTTGTTGAAGGTTTTGGTTGGGTTTTTTTATAGATTAGGAATAAAAATTAAAAGTTGGGGACTGTCTTAATTCGTGATGTTTTATATGTAGATGCACTCGTGTCCTGCAGGTGGCAATATCTGATCAGATGGAAAAGCTGTGTGAACCCTTTCCAAAATAAATAATGTTCTGTGTAGGCAGGTCAAGAGATTATCTCTGTTTTATAAGCTAGGGAATTGACTTGGGAGTACAATGTGGAATCTTAATTGTTAAATATATTCCTCTTCTTTCAGCAGAAGTAGCAGTGTAAAAATAGTTGTTTATTTTCTGTTTGGGCATGATCACAAATAAATGGAAAACCTCCCCTTTCTGAGGTGTCTGTAAGCTTCTGGACTGCTATTCTCAAGGTAGGGGCTTTTTTTTTTTCCCCTTTTTTTCTCCTTTCCTTTTTGATAGTGAAAGCAATTACTTGGTTTCAGGAGCTGACTACAGACACATTCCTCACTAAAATCTTAATGGCAAATTAGCACCTATTTTATTACTCAGAGATAACTTTGTAACTTTGGATTTTATCCATTGGTTTTTCTCAACCTTTCTGCTGAGTAATGATTGTGATTTTGGGCAAGACATACTTCTTTTGCTTAAAGCAGGTGTCAGAAGACTCCTCTATTTTTTTCAAGCCTGTACTTTTTCTGTTTTCATTATCTGCAAATGTCTTGATCTGCTTGCATTTGGGGAGATCGTGTGCACTGTTGAGCCTGAAGAAGAGGGATAAAAGGTGAGGCGAAAAAGCGGAGAAGTCAGAGCATAGAAAGGTTGAAGATGAGATGCCTGAGAGAGTTAATGAGAGGCACGAATTAGATCCGTCAGACACATTCCAAAGGAAGCAGATGTGATGGTAATGTCTGAGAAGGCAAAAAGTTTTTGTTTAATGGCAAATAGCATGGCCTAGGTGTCTGTGATGAGTGGAGGGCAGAGATGGGGGTATGTAGCACCTGAACACTGTGCAGTACAAATAATTGCAGAGAGGGTTGGGAAGAGTCTTCTTTGAGAGCTGTTATCTTTGCTGCTTGCTTGGGCAGTCCTCGAGGGAGCACCATGCCTGCTGTTGGATGCAGCAGGAGACTTCAGACCCTCTCCCCATGACTGTTTATGTCATGGTCTCCCCTCAGTACCTCCACCAAACAGCACAAGGGTTATTCATGTCTTACTGGGAAGTTTTATTCGTAGCTCTTGCCAAGAACTGTGGGTGTCCACAGAAGCAGCTGCAGGTGTTTTGAGTTTGCCCAGAAGGATGTGTGCTTCTTGTGCTTCTGCTGGTGATCTTGTATTGAAGCTTTAGTCTGTGGCAAACAACTGAGTCTTGTGGCACCCTGTACAAACTGGGCTTGATAAAGCAGACACTGAATTCCATGCTGGGTTTGCTTTCTGGAGTTCCACTGAATGTAACAAAGCCATGGAAAGGATAATTCAGTCCACAGTATATAAATTAATTCATCCTGGGAGAATTTTTAAGATCAAATGTTTTTTCATATGTGTGAGCAGCAAGTGTTGTGAGTGTTCTGCCTATGCTGATTTAAAAGCCACATCCCAAGACAAATCTTATCATATGTACTGTTGTTAATGTACCAAAGTAAGTAATTTGCACCTGATAGTAAATGCTGTACTTTTTATAGCATTTTATATCTGACAATTAATTGATATTCTCTTCTGTTTCAGGTGATGCTACAGTGACGATTACTCACAGATACACCCCAAAAGAGCAGCTCAGGATCCATACGCAGCTTGCTGACATAGTAATAGTTGCTGCAGGTAATACCGGTTGTTGTTAGTACTGCAATTGCAGCATTTCAAGCCTAAAAAGAGGACTTTGCAGTCTGTGTCCGTGGCACTGGCTGTTTCACGTTTCACTGAATAACCAGTGCTCGTGCTTGCTGAGGGTGTTGCAGGATTTCTCATTGTAGGAAGGGCAAGTGATTTGGCTCTTTGTTCTTGCCCTTCACATTTGCAGACTCATAAACTGTTTCTCGTCACATGTGACACCTTTCCCTTAGGGAGACTTCAGAGTGAACTCAAGATTGGGAACCAGTCAGTGCATAGTTTATACAGGTATAATTATGTAAATTAAAACATTCTCTGTGCCATGCAAAAATCATGAGTCATTTAAATTTTGACAGGAGGGTTACTTTAAATCAGCTGGAGGCTGCATTCATAAAACCATGGTATCATTCCCCCGCTGTTAGAATTAAGGCCAACCTTGCCAAATTAACTGGAGGTTTTGGTAACCTATGTTATTAATGGCTGTCATTTTTTTTTTCTTTTACACTCATTGTGTCGAGAGAGAGAATGGTAATTGCCTAGAGGAAGGGGACTGAAAGATCAGTGTCTGTACTCTTAAAGCAATGTGAAGTGAAATACTTTGTTTGACTAATTGGTCCCAAAGAAACAAGCAGAACTGTGCTTCTAAGCCACCTCTGTTATTTGTTTACAGGTATTACAAGTAGAAATACAAATTAATTTTAAAAAATCGAACAACCAAACTTACTATAACATTGGTAAAATTCTGGGTCCCATTGCAGCTCAGGGATATCATTCTCTTGTACCATTTTGGAGGACTACAAGAGGATTGTGTCTTTCCTCTTTTCTGCTCGCTTTCCCCCTCTTCCTCATCCTCAAGACCCGATTCCTTATGTATTTTCCGGATGAAGACAGACAGGTACCTGTCTGAAGCTTGTCACTTCCTGTTGAGGTGAAATGCCTTTTCCTTCAGGGTTTAACTTCACTGCCTCTTTCCTATGGCAGGCCAGGAGCAAGAGACAACTTATTTGTCCCACGTCTAATTGTTCAGCTGTGGGCCTGACCAGAATTCACCACTGTGAATAAAAGATAACAATGGTGTGCTAATTGGAAATGAACCAGTAACTTTTCATCCAAATTCACTGCTTCCAGTTTAATCATCGCTTCTGATTTTTATGCTGAACATGGTTTGTCATTTTTTATGCTTGGAGTTAAACGGTCCAGTAGCAATTCAGCCATGTTTACCTTTCACATTATTTTCCCTGTGTCATTTGTAACAGGAGCATGATACAACACTCATTACCCAACTTGAGATATACTTGGAACGATGGAAAAACCTAGGGCTAGGTTGTGCAAACAGCACACAGTCCTGCCCCAGTGGGTGCTCTGGGGAAGGTTGTGCTTTAGGTAGGTGGAATCACTCCAAGCTTCCTTTTGTTACATGAGAACTGTGCACATTGTACCTCTGGGATCACACACTCCCCGGAAATGGGTGACCTGTTCCGTGAGTGTTGCAAAAAAGGTGACTTGTACCCCTGCCAGGTTGGAACAGCTGCTGTTACAGGCTGCTGCAGAAGATGTGCAAATGGAAAAGAGGTCTTTTGTGTGTCCCTGCATGGAAGATCAGTGTTCCTTTTGCTATGTAGTACTTTTACAAGGGCCATCTGCGTCCTGGCTCCTGACTGGTGACTTGTTGCAAAGAGTCTGTTCTGATGTGGAAAAGCACCACCTCTGAGTGCTTTTCTGTTCACTTGCATTCATGGTTTTGGTAATACTTTGAATCAGGTGCTTCTCTTCTCTGTTACTCCTGCGTGTGAGAAGATCCGTGTCTGTGTGCTATCTCTCATTTGCCCCCAGGCTTGGGGCACTAGTTTTCCTGCTTCCTTGGACTGTAACTATCCATGCAGTTTATTCCTTCCTTCTTATTCTTTCCCAACTCCTCGCATCTTAAGTTCCAACAATGCTGCTCTTGTGCAGCCTACCCCTCCCTAAAATCTCTTTCCATACCACACAGCTGTTGGATTTCTAGCCAAAGCATCGTGTTTCCTGTTACACACACCTGACACTTTGTATCCCACCACAGCGTTTCCCATCTTGGCCTGCTATCCCTGCCTATACAGACTTCCCGTGGAGTCTGTTCTTTTTGCCATTGGCCCAGCCCCATGGCAGAAGTGTAAGTGCAGCTTTACCAGTGATGCTCCTAGAGCCACTACAGGACAGGCAAGGCAGTGATGGAAGCAGCAGGACTCTTGAACCAGTCAGCCTGCAACTCCTGCTCTCTGGACTTTCCAGTCTGCCAAGAGAAAGACTCATCTGCCTGCTAGGTTTGGAGAGGGGGTAAAGAGAAAAAATAATGACTGTGCCAAATGCCAGAGGAACTTCTGCTTGGGCTACTTGCGTTGTCCCTCGGGACATGATCTGTGGTCGTCTTGTCTAGGAAGTGCTGGTTAATCAGACCCTTTATTCAGGTGGTGTCTGGTTAGCTTTCTTAGAAATTGTCTGTTTCACAGTCCTTGCACCTAAACTCGGATTAGGTAGGGCCTTGTTTTTCCTTTGTTTAAAATGTGATTCATGATTTTCTACAAAAATTACCAATGAAAGGTTTTCCCATATTCTTCAGTCAGTGCGTTTTAGGAAAAGCTGCTCTAATGTTTATCCCTTCCTACTTGGTATGCAAACTAGGTTTAAGTAGATAGATATGCTCATTTGGTTTGGGGGTTAGTTCATTTGTTGCTATTAAGTATTTGGCTTATTATCAAACCATTTTACAAAGGGTGTAACTGTGCAGCTTCTGTTAATATGCTTCCAGCCCTATCGCACACAGATCATTTACCCCCATAAGGCTGAGGCATTATCCAATTACCAGCCAGGTTGCCATGGATTACATCAGAGGGGAATGAAGGAGATGCAGTCAGATGTTATCAAATGAGCTAGGAAAGAGTTTGATATCTTGGCTTGCTCAACATGAGAAGCAGAGTTTCAAGCGGGTATCTTATGGGGGAGTGAGAAATGGAGAGCAAAGAGTGTTCTTGTATTGCCTGTCTCCAAATGACTAAGTGGCTGTGCTCCAGCACTGCACATGGAGCCAGAGCCTTGTATGCCAGCTCTTCCCTCCAATAAAACTGCAGTTTCAAACCATACGGATTTGGTTTCTTTTCCTTTTTGCCGTCTCCCTACCTGAGAGAAAACTGCTTTGATGGGGAGAGGGAAGTTCAGACTCCCTTTTTGGAGATACTCTAGCATTCCTCGCAGAACAAAGAACTGATGGAATTGCTCAAGAAGCAAGGTGAATTGTAATTTTTAGGTTGGAAATTCCTGTTACTGAAAGTTGGAGGTTGCATGGTAGGGAAGAAATTCCTGACAGGAGGCATACAGCCATGGATACATTTCATTATCTAGACATTGTAGCGACCTTTTAGGTTTTCTGGGACCTGACTGAAGCGCATATTCATGATGAATATCAAGATGCTTTATATTTAAATGTGCTGAAGAAATACAGTGCATATGAAAAAGCTGAGGTTGCTTGTTGTGGCTGCTTTAGCTGGAATTTCTTAATAGCAAAACAGTCCTGTCCCAGGACACTACAGAGATGCAGCCCACAAGGTGTGCAGTGCTCAGGCTGGACCTCTCTGGTAAAGTGCAGAGGTCTCCCAAATTGTTACAAATAGCAAGAAATGGTGTTTTGTCCTCTGTGGAAGGTCAGTGTTGTGTGCTGGGATTACCAGGACAGTTAAAATTGCTTATTGGTTGAGTGTCTTTCTTGAACCAAAACCAATCCCATGGCACAACTTTTGGTGGGATGTTTTTTGTGGGTTTTTGGGGGTTTTTTTCTCTTTTCTGTAGTAGTTACAAACTGGATGCAATTGAGGAATAGTTGTTTTCAGTGTGGGGTGTATCAAGAAATATTCAAGTGAAAGAATTCTGTTGTATTTTGTGCATGCATAGCTGTGCATGCACACCCCTCGATATCATTCAAAAATGATGACCTAAGACTACCTGGCCAGGGTAATTAAATATGTGTTGATGATTCCAGGTATCCCAAAGTTGATTACAACTGATATGGTCAAAGAAGGTGCAGCTGTGATTGACGTAGGCATCAACCATATCCATGATCCTCTTACAGGAAAAACCAAATTGGTTGGGGATGTGGACTTTGAAGGTCAGTGAAACACTCTTTATATGAACCTGTTGGATAAATATATTGTAGTTTGTAGGATTCGCTCGTGGTAAATTTTTGGACTAGGCGGTGCCTCAAATGAGACAATATTTTCATGAATTTTTTTATAGTTTATTTATTTATATAAGAACACAAAAACTATCTGCTCCTAAGAAATGGTATGTTAAAGAAGAGGAAGCGTTACTTTTAATTACAGATACCAGCAACCTGTAAGAGATAAAGAGAGCTCTTATGGCAGTGTGGTGCAGAAGGTGCCTGTGTCCAGTTTCCTTAGTCCTTTGAGTTTGTGAAATGTTTCAAAAGTAGTCAATGAAAACAATTTCTGCTCTTTCTCAAGTATATAGTCTCCCGCTGTTCATAGCAATTATTATTAAACCACAACTTCTGAAAGCCTCCTTTTGCACTCTTCCTTTACACTTGTCTGTGAAAATGTTAACTTGGCTTTAGAAATATCCTTTATGCTAAAGTTTAATGTGGGTTCATCTAAAACTCCTTAACATCTTGGTCCAGGCAGGCCTAGCAGATAAAAATTGTTGTTACATATTGATCTTTTTATGTTTAATGTGTTGCAGAGAAAGTTCACAATGTAACCTGATTAAATATCTCTGCTCTGGAGGAGCTCCAGACTGGAATAGCAGGATTGTTGCACGTATTGGCAGAGTTGAGTGTGGGAAGCTTAGACAGCATTTACCCACATTATTAATGGTTCTCAACAGTTCCTTATTTTGATAAGTATGAAAATCACCCACGGGTTTTTTTCACAGTTATTAACATCTTGGCTGGCATAATGTCTCAAAGCTTAATTATATTCAGAATGTTTTTAGCCAGCTGTATTTGTAATTACATCACTCCCTTAGTTCCCTGCTGCTTTTACTCATCATGCATCTTACCTGTCTGTTAAAGTCTGTGAAATTACCTGCATGAGTGTAGCTGAGCGACTCTCTCGGAATGTGTTTGGAAATGTGTAACTGAATGTGTGCAGCAGAGCTCCAGAAAAATAAATTTTTTGGAAGACAACTTGAAAAATTTTTCTTTTCTTATTCTGCCTGTGGTATCACAAATAAAAGGTTCTATTTTCTGTTTTCAGACCTGAACTAAAGTACACAGAATTTTCAGATATTTGGTTTGCTTTAGCAGGTATGGGAGTATAAAAGCTGTAACTTTGAGAAACGTGAACCTGCATCCTTCTTGTTTGTTTCTCTTCAAACACGAGACCTTGTGCCTGCAATAAAGGTGTAGATTCAGTGGCAAGGCCATGATTCAGAGTTTCAGCAATGCACTGTATCTGTCTCGTCATGTCTGCTGTGGGTTGTTCTAGAGATTTTACCTGGGGGGAGGGAAGATCCAAAAAAGAGGGAGGAACTTCAGCTTGGATTATGCCACTACAGTTGCAAGTAGCATTTCACTGTGCATTGCCAAAGGGAAATTGTTGTTGGTTCATTGGTATCGGTGAAAGTTTCACTAAATCTTTAACAACAACAAAGAACATCCCAGTGTGTACAGTTCTGAACACTAACAAGTAAACCACCCTTGGCAAGTATTTGATTTGGCAGTTAGGAAATGGAACAAGCCAGCATGTTTGTGTAGCAAATAATTTCATCCTTTTCCCCTGTTTCACTTGGCTGAATCTATATTTAAGCCTAAGTGAAAATGGTTTTTGCTGGTTGAGGCCAGGCACATAAATAGCTGGCATGACATGTGGCACCTGTGTAACATCACATAGCCCACCAGCGTCTATTGTCTCTTCATCTACTTCTTTAGGAGAAAAATGTGGCTGTGGGGAGAGCAGAGGTTTAACTCGGCAATCAGAATTTCAAATTCATTTGCAAAAATAGATGGAAATGGCTTCCTCCACCAGGTATCTGGCTGAAAAGTTCCTGTAGCGGAAATTAAGTTTATTAGATGGGTAGAAGCTGTTGTGATTCAGTTGCTTATCTTGGCAATACTTGGATCCCATCTTCTAATCTCTGCAGGGTAGATGAGACAGTAAAGGTTATTTTTATCTCTTTAACAACAAAAGGATGCATTTCAATTCTTCTTTTTCATGTCTTTCATTGTTAAATTCAGTGTACACATTTGCAAAAATAGTGGAATGCCTTTAAACAGTATTTGTGATTTCCCACATCCCCACATGTCATCTTTATTTTGATGCTCCAAACTGTGTCCACATCAAAAACCAGTAGTTTTTTGGTCGAGAATAGTTTACTGTGCAGTTCCAAGGTGTCTTAAAAAACAAGACAGGAGAACACTGTGCTTGTGGAGGTCAGGTGCAAAGCACTGATATACCCAGCCTGATACTGCAGGGATATTTTAATCTGCATGTGCAGCTCTCCATGTAAAACCACCCCAGCACATGGAGGGTACCTGTTTATGTTAAGAATTTTCCAAAATCTATGGTCCAGGGAGGGGCTGTTCTGGCTTCTGGGAGACTCAGGAGGAAGAGTGAAGTGCCAGGGAGGAGGAGAAGAAGCAGTGGCATCCCTATGTGATCCCCAGCGCCATTTTAGCTGGTTTTGGGCAGCAAGTTTCAGTGACAGAAAGGGAGATCTGTTTCTATGAACAGTGTAGTGCACGTGTGGGTGTACTTGGCACTGTTTTATAGGCTTTTGTTGCCACAGCTATAACGCCAAGGGAGGAGGAGGGCTACAAGGACCAGGAACATAAAATAAAGCAACAACTTACCCAGAACATTTAGCTGAAACAGCTCTTTTGGGTGGAGCATCGTTTCCAGGAGTGACTGGTAGAGCAGGATAGTAACATGTCAATGTAGTAGCTCACCTTTGCAAGTGGAACTGGAAATGCCTATGAAACCGAAGTTGCTTGTATTTCTTTACCATTCCTTCCATTATTTTTGACAAACAGCAATGCTGATTGTTAAGTCTTCATTAGATGCCTATGTAGAAAAGAAATCCTTTGTGTAAGATCTTTGTTAGGTGATACAGTTGTGATATCAGTGGAGGGCTTTACACATGAGAACTGTTCTTTCGGACTTGGCATTGTGAAAGAGATTCTGGAAAATGGGTGCCACCATGAGCAGGGAGAGATTCCCCGTGCTGAACAGCAGAAGAGAGAGCCCCAACAAGTAACTGATGTGGTCCAAGGTGATGGGCCTATATGATGCATTTTCTCTGAATGAGATTGACCACCAAATCAAATTAATTAATGGAAGTGGTGGTCCTTCAGCTGTACCTTAGCAGCAGTGTGCAGGAAACCTGAGCTCTGTGATAGCAGCTGCTTCTGATGGTGTTTGCTGCCGCTCTGCGTTCATTGCGATACCTGCCTGGCTATAGGCTGCTCCTCACTTATTGAATCCTTTCCAAATTAGCTCCCTGTGCAGCTTTCCCAAACAGTGGTCACAAAAACAGAACGTGGATGTTCCAGGTGCTTTTGCTATAGCTTTAGTTAGTTTGTTTCTCAGTTGATTTTGAAGATGTGGCATTCATTTTGCCATGAAGAGGAGCCCAGTCTGTGTAATCACGCCACCATATTGCTGCCCTGCAGACATTAGGGGAACCATTGCCTGTTGTTGTGCTTCATGAGTGCAAGGAGTGAATCAGAGGGTTGGCATTAGGCTGTGACAGAGGCCAGAAGGCCTGGCTGGCTGCTGGCTAACTGGTGTCAGTGAGCTGCTGCATGGCCTGGTCTAGTTCTCCTGCACAGCAGAGGGTGTTGTTCAGGGGCCTCAGTAAGTAATCTTCGATGTCTTGCCTTCCTGCTGCCTCCATGTATTGTCCCAGGGCTACGGCAGCATCCCATCCACCCGTCTGTGCTAATTAGCTGAGTGCAGAGAAGCTGTTGTGTGTGTCATTTCTTGTTGGGTTTCTCTGCTCAGGATGCCTTTGTTGCTCAGCTTTTAGAGGAAATACACACTGTTAGAATTACAGCACTGGGGCGTAATTCCTTGGTTTTCCTTTATACTGCAGTTAAAAATAGCTGCAGTAACAGAAACAAGGATAGTAAAAAGAAGGAACTCTGAGAAACGGGGTAGATGTTTGCTGGTTGGTATCCCACAGTGTGTAGCGAGAAGAATCCCAGAACACGTGGAGCAGAACATGGAATATCTAGTGTGACTGCTGAGCACATGATTTCACACTTGGGCAGTGCTGCAGGGATGCAGGGATCTGGTGTAGCTTTACAGGGACTCGTAAAGCCGTGTGGAAACAGTGCTTAGGCAGGAATTACTCTGCATCACTTAATGCAGATGCACAAGACCCAGAACTGCCTTCAGGTTGAGACTTGCCATTGGTTTGTGTGATTAACCCTATTAGGTGTCTGATGTCCTCAGCTTTAAAGGAACCTAGGAATGAAGGGCTGTTTCCAAAGCAGTGGATCCTGTTTTTCAAGGAAACAATCTACATTTCATTTCTTCTGAAGAATCAAAGGAAGATTTCAAGGTTCTACAGAAGCTGCAAAATAGCAGCTCCTCCCCCATAGGCACCTAATTTGCATTTTCCAGATTGTCAGGGGAAGGCCTGGGAGACCAGCACCCATCCGGAGAAAGCAGGAGTAAAGCTGTGGTCAAAGTTACTTTATTCCTGAGAAGCAGAAGCAGGACCTGACGGAACTGACAGCCCAACACTTCACCTGCCTACCTGAGATCAGTCACACATTTGCGTGCTGTCTGGGAACTGTGCTTTGGCCTATTTCACTTGACCAGGAAAGGAAAATCATCTATTGATGTTTTTGAAGCCAAGCTATCTTCCCCCTTTGGTCACTGGCATTCGTCTTGGAAAATTGCACTCACCGTACCTGTATTTACTCTTACCAATGGCAACTTATCAGATGGTAGTTTCCCCAGCGCAGACACCTGTTGTGTGTTCGAAAGTCTGGATCAGCTTTTGTGCATGAGCTATCTGGGTGCTAACTGACACAAAACTTTGCTTCTGCCACACCTACCCACAGGGATTTCCATAATGGTAGAATATGGGTAGAGGAATTCCCCAATAACTTGGGAAAACAGTGCACTGTGTGCTTCCTGCTGAGTAGGGTTGCTAACACCACAGGCAGTGTATGTTGTACCTGATACTCATTGGAAGGCTTTCTTGAGGAAAGGCATGGTCTGGTTGTGGGTTGTCCTCTTTGTAGGTAAGGTAGGAGTAGTTTGAGTAACACCACAAAAAGAGGTACGTAACATTGCCATGGAAACAAACATATTTCAATTTAAAGTGACTACAGTATTTTCTGTGTTAATGGCTGTGTTTTCTTCAGATGTGGATACATTTCAATCATTATGACATTAATCTGAGAATTCGTAGTGACTGTATTAATTGTAAGCACCAATCTAAAATGGTAGGTACTTCAAAATAGTATGGCTGTTAAATAAGTTAATTATTTGTGTTTGAGAACATTAACTGTCATGTGACATCTTAATTAATTTGTTATATTTTACATGTGAAGAAAAACCGCATTGTAGCTTGATTTCCTTTCCATATATTTTAACAGTATATCTGGTGGTGCCAGTCAGCATAGTAATTAAAACTCTCCTGGTTGTAATTACCATCTCTCCTCAATGAGGGTTGATCTTCTGTTCTTCAGTTCAGTGAGATATTCACCACTAACTTTGCGAATACTATCGTGAGGTCCCTGCCATGGGGGGGTTCAGACAGCATTTTATTAATTATATTTACCCCCCCCCCCCACCCTGCTCTTCAAATCTAATAAATATTGTTACCCAAAAACCCCAATATCCAATTTTTCAAATTCTTTTGTAGTGTTTCTATTTTTGAGACCTTCTTATTCTTGACAGTTAAGCACCACATAGATTCAAGAGGTTCAAGATGAATACAGTCAAAGCAGTAGCAAGTGATCCTGTTTGTTCTAAAGCCAGGTGCTTTAGTTTTCCATCCCTTAATCTCTTCTCATAGCCAGGCAGAGCCTGCTCTGTGGTGACTTCAGTGGAATTGAATGTGTTTGTGTCAGTTTTGCTTGCTCAGTTGTCTCCTGTGTGTGTGCCTTTGGAAAAACAATGCTTTTGAAAGTGGAGTGTGATTTACCAAGAGGTTATTACTAAGCAAGCCAAAAAAAACCCCAAACTAACAAACCTCTCACAGTGGCACCTGAAAAAAACCCAACTCTCAGTATTAACAAGGTTAGTAAAATGCCAATTGGTCAGACCATTATTAGCAAATAACTTGCTGCAGTTTGTCCTGTGGTGAGTTCCTACAAAGTTTAACAGAATTCCTTTGCAAACGACCTGCAATTCCAGTCTATGGCATTTTGCACAGTAGATAAGAATATCAAGTCTGGATTTATTGCTACGTTATACTAATTCGTCATACAAACAGGTTAACTTAAATGCACTCAAGGTGTGCACTGAATTTGAATCGTCTGACACGGCTTGTGGTTGGAGCTAATTCATCACTAAGATTTTCCTTTGTTATACTTTGGAAAGACCTGCACCTTTGCATCCTGGTTTAATCTAGGCGCTCTAGTAACACTGATTAAAAAAATAAGAAGTCTTTTCTGGAGGAACTGAGTTTTTATGGCTGAAATTGTAATGGGAATTTTGCCACTAGAATTGTATTTTTCCTTGAAGACAACTTGCGTCTTTGTTGTCTATATTGTGAAACAGAAAAACAAATCAAACAGAAAACCATACTCTCTCCGTCTCCAGTTATAATTTCCTTCTATGATCCCAGGATGTCTTTTTAGGATGTGGGGAACAGAGTAGGGGACAGAGGCTGACTAGGTGACTTTGCTGCTGCTGGTGCACTGCTGTCGATGGCAATAGTTCCAGCAGCCTCCTGCTCTGCATGCTGCTCCTCAGGAACACAGAGTTGGGGGGTCACCTCCTTACCTACAGAATGGCATCCCCAGCTTCCGTAGCTCTCCTGGATATTGCGGGTGCAGTGTCCCAGCTGGCAGATGGGGGTGATGCACATCCGTGCTGCTCTCCTGGTCTCATCCTGACCTCATGTCACCCAGATGTTCCTGGGACAGTTGGTCAGCCAGGTCACATGGACAAAAATTGCCCCTTACCAAAATAATTCATTGGGATTAACCTTCCATATATCCGAGCCCAGGCTGTGTGAGTGCCTGTGCTGCCGTGGGGAAAGGGCAGCGTGCTGCAGGTAGTTCAGCTGGAACAGGTTGTGAAACCCTGGCCCAGAACTAGCCCTGGGTAATACATTCAGATTAGGAGAAGTACCTCGCAGCCCTGGTCCTGGCCATGTTCCATCCCTGCTGTGGCTGCAGGAATACTTCTGCCTTGGCTTGTCCCTTCCCTGCAGTACCTGCCCAGTCACAGCCCTTTGTGCATATGTGGGCAGTGGAAGGGAAAAAAGGTTTGGAAACATTCTTAGTCAATGCCTTTTTCTCTTTTCTCTTAGAAGTGAAGAAGAAGGCTGGCTTTATCACTCCAGTGCCGGGAGGGGTAGGACCTATGACTGTTGCAATGCTTCTGAGGAACACGCTCCTGGTCACTAAAAAGCTCATTTACTAGAGCAAACGGGTTACCTTGGAAGAAGAATCTGAGTTGTTCTATTTATTGATACACAAAACATTTATTTTTTACTACAAATATATTTATTTCTACATTGTATTTATTTTTTCATGTCAAATACGTTAAATCTGATGGTTTATAAAATGTTCAAATACTTTATGTTACCTCCTACTGACTTATTGTGAGCAAAATCGACTTGGAGAATGCAGCCTACACAGGTATGTTGGTGGTGGTGGTCAATTACGTGTTTGAGAATGAAGAATGAAGCATTAATTACAACTGTTCTATGTATTGGGGCAATTATCAAGATCTTGTAAACACTTGGGACCTGTTCAAACAATATAAAAACTACGACATGCTAGATACCTTTTAAATACATGGTTTGGGTTCCGAGGTCACTAAGCACTCTGGATGTAGTTCAGAGTTCTTAAGTATTTTTTTGAACACTTAGAGCCAGCAGTGGCCAGGCAATAATGTTGGCATGAATGCAGATGTTCAGTAAATGCTTTAAAATAGTCAAATAAGCTTGAACACTGGTGAAATTCTGACCTTAAACATCTGCAAGAGGTAAGCATGTATACGTAGCTAGAATTGAGGCTGGGATTATTTTTTTTCCATGTCTGGACAAATTCTTTTGGTGCATAATACCCCCATCTTTCAAAAACTCCTCAAACCTGAACAGCTGATCAGGCTGAATTTGACTTAAATTGAATGGAATGGAATTAAATTGGATGGAATTGAGTGGAAAGTAGTTAAAATTACTATGTACGTACAATATGTATAGTGGGGCAGGAGCTGAAGAGGAGGAGAAAACCAAAACTTCATCCCTGATGAAATATTTGTGTTGGAACTTTAAGCCATTTAATTATTCTCTTGTATTTTGAAATTGCATGAAAAGGGCTTTTTTTAGTCCATGTGGTAAGCCTTGGCTTCAATGGACACTATATTTTGCTGATTAGAGAAGAGCGTATGGGATAAGATCGGTATGTTTCTATTCCCAAAAGTTTGGTTCCTGGATGGATCTAGAACAGTCCTGTGCAATGTAAAAGTTGTAGTGGAGTTACTGCTGAGATGCCAGTTCAGCTGAGTATGTGCAGTGTTGACATTCCCACTAAAGGCAGTGCAAGACAGTTTGGACTTCTATCGTCATGTTTTTATCTCGGCTGCGAATACTGATTTATTTTCATCAGGAGCCTTAGGTGTTTGCTGGTGGGCTATAGATAACTTGAAAGCGGAAGGAAAAAGATTGTGGCTAAGTTCTATTGCCGTTAAAGGGAAAAATGCACTTACTGTGATAAAGGAGTCAAGGTGGAGCATCATTTCCGTGCTGACTGTTCTTGTGATGGACTTTCTGAGAGTTTGCTTTAGCGCAGTGTTTGCAGAAGTTTGACAGGATTATTACTAAATATATAATGCCAGTGGTGCAGACACTTGCTTGTCTTTTTAAATGTAAGTGGTAATATAAATTTAAGTGGTAATATAAGTGGTAGGAGGATCAAGGCACCTATGGAGACTGTACTTGGACTCATCAACTCATGACTGAAAGATGGAATAAAACTTGTTCACTGTTACCTTGGTCTTGCTGGAGAGTGTTGATGTGGTTTGGGGGATGGTTGTGTTCTCCCTTTGTTTATTGTGTGTTCAGAGCGCAGTGAATGGGAGACCCTGCAGGTTCAGTCATTGCTGTGACCATCTGTTGGCATTGCTGTTTGTTTAGTTTGATTTAACTCTGATCATCTTTGTGTTTTTTGGCAGAATAACCATTTATGGCACTGTGCTTGTGTCCCTTGAGCGAGCCTGCCTGTGTCGTGCCCTACAAGCAGGTCATTGAGCATCGCAAGCCTTTTCCCTTTATCCTGTGGTGGCTGGGTTAGCATTACAGCACAGCCAGTGAGGCCTGGGCTTGGCTCCACAGCATGCTGTCTGCAGAGCTGCTACAGCCATCTGTGAGAGTGCTCTCCACCAGGAGAACATCCAGAAGGAGCATCCAGAGGGAAGGGCCCATTAGCCAACCCAAAAAGCACGCTGGTGTGCCTGACCTGGTCAAGGTTTGTCCAAGGACAAATGCCCTGTGGCAGACAGAGCACAGCCTTGCCCACTGCACCCTTGTCCCAGGCCTACCGCACCCACTGTGTTGCCTCATGCCAAAGCCTCCTCTCGGATTCAGGCCAGATTAAACTCCCATTGTGCAGCTGGGTGTTGAAAGCAAGGCTCATGAACCTCATCCCTGCTTGGGACTGATAGCAGAGGTTATCCAGGTAGGCATAAACACTTCTGTCCGTCCGGGGAGTGTGCAAGCTGCACTCAATCAGTGTGCAGGCATGCAGTAATTCAGGATAGCAAAGGAAGGGAAAAGCCTCCTGGAATGCGGTCCATGAGCAGGAAAACGCGTAATTAAAATATGCATAACTAGCTTGTGTTTTTCCCTTAACATGTGAAGTGGTTAGGTGTAATCCTACAGATCACTGAGGAAAGCGCAGTAGAGAGGGAGAACTTGAGCCAACCAGAATTACTAGGATATTTATTAGAAGACTTTTGGTTTTAAAATATAGAAATTGCGAAATGTTTTTGTTGCTTGGAGCTCACAGTTGAGGAAGTGAGAGTTGTTGCTGAGGTGAAGCGTGTAGCTCTCCTTTGGTCAGAGTCAGGTTGTTGATGTCTTTGTGTGTTATTGAACTGGGCTTTTCCAATTACCTGCTCTAGTCTGGGCACATCAGTACCATTCAGAGAGACCAGTCCTACTTGTTCCGAGCTGCGTGTGACCAAGGAAGCATTTGGAGCTGTGGAGAGTGGTTTAGCACAAGAAATGTGTTTGACAGGTCGGTTCAAGAGACCTGTAAACACTTGATGTAAAAAGTATGATTGTTCTCATTTTGCATAGTCACTTCTTGGAGAGGCAGGGACGGGCTTTTCTGGTAGAAATGAAGGGATCTACTGCTATAGGAGGCAACAGTTTACCTGCTCTTTCAGTCTGTGCTTCGTCAGTGCTTGTGCCTGGCCAGCTCGGGACTTGTGCCCTGCAGCTCCAGCCAGGAATCTCAGGCCTTAAACGGGCTGGTGGGCTGACTTGCTTCCAGGGCTGTGCACAGCCAGGCTGAATGGAGAGTGATTAGCACAGCCCTCAGGCTTGCAGGGCCTGGGATCAAAGGCCTCCCGCTGGCAGTCACTGATGGAGAACATCATCCAATATCTTTGTGTCTGATCGCTTCCTAATCTCAGCACTAGCTGTTCCCGCAGTTCCTCTTCTGGATGGCAGGGACTGAGGGACAGGGAGGACCAGGGGAGGAACATTAGCAGAGCAGGGACTGGTCTCTGCTCTCTGAACTCCAGCGTAGCATCCTGAGGGTGAATATCCTTCTGGAAGTAACACAAGACCTACATTGTGAAGGGACATTTTCACATCATTTTTTGTTTTGCTCGCCTTTGTTTTGCTGGTTTTTTGCTCTTCTGCTCTGTCAGATTCCGGGTCTCGCTCTAAAACTGTACCTTTGCCTGCACAATTATGCCCACAGGTAATAGGAAACCAGGGTTTCAAAAGAAAACCTGATGCCATTGCTAGATAATAGCAGTTTCCTAAATAAATGTGTGGTTGCCCCGGGGGTTAGGTTGTTACCAGATATACCTCTTCTTGATTGGTGAGAACAGGAGATGACGCTTCCTGGCGTATAAGTGCAAGAGAAAACACAGGAGCACAGATAAGCAGAGCAAGCAAGCCACCTGGAAAGAAGACCTGAGAAGGTGTTAAGGCAGCTGCCTGCCATGGCATTTGGAATGCTAATCTATATTTTGCTGAAAGGTAGGTTTGGAAGAGGCTTTTCCATGTTGTGAGGTCCAAGGCTTTGTTAAACAGTATTTCTCTCCTTCCGAAATAGGTGGTGGGGGGGAAGCTTGCAGAAACATTGCGAAGCAGAACTACTTCAGCAGTTTGAAAACTTGGATGAAATTTTAACTGATAGGGTATAATTTAGACTCTTTGAAAATAAGGTACTTAAACTGGTACATAGGTTGTAGTATGTTACATGCATCTGTGTCATAAATTGTGCAAGATAATAGGATAGAAAACAGGATGGATTTGTATTTTGGAAATTTGCAAGCCATTCTTTGTTGTCCCACAATCATAATTATGCTGTGTCAAAAGGAAGTTTGAGGCAAGAGTGTTTTAAATGAATTGTTATTATATTGCTGCCTTCTCTGGGGGTTGTTTGAAGTGCATCTTGTGTGAATTGCTTTCTGGGTGAAATGAACCTTGAATAGATATACTGAGCTTTTCTGTTCCAGTAAGCATCTATTTGCATTACACAGCAATGGGGGCACTGAGTGAAGAGTCAGCTATTACTGCTTCATCCCTCAGCACTGACTTACGGAATAATTGGACAAAAAACAACGCTGAAGGTATTGCTTTTTTGTTCTGTTTGTCTCTGTTAATCTGTCAATTAGGAAACAAACCCAACCAACAAACCAAAAATTCCACCAAAATCTGTGATGTTAGCTGTTGTGGTGCTCCATCCCTTGGACACTGTTGGATTTGTGAGTTTTATTTGTGAGATGAGCTGATTTCTTCATGGAGCCTTTGAAACCTCTCTCAGTAAGAGCTGCCACCCAGCTGAAGAATCATTTAACCCAAGTTCAGTAATAATTTGAAGAAGACATTTTAAGGCTGATGATCTGGGTTTCTGTTGGCAATTTCTGTTGCTTTTATCTGGTGCTTGGTTTCTGTCTGTCCTCAGCGCGCACCTTAATGTGCAGAAGTGAGAATGAACAGGCACAACTTTGAGCAATGCCTCTCGTGAGTTGTTACTCAGTAGTTTCTTTCTTTGTTGCAGTTTTGCTTTTGGCTGTCCGGGCTTTCACAGCCCTCCTCAGAGTGCTGGCTCTCTCCCTTCTTCCTTTGTCTTTTCTGACTGAAATGTGAACTCAGGCTCTTTTACCTGCCAACATCTGAGAGCAGAGTTGTGTTTATCCTGCCAGCTGCGTTCTTGATGTTACTTGAGGTGCTGGTGATGTCATTGCTTTGGGGGAGCTGTACGATCTGGGAATGAGGTTTTGGCAGGTCAGTAAAGGAGGAGAGGAATCTACCTGCGATACTTATTAATGTCTCTGTACTTTAAAAGACGTATAAACATGCATACAAATCATCTTCTGTTAATTCTAAGTCATCACAGGATGTCTTCCAAGCTTTTTTTAGCAGATCCATAAGCTTTTTATTTTTTTCTCATAACAAGTCCAGCTGTTTTATTTTCATTTCTGATCTCTCAGAGTGGTACAGTGTTATATATACATTCATCCATACACATACTGTATGTGTGGGTTCCGTATATATATATACATAAAATATGTATACACACTCGTATGCGTGTGAAGTCAGTGAGGTGTTGATTTTTGACCGCAGTACTTTGGTTTATCAGTGCAGCACTGTGGTCTGGTTTACTCTGTCTGTGTCACGATTCTTGCAGAGCTGCGTACAGCAAACAGGAGGATAATGAAATGGAAGTACGTTGTGGCTCCTTAAGTGCTCTGTTTGTGTTGCTTCTAGAAAGCAGGAGCGATGGGTCATGTTTCAACAAAGAGGCTTATTTACAGGGTCACAGCCGTGTCTGCAGTAGTCTGTGAACCTTTATGGCAGCTGGAGCTGTGGTAGTCAACTGGACACCAGCCTTTTCCTTTGAGAGAATTCCACTCAAAGGTAGAATCATATTCACAAACATTCAAGCACACATTTACACAGGGAGTTAAAAGTATATTTTGATGGACCTCTTACAAAGCCACTGAAAAGTTAAAAAATAGTGTTTCCAGAAAGAAGATTGAAAAGAAATGCTTAAAAAGATACCAGAGAAACTGACCAAATCTCTCCAGTTTCCCAGTAGCTCCTATTCCTGTGCACTGTAAGTTCATAGTAAGATTTAGTGCTACTGCCAGGGTTCAGTAATACTGGGTTCTGAGAACATGAATTCCTGGTTCAGTATCACTGGAGGAACTGGCAGTTTCTTGTGGGATTCAAGTCCTTTGAGAACTGAGGTGCAGTTTGTGGAAAACCATTAATTTCTGCTCAGTCTCTTTGCCTGCTATTTACAAGATCTGGTCCTGTTTCCTTCTGTTACGTCACATAGGCTTTTACGTGTCACCAGTGCTGGGGCCAGGGAATTTTAGGCTCAGTGATTAGCTGAGAGGAGGAAGGGTCATGGAGATGAGCTGGGAGCTGGCACAGCATGGACAAATAACTTTTGGTGGTGTTTGGGCTGATGGAGAGCCTTGGTAGCAAAATGGGCAGCCGGGAGTAGGGAAGGTCTTGGCTGCACTGGGAAAAAAATGGGATCTCTTCATTGCCATCACTTGGTTCTGTGCAGCCTGCAAAGGAGGCTCTGAACCTGGGACTGAGCCCTTCCCTGCCTCCCATTTCCGACTGCCGACTGCCTTTCCTCCCTAACGCACCATACTTGAGGACTGAGCTGTCATGGTCTTACTGACTGACTCCTTTTGTTGCCAGTCTGTCAGTTTTGGCAAGCCCAGGCTTCCAAGTACCTGTACCCTTGATTTCATGTCAGATCTTGCCAGGTGTATCTGTTTGAATGACTCAGTTGCAGGCAGCTGTCAAGTGCTTACACTGCATGTTTCTCTCTCCTCACGTGACATGAAAGGGCACATGGACCTGTTTATTCAACAGCTTGTTTAGTATCTAGGCGGACAGTGTGATAGGAATTAACATAATGCTCTGGGGCAGGCTAGGAAATCACCGTTTTTGTTTTCAAGACTCATTCTTTCAGAGGTGATTTGTACTTTTGCAATGTCAAAATAATTAGCACATGGAATTTTTGTGTGTAGACTTAATATCTGATCTTACCCACAATGGACCAAGCTGTTCCTCCTGACAGCGACGAAGGAATGTGTTGGTTTGTCTCAAGTGCTTTCTAGGCAGGCTGCTGCTCCAGGCTGATCTGGGTTTCTGATGACACCAGCACTCAGAGAAGAGGTTCCTGTACCTGCACAAAGCCAGGTTCCTGCAGGTGTGGTTAGGTGGAAGTCTGCCACCTCTCGGCAGCACTGGCGTGAGTGAGGAGGGATTTCGGGATGTGAAAATCCATCTGGTAGAAGTTGGGGTAGAAGGTGGGATTTTGTGCCTCTGGGGTGTGAATTTGTACCTTCCTCGTGTTTATTTTCTTTATTCCCCCGTGGAAGAGATAGAAATGAAAAACTAAACCTGTGATATAGACACCTTCTCAGGGCTTAGCAGAAGAGTGGTGCTTTAGGCAGTGGAAAATGCTGACTAAAGGCTCCCATTGAAGGGTTATTTTTAGTGATTTTCTAGTGCACTTTGTGCTGAAATGGTGATTCAAAACAGTTGGTGCCCAAGTGTTTGAGGAGAGTCCTGTGAAAAGTGTGGATGTGCCATTGTCTATTTTCTGAAACTCTTCTCTGCAGAGCTTAGGTAGCTGCAGGTACTTTGGACCTAACCAGAATGGGCTTTTGCAGGTTCCCTGCATCCTGAATCTCCTTGGCTTGCTGAGCCCTGCAGCTGCGCTGACCGCATGCTTTCCATCTTGCTTTCCTCATCAGAGAGAAGCATACAGTGCTTCTGTGCAGACAGTAGGGTCATCCATCTCTTGTCCCAAAATGTGTCTTGTCTTCATGAAAACTGCCCTTTCTTAACTTCTTTCTGAAGTCTGTCCCTCTAAGGCCTGGTCCTTTGCTGACTGTGCTCTTAGACAACAAGCCTGTCTCCAGAGGTTGTCAGCAGCATTCCCAGAGCCAGCCAGAAAAGAGCCAGAGCTGGATACTAGAGCTCCTGTTTAGCCAGCACCAACTTTCTCCCTTGCATTGTGTTTCTAGGCTCCACAGTGTGAAGAAAAACTTGTGGCGAACTTTTTTCTGTGGAAGGATGGATAAGATGCAATTTTCTCAGCCATTAGAAGTTCATTCTAAAGCAAGAAATGCTTCTCCCACCTCTGTAGGTTTTCCTGAGGAAGTGCAGTAAGCCAACATGTCATTTTTCAAGCAGACCTGAATTGTCACTTGTTCTCCCTAAGTCTCTTGCTAAGCTGGAAGTCTGTCAGGTTACAGATTACTGTGTCGTGTTTGAGAGGGCACTGTTCTCCAAGTAGTCATGTTTGATCTGAGTGTCAGTGATAGCATCGTGCCTTTTGGGTGTCCAAACCACATCATTCACAGCTGAAGTTGAGAGCTGCTCTCGCAGGAGCAGCTGTTTGCCATTGCTTGTCATCTCTGATAAAGCTGCATAGAGGAGGAAGAAAAAAACCAAAAACACTTAGAAGAGCACAGAGAGGACATTCCTGCCATTAAAAATGGCTCAGACTGGAATTTGATTGGGAATTTAGGGGGTTGGTGCTGTTACTCCTGAAAAGTGTGTGGTGGGATCAAGGGGCTTGAGCCTTCTGTCCGTGGCAATGGTTCCATCAGTCTGCTCTCTCCAGACCTTGATTCAGCACTTAGTCAGAAAGGAAGGGTTCTGCTTGGTGTACCTTTGTTGAGTCACCTTTGTTGAGCAGACCTTGTCACCTTGCTGCAAGATGTTATTTTTCTTGTGGTCATAACTGAAAGCTGGTGTTGACATGCACTCGGTTAGGAAATCACCTTCAGCTGTCACTGAGGCAGTCCCCTGAAATAGTAAGTCATTGCTTGGACACCCCACCCCACCGGTGATTCCTGTAACTGGGTAGAGAGACCAGTTGGAACAGATGTTTGCAGTGATGGTGAAGCTTTGGAGCTTTCTCTTCACCTGCTGCACCTCTGTTCCCATGACTTCTTTATTCCCATTTGAGCCACCATGGCTGGGAATAAGGTAGCATTTTCTGCACAAGAAGTGTGCTTGCAAACTATGCTAAACCATGATGCTGACCCAGATGCACAGAATTTTGCACAAGTTCAGAAGCTTGGTAGCCATGGACCATTGCTTTTACACAGAAAGATCATTCAGGCAGTCTTGGCAGCTTACAACTGTCATGGGACACTCAGCTAACATTAAACCATGGAAAAGGGAGGGGAGAGAGCAGTCCCACCCTTCATCCTCAGTCATGGCTGCAGAGCTGGCAGGCAGGAGCACTAGAAATGCAATAGTTTGTCTTGGGATCAGGAAAAGAAAACAATAATTAACTATTAAATGGAATTCAGACTGGGAAGGATACTGAGAATAATGCAGTGTTCTCCTTGTGTCCTAAACCGCTGCTATTCCTGGGACAGTTTTTCTGATTAGATTGCAGGTTGGATAGTGCTGATGTTACCCTGTGTGAATCTCCTGTAGTCATTTTTGTACACACTCCTCAAGAGCAAGTGATTTATTTACAGTTTGTGCTTTCTCAAAGCTGTGCTGGACTGTGTCAGAAGCTTGCTCTGTTTAGTGCTGACTGAATCAGCTCAGGAGACACCACACAGTAAATCCACATACTGAGTGTTTGCTGCACAAAGTGTCTGTTCTGCTCCATGTGTGAAAATACGTTCAAATGATGTTTTGTCCTAAACATAACATGACTTTATTCTGTTTCACAGTAGACTACACAGAGCAGCCAAAGCTCTTGAAGCTGATGCAGACCTGCCTTGAGGAACACCACAGCTATTGTATCAATGGGCTCTGCGCCTTCCACAGTGAACTGAGGAAGCCCATATGCAAGTAAGGAATACTATATCCTTTTTCAAAAATAACACTGGCATTGATTCTTTATGTGCTGCATGTGCAGCTTCACAGTGCCATTCAGGTATTTGCAGGGTTAAAGTTTGGCACAGACCGTAGTGCTGTGGTGCCTCAGGACTGCTAACAAGGCTGTAGTGCTGTGCTAGTATAAAACTAAGGAAGGGAGAGGGGAAATTAACAGCTTTGCAGGTCACTGTCATGGTGCCGTCTCAAATCGCAGCTGGTGCTGGAGTAAGTAGTAGAGGAATCAATAGATGTTCACAGTGGGTACTAAGAAGGAGACAGGATCTTCCAACATATCAGCTACAGCTCCCTTATTTCACAACTACACACCAATCAGGACCATGGTGTCCTTAAATTCTCTAGGATGCATACTGGGCAGCCTTGGCCTTTGGAGACACGACAGCAGCTAAGGATCAGCAGAGCACAGTGCTCTGAGTCCACACCCTGTACGATGAGGGGATGTTTAGACTGCGTTGCTGCTGTGACTGCAGTACTCGAGCTAGCTTTAAACTAGATTAACTGGGGCAACTGGTAGTCTTGGTGGAGGAAAGAGGTTCTGAGTGAGCACCAGGTTTAGCCCCTCCTTGTTTAGACTTCTTGTGATTTGTTTAAAACTGATGGAAACTAACGTGTGTTTGAAATAGAAAGCAAAACAAGTTCTGAATAATTTCTGCATGGTGTGTGTTTATTTTGTAGGTGCCTTGCAGGTTATAATGGAGAGAGGTGTGAACATTTAACGCTAAATTCATATGCACATAATTCTTACGAGCGCTACATTGCTGTGGGAATCGGTGTAGGAATACTGACCAGTGGAATACTTGCCATCATCTACTGCTATGTAAGAAAGAGGTACGGGAAATCTGGAACCTTCTGATTACATTGATCTGAATTTCAGTGGGCAGAGTTTTGAGGGCACTGGGATTGTGTTTTTGCCTGCTACTCATCTGTGGTGTGATCTTAAAGGAACTAACACTCTATACCTGTGATTTCTGATCTACCAGTGGGGCCAGTGGTGCAACTGTCTGAAACATGGGGTTCCTCTGGGCTGCCTAAGTGAGTTAGGGGATTAGATTTCCGTTGTGTGCAGGCTGCTGCGCTTTCAGATTTGGCTTATAACAATCACGTGATGGTGTCCATTTTAGATGCAGGAAACTGAAATCACCCTACAAAGTGTGCGTGGGCGAGACAGCGTTGTGAAGCCCTGGCGCTGGGACACTCACCAGTTTGCCTGCAAAGGAGGGGAGGTTCTGCTGGGAAGGCCTCCTGCACCATCGGACAGGTACCCCGGCCTCGCTGAGGAGATGAACTCGAGGGAACAGCAAAGGAGTGCTCGAAGGGAACTCCCGCAGGACTGACAGGCTCTGTGTGTTGTTGAAGAAAGACTTCCTCTCTTGGGTGAGGGTGGCCCATGCTCAGGTCCAAGCAGCTGAGGACACTGGCAGGCCTCTCGGCGCTCTCTTGTGCCCGGTGTTTGCCGTGGGGAGGACTGGTTGGTTTTAGCTGTTTTCAGTCATTTCAAGCACTCGTACAGTGTTCTGCTTTGGTCTTTTGTGTGTTTTGTTTGGTTTTGTTTTCTTCTTTTTTCTCCTCTGGAGGAAAAGCACCATCTCCCTCAGAGTGGAGCTGTATTCTGGACATCATGCACTACCCAGAAACCATTTGGGTTCTGATTTTGGTGTCTGCTGTGGCTGTATGTGTGGATAAACAGCCCTCTCCCAACCCAGCAGTTACCTTCAGTGTGCTGGGCCAAGTATGGGCTTCTGGTGCCATAAAGGACCAAAAAAAAGGCTTTGGACTAAGGAAAATGGCTGGTTCTCAAAACTTTCCTTAAACTTAGGAATATAGAGAGTAGGCAATTCCTGGCAAATTAGACCATGACACTTCTGGGCATGGCATGTTCTTATTGTTTTCATAAGCAAAGCAACCAGACACCTTTCTCAAAATGGATTATGGAGTGTGCTCGTGACAAAGAACTCTCCTCTTCCCAGACATCCTATGGCAGCTCCTCAGTTCATGGAATTCCAGGCAGAACATTGCCTTGCCGCACCCTGATTTCTGCACAAGACTTGAATTGCTAGAGAAGCTGGAATTTTGTTATGAAACTTCAGTACAGCTTTTCCCAGGAAACAGACTTTCTCTATTCTATTCTCATATTATGGGCACAATGTGACCACTCAAATAAGAAAGAAATTATCTTAGGGATTTGGTTCCACCCTGGACTAACAGATTCCATATCGGATGCTTGGTTCTCTTCATCTTGTCTACAAAGAATTGGGAAGGTACAAAGATTTAATTCAAGGAAAAGGGAAGAAAATTGGTTCTGAAGATGGTGGCACTAACTGGGACTTCTCACTGACAGCTGACTGCTTGCTAGTGCTGATGTGACTGGAGATGGCTCTCAGAGATTTTCATTTCAGCTGTTGCACATTGTAGACTCATCTGCTGTGCTCAGCCACCTACCAGAGAAAGGCAGTTGGTACTTTGAGATCTTGTGGGGTAATATCGGCTCCTAAATTCGGGTGCCCTGCTGAAAACTCAGTTTCTTTGTTATGTGAGTTAATTTTCACAACAAGGACGCATGTTGTTTGTTGAAAAAACTGTGTATTTGTGAGACTACGGTGACAATGCTGAAATGTGTATGAAAGGTGGGGTTTGAAAGGGTAAAGGTGCGTGTGGCACTTGAATGGTCTGAAGTTCAGGGGACTTCTCATGTTGGGGTCCTGGTCAGTAGCTGAGCCATCTTGGCTCTGTAATACCAATGAATAAAACAGCACATCACACACTGCTTGGAATCCTGTGTAACAGAGGGAGCAAGCAGCATGTGCATACACAAAAAGGATTGCTGGCGAGGAGCTGGATGGACACCAGTCCTCTCCTCTGCACATTGACGCCAGCATTTTCCAGCTCTCAGCCTTTTTGTCTTCTTCATCTCCAGTCAAATCTTCAAATTTTTGCACTGTTTGCTCCTTTCCATTCTTCTGACCTTTTCTTAGGTTCCACTGCCAGATAACTTGTGCTCTTCACAGTCCTCAAGTCAGCTTTCAGTAGTGACCCTAACATTTTCTGTGTCACATGTATGTGGTGAGAAGGCAATTAGATGTGAATTACAGTCTGCACATCCTCACAAACAAAAAACACCCTTCATCCCTCTCACATGGAAATTGAAAACATGCATGTTATCAGGAAAACAAGGTGAGAGATCTTTCTCATTGGTCTCAGAGAAAATTTTAGAGCTGAATATCCAAAGGACGAAAAGCCTTAGAGTTTTTGTCACATGAGTGAATCTCCCTCTCGCCAGTGAGTTGTCTCTTCCTGCGCGCACACTGCCAGTGCTGGATTCACTTCCCAAGGACCAGCCCTTCTCCGTTGCAGAGGCTGTGTCTTGGAGCAGGCACACACCCTACACAACTGGCTCAGGGGGTACGTGCACTTGTCACAGAAGTTCTAAGGGCAGGAGTTAGAACAACTGGACTTCACCTTGCCCAAAGAAAACTGTTGGAGAGAGATGCATTTGTACTGATGTTTGTTACACCCTTTGTATACCAGTGGCCAAGCAGGTGCCCTGCAGGATATGCAAGTGCCTCTTCAAGGGTATTAACTCATTGCTGTGGGCCATTTTGTACCTACAGCAACATACACTGACTTCATTTTTTCAATGTTTGGTTAAACATAAGTGAAAAGGAAGGTTTACTTACAGGCCACAATTTAGCAGGAGACTACATAGTGAAATACATTTTTCTTGTTGGATTTCTGGCCCAAGGTGGCTTTGGAAGTGAGAGTTTGCTGATATTTTTCTGCTAGTGGAAAAAAAGCTGGAGAGTGAAACACCAGATGAGCCTGTGCCATGCAAAATGAAACTGTGTGTCAGGGCAGAATGAAAATAAAATGGAAAGATGAAGATAGGAAGGAAGGAAGGAAGGAAGGAAGGAAGGAAGGAAGGAAGGAAGGAAGGAGGGAAGGAAGGAAGGAGGGAAGGAAGGAAGGAAGGAAGGAAGGAAGGAAGGAAGGAAGGAAGGAAGGAAGGAAGGAAAAGAAGATGTTTGCTTTATTGTAGTTTTCATTTTCCAAATGATGTCAAGGCTTCCAGCACTGGGTTCCTCGCCACCTGGGTGCTGTGTGCCCGTTCTGGAGAAGCACAGCCTTGGAGCTGGCCCCAGCTGTGTGTGAGGCATCGCTGCATGACTGACTCATGGTGCAGTTTGGCTGAGGGAGTCTGCATGGGCTCCGATTGCTTCGTGGAGTCAGCCCTGCTGAGCCCTGCCTTGATAAGTGACAGATGCTGCCAGCCTGGAATGGTGTGTTGCTGCTTACAGTGCTGAATTTCCTGCAGAACTGGCCTGTCAGAGGATCAGGATCATCTTTCCTGGCTCATTTATCAGGCTCAGACTCTTTCTGTAGTGGCATAATTAAGCTTCTCTTTCCCATTTCAGCTGCACGTGCCAAAAACTGTAATTTCAAGAGGAGCCCCTGTGTTTGTGTGACGTCTAGGCAGGCCTGCCTCAGCTGTGAGTGGCAGCAGCTCAGCAGGGCCAAGGCAGAGACATCAAAGACCGGGATCTGCCTTTCTGAAGGACAGAGCGCTTGCCGTGTGCGTGATCCTGGCTGGTGGAACCACACTGGCTTTTCCTGCAGCACATCTCTCAGACTGAGTTGCCCTTAAGACACCCAGCTCTGAACCTGCTTCACTGGCATCTGCAGCCACTGTGCAGGTGTGCTGGGCTGCCACTGGAACACCTTCCCTGAATTCAATTCCCATTTTCTGCTCAGGTGTGTGGGTGGCCTGCAGTTTCCCTGATCCCAGCAAGGTCTGTTTCAAACAGTGAGATGCAAGCCTGGGAAAAAGATGGCTTTAAAGTTTTGTTTGCCTTTGGTTTTGTAGGGAAGTGTAAGGAGCTGGATTTCTCCAAGTGTGCAGTGTCCCTGTCCTGCCTGCCTGCCCAGGCACACTGGTGGCTGGCAGGCAGGTAGGAGACAGTTTTTCCTTGGAGATTTTCTCTTATGCCTAGTAACCCAGAGTATATTTGGATAATGACACATCAGGGTTTCTTCTCCATCCCACTTACAGTAAAAGTACAAATCTGATTCATGCTGCTGCAGCCAGCACATGGCTACTTAAGTACTGCCTTGTGTACTAAGAACTAGCTGTGAAACTGGTTACTTGCTAGTGACTCTCAACTTCATGCAAAAAAAAAACCCCAACACCCCCCAAAAAACCCCCCACACCCCCCGCCCCCAAAAAAAACCAAAGTGAAAAATCAAACCCAAAAAATCATATTCCTCTCAGCAAAATTTTGGAGGTTTGTAATTCTTTACATCCTTTATATGTTTTGTTTCATTTCTGGTCTATGAAATACATTGCAGGTGGCAAAGCATCCCACAAGGAAAAGGCTAATTTGGCAAAATAATTGATTTAATAATTAAGTTCAGAATATCTCCTGTCACCCCTGAAGCTTACAGTTCTTAATGGATTGCCTTTAGACCATCCCTAGGAAACAAGGCTTTGAGAATAATGTGCTGTGGAGAACTAAAAGAAGGAAGAATTAAAGTCACATGAAGGAGAGGCATCAAACTTCAAACCTTTTAAAAAAGTAGATCATTCTTCTGTGAGTTCTTTTAAGAAAAGGTGCTTGGGTAGATCAATAACACAGTTAAATTTTGAGAGAGGGAAAAGACGGATCAGACTTTTAAACATGCAAGTTTGATGACAAACAGCAGGAGTTTCTTTTTGAATATTCATTTCAGTTCTGTCTCTTGTGTGATATAAGTGCAGATTTTCTGTTTGTGTTTTAACTTTTAGAGCTATTCAGAAAAGTATCATGGCAAAGTGTAAGTGTTTGAAACCAGACAATTTGCATGATGCAGATAAATAATCTGAAGGCTGGATTCGGTCAGCTCTGGCCTTGTCGTAGGCAGGGTCTTCATAGCCCTGCTCATTTCATTGAATGCTGGCACGGAACCCAGTGCTGTCTGCTCTGCGGTCTGTGTGTCACAGAGCTCCGGTGTGGCTACTCTTACCTGTCCTGAGCCTTGCTCGGAACAGGGAAACGCCTGTAGAGGTCCCTATTGTACTGCAAATCCAGGAAACCACGTGGGACTCCTCCTTTACAATCCAGTTAACAAACAAACAAAAAAAAGTGCAGGTACTCATTAAAAGCTCAGTGTAAGTAGTCATTAATTATCATGACAGCAATAAAATCTTGTACTGTGACTAGACTTGGGGCTGCTCCTACTCTCGCTGAACTGAGTGGGAGCGAGAGCAGGTTCTGTGAGCAGCAGATCTTGGTGAGCTGAAGGAGGTGTGCACGAGAGGGAACTGTTCACTGGGCTGGTTTGGGAGCACTGGTACTCCAGGCCCTTTTGGCTCTTGGCTGCACTGGTGGGAAGAGCTCACTCTGTGTGGCTGCTGGGGTTGGGAGCTGGGGCACAGGCTGGTTTTGGTTCAGAGCAGGGTTTGACTTGGTATGAAGCCCATGGCCTGTGGGCAAGCAAACCTCTAAATGAGAGATTGCTTGAGTCAAATTAAAATTCTAATTTCATTTTTCATAAGTATAAACATAAAAATAGTCCATGAGACAGTTTCACAGACAAATTAGGATTAAAACTGCTTTAAACACTTATTCTCTGGAGCAGTTTGGGGTGAGCTGAACTTGGTAGTTGAGGCGTGTCCTGCATAGCCATTCTGGGGGAATTTCCATTTGATGGTTTGGGGGTTTTGCCCTGTTGTGGAATTAGGGCCACCTGTGAATGGTCACCTGCCTTAGCTCTGGGCTCAGTTTTTTAATTCATAAAAAGGTCAGAGGTATCCAAAAGTGAGGTTTTGATTCCATGTCTGAGTCACTTAAATGCTAATTTTTAATCAAAACTTCTTGCTGAATTTACGTGGCAAGGAAGCTTCTTAGTATAGATTCCCTAGTGGCATTTCTTTTTAATGGCATTTTGTCCTTTAATAAGCAAAAATACAGTTTGTTGCATTTTGAATACCTGATATTCAAATGCCAGATGTGTTTCCTGGCCAGGACTGACCAAAATGCAGCATGACAGCATTGTCCTTGGCTGATGGGAGCCAGGCTGATGGAGAGCCAGCCTGAGATGCCCAGCGTGAGGCAGCTTCCTAGGTGGGACATGTCTGTGAGCCCAGAGCTGAGTGCCCCCACCTGCTGCTTCAGGCCTGAATTGCTCCTGGAAGCCCAGTTTTTGGACCACTGTTGCTGTGTGCCAGTTCATCTGCTATCACCTTCAGCTTCCCAAGCCAAGGGGAACATTACGATCCAGTTACAGGAGTGTGAGAGCATGGGCCCTGTCACTCCAAATCTGCTATGCTCTTTGCCTTTTTTTTTTTTTTTAATTGTTGTTCAGGGTTTTTTTGTTTGGGGGCACAGGGAATGCAAGAACCCTTCCTTTGTCCTCCTTTTCCAAGGCTGTTGTGCAGAGAGGCCTCTCCACAGCTCCCTCTGGCAAGTAGCACAACCAGGCTTGAGACACAAGAGGACAGGGCCCAGCTTTGCAAGAACGTCTGAGTAACTCGGGCAAAGCTAATTTGTTTGACATCATTTCTGTACGTAAGGCTAAGTCTGTGTCCCATTGTTCTGGCAAATCCCACGATGAACGGCATTTTATTGACTTCTGCCGGCCGTTCGACAGAGCGCAGCAGCGGATTTGGCCATGAGCACTGTTCCAGGAAGCTGCCTTAATAGACACCAACATCGAAGTCAAAGGCTGTGGGGCAACAGCTGGGCCTCACAGGGAACTGTGGCAGCTTCACCACGGGGAGGACCCGAGTGCTTCCCTTGAGTGCATCCCTGATCTGCCAGCCGGGCAGCCCAGCAGCCATCTCTGGGCGGGGGAAGCAGGGCGGGATGAGTCAGTGACACGGGGTGGGAGGGGGACCTTGAGTTACAGGCCGTGCCAGAACATGCAAGATTTGGCTGAGAGTTTTGTGCTTTTCCCCTTTTCAAGGCTATGGCATTGCATGTTCATGGGCGTTTCTTGGAGGGATGCTCTTCAGGAAGGGAAACTCAAGGAGGGCCCCCAAGTGGCCTTGTCCGTGTTTGGGATTTTCAGAAACTCAGTATCTCAGGTGCTGAGTTTTTGGGTACAAGTCTTTGTGGTTCTGACATGGTACTTAGGTAGCTTAATCTGCCTTGTGTCTCAGGATGGATGACTCCTGCAGTGCCTGCTACTGCTGTCAAAGCAGTGCCCTTTCAGGCCGTCCGGGTTTGCCGGAGCGAACCGATGCACTGAAACACAGGCAGGACTCCCAAGGAGCTGAAAGAGAGGAAATTCTCTTGCCCTTTCCCCTTGCTTTGTTAATGCTTCTCTTGACTTCTTTGATGGCATGTTCACGATGTCTCTTGTGCAAATAGATATGAAAGTTCTCCCTCAGGCACTTCTCAGCCATCTCCTGAATTCCTTTCTCCATCACTAACGACGTTTTCCATCAAGATTACAGCAGGAAAAAAATGTTCTCTATGGGCTAAGTGCTCCCCTGTGCGTGAAAAGTGTGTTCAGGAGCCAAGAAACACTAGGAGTTTCTTCCTGATTGTTCCCAAGAAGAATGGGGAGTGACGCAGGCGAAGGGCACGACCTTACACCAACACACACGCTCCAAGGCCTGCACAGAAATGTCCGTGACCTCAGCACGACAATGAGGGACTTGGGGGTGGTCTGACCCAGCTGGGTGTCCCCTCACATTCCTCCCTGACCTTTTCCTTCTGGCCCAGAGGGGTTCCTTTCAGCCTCATCCTTCCTGGCCTACCCAAACAGCTGTCTCCCCTTCCCACCAGGAGCAGGTGCCCTCGTGTAATTCGGATGCCTCATTCAAACTGCAGCCTGAAAGAACTTTAAAGGGGTGTTTAAGATGATGCCAGGTAAGGGTTAGTTTGATTGCTTTTTAACCATTAAGGATTTGTGAAATGTACTGGTGGAATGCCTCCACTAAAGACTTTTCAAGACAATTAATCATAAAGTAGGGCTCTGTGATTTTCCCAATCAGCTCTGGCCTAACTCCAAGCCCTGCTGCAGGCTGTAGTAAAACATTTGTTGTCTTCAGTGGATGCAGACTCAGGCTACTTGCACTGCCTTCAGTCCGTGGATGTTTAGGCATTTATGGCTTTTGACTGCAGTGGGATTCTTAAAAATTTGTTTGTGGTGGTTTCTTGAATGAGAAGTACCATGATACATAAGAAGAGCAAGGTGAGAGATACAAGCGAACGTGACACTCGTTAACAGCAACTCAGAGATGTAAGTGTGCTTTGAATGCTACTCGAAGGTTAAAAACCCTGGGTGGAGGAGGAAATTCAGGGGCACTTGGCCCAGTGTGTGTGTGCGTGTGTGTGTGTGTATGTGTGTATAGGCACAATTTGGGTAAAGCCTGTTGAAATCCTAGGCTGCCACAGGGTTCCTGGGGACTGTACATTGTCCATAATATCAGTGAATTGAAGTGACACTGCTTCTCTCCCTCAATACAAATAGTTCTGTGTATGTGCCTTGAAAGAAAACATGACACAGATGGGAGACAAATTCCCTTTGTCTTCAAAACATTGGAATACGTTTAAGACTGTGCATTGCTTCATTATTTACACATCCTTCCTTGAGCACTTAAGCTGTGTGCTAAATTCCTGTTATGCCAAATGATATTTTCTGTTCTCAGTGTCCAGGTGACATGGAAAAACATGGTCAAATATTGACAGAGGTGCCCTGTGTGTGTCTGGTAGAAAATCTCTGACTTTAATGTGCATACCATACCTTGTGCTGATGAAGAGCCAAGACTCTGCCCTAGATATCAGGTGGTTTGGTAATGTTGAACAGCAAGTTTGTCTTTATTTCTCATAAAAATAATCTTTGTTGACCCAGAGCTTGGGTTCATGCAGATCAGTACATGTGCAGAAAGCCCTGCAGAAAACGTTCCATTATCCTTCAAAGAACTCAGGGAAACCCAATCCCCAGCAATGTGGGGAGAGTTGGACCCCCTGTGCCCCCCACCGTGTCCCTCCTGAGGCCCATGGAGGGTTTGGAGTGAGGGGCTCTGCCCTGGCACAGGGGCAGGTCTGTATGCGAAAGGTGCAGATCAGGGCCTGCACAACCTTCTTATTCTGCACCAGAGCTTTAGTACAGTCCTTTCCACAAGCAAATTACCCCAGGGTCTACGGTCTTGTGCAGAATGCAAAAATCATAATTGGTAGAAATTACAATTAATATAAATAAGACAAAATTACAGTTCCATATGATTTAATGCAAGTCACTGCCAAAGAAGTCCAAGTAAAAGGTTTCCACATATCACGTGGTACAAAAGCAGCTTGATCTGCTTCAGGTGGCCTGTTAATTCAGAGGCTTGAGCTTGAACATGGCTCCTGTCTCTTTTGTAAAGCAACAAGCTACCTGGGTGCCAGGCAGGAGCTAAAAGTTTATTTAGCCTGGGCTAAGGGTGAGCAAGCAGCAGAGGGAATAGCACAGATTGTTGGGCTGAGACCGCCATGCACAGGGTCTGACATGTCCCAAGGGAACCAGGCCCAAGGGACAGAGTGGTCATGGCATGGGAATATAATGACCTGACGGTTTTCCACTCTTAAATCTCTCTCTGTGGTCACCTTTAAATTTCCCTTCTCCCGCAATATGGATCAGGGCTGTAGCATCAGGAGGCAGCAGTGCTGCTCTGGCTCAGCAGCCGCAGAGGAAGTGATCCATGAGAAGGGCAGGAGCGGAGCACAGGGACAAAGGTAAGAGTCCCTGCCTCTGCACACATTTGGTAAGTTGCAGACCCTGTGCTTGCCTCCCTGCTGCCATCAGACAAATATCCAAATAGCTACAAGAATGCCACAAGGATGAAAGTGTTACAGACTTTGAAGGTAGTTCAGAGATGCTGGGGTATGGTAAACCAATGCTTAGTCCCTAAGTAACACTTTGTAGCATAAGTAGCATCTGTAGATGGAAAACCAGTCTTGCTCCCAGCGTGAACTCTGGGGGAAGCAGGCAATGTTTCAGCAGCCAGCTGAAATTACCCAGCTGAAATTATCCGGAGATTCCCCTGGCCTGTCACACTGCAGAGAAAGTGGAGCCTTCTCTGCCTCCGCTTTTGCTTTTGCTCCTTGCCTCCTTCAGCCCTGCCATCCATAAACAACTGGGGGGAGTTTCGGGTGTTACTAATTTTAATAAAGTGGTTTTAAGAATGTTTTGCCTCTCCAGAACTTTCATAACATATAGTAATAGAGGCTTTTGGCAGGAGCAGTAAAGCAAATTGCTCCCACCCTCCCTTAGCATGCGGTAAGCTGTGTGTGCCCCAGCAGCCACGTGACTGAAAGTCTGAACACGGTGCAGCACCTGGGAAGCTGGGAATGCCCGTGTGAAACACGCAGGCTCCATGTCCAGCACAGAAGCACCAGCCTCTGCTCTCCCACGCTCACTGGGCCCATGATCTCTGCCAACTCATGCAGTTCTCTGGAGCTGCTTATTTTGGAGGTGATGGGGAATGTTCTGTCACTGGGGATGCACATCCTTGCACCATGGTTTACTCTAAGCCTTAATTTTGCTTTTGAGGGCTTGCATCAGACTTTTAGGCACTATTGAACAGAGACATTTGTGTTTATCTGCCTACCTGGTAAGGGAAAGGTAAGCAATTTTTATGCTTCAAATGCCTCTCATATCTCCCCAAGGGCATTTAGTTATCTCATTCCTTGGCTGTAGGTACAGTTGTAGTGGGTGTAAGTTACAGCTTCCTCCTACTCTATCTGCAAAGCAATCTGGAGCCCAGCTGAGTTCATAGTGCAGTATGCAGTGATCTACCTTAGAACAAGTAGGGTCAGGACTTCACACTGCTGCCTTTTTCCCCTTGTTTTAAATTAAACAAGTTCCTGATGGTTTCCTTTACAGTGAGCGCCTGTTTCAGGTGCGGCTGTCGCTGTTCAGGTGGTGCTAATGATGGGTTAGAGGAGTGTAACACAGGCCTGACATTTCCCACTCCAGGTAATAGTAGGGATGGCACCAGAGCAGTCTGTGCCCCTCACAGGAGCAGAGAAGAAGAAAATGGTGTCCTGTCTCGGAAGGTTTTGGGAACACCACTGAGGTTATGCTGGGAATCAGACTGAAATGACACTTGTTCCAGTTTTTTCTTGCTTGTGACATAGCATATGAGTCTTGTCCTTTTAACCAAAGTCTGGGGGAAGTAGCTGAATGCTTTGCTGGCATCTGACCTGATGCTACCATGATTGTAGCCTGGAGTTACAGTTCTTCAAGGCACTTGTGTTTAGAGCTAAGGATGTCCTGTCAGACTACCTGGCATCAGCACGCTCCCAGTAGTGGGTTATTCACAGGTGAATGAGCAGTGACACAACTCGGTGCTTCTACTTCTACACCAAGAGTTCTTAATGTTGCTCTTCTGCTTGCTTCCAAGCTGGAGCTTCCCTCTGCACGAAGGCAACTCCTCCATCCCCCAGAGCTGGCTACCCAGTTAGTCAAATACAAGCCAACCAGGATAGGTGTGCCTTGCTTTTAGTACAGTTTTTAGCTGAGAGGGAATTTTGAGCTTCTCTCTAGCTCTTCTGGGAGGTTTTGTCCTGAGATGCACTGCCAAAACATAAGAGTTTGGCATTAGGACTTCTTTTTGAAAGGTATCTTTAGATTTACTGCGGAAAACTTGCGGATTATGGACAGGTATCTAATTATTGACCATCAAAACACCCTATTTTGCAACACTGAAGAAATTCACAAGAAAATTTAGATTTTTCTCTGTGTGTCACTGTCTTCATTCGACTGGAATGGATCATTTATATGAAAAAGAAAAAACACCCTGCCTCTCAGTAAGATGTAGCAACAAGCATTCATATCAGTGTAAATCCCTTACCTTCTCTACCTGAGTGAGAACTACACAGCATAAGCCTCTGGGAAATAATGCCAACAATAATGTATCATTCCTTTGATTTATAGTTCCCTGGAAAATGCTCTCCAAATGCACTAACTCTACAAACAATTTGTAGAAGCCATGAAGTAAAAGTCTTGGTATGTACCATGAGAGGCAATGCATGGTCCGCGCGGGTTGTGCAACGTTACCAGTGAAGTCGTAGGAGAGAGAGACAGACTTGCTGCAGACGGGCATGTATAAAACTGGTCAAGTGCAGCTGAGGGGCTTCTGACAGGATATTTACAAATTGCTGATATCCTGTTTATGGGAACCATGTAAACAATCGAAGGCCGTTGCCCAAAGGCTCCAGTGTTACTCAGATCTGCGTAAAAGACAGTTCTGACACGTGCAATGCAGTCGGCAGCTCTGATGGTGTGACATGGCAATCAAAGCTGCTCCGCTGTAATTAAACGCGCACAGTGATGCGCAGCGCGTTGCATAAGGTGCAGCGTGAGACGCTGGGAAAAGGTTTGCAGAGAGACCTCTGGTTTAGTTTAGTTAACCTGTGTGCCCTTTAAAGTGGCTGGTTTGGAAAGATGGGTAATTAGCTTTGTATACTGTAGCTCTTCCTGGAAATCTCTCTCCTGGTTCACAAAGGGGAATGTTACTGGAACAAACCAGGGGGAAGGGTTGAGGAGGCAGGATGGAGACAGAAGAGCAGAGCTGTGTTCTGCACAGGCTCTCAGGTCTGGCATGTTTCACCTGAGACAGGCTGTCTCCTGTGCTGGCTTAATGGGCTTCTGGCTGATGTCAGGCTGCTTATGTGCTGGGTTTGGGCAGGGTAGCTTAATCTGGGTGTGGAACTGGAACGTGAGTGTGTGATGCTTGAGGGGGTGACCTCGGCTGTAGGCACGCCACAAGTCAGGGGCCAAAAGTGTCTCATCCTGAGCATCTGATGTGCAGCCTCACAAAAAAGGAGTTCTCAGGGATATCTGTTGAAAATCCTATAGAGGAACTGTTGTTGTTCAGAAGTTTAGCGAGGTTCAGAGACCGAACTTGTGTTTGGCAGCCTTGGCTAATTCATCCTTGTTCCCTAGCCCTTAATCTCCTGTATGAAAAGGACAAAGACCCTGGCTGCAGGAGGATCGATCAAGAACTGCCAGCCATAGCTTAGTGCTGTTGTTAATTTAATAGCATCGCTGGTCTAATTGAACCCAGCCCTGGCCTTCGTCCTGTCCCACTTGATTTACACGCATGCGCTCCCAGTGTCATAAAGGAAATCTCCTGCCTCTCTTAAATAACACTAAGCTGCAGGAACGAGGACGAGGGGGTGGATGTGTAGATACCACACGGAGGAGTTATCCGTGGAAGTGTCATGGTCAGCCAACTGGCTGCTGCCGCCTCCCCCCCAGGACATCCAGTTGTAGATTCCTGTCCTGTCCCATCTCCTATTTGCACCTCAAACAACCAGCACCCTCTGTACCCACGGGTGGAGAGATGGGACAAGATCCCTGGGGCCTGGGCCTTCGCCTCCCCTTGGCCCTTGTGCATACCCACAGCTCCTTACGGAGAGAGCAGAGAAATATGCAGGCACTGAACACCTTTTATTTTGCTTTTTAGTGCGGGAGGAATCCAGGCTGCACTCTTGAGATAGGTTGGGGAGCAGCCAGCTCTGACCAGAGAACTGGGGTCTGTCTCCTTTCCTGGTAGCTGACAGCAGCCTGACCTGCATAAATTGGAGGAAAAATGAGCATTGCAGGCAGACGGTTTCCACCCATGCAGGAGGTCTCCCTGCCCTTCTCAGCCCCACGGAGGCCTACAGTCCTTCTCTGTGGCTTCCAGTCAGTACCCAGTCTGTGGCTTAGTTGGCTAATCCATTTCTTCCATGTGTGACCTAGGAACGGTGTCCAGGGAGACTTGGATACCTGAGGTGATGTTCAGACCACTGATGGGAGGAGAAGGTGACTGGAAGATGATTTCACATAGTCTTGGTCATTCCCAAACCAAACCCCAGAGGTTTCCACATACCATGTGACTCACGGGCTCTCAAGAGCTGGTGGTACTGAATTCACTGGAGATCAAAGAATATGGAGTTTTATAGCAGGTTGGGCCCAGTCAGGGAAAACACCGAATGGAAATGTATTGTTGGGTGTTGCAACCCCAAAATATTCCTGATCAGCTTCTTTCCCTTCTAAGTGTAGACAGAGAGCATGATATCCAGCCTGGCTCCCAGCTGATGTGAGCTGGAGGGAGTGCCATGGATTATTTTTGCTGGAGTTGTAGGAGAGCTTCATTGGGGACCACAGTGTCCTAGTTTGAAATAAGACTGCAGCGATGAATTGGGCACCTGTGTTTATAGGCTCCCTAGGGCAGCCTGTCTCATCACCTCTGCATGACAACAGCCAGCACAATAAAGGCCTGATCCTTGCAGCCTTTTTTTTTTTTGGTCACTTCAGTAATAGTAATGATTAACAGTAATTATCAGAACAGTAGTGGGAGTGTCCCATAATGCTAGTGGATGGGGGAATTCCACTAAGCGCATCTGCTCCAATGCTTAGCGCTGGTTACCAGGCCAAACAAATACACCGGGGACCCGTGGCTCTTTCCTAGATTTGGTTTCTGGAACATGTGCTGGCTAAGCTGGTTTCAGGTGAATTGCTGTTTACTCCATCATCCCTAATGACACATTCCTCCTGTCCAGGGTGTCCCAGCTCCCCGTGTGCATGGCTGGCATGCAGGTGACAGTCACTGCTGTGTCGCGGCCAAAACATGGAGTCTGCGGATGGCTGAAGTCCCAGTGGTGGAGCAGGGCCTGGAGCACAGGGCGAGTCACAGCTCAGTGCTGCTTTGGATTCAGCAGGCCGAGCACAGGCAGGGAAACAGCCCTCTAGTCAGCCTTTCCTCTGCTCCTACATGCTCGAGATATAGGAGCAAAATATTTATCAAGGGCCAAAATACACTTGTCAAAGGGATTGAAGCCAATGTAGCCAAGGCCTGTGATGGCCAAGATTCCCAAATGGAGCATTGAAGAGTCAGGGGCTCTGCTGATGGTGTGTGTGCAGCACATATTGCTCAGGCTTTAGTGCAGGCCTTAAAGGCTGGCCCTGTGCTTCAGCAGGTCTGTGCTTCTCACTGACAGTGTCTTCTTCTTGTCTTCCCCATGCAGGCACCAGCTGTCCCGATGGGAGGTACAGGAGAGGGATGGAAGGTTGCGGTGGAGAGCCCACAGCCAGGAGGGACTGCTGTGCAGAAAACCTGGGAGCAGCTGGTGAGTCACACTGGTCCCCATCACAGTGGGTTTGCTGTCATTTCACTGTCTCTGGACAGAGCCATCGAGCGGGTGGGCTGTAGGGTCATCCACCAGGAACATGCTGCCATGTAGAAATTTCAGTTCTATTGGCTACTGATCAGGGGCCTAAATGATACACCCATGCGTGCACATGGTGACTTGTCAGAGAAGGCAATCTTCATCTTTGCATATATTCTGTCTCTCAGTGGTTAATCCTTGCCCCTGAAGAATGAGAAATTCTCTGGAAGAGATTAATTTATAAACTCAAAAGAAGTGCTGATGGACAGAACAGCACACAGGACTGATGGGTATGGAGCTGGTGTTCTCCCAGCTTGCTTGCAACCTACTACATGCTGTGGGGAAATCCCCTTTGCTTCAAGCTATATCCTTCTATTATTCTATTCTATGTAATTACTCAAAACAGTTCACCCAAAGCAAGAGGAAACTATTAATACATAGAGGGGCAGTGATATTGGGGGGACTTGGCTTGATAGCACTCAGCAAGGGCACAGGTTTCTTTAGCACCAAGTAAAGGCAGAAGCCATGGAAAGACTCCACAAATGAGAAAAGCTTCAACCCCTCGGAGGCTAAGAAATCGCTCAGCATGGAGCACCGGGCTGTAATTAGGAAAGGGAAATCACCCAGCTGAGTATTAAGAAGTTCTTGCTGCCCATGAGATGTGTTGAGCCATTCAGGGTTTGCCCGGGGGAGAGTAATGGAAAAGTCATACAGGCCAGGAGAATGAAGTTTTAAAAACTGCCCTTTAGGGAGGAGTGCAGCATGAACTGGGAGACCTGTCTCCCTTTTCAATGCCATCTTCTGAGATGGATGAGAAGTAGCTGCTTGGGGGTTTTTTTTCTTTCTTTTTTAAATTGCTGGTTAATGCTGACCCAAGAAGTTGGCAAAGAAATCAGTGAATATGGGGAATTGTTCTTTATTTTAATAGCAAAACATCTGTGTTGTCTAGTAACTTTGACCTCATGCTGTGTTTACAGGAAGAGGCATCGGCCACTTTCAGCCCTGGGTGCAGAATTTGAACTCTCATAGTTTATAGGAGAGACTGGTTGTTTAAGAACACTTGACCTAATTCATCCCTCACATTCATGGCAAATTTGAAACTGACCTTTAAATGGAGTAATTTGGCTCAAGGTTTTTCTTCACTCCATTTCCTCCAGACGGTCGTGTCTATGTATTCCAGTTAAAAATACATTCCCTTCTTAGGGCATTTGTGTTCCCGTGAGTCCCAAGACTCATTTATGATTTACCATTTATGATTTTCATAAAATCATGGAATCATTTAGGTTGGAAAGGCCCTCTAAGATCATTGAGTCCAACCATTCCCCCAGCACTGCAAAGCCCACCACTGAACTGTGACCCCAATGCCACACCTACGTGCCTTTTATAGCCCTTCAGGAACTTAATATTCATCTTGTGTAGTTCAAATGAAAATGCCATCAAGAGTGAGGTGCATTCCAACTGACATCCGACCTTCTGAGACTATTTCTTGAGCACCTCTCATGCTGTGCAATAAAAGCTTGCTGTATGTAAGTCTGCTTACACACATACTGACACGTGCACTCATGCTGTTTGAAAAATGCTGGATGATTTTCCCAAGAATTTATGAAATTGCTGCTTTTTGTTACTTTGTGTGTGTGCGTAACAGTGGTGAGTGCATCAGTGCAAGACTAGGAATGATTTTCCTTCCATTTCAAAAGTACTTTCTAACATGAAAAGATGTTGATTTTGCAAATTGTTCTTGTTTTCAACAGATGAAAGCAATGCAGATCCATCCCCACAGCAGCAATGCATAAAACCAGGTGCAAGTCCTACAGAAGGCAGCTAAAGTAAGTGGTACAGACACTTGCCATGTATGGTTTTAGTTATGTGAAAACATACAGATAAAGTGGCAGTTCATTGCTGTGAACACGTGTATTCTTGTACAGCAAGTCCCCATGAGGAAAATAGACACCACAGAAAAATATACATTTAAGCTGTGTTTTTTCCTCTTTAAATCAAAAGGGGCATGTTGTTCACAGAAAGTGCTGTGTGTCATCAGTGATGGATACACTGAGAGACAAGGCTCAGTCCGTACCCTTGCAATTAGCACTGCTGTGAATCTGCTGCTCTGTCCCAAAAGGGGAGATGAATGCTTGAGACATTGGAAGGGGCTAAAGCAAGGACTTGAGCTGAACCTCTGTACTTTGTAAAGAGAGATTTTCTTTAAAGGTGGTTATTAAGGCGTTGCAAGGTAATAAAGCAAGCAAGTCTTTTGCGCAAGTTCTTAAGGCATTTCCTCATATTCTCGTTACGCTTTGTGAAGAAAAAAATGCTGAAATGTCAAAGCATTCAGGGGGCTACTCACTGGTCAGGTGCCAAGGGGCACAAATCCATGGGCGCCTTGCCCTGGGCGTGCCGGTTCACTCCAGCTGAAATCGAGGCCAGCAGCGGAGATGCACCCATGATGCTCTGTTGCCCAACCAGTGCTGCCTCTCGCGTTGCACAGACTTGTCGCTCCTACCGGGACCTGTGGGATGCAATGAGCCTGCCTTACAATGACCCCATTGATGCAGCAAGGCCTCTTGGAAAACTGGCTCTTAAGGTGTGTGCCAGCCTTATCCCAAGAGGCATCCTCAACATGGAGGAGGGGATGGTGAAAGCCGCATGCAGGGATGCCGGATGTGAAACCAGGTACTGTGAAACAAAGCACATTACAGAAAGATGAAACAAAGATGTGTCCATGATACTTGTTTTCCACATATTCAGATCTGAAAGAGGAAATTCCAATGAATTGCTCCAATTGTGTCAGCGTTACTTGGTATCTGGGTACCGGTACAAGACTATAATTAAATGTTGCCTTTCAGAGGATAAATCATGCAGGAATTTAAGGGTAAAATTAATTATAAAGTGGAAGTTCTTCGATGATGCTGCTTTTTAAGGCATCTGTAAGCCCACACACAGAAACACGTTGCTAATCATTGCCATTCTTTCCTTTACTCATTATGATCCCTGAAAGAGCAGACAATAAAATCCTTAATAAGGGGGATCAGCACAAATTAAAGAAGCAACAAAAACGGTCATGTGACAGCAAAAAAGGTACAATCTGCATGACATGACTAATGCTAGAGGGGAAAAAAGGGGCGTTTAGAAAAAGATTCCAGTTACATCATGCCCCACTTGGTGTGGAGGGCATCCTTCTAGATGCTACTTTCACACTGAGATTTACTACATTTACCTTGCCAACTCTCATACCATTTAGGTAATTAATAAGTGGTGCTGACACACAATTCTGTAGCAATATGCTGCCTTTTTTCACTTCATCATTTCCATGCCACTGTGAACCTAAGAAAATTCTCCCAAAATAAGGAGGAGTATGATTTTTAAGTACCAGATGTATTGCAGCCCCCTGAATGAATGTCTTTATTACTTAGAACTGCATTCTGAACATGGAGTTGTGGTATATGGTACTCTGCAGCATCTTCTACAGTTATCTCTCTTGTATCAATAAATGTTTATAAAACAGAGAAACTAGGGACACTTGAGTCATCAGCTGTTACAGTGCAGTTGAGTGTCAATACTCAGGTTCCTTTCACTGTGAGATAGGCTTATCAGTGGCACAATAAACTGGGTATCGATGTGCCTTTATGGAGAGCCATAAGGCAGAGGAAGATGATTTTTCCTTTAAAAGGAAAAGAAGTAATCACCATTGCTGAGCAGCTTGTTGAGATGAAACACGCTTCATATTTCAGGCAAATGTGTGCAGTAGGGATTTGCTGGGTGGGATCCCTCAGTCATCTGATGGTGGGATGTAAGTGCCGAATGAGGTCTTGCCTAATGTAGTGACAGAGTGCGTGGGCTTCAACAGGATGCTTGAAAGGAATTTTTTTAAATGTAGCTGTAACTGTTTGGCTGCTCTTTCAAGGATCTTATAACTGAAAGATCTGTTGCTTCCAGGAACTGCCTGTGCTACTGGGCCGTGATGGGGCTCGAGGGGAACATGGCATACGCAACCCCTGAGCTCAAGACCATTGTGGCCAGCCCAGGTGGTGGGAGAGGTGCTGGCATTCCTGGTGCCTGTGCTGTAACTTAATAGACCATTTCTGCCCCTAGCGCTGGGGCTCCCTGGCAGCTGCACGTGTGTGCTGAGGGTCACTTTGGAAATGCTGGGAGATGAGAGATTAGGCCAGCAAGTTTCTAGCTGCCCACTCTGGGGTGTTTTCCAAGCCGTGGTGTAGGCACAGGTGGTGTTCATGGCAATGCAATGGTCCAGTGGTCCTTTGTGTGCCAGCAGAGCCTACTCGGGCAGCAGCTGGCTCCAGGTCTGCAGGGCCTCGTGCCATTGCACATCGCATGGATGCTTTGAGGGCAAGCAAAGGCAGCGGTCCCGAGGCTGTGCCATAGGCATCCATAGCCCCGGGAAGTCCCGGGCATCAGTGCCTGGGCCAGACTGCTCAGAGGGCACATGTAATTTTACGGCCCCAGGTACTATTTTCAGTGATACTTGCTGGAATGAAGGACACCTAATGTACCCGGACACCAGCTGACGGCCGGAAGGGCCAGAGCTGCCCCCCTCTCCCGGCGAAGAGCCGGGACAGCCGGGCCGGGGCGCTGTCCCTGCCCGCCGTCGGGGCATCGCCCGCGGGCAGAGCCGGGGGCGGCGGGGCAGGAAGCGCGGAGGCTGAGCCGGACCGCTGCCTCAAGCCGGGCGGGCCGAGTGTCACAGCGGCGGGCCCCGCCTCTCCGCGGGCACATAAAAGTGCGGCCGGCCGTCCGGCCGACTCCACACCTCTCCGCCGCTTCTGACTCCTCCGCCTCCCTTCCTGCCGCCTCCTCTCTCCCCGGGGACCGAGGGCGATGGACGCCGGCTGCCTGCGGGCCCGCAGCCTGCTGCTCTTCCTCGGTAAGCGGCGACGTCCCCGTTCCCGCGGACTGGGGCTGGGAGGGCATCGGGTGCCGGGTGCTGGGTCCTGGGGCAGGGGCATTCTTTGGCTGCTGAGAAATCTGTGTCAAAGCATAAAGTTCAGGTTGCCTTCAGATGAAGCTGATGTGTTTCTCTCCGAGATGAAGTCCGAGATGGTGACAGGTGTACCCGGGTGGATTGCACGAGCTGAGGAGTGGAGCACACACCACACTCTGTGGTGTGTTGTTACGGGATGTTTTGTTGTTTGTGTGATGCCCAGGTGTGTCCCATGACTGAGCGAAGGTGAACATTCTTTCCCTTCTCTCCAGCTCTGCTCCTAGCACAGTCAGTTCTCTTTCACCTTGACCTGTCCTGTTTGTAGCCTGGTCCTGCTGCCTTTGCCCAGGCCATGCTCTGAGTGAGCTCAGTGGGTGAATCCTCACGGCAGCAGAGACTTCCTTATGATAACAAAACAGGTTGTGGCCTCCTTCTGCTTGACACTTCTCCACCTCCTCGCTGGGAGCGTGTTACTCTATTGTATGACATAAGCTACCTGAAAGTCCCAAGTGAACACGTGTATCCTTAGAACATCAAGAGTCCTGGGGCCTGGGCGTGCTGTTGATGCAAGAACTGATCCTTGTCACACACCTCCATGGGGCGCTGGCAGTGACAGGTGGTGACTGCTGAGAGCTGACCCTGTTGGGCAACTTGAGCTGTGTGGGCAGCAAAGTTCTGAGACCTGGCACACTCACACCTTGCTTTAGTGACAAAGCATATTCTCACACTCATGATGTTGGACTCGAGGTCATAGTCGATGGAGAAACTCGGTTCCCAAGACTTCTCTTTTGGGACAGATGTTTTCCTCACCTGCTAAGCCCACTGCAGCATGAGTTTGTGTCTTTCATCTTAGCCAGGTATTTCCATAGCAGCTAATGGATCAGCTGCTGCACAGCATCTCACTTGCCAAGACAGCAGGCTAAACATCTTGTAGTCTGTGAGTCAGCCATGCTTTGCACAAAACTGACACTGGAAGGAACTGGTATGTCTTCATGGATCTGTATATGAATTTCTTTGTTTCCGGGGCAGGCACAGCATCTAATAGTAAGGGATGGATTAGTCATAGCTAGGTGGCATCATAACAAGTGCTGTGAGCACTTTACTGCCTTCCCCTCCCAGGGCAGGAGTGTAAGCAGAACTTGGTGCTTCTGGGAAGACTGTTTGTTACTGGTGTTATGCCAGACTGGAAGAGGTTCCCTGCTGAATGGCTGAAGCCTTACTGAAGTGACAGTCCTTGCCAGGTTCATATCCTGGCTATCGTGGGCTTGGAGACTGCACAGCAGAAAGGCAGTGGTGGGAGAGAGATGTCACTCGCTCCTGAGGAGACATGGTGCTGTGCCAGCCACGTGCGGATGTGGTGGTGATGGGGACAAGCACAGGCCCTGCCTTTTCTGGAGTTGCTGCAGGAGCCTTGGCACCAATCTCCTTGTGCTCACTGTAATGCCCACTCAGTGGGGAAGGCAGGCGTTGGACTTCTAGACTCACCGGACAGTTCCAGGAGCTGCTGACCTTATGTTTTCCTGTATCAAATTCTCCTGGCTGTCAGAAAATTGGCTCAACATAAAGATATCTGTGTCTGAGAATGGGGAAAGTGTTAGCGGCTGATGTGTCTGGCTGGAAGTAATAATGGATTTCTGCTTCTGTGGCGTAGGGACTTCAGCCCCCACGCAAGTGGTGGAAGGCAGTGTGGCTGAGGCACAGGGGCAGCATGTGAGTAAGATCACTGGTGCGTAGGTCTCCAGAGGGGTGGAAGCAGTACTGGGATGACTGGGTGCACATAATTCACAATTACCTGCATTATCTCTGCTTAAGGGTAAGTCCTGGCACAATGCTGAAGATGATCGTGTGGGCCTGTAGCACTTTTGGAGCACCAGTCTTCCTATGACAGACTGGCGTTTCCAGGGCTGCCTTAGAGCTGCTGTGACCTGATCCTGGACATCCATAACTGTGAGTCTGCAGTTCTGGAATTAAATGATGGTAGTAGGGATGCTCACAAAGCCAGTGGGACAGACTGGCTAACTTCCATGTTCCCTATTTAATTTACCCAAAGGCGGCCTTAGACAGTCGAGACATGCCCTGTATGTCCAAAGGTGATAGGGATGCACCTTGATCTGTCTTTGCAGTTAAAATGGGTTAAGACTCTTCAGCTGCATGTCACCTGGGCACCTCTGCTTTGGAAGTGCAACCCATGCGAAGGGTGTAGGTGCTACTGCTGTGGCAGAGAGACCACAGAGATGCCAAGCGAGAGGTGGCATCATTCAGGTGAATTAGTACAAGACTGGCACTCTCGGTGCCAGACGAAGCCAACTCAAATAGTAGTTGAGCTCTCAGAAACTTGATGGTTCCTCTAGTGTAAATCCTCCACAGAGTAGTCCTCAGTTTAATGTATCTCACATGTGCATCCTTCATCCTTAGCAGTCATCCTGCCGCTGGAAACTACAGCTGGCTCTCAGTGGGCAAACTGATAATTAGCCCTTGTGGGTCGTCTCTGATGGAGGCTGCAGGAAGCGAAGGCAGCTGGTCACTGGCCCTCATTTTCCTTTCATTCCTCTTGGAAGGACAAGTAAGCAGCAGCATTATTCCTGTTCCAGTAAGTGCTGTCAGTGTTAACCTTGCAGGAATACCCACGAAGCCGGATGGGATTATGTGTTCATGCAGTGGTGTAGGAATGCAAAGTATAACACTCACATTCCTGCAAGACACACATGAAAATCCACCACCTCATTACTGTTATCTTGTACCCTGTGTTTGCTTAATGAACAGCAAAGGAATAAAAATATAACCTCTCCTAGGTGCTGTGTTTGGTATACATCATCTGATAAATATCCCGGGAAAGGCTCTCCTTTGCCATTGCTGTGTGCGGATCCCTTATCCTCCCAGTGATGTCAGAGGGGAAATATGTGCATGGGGGAAAGGGCAAAACAGAGCAGTGCAGAGCAGGAAGAACTTTGCCCAAAAGCAGCAAATACTGCTGGGTGTCAGCAAATATCCACGCCTGCACTCCAGCCTTTCCGGTCCTGAGTGCCTGCAATCAGGTGGAGGAGGCACCGGCACATGGCTGGGACTGGGAAAGCCCTTGGGCAGTGTTGGAGGAGGAGGTTATTTTTAATTTGTCCCTCATAGATGTCTGAGTTGTGGCCTTTGACTGGAAAGCTATGTTTCCTTCTGGAGCCAAGAGAAGAGCTGACCTGCCTCTTTCGTGGACCTGGGTTAGAGTTTTCTCAAATGCGAAAACCGGGTTCTGCTAACTCTCGAACTGGGAACTTCAGCTTAAAAAGCAGCTGCTCGGGTTATGCTCAGGTCAAGGAAGTGTGCAAACTGTGACAGAAATGCGTAGGCTACACGAGATCCTCAGCTGGCTTAATCCATCTGCTTAACAAGTGGGTATCGTGGATACCTCTGGCATGTTTAGCCTTGACTTTTGTTGATTTCTGTCCTTACTTCTTTCTGTGACATGATGTATCTTAGTGGGACACTGCTGTCCTGTGCCACAGCTCCTCCCTGCCAAGGGAGCAGCTTAGTCCATGGAGCACTCCTGAAATGTCCCCCTAGTCCCTGGGAAGAAGAACTGACTCGGTAAATCTTTTTCCAGCATCTTTTGGGACCCAGGTCCCTGGGCTGCCACTGTCTGACAGCTGATGGCCTCTTCTTTCAAACACTTGAACTTTCTGTTTTAGCAACTCAGACTGGCCTTACAGAAGTGTCAAACTGCTCCTGCTGAGGAAATCTACAGTGAGCACAGTGCTGCTTTAAAAAAATCCCACCCTGAAAGTAAACTTGCGTGTCCTGCCCCATTGGAGGGAAAGGCAGGTCCTGCTGAGTCATACCGGCAGGCACAGGAGTCTCCAGCTGGTACAGGTGCCGGCATCACGGATCTGTTACTGTCGCTCTGGCTCTGGGGGACCTGGGCTTTGTTCTTTCTTCTAGAGCTTGGTGGAAATCTGGCTTATTAGCTTTGCAAGGAATGCAGTATAGAGGGAGGTAAGAAGGAGGAATGATGTTTTTAAAAATGCAAACACAGGAAAAAGCCCTGTCTGTCTTAGATATTCCTGCTGATTTTGTGTGTAGCTGGAGTGAAGGATAAAGGAAGCTTACTAATCACCCAGAAATAGATGAGCTGCCGGAAATCCATAAATTGCCACTACTAGATTTAACCCTGAGATGTAATGAAACTTTCTAATAACTGGAGTTGAATTAGAGTGATCAGGAAATTATGGAGGCACACTCCCTCCATTAGCCATGCATGACCTGACAAGTTAATAGAGGCAAACAGCCCAAAGACACAAATTACAGACTTCCGTGGAATGGGGCTGATGACTAAGCAGTTCATGAGCAGGTTAATTTGTGACCCTAGCAAGAGTGTTAGCCAGGTCGATTTCATGGCCAGCTGGGGCAGACATTCACTGTTCCTCGTGGGCTAGCTGTGAAGCTACAGGTACCTTTGCTGGCTTTCAAATCCTGTTTGGAAATGTTCGTTTAACTAGTGAAATACCTGAAAGCTGTGCCTGTTTCTTCTGGTGTTCTGCTAAGTAACTGGCCCAGGGTCTATAAAGTGGTCAGTAACCTCTCCAAGCCTGTGAGCAAATGAGGAGGGTTTGGTATCTCGTGTTAGCAGCTTTGCAACCGGGCTTTTAACCAAAGAACTGCCAAAAGAGTGGGTGTCAGTGCAGGAACTGTCCAGCCCTTCAGCTCTCTTCAGCAAGGAGAGGGCTGAGGAAGCTCTTTGCTGGTAAAGAGCAGTTTTGTGTTAAGACTACCTCGAGCAGTTTGTGGTCTCCGAAGACAATGGTGGGGTTCTGAGCCTGGCTCATCACTGACCTGGTGTGCTGAGTCACCAGCTGCACTAACTTGCAGATTCCTAGGAAATTCTCTTCCTGTGCGGCTGTTGTGAGTCAAGGATATCTTGATTTTGATCAGCAAAAGGACTCCTCCTGTGATGAATGCTGTATTGTCATGCCTAATTGTGGAAGCCTGGCTATTTCCCTTGCACAGGTGCCATGCCAGACCGGTCAGAAACCTAACATAATCATCAAATGGCCTAATTCCTGCCTCTCCCCCGTAATCTCTCCAAGCCTGTTCCTGCCCAGTTTCACTCAGAGTGTGGGCAAGAGGTGGTCACAGACAGCAGGTTTATGTTGAATCTCTGTTCTGCATTGTAAGTTTGTATTTCAGAGATGTTTCTTTGGGCTGCCGTATATAATGTAGGCAGCACATCACTCAGACCTATATTTTTTCAGCTTTCAACTTTGGGTCTTTCCTACCATGATGAGAAGCTTCTGTTCTTGTATTAATGAGTACAGCAGCTTAAATACTTAACTGAAAATGCATCTAGTTTTGACTGTTGTTTTTATTCTCTTATAGGTTACTTATTGCAAGCAGTCCTGGGCACAACAGTGATCCCATTATGTGGGCCTGGTGAAATGGAGAACTGCACAACAGCGCTCAGTAAGTACTGCACAGCTCCTTGTAAATAAGAGATCTTTGGTTCCCATCTTCCTTGGGCTGGCAGCCTCACTGAGGTGCCCTTGGGAATCATTTTTCTCTGAGCAACATTGCCCACATCCTGAGGTGCTAATGAAATATCCTTGCAGTCCAGACAGAGAACAGCCCACGTGTGGCCCAAGTCGGGATAACGAGATGCAAGCCTGAAATGAAGGACTACTGCTTCCATGGGCAGTGTGTGTACATTGTGGACTTGGATGAGCACTATTGCAGGTATGGACAGGCCCCACTCATCCTGCAGATCTCCCTGAGGTGGGCTTTGAGGTGAACTTTGATCTGGCTGCCATTGACACTTAGCTGAAACACCAATCCAGCCAAGTATGAAATGCTCACAAGAACTTGAAGAGGAGCACTGCGTCTATAATGCTCAGCTGCGTTTAAGGAAGTGTTAAGCACATATGCTGCCTCCAGTGATCTCTGTGAGAGTCTCAGACATCTGAAATTAGTGACCAACCCAACTTAGACTTGGGACATTCATTCTGATCTGCTTCCCTGTCCATCTATATTTATAGTAGTATGAGATCCAGAACTCAGGCACAGCAGCAAGGTCTCTCCTTTGATCCAACCTACCAAATAAAGACTCTCTAGGCATTTTTAAGGGTATTGCTCGTTTACCTGAACAATTTGCAACCATCTTTAGGACCACGTGGGCTTGAGTTACATCAGGTTAAGTGTCTTGTCCCTGAGGAAACAGCAGGCCAGTAGCATAGGATGCTCTTGGGCTGCTGAGGTGTAACCCCGCTGCCATGTCTCTGATTGTGCCTCTCTCACCCTCAGGTGTGACGTGGGCTTCTCTGGAGTGCGGTGTGTGCACTCAGAGCTCGTCCGGCAGCCCCTCAGCAAGGAGTACGTGGCACTGACCGTCATCGTGGTCCTGCTCTTCCTTGCCGCCATCTCTCTTGCTAGCTACTACATCTGCAGACGGTGAGACTTGTGTTCCTGGTGGCTCGGGAGGCCAAGCCAGCTGGAGGTGTCAGGCATCCTCTGAGCATCCCCGGGTAGCGTGGAACACCCACTCACCAGACAGTTCGATACACAGACCTGCTCACCTGTGTTCGAAGGGTTCAGGACAGGCAGTGAGCTGACAGCGTGGCATGGCCCAGGCTGCAGGGCAGGCAGCAGCACTCCCAGGTGCCTGTTCACCCTGATACAAGGGCTCTAGACGTTGCTTCATGTCTGGCTTAGAAGGTGTGTTAAGATCACGGAGAGAGCAGACAAGGAATAGGAAAATTCTAGTTCTTTAATTGGTAATGCCATTCCCCCAGGCACCAGGGACTGGAGAGCAGCTGGATTACTACTAGCTGATTTGTTGATCTGGTATGTTATTGTGGTGAGTGTGATATCATGAGCATTGCCTTATCAGCTTTACCATGGGGGACAGTACTCTTCTCCATGAACAGACCCAAAGCAGCAGGAATCATTCTCCGGCCTAAAAACTAATGGTAAGCATCTGTCAGAAAGCTGAGGAGGAGGAACAACTCCAGAGAGAGAGCTCAGCTTCCCAGATCTAGTAGGTAGCTAGATGGCAACCGGCAGGATTTCTCAAAGACAAACCTAGTACCAGCAGGAAGACTTTAATCCAGATGTGGAATTTTCAGTGAAGAGTTGAGAAAGGAGACTGCATTCAAGTGATGTCAGACCTGAAAACGAGCACAGACAGAGCCCAGCTGCTAGAGATTTAAAACAGATGTGAGGAGCTAATACAGCTTTTTTTTCCTTCCTTCCCTTACTCCCCACTCCCTGTCACTCCCCAAAAGCAACTGGCTTTCTAGAACTCACATTTCTCTCTTCTACTCCAGGTACCGAAACAAGAGGAGACAAACAAATGCCAGTGAATACAAGGAAGTTGGTGCCCTATAGGAGAAACTGTGGCTTCCTGCAGTGTTCTGTTCGTCTGGATGGACTCAGTGGCTTCCCATCTATTTAAATGTTATTTTTATTAATAATATTTACAATATTTATAACATTTTAAAAATTTCAATTGTTTGGTGATTCAGTAAGCATAGGTCAAGCATTTTATTTTCAGTGTTTTATTTTTTTATTAAATAATATTTCCTAAAGGGAACCCCACCTAAGTGGTTCTTTGGGATAGAGATATATTTTTATAAAAACTCGTCTTCTTGCTCTGAAGAGAAGAATTTTGTATTTATTCTTGTGAATATACTCAAAGCAATTGTACTCCTTGAAATAAAAGTTCTAGACAAAGTCAAAATGTCTGCTGATTCGAGAGAGTGGTGGTGAATGGAGTTACCTCCAGCTGGCAGCCTGTGACTAGGGATGTTACTCAGGGCTTAGTAGTGGGACCAGTCCTGTTTCATATCTTTATTGACAAATCCTCACGAAAGGGAAGACATTGAGAGCCTGGAGCATATCTAGAGAAGGGAGGTGGGGCAGGGTCTGGAGCACGAGTCTGATGAAGAGCAGCTGAGGGAGCGGGGGGTCTCAGTGTGGAGAAAAGGAGGATCCGGAGGGGACCTTCTGGCTCTGCACAACTCCCTGACAGGAGGGGGCAGCGGGGGGGGCGCGGGGAAGGATCTGCTCCCAGGGAACAGGGACAGGACAAAAGAAAATGGCCTCAAGCTGTGCTGGGGAGGTTTAGATAGGATATTGGGGAAAATTTCTTCATTCTAAGGGCTGTCCAGCCCTGGCACAGGCTGCCCAGGGCAGTGGTGGAGGCCCCATGCCTGGAGGGGTATAATAGACATGTAGATGTGGCACTTGGGGAGATGGGTTATTGATGGGCTCGGCAGTGCTGGATTAATGCTTTGACTCTTATAATCTTAGAGTGAAACCCAGTGTGGCTTGACTGAGCAGTGTCTTTGAAGCCTCAGCAGTTATTTTTGGAGAGACAAACCACAGTATTATTAATAAAGTGTATCAATGCACCTGAGTTCCAATGGATAGTTTTAACTGGCACAACTGGAGAAGTCCTAGAGCGAGGTTCCTACTGCAGCATATCCCACATGCACTGCATGACAACAGCATGGATCTTGGCTCATTCATACCCTCAGGAAGGTTATGCTGGTTATGTTTTGGATTTCAGCAGGGAGGCAGCAGCACAAGTTGATGGGTCTCTGAAGCCGAACACACTAACACGTGGCAGCTTGGGGTGTGAGTGTAGCTACAGCAGGACTGCTGCTTCGGAACCAACCTGAGTCCTCCCCATAGAGTTTCTGCCGCAGTATCCATTGTACAGCTTGGAGCAGGGCAAGGAAAGTTTTTGAGTTTGGGCATAAAGTAGATGTTTTGTTGGCCTAAAATAATGATAAAATAGCCCACTGAGTTTAGCTGCACCCCAAGCGCTGGCTCTCTGTGAACAGGAAGGATTCTTGCAGCATCTGAATCATCCCTGCTAATCCCATCCCTTCTCACACTTTCAGAAGATGTGAGAAAAAGCCCAACCTTTACGTCACTCCTGGTCATTGCCAGACATCTGGGCGGGCGGCGTTGGGCTGCCTTGTTGGGTGTTGATGGGTGTGAGACCGGTGATCCCTTGGCTTGTGCAACAGTGGGTTACCTGTAGGGATTATGCTCGCCATGCTGGGTCTATGCAGGTAGCCTGTGGCTACCTTCTGCCACCTTCTGAGGTAACCTAAGTGCTCATCGTTGGCAGTGCTACAGGCCTGTCTTCACCCAGCCCTCAGTGCAGGTCAGTCAGTGATTAAGATGAGTTTGGTTGGTGCAAAGTTTTCCCTGCTCTGCCTGGACCCTCGGGTCTCCCTTCGGCATTGAACTAGAAGGGGATTGTTGGTCATTCCCAGTTAACTGGGTTAACTCTGTGTCACAGGGCCTTTATTATCTGCCCTTCAGCTTTTCGCTTCCTCTCTCCTTCTCCTGTAATCCAGTTGTGACACAGGAACCTGTTCTGCTGGGTAACTGGTGACAGCTAATGGCAACCCCAGCCACAGCCTCATTGTTACACAGCCTTTCCCAGTGGGAAGATCCGGCAAAAATCGATTCTTGGAGCCTCCTTCCATTCTTGCTGTGACCCAGTTAGGATATGTGGTGACGCATCTTTTTCCCCCTCAGGCTTCCCTGCCTGTCTGTGAACTACTCTGGCCTGTCCCTGTTTATCCTCCAGAAACTTTTCCTGGACTCACGGAGAGACTCAGCCCAGAGGCCTGGCCCCCACACACCGACCTTTTTGCTCCTCTGCTCCACCTAGCAGAAGAATCCCAAAAGGGGACCTGAGCAGCCCCTGGAGCTGCAGATGCATCTTTCTGGTGCAGCACTCAGGTCCGCGTGCCCCTTGCTGCTCTTGCAGAGGGTTACAACTGCAGTAACAGCAGCAGCCTGGGGCTTATTGTGCCTTACACTTTGGATCAGAAACATCTATCAGGAATGCTCCACTTTTGGGCCTGTGCAGGATTTGTTTGGAGTTTTTTATCTGTCTTAACTTTTAGCTGACTCTCTTGATCTGGCTTGGGCTTTCTCCACCTATCCTGTTGCTCATCTGACTCCCAGCCCACAGCAGCCCTTCCAGCACCTGTGTTTTTCTCACTCCTGCACATGATTGAGAAACTGCAGAGCTTAGGGCCACATACCAGCCTGCCACCTCAACAGCTTGTGCCAGCTGGACGTAGATTGCCAGTCCAGCAACCACACAGCCAGGTCCTGGGGACACACCCCAAATAATTTGTCTCTGAGAGTGAACCTCCCTCATTCCTTCCATGGTTTCTGCTGGCACCACCTCTGTCCCTCTGGTGCAGTTCTTCCTCGCCTGCACCACCCACTGTCAGAGTCACCTTTGGCTGCCTCTTTCCTGCGGTGAGAGCAGCCGTGGTGTGTCTCCCAGGTGGCCCTGCCAAAGCCTTCCTGACACAATGGCTTTGCCTCCTGCATGAGTGTTACAGGCTCCTGCCAGGGCAGTTCTTCCCTGCCCATGACAAACTGCTTCACAGCAGAGGGTGTGTGTGGGGGGGGGACGGACAGGGACTAGAGGCTGGTGCTGAAGAAACTCAGCTGATGACCTGGTCACCATACAAGTAGGTGACAGGTGGCCATCAACCTGTCCTCAGGGCTACCGGCATGTCACTGTGCAGGGTTTCTGCCTGGGACACTGTGCTGGCAGCTCTCTGGAGGACTGAGCAGCCACAGCTCCCATAGCCGCAGGGGTGCTCCGTTTGACATCTCCCTATCCTTTTCAAACCTATCCCATCCCAGATCTGCCCTCTTGGTAACCCTGTCCTGGGGTTCTTGCCCACAAGTCTGTATATTTTATCCAAAACCCATTCCAGCCTCTTGGAATTCAGGCAAAGGCCAGCTGATGCTTGTTTTCAGGCCTGGGGCTGTCTGACCTAGAAAGCAACAGCAACAACTCCTTCCTGGTGCCTTGTGGAAGGATGGTGCTCGTGTGAAGGCTCACTGTAAACTCTCCAAAATGCTCTGGCTTTGTGCAGACATCACTGCTGTTAATGTTTCCCCTGGTCACTACATGGCTGGCTTGTTTTAAGACGGCATTAGAAGAAAAACCTTTCCAAAAGCAGCCACCAGCCACAGAACTGCAAAGAGATCCAAGTGTGAGTCCTCACAGCAACTTAAGCCATCCATCACCTCAACACTTCTTGAGGGACAAACATTTTCAGTGTCTGTGGCATGCCCAGGTGCCAAAGCTGGAACTGCCACTTGCACAGTGTCTGCGGCTGCCGCAGGGTTAAAAGCAACTCCCCTTTAGCGCACTCTGCAGCTGCAGCCCACAGGACAGCTGCCGTGGCAGTGCAGTCAGCTCCAGAGCTGACCCTCCTGTCTCCATAGGCCTGCTGCCTTCGCATGCCTCCTTGTCTTGGGCAATCTCAGTGCTTTGGGAGCCACGTGTCCCCCTCAGCGGGTTTCCTCAGAGTGCGTCAGCCACAGAGCTCAGGAAGCCTCGGTGACTGTCCTGGTTACATCACAGAGGCGGAGGACGTTTGGACAACTGGTCCTTGTCCCCGCTGAGGCAAGCCTGGGATTGCACAGCGCATCTGGCACCTCATCCCAGGGCTGCTCGTGAGAAGGGCAGGGATAGAGCTCAGGGAGGAGAGAGAGGAACTTAAGTGGGCTGGAAAGACTCACAGGTCATGTACTCATCACATATCTGACCTGGGTCAGTAGCAGTCATGCTTTGTGTCTATGCTGAAGAAAGGATGGGTGGATGGACCAATGAACAGAGGAAGGAGGGAAGAAAGGATGGACGTAAGGAAGGATGGATGGAAGGTGTTTCATCAGTAAATGTAGAAGTTTAGTCTTGCACAAATAGACATCATTATTTTAATAAAGCCAGTGCCAAACCTAAATTACCCCAACACTCTCATGATATAGTTTCATCCTATATGATTAAAAGATTTCCCAGCAAACTTGGAGATTAAGACAACTGATCAAAAAATACTGAGAAATGTCTGTGCCCTACCCTGAAGGATGCCAGTCTGATCCTTTTGACCCAGTCACCAGAGAGCATCAGCCTCTCGATAGGAAAATCCAGTTGGAATTTAGGAGATGAGATACAGTAGTGAACAGGCACCAGCCACAATTTGGAACCACCGTTTGTCCATGGACATTTGTTCCCAGTGGTCCTGTGACAGTGGCTCTTTCTGGTCTGGTTTGTTGGGCTGGTTGTGGATGCCCTTCATTATAATGGGAAGCTGAGGAAGTTGGAGAAGCCACATGAAGAGGAAGAGAAGTCAGTTCAGCTGACTCTTCCAGAGCTGCTGTCATTTGTGCGGTACAGGCAGGGAAATGGAGGTTAATTTCAGGAGAGAAAACTGGCTGATGGGAGTGGATATCCATCTGGATACACATGGCAACAGGGGGATAAGACTTCAGGTCACTGCTGAGAGGGGGACGATGGAAACTTGATTGAGGAGTTGTAATAAGGGGACAGAAAATCAGAGAATAGAGTTTCAATGAAGGCAAGAAAGGATAGTGAGGGTTTTGACTGCAAAAAGGATACCGAAGTGAAGTCTGGGGGAAACAGGACTCAGTACCTCACAAAATCAGGGCACCTGCAACCTCCCAAACCTGTGGAGCTCACTCGGGGTCAGCTCACCCAGCCCATGTGAAAGCTCACCAGGAGGAGAGGGGCATTTAAAGGGGGAAGGGCAAATATGAGAAATCAGACTGGTAATCGGACTCAGGATTGTTTCTTCTCCCAGCATATTCACCTATTTCTTTAGTTTTCCTTTCTGCTGTGATAACTGAGCTGGGGTATTTCATTTCGGCTGCTCCATCACTGGTCAAAGCTTGTTGTTTTTCTTCCAACTCACCCAGGTTGTTTTGTTCCAATGAATTCGTATCAAGCAGAGGAGAAACAAGTCTGTCCATCAGCTGGTATTCCTGACAGGTTCGGCGTCCCTTGACATTCCTAGCGCTGCTTTCGTTCCCATCTAGTGGCCACCTGGAAGATTACACTCCCAGATCCCCGGGTCCCGGCGGGAGTGTCAGCGTGCGGCTCGGGCATCGGGACGGAGGAAGGTGGGAGCACAGCCTCCCTGCCTTGTTTATGGGAGGCCATGGGGAGTTAGCTGGGAGATTTGCTGTGGAAAAGCAGTCTTTTATGCTCATCCTAAAAAAGATAGAGAACATTCTGAGCTTAGGAATACTTTTGTGTACATCCAAAAAGAACTGGAAATTATGGCTCTCAGCATTTTCTTAATGCAAAATTTGGAGCACTGCCACCCCCAACATGAATAAAATAATCATATTTTTGGCATAATGCCCCGTTTTGGATTAGAAATGGAAGCTGGAGAGCCAGACTTCCCAAAGGGGCAGATGCATGGCCTTAGTCCTGATCTGAAATGCAGAGCTTCTCTGGAAGGTTCTCACCTGTCCTTGGAGAGATTAATCACTAATGCAAGACTCAGTTTCCTGATATTTACAGCGAAGTTTTCCTTTCTTTGCAAACCAAAGGTGAAAATCAGCTGTCAGAGCTGTGCAGCCACCGAGAGCATTTTGTCAGTGTCATGCCTCACCTCTGCAGGTACCCTGAGCTCAGCCTGCCTTTGGCAGAGGCTGGAAGCCATGCCAGGCTCTGTGACAGTTTTTATTCACCCCACAGCCGCCCTTCCTGCAAATTCATCACCTTCCAAACGAGCTGCTCAGGCTCATGGTCTGAGAATGCAAGAGTCACCGTGCCCTCCCAGGGTTTTGGCAATGACCTCAGCCCTGACGCACTGAGCCCACCGATGGACACCCGGGATCTCTGATTGCCGTGGCAGTGATCTGGCAGTCGTGGGTGACAAGGAAATGCAGCCTGTGTCTCTCCTGGCATGGAGTGCAGACCCGTGTCAGGGAAGGCTGTCCCACGGCCTCCCCCTCTGCTGCTGAAGTTATGCTTTACCTGTCTGTCTCCCTTGCAGGTTTCTGCCCGTGGTACAGCATGGAGTCACCGTTTCCAGCAGCAGCGTTCAGGGGTTGGGGAGAGGCTGCCTTTGTGCCCCACTTGCTGCACCAAAGGTCTGGGATGGCCGGGCGAGGGCCGGCCGGTCCGGCAGTGCCGCGGAGCATAGCGACGGCGAGGTGGGTACGCGGCACCCGGCAGCCACAGCTGACAGGCACAATCCAGTCGGGCTGAAAAACCTCAGAGAGCCAGGACTGGGTTCGGGGGAAGGGCCGCAGGGACGAGAGCAACCACCCCCAGGGCTATGGGCACAGGCATGGTGGCTCTGTCCCTGAGGGCACACACTGAGGGAATACGGATCTTGTGTTCAGCAGTGGGGCTGAGACAGAGCCAGGTGAAAATCCCTTTTGTGGAGGCATTTTAAGGTTGAGCACAAGGCTATTGTTGCAGGCCAAGAGGGCCCCGAGCAACCTCAGCTCTCCTCCTCTCAGCTTCTTCCAAAACAAAGTGTTTTGGAAGTTGCTTCCTCTGTGGCTTCATGTGTAGCGCCTAACACCTGTGAAATGAAGAATTTGGCATTCACAGGGGTCAGGATACTTGAAATGTAATTCTTGAATTTTCACTGTGCGGCCAGTTCCGAATTTTCATACAATCTTATGCATTTTTTTCAGCTCAGCTCCTTTTAAGTGTTTTTTATTTTATTTGCCACCACTCTGCTAATGGGAGTGAAAAATAGCTGTCTGGCTGCAATGCTTAGTGGCCTATTTAGTGCGTGTTAAGATAAAACGTCTTTAATTCCTAAAATAATTTAACTGTAGTCAAACACCATTGAATTTTCTCCCTCTTTTTACACAGAAACATGTTAGTCCCAGGCAACTTGAGCTCTCAGCCCTGCACTTGCCACCTCCAGGTTTCCCCCTCCCTGTTGAAGCAGACCTCTGCTCCTGCTGAAACGTCCTGGGTGAAGCCTACAAGGAGAGGAACCGTGGAGACACTGGTGCATTGGTGATGTTGAGAGACATTTTAGGAATGGTGGGACCTCTTGTCAGCAAAGCACAGCTTTGGGAGTGGGATATCTGAGTGCACCTCAAAGCAGAGACTGGGCTTTTCTCCAGAGGGGCAGAATGTGCCTCCCTGCAGTCAGGCTTGGGCGGACCCAAACATGCCAGGATGGCATCATGGCGTGCCAGTGTAAACTGGGTCCTGTCCAAGGCCGTCAAGAATAGGGTTTTTCCTACATGAAGGCAAACCTACCTACAGGAGGAAATGAGCCTGTGCCTGGGGAACCTCCTTCGAAGCATGAGCGTGCAATCTTTATGCAAATGAGCCCTTACTCATGTGGTGTCTCAGCAGCCCTGTCCTGGGAACCTGCAGGCCCCACGCTGCCAGGACACATGTGACACACAGGCAAGGGGGGCTCCAGGTGAAACATGGGGAAGGAGGGAGACCAGGTGCTCTACCTGCCCAGGTTCCACTGACGGATGGAAGCAGTTCACAAAGCCCTCACTGACCCTGGCTTCAGCACGCTGACACAAATGCTCCAGCTGCCAGGACTGACTGATTCCAGCGGCACCTTTCTAGTTTGCCAAATTTCATGCCCCTTTGCTGGCACCCTGGCACAGTTCAAGGCAGCCAGCGTCACGAGGGTACAGCAACGGTAGCCAAAAGCAGGCACCACCAGCAAACAATGGGATTTCCAAGGGAGCATAACAAACATGCCTGTGAAATGGAGTGTTCTCCTGAACTTCTTTGCTTGCTCATGGCCTGTGAAAAAAATCAAAATCCAGAGTGATGTACGTAATTATTGTTGTGCGTAGGAAGCCTTGCCTGGGCTTTGTTCTAGGGAAAAAACTTAGCAATGGCAAAGGTGAGAGGAAAGGAGTTGCTAATTGCTGTAGGCTTCTCCTGTGATTCATTCTTTCTTCACATACCAAATGACTTCAAATAGGTAAAGAAAATTCACCACCTGATGCACTGATGGGAAGGCACTAGGAAGATCTAAAAGCAAAAAAGCTAAGACTTAAGCTGCACTTCCAGGGGACAATTCCCCAACAATCCTCACATGTCCTTTATTTCTCTGCTACTCTGGACACAATTGGAAATAATGTGCAAGACAGGGGGGAAACATCACAGTCTCTGTCACATGCTCCCAGTCCTCATGTGAGGCTGCATTCCCCCAAAACGAGCAGTGCTGTATAATTTGCTCACAGAGTCTCTGCTGTCAAATGAGCTGTGATAGACATCTCCCAGGTGACTTCACACCCCAGCCGCCAAGGTGAGGAAAGGGATATAACAAACTAAGTCAGAATCCCTACTGCAGCTTCCATCACCACCAACATGCTTTAGGACAGCCAGACTTCCTTGGCCAAGACCCTTAAAGGTAACCACCGATTGTTGCCACTCCATCTATACCACCATTTAGTGGCCTTTTGGTTTGGGGAGGCTTTTCTTAATTTGAAGATTTCTGCTCTGGCTTTTTCAGCTCAGTCTCTAAGACACTAGAGCAAAAACTCTTCTATTTTCCTGAGTATAGGCATCATTTTTCCACCAGCCATCCTGCCCACATAACTGTACCTGGTCTCCAAATCAGTGCATCCTGGGATTGAGCTGGGAGGTTTCCAAACTCAATGAACAGTAGTCCCACAGCTTCTGCTACCTTGAGCACGCTTCACATTTTAAGATTTTTTTCTCTTCTCTTTAGAATGAGGACTTTTTGAGCACTTGCAGAATGATCCAGTAGCTCCATACAGCTTTGGGAGGTGATGAGCTGGGTGCTCTCCTCTGCCAGGCACTGCTCTGAGCTGCAATACTGGAGATGTTAGAGAGATTATCTGATGATTTTGCTCATCTAACAATGGTGTGGTAAGCTGAATATGTAAAATAATGTGCATTGCAGGTAAAGCGTTATCATTCTGAAGGTAAAGGGCTACAGTAATGTTGCCAGGTAAATGAGCGTCAGTCAGGCATTGGCTGCAACAGCTGAGCCTTTGTGTCCTTAGAGATTCCTGTCTAAAGCACCTTCCCCTTTCTGTCCAGTGGGGTCAGCAGGGTGGGTTTGCTCTGGGGGAACCATTGAGGAGCCTGCCTTGGGGTGCATGTGGGGAGAGCCACGAGCCTGCCCTCTTCAGAGAGTCCTGGGAGAAGTTCCTGCAAATGGCCCCAGGAAAATGGAAGAAAGGGCAGCAATTTTCAGTGCTCTGCAGCATGGCAGGACATGGTATTTTAGAGAAGATTGTTAGCTGAGGGACAGCTCCCCATCCTAATGTAAATCCAGTATTGCTTCACCCAGGTCCTGGCTTCAGGCCCTTAAAATTACTGCTGAGGTCAGAATGTGCCCCCGAGCATTTGCAGATCGAGCCATCGCACAAAAATGAGTGGGTGAATGCTGGAGTATGTGCTTGGTCAAAGGAGAGCTGTTCAGTGCACGCTGTGTAAAACAGAGCAGTTGGATCCCAGGACAGCGTGCTAACAGCAGGCAACTTCCCAAAAATCTTCCTAGCAGGTGGCAGGATGGCTGTCCCGGGCAGGCTTGCAGCACGTTACCCATCCCTGAAGCAAAACCAAGCCCTGGCATGTCCTGCTGAACTCTGCCTAGTGCCAGTGAGAGGCAGTGACTGGAGCCACAACATGGCACAGGGTATTTCGCAAATGATCAGGCTGCATTCCCCATTGCCTGCCATTCAGAAAAGCCTGTGGAAAGCAAGTGTAAAACCCCACTGCTGTGATTTGGTAGCATCACACCCCTTAGCACTACTGCATGTTTCATCATATTAAGCAGGGATGCTCGGTGTCCCTGGAGTTGATGTTGTCTGAGAAGGTACCCCTTAGATTTTCAAGAAGGACTGTCTTTTCATTTGTATTGATATAAGTGAGAGAAAATCCCACAAAATCTTGTCATCACAGGGCCAGCAGATTCTGTTCTTTTTGGTTTTTCCTCCTTAGACATGCTCCAAAAGACATGCTCAATAGCGGAGTGACGGAAAACACAGAGCACTGGTCAGACTTTCCCGGCGGAACAGAACATAAATTATTCCCTTTCTGAACAAGTTTTGGTCATGTGGTCCCTGCTTCAGTTAAGTCTCCGGGATAGGACTGGAACACAGGGAGAATATCACCATCTTAGGAAAAGGATTCTTTGCTGAGGGCTTTCTCGGCAGGGAGGCACAGCCACCTCAACGCCTGCGTGTCTCAGAGGCCAACAAACTCTACCAATATCAAGAAAGGCAATATCCAGGTCTTTCCCTTCCTTCCTCCCCAACACCCTGGCTACGCACTTGCAGCAATCTTGATTTACATCAGCAGGAACCAGAGTCACACATGCCTCACTTCAAAGCTCCCTCCCTGCCTCTGAGGGAGCTGCTGATAGCAGCAGATAGTGGTGTCTGCAGCTCACAAGTGAAGTGAAAGTCTGGTGAGCTGCCCAGACAGACACCACTCCGGTTTGAGTCATTACCCTTTCCACCTGTTCTCAGCTGGATGGATGAGAAAGGATAACTCATGTTCAAACACCAGGTCAGCTGTGCCCGCCCTTGCAAAATAAACATTTGATGTCAGTGAAGAAAATTAATGGGATGGTATTTCCGATACTTCCTTTCCCTTCACGCATTTCTCGGGGGGTTTATCAAAAGTAAAGAGAGTGAATAATAAGATCTCAGCAGGCACTCAGACTCTCCTGGAAGAAACAATGTCCAAGTGTGCTCGCCGAGGCCCGGCAGCTGTCAGCATGAGTGGCACTTCTCCTCCAGAAGTCCATGCCTATGCCCCAGATCATCACGGCATGGCTGGGAAGAGAAGACTGCGTGGTGGCCACCCCCTATTCCACAAACAAGGACAGGCATCAGAGGAGCAAAGAGATGTCACCAATGTCATCTGCACTGGGTGCTGCCACATGCTGTCTGAGCACAGGCTGCGCTGAAGGTTTTCAAAATGATGGTTGAGGCCCAGGGAGGACTAGCCGGGCTCCTGAACAAACCCATCTCGTCTCATTTCACTGCCAGCCTATGGAAAACCAGGTCTGGCTCAGGGCAGGTGCCAAGAGAAGGCTCTGGCTGTGCCCAAGCATGCAGCCCCCTGCACAGGTTCCCTGCTCATCTCTAAGCTGCACCCATTGGGGCTCGCCAGCCTTTGGGGCAGCTCCCTGTTCCCTGGGACCAGCTTCATGGAACAGCCAGAGCAAGGGCTCTCCGAGTAGCAGCTCCAGCCGGGGTGTCCTGCCAGAAAACCCCAGGTGCTGCCGGGAGCGAGCGGTGGCTCAGTAGGTGGCACTCTGCATCCACAGGGAACCAGCACCTTCTCAAAGGTGAGCCCTGCCCTTGCAGCCCCGGCAACCTGCCCGCAGGCCTCGCTGCAGTGGGGCAGCCCAGAGGGGTGAGCCTTGCAGCCCTCCTCAAGGCTTCTCCTCCTTGCACCATGCCTGGGGACATCCTCTGGAAGTTCATCCTGGAGACAGAGTCCAAATGTCCTTCCAGCCCTGGAGGAGGGCAATGGCCAAGTTTAGTGCCTTTTCCCTCACAGCACAAAGAAGAGCTGGGGCTTGTGGGAAATCCCACCCAGAATGTCCTGAAACATGCGGCCTCTGGAGAGTGCTCTCTCCAAGAAACAGCCAAGCAGGGCTTGGCCAGGATGCTGCCATTTGAACTCCCCTGATGTCCCACCAGAACCTCTCCGTGCATAACTGGGTACCCATCACCATCTTGCTGCACTTCCTGGACTCTGAGGAGTTGTGCTGTCGATGCCAGGCTGCCCCTTCTTCTTCAAGGTCACAGGAGTAGCAGGAGGAAGTTGATGAAGTGACAAATTCAAAGCATGCCAAGCCAAATTCCTCGCTGCTGGCAGTCAGTGAGATGGAGCTATCAGCTGGAGACTGGAGAAGAGAGGGAACACGGTGAGTCAGCCGCTGGATATGCTGTGTTTGGTCTCTAAACAGTGCAGGTAACACGGGCAATTGCACTTGGGGCATTCAACCTTTCCCCCGCTAAGCCTCTTCCAGTTGCTCAGCAGTTTGCCAAGCGCAGCAAACAGGGCTGGAATGTTCAGTGCTCGGTATATTCCTCGAACTGGACTTAAAAAAATTAAAATGTTTCCAGTGAATCTCTGATTAAAAAAAAAATGTGAGAAATATTTCATTTTAACAGCTGAAAAATAGAAAATTCATGAGGGAAGCTGTGGTGCCTGCCTGAGGAAGCCAGCCTTGAGCACAGCAGGAGGGAGGGAGGGAGGGAGGGAGGATTCCTGGCTGACAAACCTTGCTTTGGCCATTCTCAAACCGCCAACCTCATGTTTCAGCAGAAGAGACCCTAAGCCCCAAAGCCTCTGCCTTTGGAAAAATTCCCCTCACATGCAAATGATCTCTGTGAACTGCAGGCCCTGAGACCTACTGAGGTCTTGCGGGAAGGGAAAGTCCCAGTCCGAGGGGGAAAGGAGGAACCCTGTGAAGCCTCTGGCTGTCCCCCAAATAGCCCAGGAGCTGCTTGTTGAATGCCTGCGGAGCTCTCTGACTTGGGGTTGCAGTGATGAGCAGGATCTGCCTTTTCTCTGCTGTACCTCTGAGGACAGGCAACAAAGGGGAAACACAACAAAAACCCCAGCAGTAAAGCTGTCAGCTCATGCCAGCCAGTTTCAATTGCACCATACTCAAAAGGGCTCTCGAAGGGTTGCTGGAGCTGTCTGTGTCAGGTTAACATCTGAGTGACTGATTCAGCATCTTCTTTTCCAGACTTCTTGGGCATTGCCTCTTGGGATTGGCATGACCTGGCAAAGACACACAGGGAGCCACATATCGTGTGTGCCTGTGGAAGAAGGGAGAAGGTTCAGTGACTGAACGAGTTGGATCCGCGCCACATCGAGCAAAGGCTCCGTCAGCTTCCCGACCTGTGAGTAACACTGCGTCCTCTCTCAGTTAGAAGGTCCAGATCCTCCTTTCCCAACGCAGCATTGCCACCCACTGCCCTCCCACCCTGCTGTACTGTGGGACCAGAGCAAGGGGGTACCAGTCCCTTCATCCTCGACCCCCTGGGCTTCTCTGGTTCCCATGCTAGACCAGCACGTTACAACCTGCTGTCCCAGCTTTTCTCCCCTCAAAGCAACAGTTTCCGCTACAACTACCTGAAAGGAGGTTGTAGTGATGTGGAGCACCCAGTCGCTTCTGCATGCAGTGAGAGTACTAGAGGAAATGGCCTTAAGATGAGACAAGAGAGATTCAGATTAGATATTAGAAAAATGTTTTCACTGTTTGGGTACTCAGGCACTGGAATAGGTTGCCCAGGGAGGTGGTGGACTCACCATCCCTGGAGGTGTTGAAGAAGCATCTGGGTCTGGCGCTGGGTGATGTGGTTTAGTGGTTTAGGGGTTACAGTGGCAGTGCTGGGTTGACGGCTGGACTTGGTGATCTTACAGGTCTCTTCCAGCCTTGGTGATTCTGTGATTCTACAGCAGGTCTGCTTCCTGCTTCTTCACACAACAGCCCGGAGAGGTGGCCGTGGGGAGGTGCCCTCCGGGGAGCTCTGCCGGGGCAGCTGAGAGTCGCAGTGCCCCCGAGGAATACATTTGTCCCTGCCCGGTGGGTGCCACCGCTTACTCAGCCCTTACTCATGCGCTGCTCAGAGAGACGCAACCACCGAGGCGAGGGGGGGGGGGGGGGTGATGGCCGGGTTTATCGCTGGAAAACATTCCTCCGGGAGACGCGGGGAGAGCAAGGAGCAGGGAGCCAGCCGACAGACAGGTGTGCCTGCAATAACCCGGCGCGTCCCCGACGCCGTGACCCGCGCGGGATCCAGCTTGCCCAGGGAAGCTGTGGGTGCCCGATTCCTGGAGGTGTTCAAAGCCAGGATGGACGGGGCTTGGAGCAACCCGGTCTAGTAGAAGGTGTCCTTGCCCACGGCACGGGGTGTAATGAGGTGGTATTCAAAGTCCCTTCCAACAAAAACCATTGTGAGATTCTGTGATTCTGGGGCTCTGTCATTCTACGATTCTACGATTCTACGATTCCGCCCCGCTCCGCCCCATCCCGCTGACGCCGCTCCACGTCCGCGCCCCCAGCTCCAGCCGCCCATAAAGTGGGCGGCGGCGGCAGGCGGCTCCTCATGGAGCCCTGTGCGCCGCCGGCACCTGTTGTGATACGGCGACTCCTCACCCCGTTCCCTCAGTGTCTCTGTCGCCACCCGCCCCGGGACGGACGATGCGGGCCGTGGTGCTGGTGGCCGCGCTGGCCGTGCTGGCAGGTGCGTGCGGGGACGGGGTGGGGGACATCGGTGCTCGGGGGAGCCCGCGCTCGCGCCTGAGGGGAGCTCGGGGCTCGCCCCTCAGGGGGGCGCGCGCCTGAGGGCAGCCCGCGCGCGGCGGCGGCCGTTGGCGGGAAAGCGCTGAGGCGAGTGAGGGACCCCGCGGCGAGTGAGGGACCCCGCGGCGCCGCGCTCGGTGGCGGCACCTCTGGCCCCTGCTCACGGCGCCCTTTCCCCTCCCTCACAGCGAGCTGTGCGGCCGCCGGGTCCTCGCCCAACGCTACGGAGCCGCAGCGGCACGGGGAACGGGAGCCCGGGAGCCGCGAGGGAGAGCCCGTGCCGGGCCCTGACTACGAGGAGGATGAGGAGGAGTACGAGGAGGCGCCGCCCGTCCACCAGTACATCGTGGACGACTTGATCCGAGGTGAGTCGGCGGCGCTGGGGCTGGGATCTCGCAACTTGCGAGCCCCAACTTACGCCTTTTCTCTCTTGTAAACGCTGCTGTGCTTAGCTCGTGGAGTATGGAGCAAAAACACGCTTGTGCTTGAAGCTGCTGCTTTAGAAATAGCTGTCAGGTGTGGAAACCTAGCGTGAATGTGCCCAGGGTGTGTGGAGGCTGCAAGTTAGCTGGTAGCTTGCTGTGTGTAGCTTTATCTCCTGATAAACCTGACAGGAGGGCTGTGGTCAGGTAGCGACCACCTGCTTAGTGTAGAAGCATCAGTGGAGTTTATAGGTGCTGTTTGGCCCTAAAGATTTGTTTTACATCAAGTTGTTTGTCTTGCTCCAAGAATTTTCTGGGTATTTTCCAATGGTGGCTTATTTGGGTTGGAGTCAACTGAAATTTCCTGGGAAAGCAGACACTTAAATCCCTTAAGTGGCCGCAGGAAAGTTTGTTAAGCGTCTTTAGGGCAATGCATCGCTGTCAATAGCTGTTGTGTGTATTTATTGTAATTTGCCCACTTGCTGAGCTGTGAGGAGATCTGAGCAGTCCGCCTGACTGTGGGAATGGGAGTATTTTGTTGGTTCGGGGCTAAGTGCAGTTGCAGTACAAGCCAGGTATCTACAAGTGATTTAAACCTCAGTAGGTGTGAGTAGGCTGGTTCTGTTGCCTCCAGGGTGGAGGGACTGTTGATTTTTCCTGCAGAAACACCCTGAGACTTGAATGTGACTAAAGGACCTCTTAAATGAACGTTCTGTGTGGTCACTTGAGGGAATTTGTGGACTTTTTCTTAAGTTCTCCATAAAGATCTCCAGGGGAAGCACGCCTGTCGGTGTTATCGAGCAGTTCAGCCTGTAAAACTACTGGCTTGGTGACTTAAGTGTTGTCTTAACTGCACAGAAACCAGACTTGTTACCTAAGGTGGTTGGTTTGTAGACCAGCTCTTCTGCTTGGCATAAGGTTTATCTGTGGATAAACCTTGAAGCTGTTATGATTCAGCTGTGGATGGTTTTCCTGGCCATGCAGCCTGCATACAGGGACACAGAGATCAAGCTGACAAGCTGAGCCTGGGAGAGGGAGGAAGGGAAGCGGCCTCAATTATGAAAGCACGAACCTAAAGATCAAGTCAGACGGGACAGAACAGGGGCCTTTGACTGTCAGGAGTGAGCTAACACTTCTAGGCACAGGAAACCTTGCTGCAGGAACTGTACACCTCGTTTACATATTAATATAGCTCATACCATTTTAATCAGACTTCTGGTGGCTGAAGGCATTTTTGCTTTTAAGTAACTTCAAGCCAGGCTTGTTGCTCTAGAAGTTAAAATGATCAGCTGTCTAGACAACAGTGAACTACACCTTGTTTCTTTGTATGGGCTCTCAGCACCAGAAATACAGGGTTAGGAAGTAGTTAGATCCAGTTGTGCTCTATTGTTGTGATTGCCTGTATGCATAGAGCTCTGGGTAAAATATTAGTCATCCAGAAATGATTTTCATTAGGTCTTCAGAGTACAAGAGCAAAATTGAAGCTTGTTGTAAATAGCTCTGCTGTTTCTCAGAGCCTGTTTAAATTCCCCTGGGTAACTGTTACTCCTGAGCAGCAGTGTTGCACTGCGAGGGCTGGTGTTACAGGTAGCAGTGCAGGGGGCGGGTTCTTCCCAAAAACTTTCTTTGCAAAGTTAGTCCAAACTAGTGCTATTGAACTTTGATTGCTGCATGGGACAGCTCTGGAGCTTCTGACCCTTAGTCAGTGGCTAGTTTGTTCTCCTCAGCGAAAGGAGCATGATTGGCCTTGCTTAAATCCAAGGTCTACTAAGTCACCAGGATTTTAAACCACACTCTTCTAGAGGTTTGTCTTAATTGAGATAATGAGGGGCAGCAGTAAGCGGCAGAATAAATAGCCTGACTCTCGCAGACTCTTGCCTTCACTCCTTCCCTGCGCTCAGCATCTCTCACGAAGTAGGGGAACTGGAAAGGAACTCTCTCCTGCTGAAGACAGCACTGCAGGTTGTTTAGGAGAAACAAGTACGCCAACCGGGACAGCAAGCTGCTTTGCCTCGGCAAGTGCCCAGGACTATCTAGCGAGTTACAGTGCCTTTCATCACTGATGCAAATGGAGAGTTTAGAGCCGTGGAGCTATTAGCCTTGTATCTGAGTCCATGTAAAACTAGAGGATGGCTTGGCTCAGCATGAACTCCCTGTTCTTTACAGGCCTTTGCTTGAAGCTGTGCTGTTGCACTCAAGTATCTTATGCTGTGAAATGCTGCAGTCCTGCATCTCTGCTGCTCTTCATCTTTGGTGGCTCTTGGCTCATCTGCTCGTACTGCCTCTGGTCTGCACAGCACAGGACTTAAGGATAGCAGAGTTGTGCTTTAATGAGCTGCTGAGCTTGCTGCCTTTGTGCTGGGTGTGAGATGCCCAGCAGCATTCTCACTTGCATCCTGTGCTTCCTGGTCGCAGATTCTCCTGCAGCGTTGGTCCTCCTTGCTCTCACCAAATTCTTTAATTCCATTTTCTCAGAATTGTGCTTTCTAGCACTTTTGTACCGAGTCATCGTGTCCTTTTTTCAGTGGAACCTGTGGTTAAACCCAAGCCAGCAAAGAGGGGGGGAGAGAAGAATGCTGGCAAATCAAGAAGGAAGAAAAACAAAGGGAAAAACAAGAAGAAAGGGACTCCCTGTGAAATGGAATACAAAAACTTTTGCATCCATGGAGAATGCATATACCTAGAACATCTCCAGATGGTGACCTGCAAGTAAGTTACTTGTACCTTGTGAGTTAGGTGTGATTGCCATGAGCCAATGGCATATGAGGGCTCAGAGGAAAAATCAGTGTCAACGTGGCGTAGATCCATCTCCTGCTGTATTTTGACTGAGAATCTTTCTGCCATGTAAATTAAGTGATGATGGAATCTGAGATGCATAACAAGCCACTGAACTCATCAGTTGGTCATAAACTCAAACCAAAAGAATGAAAAGGCGTGTCTTTCTGGAACATCACACCCAAACTAATCTCGACTTGTTGAAATGCTGACAAACCTTGTGCTAGAGCAGTGACTGCATTTCATGAACACGCTCTGAAGTGAGCATCTCGAGATTCATGGGAAACTCGGAAGATGTCTAAGTCAGGTCTGAATATGTGTGGGTGTCCTTGGCTCCAGACAGCACAAGAGCTGATAAGAACTTGTGTTAATATTTACTTTCAGGTGTCATCAGGATTTTTTTGGTGAGCGCTGTGGTGAACAGTTCATGAAGACTCAAAGGAAGAATGATGTGGCAGACTACTCAAAGACTGTGTTGGTAGTGGTAGCTGTTCTGCTTTCAAGCATCAGCTTCATTACTGTACTTATCATTGTGATAGTGCAGTAAGTATTATCCTCTTTGGTGTCTGTCTTCCTTAAGTGTGAGTGGGGCTTGTGCCCGATAACCCCAGAATGTGTATGGCTCATCTGAATTACCTTTGTGAAAAGCATCCAGAAAGGATGAGTTCTTATCCTAGCTTGGATGTGTCTGGAGGGTAGAAGCAAGGTCTGTGACCCTTATATTGTAAACCAAGAACGTTTCTGCTCTTGCTACAACCAAGATAGAGTGCTGCAGAACATCAGCAGGAAGCCCAGGAGGAGCATTAATGCTGACACAGCAGTGCCTTCCCTAATCCTTGTGGAGAAACCTGCAAGCAGCAATGTGACAGCCTTATGCATGGCTATTATCCAACAGCTGCGTACACAGGTGGAGGGTAGGAAATGGTGCTCTGAGAGTCCATTTATTAATGGATGTTGCTGGGCTTAAATACTTACACTTGGAGGGAAAGCAAATGGGGAGACAAGTGCTGGTGGTCCCAAATTCTGCTTGCTGTTAATGTGGAGGGAACACTATTTCAGCTGTACCAGCTGCTGCAGTTTAGTGTGGTGGGTCATCAGAATCTGGAGTCCTGTTGTGAATAAATTCAAAGAGCTTTTCTGGGTATGTGTTTCAAACCATATAACAAACTGAATATTGGAACAGTCCTCCAGTTCTGCCACTGCAGCTCCAGCACTGTAGGGCTTGGGATCTTGTAGAAACTCCAAGGTTCAGTCTAATTTTAGATCTTGATGAAGCACATCATCTGAATTGGGTACGTGCTGTACCCTTTCCTGCAATTCAGGAAACAAGGTGCACGTTTGTCATTTCACTGTTACTTCATATTTAACTCTGAACTTGAAGAATGCTGGGGTGAACACTTGTTCTCTGAACACTGCCTCATTCCTTGCTGTCAGGACAGATAACCAGTTCAGTAGTGCTCTAAGAGCAAATGATTATTGGTGGTTTCTGAATTGCATTTGCTTCATGTTCTGAACCCTCACAAGCTAGGAGCATGCTAATCTGTACCCTCATCCAGACAAGCTGCTTGGAATAGTCACTAGAAAAACACTGGAGAAATTGGGGCGAAAATCAGTAAGGGGCTTCCTTATTACGTATTTAAGGGACAGGGACTAGACTTGAAGCCTGCAGTGCTCTACTGTGGAGAGGAGAAAGGCAGTGTGGTTTCTGCAGCTATAAGCTAAAGCCACTCGGAAATCTGTCACCCAGAAAATCTCCTGGTGCTTTGCTCAGTCCCAGCAATAACCTCTCTTCATCTTGCTCCCTAATCCGTTTTAAGTCAAGAAGCCTTATCTCTGTGAGGCACAAGTGTCGACATCTAGTTCAGGGGTTCCTTGATTTTATCAGCAGGTACTGCTTGATGCTGAATGCTTAAAAACTGTCTTGCTTGAAACTCCCTCGTGCCAAGGAGTTGCTTGAGGATTCAAAGAACACGAGTCTAAATGCTGCAGAGGATGTGGAGGCTGGTGACAACAGGATGTACATCAGGGTTCAAAATGATCTCTAACATGCCGTAATTCCACAGGGTCAGGAAAAAGTGTCCTCAGTATGAAGAGAAAGAAGAAAGGAAAAAACTCCGACAAGAAAACAGAAATGGCCATGTTGGTGTGTAAATGGGGAGAAAGCAGGTATGAATGCTGACTTCAAACACCTTTCAGTCCTTCCAGGCTGTATGGGAATTGCATGCTTGTTTTGCAAAGCTGATGTTTGCTTTTAATGCTCCAAGTGTCTTGAAACACATAGGTTATATGTGAGCAGCTGGCTTGGTTTTCTGGTTTCTCAAAACCACCTGAGTTGTACAAGTTACTCAACAGCTCTGTTAAATTTCTGGCTGTATTAAAGACCAAGTGAATATGGGTAGCTGTACTGAGATAAGTGGAGCTAAGAAGAAAAAGTCCTGAATATCTGGGCAGAGGCAGATGTAGTGCAGGAAACAGTGGTAGACTTCAGTCGTGGAAGATGGTGCCACAGCATCGTCACCTCTTAGAAGAAAAGTACTGAGCTTTTTCATATCTTTCCTGCAAGGAGAGTTTCAGGAAGTTTCTGGTGCTCAGAAGCTGTAGACCAAAAGAAAGCTGCGAATTCTGTGAGCATCACAGATATCTGCTCAGTCAAGTTTGATACTGTCACAGCAACTGAGGCCCAAAGCTCCTTGGCCTAAGTGGATTGCATATGGGAGTGATCTAGTGGATTTTAGTGAGCAGGCAAGTTGGTCTCTTCTGAGGCCAAGTGTACCTAACAGCAGACTCAAGGACCAATACTGATTAGGAGTTACTACAAGCTGAGGAGGAAGCCTGAAAAGTTCTGGCAGAACTGCGAAGTTTTGCTTTGCCACATGCCAGCTCTAGACATTTTCCAGCTTTGTCCAGTGACAATTGGAGGGTTTTGCTCAGAGCTTACTTGAAGCTGAAGAATATGTGGCAGAGTGTCCTCAGGTGTGTGCACATCCTTAACCTACCTGCCTTGCATGTAGGTTTGCCATGGTGCTAGCACAGGGTGCTTGTGTCTTGGATGGTGATTAATGTGCCTGGTCTGCCTGTTACAGAACAATTCTGAAGTGGCCATTGCCAAGCTGCAGGGTACCTCTGGCTTCCTGACACATCCACCTGGACACTGTGGGCTGGAGCTGTTGCCACTAAGCCCTGATTCATCAAGACAGAGGCTGCTGCAAGGAGATGTCAACAGGCCACTTGCTGCTGAATCACTTGCTGGGGAGACCAGTTATCACTGCATCTTGGCACAACAGTGTGGAAGGAGCTGGCTCTGTGGGGGACAGGACCTGCTGTCAAGACCTGCTAGAGACTACTGCTACTGAGCCTTCTCTCTCTGTGCTGGAGCTCCAGTCTCTGCTGTTGTGTGGATGGGCTTTGTTCTCTTAGCAAGTCTCCTTTGGCAGCTCTAACTCTAAAGGGGAGAACCCGTTGCCGCTTTCAGGAATGGATGGAGGGGACAAAATTCCCTTCCTTCCCTCTACCAAAGTGAAAAAGGGAAGAGGTTGGGATGGCTTCTCTCCCTAGACCTCAGTGGATGAAAAACCTAATTCTGTTGTCGCTGTGCTCCCCGTCCATATTGGCTTCCAAGAGCTTCATCTCTTGTTGTGACTTTCAGGGCGTTGGTGACAGATCTTTGTCAGCCACACCTGGGTTCTGTTACTGTGTGTGTGGAAGTAATCCCTCTGAGTTTTGTAGGACTTGTGGTGTGAGTGGAGCTATCCATTTGCGCGTGTGCTAGCCCGAGTTAAAATTAGTCTCCTCAGGATGCTGAGACAGTAGATGCAAGACCTGAAGCTTTGTATCTGAAGGAAAAGATCCGTGCTCAAACCGACTGATAAGCCTGGACCCATTTGTTCTAAACACAAAGCTACTTCTGTTAGATACTTGTTGCTGCTTTAAGCAGTGCTTAGATATAAAATGCTTCACATCAGATCCCATCAGTTGAACTTGACTAAGAACTTGTTCCTTTGAAGAATTAAATTTAGGCACTGATGCTTTGCAAGCAGTGGTCTCTTGTGCTCTACCTTCAGGTGTGAAGAACTCATCTTACCTCAATCTTTTCTGACCCAAGTGTCCTTCGTTTCTTAACTGTCCATGCAGTCTTGAGCACAGAGTATTATTTGAGTTCAGTTTCTTCTTGGAAGAGTGATTGTGTTCTGTATAAACAGAGCAGAGTTCTTCTGGTAGCAGAGAAACACCATTAATTGTCAAGTTGTATCTGTAAATGTGTAAATATTTATTACTGTATTTAATATTTAATGTTTCCATAACAAACTTATTTATTTTATAATTAAACTTTTTACATAACCTAATCGTGGTAAGATTTTTTTCCTTGCTCTCAGGAGTACATGTAAACACTTGAAATTAGAGCTTGGTTTCTCTTCAAAGCAGGAATTTCAACACTTGGGAGCACAAAGTACTGCTGTGAAGAACTGCAGCCATGTGTCAGGCATCGGCTTGGTGCTCTTACAAGAGTGCAAGCTGTTTGTAAACAAAATGTACAAGTGCAAGTACCTGTTTGGGTAGGAAATCCATTTCATTCAGCTACAAGGGATCTTCTAGTTACTGAATTAGGGAGAGGCTAAGTCAGCCATCTCTTTGGAAGCGAAACTCCAGACTGAGGTTTGAGCAAATGTGTAGCCCTTTGCACTTGAGTCAAGAGCTGGAATATTGAATGGCAAGAGCCTTTCATCTCTGTGCGGTCGGAGAGAATTTGGACAGCAGTTTGAAACCTGGTCTTAAATAAATGAGGAAAAGCAGCGTAGCCTCAGGCCTGTTACTCCCTAAGCAGGGAGGGAGCCTTGGCCTCCACTATCTGCTTGGAATTTCTTTTCTTCCGTGGTATTTATTAGTCCCACTATGTGCTAATGCTCCCTCTAAGCACTTCTAGCAGTGAGCTGGGGTCTAAGTTCAGAGTTGCCTGAAAAAAAAAGTTTCAAGGAGGCGAGTTTGGCTTTATATAGTTAAAAAGAAGGGGATGAAGAACATTGTTTTGAGGCCCTTTTTTCATAAGCATCTTCAAGAGGTGTTGATGGCTGGGGCTTAGCTTGAACCAGAGCTGAAAAAAAACCCCAGCAATTGGTTTCAATTGGGATCCAAGTTGTGTATCCAGTGTAGGACTAGAGCTTAGTTCTGCTTGGAGTTGCTGAGATGCCTTGGCCTCCTGAGTTGGCCAAGGAGTTCCCAGGCTCTGAGAGCAGCCTGTATGGTATGTAGCTGAGGTACAGGTAAAGTATTGCAACATCTCTTGGGAAGATTGCAAGACTTCATTCCAGGGAACTTGCTTCATTACCAAAGTAAACAGCACTTCTCCAAGTGGCTTTTCCACAGACATTTGCTATTAGAGCTCTGGCAAGAAAAGCTGTTTCTGTCAGCGCTGCCAAGATTTTTTTGCTTTGGAGTAAACAAGCTTGATCTCAGTGGTAACCAAGCCATGGCCTAGTGAGACTGGGGATGGATTGTAAGTCCCTTTTAAAAGCCATCAGACTCTTTTCCAGAAACTTTTCTCTCTCTAGTCTGCATTTTGGGGGAAGTACCAAGTTTTTTAGTTGTTAGGCTAAACCAACGCTAGCGGAGGAAACACAGCTGTTCTCTCTGTTCCCAGCTGCTAAGCCTGACAGGAGTGAAGCTACCAGTGTAAGTTGTAGATTCCGTCTGTTGTGTACTTTTAATACTCTGATTACTGAGTGGACTAGAACATATTTTCCAAAAATAATCAGTTAGGAACTGGAGAGGCAACAGTGGAGGGCAGACTTTATAGAAGACTTGTTCCTGTCTAAGGATTTAGATTACAGCCAAGTTTTCGGAGAGGTTGTGCAGCCAGCAGCTCTACTGCAGAGCTCTTCTTTGTGCTTTGCTCGTGGTCAGTCACATCCAGCACTGCGGTAGCTTTTGCTAGCAGAGCTTTGCTGTGCCTGAGAGATGATGGTGTCTCATGCAGGGCAGGGAACTGCCCGTATTCCCTGTGGTGGCTTGTTGAGCACTTGGAACTGTTTTCTGTGTTTGACAAATTTAGTGCAGGGAATTGAGGGCAAATATCCCTGTCCATGAATGGCATAGGTAATTATAAATCCAGAACTGATGTATGTAAGAAAGTAAAAATTCCCTTCATTATGCTTTAATCAATTATAAGTTCTAGCAAGCAGTAATGTGTTTTTCCTACTTGAGTTATGGCCCTGGCTAATAACAGCCTGCTCCCAGCTTCTGAATAGAAGTGTGATGCAGGAGCACCATATAGACCTACAGTGTCCAGTGGGTTCTTTGCGTAAAAGAACCCACAACAGATGGGTGGAACTGAGTGTCTGGAAGTCTCTTGCTGTCCAAGGATGCTGTGCTTGTGTGACAAGAAAATCTGATTTGCTGCAGGGCAAAGGCAAAGATAATTTTTATTGTTGATCCTGCACAGCCACGTCTGCTCTTCAGGATGTACATCATCTGGCTTTTGACCTAATCCCCTCACCATGGAGTTACCTTGGTTTCACTGAGCATGCCTGGATTTCTGGTCCCACATTTTATTAATGAGTTATGCCTCCAGATTTTTCTTGACCTTCCATTGACAATGTTACTTTGAGAGGAGTGCATCTGTGTCCTTGTCACCTGTAGCTGCTTCAGCTAAGACTTGAGGGAGGAGCCTCATGTTCTTGCACAATTTTCTGCACACGGGGCTGATTTGGCAAGGTATTTTTGATATCCAGATCAGTATCCAGGGATAATGTGATGGTCATGCCTTCTTGCACAATTCCTTCCTCTTTCCTGAACGTTTTGTTCTCTGTGACCATTGTAGAAAGAGCGATAGCTCATCACGGTGTTATCTATTGTGCACTTAATGGAGCTTTTGAGTGTTTTACATTGTCTGTGACTGGGGAGCTTCCTGTCTGCTTCTGGACTTGGCTTCCCTCCTCCCGCCTACCTCCTAGTATGCCCCTTTTCCCTCAGAGCAGTAGCAGATGTTACTCTGAGTTTAAGAAGTTTTCCTTGGTAAATCCAGATATCCATGGACATCTGTAAAGGTGTTTGTACTGTCAGTAACCCCAGATAGCTGTGCAGCGGTTTGCTTCACCCGCACTTGAGTTGTTTGATGCCATTTCCAGTAACTGGTATAAAGGTTTGAGTCCTTAAAAGACTTTGGGTGTTTTTTATAGCAATATACTTAGCTAGCCTCTTAGCGCTACTGATACTTCAGTAAACTCCCTGAGCAGGCATGTCTGAAAGCAAGGCTGTGAACTGGGACAGATGCTTGCCTGTCTTTGGAGAGGGTTTCTTGATGTGCTAACAGTATGTCCCACTTCAGAGAACAAACCTGCACTCACCTGGCTCTTGAGGCAGTCTCTTGGATAGGAAGCCATGGCTTCGTGTCCTCGGTGACTGCTGAATGCAGTGAGTGAGCATGTGCAAGGAGCAAGGGCTGCTCTTTGCTGTCACTGTTGGACTCTGTTCACGTGAGATAGATCCGTGGACAGAAAGGTCAGACAATCCTTAATAAGCAAACCTAGCTTCCTTCTCATTTTGTGAATAAAGATGTGCATACCTATCGTTCCTCTGCTGGTTACACCTTTCATGAGCCAGTAACCCTCATTTGCTGCAGGTCTGGCTTTGTCTATGACTCGGAAGTCGCTCGGCTGAGACAGCTATGCCTGTGAGTGTCAGAGGGAAACAGCTATTGTTTGCTTTCTGTAGGCCCACAGCCAAGGAAGCAGGATTTGTGCATTCTTCAACCAAAGAAGACCTTTGAGGTAGCACATTCTAAGTCCAAAGCAGAGAAATGCTTTCAAAACACATTTTCCTAGTAAGGACAGTAGTGGGGTTTTTTTGAGAAAGAACAAGTTTTCATTTATAGGCTTTTTGTGTCATAAAGATATATCTTTTTGCATGTGGTTTAGAAAAATAGCCAATTCTCAGCTCAGCATTTTTTCATTGAAGTAATGCAGTCTGTTCTCTTTGCATCTTGGGACAAAAAGCAAAGCTAAATTGTCTGGGAGTCTGATCTAATCCAGCATTTCCAATATGCCTTAACCTAGATGTCATACCCTCGTTCCCACACCATGCACCCTAAGACAGGTAACACTGTCATCGCTTCTAACTGCCTTTGGGTTCCTGCCTTTTGACGCTTTGTTCCAGACCTTGGAAAATAATTTCCTTCTTTGGGCGTGATTTTCCTTACACTGCTGCAATGATTTTGTATTTGGGCATCAGACAGCAGTCAGAGGCTGGATTGGTTCATGGGTGGTGCTGGAAACCTGCTGCTCTTCCAGAGGATAAAAAAGTGCTGCTGATGTTGTAGCATTAGTTGCATTCTTTTTGCTTAGGAAAGGAGATATTTTCAGCACTGCAGGTAACCAGTTTTAAAAAAAGTGCAGAGATGACTTTTAGAAGTTTAAAGTGAGAAATATATTATAAAATGTCTCTATTAGAGCATCCACAGCTCCTGTCAGTGCAGGGTCATAGCACCTCAGCAAAATCTCAGACCGGCCAACGTCTTGTCAGGTCTCCCTTCTTCCCCTTGCATCCCTGCTGGGATGGTAATGTGAATTGTTGGTGATTGAACAAGGGCTAAGCCTGGTAGCTGTTCCAGGTTTTACCCACAAGACTGCCCTTCTCTTGCATTGTTTGCCCTCGTGTTTCTAAGTAGTGTGATTTATGTTCAGAAATTGTTAAAGGTGCACACAGCAAATGCAGGTAAAGCGTTTCAAATGAAACTTCTAAGTGTAATTTGGATAGGTACAGAGTTAGGGTGGCTCCCATTGATACCTGTCTGCATTGCTTTCAGACCGTATCTGGCTCCTTGCAGTTAAAAGGCACTTCCCTGCCTTATGCCTGGGGATGATTACTGTTGGGGATGAAAGGCAGACACCTCCTGGGTGGAGCAGAGCGGAGCAAAACCAAACCAGGGCTTAGGGCAACAAACGTTCTGTCAGGTCTCGGTCCCCCTCATTTATGATGAAAGCTTTTCAAATACATGCACAGTATGATGTGTGTTAATCCTGTGAGATGTTCTAGGCAAGCACTGTAGCATGTTGCCTGAAAAAGACAGCAGCAGTTGGGATTTCAGCTGGAAGGAGGAGTGAGGTGGAAGGATAGGGTAGCAGGGTCAAGCAAATGGACCAGAATAAGGACAGGATTTGAACCACTTCTCTCATTCCATGGGCATAGCAAGGAACACTAAGGCATATTGAGGCCTATTAAGGAATGACCCCTGTGCTGTCTAAGTGCACATCATAGTGCCAGTACATACCAGTTCCAGGGCCTTTCGTAGGCTCAGCAGGAAGCACCTCTTCCCTTTCTGCGTGGGGGGAGAGACTTGAGGGAAAACTGATGCAGTGATGCATGCTGGGATGGGGATAAAACCAGAAACCATTCACAGACCTTTGGGAAGCTTGCATTAGCAGCAGTAAGAAGAAAAGGATCCCCTTAGCATGGCTGCGCGCTTATTTTTCTCAGTCACATTTACAGTCTTATAAGGTTATGAGACATCACATAGGAAAGATATGGTGCCATTAGCTATGTAGCCATGCCTTTAAAAGATAAAGTTAAGATTTGAAAGAAGACATGAGGTTCACAGAGAAAAATGCTCACCAGTTTTTCAAACCTCTAATTAGGTGCACAGAGACTGCTCTTGTAGGTGCAAGCTTGGTGACAGTGCATGCAAAAAGATAGCCAGTGGAATTTTGTGTTTGGGGAGATCTTTCTGCAGATGTGAGGGGATTTCTTCTTATTGTGCAATGACTGCTTTTATGCTTGGTCCTTGGCTTTCTATTTAAAAAAAAAAGGAAAAAAGAACATTAACACTTCTCCTCTGTTCTATGTCCATCGCAGCAATGCAGACTGGAATTGAACTGGTTTTTCTGTGGGCTGACATGATTTACATAAGGAATCACTTACTGCAATGCTAATGAGCAAGCAGTGCAAGACTCAACAATGTGTGTCTGTTAGCAAAACTATCACATGAAAAGTTGGTACAGGGGTTGAACAGTGATGGTGGGATGCTTGGTCATCATCAGCCTTGTTTCACCTGGGTCCTAGGAACATCAGCCTGAGTTTTGTCATAGATTTAGTGGGAGCTCAAGGAAAACACCATGTTCAGAAGATCCCATCTTTTTTCTGGGGTCTGAAAAATTCTGCTTTAAGACACGATTAAAGCATTTCATAGTTCTTTTTGTTGAGATTATCTTGGCTTGTGCTAAAAGGACCTCTCATTCAGAAGGCATCCATAGGTAATGGAGGCCTTGCCAGTGCATCAGGAATATAGTTCGAACACGTGGCTTGAATTCACATCTTTCTCTCAGCTAAAACCCTGTTTCTGGTTTTACCTGGTTCTGAGTGTACTTAAGCAATGTTCACTGTTACGCTGTTTCATCTTCAGGATGTGTTTCAGTCCCTGCTCTGGTGCAGAGCGTGTCACATAAAGCTGTTACACACTGAATCCTGAGTGGGAGTAGGGTGAGTGTTGCCACTGAAATAACTCTGTGCTTTTCTGTCTCACACCAGTGTTGCACAAGAGTCTCTAAATGAATCCCACTCAGACATCCCAAGTGATTGCACTACGGTTCAACACTATGATTCAACATCCACGGCCTTGCTGGTGCTGGGGAGATACTCCACAGAATGGTAAACTCGCAGCAAAACAAGGCAGCTTGTGTTTTCTTGGGAGGAGCCAATTAAAAACAACATTATCTTCATCAAGGGTTCCCACCTTTAAGGAAGGCCGAAAGCCTTTTGTCCCCTCGCTCAAATTTCATCACGGCCGTCCCCTGGGCTCAGTGTGCAAGCCAGTCTGGAGGGAGCTCTTTGGAAAGCAGCCAGCTGGTCTGCCAGGAGATTGGATCCAGTTGCATCAGCATGGGAGCAGGAATGCTCCCAGGGCTGGCGGGACCTGTCCTAACTGGTTTTCCAAAGCTCCTCCCACAAGAGCTCCTGCAAGGACATCCACTTACCTCACCAAAACCTGGGTGATCCAAGGATCCTGAAAGCAGAACAGCTGTTACCTGGCAAAAGCAGAGAAGGGATTAACCCTTCTCTGGGCTCCAAAGCTGGGGACAGAGTAAAGTGATAAGTGAAACAGCATGAAAGTGCTATCAAGCCATACTATCTTAACTGTAGTACTATCACAGACTAACGTCTATCAAAACAACGATGAGCCAGGCCTTTGTTTAGTGGAAGATGAAATCAGTTGGTCTGTGCTGATTAACAGCTGATTGCTGCAGATAATTTTATGGAAAGCACTCCAGCCTTTCAGAAGGGCTGTCTCAGACCAACTGCTTTGTGCAGGGTTATCAGTGCTCGTGACTTTGCTGTGAACCTTTCTATCAGCCATGGTGCTTCAGGGAGGAAACAGTTGTAGCTTTTGGTCTTTTATATGAACAGTGTTTAGGCGTGAAGCTTCGTGGGAGCCTAAAGTTTTGGGTTTTTTACTTGTACATGTGCACATCAGATCTGAGTATCTACAGTTGTCTGGTACTGTGAGGCACTCCCTTCAGGGGCCAGTCCCTGGACATGCTTAATTACACAAAGGACTGGCTTCTGGCATGGAGGCATGGCCTGGGAACCTAAAATTTCACGTACTTCTTTGGAGCGAGGATATTTGTGGCCCCTAGGACCAGTAGGGATGGAGGGATGGAGCTCAGTGTATGACCTAAATGTTACTATAAAGACTTTAGAAAAGAGCAAGACTTAACTTTATTTCCTCTCCTACTTTTGAGTTACCATCATGATTTGGGAGGTCTGTCTGCCAACTGTAGCATGGCTTACGCTGGGAGCCAGAGCCCATGAGTGAGAAATCAGCAGCAGCAGCAAAGTTTCCATCTCTCATCCAGGCAGCACGGGAGCAGGATATGGTCTGACATTCCAGCCCAGCTGATCTCGTGTGCTCTGAAGGAAGTAGGACAGGCAGCAGACAAACCCTCAGGCCTGTTTATGAAATATTCCTGTACAGTAACTCCCAAAGTGAAGCGTAGGGAGACTCACAGTTAACAGGCGAGAGGGGAGCAGGAAGCAGGGCTTGGGGGGAGGCTGTTAACTACAGCCACGACCTATGCAAAAAGAAGCCTGACAATTCCTTCACTCCCCTACCTTGCTAATGACTACTGGAATAGCTTTCTCCAATGCAAAGCATCTGGGTTGACTTTGTAGCACAGAGAACAGTGATTAAACAGATGGTATCACCCACGAGCGCGGCTGAGCGCGGCTTGTACATGTCTTAGGGAGAAACAGGATATGCCACACGAGAGAGTACTTTGCATCGGGTTGCTGTGCCCACACACCTTCTGCATGACCTGGCGTGGCGTGCCTGCCTGGCCTCCCAGAGTGCACTCACTTGCAGCCCACAGACACAGCGCTGTGCTCACGTGGCTCACTGCAGCACAGAGGCCTGGCTGGTGCGACTGGGGCCACCGAGCACTGGGCTACGGAGCACGAAAGAGCCACTGGAGGTGTTTTTTTCTGTGCTGCTCTGCCAGGAGGGTTTCGTCCTGCTTGGAGTGTAGCCTCCTGGTACCTCTTGTTCTTTCTTGTTGTGTCTCTCTGTGGGAACTGTGTGTGTGAATAGCTGTTCCCCCCAATACACGTGCCCTTCTAAGCTGTGTTTCCTCAGGAACCTCAACCTTCTGCTTTCCCTTCCCTAGGAAGCTGAGACTGGTGGTACTTCACACCTTTAATCATCCTTTTCTCAGCACCCCAGTCAGATCTATTAAATGTACTTCTCAGAGAATCAGCACAGGTAAGTGGGGAATGAATCCCTGGCACAGACAAAGACCTGACAATTGCAGGATATCCCGTGAGCCTCAGGTTTGCACATTTCTAAGTGCTGTGATTAATTTGTGGCCAGAGTCCTGTTAGTGTAACAGCACTGCTCTGATGTCCTGGCCCAGCTGCAGTGGGATGATGATGCCTCTCCAGGACCTCTTTACAGTCTCCTTCAGGACGGTGCTCTCTAAGCTATTCCTGGCTTTTTATCCAAAGCAGTGTGCTCTTGGCTGTTGTGGTGAGAAGTTTGGCTGGAGGTTCCAGCAAGGTGCAGGCAGGTCTTGCAGTGTCTGAGGTGTTACTTCTCCCTGTGGAGCCTCCCTTGACGAGGTTGAGCAACCAAGACCTCACCACACTGCAACAGGAGCGCTATGTGACCTCTTTTCAAAGCTGTAGGAAACCAGCAGCAGGGCAATGACCATTGCCTCATGCTTCTGTCAGCCCTCACGGCTCCTCTGGTGCTCGTGGAATTTATAACTTCCAGTGGATAAAACAGCACTAGTTTAAACCAGCACTCCTCTCTAAGCAGTATTAGGCTGATCAACTATTGAGCCTTAAAGGTTTTTCCAACAGAATCAGAAAATACTAGGAGTACAGGAGTTAGTTTGGAGATTTCATCCCACTCTGCACAGCCTCCCAGGCAGGTTTCTATCCTCCTTTGGCCAGGCAGGAGCCAAATTCTCCATTAGTGACATGCCTTCAATACAGAACTGTTTCTTCTCCGCCTCCCAGCTGATGAGGTGTGAGCTGCAGTGTACAAAGGAGGCACTGAGCCAGGCTTGGAAAGCCGACCTCCCTGTTCGTATTGTCTTCCTGACACAATCTCACACCTGCCTCCCAGTGCTGCTGCAACCAAAGCGTGGCTGCCTGCGCTCACTGCTGAGTCTGAGCCGTATTAGTTAGAAAATCCCAGCTGTCAGAGTTTAGCCCCCAGAAGAGAGAGCCCAGGTGAAGGTCTCAGTCAAGTCTGGCCTTTCTCAGAGGTGTTTCCTGCAGCCCTGTAGGATTTTTGGTGAGTCACTGTAAAACAGGAGGTAAAGAGAATTTGCTGTGAGAAATGCCATGCAGTCATCTATTCCTAGCCTACTGCTGTGGGATTGTTGTTTTCTGTGCTACCAGGACAATGTGTAGAGGCTCTGCAACTGGTTCTCACCCATCCACTATTTCAGGATCCAGGTGTATCTACTTAGTAGCAAAAATTTATATAGGTTAATTCCCACACTCCCAATGAATGAATCATTAAGGGAACAAAGAAAGGAGCCTCCTTTAAAGTATCACTGCCACCTGCATTATGAACATACGCCCAGGTTTACCTGTACGTATTTAACCCCTTATCAGAGCAAGTAAGTGACAGTCAGCTCTGGCACTGGCTGCACGTCTGACATGGATGGCATGGATGGCAGGAGGAAACACGTTCTTGCACTTGGAAGTGATGTGCAAAACTCAAAAGAAAGCTGAAAAAACCCCCAACCCCCCTGCAGGGGGGTTAAGTACGAAGCTGCACCTGGCCAGAGGTATGTCCCACCTCCCACACCCTTTCCAGACACGTTGAAGAGGAGTGATACCTTGCAGAAATGCTCAGCATCTGGTGAAACTGAGCTGGAAAAGTGTCCCTCTCACTAGGAAAGCCTGAAAGCCTCCTTGCTAGTAACTGATGAGCGCTTGGAGGGGAGTAGCTGACGGTTCAAGCTAAAGGATGCAGTAGCTTCCCAGTAGACCAAATTGTTTCCTCCTGGATGCAAGTAAGAACAGCATCCCGTTCAACTGAGAGCTGCATTTTGGCTTTAGCTGCAAGGGGGAGGCCCTTCCATCTCCTTTGTGTTTTTCCCACTTGGTTGGGTTGTCAGTGTACAGTCTGAAAGAGGTGTGCCCCAAGGATGCAAAAGGAGATAAGCCACCGAACTGTATTAGCACATGAAAGAAAAAATGGTGGGAGCTTCCAAAGGATGGCAAAGGTTCAAAACTTGCTCACAGAAGCACATAGTTGTGGATGATTACTGCAGCACACTCCTCCAGCCGGAGGCGTGGCAACGTAGCATGAGATGAGAACGGAGCACAAAGTGAGTAATGCCAGTGCCATTCTTAGTAAGGAATCCTATTTTTAGTATGGATTGGCTTGGAATATAAGTGGCTTTAAAATCAAAGAACCAGTGAAAGGAGAACTCCAGTAAAGGCGCTGACTGCAAAGATCAAAGTACAACTTCCTTCTAAAGATGACCCTGAGACACACCATGGCAGACACTGAATAGTGTAGGCCCTTTGGTCCAGTGCTCTGTACCGGTGCTGTCCCATTCCCCTTCCTTACAGGCACCATTAGAGGCATGATCCTGGGCTTTTCTTTTGGCCCCTGCACTCTGCTTCCAAGGGACTCCAGCACTCAAATGAGAGCCATGTAAATAAAGCAGTGTCTCACAGTGACTCAGAAATGGATAGTTTGGCTGATGGTTTGTATATGTGTTGCAGACATGGCTGTGATTTCTGAAGACCTAATGCCCTGACTCACCTGTAGGACATCTAGAAATCCTGGGCAAATATCCAGAGGCCTCAAATTCTGTGTGGACACCATTTTCCAGCAGAAGAGGAGGAACAAACTGTGGAAACCCTGGGAATCAGCAGGACCTACTGTATCCTGCACTAGCCACTCTGAGTGTCACTTTCCTTCAGTTAACCTAGAGGTGACTTTTCCTCTTCTGGTTTTTCATAGTCCTTTAGTGTAAATAACAAAAAAAAAAAATCTCTCCATTGACATATTGGAGCATGTCTGAGATCCAGGGCACCTTTCAGAATGGCCTTTGCTGCAAGAGCAGCCGTTTGGATGTTGAAGGTAGAGGGATCTCACAGGAGGTTGAGTACCACTCTGCAAAGTCTGTGGTGGAGAGGGAAGGCCTTGGGGTCTTCTTGTTTGGTTTTTCCTTTGCTGTACAATATTAGAGGTACCATTTGGGTTTTCTCTCCTTTTCTAATTTTGGGACGTGGCACAAAGTTAGGAAGTTTAGTCAGATGTGGCAGCCACAAGCCCTGTAGGGAGTACAGCCGGTGTGCTGTGCCGCTCAGGGTTAGCAGCAAGGACCCCAAGTGGCCTCCCTGCTGTCAGCACATGCAGCTGCAGGAGACAGCGAAGTTCACATGAGAAGGTTCAGGTATGTGAAACAATGGGTGTGATCTGAAGGCTTTTGTGTTTGTTTTAGAGGGAGAAAAAAACAGTTTAATACTTGGGTTGTTTTTCTTTGATTAACATATAATCTCACATGGGGAGACTGCAGGGGAAATCCTGCCCTAGGATCAGCAGTGAGGGTTATTGGTAAAGTACCTGGCTGCTGATCTGACCGTGATTATAGGTGAGAGGATTTTTGAGGAGTATACTGCTTTTCTTTCATCTGATCGTAATGGCTGTCTAGCAGATCTGTGAAGTTAGTCCAGAAAAAAGAAATGTTGCAGTAAGGTCTAATTTCAGTCTTTTCAATACAAAAATCTTGTATTTGTTTTTAAAACGGTCATTCAGCTTTAAAATTTTCTTATTTTTCATTTCTTGTAAAATGAAAAAAAAATCACTCACAGAAAGAGAGTTATTTGTTCTGAATGAAAGATGACATTTTGTTTGACCTGGAGTTTTGTGTTTGGGAGTGTTTTCACTTGGGTAAGGTCACAAGAGACTATCCACTGTGAGGTGAGAGTTCTCCAGGCTGCCGGGTGGGGACAGGGCACCAAGTATGCTTGCACGGGTACCTGCCTGCTCATTCTCTGCTCTGCACATTATTGAAGATATCTTTGTTTACAGTAAGGTGACTTAGGTGCATGGCTTTGTCCTTGCTGCTTACCCACCCAAACACACCTCAAAGTACAACGCAAGTGACTATAAATAGTTTGGGATCCTTTAAGGCAAAATACAGGTGCAGCGTAACCACATCGTTTGGTCCATGTTTCACCGATGACAGCAGAAGTCCTACTGAACTCTACGGTTGGTTTTCCAAAGCCAGGAGCACACCCTGAAGTCGCTAACTGTGGTGTTTCCCCATTGATCTCCACAGGGCAGAGCTGGACCCATGCTGAGGACTTCTGAAAATGCTGCTCTGCAGTTGTGGATCTGATGCTGTCACCTCCTGTGAACTCTCTGATGTCTCACCACTGTAAGAGACAGCACGATCTGGCTGCTCTGCTCACCTCCAGTGTAAGTGTTTAACAGATACCCATTGCGAACTAAGTGTACAGCATAACTGCTGTAGAGGCCAGTGTTCTTACTAACAAATACTGTCAACATTTCATGAAGTTCTTGTTCTCTGTTGGGGAGGCAGGAAAGTACAGGTAGATAACTGCACCCATGTTCGGGTTTACCTGGGCACTTTGCAGCCTGCTGAGTCCTGATGTTTGTTTGTTCTTTGTTTCCCCTGTGATTGTGTCTGTGTGCAAATCCCTGGGGTTTTTAAGATGTACTCCAGGAATGTGGTGAGTGAGAGGAGCAAGCCTGGCTGGGAGGACAGAAGTTTGTAATGGGCTCTTGGTTTCAGCAGGAGACAGTGAGGAACTGCCATGAGTTTGGGTGTGGAGGAAATATGTCAAGATTCTGAGCCAGGGCTGGGTGCCACTGGAAAGCAGGGAAAGCAGAAGTAGAGTTGGTATGGTCTTGGTGAAGCCACCTGACAAGTACATCTGAGGTGGAGCAATAACAAGCACTGTAAGGCCAGCCCACAGAAAAGGAGTAAGGTAGTGGAGAGGTGGAGACTGCAGAGATGGGCAGAGTTGGAATGATGCTTCTGCCTGCCAGTGCAAGGCTGCTCTTGTGCAGCCCAGAAATTGGGCTTTTGTGCTGGCTTAAACTTGGGAAGTGGAAGGAGGAGGTGTTTTGTGCGCAAGCAAGCTCCACCTGTAAATGCCAAAGCATTCAGTTTATGCTGAGCTAACCTGAATGTGTCAGTGTTGCTGAGATGCTGCCTGACCTTCTTCTGCTCTAAGGGTTGAACTATGCAGCCAGGCTGTGTTTTACAGTGCTGCAGCCAGACTGCTATGAGTGGTCTGAATGTCCTGTAAGAAGGAGATCAAAGGCTCTGTGTCAGCCCAGCTACAGGTTGAAATAAGGCCTTGGTCCTGGTCAAGCAAAACCATTTGGTTGGGCTCAAACTAACCCCAAACAAATATTCTGAGAACATTAGCATATTGTGAGGCAGTGAAGGAGTTGACTTCCTTTCTTCTCTCCCTCCCTTGTCTATTTGCAAAAGAAGGTCTTACTCAGAAGAAAGGAATGAGGAAAGTGCAAGACATGATCTCCCGATATAAATGACAGGGCCCATCCTATAGAAAGACTCATGCTTTTCCATCTGGGAGGTTGTGTGGGTCTTGGAAGAATAAGATGAGTTAATAATTGTGGCTGGGGCTAGGCAAAGAATGAGCTGTGAAACCCCCAGCCCCTTTCCACGTGAACGGGAAGAACCCAAAACTTTTACTAAGTTGTTGAAAAGTGTTGTGAAGTGACAGGCCATTCAGAATGTGGGTGATGGAGCAGGCAGGCCATGGAATCCTGTTTTAATGCAGGTCTGTGTACAGGAATTTGGCCTCCCTGGGACCTACCTGAGCTGTACAGGTATAAATTGCTGAAGTTACACACAAGTAATGTGCGGTTTTTGTTGCTGTTTTACTTCCCCAAGCCCAGTAGATTCTGCATTGGCCAAGGACTCTGCAGTTGTCCAGGTTTTGGGTTATTTTCTCTTTGTGAATCTGAAATCTGTCTGCAAGGGAATTGCATGCAGTAGCACCTCTGTATCTCAGGGTGCTTCCGTGCACTCTCCCACACGTGTCTGCAGACATGACTTGTCTGTGTCACAGGCTGAACCTGGGGACGGAAAGGCCCTGTGTGCCCCGTAACAACATGGACACTTTACTGCCCTGTCATGGTTCTGCTCTCCTGCCAAGATGCTGGGTCTTGCTTACAGAGAGAGAGTAGGGAGGTGTGTGAGTACTGGGTGGCCTCACCCCTCCAGAACAGCCCCCAGGAGCCATGCAGAGCTGTTGCTAGCTCCAGTGAACAAAGTCAGGAACAGGTCCCTTGGTTCCTTTATCCTGTTTTTACTGAGATATTTCAGGCATGCATGATATAATGACACTGTGCTGCAGCCCAAAGGTGTGGTGGAAAATCTGGTTAAGCATGCTGGCTGAGCTGCTCTGTGGATCCTCGGCTGGGACATGCTGTAAAGCACAGCTCAGCACTGTTAGCACAGGAAAGACAAGAGCTGCTCCTCTCTCACTTCAGCCTGAAGAAACTGCATTTTTCCATTTTGATTTTTTTCCATCAGCTCTTGCATCACTACAAAAGTGCTTGCCTGTGTGTTTGTATTTCTAGCTGTTAGGTGCTATCTCATATTTTTATTATGATCATCTCTTGAAGGCCCATTTATACAGATCCACTTGTCTCCTTTAGATGCAGCTTTTGGAGGCAAATCGCTCTCTGAGCTGCCCTGCCTCTCTAGGCTCAGACTGCTGTGTCTCACTTACCCCAACCTGACACACTTCAGTGCAAGTCAAGTCAATATTAAGCCAGGTTTTCCCACAGCTGTACATTGCTTTATGAACATTGCTTGCCTCCTTGTTATCCTCTCTAACCCAAGGCATCTGACCACAGCAGTCATAAGGTCCCCAAAATCACGTGTACCTTGCAGAGGGATTGGCAGGGCACAATCAGAAACGTTGCCCTTCGAGGTGTATTAGGGATGATGGAGTTCAAAGAGGGGAATAAGGACTTGCTATGTTATCCAATTAAAGCAAAGTCCAGCAGGGAAATCCAGTGGCTTAGTTTGCTCTGTTGGGTAAAAGTTCAGAAAGGAAAAAAACTCTTTTCTTTTCCCAAGCTCACCAGTTTGCGATTTTCTTGGAAGAATGGAAACTTGTGAATCTGCAGAAGCTGCATTTGCAATGACAGCTGCAAAATCTTAAGGATTTTACATTTATAACCACTAAGAATTTTTGAACAAAGGAGAATAAGGGAAACAGGGAGAAGCCGAACGTTACAGCCCTCTTGCTTTGCACACTGACCTGGTGACTCCGATGTTTCCTTTCGTAATGACTGCAAGTCCAGCGTGGTTTTGGTGTTTGATTTGGGCCAGGGAGTGAGGCCAGCTGTGCCAGAGACACACCTGCCCCCTTTCCTGCTGCCTGCCCTGTGCTGTCTGGCAGGTGGGGGCTCATTCCTGGAGGACATGGCGGAGGCTCACGGCATCCCCGCAGACAGGGCTGTGTGGGGAGATCAGAGTGACTCATATAAAGATCACAGATACAGCTGACTCCATTAACTTCCTTAGGCTTCCTCTAAAGACTGCTGGGTCTCTGTGGCTGTGTGTTTTTGGGCTGCACCACCGTCTGGGAATGAGAAATCCAAGCATCATCTCTCCTGGGACTTGGGAGGAGTGCTTCTTTTTCGTGCTTGTGATTTTCCATGCACAAAAACCTTTTGGAGGAGGGGAAACGCAACTGCCAGGCCCACTCGCTGGCATAGGTTTTATTACTCCTTTGAGCTTCCTTGTTGCCGCAGTTTCTGTGCCTGCAAAATGAGATTAATCATCTTTGTCCTGTAAGCTCTTTCCTGGAAAAGGAAAAGGATGAGAGTGCAGAGAGGCATTGGTGCTGGAGTAACGCACCCGGTGTGCAGCAAGGATGCAGTTACTCACAGAGGCTGTACTGAGAAACAGGAGTAGATTCTCTGTGCTGGCAGGTGCTGGTTTCATATCCATATCCTTAGAGCTGCCCTTTTTGCTCTCTTGCCCTAGAAGACTGTCTCCCCCTCTGTAAACACACCTAAGTGCTTGCACAGGGGAGAATGGTCCACATCAGCATTTCTCACTATGTGATCTTTCTTTTGATAGGCCTTAATATTTCTTTACCTTCCTCATCTTGAGCTCTCGGGGCTCTTCCCACCTGGGCACTGTGAGCTGTTCATGCAAAAGTGTTCATGCCCTTTATTCTGGCATGTCTTTACTTAAGCCACCAGACAGAACACTTGCATGGGTGACAGGAAAAGGGAAATACAATACCCAAGCCAGCGAAGCAGGCTTGGAGGAGGACAAACAGCCCCACTTGCTGTAATTCTGAATGCACATAGGCTGATCTGTGTTAGGGCAGCATTACCTGGTACTGGGAATCAAATTTTGTTTGCATTCTCCTTGGCAAGTGGAGCACACACACACCAAAGGCAAGCCTCAGGAAGCCTCAGGAAACCCTGTTTTAATCGAAGGGCTTTGGCTCAGGCCTGACTGCAGCATGTGACAGGGACTTAGAGCAGGAAAGGCCAAGGCCAGCTGCGCTGTGCACAACCCCAAGATTTGCCTGTACTTGTACCTGAGCAGAAGTTTCTGCTAACATGAGCAGCAGGGAGGTGATTAGTGATACCAGCCTTTGGCTAGAGTCGAGTAGAACAAAACCCCAGGGTCTTCATATGGAATATATGCAAATGGAGATATTTTCCTTAGCTCAGGAATTTGGAGCTAGGAGTGTGCTTTTAAGTCACCCACTCAATATATGGACAATGCAGCAACTTTGGCTATAAAACTTGGTCGAGAACTCTGAAACTGTGGCATAAATCTTGGAAATTTGCTTGTGTAATGATTACAGGAGTGGCCAGACTGATGGACATCTGCTCCTATGTATTCCCTTCTGGAAGTCGCAGTTCTCCTGTCATGACAACCATTTCCATAGCACTGCATAAATGAGAGTTCATAGATTCATGTTAAAAGGGAAGAGTATGAACACACAGGCTTTTTACAACAAATCCTGTGAAAAGAGCCCTCTGAGCAACCACCGGTAAAGCAGACACGCAGAAGGGTGGTTTCACATTCAGGAGCTGGAATCGTAGCTTAGGAGCAGATAAATTCTGATACATTGAGATATATTTTCAGATATATTGAGGCTTTTGTGGGTCTGCCAAGCCAGATCATTAAAGTTACTCTCTAACTACATAGTCATATCTTAGTGCTGATGATTTAGGTGTTTCAGACACAGGAGTTGTTCAGAAAAAGATCTCATTTTGGGTGGGTTTCTTTTAGTTGAAATTTTATTGAGGGAACAATTTATGGGTGACTCCATCTCACTTAACTCATCATGCAATGCCCAGGTACAAGACAAGGGGAAGACCCATGTGCTGCTTATGATGAGAGTTTCATTGTGTTATTTACAGATGGCCAGGCACAGGAACTCTTCTGTTGTTTAATTCTAAACTTTGGGTCACTGCTTCCTCTTTGTGTGTGATCTTTACTAGGCTTAGCAATCATCATAAAATCACAGAATGGTTTGGGTTGGTAGGGACCTTGAAGACCATCCAGTTCCAACCTCCTGCTGTGAAAGAGATGCTCCATCTTGCCCTGTCACTCCACACTCATAGCCAAAGTCCATTTTCTCCTCTCTTGGAGCCCTTTTAGGAACTGGAAGGTGCTGGAAGGTCTCCCTGCAGACTTAAATCCTGTATCACTAAGAAGAATAGTTTTAAAAATCAATCATTGAGTTATTGTAGCCTCAACAACATGAATTATACTTGTGCATGGAACACCAGTGTCATATTTACATACAAATTAATTTATGTTGTTTATATTGTGTTGCTATTTACTGTGAGCAGTGGTAATTGCTGGGCTGGGCTGAAGCTGTGTGGGTCATTCTGAGCTTGGATTCTGGAGGAGGTGAGCCTGCATGAGTGTATTATCTGCCTCATCATTTATCAGTCTCCTCTTAATAACTTTTGAAGGCATTGACTAATTTCATCTACATTTGACACAGGGGCAGAGGTTTTTGTGGTGGGGAGATTAAGGGACAAAGGACAGAGGTACTTGGTGAACTAGAACTCATTAATTCCACTGCTCAAATAACAGGTTATTTGGAATTAACCTCAGGAAATGCTCTTTCACTGGGCCTAAATCTTCCTGCAATTATATGGTGATTATTACAATGTTTTACTGAAATCCTGGGAATCATTCTGTTTCAGCTTGCTGGACAGGGATGTTTGTGTTTACCTCCCAAAGCATGTTTGAGAAGCCAAATCAGATCAAAATTGCTGAGCTGCTTCAGAGAGGAGGCACTTTGCTATGAGAGTTGTGCTCCGAGGTATTAGAGGAGGAAGATCAGGAAGGACTTCTAGTTTGGTCTTAAGGATAGTGCAGCCACATAAACTCAATTTTGTCTTTACAAACTGCTGATCCTGAGTGCTGTTAGTAGTTAGACAGAACTTCTATAGGCCCCATCCCTCCAGATTAAATCCAATATGCCTCTTTCTCAGTTTGGAAGGAGCAGATATTCACAGAGCTGTGCTGCAGAGCTGCTCCCTGAAGTGGCTGTCATGGCTGAGGCCAAGGGGCCAGAGTGGCTGAGCTGCGGGGTGGTGCCATCCATGCCCTGCCTTCCCAGGCGAGCAGACTGTATGTAACCAGCCCTTCCCGAGGCTGTGACCTTGGCATGGACAGGCCAGCTGAAGTGAGATGCCTTTGAATGTGAGTAGAGTAGCCAAATACAGCACTTCATGTACGATAAAGACTTATTTCTATGGAGCAAGGCTTCCAATAGTTTGCGGCTCCAAGGAGGAGGTTCAGATCACATTGCAGGGCAGTTTCTCATCTCGGGGCCATGCAGTTGTCCATGACCATTACCATGACAGCAGGCAATCAGGTCTCTAGATCTTTTCCCTTTCTGTAGCACTATAAATTCCCAAATAAATATGCCAACACTGTGACAGTCATGAAGTAGAAACTGAACGGAAGTAATGTGACGTACTTGCTTTTGAATGCTGGCATCACACATTTGGAGTAATTTCATGAAGTTTTTATGTGAAGTCCAGTTAGTGTTTGTCACTGCACAAATTTCAGGTGCGTATCTGCAGGGGATAAAGCAGGGATTTAACTTCACATGGCAGGAGCAGTCCACTCTGGAGAGAGCACTGCTTGCAAAGTGACAAAACGTCACCACATCCTCCTGTGAGAGGAGTGCTCACAGTTATGCTCAGATGCTGCTTGTGCACAACTGCTCTCAAGGCAAGAGTGAAGTAGAACTTCTCTTATGATCCCACTGCAGATGAAGAGGGATCTATATGGTCACTGCTTGCAAGCTTGTAGCCTCTCATTTCTCAGTAGAGTCCGTGTAGCCTCTTTTCCTCCCACTAGATGTGGAAACTGTAATTCTTCCGTAGAATCCTTTATCTCTTTGTCTGTGGATGTGTCAGATAAATAAGATAGTTTTGACCAGAATAACTGTAGTGAAAAAGATAACACCTCTAACAAAGCACTTTTTTCAAGAAAACTTTTATGCACACACCTGACATAGGGCCAAATTGGTTTGTTAGAAGACTAACAATAATTCCACTGAATAGTTCAAGTTGATTTTGTTCTTTCAAATTCAAAATGTAAACTCACTTCACACGTTTTCTTTATTGCTGAGTGTCTTTGTCTCAATTTCCAGTATAACCGGAAGTGTTCCGAGATGGAAATAGCAGAAGACCAGAAAAGATTAAAAATGAGGCCAAATTGCATAAGGGGAGGAAAGCAAAATAGGGGAAAACAATAATTAAAAAAAAAAAGTTTATTTTCTTTCCATAAAAATATGTCAATGAAGTGCTTTCCCCCAACACTAATGTGTTCCCCACGATGTGAGGCAGAAGGAGGGAAGAAGCATTTTATAGGTAAAAATTATGTAAAATATTTTTAAGGTAGAAATTATGTAAAATAGTTATTATTTATTATCTTACTGCTACTATTTTTGTGGGCTTCTCAAAGATGAGACTTGAATGGGGAACTGTAACTAAATGAAATGCTCCCAGAACTGAGCCTTTGCCTTGTACTTCTCATCAGCCTAATTCCAAGGAGTGTGAAGTCTGTTATTTGACATTGCCTTGAAGGCAAATTTTTATGCCAAATTTGAAATAAAAGGCTGTGATTTATATTTCCTCCTTTTCATTAGGAACAGGGAATGTGCAAGTCAAACAGAACTTCCTGTTTCCAATCTTCCAGCAAGTGCATGTTTCAGTTTGTCGTCGTCTCTCATTGCAAAAGGGGAAAAAAAAGATGGACTTGAAAAAGGATGGATCCTTGCCTTCATATTATGTCTGCAAGAATAAGAATGAAACATGTCTGGACATGACAGGATCTTAGTAAGGGCTTTGATTCACAAGTGGGAACACTGTGTATTGGGATAGCTATTGTTATTCCTGCCTGAGCTCTCAGCTCCAGCTCTCAGAGGATCCCACCTCTGCTGCAGGGGTGTCTCGGTCGGTCACGGAGCAGCTGAACTGCCACAGTTCATAACCAAACAAGTTAAAGTAGCACCCTGCTGGTTTCACCGACCTTACAATGTGACCAGATGCACAAGAACTTTGTTAGTGTCAGATCTGCAGCTCATAAATATCCCCCTCAGACTTCAAGTAGACACAGCTATTCCAGTTATACCAGGTGAGTATCTGGTGCTGGGTGGCCCACATGTGAGAAGCAGCATGCGGAGCTATGCAGAAATTAGCTAGTGTAACTCGTAATGGAAGATGAGATTGTAAAAGAGTCAGTGTTCTCAGCTCTCTGCTTCTTCTCCACTGTTGAAGGGACACCACTGTGCTAGGCCTTTAATTTAGAGTCAGATTACCAGTTGTAGTTCTCCTGGGTAAGGGCAAAGTGCTCGGACACTCAAGGTCTAAGCCGAGCTGCCTGGTTTTTGGAGTGCACGGAGACGGAAGAATGAAACATAATGGAGGGGACAAGTCTTGCAAGAGAAAAGCAGCACCGAATGTGACAAGACCTTATGATTCTCACAGCCACAGAAGTGGTGGGGATCCGTCTACAGAGAGTGTCCTGCAGCAGCTGGGGATCAGCAGGGGCTCTTGGTGCATTCAAGAGGCTTTCAGGAGGAAGCGCAACTGATGTGCTGCCTCTTGGTTTTATTTTCTTTTGTAGGCATCCTCTGACACAATCCTGAACTGCAGAGTTCCTGAGGCAATGTGGCCAAGCCCTCTGAGGTCCCTGCCTGGCACTGGCCTTTGTGGCTTGTCAGGTATCACCTTGCAGCGGGTCCCACGGTGCTCCTGTCCTCCACAGAGCCCTGGAGCAGGCATGCCAGAGGCTGCCGGGCCCAGTATGCCTGCTGCTGCTCCGTGCCCTTCCCAAACTCCAGTGGGATGTCTGAGCTGCCCAGCCAGCTCCCTGTCAGGTCATGCATTTCAGTGCAGCCATCAGCAGTAGCATGGCTAATAGGCTGCTGCTTAAATGGCTGTAATTAGGCTTCAAAGTAACCATTATGATGAAAGGGGGAAATCTCACATTCCTCTCCACTCTGTCATTTCAGGGTGTCTGGCAGCACCCCAGAAAGACAAAAGTGCATCACTTGATACCACCAGAGCTACCCATTTGCAAGGAACAACTCACCTTTGCTTTATAAAGACCTTTTCTTCCAGGAAAAAAAATGCGTGCACTTGTGAATTAAGTACTCTATTCTCTCCATTCCTGTGGGTTTTTATCTACCCCATATGTAAGCACTTTGCAAATATTTGACTGGAAATTACAAGAGATAAGACAGGTCTGCCCTTGCTGCAGCAGGCAAGCCCCTACCAAGCAGCATAGGAACTGCAGGGATATATTTCAGCTTATTGTATCCTAGAATGAGTATGGTGTTTACTGAGAGACCGCCTCTTCTATTTGCTCATTAATCCACTACAAATTGTATTCGAACATCTGAAATGCTGGCATTTGTTTATTGCACTAGTCTTCTTTGTCCCAAATTCCATGTTTCAGACAACATGGGTTGTGCAGGAGGAACGATAAAGGTGATGCTGCTGATGTCAAATGCCAGCGTGGGCTCAGCACTGTCTTATTCTGGAAAGGGACCTCTGCTTTGCTGAGTCTCCCTGCTCTGGGAGGAGAGCAGGTTGGGGAGTCTCAAGTGCAGTCCTCTGCACTGTGCTGTTTGTTCCAACTTAATTTTGGAGCATATTAGCAGTTTCCATCCTCCTCCTAATTCCACTGCCATAAAACATCCTTCTTACTCATGAAGCAGAATACCTAGATCCACCTTCTTGCCTCCTGGCTAATTACTGTCATTATCTGGCTAGACAAACTTGTCATGAGATTAGAATCTCCTCACAAAACAGGGTCATCTCAGGAAGTTCTTGCTATCCGGTTTTGTGTAAATCAGTCACCTCTGCACCTGAACAGCAGCTCAGATTGTTGAGAATTCACACGCTCCCAGGAGGGGAGCAGAGGAGCATTTCCACACAGGAGCTGCTTCAAAAGGAACTGGGTGTTCCCACTGACATCAGTGGGGCAAAGCCTACGCCCACTCTTGCACCTGCTCAAGGAGTTATCCTTTAAAGATACTGAAAAGAACTAACCACTTGCAGTAATTTCATTGCCTGCATGGATCATTGCTGTAATAAAGTCGTTATATTCTACTTACTGTATCCTTCACCCCTCTGCTTTGGCAGTTCACCTCACCATGACTCCACAGCATGCCTCAACATGGACATAGTCAAGGCAGAAGCCACAAACCAGGCTGGTCATCTTTTTGTGTTTTTTGAGGCTTCAGGTAATTCCAGCTGAAGATCTCAAACTAAAATAAATTCAACTTCCCATTTAAAACAGAAACCCAGCTTAGTGCTGTAGGCACTGGGTGGTTCGCCCTCAGCTCTGCGGGGCTTTTACACAGATGCTCTTGGGGCTGGCTGTTTCCATGTGTGGGGAATGTAGGTCTCCTCGTGCTTAGGCAACTGGACAGTCAAGCACCTCTTACCCAATGCCCTTCCTAAGTAGGCGAGCACAGCAGGGATCCTGCCTCCCATAAACCTCTGGTGACTTCACTTTGCACACTAGCCCACATAGGGCCTGCCGTGCCAGAGAGCACTATGTCACCAATGCACTAAATAACTGTATTGCATTTTAACAGGCCCGTGGCATCAAGGAAACTTATATTACCCCACCAGTGCTCCAAAACGGAAACGCGCGCAGTTATAGGTGACTGTAACCCTGGCTACAGTTAAACAAAACACTCCCTTCCTCAGCTGTTGTAGCAACTTAAATTGCAGGTGGATCTGGCTGTCCTGTAGGCCTGCAATGCTCCAGTGACTCTCCTTCTCATTCTCTAGTGAGAAACACACAGCTGTACTGGAAGAAGGCTGCTCTGAGCCAGCGTTTGGTGTAAGTTCTCTCATTTTCCATGTGAGTGTATCTCGAGGCCCTGCTGCAATCCACTCTTCAAATGGTACCTTGCAGACTAAACCAATGAGATGGTCCTTGAGCTTTTCTGTGCCCTCCAGCCCTGCGATACCTGTGTATTTTGCAAGTCTTGTTGAAAAACTCAGAGATGCTGGTCCACGTAGTGCAGACTAAACTGAGGCTGGTAACACTAAGCTTAAAAACAAACCCATTCCTTCCTTTTGGTGTCTGAATTTCCTGCGTTTCTGCAGGACCAGTGCAACGCTGTGCAGATGAGCGTTCAGAAAAGGGGTGCGTGCACGCATTCTTAGTGAGGAACCCTGAACAATTCTGGTTTGTTCCTTTGCACAGCAGGGCAGGAGAGAAGCCAGATCCTCAGGGCAGCAATTGGCTGCCCTAATCCTTCCTCTTCCTACAGTTTCCTGTTTCACTTACACACTATCATCCAATTGCAACAGATGTTGAAGCTAGGATGCTACAGACAATAATGTTCTCCTCTGATTCATCCTTGGAGCAGGCCCTGTCCTGTGTAGGAAAGGAGGCAAAAATACAGTATTACCTGTGTGTGTAATGAGTCTATTTCATAACACATTCACACAAGACAGCCAAATGAGGGCTATACAGACATGCTATTTCCGAAGGGTACCCAAATAAATGGAACTTCCTTCTTGCTTTTGAGGGCCCTATTTGGACAGATTTGTGACCCAGCCAGCTCTGGGGTGAATCTAGGGTATGCTTGGCAGTCTGTACAGCTTGGGAGTGAGCACTGTGGGTGAGGGTGCTTGTGTCAGACCACTGAGCTATTCCTCAAGTAGTCACACCTTTGTATAGCAGTGCTCTGAATTGTCCCGAGGGGACAGAACTGAAAAGGCCTGGGCACTAGTCAAAGGATCTGTCAGGATCAACTTGGTCAGTCCTAGAACAGGCTTCTTCCAAACCACTGATTCTTAAATCTAGTCTGTGTGCCTGGATCGTAGCAGCTGTAGCAGATCTTCCTCTGGGTTAACCTCATTAATTACCACTTTTTCATGCTGTTGTAACTGGTCTCCACTGCACTACCAAGTGTGCTGGTACAGCCAAGAGGGAACAACATGTTCTAGGGAACAGGTGGTGGCTGCAAGGATTGCCAGTCAGCCCTCAAGAAAATGTCCTTAGCGAGGTGCAGACTGAGGCTTGAACTGCCTCTTGTTCCTGCTGAGAACATGTCTATCTGCAGGCTGTTAAGCCAGAGGGAGCCACTTCTACATCTCTTTCTCTCCTGTTGAAGTGCTTCTGCTTTGGTGGCATCAGCTTTGTGAGATTTGAGAGAGCCTCATGGTCACTCCCCAGGGTAACTTGTAAGAACAAGCTGTGCCACGTCACCTCAAACCAGGGCCACATGCACCTGAAGTCTTACCCTCAGCTCAGCTTGATATTAGTGGAGAAGAACAGTTAGATTGGAGGATACTCCCCTGAGAATGCCACGTTTGTGAAAGGAGCAGGTTGGTCGTGTCTTGTAGTGAGCAGGGACCGTGCTGGGGGTCCTGCTCCTGGCAGCTCTGTTGGACTGTGGAGGCAGAGAGGTAAAATAGACCACTAAACACCTAATGGGGAAGGGCAGCTCCAGCAGAAGAGTCTGAAGGGAGAGAAAAAGACCCAGTTTACAGCCCACTGGTCTGGGCACCTGCCTGAGATAAAGCACCACTTCAAGTCCTGTTCTGCTGGTTTTGGGTCTCAAGCGTTTCATTTCTCTCAGACGCACCTCTCAGTGTGATGGAGCTGCTGACCTCCCAGGTCGTGGTGCCCTTCCTCTGTATGACCTCCAGCTCTTCTGTTCTGCACTGTTGGTGCAGTGATACCATCAGGGGAGCGAGGGTTTCAGTGCTGGCTTCTGAAGCATGTTGCAACTCTCAGCACCTGTGGGCTGTTGGGGCAGCAAGAGCAGGTATTTCATCCTGACAGGGAGGGAGAGGCCCTTGAACAGTGCACCCAGGGAATGATTAAACAAAGATTTGGGATCTTTGCTTAGGCATGAGGGGAGACAAAACCTTGAACCTTAGTCTCCCATCCTCCTTTAGACTTCTGCTAGCAACATGTCTTATTCCCTCTGATGTAGCTTAGGAAGGTGAAGGAGGTAGAGTAAGTGCCTGGTACTCCAAGATGCTTCAAAGTGACCTTTGTCAGAAACCTCCAACCTGTCCAGCAGTCTCCGTATTCTCTATATTGTATCTCGTGATCCACACAGCTCTGTGACCATTTGGGAAGTCTAGGCAGAGCGTAAACAAAATATGTCGATATACATAGCTACCAAAACCACCTGTCAGCTCAACATGTAGGTTTTGCATTGAGTATGTAGAATAAATTAGACATCAAGCTTCTAGTGTTGGATGCACAGTCCCTAGATTATCCACGAAGCTTCCTAGATATCCATAATAATCTTGGCTATGGCATACCAATTAAGAGAAAAAGAGATCTGGCATTACTTCATGTATGCTTTTTTGTGCAGAAGTCTCTACTGGCCTTCCAGTGAAAACTAAGCAGTTTCTCGTGTTTGCAGACCTCACATTTTGTGGAGAAATGAATCGGTTTAGGATTTGCTTGTTTTGTTCAACAAATGCAGAGTAAAAGCACTCTCTAATTCCCTCCTACCTTTTTGGCTAAGCAGGCTCATGCTCAGCTGAGAGCCATGAGACCTTGACAGGAAGCTTGCACCCTTCAGCTGCCTTTCCTCCTTCTCCATTGACTCTTGCCGAAGGATCGCTGCCTCCTGCCAGGACCTTTTAGATTTGTGCTGGGAAGCAGCGCCCCAGCACAGCCAGCCTGGTACTGCATCCCCTGCTTTTCTTCCTTGTCTTCTGCACTGAAGTACCTGCTTCCCCGCAGAAAAATCTCTGTCCGTGTTTTCTCTCCTGGCAGTGGGACCTTCTTGCCGCAGTAGTAAAGTGACTGAACTATGCTGAGTGGTGCAGGGCCGCAGCACCCACAATTGCTCCCATGGCCACAGCACAAACATCTTGCAAATGTGCTGATTGTAGATTTGTCCTTCAGCAGCTGAGGGAAATGGCATCGTGTCCACTCCTCTCACTGGTGAGGCTTCTCTGCTACGTCGAGCTATTCAAGCAGGACAGGCATTGCAGCTGGTCCTTCGCAAATCACCTGTGTCTGATTTTTGGCAGAAAGCTCTTCCCTCACCCCTGTTTCTCTTTCTGCTGCGGAAAAGAACAGCATTGGTTTCCAGCACTGCCTCAGACAAAACACTTGAGGGTCTTACAAGGTTTTCTTGGTTTTGGCGTGCTGCTTCCTTCTCCTGTCTGGTGGATTTAGAGTTTTGCTCTGGGGCAAGCAACTTCCCTGTGCTCTTTCCTCCCTCTCTTACCACTTCCTAAAGCCAGGCCCATCTCTGCAAACCCATGGGACAGTGATGGGGAGCAAGGAATGGAGAAGAGTTAATGTCACTGACGTAAAACCAAAGTGTATTTCAGTGTTTGTTTAGTACTTCACAAACTATAACCCACTGGGGGGGGGGAGGAGGGGGCTACTGGAAATAGAGATAAATTAGTAACTTCACAGTGATCCTTGTTGGTTTTGGTGGGTCTCTGAGAACCCTCTTCCACACAGGAAGCCATGTTGCCACACAGCAGATAGCAGCTCTCCCCTGGGCTGGACATGGTGTTTTGTGTGTACCATGGATCATTTCTGGTAATGACCACTTCAGTGCAGAGACAGTGGTCAAATGTTTATTAGTTTATGGATCCAGAACCAAGCACATTCCGATGACACGGTCACATGCCTTTCTAGTGATCTGCAGTACTTGAAATACAAGATACAGTGATGCACTCCATTGAAAAATAAAGGAGGATCCAGTGAACAAAAACTTGCAATCCCTAGGAAACACTTCGGGGGCTGAGCCCACCTATTTGGGACAATATATTCTCTCTATTTGCTGTCAATCCATGGTCCTGCCAAGCTTTCTGGTACCTTGAAATCTGTTTTCTGGAGAAAAACATCACATCCTAAAACCTCATTGTTGACTCTTAACTATAGTGAAATGTAATTGCACCCTATGGCTGAAAGGCAAAGGAAAGGAACCATCTCTTCAAGCCCAGGACTAATACAGAAAACTTCTGTGTCCCAGAAGATGGTATATAGGTTAAAGAAAGGAAAATGGGAAGGCAGGAAAAGAATTAGGAAAAAAGAGAAAACAGAAACAATAGCATTACATTCACACCAGTATGTCCATTAGACTTTGATGATCCGTCTTTGAATTCTTTCAGGTAGTTTTTGAACCAGTTTATACTTTTGACTTTGACTTCGGTTGGTGGCAGTGAGTTCCACAGGCAAATGGTGCACAAAAAAGGTGAAAAAGAATGCTGGTTCCAGTGAGCTCATTCAGGCAGCAGCCTCAGAACACATCACTGGGTGAAAAGGCTCTTCCATTTCACACCTGCAGTCTCATAAATACAATTATTTTTTGCCTACTTCTTGTGTTACAGGACAAACTGAAAAATCATTCCCTGTTCACATTCTTTGCTTCACTGCAGATCTCCAGCATGTTCCCCTTCAGTTATCTTCTTTTCAAGTGAGAGGGCCTCATCTGTTCTTCTCTCTTGCTGCTACACCCATTTTAAATGTGTCACCTTAGAGTTCCGTAGTTCTGAAGGGAAAAAGGAGCAATGGGATGAGTAAGACTGAGAGTTCAAGACAGTAGCACATTATTAAAGTACATTGTGGCATGGTTGTGTTTCCTTAATACCTTTTATTCTCCTCCTGGCCTTTTTGGCCTCTGCAGGACACTGTGTAGGAGGAGGGAGACTTACGCTGCATCCAGGCTGGGCAGTTCTAGGAAGGTCTTTGGGGTTTACTGCCGCAGACTGATGAAACTATAAAGGAAGAATAGGCAAAGCTTTGGCAGCTTGGATAGCAGCAGTGTCTAAGGGTGGAGAGAATTCTGTTCTAGGAAGACATTTGGGTGAGATTCACAAAGGGAAGGAGTTAAAAAGTAAATGAAGCCTTTTTGGTTTGGGCTAAGGTAGGGGCTGAACACAAGAGCTTGAATGGGAGTCAAACGCTCAAGTGTACCTCAGGCTCCTCCAGAGACCTTGAGTAAAAGCTGCTATCCCAAATTGCCCTGTCTAGACTATTGCTGCCAGAACACGGCTTGGGCCAAAGAGTAAGGAATCGGGAGTCTCAAAGCACAAGTTACATTTGCATTTCTTTGCTTGTAAATGTAGTCTATTTGGTAGGGAATTTCTAGGACAATAAGCATGGCTGTCTTACAGCACAGTGTAACTAAACCCTCATACTCAGAAATCACAAGTAGAGCCCTCAAAAAAACCTTAGGGTTGGTATAAACTTGATATAACATGGTATCTTAGACTAAATATTTTCAACTGCATTTATTTGCTAATCATCCTTCAGAATTCAGGGGTCAAGCAGTTTAATATCTTTCTGAAGCCCTGTGGGCTACCAAGGTATTTCCTTTTTCTTTCTTTCTTTAAAATGAAAAGTGGAAGTCTCATATAACTGCAGGATTTGCAGCTGTGAAGGGGGAGGATTGCTCTAAGAGCACTGTCACCATAGCCAGTGACACTACAGACTGTTTTCTGGGAAGTGCTGGACTAGGCCCTTCCTCATCCTTCTGGGAAACACAAGTTATTGATTCCTCTTTCTGGTTTTGTTTCACAAGACTTTTCTTTTGTGTCTGAAGCCTGTGTTTTCCACCCCTGAAACTGGTGACAATATCAACCTGAGATCTGGGGAGCAGCAAGAGGCTCCAAGCAGGTAAACAGACACCCCAATCTATGTTCATTAGCCCTGTCTTCTCTGGCACAACAATGGATTTTTTTCCTAAGGGCCGGCATCCCTTTAAGCTGCGACACTGATGTACTTTAAACAAGTATCGTTCCTGTCATTATGATATGATCCTTCAGCTCAATACTCAGGGCAAGCATGCATCTGTCTAGGGCTCCTTCTCTGGAGCAAATGAAGCTGTGGCTCCATCTCCATCCCAGGGAGATGTCACCCTCTGGGAAGGACAGCTGAAGCTTCCCTAGTCATTCAGACAGCTTTCATACTGTCCCTTACCCCTCCCCAGCCCCATAGGATGAGGAGTTTGTTTCCAGTTCCTCTCTGTAGCAGACAGATTTCGAGGAGCACGAGATGGGGTGAATTCTGTTGTCACACATGCTCAGCGCCATCTACAAATGGGCAGAATGAGAAACTCAGAACAAAACAAAGGGCCTGTAGCTGGTTTCTCTGCAGACAGACAGACCTGCAGTCTTGCAGAACAAAACTCTTCTCCCTGTCCTCTCAGTCAAACCCGAGCTTCCCCACTCAGCTCAAACTTTCCTTTGTACAGTCAGTGACCTCTCACCCGGGGCTTGCCTGCCCAATTTGTAAGCCCTTTAATAATGGTAATCCATTATCCTGCTTTGCACATCAAAACACACACAGGCTCCTCCCAAACAAGAGAACTTGGCAGATGAGCTGTGAGTAAAAAGTCCAGTAATTTATACAAATTATGATGTTCAAAGGTGTCATTTCTCTTTCTCCTTAGCAGAAGGAAAAGATTTCTTCCCATCCAAATGTTACAGAAGCAGTGTTTATAATTGATCACTGCAGTATTAGGTTTATCCAGGCACAAGACCACTCTGCTGTGGATGTATCATGTACTAAGAGTGCAGCTGGCAAAGTCTCAGTGTGTCCCAGTGCCTCTGCAAGGCCAGGGCCTGGAGAGGGGGGCCTGGGTCAACATTCCTGTGCTGCAGCGTTGCCTGTGGTTGTCTGCACTGTATCATAGCCCTTTGTCAGTGCTGCGTTTTGTTGCTCTCTAAAGGTAGCTCGTGCTTCCTGTGATTATGGAGCATCTCACACAAGAAGTCTCTAATTTGAGCTGAGGATTGTCTAAGTGTCTGTGGCAAATTCTTCATGGACAAAATGAAATAATTGTAATGTGTTCCAGCTTCTCTTAGAGATGATGACTTCTGGTATCATTGTGGAGGGGGGCAGTGAGTTTGTACACTTTGCAGTCCCTCATGAGCCACAAATAATGTTTCTGAGAGCTCCTTCACTCCTGGGAGTGCAGGAGATGCAGGCAGAGCACGCAGTGGATGTGCTGTACCCTGCCCGGGAGCGGGAAGGATTGTCACTGCAAACACATGGGCCCTGCTGCACCGTCCTTCTTCATGGCAGCTGGCCACTTCCACTGACAGCTCGTCATTGCCACAGAGAACCTGTTGGCATCCTTTAGATCTATGTAAATTCTGGTGTTAATGAATTCAGCAGCTTCCTCTTGAAAGCCTTTATTGGGTGACTTTCACACTGCCCCCACAGAGCCCTGTTCCTTGAAGTCAATGGGAGATCTGGGTGTGGTGAAAAGTCAAGATCAGACCTGTAAATCAGATGATAAAGAGAAGTGAATCAGTAGGAAATGCTTTTGGAGAGCAACATATTTCTGTCTTGTCAATTAAAAGTACAAGGAATGGCCCAAAAAGAGCTTCCCTCTGACATGTAAGGGACTGTATTTCAACAGCATAATGATCTAATAGAGCTTTCTGGTAGGTTGAGGACATAAAAGCACACTTGTGCTAAATACATTGTTCAGGCTATCTAATAAAATCCATTTCTGAAGAAGGATATGCAAATCTGTGTGGTTCTTCCAAGGATTCATTGAGACCACTTGTGCAGTGTTCGCATATCCCGTGGCAGAGCCCAGTCCCCAGCAAATTGACGTGCTGTGTGCTGTGGCCCAAAAATGTTTGATGTGGCTATTCAGGCTCAGCCCTAGGGAACATATTCTGCTGTGTCCAAATCTCTTAGGTACTCTGAAAGCCTCCCTTATTCCCTGGCTCCTCCTGAAACATCTGTGGCAGCTCACTGTGAAATTATGTGCCACTTCTGTCCTTTTGGTTGCTGAGTTTATTTAATTAATGTTATTCCAACTTTCTTCCTGACTTTCTTCTTCCTTCATTTTTTCATAAGCCAGTGGTACCTAGCCTTCTGTGGGTCATAAGTCATCAAAAGGTTGCCTCTGACATCATTGCAAATAAAATAAAAATGCATGAAAACAAGCCTATGCGTGTGGAGAGCCCAAGTGGAGACACAGAAAGGGCAAACGAATGTGCCAGTTTTCACTGCTGGAAGCTGGTGCTGCGCTCAGGTGAGCTGTGCTGGCACAAGGTGCATCTCGGGCTTTGTCCCCAGAGGATAAGGTGGGCTTCTGTAAAAACACAGATTGGGAAGTGCAGTTGCCAGTGCTGGACATCACCACTCCCATTGTCTTACAGCATTTCCTGTGGTACTCCCTTGCTCCTGTACTGTGGCTCTGCTTCTACCACCACCCCATCCTGGGACTTTCTGTGCTTCTGGGGCAGTGTTTGGGAGCTGAGTGCCTCTTTGTGAGCTGTTCCATCTTGTTGCTTCAATCACGAACAACAGCGGAGCTAATAAAAGAACTTTTGAGTGCTCTGCAGATGGAAGATGTCATACTGGGAAAATCAATCCACAGATCTGCTCTTTGATGGAATCTAGCTGCAGGCAGATGCTTTCATGTGAAGCAGCATCTTCCCAGACAGATTATTTCCCTGCTCACATTGTGTACAGACGTGCAACTCCTGGCATAAGCAGCTTGGCGCTGCAGCACTTTTCTAAACACAACTAGAGTTCCTTTCTCATGCAGGCCCCTTCCCTTTAGGGGTGTTTTGCATGAACGAAAGAGAAAACAGACTGGCAGTGACCATCTGACTGGGTAAATGTAGTCCCGGGAATAACAAGTGGCAATGCCCCAGAGGATTACAGGAGAGCTACAGTCACTCCTCCAGCCAGCCCCAGCACAGTGCACAATAACGTAAAGGAGATGAGAGAGCAAATATCTGGTATGTCCACTTGCTCAGAAGAAAAGGCAGGAAGTTGGTCTGTCAGCATTTCCATCTGATTTCCTCAATATTTTTAAAGTGGAAAAAAAAAGTATAGCCGCCTCCATTGCAAGGAGCAAAATGATAAGGATCAGCTGGGATCTCTGTTTGGACAGCTGTGCAGAAATGGTCTGGAGTTCTCAGCAGACAGCGAGACACATCGGAACATGTTGTGATACTTTGTTCTATTACTCAGTATTGCATTTGTACCTAGAAACAGCATAAAACTCCCAACAGGCCAAGTGTCCCACATGCCAAACTCCAAAGAACCTCCATAAACAGAGAAAAGGCTCCCTTTATCCATACACTTCTCATATTGCACACTGAAACCTCTATAAGCTCAACCTGTGAACTTGTTACATTTTTATGAGCCTACATTTGGGGCAGGTGTTTCTTTTTAGTGAGATTTTGTTTGGTATCCAACAACTAAAACTAAAGATAGTAAATTGCCACCTAATCTAACCTTGCGTGACTTAGCTACTTTCTCCCAGGTCTATTTGCTTTTTATCTCAATGTCAGTAATTGACTTAACAGCCTTCCACAAGACAACTTCTAGCCAGGTCCAGGGTGAGCACAGGAAAATGCAGTGGAGTGTGAGGGCTTGTGAACTTTGAGACCTGAGCTGACACAACCTCCTGGAGCACCTCCTCACCCCTTCTGTTTTTGTAACCCTCTCTCTTCCACCCATAGTCGTCCTAAACACACCTTGTGGCAGTATGAGAAGTCATTTATTTACATGGAAAAGCAGCACTGGAATAGTGCCAGCGTGTTCTGCCTTTGGTAGGAAAAGCAAGTGGGCTTTGTCCTTTAAAAAAAAAAAAGTTATTTCTTGCTCTTTTTTTTTTTTTTTTGGCTTTTCTATCTTATTTTACAACTCATCACATGTTTTTCTCCCTCCTTTTTAGCCCGCAGCCCTGGAAGCTGGTTCCACCAGGAGGGGCCACTGTGCCTTTCCCATCGCCTGAGTTCTGGCTCTGCTATGCATCATGCACTAGAGGGACGTCTAAAGAAGGACAGGCAGAGTGAAATTTCACTCAAAGCAGTTTCATTCAGCCATCCTCGGATTTTCCTGTAAGTCTTCCTAAAATTTACTATTTGGCAGCTCTGGTTGTGGGGCACAGCACTATCTATCTATCTAATTGTCAGATAGTCTGTTCATTTTTTCTACACAGCACTTTGGTGACTTCCTCATAACAGTTTGGTCTCTTAATTGTTCTGCTGTTCATTCTTCCAAAGTGCAGAAAGGTTATTCCGCTTCAGATCTCAGAGTTAATGGCAGACAAAAGGAAGTGGGTGTGAAGTAGCTTATATGTGCACTGGGAAAACCTGGTGCCCTTTCTATTTATAGCCCTGCTTGAACTTTCATTGATTTAGTTGATATTTTGGTATGACAAACATTCCGTCTCCTGGGGGAAGTACGTTAGCAGTGCAGGTGAGCAGGAGGGAAAACACATCGGTCACACAGGCAAATACTGAATGGCCTAGAAACCACTGCCGTTCCCAGAAAACATATAGAACCAAAGTGATACTGAAGGGAAGCTCACTCATTCAGCTAACAGGCACAGCAGTGCTTTGAGGTAAACCCAAACCTTTTATTGACTTCATATCTTTTATTCCATTTTAAATCAAATGAATTGTTAATATATCTGTTCTCAGTGGCATAGGTTTGATAAAATGAACACCCTTGGTCACTTATCCCATGCTCTGCTTTCTGGGTAGAGAGCTGGCTGATGAGCACTAAAAAACCTCAGGGGGACTTTCTAGTGCGCCAAGGGGGTTTCCTTAGCTGGTCAGTGTCTCACATCTGTCTGTTACAGAAGTTGTTTGTTCTCACTTGCTTTTCTCTTTGTTATCTGAGTTGTACCCACCAATACAGACCTTGTGCACACTCAAATGAATCCCTTTGTGGATTTCACTGAAGTTAACCTGCTGAACAGGTAAACAGTCTGGCTACTGGCTTCAATCAAAGCAAATTGATGATGGCCGGGTGTAGCCTATACTTCGAGGTCTTCCATGAGGCACATGTGCAGGGAAGGAGAAGGAAGGTTCATTATGAATTGTGAGTGCGTGGTGTGACAACTTCAATAATACTGCAGAGCAAGCTGGGAGAGGGAACTGCACACGTGGGATCTCACCGGAGCTTGAGGCGAGCATTTCCAGAGAACCATTTGCTAGCCCGACCCCCATGGAAATAGTGAGAAACCAAGAGACTGGCATGAGTCACTTACTGTGTGACAAGTTACAGATAGAGATATTTAGAATGAGGGCATTAGACAAACAGATCCAGATACCTGAAGATCCTTTTCTTCCAGCAAGAATTAAGGGTCTTGCTATCTTTGAGGATCTGACCCTTCTCCCACAATTGGGAGACAACCAGACATGTTCTAATGTAACTTCATGCCTCAAGTCACGTGAGGCTCCCATATACTTTTTGTGTGATAGTTGTTGTGGAGCTGTTAGAAATGCTAAAAAGGAAAAGATTAAAAAAAAGAAATAGAAGACTGCTTTCCTAATTTGTTACATTTACTGTCTCTCCCTTGGAGAACAGAGAAGTCCGTAGGAAAACATATGCCTTAGGAACTTCCTGGATGGGAATGAAGGGTTTGATTCATTGCTAATACAGAAAAGCAGAAGTTGTCAGCCAGTTCACCCGTCAAGGATCTTCTTAGGGCTTTTGGGATAGGTACCAGCATCTGTTGCAAGCATCTTCCCTTCCTGTGGGAGAGGCACCACGTGCTGTGTTTTTCCCTCACCTAGTCCTGCCTACTCATACTCATGGGTCTTTGTTTACCAATAGTGCCTCTAAAGGGTTGGATTGACCACTTTAGCCAATGCTGTAACACAAGGGGCACTGGCTGCTGCTGAAGGTCTCCCTCCAGCTTGGGGGAAGCATTTACCTGAAATGTGAGCCCCCGCTTGGCAACCAGGTACCTCTGGTCTTTATTTCAGTCAGGGATTTGCAGGACACGTGCTGAGCCTGTTGTATCAGCACCAGGCTGCTTGGTTTTGGAGTCTTTCCAGAACTTCTCTGGGTGTCACTGGCATGAGGATTTAGGTGTCCTTTCACCCAGCACTTATCCCCAACTCCTACTCACCATCCGTTTCCTTGCATCTCACTCCTGCCAAGTGGTCTCTGCACCTCAGCTGGGCCAAGGAGGAATCCACATCAAGAAAATCCCCTCACCCCTCCTACCTTACCCCAGGGTTTGAACTACAGCTGCCAAAATTTTCTACTTAGTGAATTAAATAACTGCTATTGATAACATATATTTTCTTCTGGTTAGGGAGGCAAATTGCGAATTCTTGGCCTAGTCCCGATAGGTACTGAGGACACAGATGGAAATGGTATTTACTTCAAGCTGTTAGACATTTAATAAAAAAAGAAGTTGAATACACTGAGTGATTTTGACCCAGAGGAGCTGCTTTCTATTTAGTACAGGGAAGGTATCCCAGTCGTTCCATGGGACAGAATGGATGTGCTCAGTTCCCATGACCACTGGAAACAGTGCAGCCACGGGTCTCATTCTGAAGAAAACAGAGAACCCGTTACTTTGACCTCCCTCTAATTGCTCGTGAGTTTATCTGAAGAGGTGGAAGGTTTTCCACTAGATGGAATAATAAAAGAGACTTTCCTTAATCCTTCTCTGCGTTTGGTTTGCAGAAGCAAAGAACTTTGCAAGCTGGTTGTTCAACAGGCATGGTGCTTTCCCTCCATTCTGGGGTTAAGATCTGAGGGCAGCAGCAAGCGTTGAGGAGAGTCCTGTGACTATGAAGGAAGATGTGTGTATTGATACTGACATCTCCTCTGGCTTGAGCAATCCTGGACGTGGGGCGAGGTCATTCACACTTTCATGTGCTAGCCAGCAAGTTGGATTCTCACACCCTTATCTATTATACCGGCTAAGGCGTAGCTCTGTTTTCTCTTCTATCTGCATAACCAGGTGTTGAGCAACTGGAATGTCATTCCAGAAATTCTGACTGGCTTGGGTGTGTGCTCCTCACAGGAATTACTTCTGGGAATCACTTTGGAGGGCCAAACAATATGGTTTTCAAAAATTATGTTACTGTACCGTGTGCATTTAAATGAATTACATAATTTAGCCAAGCACGATCCCTCTATTGCAGAGTAGCAGACTCCTCTACCTGCTATTTCAGAGGGTGATCCAGCTCCTAGGAGCTGTGCGCTATTTGCATAATTATAATGTTTATTTATACTGCCTATATGTGTCAGCAGGGAACTAAGATTTATTTCATATTTTCTGTTGTTTCAAAGCTGTGGCAGCACTCTTCATCCTCTCACAGACCCGCATCTCCGTAATTCAGCCCCATCATTCATTTCAGGACACGTTCCCAAATGGAAGTGACACTGCAGCAGGCACAGAAGTTGGGAGGAAGCAACCTTCAACACAGCTAAACATAATTTTCTATGGCTCTGGGCAAAACCCTGGCCCTCCAGAGCAAAAGGATGATCAGAGTGAGAACAGGAAGGCTTGGCAGGGAGGGAGCCACCTCCTGATGAGCCCTGGTCTCAGGGGGACACGTGGGGAAATCCCCTGCCAAGGGCCACAGTCAGAGCAGGCTCTGGCCAGAGTGGAGGGCAGGATAGACCACACATCCCTCTGGGCACCACAGTGGCAGACAGAGGGAAGGTAGGGAGCATCCTTGAGCAGCCAAGCCTGTGTTGTGTGTTTTTGCTGCATCAAGTGAAGTTGGCACTGACAGCTCAAGGGTCAGGATACAGAGAAGTGTCTCCTGAGGGAATTACCTGCCACACTTTTGCTGGCAGGGAGCAGGCAGTAGAAAGCTGTTTGCTATAGAAACTAAGGGCTAAGTCCTGCTTGTACCTACAGAGCTCCATTGGCTGTTATCTGATGGCCCTAGGATACAGCTGGCCTTGGATTTTAAATATGATCCAAAGGTTGTTTATCTAAAGACAGTCAAGGGCATTTAAGTGAGGCTATGACAGAAGAAGAGAAACAGGGCCTTAAGAAGGCATAGTTAATATTCTCATAGCAAGCCAGCTACAGATGAGACAGCTGCTCTGGAATTGACCAAAGCTGCAGAATATGAGCGAAGTCAGTTCTGCACCTGTGTGCAGCACACCAGGCTGTAGCAGTTTTTGTAAAGGTTGAGATTTCCATTGTATCTCAGAGCTTCAGGGCTCCCTGAGGGTTCGAAGACATCGTGCCATCCTTGATGACTGAGCTCCCTTTCTGTTAGGTGCAGTGACTTACCAGGGCCCTTCTGGACATCTCCTGAGGTTTTGCACAGAGAGCAATGACAAGGAGCTCACACCTCCTTCCAGACCTCCTTCCGTGGCCACTCATGTAGCGTTTAAGCAGAGAATTATGCTAGAATTGGTGGCGTGACTTTTTGATATTTGGAAATTTGGCCTCTCCAGAGCATTTATAATCAAAGATAAATTCAGCTGTGATGGTAAGGAAAGCTGCCCATTAGAAACTTTGCCTGGCAATTGTACCTCGTGTGGCTGGGCTATGTTCTTAGCTCACTGTACAACCACATTTCAGCTGTGCGTTATGCAACTGCTATTAGCATTAATGAGTTACAAGGCTCATATACTGATGCTGTTCCTAGAAACAGGCTACCCGGGGATGCACTCCTTTGGATTAGTTTGGGTAGTTACATGGAGCAGAGGGGCCCTTTGGACTTTGGTCCTCTATTGGATACCTGGATCCAAACCCAGACAAGGGTCTTGTCTTCAGCTCTGGATTTCAAAAGTGAAAAAGAAAAAGCTGCCTCTGGGGTCAAATTTGGTTTCTGGTTAGGAATAATGTCTCCCAAATGCTTGTGAGTTTGATATCCAGCCTGATATAAGGATTGAGGGGACAAGTTAAAGAGCAGCTATTGAAAACCTACTAACTAAAAATCAAAATAGAGTTCATCCCCAGAACCATGAAGATAACTGACCATGGAAATCTCGTTGAATTCTTATTTTGAGTAAGATGAAAATAACTGTTGAATGCTAACATTTCTGGTACTGGTATATAGAAAATACACTTAGAAGAAGGCAGGAAGATCTCCAAGGACTGTGAATGCAGCTTTACCCATCTCTAATAGATCATTGAAGTCAAGAAATTGGCATTGGTTTCTAGTGACTGAATTTCTTACTTGTTTTTGGGGTAGCAAAGTAAATGCCAGTTTTCTGGGGCTGACAGGAAGGAAGTTTGGGTCTCAGGTTTGTGTTGTCTCTCCAAAGGCTGTGCTTGCTCTTACCAAGGACTGTTTGCATGCCCAGACTAGGCAGTGGTGCAGCCATGGACTTAGCACACAAATTGGTACTGACTTTGCTGGTGCAAAATGCAAACACCCTCAATTACCTGTCAAAAATCCTGGCCAAGGCTTGAGATTTGTGGTCTGCTTGGATGTGGCACTTCCTATCATGTTCCCTGGCAGCTGTACAGGGCTTCCTTGGGAGCCTGGAGGAGGACAGGGAGAAGATGGTAGGTGCAGTTGAAAGGCAGCCGGATCAAAGGCGGGTGATTAGCATCAGGACAGGGTGTCTGAGTGCAGCCTTCCCCTGGGTCGCACCCAAAGCTGGGTCACTCCTTTGTTTGCAGAAGCCTTGAGGGTAAGGGGCAGCCTGTGCATGGGGCACGCATCAAACAGGCACAGGCAGGAGCCCAGGCCAGCCACGTGGCTGGGACCAGCAAGATGCCACTGGAGATTCCCAGGATGCTCTTGGCCACACACGAGACCTGAACAACTGGCAGGAGGTGGGCAGGTAACTAGGGAATAAAAGCCGGGGTTCTCAAGCACGTAAACAGGAGAAACCACAGAACAGCCACACTTACTCTGGAAAATGGCACTGCACTTTTGGGATCAACAGCTGGCCAGATGCTCAGGCTTGAAAGGCAGTGACTCAAAGCCAGTACCAGCCTCGGATTCACCATCTTGCACCGAAAAGCCACGACATCCTCAAAGCTGTCAGAGAGAAGTGTTGAGAAGAAAATTGCCCTGTTGTATCTCTGTTGTCTGCATGCCAGGCTGCAGTGCTGAGCCTAATGCTGATGTGTGGATATGGATCAGGAAGAGCTTGGGTAAAGTAAACTATTATTCCAGAGTAAACTGGGAACAAGGAAGAAGTCTGCAGACTTCATTCATGCGTTCTCACGGTGTTTTGCAAGCCTGAGCATTCCTGTTCTGTAGCCAGATGGCAGAAGCACATTTAGCTGTGTACACATAACTTGGTCTGTGCCACCCAAGGACCCTGTGCTGTTTTGGGATGTCTGTAGAGATTTAAGGATGAAGGAATAGCCAGGGAAGTCTTTCAAGCACCACAGCAGGTGTTCACAAAAGGCTATCTGCCACATCATGCTGTAGGAGGTGGTGCTTAGAGGAGACTCTCTGAGTATATCCACTGCTTCTTGCCTGTTCCCCTTGGGCTAGGAGAAACATCTTCCAAAAGCCATGCTGTAAGCATGGCCCCCCATGTCTGCCTTTCTCCAATTACCTGCTTTCGGCCCTGCAGTGATAGTAGTCTTTTCCGGGTAGATATTTAGCTGTTACTATAAACGTGTTGTCAGCCTTACCCACATTCTGTCACTATTGGTGTCACCGACTGCTCCACTTTAGGGGGATCGGGGCTGGACCACTGCAAGGATGGAGGGAACTCTGCCCTTCATCATCACCTCCCCCAAAGCTTATCACCAAAGCATTTAGTGGACACCCAACGATTTCCATACCTGGCACTCACTGTGAGGAGCCTATTCTGAGTTGCAGCTTTGAGTTTTTCAACCTGTGGTGGCAATACGGGGATCCCAGGAAAGTCCTACTACCCCTGTTAACTTCAGGCAGCTCTTCACAGAAGTCTCTTCCCTAAACCTTGCCCATTGCTTGAATTTGTAGTCCAGCAGTATCACCACTCTGGGGCCTGAGCAAAGGCCCTTGCTTAAACAGCAAATGCCCTATGACTAAGCAATCAGCTGCAATTTTGGAGTGAAGGTGTTTTAAAGATTAGGACATGTTTGACTACACGGAACAAAGACAAATGTCTCCTCACTCCTGGACCTAGCACTTACAGAGCTGCATGTGGCAAATTCTTTTGCTTTGTGTCTCTTGTTTTCTCTTTCGTGGTAATAACTGGTCATGAGCTTGTGGGTTTCCTTGTTTGTTTTTAAAGGCAGTGGATAGAGTTGGCAAAGGTTTTCAGTTTAGGAGGTGTGAGCCTATTGGTTTAGCTCTGAATAAGGGGATTATAGAGTCAGAAACATGGGGAAACCCTGTTCTGGTAGATCTTGTACACATTCCTTCAGACTTGTTTTGGCATCTCTCCAAAACCAATGGTGATTTATGTAAGATGCTGTGAGAGAATGTCAGGAGTGTGAGTATACATCTGCCTTTGGGTAAGAGGGGAAAATATGTTTGCTGTTTCGTTCAAGCTTGCTCGGGGGAGAAAAAAGGGCAGGCAGGCGTAATGCCGAGTACTAAGGCAGGTGTTGTCAGTATCCACTGAGGAAACTGAGGAAACCAGGATGCTTTCTCATATTAGCAGTGGCTTCTCCTCTCATTTTCAGGTGAACAGTTAAAAAAAATTCAGCTTGACAGTGCCTGAAACTGTAAGAGCTTTGGGAAAGTGGTCCAGTATGATGGCTCAAAACTACAATGCTTAGGAACACCTTTGGTTGCAGGGATGCAAAGGCCGAGGTTAGGATCAGCTGGGCCATTCCAGCTGTACCATATGAAGAGGCTTCTGCTCCTATCACTCAGCCCTGTCCCACTCAGGTGGAGGATGCTGGTCCTCACCAAACTGTCTCCTTGGGGCTCGTCCCTGTTCTTGGCTCTAGGAGGAGGCAGGCTGAAATCAGCAATTTCATTCATGGTCAGGAGCCTGTCTCACCTCTTCTGTGGCCAGATTCCACTCCCCTAGTTTCTCCTTCCACCTTCCTTGAGGAGTGAATGTTGACTTGCATAGTGAAGGTGTTCCCCCCTTTGTGGGCTTGTTAGTTGTATCCCACATAAAGCTCTGCTAGGTTCTGTTTACTGCCCAAACTGTCCCTGTCCCAAAGCACAGCTGTCATGGGTTCCATTTGCATCCCTGTACCAAATTTCCCCCCTAAAAAACAGAGAAAGACTAAAGACTATACTGCTCCCTCTTCTTGCTTACCCTGTGAATGAGCAGTGATTCTGGTGATCCAAACCTCTTCCAAATTGCCAAACCCTTTCATTTTGTCTTTTTAATTGCATTGGCTGCGCATAAAGATCCTTTGGAGCACGCTGGAGTCAGAGATGCTGGCAGTACCTCCTGGGCTGTGAACTGCAGCCAGCCCACCTCTTGTTGTCTAGGAGGTGCGTGTCCTCTGTGCCCAGCGATCCCCCAGCACCTTCCACAGGGTGACAGATGTCTGCAAAGCCAAGGTGAAGACTGCCACCTATTGAGTCCCCAGGGCTGGCTCTGGGGACACCTGACTGTACCTTTGAGGTTTCCTAGCTGGTACACTGCTGGAGGGGAGGATCTTAGTCAGGATCCCTTGGATCTGAAGTTTTCACAAGCAGCATCAATCTCTTGCACTATGTATTTACACGCATTGAGTTTGGATAGCAGGACTTCGGGATGAGTTTGCTCCATGCAGTGTTTTCTTTTAAGGAAGAATCACCTTCCAAAGCACCCCAAGGACGTTTCTCTATATTACCTGCTCATAGCATGGGGCTCCCCCAGGAGCTATTGAAAACTGCTGCTGCTGGGAACAGCTAAATTGAGTTTGGTGCCTGTCCATTCAGTGGGAAAATATGGGGTGGGTGAACACAGTGTTAATTTCTACGGATAATTCAATACTTCAGAGCCCACTGAAATAAGAAAGACCTCAAGGGCTGGACTGACTGTATTTAGCAGCAGAAATTTAGCAACAGAAGTCTCTAATAGGAGTGGTACTAGAGGCCAGATTTACTAGAATCACATTCTTAAAGCAATTAAGATCCGATTGTATAATGAATGAATTGGAGATCACCACAAAGCTGCGAGTTTCCCACCCTTGATTCAAGTTGCAAAGACCTGGGATCATCTCGTTTAGGCATCTGTTGCAAGTACAGTTTATCGTGCTGTTTCTGGGAGGATTATGATAAGGGAACAAAGCTTCAGAGTTAATTAATTAATGGAAGTCGGCGGTGGGTGGGGAGGTTCGGAGGCCACAGGGTTCTCCGTCTACCTTTCGCAGGGCTCTTGTTGCCCTGGAATGTGCTCGTGGCTGCTGCTGTGAGGTGGGATCAGCTTTGATGTGCAGTCACAGGCCTGCTCACAGCTAGTGGGTGTGTTAGCGCTCCCGTGTCAGGCTTGATGGCAGGAGCAATTAAACCCCATTTCTGTAGGAGAGAGCCTAGAAACAAGAGAAGCCAACACCCCAAAAACCACATGACGTGGCCTGCACTGAGCTCGTGGGGTGGCTGGAAGGGTCTTGTTCTGCAGCTCACATTCTCTGGGGGACAACACAGCATTGCTCTTTGTGTTAAGGTAATGTGTTCAGGAAAAGATTGTTTTCCTTGTTTTATCCAGTGCCTGTTTTTAATCAATAGTTGAGTAAGCCCAGATGAGTTTTAGATTTAGATGAATAGGAAGTTTAGTCTGACTACCTGCTGACACAGGCAAGACTGCAGAGCTCTGAGTGACAGCACTGAAAGGGAATGATAGCAAGGTACTGCCTTCAAAAACTTCAAACACATCCCTTTATCACGGTGTGATTCAAGGCATCACTCAGCAAGTTGCTACAGGTTCAAGTAATCATCTGAATACCAAGCACATTCCAATAATTGCCTCTGAAACCAGGAGAATACATTTCTCAATATTGGTCACTACTACATCCTTCCCCTTTTGAATAGATGTGAGAACTTCTTTTCTTAGCAGAGATGATAGTCCTGGGATCCTCTGCAAGTTCAGGGAGCTAGCAGCAGTGTCCAGCAAGAAGAGCTGAGCAGTTAAATATGTGCCTAGTTGTTTAGAAAAAGAAACATGGAATATTTGCAAAAGCTCCAGTAGTCCAGTGAGGAGTCTGGAGTTCCAGAGGCAGAGAGGACCCACGGGAGCTGCTTCCTCACGTGTGCATATGGACTGGCTTGCTCTCTGCTCCCTTCCAGAACAGTCTCCTTGGATTCAAACCTGAACTGACCAGAGAGGGAACTGCATTGGATGGAACTGCAAGAGGACTGCAAGCTCACCTCAGAGAGCCTGCAGGCTCCAGCTCTAGACACCAATCCAGAGGAAACCTGAGATCATGAGTTCCTGGGGAGCAAGTTCTTTAAACAGGCAGTGAGGGGACAGACAGACAGAGGAGAGCAGATAAGAAAACTGTAGGATAAAGCCTTTCTAAAGCTCAAGCCCATCCTTCCTTCATTCTTGCTCTGATCCCAGTGTTTATGCAAACAGTCTGATAAGCCTCAAGAAGCTGAACCGGTTGGCTGTTGCCGTAAGCAGCTGTCAGCGCACTGTCTGAGGGCACCACTGCTCCGGTAGCGGGGAAGGTCAGTGTGAAACCAAGGGCTGCTGTCACACTCCCGGCCTGTGTCAGCAGCACAAACCAGAGTTAAAGCCAGTGGAATTTTCTGGTCACCTGTTTTATTTATAAGGCTCAGGCAGCTCATCTCAGCTGCAAAGCACTGCTGAAAGAGGTCAAGAGAGCATTTAGCTTTATGTTATGGACCACATCAGGCATGTAAAAAATAAATGACTCAAAATATTGCCAAACTAGCAAGATCTGAAAATTCTTAGTTTAATATGTTGGAAAAGTTTGCATGGATTGTGCATCCGTATAGTTAATGCTATGCCAAATATTTTATCTCCTGCCCCACTTAAAATTTAGTGATGCCTGGAATAAAGCTGCCTGCTCATCTCAGCAAAGCTGCTTCAAACATGACCGGCGAGTCCTGGGCATCCAAGGCCTGCGAAGCCCTGGCCAACATCCTCCGGCTCTAGAAGTAGACTGATGTGAGGCACTTCACCAAGCAGCGTTAGCTCTCCAGTGCTTGTCTGCAGGAGGTACTGGATCCTTGCTTATTCCCTGTAACATACATGGAAAACCTTGAATTCCTTGAGCTTGCCAGTAGAGGCAAATTTTCTGGATCAAGGCTCCGTCTGTTCTCCTTCTCCTTCGGATTTATGAATAGCAGAAATCAGCAGCATTCAAACTATGCATTTGGTGGGCGTAAAAGAATGACTCATTAGCTTAATGGAGAGTTATCTGGGCAATAAATGCATGAATAAGGATTGTGACAATGAGTCACTGTTTGATTGTATGCCTCGGTGGAACAGATGCAGGTACCATTTTGCTAGGGATTGGTGTAGGGCAGAGTTCAAGATGGGTTCAGGGGAGGTAGGATGCTTTTTTCAGAGCTTAACTAAAGACCTTTAGCTGTAGGAAAGTTGCCAAGCTTCACTGGCTTCACACTTCTCAAACAGGGTCCGTCTCGCTGGATGGAAAGGTCTTGGAGCTACTTAGCTAGGTGTGCCCTGCAGTGACTATCTGCAGGATCTCACAAAGAAAGCCCAGTCTTGTCCAAAGCATGTCCAAAACAACCAACTTCCATCAGACCCTCAGTGTTCAACCCTGCCCTGTGTCCATGTCCCCCTCACATGTTGCCAGCTTGTAGTGTGAGCTTCAAAGCCTGGCACGAGGCTGAGAATGGTCATGTTTTGGTGTTGCCATAAGCCTGTCAGCGCTGCCAGGACTTGTAGCCTCTGCCACAGGTGCCCTCGAGCGTTCCTAGGCTGTGCCACTCCTGCCTGTGGCACTGCTGCACCTAAAGCTTGTATGTGGTTCCATAGCTGAGGGAAGGGTGCATGTGCTCCCTGAAGGGATCCTGGGCAGGGATCTTCATCTGGGAGTTAGAGCTGACATTTTGGTTCAGGAGGACCTTTTGTGACTCACCTTGAACAACTGTTAACTCCACATCACAGCCTGGGTAGGGCTTTTGGAGCGACCCACAGTTTTGATGTCTGTTCTGAGGAAGAGGTCTGGGGAGGAGGACTGTGCATGCCTGCCAAGGTACCTCAGTTGAAATGTTTAGCAGTCATAAGATCCTAAGTCATTAGTTGCTCTTTAAAGCTCTGGCCTGGAATTTCTGATTGATGGTAAATGCCAGAAAGTGAAATTGCTCTTATGATCAAATGAATCCTCCCAGTGTGTGAGTGAGTTACAAAACTTCATTGGCACCATTACGCAACAAACAATTGCAGCTGGTTTGGGGAGAAGAGTCTCCACCCTGAAGTATGGTCTGTACCACTGCTCCGCTCCCGTTTTTCTAGGGACTGAACTGGATTTGCAGGTGCTTCTCTATGTGAGGCCGTGCAGTAGTAGGGGCTGCAGCTGACCTGGCTAAGTTGGTGGGCCTCCTGAAAAGAGGGCAACCAGACCTGGTGATGCAGATGTGGATGTAGCACTTCACTCCTGTTAGGTTATGTGGTATTTCTTCCCTCAAGCTTATAGCTGACTGCTACAACCCATGTGTGGCCAGTACCAGGGGGGCTGGGGTGTCTCCTACACTGGTGGAGTTATCCAGGATCACTGTGCTCCCCACATTAACCCTGTATCATTTATGGAGATCCTTCCCATCATTCTCATCGGTGCAGCGACATCATCTTGGAGGATGATCTTCCCCCAAAGCTCCGACCTACTTCAATCCCAGCAAGGAATAAACAGGCAGCACAATCCCCATGCGACTCCGAGCACAGGTGTTTGATGTGGCTCGCTTCCCCAGGGCCAGCCAAATTACCACCCGCCACAACATCGGAGTAACAGGACAAACGAGCAGTACCTACATGGCAGCCCTGGCCAGGTGTTTTGACACCAGGGAGTCGGGGGAGTTCACAGTGGAAAAACAAACAGCACTGATCAAAAAATATACTTTTTGCCTCTGTCTAACAGCTCTGGAAAAGGCAACAGACTGTCAGTCCAAAGGGCCACGAGAGTGTTAGGCCTTGGTAATTGCATGAAATCATATGGCCTCCTGATGACAGGACACAGAAGTCTAAGGGCACATTGCTCAACCCTCCTGGCGTCTTTCTAGATCTGCCTCCTTTTCTAGGGCAGACCTGCCAATGGTATCTAGCAAGGAAATGGCCAGGCTAATATGGCTTGTTGGAGTGAATGCCTTCAATCCGACCTCAAAATTCAGGTCAGCATCTACATACAGCAACGCTGTAAATTGTGGTGTTAGTGTAAATATCTAATGAGTAAACTTTGCATACTGACAGTCTGATTTTTCCCCTCTGTGCCACATCCATGCAACATCCAGTGAGATCAGGGAGCACTTTTATTTAGAGGACTTAGTAAGTATTTTAGGCTTTGTGTGGGAATACAGGACTGGAAAGTAATTCAGTGCATCAAGTCCGGGCACTGGCACAGCAAACACCTTATATAATCCGGTTAATTCATTTATCACGCTCCAATTTAAACCCACTTAGTTTTTCTGCCCCAGCTTCCCTGGCTGAAGGATCACAGCAGGATGTCCGTGTGCGTCCCTGCTGAGTGCCTGCACACCTCTTACTCTCTGTTGGGCTGGGTCTGGACACAAGTTTGGTCCTTAACACATTTCACATCACCTTGCTGGTTTATTACGGACTCAGAACCTCAGAAGATTTGAGCTTAAAAGTTTGAAAATCTCTTCTGAAAAAAACCAAACAAATGAAACAAAACTATTCAGGCCACAACAACCTGTAAAATTTGACACTCCTGCTTATCAGAGATTCCATTCGAGTTCTTCATTCTGGTTTTGTATTAGCCTTATACTTCAAAAAATTAAAAAATACTCATAGCAAAAAATGAAAATCCTTAATTTCTACCAAGCCAATAGTTGGTGAAGGTGAAACAGTTTCTGGTCGTTGTGGTGCTTTCCCATGAGGCAGTGACATAAACAGCATTTAGTCTCTGGGTGACAGCAGCCACCAACAAGAACCTGTGAAGTAACATATCAATTAATGTAAAATAAGCTTTTCCTTGTTCCCTGGAACTGTGAGCCTGAAAGCTCAGTAAATGTCGTTCTGATTTAGAGTTTTGAGTGTAAGAGTAATGATTCCCCTGTAATAGTCCTGTTCTCCTCTCCCAGATTTGGTTTTCTAGCTGCTTTATGTCTGTCTTTCATGACGGTCCCTTACTCCTTTTGTTTGGCAGATCATGATCATTGTCTGTAAAGTGCTTGGTCCTGAAAAACACAAAGGACTTGGAATGCTCTTTTCTTTTGCAGTTATTTGGGAAGGTTTCTTTTTTGTTGTTTTTTGGTGGTGGTGGATTTTTACCTGTCTTTATGTACCACAAGAGACGTTGTGGTTTGTCATTGTAGGATCTTGTTGTTTCTCACTCCTCAAAGAAACAGTGATAACATCAGCAGACTGCTAGGGAACAAGAGCATTTGATGTCTGCCACAGGGCTGGTTGTGTGTCAGGGTACAGCTCTCCTGAAGTCCGTACAGAGGTCCCCCCTCCTCTCCATGAGGATCAGACCAATTTTTTTGTTCTTTTCTAAAAGACGGGGACCAAGGAGTGTTTAATGTGAAGAGCAAGCAGTGCACGGACAAGTCATTTGTTTGTGCACACAGCTGCAAATCAGACACGTGATGGCTGAGGTAATTATGGGTTCAGATCCAGTTGCTATTCAAGTGGGCATTTTCCACTCACGTTAAGACTTCCTATGTGATCCAGTGTGAGTCCAGCAGACAGAGAGTCCCATCCACAAGCCCATTTCATTCACCCCCTTGCCCTTTCTCATGTGCCATAGAGAGGCCAGCAGAAGGGGAGGGAGAGGGAGAGGGAGAGAAGGAGAGAGAGGAAGAGCCACTGCTTGTCCTGTGAGCATCTCCCAGAATCTGTAGCCAACCCCAACAACTTCAGGCTTCTCTTGGTGTCAGTCAGGCCCCTCTCCACTGAGGTTGGTGCGCGCACATCAGCACTACAGTAGCAGATGTAAAACAAAAATCAGGGCCCAAGTCTGAGGATCAGGGCCCTTCCCAGAGAAAAAAAAAGAAAGAGCTCTCCCAGTGCTACGCCCTTCCTTTCCAACCTCTCCCCTAAATCCAGGTTACCCAATTCCAATATGATTTACCTCACAGCTGCCACTTTGAAATGCTTTCCTCCTGTCATCCTTGTCTGCCCCTCACTATTAACCACTCCGTCACATGCCTTGCATTGCATGACTTAATCATTTGAGACTTTGGACTTGATTTACATATATAAACAAATAAAAAAATACACACCTGCAGTTGCTGTGGCCAGCTGGCAACTGCCTGAGCACTAGCTGCATTCCTGGATCATGACATTGAACAGGGACACAGATGGGATTGCATGAAATGCTCCTCACTGAGAGCCATTGGCAGCAACTAGTGCCTTTGCTCCCTGTGGGCCTGCTCCCACAAAGATCCAAATCCAGCCAGGTCTGCTCCTTCTTGTGCAAGAAGCTTGCATCTGCTCCAGCACATGGCCCAGGAAATCCAGCCAGTAGTGAGGGAGTGGTTGGAAGTCTCCATGCAGGAACTGAGATGCAGCTGTATCCTGGTCATACACACAGGTAGCACACAGGGCCTGGTCCTGAAACCTCTGTCTCCATCCGATAGCTTGCAATGGGAAAGGAGAATTGGAAGGGTGGGATGACGGAACAGGCACATTTATGTCAAACCCTGACTTCCTTTAAATAATTAGCAAACCTCCCTTTGCGTTCTGCATGTGAGCAAAAGCCTCAGCTCTGTTGTCTTTATAGTGTGAGCCAGGTGCAGTCGTGGCCCTAGCATGGGCTTTGTCCCTAGCATGTAACCTGCTGGAGCGTGGCACCTCAGCTGGAAGCTCCCATACAGCTTGTTGCCGCCATGGGCACTGTCAAACATCCTGATAGTTTAGTTTCATGTGAAAATGTCAACGCTTGGCTCCCGTCCTGAAAATTTTGACAAAAATAGTTTCTGATATTACAGACCCCAGCTGAAGGTGGCTCAGAGAAACCCAAAAATCTCTGGGTAGCTATTGCCCTGTCAGAATCCAGACATTTTTTCCTTTAAGACCTAAGGGAAAGAAAAACATAGTTAAAGCCCTGCTTTGTCTCAAGGGCACATTAAATGCTCAGCCCTTTCTGTTGAGGGATTTTGGGGAGGACACGTGAGGAATTAAGGTTAATAAATGATCCAACATGGTTTTAACAGTTAACATTTCTTGGCATTGCGTGAAAAGCATTGGTAGCTCCTGTGGCAGGCATGAGGGTGCCCTCATGTTTTAAGTCAGGCATGTGTTTAAATACTTGAGTCAATTAAAACTTCAGAGCAGCACAAGTTTCATTAATAATAATCCAATGTTTCGCCGCAGGATACTCTAATTGTTCCTCATCAGGATCCCAGGGACAGAAGATAAACCTTTTAAGAAGCTCAAATGATAACATTCAAAGCACTACCCAAAATGATAATGAATTGCCTATCCATCTTGTAGACTTTGATGATAGCAACCGAAACACGTGCACGTTGGGTAGCTGGTTTGGGGGGCAGACTTCCCCTGGATTACAAGAAATTTTTGGATAACAATTTATCACGGTTTAGTACATCATGATACCTCGCTTTTCCAATTCAATATTCATAAGACCCTTGGGAACTTTGAAACCCAGTAATTAAGCCTCTCTGCTCTATTGGGAAATAAGCAGGTAGGAGCAGAACAGCATCTCAGCATAAGCAAGGAAAAACCCAGATGATTGATTTGATTTGGGAAATCCCGTATTTAGATGGCATCGGTGCCTAGTCCCAGGAGGCAGCTCGAAACTTTATCCAACGTGGGCCTCCTTGCCACGTGATAATCATGCAGGAGGCACTGCCTGTGGAATTAAAACAGCAAATTAAAGCGACAGAGATCACCCAGAGAGATCAAGACTGTCTCAGAGACACCTGAGGAACACTTTTAAAGTCAGAATTTGTTCTCTTCACCTAACCCATAGCCACCTGGGCCTTCTCTCCACACACTGCCACTTGTGACTCAAACACCTTTAGCCAGGAACCATTCAGGAAAGATGTCTGGAGCCAGTGTGCAACCACACAAGAGACCAGTGTGTGGAATCAATGGAGCACTCACTGATCAATGGCACCAAAAGAACACCTGGTGTGGTAACAACTGGAGCTTAGCATCTTAGCAAAGTAATTAACTCTTTCCAAAATTCAGGATAAACACATGATGGAAGCTGATAGGAGCATACATGACAGAAAGCAGATGAGGAGACTGATGCAGCCTAGGTGAAGGGTGATTGTGGGATATATTCAGAGGGGTTGGCAAATGGTACCCTTTATGGGTGGGCAAGGCCAGGAGCAGTTGAATCAGAAGCCGGTCTCTGGAGCACTTGGGCTGCATCCAGTGGAGGAGCAGCTGCCTGCTGGGGTGCTCATAATGGGAGGGGCAGCCCCTGGAAGCAGCACCAGCAGCACCTCGGCATGTTAGCACAAAGCACCCGGGCACCTGGCTCTGTTGACTCACTGTGACAGCAAACGTGCCCTTCTGCACTGAGAACTCCTGTGGGGATCAGGCCCCAAAGCCCAGTGGCTGCTGTCCCCACGGCCACCCTGCCGGCTCCCATCCCTGCCAGGCAGGAGGCAGGAGCCTGGAGGGAGCCGGAGCAGAGATGTTATCCCAGGGCAGGTTAAAGCCGGACAGAAGTCAGCATTAAAGACAGATCCAAAGATAAAAAAGCTTAGATTTCCATTGATTTACTTCGCCACATCATTCGCAAAAACACTTTGATCTTGAGTCATCTGTTGCTGTAATTACTGAGTGATGGTTGATGCAAACACACTTCCCACCGCGGCTGGGTCACTACATTGAGGACTCTCTTGCTTGAGCCCTGACCCAGTCCTGTGTTCCCATTCCCTTCTTTGCTCAAAGGGCTTCACACTGAGGGTTTTGTTTTCTTTGGAGATTGGAACTTGTTGACTGGCAGTCAGTTAGCTCTCTGCCATGTGTATGGAGCAGTCACCACAGAAAGAGGCTCTGGTACGAGGGCAGGCTGTAGAGAGAGCTCATCATTGGCAGACAAGCTGCTGAGCCATGCCTGGGGGTAGCTCAGGATCAGACAGTTGGGGTGCTTATCTGTGGGTGATCACTGCACCTTTTGATGTTCCCCGGCTGCTGTTTGGACAAGCCCATTCGGGAGCTGTTCCAGAAAAGCCATTCCACTTTACGGTTTTAGCAGAGTAAGGCAGGATCTGATCCTTGATGTAAACACACCTTCAATAAAACAGGTGCATTTTATCTTCTGCAGTTCCCTGCCTCCAGCAGCCAGGTCAGTCCTGTGTCCTTCCCGCTTCTCCCTCTGCTCCCTCTGCCTGTGCCTGGCATTGCTAGGGACAGGCCGCAGCTTGCCATAGGTTCCTTTGATGCTGCCTGCGCAGGCTGCAGAGGATGAGTCGATACTGGGGACAAAATGCTGCTTCATGGAAAAGGGAGAAGGGAAATCACTGGGAGCAGGGATGACAACAGAAGCAGCCGCTAACCTCTTGGGGACAGGAGAGAAAGGAGTGACTTTAAAGGTGGTGTATCCCCTGAACTTGCTTGCAGACATTATTCCAGGGGCAACTGGATGCCACTGACTTCCTCCAGTCTGGTGGGTGACATCCCACCCATTTTAAATTAGAAGCTGCCTTGGTCCTACATGAGCTTGCTACCCTTTCTTTCTTTTCATGCCAGTAGCAGGAATGACCTCAGAGGCCCTGAGTCACGGACAGCCACATTAGACCAAACCTGTGCCCTCTGGTCTTTAAAAAACCCTAGAGCAGGTCTCTCACCCATATTTAAAGGCCAGTTTAACCAAGTAAGCTGTTGCCAGTTGGAAAGGGCTTTTTATTGTTTTACCAGTTTGCACTTTGCCATATCAGTGATTTCCATTTTCACTTACTTGTCCTTCTCATCCATGGAGTTTCACTTGCTCCTGGGGCAGTTACAGTTAGCTTCCATATCTTAGCAATTTCCACACAGTGGTTTGACACAAACAAATAACGTAACAAGTAGCACACAGGAAATGAGAGGAGAAAATATTTATGGGAAATGGAATTTTTGAGGAACTGGCCACTTAGTGAAGTTTGTCTCAGATGCTCTGCTTGGCGGTTCTTTTGCTTATATGTCACATCATTTCTTAGGCAGGAGATGGGGCAATTTCCCTGTATATGTAGCTGTAAGTTCTTTATAATAGAACTACAGAAGGGGGTCAAATGGGAATGCTGACTTTGAAAGGCCAGATTTCAGAAGCTGAAGATCCATGTGGGAAATTCCAAGTTAAATTTTGCTGTTGCAGTGGTGATACAATTTTTAAGAAGAGGACCCTTTTCCAGGTTTCTTTTGCAATGGATCAAAATCTGACTAGCTCGTTTCACTAGGTCACAGTCCAAAAAGCCTGCAGCTTGTCCCAGGCCTCCAGACATCCTTGACATCCTCAGCCCTGAGCACCAGTGGTGCCCAAGCCGGGTGCATCTGCTCATCGGCCAGCCTTTTGGCTTCCCAGCCACGCTCTTGTGAGGGGTATTCTCCCTCTTTCTTCCCTTCAGGTTTCCTTTCCATAGGGACTGCTCCCCTTCCCTTATCTTACTTCCAAAGGATACCTATAATTTTCATTCATTTCTTTGTGTTGAAATTTGCTTTCACAGTTACGTTTATTACCATCTCGTATGTTATATGCAATACATCATTACTGCCTTTTGACAAAAAAGTATTGTCACCATTGTCAAATGGAAACACACTAATGTTATGACAACAAAGCAATTGCATTGTCGAAACAGCAAGTTCATGTTCTTTAGGATTCCTGTTCCGTGGGAAATTGCCGGCTGTGGAGTTTTGCTCCTACCGAACCATGGATAAAGCTACAAAGTACTGCTGATTGAAAAGAGGCTCAAGTGACTATTAATACAAATCATTCCCTAGATAATGGGAGGTGCTTTCTGGAAGAAGGAAACACCTGAGACCTCTCATACCTGAGAATATCTCAGCATTAGCATCACTGAACTACTGAGGGATTCCAAGCCACATCTGACCTCTGTCCCAAGAGCCTGGTTACATGCTCCTGGGTGGGAAAGCAAGTGGAAAAGTACTGCCAAGGTGGACTTCCCTCACCTCCTCCTCAAGAGCCAATGACACAGAGTAGCATGCCTGGTATCCTGCATTTCCCAAGCATCCTCTGTGCTAGGGAGGGACCTCTGCGATGTCTGCAATAGATGGAGCTGATAACGTGTGCCCACAGCACCTACCAGGAGTAGGTCACATGAGGCATGGCTCAAGATGGCAGCACCAGGAATTCTGTCACGTCTGGTTGATCTGCCTCCATTGCAGAAAGGATCAAAGCATCTATAAATAGTTTAAGTAACCTGCCCCCTTGTGAAGGACTGGAAGGAATACTAGGTTTTAGGTCACAAAACAAGCAATTACGTGCCAAGAGGAAATTGCCCGAATATTCGCAATGCATTGTTGCTTTCCTTAAATTCACCTTCATGGTCTGTCAGTTTCAAAGGGTCAATCATATTTCCAAAAGACACATGTTTCTGAATGACACTGTGTGTCCAGTTAAACCAGAGTGTGCCCTGCAACCTGAGCCTGACCCTGGGGAATGCGGTGGGTGTGGGGACAGCAGGCCAGGAGCCCCTGAGCGTCCTCCCCTAACGCCTGACTTTGCTTGCATGTGGTTGCTGCTCTGCCCCGAGAAGCAGCACGGCTTTCTCAGGCTGCCGAGGAGCCGAGCCTTGTGCCACTTGTAGTAGTGCTGCTTCTGAAACGAGTAATACTGACTGGGAGAGAGGTGATAAGCAGCCCACTCTGAGCCCCCTCCCCAGAACCTTCTGGTATTTCATGAGGCTTTTCTGGTAGGAAACAAAGGCAAGGGAAGCCCACCCGTGGGGAGAGTCCTGATGGCAGGAAGGAAGTGATTAGCCGGTGACATTCAGAGCTCCCACTCGTAGCCAGCCCTTCCCTACCAAAAGGAAGTGCTCCTGCTTTGAAGTTTATTTGGAAAGCTTTAAAAATACTTACTAATTGAGGAACACTTTGCAATGTAAATATGCTCCCTTGATACACTAAGAATTAGATAACAAGCTCATACCTCTTTTAGGAACACAGCTTGTCACTGCCACAGCCTCCCTCAGAGGCTTTGGGTTCTCCTTTTCCCTCTATTCACAGTGAGTGGTTTCTGTGCCGAAAAAATGCCATGTGGAAGTGTGTATGCTGGGTGTGTCTCTGACCAGTTTAATGTCCCATTTGTAGCACTAGTCAAAGAACTCCAAAATTCACCCAGCACAGTCCATCTTTGCCAGCAGACAGTTAAAATGAGTTCTCATTTCCCAGCAAAAGCATGCCTGTGAATCCAAAGCAGTTACTGGCCAGTGTGGAGACATGGTCCTTCCCTGTTGTGTTGGAGGGCCTAACCCGAGGGTCTTGGCGCTGGTCTGGAGCTGGGAGCCGTGGTAGTGTCTCCATGAGGACACGGAGGTCACGTAATACAACAAACCGTAATAGAGCCAGGTGCCAGGTGGGAGAAGGTCAGTAAACCACAAAATGTAAGTGGTGGATTGTTTCTGCGAGATAAATACATGTAGAGTTGGCTGGAGCCAATGTCAACTAACGAGGGCATGTTGGGGCAGGGGAGGGGTGGGAATAGGGAAATGAAAAATTGACTACCTGAAGGGGTGAGTGGGGGTTCAGAAAAGGCATGCTGCTCAAGCAGACATTCAAGACTGGTGAAATGGCGTGCCAGGGAGAAAAGTATGGGACTGTTGTCCCAGCCAGCATCCTCCTTGTGAGTATTGTCCATATTTAGGACTGTTTTGTCTTATCTGTAAAATACCCTCCTCTGGGTGTTGCCCTGTAATCTTTTCAGCTTTTGGATCGCTGTGGAGGAATAGTAAAGGTGGGAGCAAACACGTTTATGTAAGCAGCAATCCTTGAGGCATCCCGGTCTGGTTCTACCAATAAATTTAGCCTTCCTTGCAGCTCATGGACTTAATTCCCTTTCCACATCCCTCAGCCAGCCCCGACTGCCCTGAGACTGTGACCCAGCTGTATAGAGAGAGACTGGCTGGCAGGAGTGCTCCTTTGACACTTGCGTCATGACGAAGTGACTCAAGGAGGTCAGGAGCAGGTCTTCAGCACTCAGAGAACCTTCTCTTCGGAGGAAACCGGTCGCAGGAGATAGCGAGGGCTGGTTTTTCACTCATTTGATAATGCCACTGTAGAACTAAGAACGAACGTCATTCACATTCAGTCATTTGCAAATAATCGATCTAAAGTAAATCATCCAGTTACTTTTCCTTCAGGTGTAGACAACTTCCAGGTCCTGGCTGGGTGGGGGATTTCCTGTCTGCGTTTGGTTTGTACCTTTTCCAAGGCCTGCGGTTTGCCAGCTGGTTCGTGCCTCCCATTAACACCTGCTGCATGTTTAACTCATTTCTAATTTTACGACCGGGGGAGTGAGGCCTGCCTTCTGCAACTGGCAGAATCCATCCTGGCGGCTGAGTCTGCGCCTTCTTCTGCCTGCTGTGAGCCAGAGGGTTTGCTCAGTTTTGTGTTGCCAAAAAATTACCTTGAGAGTATAGAAAGGGAAACCAGATAGAAAGAAAGGGAGCAACACGGAAGCATAGCTTCCAAGTTATCTCTGTCCATCTGCCAACGGGCTGTGCAGAGCCGTGCATTCCTCTATGGAGTTGTCTTTGCCCCTTGGTCTCTTTGTCTGACACCTTTTGAGAGAGAAGCCATTGGAAATGGGGATTTCCATCGCCCTCTTTCTTTCCTGAGGAGTCTAGGACTTGGGGGGTTCTTTGTGGGCCTAGATAGGTGCAAGATACACACACACAAACCCCCCTGGAATTCTGCCAGGAAAACCACAGAGATGCAGGGAGAACCTGAGCGGGTCTGGGTTACAGGCACCAGATGTGAGCAGACAGCTGAGGCAGCTGCAGGGCTTCAGCCAGCTCACACACATTGCTGAATGCCGGGCACAGCAGGCACTTGGAAGCACGTCTTTGCCAGCATCCTCCAAGGAAAGCAGTGCCGCTTTCCACTGCTGGCAGAGGAGACTGCACATAAGGAGGGGCTTTGGGAAAAAGTTGCTGTTAATCCTGTCATCTTCTCAGAGATGGACAGATGTGCTACATTGTCCATCCTGTTATCCTGACACTCATTTGGGACATTCTTCAGGGAAATACAGAAAAAAAAGAAAAAAATCTGCAAGTAACAGATATTTGTAGACAGGTTAAACAGCATGTACCTGAGAAGAAAATATTTTGGCCAATGTCCTGTTGCATTCCCAAGCAACAGGGAAGAAGGAATAACAGTCACATTATCTGCTGAATCAGAAGTCTGCTCCTCTGATGAAGGGCTGGGAGCGCCATCAGGAACATTCAAACAGGAGTTGAAGGTTGAAGAAAATTTCTGCATAGCCACCGCATTGTAAAAGCTGCATTGCAAGGGTAAGAGCAGAAATGGGGGGGGAAAATTCTCACTTGTTCTTTTCTGCTCTCTGTTGAGGTCAAAGCAGGAGATTTCTAGAGCAAAGGGCAGAGTGACTCAAGTGTACATGAAGCTTTGACAGGAAATTGTCTCAAGTCCCACTGTACTGACATCAGAGCACTTCACTGCAAGCACCAGGCTCAGCTCAGGCCCTCACGCGCTCTGTGTGCAGAGCAGGGGCACTTGACTTTAGGTGTCCAGGTCAGGGATTGTAGGGATGATGCAAGAAGCCTCTGAGTGCACAACCAGTACTCACCTTCGGGTAAAGGGCATCTGACAGAGCTGCACTAAGCCCAGACACTGCTGTGGACTTGCAGAGCACACGATAAACAAGGGCAAGTGGCAGCCCCTGTGGCTGCCTGTTTCCCACACACAGGAAGGGGAACGTCTTGCTGGGTGCTGCCAGCAAGAGCAGGGAGTCATGGGGTACCTGCAGTTGAGGCTGCTCAGAGTAGAAGCCTCGTATCAGTTGCCCAACAACTGCCCCCTTCGTTCCCAGTGAAGCACACAGCACATAAGATAACATCAGCTGCAGACAGCTGATGACAAGGTGAGTGTAGGTGTCTAAGAGGTTTTTAAAAAAACAACAGAGAAAGTTTGTTCTTATCCAAGCGGATTTCCTGGAGCGATGAGTGAGCCTGGCATGTTTCCACTCTACCTTTGGCATATGCCTGTACATCTGGGCAGGCTGACACAACCTCATTCATTTCTAGTGAGAAAGGAGCAGTTGCCTCTAAAAGTACTGTGTTAGAGCCTGCTCTGTCCCTGCCTCTGCTGCACCAGCCCTAGCCCTTGTGCCCCCTCTGGGGCAGCTCAGCGGGAGTGAACAGGGGAGAACTAACCTCCATGGCGAGCATCTTGCTGCTGCCACCTTGGCATGCCATGCCTGCTGTCTTCGCTTGCTGCTTTGGGCTGAAACTGTCTCCTACCACAAGCAGATTCAGTAAGTCAGACCCTTGGTAGCCTCCCATATTCCTGTACTCATTTGTGGCTGTGACAGGCCACACGAGCCCTTTTGCTAATCACCAGGCATCCTGATGGATCCTCTTTGCTTTAGCCACCTCGGAAAATGTTTTTCCCTTGTTGTAAATAAACTTATGTCCTGACACTGAGCCAGCTGCTAGAACTGTTTTAGGTTGAGAATTACCAGAATTGGGTAGCAGGAGAGTAAGTTATATTACAGCCGTTTGCCGATAGCTCTATTTAAAACTAAAAGCAGCCATCTACTTAGCTTGGAAACCATTCCACTCGTGTAACCTCCACATCCGCAAGGCTTTATCGTGCAGCCTGCGGCCGGCTGGGTTTGGTTCATCCGTGGGTAAACCATGACATCTGGTGGCCACACTCGAGCTTAGCAAGCGTTAGGACCCCTGGTAGCAAAACATTCCCCAGGACCACTGTGGCAGGCCTTGATGGATACAGAACCATGCCAGAGGATAAGTAATCACCTTGGCAGCTTTCTCCCTCCCAACTGCACACATGTCCCCGAGCCACCGGGAGAAGAATGCAGCCTCGGGCAAACCCGCTGGCCCTATCTTGGTTTAGCCTGAATGTCACTGTGAGTGTTCAGTGGCGAGAATCTGTCCCCAGTTGAGGGCCAGGAAGGCTTGTATCAATAAACTTAAACCTGTGCGTGTCAGGACTCCCCGGATTAATGTGGAAGCCCCGTTTCTCCTTTTCCTTTGAACCATTTGTGTACCTGGGGGATAAGCTCTTTACCCAGTGCCATGTCTGGATGCGTGATGGATTTACAGGTGTAAACACTCCCCACAGAAGGAACCTGTAGAGTGAGAGATATGAGCGTGCAGCAACCTGGCCCCGCTGTGCACCTGCTTCGTGTCTTAAGCTGCATATAGCAACTCTATAGACCCTTTGTTCCGAGAGAGAAGGTAGGAGCAGACAGGGCAGGCTGAAACTTGGACTAATGGTACAGAATGACTGAGGCCTTTCAGGTAACATCCAGAGAAGTACGTTAAGGTACAGTCAATAAATCTGTCTGCAGAGGAGGAGCAGGTGATTTGGGAGTTCAAGAAACAAATTTAGAGTCACGCAAATGCTAATGTTCTCCTTAGACTTGTGTGCTCCCGTGAGTTGGATCCTGTTTTGTTGGCAATACGGGGTTGGCATGATTGAGAAGGGCATAAGCACCAGCTCTGTCTTTGGCCCCAGTATGGCTCCAACGTAGAGCCAAGAAGCCCAAGAGCAAGCTGGTTTCCTGTTGTGGATGCAGAACTTGCCTTCCTTGGGCTCACCACATGGCTCCCTGGTATAAGACAGGGTGTTTAGAATTTCCTGCTTTGCCAGGAGCCCTGGCTGCAGCTGACAACTCAGAAGCTGTCGGGGAAGCTCTGGGAATCCCTCTTTGGTGGTGAAACTCAGATGAGAGCCTTCTCACTCTGTGGAGTGTAGTCCTCTTGTGTTGTCTTAGATGCCCTCATGCATCCCTTAGATGCAGAGACCGCAGAGCCAGGCACATATCCACGCTGCCTGGTTCATGTTCATAGTGACATTTCCAGACACAGTCAGGGACTTGCATAAAATCCAGGCTGTTCTTCCCTTGTCTAAATGGAGGCGCAGCAAGAGAGGAGTCAGAAATGGCTCATGCCTGTAGCGTGGGCCGGATGTTGGGACCTGTGTGCTCAGTGCCAGCACTGGGAGCTGGGAGGCACCTCTCTGCCCCATCTGTCACGTAGCCTGGACACCTCGGGTCAGACGGAGATAGGATCTGGCTGCGGGGGCTGCACCTGCTGACACGGCTGGGGGGTCCCAGCTCTGCCGTGCCTCGGGTCCCGCCAGCGATCAGGGCTAATTCATTTTCCTTGGTGCTGAGCTCATCTGTCACTTGCTGTCCTGGGGCCAGTCTGAGGCCACTCTGTAACACTAACCCTTGAGCACGTGCTTTCTCAAGGGCCTTCCCATGTGTAGAGGCACCAGCCTGAAGAGCCACATCCCTTCTTGATTGGCACTAGTACTTCCCTGCAATCAGGCGGGCTGTCTGCCCTGGGGTCAGTTACAGTGCTTCTGGTACAACACGTGCTGCCTGCCAGCAGCGTTAATGACCCCTGACTGTCCCCTCTTTGCCCAGCAGTGACACTTTCAGCCTCAAGGCACAACACTGCACCCATGGTATTTTTGGCCTTGGCCTGACCTTCACATCAGCCTCAGGGTTCAAAGACATTGCATCACCATTCACCATTTGCTCCCAGTAGGATGTCCTTTATCAAGAACAGTGTCATAAGGTTATTGGTTTCTTATAGAAGTGATAGGACATGATCACAAGTTTGTCCAGACCCAGTTCTTGTTTCTGAAATGTCATTTCAAATAAATGTCATGTTCTGGCACCTGCTTCGTGGAGAAAAGGAGCTGGATATATACAGTAAAACCCAGAGTCTGCGCAATGGAGCTATAAAATTAGCAAAGAGCAGCTTGTAAGTGCCGCAACTACCTATCTAGTGACAGATTCACCACCTGCCTCCATAGAGAGGGCCTGTGGGTTTTCAAAAGTCATTTTAGCTGGATCAGCATACCAGGTGAGCATGGAGACTTGAGCTTCCCCACAGCCATTTCTGCAAAGAGACGCTTTGAGGCTGTTCCATGCACAGCGCTGCTATGCAGGTGTGAGGCCAAGTGGCATGACAGTCACACCTTCAGGAGCAACTGAGAGGGGCAGCGAGCAAATAAGCAATCTGTTGCACTTCTCTTTCCACAGCAGAGTTTGGCTACAGAAGCAAAGTGCAAACACGGCCCCCCACAGGGGTTCTGCTCTTGTTTGATGGCAGTTGTCCTTCTGCAGCTGCTGTCCCTCTGCACTTAAATGCACAAAACTGGGGTAACCCAGTCAGCATTCTATTTAAAGGAGATGCTGCTTGCTGAACACTTGGGCACGCATGAGGAACGGGATAAAAGGTCCTGATTGTCCTCCAGGTCTCTTAGGGGCTAAGGGAGGAGCCCTCCTGTGGGACAATGGCAAATGACACTGCAGGTGGTACAGGGACCCCTCACCTATCCCAAGAGATGTTTGCCAGCATTAAATCCCCCTCAACCACTGGCCACTCATGGTACTGACAGCCATCGCAAGGGCTGTAGTGAGTAGCTGTGTTCCACAGACCCCCACACCTGTCTCACCCAAGTGCCACACAGGCCAGGGGCTCATTGCTTGGCAACCAGTTTCACCCGAGTGCCACACAGGCCAGGGGCTCATTGCTTGGCAACCAGTTTCACCTGAGTGCCATACAGGCCAGGGGCTCATTGCTTGGCAACCAGTTTCACCTGAGTGCCACACAGGCCAGGGACTCATTGCTTGGCAACCAGTTTCCCCCTCAATTAGTCTGCAGTCTCTCCCCATTCAAACGTCCCCTCATTTCTATAGTTTAAAGAAAGGGAGACAATGTTTCTAGTAAAGTATTCACAAAAAGAAATATCTCTTAGGCTTGTATGCAATGCTGAACCCTTTGTTGAAAATAAATTCTAGGAAAAACATCACACGAATGAAGAGGGTTTGGCAGTTTTTGAGCTTGCAGGAGACCAGCACCTGGCAGAGGCTGGTAACACAGGTCAGGTAACACAGGTGAGGCTTAAAGAAATTCATTACAGAAATGACAAAGCCTTCCCACATGTTCAGACGAGGAAGCACATGACCGTTCCTGTTTCCTTTACACCATGGAAAGGGTGTACGTGAAGGGACCTGCACTGCCTGGTCTGGACATGGTGTGTAAGGCCCCAGCTCTGCACGCCTGCTGGGTTTTGGTGCGCTGATGTCAGTACACCCTCATCGGAATTACTTGCTCTTTCCTCCCAGTGCTCTCTGCAGCTCTGCACCTTTCTGTTTCTCTGTATCAAGGGGAGCACACGCAACAAGCAAATGAGAAATCTGTGATGGATTTACCTTCTTGCTGGCAGCAACTGCTTGCATTGATAAAGAGACCCTGTTGCAAGGGATACAAACGGTGTGCAATGAGGAAAACAACCCTGTGCTCATTATGTCCCAGTCACAATGGGACAAGAAAAGATTCCAAAGAATTAAGAATAAATCTAATTTTCATGACACAGCCAAGAATGCAGACACGTGAACACCTCCATGTGACAGTAATGCAGTTATCACCAGACACGTCTGCTACCAGCAGGAAGACAAACCACTAGGATGGTGCAATAAAATAATCCATAAAACAGGCTTTCGCATTGGGAAAGGGACTTAGACAAACTGGTTACAAACAGGTTGTAAAAAAGCCTGTTCAATCTCCTGAACTCCCTACCCCCATTTTGTTTAACTTTCCTGGACCATTTTTAAAAATAAAGTCACTGAAGGCTGTAGTGTTCCAAAAAAACAAAAACTGCACCCCCACCCCTCTCTACTCATGTGGTGAGAGCTTCAGTATGTGATGTATTATTACCTTAATCTCCCCAAGTAGACTGGTTTTAGGTGCTCTTATGAGTATCAAAATGTATGTTTTTAAATCATGACAAGAGAATTAAATGAGGACTAAGTAGACATATTCTCTTTATTACCAAAAAAAAGAATTTGATGCACTTACCATTTCTCAATTCTTTTAAAATTTTATCTTTTATCTTTTATTTACTCATAAAGAGCCAATAAGTTATATAAATCAGAGTAGTTTTCATTTCCTTACTGAAGTAGTCAATAAGATTTTAACTTAGATTGATGCTGACGCAGTAGCACATTAGATCTTAGAGTGTACTGGTCGTTGTTGTCCACAGCAATTCTTCACCCCAAGGCTACGTTTCTTGCACAGCTTTCAATGAAAACTCTTCCATGCCATTAGCAGAGCGCTGTGGTTCCCCAGGATGTTCCAAGTGCAGCCAGGGCAGGTGTCCAGGCACACATCTGTGTGCAGGGCCCCTGGCATCCCCAGAACCAGCCCCCAGGCTGGCAGAGGCCACCCCCAACCCTTCTGCCTCCCACTGCTCTTGAGAGGAAGCCACAAACTACACTGAAGCTCCATGCTGAAGGCAGGGGCAATGACTCCATGTGACAGATGTTAAACCAAATACTTTTGTATTTAATTATGTTAAGAGCTCAAGAAAGTTAAAACCATAGACAAATGCACAGAACTGTCAATGACAATGAACCAAGGCAGCAACATTGTCATCCCCTGCTTTAAACAGTGTCTGAAGCAACTTCTAAACAAGTACAACTTGGGCTATTCATGTAGAACTGAAACTGGTTTGTGTTTGCTTTACCTAGTACAAAGGATTTTCCAACACTTGAGTAACTTGTAACTAGGCCCATGGTTGTCATTTCCCCATCTGCTTCCCATAAGCAGATGTTTTCCTTTGTACACCAGTAATAGATTTTTCCCCAAAAACAATGCAATCTAGTTTTCATGGTAACGCACAACAGCATTCTAGTCTTGCTCCTCTTCATCCCCATCCTCATCTTCATCCCCTTGATCTCCGGATTCAGTATCATCTTCATCTTCAACCTGAAATTAATACAAGATCCGTTGTGAGCAGTAATATCCCTTATTCTGATGCAACTTTTTGAAGGCAAGACAAACGCCAAGTGCAAATAAGCTTAAAGATAACCTAAAGCTACTATGCTAGATCAATTAATGCTTATTAAATGCAACTGTCATCTTGTAATGTCCATGGTTCTTTACTTCTCTGCTGAAGATGGCTGGCCACTGGGGACAACAGGCAGTGGTCATCTTTCATTGATAGCTGCCAAAAGAAGTCGAAAAAGTAACTCTGGTTGATTTAACTTCCCTCTAACGTATAGAAAGGGGCCTCACCAGACTTTTTGGATCAAGTATCATCATGCCCTGACCTGCCTCAGACCCAAGAACTCACTGGATCCATTCCTTTGCTTACCGGTACACCGAGGTCCTTCAATTTGATCTTTAGTGCAGATATTTTCTGATCCTGGTCAGCCAAAAGGACCAGGAGATCATCTTGTTCCTTCTTGGATTCCGCAACTTCTCGCTGCAATTTACTTTTCTCATCTTGCAATATAGCAACCGTACTACTGGATGAGTCCAGGTGCTGCTTTAGTGATTCCTTCTCCTCAGAAAGGGCTTTGACTTCACTCTGACAACAGGGAAAATCCTCATCAAGTTACAATACAAGCATAGGAAAAGCTGAAGCCCTGTATCCTACAAACACATTCTATATACAACCTTTAGCAGCTCCGTCCCACCGTTGGTTCCTGTAGCCTTGCTCCCACACACACTTACACATCCTTACCCCAACTATTACAACTTGGATAAAGTAGGAACAGTATTAGCAGTGGTTACCTTCCTCCCAGTCAAACTGTTTAGTCAACTGACTGTCCATGTCAGAGTAAAGCTACACCCTAGACTGTCCTTACCAACTCCTTAAAGGCAGACAAGTTTTCATTTCCCAAGTGAAAAATGAAGGAGACATGCCATTTCCCTGCCAGAGCCTGAAAACACTGAAGGTGGTGAGGAAACAAGCCACTTCCACCAGCCTTGGCTACTGTAGAAGCCTCCTAATTGAAGGCTGAGCATCCAATGGCTTGGTCTGGTGCTCACCCACTACCCACCTTCAATTCTTTTATTTCTTGCTCCAGTCGTCCCTCTAGTTCTGAGCTGGTTGCTGCTGTTGCACCACTGTCTCCTAACATGGGATCTGCAGTTGTATTCTGTGGACAAGGAATTCACTCTCAGTGCTGCACATAGTGAGACAGCAAGCTGAGACATTACACAGTCATTTTTTTTAAAGCTTATTTTCTTTTTACAGCATAGCCAAGGTATTGTGATTACGTACACCCCATGCTGCAAGGCATCGGCAAACAGATCTGAGCTTCCTCGGGTCTCGGCCTCACACCAAGGAGAGCACAAGGTGAAACCTTTATTTCATAGCAGCTGCATTTGAAAGACTTTAGGGTTTTTTCTAGGCAGACCCTATTACAGGCAATCCACCTTCACTCTGATACTTCTGAAGCACCACAGAAGTCTTTTTATTAGGCTAAAGATCCAATTCTTTGCATAAGACTACTAAAAATAGCAACAGTTTCATCTCAGCCCTACATAAAGTTATTTCCAAAATGTGGCAGCTGCCTGTCAGCTACAACTGCCACATGGCACACATTTGAGACCAATGCCTCTCCAGCTGGAGCATACTTCAGCCAGTACTCCAAGCAAGGGAGGCAGTAGGATGTGGGATGGCCTTGAGGTGGCCTGACAGCTGGTGGGACACGGGGACACGACTCTGCCTCCAGGAGCACATGTGGCCACCAGCACCTGTGCAATGGCACCTTCCCTCCGAGCAGCTGAGCCTGCCTCTCTCAGACCATGTGTACATTAAACACTTGTTTGTCAACTGGTCGTGGGGCCCATGTTCCCGCAGCTTGATCCGTTAGCTCTGCTGTTGAAGTGTCTGGAACATTTTCAGACAACTTCTTTGGGTTCTGTAGCCCAACATTCCCTTTCAAAAGCTGTTTATGCATTTTGAAGACAGTCACATTTATTTAGCCACAAGGCTTTACTGCCTCATCAGTTCGGTATACAGCCAAAAAAAACTTCTGCAGCATTTGGAGGCCTGCACAGACAGATGCCCCTATCATTTGCCCTTCAACTGTACATCAACTTTCAAATTAGTATCCTCAGCTTCTTGTAAGAATAATGATCTGTCTCCTGTGTAAGATATCACAGTTGTGCCTCACAAAGGCTATTGCCTTTATTTAGAGTATAAGCTTGGAACAGCCACTGGCTGATAATTGTTTAAAAATACTGAGGGGACCAGTGCCACCAGAGAGCACTAACTTGACTAAAAGCCCCCTCCACGCTCATGAAGGATTTGTCTGGGTAACTCATTACTTAATTTGAAACACTGTTGGAATCTGTGTGCACTTAAAACAAGCTTGGTTTACGAAAGTAGCTACAGACAGCAGCAGGAAGGCAAGTCTTGAAGATTTAGTTCCCATGGATAAAAGAAACAACTTATTCACTAGTACCATTACTTGTAGCTTTTGATTCTCCATCTGAAGCTTAGAGATTTCCGCAGACTGTAGTTGTATCTGACTCCTGAGCATTTCTAACTCCTTTGGGAAACAGAGACAAAACTTTTCAGTTAATTTGATAAAACAAGATATTCACATTAAATTTTCCTGAGCTTAAATGCTCCCAGACTAACTGCTTCATACTAGCAAATGTAACAGGAAAGCTGCCTCTCAATGGGACCACAACAGCTCTTTCCCTAAGTGAGAAGGCTAGACAGCAACATGCACCATTGTCCACCCTGCTCTTAGCAACGCTTTTCTGTGGAATGCCCAACCAAGGCACCTGCATGAGCCTCAGTCACTTTTACAAAGGTGTTTCATACCACTTGCACTCCCATCGGTGTCCTCTGTGCACTGCCCTTCTTGGTGCAGAAATCCATGATGACTTATTAATCCAGGCACCATTAGTTCTCCAACCAGAGGAACTCTGCCAGGTATTTTGTGAGCAACAGCTACCTTAGAGAACTGAATCTCCAGTTTAGACATTTATTCTGTGCTGTACATCTAACACTTGGAAACTTTTATATCAACATTTAAACATACGTTTTACACTGGATAAACACATTTTGCAAGTCAGTTCAAGTGTCTTCTGCTGGCTCAAACCTGCTTAGTGAAAACAACCTATTCATTTTTAGATGCATAACCTTGATGCTCCAAGATTAGGGCCATCATCACAATGATACCTGATGAAAAACAGCAATGCATTCAGGAATCAACGCACCTCCCTGAAGGGTACAGCTCCCTTCCCATCCCAAGCTACCCCTGTTCACCCCAGCTTTGCTGAAATACCACAAGTTCACCTTCTGTAACTCATTATTGTGTTCCAAGCCACCAAATTTGCTGGTCTGTGAAGACTGCTCTGTAGTTCCCATTTCCAACTGGGAAGAATTCTGTAAGAACAACAGAAAATCAGCTTTAGTACTAGAATTCTAAATGTAGTCATGTCAAAAAAACCCTAGCTGTTCTTGCATTATCAAAATTCCCAGCAGAGAAGCCGCAAGCAGGCTAAGCAATGCACATCAAAGCCCTCTGATAAAGTGAGAGCAGCTGGACTGTGTCCTCTAAGGTGGGTGCAGAAGGACCTGTCACCAATGCAAATGCAGGAGACATGCACCAAATAAGCACAGCACGTACCACCCTGCATTGTGACAAAGCACTAAGCTCCTGGCAGATCCCAACCATTTTCCCCCACCCTTTGAAAACAGGCTATAAACCACTGATTCTGTAACTGCACCAATTCTTCTTGGCAACGGTTTGAGGCAGACAAGGCTCTGCTCAAGCCATCTCCCACCATATTCCCTATTTCCAGCATGCAATCCATCAGGATGGCTTGGCTGCCACCACAATGAGGACATGCACAGCTTAAGGCAAGTTACCCTTGAAACCAGGAATTGGCAGCTGGATCAAGTCCCACTGAGACAGTACTTACCAGTTTTTCTATCACAGAATCCTTTTCCTTTAACTGCCCTTGCAGCAGCTCGTGCTTGTTTTTCCACTCTTCCAATTCCTCTTTCAATTTGCTCACTTCCTCTGTCTGAATGCCATTCATTTGAAATGTGTCACCATGGGAATTATGATGCTGGGTGTCCTTTCCTAAACAGCAAGAGTTTACAACAAAGGTCAAACAACCAATTCTATAACTTAAGTTTCCAGCACACCAATCAAAGTACTTGTTACCCATCCTGCTCCTGCCCACAAGGCAATACAAGCCCTTCTCATTCTAACTAAAGGAGCAAAGCACAGTACTTAAGAACTCTCTACATATAAAACAGAATAAACAATGAAGAGCTCTCATTTGCCATGCCTTCAGGTATGTATGCTGCCTGCTGCTTCAGCCATTCAGTTCATCCAAACTAACAGCATGGGCAAATTCTGAAGGTAATTGTTTCCTTACATGTTTTTAATCATAAGCAATCATGAAGGCAGTTGGGTTTTTTTAATCATGTCATGTACATCTTATCAGGCATTTTGACCTTGGGATAAGGAGAACATTCTGCCCTGATTTACACATTAAATTAGCAATTCTCTAGTGACAGTAACAGGCTTCATCTTGCACATCTGCCATACCATCTTCCCCAATTCACATTTTCATTCCAGACCCAAACTTCAGCACACTCCAGGGCCCATCTGGTCATGTTCTGAACCTGGACAGGCAGCGACTGACTTGGATTAACTTTGCCCAAGGCAGAGGCAGCCTCTCCCAGCAGCTCCCTGGTAGCCAGCAGTTCCCACAGCAAGTGTGAGCTCTCACACCTACAAGGTGGTCTCTGCTGGAGCGCTGCTGCAGCTTGCCAGAAATCACATCTTTGCACAAGCAAGATGATTGTAGATTGTTACTCATGCAGCCTACCTAGCTGTACTTTCAGGAGATTATATTGGTCCTTATGCTGTTGGATCTGAGACACTTGCTGTGTGACTGTAGCCTGGAGCTGTTCATTTTGAGATGTTAAAGTGTTGATTCGTTGTTTTAGTTCTTCAAGTTCCTGGTCCTGTGAAAGAAAAAAGAGCACTATACTATATATATATATATATATATATATATATATATGTATAGTTATACTACTAACTCTCAAATACAATCCTGTCAGGAAGGTGAAGGAAAGCAGCAAAACCTGAGCTCCACCACTTGGTGCTACATGGGACAAATGAGCAGGAAAGCCACCTGCAAACCTAGATAGCTATGCCTAGGAGAAACACCCAGAAAAGACAGCAGCAGCTTGTCACACCAACAGCAGGAAGAGAAAGGGAAAGGTGGGAAATTGGCCAATTGTAATTTTTATCTAGCATACTAAAGCCTGTATTTGTTTAGTCTACTACCTCAGGAGTCTTTTAAGAAATCATGTTAACTACAGACATCACATGTTCAATAAGGCCTCTGGTAGCTCTGAAGTGCCCCTAATGCCTTATGTACCCCATGCTCTGATCTCAAAACACCTGCTTCAGCTTCCCATTAGCAGCTTAAGTTAATTACCTTTGTTCCTCTACGTCTCCATCTAAGCTGCAGCAACCACACAAGTTAACTACCCCGGAAAAATGTTTTGAGTCCAATCCCAGCAGATATACCCAAACTTCACCAACAAACCATTCCTTTAATCAGCCCCATTTCATCAGTCATCAAAGTGAGAGCACAGAACTAAGATTTGCATCTCTGAAGGGCTGCAAGTTCTCTGGGTTCTCATTTGAAAAGAAATGCTCCAACACCAGTAAGAGCATGTACCCCAAGAAAAAAAAAAGAACTTAACTGCTGTTCCAAACACTGACATTTCAGTTGAACCTTGACATCAATGCTGTCAGAAGCATTTCTGCATTGCTGGATTCCTTATTTGTTTTGGAACAAGGGGGATCTAAGTGCACCGCAATGCCTCCAAAAGACAAAGCCCACACCTTTTAGAAGCACATGTATGGTCCATCTTCCTCTTACCTGCTCCCTAATGACTTTTTTGTAGTGAGTCACAATGTTGTCATGCTGTTCCAATGTCTTCTTGACCTCCTCTTCCTTTTTATCTTCCTCAGTGGACTTGTAAATTGCTTTACTTATGACACCTGTCAAAAACAGTTTCTGTCAACTAGAGCCCAGTTCACATCTTTGTCCTCAAAACAGTCTCACAGCCTCACAGTTTGAGTTCATAGCATTAGAAACTCAACCCACACATGAAAAAAGGGATTGTCACAAAGGTTTAATAGAAATGGTGATTTTATTGCCATTTGCACATTTACTGATTTACTCTGTTTCAGACAAGTAAATGGGTGTTTTGAGTATTTCCTATCAAAAAAGTTGTGTTTGACTTGCACTATGGCTCCACTACAGCTGCAGCCCAAATAATTTCACAAGTAAGTGAAAGACTTGGGACTGCAAGAGCAACACGCAGATGAAACTGCTTGGGCAAATCCATGTTTACCATTGCTGCTTTAAGGTTTTTTCTTTCTCTAGACCAATTTAAGTTTAGAACAATATTAATAAACAGGACACCAGTGAGATGTGAGGGATGGTGACAATCTGTGAAGCACAGACTAAACAAAGTGTCCATTTCCTAACAAGCCAAGAATTTCAGCATTTACCTTTTTTAATTTATCAAATAGAAACAGCAAATATCTGGATTATGTACTTCAACAAATGAAGCTTCTATGACCATTGTACGTGCTCAATACTTGAGTTTCCATGTGAGCACAGGTAAACACCTCTTGGCCAGTGTGATAACTCACAGAATCTATTGATAATTATTTCACCCAAGAATATCAGGTAATCCAGTTAGAGTACTTTTACTGAACACTTAAACTGCAGCTTGGGTATATGATTACTTACAGCTATTACCATAACCTTTAGTGTCATCACGCTAAAGAGTAACACAAGATGTCTGGCAGCTCATCCATCAGTTTATGACAAAAACTAGAGAAATGAGTGTAACATCTCACCTTCCAATTCCTTTACCAGTTTTGTAAATTCATGGTCAAACATCATATGGTCTGGGCTAGAGAAACTAGGCTGTGGTTTCTGAGCAGCTCTGGAATAAAGTTCGTGTTTGCTAATGAAGCCAAGCTTCTCAATGAAGTTCTCCCTGCCAATCCTCTTCTCAATCAGCTGCTTCAGTTTCTCTCTACAAGGAAGAGAAATATCAATGACAGTGCAACAATTGGACAAGAAGTGAACCCATCATGCTCTCAAGGTGGGTTCTGCAGATACAACTCTTATCTGTCTCAAGTCTTAACCCCACTGCTGTCCCACTTAAAAGCCTCTTGAACCACCATCTGCCTTTCACAGAACCTTTCCCTGCAGTCCTGTTACTTCTCTATCATACTTACTTCCTGTAATTCTCCAGAGAATTGTCATTGTAGTAGATGGAAATGCCGAGCAAAAGTGCACACAGGCCTTGGACAAGCTGCTCCTCTTCTCCAAGGTTTTCAGCTATCTGCCCTGTGAGCTAAAACTCTTGATAAGGATATTGGAGATACTTCATAATCACAACACATGTAACACTTCTCCTTGTATACATTCCCTTTTATTTACACGCAAACCCAAGCTTTGTTAGGAAGTAAGACAAAAGAGCTGACAAAACCCTTGCGAAGTTAACTCCTATTTTGAAGAACTTGGGTAATCAGTGGTTTCCCATAAATTTGTCAGTAGCTGTTTAACCTGAGAGATTTACTTGTTCCAAAACACTCCTGCAGTGTAGATAAGGTGCCAGTTTAGCTTTATGTGCTCAAGTACTTGACTATTTTTTTCCTGAAAAGTAAGCACAGAAATTAACAGAAGCACAAAGCATTCTTCCTGCCTCTTGAGTGTAAGTTTAATTCACACTAAAAATACCAACAGGCTTGATGCACTAAAAACACACTTGGCTGGCAGACAAACAGTTTTCCACTACTTTGGTATGTCCGTCTTACACACAGGTCAGTGTACACAGAGCACTGTCAACAAAAGGCTGATTTTGTCTCCTGGCCCAGTGCATTTTCTGTTTTGCAGAATCCCCATAAACTGATCTAGACAAACATTTAACTTGAACATGAGTAACCCAAGTAATGTCTAAGCAAGGGGTTCTACTCTGCAAGCAGGTCAAGGATACAAAAGGAACATTGGCTGGATTGTGAAGGAAGTGGGTGACAGCAATGGAGCAGTTGCTCAGCCAAGTACAAAGCAACATCAGTAGTCCAACTCTGGTCTGTACTTTGCTGCCCTGTGAAGAATAAACACCCTCATCATTACCTTTCCACAGAGAGGACTAAAAATACCAACCCAAGCTGTATTGGATCAGAACTCACCTTCTTCCACCTTATCATTTTATGAACTACAAGTCATGTCTTTCCAAACACCCATTTGTTAGTTATACTGAACAGCTTTAATGCTTGGATAAAACAAGGATCAAACCATTCATGTTGAACTGTTTTCAGAGCAAACCAGCAAGCAACACAGATGTGAAACATGACTCAGTGCAAATCAGCACCAATATAAAATCGTAACATGTTAGTTCTGCATTTTTAATACAAGGGTGACATGAAGGAACATACACAAAACCCCTGTAAAAGAAGGAACTAGGTGTACATTTAGTCAGGCAAGGATTCCCTGGAAAAGACGCATCGCCAAGACCTCCCCTGCTGACTAAAAACTGCCAGGTGTTCCTAGTATTATTTTCTAAGTAAAAGAACAAAAATCCTGTCGTGGCCTTTGGTTCAGACAATATGCACATTAAGCCAGCAAGGCAAATGCTAACTGCAGCATTTTATTTTTGTTAGACAGACAAAATTAGTTTTATCTCCAAATTGACTGTCTTATCAATTTTGTCTCTGCTGCAGTTATTTGGGCCCAGCTGAGCTAAGACAAGCATCCATCTCATCCAAGAGTCAACATTCAGATGGCAACCAAGAAAAGTGTTCCCTCCCCCATTTACAAATACTGGCTCTAATTGTCCCAGCGGGATTTGCCAGCCCACACACACTAGGAATAACCCCTGTAACTGGCACTGGCCCTACAGCACATGGCCACACCTCAACCTTCTCCAGCATTGGTACCAGTGTCCCTGCCCTCCTGAGAAACATGGAGTTACTTCTGCTTGGGCAGCCCAGCACTTCAGCACACACATATGCCGGGAACAGCTGCAAACCACATTTATCCTCAAGCACTGCTTGCTGTGCTGAGGTCAAATTGATGTGTTCTGCCTAAGGATTTTCACACAGCCCAAAACATCCTCTCTAAAAGCCAGCTATTTTCTAGACATACCATGGTAATAACACCTACTCTGACAGGTGACAGCTCCCCATGGCTGCTGTTCCACAGTTCAGGGCTGGTAACAATCCAGCCCTACCACCCCTCAGGACAGCTGTGATCAACAGGGTAAAACACAACACAGGTCCACAACAGAAATACTTTTTTTTTGTGCCACCAATAACCAACTCAGCTGTGTGTTAAGTAACAGCATGGAAATCAAACAACTCTTCAGGGGTCACCTGCTCATAATGAGATCCCTGCTGTTCCCAATTAGGAAGGCAGGCTGGAAGGCAGGTTAAACAGTTTTTCTTTTATCAGTCAGGACATCAGCAGCATATCCTCACTTCTGATGGTACCAGCTGCTTGCTACAGGCCATTCAGAAAACACTAATTCTAACAGTTTGAGTTTTCCTTACAAGAAATCACACCTATTATGTGAACAGATGGTCAATTAGTCTGCCCCCCTAGAAAGAAAGCACCCATGCTGCCCAAGGTATGGATCCCATAGTTTTGGGGAGTACCCCCGGAGATTCCACTGGAGGCACCAAGAGTTTGTTATGCCAGGGAAAACCCAAACCACTGCAACACAAAGCCGTAAGTGGAAACACATCAAAAAGCAGTTAAAGAAATCCTCCCCAGCAGACCCCAGACAAGAGGAAAGGCCTGCTTTCGGCAGGAAAATGCACAAGCTGTGCCAAAAAATACATACCCGTCTGTCGATCTTATCACCCTGCAAGTTACACACATATTACTTGAGAACCTTCAAGTGGAACATTTCAGAAACATCCCCCCATATCTGAGTCCCTTTTATCATGTAGTGCTGAAGAATCACAAGCATTTTTACTGACTCAAATTTACCTTACACAGAAATGCCAGGAATAGGATAAAAATGAATACTGGCTATTTTTAGCTAAAGCAGGTAAAAAGTCATAGGAACAAATTCAAAATTCCAGTCATTATTTTCACTTGCAGGAAAGTCTAATTGCCACCAGAGTTAACCAGCTCCTTACTACTACACAGGCTTCTCCCCTGAATGGTTCTAACAGAGGTATCACAAGGAGGCATGGGCCAGGAGGTGAACTTCACTCACTTGACATTTGCCAAGCCAGGTATTAACATGTTGAACAAGCTCAAAAAAAGCTTTTATCTTTGCATAGCAAAGCCAACCATCAATACATGACAGCCTGTTTTTTTCATTAAGTTCCCAGTTAGCAGGTTCAGGTTAAATACCAAACAGGCACTTCTTCAGCAGAAAAAACCCAACGTGAGCCGGGATTCTGCCAGTTGGCCTTGTCCTTTAAACCAAGTTTAGGGCCTGGATGCTTTGGGGCCAACTGAGAATAGGCAGCATCAAGCAGCAATCTGATGGAAAAGCAAGATTTGCTGCTGTTCTCCTCCCCCCGAAGGAGCTTTAAGCAAAGCTTAAAAAACAGCCTGCAAAAGGGAATCCTCCTCCTCATCAAGCCAGCACTCGTGTCCCCACGATGCCCCTGCCCAGGAGGGGCACTGCCCCTGGCCACCCGCGCTGTAGCGGGGCAGGCGGTGCCGTACCTGCGAGAGGATGTTGGTGCACTGCTGCAGCAGCGACACGGGCGGGTTGCCAATGCTGGTGGCCAGCTGGACCCGCAGCAGCTGCTCCTTGAGCGTGGCGTTCTCCTGCAGGGCATGGGCCAGGGCCACGGCAGCACACCAGTTGGACAGAGAGTCCGTGGAGAAGAGGCCCCCGCAGAGCAGCTGACCCGCCGAAACAGAGTTACCTGTAGCTACCAGAGAGGCCAAGAGGTACAAGGGAGATTAAAACAAGCCACATAACTGGCAAAATATTTCAGACAACACAGCTAAAACACAGGAAAAAAAATCAAACTAATGAGGTTTTAGACAAATCTAAGCCAAATCACCCTGCCTGGATCAGTCACTTAACATTGGATAAATAATTTTTCACAAGACACCAGCTGGTGCACCAAACAGGTGCTAGTTCAGAACTCACTGCAGAGATGGTGCCCTGGCCTACCGTCAATAGTGGATGGCAGGAGCGTTGAGACAATTTCTCCTTGTCCTTTTTGGTTTTTGTACAGAAAGCACTGGAAACAGTAGAGAACAGCACAGCGTAGCACAAATGGCTGCCTCTCATTTACCATGGACATGAGCAGCACTACAATTGCAGGCCTGTTGGGAAAGCAAGGAAGAGCCTTCAGAACTAAGTTGTGAATGAAAACAACTGCAGGTACATAATATGGGTGTATTCCATGGATAAGGAAAGATACTGTGGCCTACCACTGCATCTACTACTCTTTCAAACAAGGGTATTAAAACCCAAGGTGTTAAAAGTTCTTCAGTTATTTATACACAGAACAAGAGATTGATTATCCCTCTCCCTTGCTTCCAAATCCTCTCTAGACTGTCCCCTGGCTGACAGTGGCGGCTCATCCCGATCTAGGAATTTCTCGGCCATTGCTCATTTGTTTTTCAGGTGCCACATAATACCAGCTCCAGGCCTCATCTCTCTGCAAACACACCTGACACCTTAATGCTGTATCCAATACACCCCACATGAACTTGAAGCTGTTACTCCAGATCAAAATTCCAAGTGTGAAATTTAAAAAAAACCTTATGATTGCCCATACCAATACATTATCACCTAACAGAGTTGAAACACTCTTCTTCCTCTACCTTGGTGGATTAGAAGGTGCATTTACAGAGGCAAAGTAGTCTTGGTTCGTCTGGCATCCTCGGATGACCTCCGATACAGTATTAATGGTCTAGGGAAAGGGCAGAGAAAAAATTAAATCCATGTTCAAGTCTGAGCCATGGTCTATCACCCAGACGCCTCCAAATTATTCCAGATTACCCTGACAGTTCAGTATTGAAAAGCTGAGCATTCCAAGTCTCAGCTCAGAGACTTAAGTAAAACCAGTGTGCATGAAATCAAGCCATTTAACAGCTGTGAAAGATGCTGAGCAAAGGTTAAGGGACAGAAAGCTCAGTCACCTCCAGCTTCATTTTGTATGCCAGATCAGTTTTGCTATGACAGCAAAACAACAGCTAAACTGGAAATTTTTCAAAAGTGAAAAGGTGAAACCTTTTAAGAAATTAAGAACTGGAATAAATGAACCAGTCCACACTCCATCCAAGCACAAGGTTTTATCAAGGGAAAAACCCCTCATCCTGCATTGCTGGCAGGGCTTTCTAGAATCTAAAACCCCTCATCACTGGAAGCGTATCCAATTAGAATATTTGTAGACTCTCTCAAAAAATAAAAACGCAAGAAACCCACCCCCAAACCAGGAAAAGTCATGAATCAATTCAGCTGCTCTGGGATATGTTGAAATCAAAAGGAAAAAAAATAGGCAAATCCAAATCCTTTCTGGTTGCAGAATACAATGTAAATAACTCCTCTATTTATGCTGCCCACACAGGAAGCTGACATCTCTGGCATCTGAAATAGTTGCTTAGCAAATATGCAGTTAGTCTCTGCAGCAGCTGGCTATCCCTGCAGACTGCTGTTATCACCCATTTGGTCGCTCCCACCCCTCCATCCATTGGCCCCTCTTACTTCTGTGAGGATATCAGCAGGAACCCCGGTGGCCATGAGGATGGTGCAGAGCTGCTGTAAGAGCCCACAGTGGAACATGGCCTTCTGGCAGCTGCTGGTGGCACCAGGAGGGTTTGTGGGGGACACCAGGACCCGCACAAGCTACAGAGAAGGAAACACTGCTGTGTGAACAGAGCTGGGGACCTTCTGAATGCAAAACCAAGCTCAGTTGAGGTTTCACTACGAAATAGAATTGCTTCTTAAAATGGAGACTGGAGACAATGAACAGAATGCTTATCTCATTGCTACGTACAGCTGCTTGATTTTCAGTTTCATACCGGGGGATTCTTTACATAGAAGACCCCTAATTATGTTTTTAGTTTAAATCACTGTTACATCTCAGGTGACATCAAGTTATGCGATGTGCCAGCCATCACAGATTCACCTCTGACATGGTTTGTGCTGAAAGCAGCACAGCTCATGAGCACTGGTAGCCGATTCAGAGCTGAACAAATGGATTTCACAGTTGTGACATTACACTTTTCACTGCACGAGAGCTGACAAAGAGCTGGCATTGGTAAGGAGGAGTTGTAACAGCGTTTTACCTGCAGCATCAAGTGAAGGTTAGTTACTTTCTGTGCAGACCACCCACAGTTGTCATCTCCAACCTCAAACCAAGGCTTCATACGCTGAATGTATGAACCTTCCTTGAAGAAATTCTGATTCGAATTATTATTCTTCAACAAGTTTTGCACCAGGAGGAGACAGTCTTCCACCACTATTCCTGATGAGACAAAGTATCACAAGGTGAATCAAAACATGCCACACGGAAACAAATTAGCTTGTCTATACACTGAGGATGTTCTAGATGGAACAGAGCACACATTTCTGAGCTCTTCATTCTTAACACACATTAGGCTTGGATCAATAACTATGAAACTTGTGAAACTATAGTTGTTTTTCTTCCACAAGTCCAAAGCAAATTTCCAAAGCATGTACAGCTCATATCAGTTAAGTGGGTAAATGGGAATAACTGCCAACAAAACCTCACCATCACTTTGTGTCCTTGAGTTCACCTGTTCCAGAGTCAGACTACACTGTCCCTGTCAAATGCACTCAAATGATGTTTCTCCTGAACTGCGTCGGGATTCCGAGGCAGCAGCTCTTCCTGGCTCTCATATTCATTCTCTTCAATCACTGGCTACCATCTTCAACTCATTTCAAAGCTACTTTTTAGTTTTTGGATTACACTCAGATAAAGGCTCCTCCTATCAGAGGAATAGATAAGTAGCCGGGGGGAAGCAGAGAATTCTTAGCACCTAGGAATTTACGTAACAAGTCTCCTAAAATTATTAGCTGCCTAAAAATAGCAGCTTTAAATCAAAGGTTAGCTGAATATTTCCATGCCAACATACCTGGAGTAATACAGCTGGGACAGAAGCAGTAACTGCTCCTGCAGCCCACAGAAAGGTCATGGAACAGCAACCTGTCATGTCACTGAAACAGACTGCAGTAAACTCATCATGTATTGCTAGTAAAAAAAAAAAAGCCCTCAAGTGCTGCATTGTTTTTTGCTAATTTTTAAAATTCTTTTCCCCTTCCAACAGGTGACTGACTTGTCAAGGAGCTGACCAGAAAACTGAAGTTATTAGTGCAGCTGAAGGAACTCAGCAAGCTGTTACTTCCAGCCACTCCAAGCATCCAAGGATCTCATGGGAGGAATGCAGATGCTTAACTCAGTAAGTGACAAATGCAGCACACACATCTGACACGGCCATTCCAAGCAGATACATGCACAGGCCTAGGTCAAGCAAGAACACACTAACTCATTCACACATGCTCAGAGGAGTGACCTGATGTTTTAACTAAGTACGCCAATTTTTCAAAAGACACTGAAACACAGCTACCTGGTCAATCTGATTTTGCTTATTTTGTTCCAACCAGTCTGTAAATTGCGATCCTTTTACCCACTGACCAAGCTCCAACCACCCACTAAGGTAAGCCTGGAAACATCAGCTCACAGTTGCAGAAGCACAAGGCTAAGTCTTAGACTCCACTGTACCTCCATCGCTGTTTCCTTCCTCTGTTATGATATCCAGAAGTCTCTCAAAGGCATTTTCAAAGGCAACAATCTTCTGTATGGCTGCATTACTTTTGGTCAATTGCTGTAACAACAGGACTCCCTTGACAGGTGGAGGAGAAAAGAAATCAAACTTGGGTTTTAATAGAGCTCCATTGCTTTTCACAAGTCACAGCACTTGGAAGGATGCTGAATCAGCAGCATAATCCTCAGCCAGGATCACAGGCACACCCTCATGCCCCACAGCTCAGCACACCTACACCCCCCAGGGACAGCAGGCACGGGCTCCTCGTGCCTCGATACACTGATACAGAGGATGCCAAGGGGCCCTACAGAACCTCTGTACTTACATCATTGCGGATAACTTCCCTGGAGTCCGCTAGCAAATCCATGAGGCGGGAAACACCTGCAAGAAACAGTTTAAAAAAAAAAAAACATTAAAAGGTACAGCCTTTTCATGCTGGAGGTTCTTAAAACATCTTGCTCAAGACTCCCCTAGGCCTCTGCCACGTCTGCTGAGCATCAAGCTCCAAGTGTATCAGCAATGGATTCAAGCACTTACCCATGGGGCTGACCAGAATGATCTGCTGCACCTGAGGCCCTTGCTGCTTTAAGAGAGATGTCAGTAGCTTCACTCCAGGCCAACGAACATGGAAATCAAATTCCTGAAAGGATGGAAAGGAGCATGTTAATAATGAACCTCTCAGTATTTAACTCAGATACACTGACAGATGCCTAATACTGCTCAAAGCACAGCATAAGTTCTACATGGGAAAAGGGGAATATCATGTTTTTTATTGAAGTTGGACTACAAAGGAAAGGAAAAAAAGAAGAGAGTATTTGTATTGTTCTCTCTCTCAAGCACAATCATATTCTTAGTTTGGGAACAAAAATTTTAACAGCTGTAAGTAAAAAGGTAGTCCATGAGGACAAAACCATTGGAAAATGAGTTAAATGTCATGCTGCTGGAAAGCAGTCATCCTTTCCACCTGAACTGCATCTCAGACATTAGTGTCTCATGATGATTTAACAATCATGTGAAAAATAATCCTTGCACAAGGGACAACCACTGCTGTTTGGGGAGCAATAATTTTTATTGTTTCTAATTAAGTAACTAAACCCCTTTCTCAAGTAACAGGATGAGAGAAAGTGGCCACAGAGTGCACCAGAGGAAGTTTAGGTTAGCTATTCAGGGAAATTTCTTCACTGAAAAGGTGGTTGGGCATTCAATAGACCGCCCCGGGCAGTGGTGGAGTCATCCCTGGAAGTGTTCAGGAAACGTGGAAGTGGCACTTTGGGATGTAGTTTAGCAGTGAACTAATGGCGGTGCTGGGTTAACAGTTGGACTCTATGATCCTGGAGGTGTTTTCCAACCTAAATGGTTCTGTGATTCTCTTCCATGTTCCCCCACTTTAAAAGCTGCACCAATGGTGTTCATGCAGGTCTGGACTGACTCACATCCAGCCCCACCTTCACTGGATCCTGGCACACCTCACCCCTCACACCAGCTTCACTAGGAGGACAAAACCATGGCTCTCTCCATGAGATAAAGCACCACCCATCTCTCAGCAGCCTAAACATGACACAGTTACTCACCTCCACCAGAGTCAACAGCAGAGTGACATTTTCTTGCTGTTTAATGAAAATCTCTGTGAACTGACTCCCCAAATCATCAACTTGTTTTGCTGAGTTTTCTTCTGTAACAGTAAAAAACAACATATTACAACACAACTGGAACAACTTCAGCAGCTGTGATTTTTATTCTGACTAAAATAAGGCCATGGGTGACCAAAAGACTGAGTCACTGTTATAAATGTTAATTGAATTATTTTCAAAACAAACACCAAAACAGGCTTTTCACAAAACAAAAAGCCTACATTATTCTAAATGTAACTTTTGAATCTCAGCAGCTACATCCCCACATAGCTCCACTAATCCAAGAGAGCAGCCCGTCATAAGTACCCTACACCAATGGGCAAAAGCAAAGTACATTTCACACCAAGAGCCTTGAAGCGTGAGGAATACAAATCATCTAAAGCTAAATGGCCCAAATACCTTAATTATTCTGCTGGGTTTAGCAATAGGAAAAAGACTTAAACATCAGGAAGGGAGAAGAGTCACCCAGATAAGCATCAAAACCTCTCAGTCTTGGAATGTGAAGTGATTTCAAATGTGCCAGAATTGAGTGCCATTCCATTCTTCACTCTACAGTCACGCAGAACTGGCCTAGCACATGAATTGTCTGACAACTATTTCATGCATCACCGTTGCCTGAACAAAACACAAATGCAAAAGTATCCCACAAAATGACAAAACCCCATGCAAGCAGCATCTCTGCACCAGTGCTATTTTTCTAGGCTGAGTGACCATTTACGTAACTGTCCCACAGAACAGTGGCATGTAGGTACCACTGGTTGACATAATTAAGGAATGTCAGCTGAAAAACTGAGCAAGAGCAATCCTAATTCAAAGAGAAAGGGTTTGTTTTAGTAGAAATAAACAGAACATAAACAGTAAAACAAATTAATTTCTGACAAAATCCAAAAGTCTTTGGATTTTTCCCTCCGACTTGAAATACAGGATTTATAGCCTTATCAAGGAAACACTAATGAACCATTGACAACTGAGCAGCTACCAAAAGGGCCAAAGACCACACACCATCTCCACACTCCGCACCTTCCTGGGCTACGGCAAAACAGAGAAATCAGAAGACTACTAGAAAAGGATGGTGCCAAGGATACAATTTTAATTCACTGCAAGGTATCACTCTGTAAGGTCTACTTGTGACAGATTTCCAGTGCAGCAAAAGATTTGCTTGGCCTCCCAGACACCAGAGTAGCTGATCACTTCCCATGTCACAGAACTGTATTTCCCCCTTGAAGCAGGCTTAGCAGTACGTAGCTTACCAAAGGGGCAGAGGAGCAGCAACACTCTGCTCTAAATTTCTAGCTGCAGAAATGATGAAATACTACAAAAAGTTTTAAAATGGAAGACAGACTGTGCAAAATAGCTGTAGCCCAGGCACGTAGCCCCTAGCAGGACTTAAGTCCAACAGTGACCTCTCTGAAGCTGAGGGTCTTATCAAGTCCGGGCCATTCCTGAACTGACATATATTCATTTACATAAATGAAGATAAAAACTCCACACAAGATCAGCTTCTGCACTTGCTGCTAAAGAATAAGAGGCAGCTCAGCTGGGAATCAATCACACATGGATTGCACATCCTGTAGCTGGCTGCAGGCCAAGGAGAGAGAGCCCAAAAAACCTAAACATTTTACTTTCAAAATTAAGTTAAATATTTTAACTTTTACTTTTCCATGAGCTGTGACTGAACACCTTGTCCTTGTCCCACCCTCAGCTGCAAATAGCAAGTGTTTGAACTCTTGATGCCAACTGTTGCCCTTGCACAAGTTCCAGGTGCTAAGGCAAAACCTGAGCAGCATACACAGCCTCTCTCAGGCTGTAGTTGGTTTTTCTTGCTCTAGCTCAGTATTCTTCTATGAAAGGGCCAAATCACCTTTTTTCTTTTCAAGTATTTCTTCTACTTTTTTTAATACAAAACCAAACAGGCAAAGGGAAACTATTTTCCACTTACACCAGAGATCTTGCAACCAGCCTTCTACCCATAATTGTTCCTTAAATCTACGCATTCCCAGAGCTCTCTCAAATCAAGCCAACAGCTTCCACCTAGTAAGATCAGCTCTTAGCAGTTCACTAGAAAGCAGCACTGCAAACTAGAATTTCATTTTAAAAAATAAAAACAGTTTCAGAAGGAGAACATGCAAAGCATTAGTGGTACACTAGGGTAGAAGTGAACACTGTATTTTAACATGCATTGCTTAAAAGAGACACTGTGAAGGATGCTCCTGTGCAGCTCATGCATTGGTGTCCAGCTTCAGAGCTTGCTGCAAACAGAAACTCTGTTCACAAACTTTGACCCCTTAAAATCCTACCGGTTTGGGGCTGCACATCTTTTGACATCCTTATCAAGAATTTACCATTACTGTAGTCTCTGGGGATCTGCTGGCATTCAACATGCCAAGTCACAGGAGAAATCAAATTGGAAACACACTTGAGCTCCAAAGAGTAAGGATAAAGCAGAAGGCAAAATGCCTTCCCCGAGCTCCAGCACAAGGTTTTACAGTGTCTTTTTTAAATGGCAGTGTTACTGGCAGGAGTAGTGACTAGGGCTAAAACAAAGTGCCGTATTTACATAAGTAAAGGTTCTTTTACCTTCAGAGTCATCTGTCAGTGCAGATAAAATAAAAAGAAACAAGAGACAGTTTTACAAGTTGAACAGCTTTCCACACAGCACAACCAATTACAGCATAAGCTCAGGTTTCCAAAGCAGCCATCCCAGCTTCCTACAGCAGCCAGAAGTTCTCCTGCGGGAAGTTCTTACGGCAGGGGTTAAACTGAAGCACTCCATAACCCTTACAACCCTGCTCATCTCTCATACACAACTCCAGCTGGACAATTCTTTGCTCTTCAGAAAAACCTGCCAACACTTTTGTCCAGTCCATAATCACGGCCTTTACCACAAACACGAATTCACCAGCACTACGTAACTCTGATCTTGTTCTAAACCTTTTTAATCAAGATGGGGAACTGGAAGAGTATGGAAAAGAAAGCCAAGCACAATTTGAAACATGGTTTAGAATAACATTCGTTGGCCTTTGAGACTGGTTTAATGGCCTTCAAAAATGAAGGAAGAGTGGCATGGATTTCCACAGCCCAGCTGTACAAAGACAAGTAGAATATTTCTAAATATCTTTCTCCACTGCCACAGCAGGGTTGAAAAAGGTTTTCCCACTTATATGTGGCACCTTATCACAGGTACCTGAGATTTTACATCTCAACATCCTTGTTAAATCATGAGATGGTCAACTCTCATTTGACAGTAACAGCCAGAACTATCCTTTCCCAACAGCAAAGGAGGACTTGATTCTTGACTTGCAAACTAGAAAAAAAGGTTATCCCATTCCAACCTGACTCCTGTTCACAGAAAAGTTTTTGAAATTAATAAGCAAGAGATCCAGCGTTACTTTAACGCAAGTTGCATAAAAGATCTTTAGCATTGTCCTAAGAGCTATAGGCAGTAACAAAGCAAGTCTAGGTAAGCATTAGTAAATCACAGTATTACAGCTGATAATTTGAACAAAGCACCAAGGAAAGCAACCCCACAGTTAATACAACTATTACTACCAAGTGCTTACCTTGCTCCTCCTCTTCTAGGTCATTCGATATTACATTGTAGAGTGTGTCCAAAGCATAGCCAATTATTTCAGAATCTGAACTGCAAATGAAAGAACCACTTTTCTTTAATGACTTATTTCCAACTACTCTTACAACATTGCTCTTCTGCCCAGGCAGTTCCCTCTGCAGCACTAGGCCAAGTAAGAAGCACAGATTTATTGCAGCACCACATAACCATGAGCTGTCTGCTCTCTGAACAGAGTCAAGCTCCTTTTCCCAGTTTCATTCCCTCAGGTGAGCCTCAGGAAGTCTGGTGACACCAGGTGACCACAGGACGCTTCACTGTAGGTGTGTCTTTAATTTTCTGAGTCGCTCCCTCCAGCCTGCTCCTATTCCAGAAGAAATCTCTGGGAATGCTTCAGACTTGCCAGAAGATCACCCAAGGAAGCTGCAGACAAGCTTCAGCACCTTCCCAGGTGGGACCTTCCCTGCTACACTGTCAGACAGAACCAGAGCCAAACTTCAGAGCTCCAGGGGAATGTAGCAACAGCTGTGGATTCTCACAAACAGGTAGCCTCCATGTCACCTAACCCACTAAACCTAATTATTAAAGGGTTCTGAACTCCAGCACCCCCAGGAAGCTGCAGGGAAGCCTTGCTAACCCCAAAGCATTAGCTCACCTGCTCATACACAGACTCTTCTCTCAAACCCTGCTTCAGGAGGGACCTGTTTGTTCTGTATTACCAAGGCTGAACCACCTGTAAGCCCTGTGTTACAACCAAGACACAGCACAGGTTTATGGGGCAGAATATAACCATTTCTGCTACTTGCTTTATTGCTCTTAAACCAAAAAAGAATGAAAGCACAGTTCATTAAAAAAAAAAGGAAAATAAAACCTAAAATCACAGAGAAAGGTGTATCCAAGTGCAGAAGGACACACCTCAAAGCATTTCCATTACTCTGTCAAGCATCTGAAAAGAAGACAGTCAAAATAAGCTCTCTCACTCCAGCTTCTCAGTATTTACTCTCACTGAGTAAGGTCTCCACACCAAAGATAAATTTGCATTTCATGAGGCTGCTAGGCCGGTTCAGAGCAGAGGCCTGAACAACCACCTAACCTTTTAGTCCATGAAAACAGTCTCATCTAGCAGGTGTGATCACATCTCCAGCCTGCTTATGTCATTTTAGTTCTTCGACACGCTACTACAAAATCTACGCTTTCCTTTTCATAAAAATGAAACAATTCCACATCTAAAACCACAGAAATTATTTCTCGGAAACCTGAAAAGCAAGGCTGCAGCTTGGTGGGTTTTCTAGCTTCCCTTGTTAGGGAGATTACAGCAGTTCCAAAAGGATAAGCAAATTTAATGTACACGTGATTAAAAGCAGGCCTTGTTTCTCTGGTTGAAAGATAAGACATCACAATGAGGACAGCAGCATCCCACCTCTGCTGTTCACTGCCTTGCCACCATCTGCCGTTCAGCACATCCCACATCTCATTGATTATTCTGTTCAGGCTGAAGCTGCCCAGCTTTTACTCTATAGTAAAAACCAGTCAAGAAATAAGACTTGTCAGGCATCCGTAAGAGGCAGCCTTCGTGCAGTGCAAGAGTCCAGCACAAGCCACCTCAGCCAACCTGCCTCTGCTAGTGGTGATTTTCCACAGCATTCAAAGGAGATGCCAGGGCCCCCCCAAGTTCACAAACAACAGCAGAGCAGAACCATGTGGAAGTGAAAGGACCCGTCCATTGACTGTCCTGCACATGGATAACTGACATTTGTGCCTTAGGGAAAAAAAAGGGCCATCTCTTAGGTCCACATATTAGGCTCCAAACTCTTTCAACTCTTTCAGTTGTCACACTCAAATTCAAAAACCTTTTAATATAGGTAGAAACAAAGCAGTTAAGGATCAAGTTGACTTCTCACTCCAGTGCCTCCTCTCACACCAACAGTTAAGTGGTATTGCCCTGTTCTACAGTCAAATGCCAAATCTTTTTCAAAATAATCCCTGATGGGATGTAGCAACATCTCAACAACAAGTCAGTAAAAGTCGTCTACCAGCTCACTACTTCATATTACAAAATAAACATGTGGCATAGGAATTCTAGTGTATGTAAGTCTGGAACATGTAAAAGCTGACTCAGGCTCCAGGATGCCCAACTCACAGAACTGGAAAACTTAGATTAAAGAAATCAGTTTTCTATAGAACAAGTTTTAAGCACTTGAGCAGGAGACAGAGTTGCAGGTAACCTACAAGTACACTGTCTAACAAGTGGAACGGTCTTCCACTTAAGAAGTAGTATGTTGCTATTTCAGAGTAAAGGCTGTAACTAATACAGAGGAAGACCCCAGCATCCAAGGAACTGAGAACTAGACACAGGCTGCAGTTACATTTTTCTAATCAAATTAAACCTGCTGTCATCTTAAACTTCACAGCAACACAGCCAATGGGCCACAGGCCAGCACGTGTGCATGATTTACATGAATACAGTGACAAGTGAGGAGACAATTTCAGTCAGCCATTGACTTCTCTTCTTAAGCAGCTGCAGCGCAAAAAAAATAAACAGGTGGAAAAGAGCATTTTCCACTTCTGCAGAAAGCTTCAGGACACTTCAGATGGACACGGGAAAGGTCCAAGATGAGACCTGTGGGCACCCACCAAAAGAGCAGCCTCTGTCACACTAGCAGCCTCCCAGTTCAATATACCCATCGCAATGGGCTTTGGGGACAGCTGAGCCTGTGACTCCCTTATCAACCACTTAATCAGCTCACCTGGCTTTGATTTGCATTGAAAGAGTCCTCAAAGCCTCACCTCTACCATTACTGACACCAAACAGTAATGCAAACTCCAACACACGTAACACCTGCACTGATCACACACAGGGACTACAACTCTCTCTTCAAGAAGCCACAGCACCCAACACCTGGCCCAGCTGATGTGCTGGCCCACCAAACATGCAACAGCAAATGATTCTAGCAACATCTCATCGAAGCCTGCATTTCTTCAGCTGAAAACCCAGAAAACCCCCATGTACTTAATACTTTTTTCAACTGCAGCCTGAGTCACACGAGACATGTGTGCAGAACCGCAGCACACGCAAATTCCAAAGGATCCACTGGAGCCCAAAAAGCACTGAAAAGCCTCAAGTCCCTGCCCTGAAGGGTTCAGGCTGCCTTCTCAACTGCATCAGTAGAGCCCCGCCTCCCTTCTCAAAGTTCAAATCTGCCCTCAGAGCAGATAAGTGGATGAAAGTAGGCTCCTTAACCTAGTTTTTTAAAGGGCTTCCCCTTCATATTTGTGACAGTTACTCCTATAACCTTCCCTTTCACTGTTTGCACCAGGTCAGACATTCAATTTTAACTACCCAGCCCACAGAATAGGAATAACATAGACTTGCCTAGACAGCAGCCTCACACCTTCTTCCCAGCTGGCATAACTGGCCAGGCAAGAAAGGCCTCAACCAGCAGCCTTGGGTTGTGCACTGAAGGTTTTCACGTCCTATACCCATAACTGGAGCAGAAGGCCTCCTTCCAGACGCTGAACTACAGCTTTCCTAATTCTCCTTGGTATTGACGTCAAAGGACATGCTCCTCCTTCCAGTGTATGTACATCTAGGTATTCCACAGCCTTATGACTGTCTCAAAAATTTACGAGCTTGATGATCAAATCCAGACTGAATGACTACGCCCATACCTTTGCCTACCTAAATACCAAGTACGTGCAGTATTTGAAGCTTAAATCCAAGGACTGCAAACAGGTTCCATGTTACAACATGTGGGCACTATCAGGTACAACAGTGGTTGCAAGGATGGATAACCAAGATATTCCAAACACTGGACTGCATAAGTATTACATTCCAGCCCCCACAGAGCACTCAGACTCATGCCATCTGTCTTAGCAGCAGCCTTGGAGTCCTGCTCTCCTGTTTACCTGAACCCAACTTGTTTTCTAACACACATCAGCAAAAACACATGCCTGCTGACTTCATTCTTTTCCTCTTAATTCTGTCTAGCTCACTTTTGCCCAATAACAGGTTTATCTGGGTTATTTCAAACCGTGTATTTAGTTAACATGATCTGTTTGGACTCACCTTCCTACAGTAGTGGAAAGATGCCCCTGAAAAGCATTAAGACACACTGTGGTAGTACCTTCACTCTAGAGCTTGTCTTTCTGTCCCTCATCCCAGTCCCTGGAATTCTGTTCTTTTTACCCCTGAATAGGCTCCGAGGACATTTACCAGCACAAAAAGCCAAGGTGGCAGAGGAGTTCCCAGAAGCCCAGCTGCCCCCCCCCCCCCCCAGCTTTGTCAGTACAGGGCATCAGGTCTGCATTTGTTGTGTCAGCAGCAGAGAAGGGTCGGGGCAGCAGCCCAAAGCGGCTGCAGGATGCTTACCGGTCTGTCTGGAGAACATGGATGAGGTGTTCCATTGCTTGTATGCCGACCTCCAACCGGTATTTCTGTTTGAAGGAGGGGAAAAACGGTTAATGGTCGAGCCCAAACACCAAACAAAGCCTTTTCAGCAGTACCTGACAAAGCTACTTGAAATTCACACCGCTACTCAGGACGTTGGCTACTTACCTTGGATAATGACTTGAGAGCACGTACAGCATCCCTCCGGTCATCCAGTAATGTGGACGAAGCTACTCGGTCACACAGCTTCTGGATCTGGAAGGGGACATACAACACATGGGATAAGCCAGCACGCCGGGGCTGTAGGGGACACTCCCGACACACAGCCTAAGGGCAGGAGCCGTACGGGAGAGCTGCTCCTTTCCCATTCCAGCCAGCAGCTCACGGCCCCGAGCAGGACCGGGCACCACTCGGGCCTGTCAGAGGCACCGGCGCAGCCGGCGGCGACAGGGCGGCCCCGGCCGGGGCTGTCCCGGCTCCCCGGCCCTGCCCCAGCCCGGCCGCGTCCTCTGCTCACCGTGTCCGCTCCCGAGGGCTGCGGGCCGGCGCTGGGGCCGCCCATGACGCCCCGTAAGAAGTTCATGGCGGCTCGGCCCGACCCGGCGCTCCCGCTCCCCCCGCGGAAGCGGCCGCCGCGCCTGCGCTGCCACGTGGCACCGCCGCGGCCGCGGGCGGGGCCGGGGCTCCAGGAGCCGGGAATGCCGCTTGGGCGGCGGGAGCGCTCCCGGACTGAGGCCAGCTGCGAGTGCTCTGCCCAGTAGTGCTCGGGACCCACAGCGCGGCCCGCCTTTCCCACGAGGAAAGGGCCCCCGAACAGGTCCGAATGCCGGGGCAGCTCGCAGAACGTTTTGCTGCACGTTTGCTCACAATGAACAGCAGATACGCAGAGGCTGGGGACATGAACCTGTCTGAAAAGTAAAACAGCACACCCCTGTAACACATCTCCCCCCGCGTCTCGGGGTCTGTGCACCCAGAACAATCCCTAGGCAAACGCTACGGCTTGGAATTCAGAAATTGCATTCACTTCTAATGAGAAACAGAAAGGTGATAGCTACTCTTCAGTCCAAGTAGAAAATGTCCAAATACTTTTGAAACTGAGTCACCTCAGTGAGAACCAGAAGCTTACCTCGATGACACTGCTGGTTGAAGTCCAAGAGAAGAGCACGAAGTACTTAAATTACTTTCAGATGCTGAATGCCCCCATTGGATGCTACTGCAACATATTCTGGATTCCTGCTGAGGAGCAACAGCCAAGAAGCAGAACTTCAAACCCTTGAAACACTGCACCCACAAACCAGCTCCCAGCCTAATGCTGCCTTCCTGATGGTTACTGAGAGGGTTTGGCAGTGTTTGGCTTATTCTACATATCCAATTAAAGCAATTTTAATTGCAACTACAGCAAATGGGCACAGAAAGTGCCAGGATCGCCCGTTCCAAAAACTAGTTCATTTCATTCCAGGGAGACAACCCCTCTCACATCACAGTTTAAATCGAGAGCTTTGGGGATTTGATTTTCCTTATCAACTAAAGAAGGAAGTTAACTACCCAGCGCGTGGCCCAGAGAGTTTTTACCTTGTTGGGCAACAAAGAACCCTTCAGCCAGGTTTGGTCACCAAATAACCAGGTGGTTACAGCAACCATAGCCATGTCAGCAGTTTCCTGATCCACAGGAGGACAGCTCCAGCCTGCAGTCACCACACACTCCCAGCTTTGCTCCAGCCTTGCCAAGCACAGCCATGCACACCAAGGCTTTGAACCCTGACTCTGCTTCTCCCCTCAGCCTGCCCAGCACCATGCTGGCACTACAAAACTAAGCTGGAGCTCACTCACAACTGCCCTAGATTATAAATGCCCAAATCGTCTTACACCTCATTGCCCACTAGCAACAAAACAAGTCTGAGAAAAGAAAAAAAACTCTTTCTCCTAAACCAAAGGTGTTTAGATATCCAAAAATTAAGAAAGGTTCCCTCCCTTCCCGACAGTGATGATTCAAGGCCCATTCTGGGCCACTGCAGACACACACCAGAACTCACCTGACATGTTCAAGTCGGGCATAAAGAGATTCTGGTCCTTAGCAAGAAAAAATGAAACAACCAACACCAGGTTCTTCCACAACCCAAAATTTATTTCAATATTTGAGCCTTATATATATATGACCCCTGAGAAAGAAGGTGAGTTGCTTCCAAAAGAGATGTCTGACACACTCCAGCTGTCCTCTTGAAGACACAAAATACTCCAAAGGGCAAATTCTGCCACCCTGGAAAGGAGTTATTTGGTGTTTGACCTGCAATCATGGATTGCTTTTTTATTTCAGCATAACTCAAAAACGTTCCTATTTCATTGAGAAGCTGTAAACTTCTAACTGAGCAATGGATGGGGCCACAGCTCTCCGCAGACCCCTACTGTATCCCAGTACTGACCGCACCCTGGCTCTACAGGCTGGAGACCTCCGTCCAAGTGAAACGGCTCCGGTGGGCAGCACCAAGGGGGTCAGGAACCAAACTCGTCCGGCCACGCTCCCCGAGGGACACCGGTGTCTTGAGGCCATGGTAAGGGCCGGGCACGCCTAGAGAAGAACGGAATCAGTTACAGCAGAAGCAAAGAGCGGGGCCCGCTCTGCCCGCGTCCCCGCTCCCATCGCTGCTTCCATCGCTCCGTGAGTCCTCCCCACCCTCGCCGGCGGGAAATACGCGCGCGCGCGCCTGACGTCACTGCGCCAGCCCGGTGGTGATTGGCGGAGAGCTCCCGGGGACGCCCCGCCCTTCCCCTGGCTGCCCCGCCCGTCTGCCCGCTCTGCGCAGGCGCGCGCGCGCACGCAGGCACGCACGGGAACCGCGGTCGCCCGCCCTCCCCCGCCCGCTCGGCTGTGACACCGCCGCCGCCGCCGCCGCGCCCCGCTCACCCTGTGCCGCCCGCGCCGCGGGACGCGCCGCCCGAGGGACACGCTCACCGCGCCCGGCTCCGCGCAGCTCCCGGCGGCGTGGGCGAGAACGCGCCCCGGCCCCGCGCACCGAGACTTTTGTCCCTTAGGTGAGCGGCGTGGGGGGCGGGGGGCAGGGTAGGCCCCGGCGCGGGCTCTGTTTGTGTGCGGGGGTGGGGGGAGGGCGGCTGTTCAACGGTCTCTGAGGGCAGCGGCGGGAGCGGCGCTGAGGTGCTGAGCGGGGCAGCGCCCTGGGTCCCGGCTTTGCCCTTCGCCGCCCGCCTCGGCCGCTGGCTCCCGGCTCGGCTCGGCTCGGCTCGGCTCGGCTCGGAGCGGGGGGGCGGTGGCTTTTGTTCGCCGTCACCTTGGCGGCTCTTCCGCCTCGCCCCGGGCGGCGCGAGGAGGCCGGGGAAAAGCGCCCCCAAGCCCCGCGTTACTCGGTGCTGGCTGTGGTGTTGGGCCCTGCGGTTGCCGCTTCCCATCTCACCTCATGGATCGATCGCTGTGCAGGGGCCTCCAGAGGTACGTGGGCTTTGGCATGTGCAGGGTGCTGCTCCGGCGGCCTCGCTCGTCCTGCTGAAGCGCCTTTAGCTCCCCATCCTCGGCTCAGCGAGCCCCTGTGCTCTCCTACAAGTTAGTACTGCCGTGGCATCCTGGCTGTAAGGGCTGTCCCAGCTCTGCAGACCTCACCTTTCTGCGCTTCCCCTTTCCCCAGTCATAACCTGGGTGCTCTCGTTGCACACGGAGTGAGGTCGCAGAAGTTTTTGTGAGGCACATTTTATTCTGCGTAGCTGGATGCCTTAAGTAGATCTTTTCTGAGCTGCTCTCATTTTTCACCTGAGTTGAGCTCACTGTGTTCTCAGGCTTCTGCCTCCCTTCACCTCGGAGGTCACTGCAATTCCGGTATGGGTGCCCAGGAGCATCTCCGCAACAAATCTTTTAAACCCCTTGTGTAGCTGGGTGAGCCTGGATCTTGAACTTGGTGCCAGGTACCACTGCACGAAAGAACTATCACAAGAGAGAATGAGATGATACGAGATTATTGTTTAATTTCAATGAGAAAGTCTTAGTCAGTCATGTAGATTTTGTTATTGTGGCCTTCCCTGGTGCTCTGAAAATTCCCAAGCCCTCTGTATGTTCTAGACGCTTCAGGTTCAGTGTGCAAATGTTCTGCTTTCATACAGAAGGAAGTATAAAGATGCCCAAGGTACTTTTGAACAGCTGAGAAATAAGGGAAGTTATATTAATCCGTACCCAAGTTTCTGAACTTAATGTGGCTGCGTTACTGTAGCACTGTGAGTTAGCATAGGATTTGTCAGCTTGGATTCTGAGCTGAGGAGTTGTGGTTGCTGACAAACTGGCGTTGCTTTACTTCTGGAGTTGATTTATCGTTCAGGAGGCATTCTGTGTCCATTGTGATTGTGGGTGTGTGTACAGGGCCATACCTCCCCTAGGAAAGCTTGTCATTCTTAAGAATTCCTTCTTTCTGTGAACCCTGGTTGCTTGGATGTCAGAAAAATAATCTTGGTTTGCCATTGGAAGTGTTCTTGGAATAGTCTACTTGGCAGATGTGGGCTTGCTGTGTGAAATTATGATCCGCATCTGATAATTTTTTCGTTAGGAGAATAAAATCTTTTCTGTGAAAACTAGCTTAAACTGAAGAGAAAACCAAATGTCCATCATCCACTTAGCTGCCGATGTCCATATGAATGTTTTCTTTTATGGAACTGAGGTTTCCAATTAAGCGTCTATTCTCACGCTTAAGATTATTTCACAGCACTGAAAATGCAGTGAGGAACCACTGTTCCTTAAGGCACAGTGTTGGATTTGAGTCTTCTGCTGTAGTAGTTATGGCACAGGATGTCACTGCTTTTGAGAGCATTTAACAAATAAAGAACTGCGTGGTGACTCAAGTGACATGAAAAGATGAATATGTCAGACTAATAGGTGTATCTGATGAGACACTAGGAGAAAGGCACTGAACCTGGTCTTGGATGATGACACAGAGGTGGAATGGCTTCCCCAGAGCAGGTTACTGTTGTTATTGCTCTTCGGGTGGGTGTTGGCCCTCTTGGACTGCACAGCTTATTTGCCCAGAGGATGGTCCCCTATGGCAGCCGTGTGCCTAAGATACAGGGTGCTGTTAAGCTCCTCCCAAAAACCACAAACCAAAAACCGAACCAACCTCTCAGGAGAGCTTGATTTAAAAGAACTGCATGCTGTGCCTTCAAGCTCAGCCAGTTCGGAATGTAGCACATAGGTAAAGGAGATCATAAAGTAAAGGGATTCTGGTAGACTACACACAGTTGCTGGTCCTTGCTGCAGATGAAGGATGCTCTGAGGGCTGACCTTGCACAGCATGAGAGAAGGTACTGTCGATACTGGAATGTTGTTTGGGACTTTTGATTGCCCTTTCAGGATGTTTTCCCTTGCAGTCACTGCTACTTTACTTTCCGTGGGGTACCCGCCAGCCTTTGCAGGGCTGTGCTCCAGATGCCCTACCGTAGGCCAGCTGGGCTGTCAGTGTGGATTTTGAGCTTCATTCACGATGTGTGGCAGTGATGGCATCTCAGAGTCACGCTTATGGACTGCAGGAGCAAGCGTGCTCTGTCAGGCATTATTTCTTGCTTGTTTGCAGTAAGAGACACGGTTTAAAAGTGGTAATCTGGGTTCAGGAGAAACCTGTCCAAGACAGTGAAAACTGCTTTCCCCTTCCCTTCTGTTTTCCTTCAGCTCCAGTGGTGTGGGAAGTGGCACTGTGTCCCTTGAGGCTTTGCTTAGTGTGCCTGCTATGTGGGGAACATCTTCCTGATTTGCCAGAACATTTTTCTCAAATTTATTTTCGTTTTAAGCGGTGTATTTAAATCTGGTTAGTGACTTGGACGAGAGTTGCGAACTTGTGGATGTACAAACAAGCCATACTGTTGCAGATGTATATGAAATGATAGCTTGATGTCTGTGTGCCTTTAGTTATGGACAAATTGTTCTATGGATGAATTGTTCAGAGGATGAAATTTGCTTGTCAATAAAACAAAATTTTATTTGCTTATAGTTTATTATTAAAACAACTGGTGAGGCCCACAGCTCCCTTACAAAGCTTAGAAGTTTCTCTTGATGGAGGTTATGTTCAAGTTCAGGTGACGCTTTCTTCACCTGCTGTCAGAGTTCAGTTCAGCCTTTTTTTTTTTTTTTTCTCCCCCAAGTTGAATTGATGAAATGTCCAGGCAAGATCACTACTGTTGGTCTATCTTGAAACAGGATGAAAGTGGCTTTGAAATACCTCTTTAGGCACAAGCGAAGACTCTGTGCCAAAGTTTATCCTCTGGATACCTAAATTTGAGCGTGTAGGCCACCATTCTGTAGCTCAGTCATGGCCTCGGGTAACAGTGCTTTGCCACAGATGACGAGTCACATTTCTGCTTTCTACAGGGCAAGGGAAATAATAATAATAATAATAATAGTACTTATGTATATTATAGGGAAAAAAGGCTTTGCTACTGTCAGAGCTGCTTATTGAGCAAAATGCATGCTAGGGAACATTTCACTACTCAACACGTAGCGGTCTTCACTACTTCAGAAACAAATTGCTGGTGCCCTCTTGTGCAAACTGATGGATGACGATTTGGGGCATGGTTTCTCTTTTTTTTTTCATTTGGTTGAAGAAGGGACAAACACAGCTTAATAAAGTTTTGTGTATAAAGATGATTACAGGTTGAATGAATTTGCATGCTCTTACTTGAGTGTGGACTTGAAAAATGATTGTAGTTGATTCTCACATACTTCAGCACAACTGTCTCCATGTGGGCTGTATTTCATCCCATTAGCCCTCAGCAGTTTCACCTCGTTGCAAAGGCTGACTTCTTGCTTTATTTGTCATGGCCATCGGAAGGTGTTAGGTGAATTTGTATACTATGCAGTTGCTCTTTGGAGGAAATTTTCTGCTTTTGTTCGTTTGCTTATTTTTGCCTGTAAATAACAAATAATTCCTTTCTGTGCCAGGTCTCTCATTGTTTTTGTTCTCTTGAAAGAAATCCTGCCTGTAGTCTGAAGTTATTGTTATAAACTTGAGTTGCAGCAGTTGAAATTGCAAGAAGTATTGCACTGGCACATGTGCATGTTCTTCAGTTTTGGAATCGGGTTCCTCACCTCTGAGTCTTGTCTTGGGAAGAAAGAGATTCCACGTTGCATTTTGCCTTTCGGCTTGTGAGTATGCTGCAAAATATTTTGTGTGGCTCCTGATTCTCCTTGGTTGAGGAAAGCACTGGAAATGCGGTGTACCTTCCTGGTAGCAGAGGAATCGGAAGTAGTAGATAAGGTGGAAATTAAATCTTGTCCATGAGTTGTTATGTCAGCTGGATGTAAGTAGGACTGCCTGTGGATGAGCAGCAGCTGCATGGGTGTTCCTGTTACCTTGTCCGTGTGGCTTATGGTTTTTGGCCATCGTGCATGGTGAAGGGATTTTTTTAACAGTACAGTTGCACCATAAAGAAACCAGCAGATACTTATCTGATTTGATTTCTGGTGATTGCCACCGCAGTGCTGGGATCTCAGACTTACAGCAGTATTTTGTTTCTGGCTAGTGTGTACACAAGTGCCTCAAGCCGTAAGTTCTCGTTAAGACCTTTCTCAATGGCTGTTCAGGCTGGTCTAAGAATGTGGCTTAATTCATTCGGCTGAGAAGAGTGCTCAGATTCTTTTTTCTTAGTTTGTTATTCACTGACTCTTGAGTGTGTACTGATGGAAACTGGAAATAGAGCTTTTATAGAGTATGGATATCGATGGGGCTTCCCCTGGTGCCCGGTAAGCCGTGGAGATACCGTTCTTTGTAAATTTGGCCTGCTTAAATTGTCGATGCTCATGCCCTGACTTTTGGCTTAAATTTCACTGGCGTGTTTACCTCCAAACCCCTTGGGCCTGCTAAGGCTTGGGTCCTTGACTTTAGGGAGGTACTATACTAATTAGGACACGTGGAGACTTCAATCTTTTGAAGACCTGATTTCATGGCATCCATGTTGCTAGAAGGGAGTACCTCTGGTTTTACTTTACTGCCTTTTAATGACCTGGGAGACCTGAACAGTTCATTAAGCCTCTGCTATCCCTATTGAGATCTTTGAAGAAATAATGAAAGGAAATAATACTGAGACAGGTGAAGAATTGTACTGAGACATCCTCTAAAATTATGTGCTCATGTGATATAAATCAATGGTGCTGTCACTTGAAATATGGAAGAGGTGCACGGTGCTCCTCTCTCTGTGAGGAAATAGGACAGCTTCCAATGAAGGAAAGATGTAGTGTGATACAGATCTCCTGTAGTGTAATGACTTGTCACAGATTATTATGTTTTGTACCCAGAGGCATTTTCAGTGTTCACCGAGGTATGCCAGCAATTTGTTAACAAGTATACTTTGCTTATTGCTATATTCATAAGGATGTGTGGTGGCTATCATCTGCTTTTTAACACGTTCTTTAAAAAAATCCTGATGAGGCTCTATCCTTGTGTAGTCTCCCGAGTGCTCATGGTGAAGATCCTCTCACCAGTTTTGTGTTCATCATCTGCTTATGAGGGAGGGGAACAAAAAAGAAAGGATAGTCTCACCTGTAGAAACTGAGATGTCCTTCTTCCCTTAAGGCTGGTTTCTAAGTAAAATTTCCTTGTGCATGCCTTTGCTGCAGTATGAGCTGTGTTGGGAAGATCCTCAAATTGCTCATATTTTATTTTCTTTCCTTTGCTTCCACTTTGAACATGCACAGGGCTCTGACCTTTGATGTCCCTTAGTATTTTGACATTTGGTCTTGTGTCTCATTAGCATAATGACTTCCTCTGGGGCTTCCTGTGAGGCAAAACTAATACTGTGTTCCAGAGTCTTGGTGGGTTATATTAAAGGGTTTATTCAAAAACCCTATATTATGATAGGGTTTTGGATAACCCTATCGTAAGTTTGCTGATTTCTTATCTCCAGGTTCAAGACTTGTGTTTCAGGCTTTGCCTTCTGCCTTACCTGCATGTTTTTGAGACTGTTGTTTCAGGTGTGATTCCTGACTAACAGCATTTGGGAACATATCTTGGTACTGTCTTGTGGCTTGGATTGCTGCCTTAAGATAATTTTGGTTGTCCGTGAAGTGTAAACTATTTGACCCAGGTATGTGGGCTTTTTTCTTCAGAGTTCCATTATGATGCAGGACCTGACATGTTTGTGGCATTGTTCCTGTGTGTGTTCTTCCTTTATTACAGGCTCTTCTTAAGCGGAGGTTATTCTCCCAGTTTGACTTCATATGCTTTATGTGCTGCCTGGCTGTAATTGCAAAGAGCCTTTTGTTTGGCCCTTGGTTTAGATTGATGGGTCAAGGTTATTTTGGTAAAAAATCAAAAATCTTACTCTAGGATTATCTCCCAAGTTGGAAACTTGGATTTTTGACTTGGTCTTCTTTGCCTGTTGCCTTGCCTACACATTAATTTTTGGAGAGAGAAAGTAGATGAAGGGTCTGTGTGAGAACTGGAGGGAATTTCATGATTGCAGAATGTCTTGGGGTGACTCTATCATGTGTAAGACAGTGGTAGTCTTAGGTGAGCTGGCAAAAGCAACATGTTGGGTGCTGGCAAGCCATCAAAAAGTCTTTTAGAGTACTGAGGATTATTTGTTGACATGGATGATCTGCAGGACGGTATGGATAGGTAGCAGCACAGCAGGTTGAATCAGGTGCCCCCTGGAAGTTCTTTCCAACTTAGATGATTCTATGACAAAAGTGAAATGCAGTTAGGTTGGACAACATGTACCTAAGGCTTTGGTCATCTGTGAGGCACTAAGGTTTCCCTTCCTGGTCTTCATGGAGCGTGAATCCAGCCCACATGGTTACTTCATATTGGTGCTCCCATTTTCTTCTTACAGATGTGACAGTAACCTTTTGAAGCAGAGGTACCGGCTGCCTTAAGAAAGTGTATTCTGTTTGCTTTGCAGGGCTGTTGAACTGGGTTTTTTACATATTCATTGGCCAAAGGGACAAATAAATGGTACAAGAGATTTTTAACAAGGTTTTTGTTTTTTTGTTTCAGGGTGTATTTTATGTTTTTCAAAGCACCTGTTCTGTAAGGGACTTTGTATCCACTGTTTCCTTTTCATCAAAGTAATACGTGAATTGACTGAAATTTTCTTACTTACTCAAAAGAGGTGGGAGAGGGTGTCCTGAATTGGTTGAGTATTTTCTAGTGAATTAAGTCCCCGTATGCATGATTGTTTCAATTCTAATATCACAATGTTAATCCTTTTATGGTGAAGTTGTGGTACATAGGGGTGCCTTCAAACTAACATGACTATTTTCAATTCCAGCATTTGACACTGAGTACCAAAGAAATGGTGATGGAGAAGCCAAGTCCCCTGCTCGTAGGGCGGGAGTTCGTGAGACAGTACTACACTCTGCTAAACAAAGCTCCTGACTTCTTGCACAGGTAACACTTGCACTCACCGAGTGATAATGGTTTTGAAGAAAAGTGTGTCCTGTTTGTTGTAAATCAGACATTCGTTTCTGACTATGGGAGAAAATGGACCTGGCTAACTTTTGGGCTCTTGGAAAAACTCTTTCATCTTACTGCAAAATCCCTAGGCTCTAGAACCAAGTCAGATCATGTGGATGTGTGGATGTTATAAGATATTTCCTCTGTGGAAAAGTGTGCTGCTTCTACAGTGATGAAATGGTAATGTGGACAGATTGCAGAAATACCTGCTGATGTTGGGAAGACTGCATAGATACTCATGAGCAAGCTCCCCTGGTGCAGGTGATACTCTGTGCTCAGGGATATTCTCTGTCCACTTGAAAGGTGGCACCAGTGTCACTAACAACAGCATTTGTGGAATTTCTCTTAAATACCTCTGCACAGAAGAGTCCAAGAGGTTTTGGTCTGGTTTGGTTTAATCTTACCCAGTTCTGGAGCTGCTTGTATGAAATGTTTTCTAGCCACTTGCAGTCTCTGCCACCACTGCCCCTTTTTTCTGGTCAGGCTCAGATGTGGAGGACATTTGCCTTTGTGTTCTTTGGCTGCACCTTGTTTGTGAGTGATGTCCTTCAGAGAGGGCGTCTTATCCTAGCTCTTTCTCTTGTTGTTAGTCTGAACAGCAGCTTGCTCTCTGCCACAGAAAGATTCGGGTTTCCCTGGTTTCCTGGTGTTTGATGTGCTCTTTGCAGCAGTGAGGGAGTTTGAACAGCAAGGTTTGAAGTTACTGTTTCATCCTACTAAAAGTCTGAGAAGAGCACAGAGGATCCTGTCATTGGTCATTATCCAAAGCTTGCCCAGGCCTTAGGAGCAGCAGAGATCAGTTTGCCCTCTAAATGGGTGTTACTCGGTGTAGTTGGATGCCTGTTGCATTTCAGTTAAATTTGTAAGGCTTTTTCTGGCCCCTTAACCAAAAATCTCTAATTCCATTTAGTTGGGGACTCTGCCACCCAGAGACTTTGAGCAGTTCTTTAAAAGCAAGTTAAAACTCTTGGTCCCTTGCGAAGGCCCTTAGTAAGAACTGCTGACTTTTAGAGAGACTGCTTTGGAATTTAGAGAGAAATGTTTTAGAGAAAAGATGTTTTCCTATCTGCTTGTGCACTGCTTTAGCTAAGTGTCTGTATTTCCTTGCTGTTAGGAAGTGCTGGACCATGCTCAAAATCATGATTATGTGGTTAGTACCAAAGAAAACAATCTAATATTTCCCAGACTTTTTTCTGGACATAGTCAAGGGAATAAAAGTCTTGGGCTTGTATTTTCACAAAAGTAGAACTGAAAAGAGTTTCTTAGTTCAGTAGAATAAACCAAATGGCAAATGTGGAAGTTCTAGGGTTTAATTCTGTATGCTGACCCTCTGCACTGGCTTGTTTAAGTAGAGAGAAAGATTCAGTATTCTTGCCACTCTGTGTGACACCAAGTTCATAGAAGTACTTCATGACAAGTTTATTTCATATATACCGTACAAGGATGGATAATAAAGGTACGTGTTAGCACGTGGACCTCATGGCAATCACTCCCAAGGCAAAGCATGCTCCTAAATAAAAACACAGAAGTGATACGATGTTTTTTTCTGATCTATTAATATACATGTACTGAAAATATAAAGCATTTGTCACGTGCTTTATAAGCTGACAATAACAATCCAAATCAAAACAGACTATTCTAGGCTCAAAATGTGGAAATGGAATGAAAGTGCCAAAGGATCTCTGAAATGTAGGAAAAGTATTGGAAGCGAGTGTACATCTTTAAATATCAAAACCACGAGCTCAGTGCTGGCCAAGGCTGTGAAGAGAACAGGGTTCGGAGGAGTGGCAGGAGGGTTTTATCTCGCTGGGCTGATGCCTCTCTCAGAGGCAGGGGATTCTGAGGGTGAGGAACCTTCCAGCCAAAATGGCCACCTTCCTTAAAGGAAGCAAGTGAAAGATTGAGGTTGATTTTGGAGTTTGCTACGCCAAATTCCTTGGGCAAATTGCAGTGCTGAATATTAAGTTTGTTCCTGTATTCTTGGAGCTTCTTGAATCTGGTGAAATTTCTGATGCATTGAGATCTACAACTTTTGGCTAAAATACTTTCTGGATTTGGTTCTATTTTTTTCACTTCTGGGACTTTTACATCTCTTTGCTTGCAGGTTTTATGGCAGGAATTCTTCTTATGTCCATGGAGGACTGGATGCCAGTGGGAAACCACAAGAAGCAGTGTACGGTCAAGCTGTGAGTATTAAAATTAGTCCTGTAATCTTTGTTAATGTTTGGAATAAATCAAGGTTTTTTCTTTACCAGTGACTTAGACTTTCTTACCTGATGAGTAACGGATTGTGATACTGCTTCCATTCAGATACAGATAGGAACTTGGTAGCTTGAGGGTTTTTGTTTGCTTATTTCTGCTTTCATTGACAGTTGTGTTTGATTCTTCAGCTTTGTATCTGGGCTGCAGAAAATACCTTCAGGATGGGGAACAAAATCCAGAGGACCTGATAGATTTGTGCTATAAATGTATCTTATTTCAGTTAGAAGTAGTTCCTCAGGAAAGGACTGATCTTTGTGAGTTTCATGAAATTCTTCTGTGAGTGGAGTTTTGTTAAAGTGAAACATAACTATCTGAAGAAGTGAATGAAGTGAATTGAGGGTTGCTTTGGTTGTACTGCATTATCAGAATTGTCTGTCACCTAAGGACATCTCTTCATGTGACGGCCACATCTTTGAGCAGTGTGGCTTTTTGTCCAGGGCAGGTTTGGTTTCTTCTCCTTTCACCAGCTAAAATCTCATTTAGAGCACAAAAATGTTGGCAGTGCAGATGTTCCCCGCTCCTGTGACGTTTGCTAGTTCTGCCGAAGTGTAAAGGGTTGGTTTGGGGATTTTTTTTTTGTTTTGGGGCTGGCGTTTTTTGTTCTTGGGGATTTTTGGAGGTTTTCTTTATTTTTATAACACAAGCTAAATCCTGTTCCTTTCACAGGCCCTTAAAAAATTAAAGCCTTAAAATAGGTCATAGATTTTAAAACAGCTGGAAAAATTGGATAGCAAGTTGTATGCTGTTTGACTACTCAGAAATACTTGAATCCTAGTGAAAAACTTCAGATTAAAAGTTAGGTGAGCTCAGGAAGACTGTTCTCAGTGAAAGACACTTCTTGGTTCCTGTATTTATCTTTTGAGCTTCAGGGGAGTGCTCTTTTGGGATTAGTTGAGACTCAGGTAGGTAAAAGGTGTAAAGCTCTGTACAGAACTCACTGCAGCTAGAATGTATCTGTCTCTTTCTAGGAGATACACAAGAAGGTGATGTCACTGCAGTTCAGTGAGTGCCACACCAAGATCCGTCATGTGGATGCTCATGCCACTCTGAGTGATGGGGTGGTTGTGCAAGTCATGGGAGAGCTGTCAAACAATGGGCAGCCAATGAGGAAGTTCATGCAGACTTTTGTGCTTGCTCCAGAAGTAAGTATGTGTAAGACTGTGTCAAACTTCAAATAATGATGGAAAAAACCTGACCTCACCTGTAGCTATAATTTGTCATATTGGGACTAAAAATAGGATCAGGCTTTAAAACTTGGTCTAGAGGCTATCATTAAATGTGTCACAGTGTGTGAGTGCAGAGAAACTAGTGTATTGGACCCATCCCGAGCTGTTTTATTTCCTTGGACTTGAAGTGTTGGAGCAGTAATACAAAGAAAATTGAAGCTTGCGTTTGGGAGCTGCCGTTGGCACAAATTTTTTTTTTTTTTAAAAAAGGTTCAGCTCTGTAGATCAAATCTCTGCTGTAGCTGTGTACTTTCAAGTCTAATGGCAAATGTGAGTATGGGTTGCACGAGTTACTGCTCAAATTTAGCTCTTGGTGAGAGCAAAGCTGTGTACAGGTAAAAGGTGTCTTGTGTTCTTTCTACTTCTTTCCTCCCACTTCATCACAAACTATTGTGTGGTTGGAGATGAATGTTTTAGGTTCATGTTGAATTTCTTCGTAGTTTCCCTGCACAGTGCTGTAAGCATACAGCCACTCTGTGAAAGTTCAGGGCTTTTATTGTAGACTTTTTGTAATAGGGAAAAGTGAAATTCCTCAGTGAAACTGAGGGGCTGTATGCTTAATTGAAACCTATGATTGATGTGACTTAGCAAAATTAGCAAATTTTATTCTGATTGACACTCCCTTTTTCATTTGGGCAGAAGCTACTGTTCAATTGCTTGCTTAGAGAAAAAGAAAATAACTTGGAAAATAACTTCAGTGACATAGTCCTATTGCAAAATGTCGGTGTGTACCCCAAAACGTGTCTGTAGTCCATCCTTTTGTTGCCTGCTGGTATTCCATATATGCTAAGCACTGGATGTTCCTCTTTTACAGGGATCTGTTCCAAACAAGTTCTATGTCCATAATGATATCTTCAGATATGAAGATGAAGTATTTGGGGATTCAGAAGGAGAACTTGATGAAGGTGAGAAGGACTGTACCTGTAGGGTTTGTGTGGTTCTTGTTCCTTTCTCCTGTGTGCAGAGCTGCCAGAAGTGTCTTGTGGAGATGTTGGGATGCAAAACCGTCTTGCCTTCTCATGGGCACGGAGCTGTTGTTACTGCAGCTCTGCTGGTTCAAAACGTTCCTGGAGAATGAAGGTCCTGTAGTAGTGCCGTGTTCACTGAAGGGCTGAACTGGCTCAGGGAGGGTGAGGCTTGACAGAGAATGGAAGCAGCGAGCAACAGCACTTCTGCTGCCATAGCTGCGTCGGGCACACTTGTGTTCTGTGATCAGTCAAATTTGTACGCAATTTGAAGAAAAAATCTAGTTGTTTTTCAAATATGACACGTAGTTCACTTTCACATCATCATCACACTCAGTAATTCATTGCTACTTGGGGGCTGAATTGGACCTGAGTGGGTTTTTTTCCCCTCTGTTCAATGTGGCAGAGCAAGTCAGAGTGTAGCCAGAACATATGTACATGTGTTCACTGGGTGTTTTTTCTGGAATTTGTTCATCTCGATTCTGTGGAACAAAGCATTTTAGGCAATCATCCTTGTATTTGAGGTTCATCTTCTTAGTCTGAGGCACTGAGATTTATGAGCTAATACTGCAGTCTTTCTCTTTTGCTGCCACAATATGAAAAGCACCCGCTGCTTTAAGAGATCCTCAAAACTTCGTCCCAGAACTTCCTAGCAGCAGCAATATGTCTCTGGCTTCCTCTTTTTGTGAAAATCGTAAACAGCCAGGCCTCTTGACTGAGAGGCAGGCTCTTCCATCTTTTTTTGCAGATAATTTCACCATGTTTTGTTGATGAAGCTTTATTTTGATTGCTACTAATTTAATACGCTTTTATTTTAACCGTAGCTCATGTACACTTGCGGAGATGTGTAAGAGTTGACAAGTTTTTGTTTTTGTGTCAGAGTCTGAGGAAGAGGTAGAAGAAGAGCAGGAGGAAAGACAACCATCACCTGAACCTGTGCAAGAGAATGCAAGCGGTACTTACTATGAAAACCATCCTGTAACGTAAGAAGTCCTTTTTATTATATGAAGTTGCTTTTTTAATAAAAACGACAGACAATTGCTTTGGCTTTAGGTTCTGGATGTGATTTAACAGGTAGTTTAGGAGAATACACTTAGCCTGATAGGGATCTGTTAAGTTAATATTACATTATTTTGAGACATTGCTTCTTTATTGAAGAGAGGAAATGGGGTATTTTTTAATGTTTGTTAGTTATTTTCACTTCTGGACTCAAAAGTGAGGTGAAAAGGGAGCAACCCACATGTATGTACACACTTAATGGAATCTTTGTAATTCAGACTTCAAACAGTATGTTAATATGATGTAATTTGTGTCACAGATGTGTTAACAAAGGGATGGTTGATCACAGAATAGTTTGAGCTGGAAGAGACCTTTTAAAGGTCATCTAGTCCAACCCCCTGCACTGAGCAGGGAGATCTTGGTATGTTACTCAGATTTGGATATCACTTGGAACTGAGAGAAGTATCTACTTTTTGAGAGGCTGCTGTACAGCTGTATTGGAAGAATAAGTCTCTGTCCTGAGTGTCTGCAAATCTAAGCAAGATTAAAGAAAAAAGATATTTATGATTTTGTAAGAAAAGTACAAAAAACAACCAAATCATCCCCCACGAACACAAACAAACATCACCAAACCCCTGTACTTTTTTTGAAACAGGAATGGTGTAATGAGAGCCAGAACCGACTTTCTGGTTCCCTTGTTAAAAAAAACATGTATAACATCACTAGACAATACCTGCTGAGTGCATCAGTGATAGTGCTCAGCGCAAGTCACTTAATGCTTTTCATGAGAAATCTGACAGAAAAGCGGAATCTGCTGGAATTCTGGCAGTGGCTTGCTCAAGATAATGCAGGAAGTTTTGGATGCCTGAAAGCATGAAGTCAGGTCTTGTTTTGGGGTTACTGTGTCATTTGGAAAGAGGCTGTAGAGGCCTTGTTCTTCATAGAGTCACTTGGGCATGTGGTGACCTGTGGCAGGAGCTGTATAGACAGAGGTGTCTGGAGGTTGGTAGGATTTTGGGGTGGCTGAAGAGAGAAGAAACTCAAATCCCCTATCTTTCAACCACACAGAGCAGAGAAGAAGTTGCATGTGATTTTCTGTAAATGGCACTCACAGCTGCTTTGGTAAGGAAGCTGTGAGGAAACACTTTGTTAAAGAAACAGTAGGTTTCATTCCAAAATTGGCTTTGTTTCTGTGTGTAGCTTAATTGTCCGTTGGTCCTCACTGTGTTTGTATTCTTTTAGAAGCAGCAGTTCTTGAGTTGAGCACCTCTTCTCCAGGGTTAAATGGCTGTGTGATTCTCTGCAGAGAACTGTAGAACACGTCTTTGCTTCAACAGAAATAAAATCTGGTTTTGTACCCAGTACGGGAGTACAGCTTCACTTCTCACTGTATTGTATATGTACAAACCATGTTGTAGCAATCGGAGACACAACCATCTTTTTCACAGCAGAGCTATTACAGCTTACAAAATGTGGTAAAATGCAAAGTCATTGATAAGCTCATAAAATGCATTTGACTTTTGTAGCAATGGGATAGAGGAGGCACTGGAAGAATCTTCTCATGAACCTGAGCCAGAATTGGAATCTGAAACAAAAGCCGAGGAGCTGAAAGCTGAAGTAGAAGAAAAGACCCTTGAGGAGCTAGAAGAGAAATCTCCATCTCCACCTCCTGTAGAACCTGTTGCGCTACCGCAAGAACCACCAAAGGTTAGTTACAAGTCATATCTGTGCTACTAAGTGCAGATGGAAACCGGATTGGCCTTTGAACTTTGCCTTTTTGGGTGGCTAAACTGGTACCTCTCTTTGGTGTCATGCTGTATGAACAACTTGGCTTGACCTTTGAACTTGTAAAAATGCGAAGTTTCACTAAAAAAGGAAAAAAATGTTATTTTTAAGTGCTGCTCATCACCTACTGTAGATTTTATGCTCTGTTCGTAAAGTGTGTGTGTGGGTATACGCATGTGTAGACGTTTTTAAATGTGGAGTTAACAAATGTTAAGAAAATGCCTGGAGCTACCACCACCAAAAATCTCATACAATGGGAACCGCTGCTCTTTCTTTGAAAAGAAATGGGACACACTGATGCTTGCAAAATTGCTGCAGCATAGGTTCAAAATCAATGTGGGGGCATTGACTGTCTCCTTAGAGGCGGGATGCGTAATCTTAAAAACCACAGTGCTCACTGTGCGTCCTCTGGTGTGGTTGCACCTGCGGGCTTGCAAAGTGCTGGGAGCAGCCAGGGAGAGCTGGAGCAAGGTCATTTTCTACCTCCAGTATGTCTCCCGTATTTTTTTTTTCCAATCCTTTTTCTCTTCTCCATTTTTGATTGTAACTTCAGGCATCCGCTTCCTTTCTTTGTGCAAAAGACACTTAACACTACAGGGTTTTCAGTCCTAGGTTTGGTTACATGATGGAAAGCAGTGATCTGGGAATGCTGAGGGCACTGGGCTCACTCGAGTAGTGGTAGTGGGCACGGTACACGGCTTGTTCCATGCCGTTGGAATCCACAGACAGCTGGAACTGCAAACCCTTCTGTACCTCCATTGTAATGCTTGCACAACCATTATTTAACAGTCAGATATGAACCAAAAGTGTATTTTTAGCAGACGAGTTTCCCTGTAGGAATGTCAGTGGTTTGCCATGATTAGTAGCCTAGGTCTGTTGCATTTCCTGCAGGCTTTCTCTTGGGCTTCAGTGACCAGTAAAAACCTGCCTCCTAGTGGTACTGTTTCTTCCTCTGGAATTCCACCCCATGTTAAAGCACCAGTCTCACAGGTAACCCATCTGTGAACACCTTGGATTGTCTCATTACTTCTGCAAACTGCTTCAGTTTTTTAAATTAACAGATCAACTTGTTTGACTTAAATTGCACAAATTAATTGTGTCTTAAATGTTAATGCACTCACCTCCTTGTCGCAAGCAAAGGCACGAACAAGTAACAGGTGTAACTTTGGGTGATGGTAATGTTAAAATCTGTTCTTGTGGAAACAGGAAATCACTGCTGGGTTTTTTTACCTAACTTAATGGCATATGGTTTGGTTTAAAGGGGAAACACCAATTCCCCACAAAATGTTGCTTTTCTCAAGTGTGTTTGAAAAGGGCATTGGTGGAAGTGGCCCAGCAGTAAAAAGAGATTGCACCATTTCTGAGGTGCAAGATTGCCTTGTAAGGCTAACATCCACAGAACTGTGCTGGATTTCATTATCCATGGATAATTAGCTGTCACTGAACCCTGTACCAACTTATGACTGTGTGAGGAATGGAAGGATTCACATTTCCTTGCCAGGACAATGCTATCTTCCCATTCCTAGGTTGACTGGGTGAGGAGGGAAAAGAGGAGAGCAAGTTTGACCTGGTGACAGCTCATGTCCTGCACATGCTGAGGTGGTGTGAGACATTCTGAGACTCTCAATTCAGCTTCCTCCATTTGTGTAAAAGTGCTCAAGCCAGAAAATGTGTCCTTTACCCCCGTGTGTTGACACAGTGTGCCAGAGCGCTGTATCTTGAGTTGTTCCTGTCCAACCTTTTTGAAAGACTGCAATTTTCAGTAGAATAGCTGGGTTGCTGCAGCTGTTGTTCTTGCACTGGTTTCTTCTCAATTTTGTGCTAACAGAGAGAACCCTGTCTAGGTTGGTCTTCAGCCAAATGCATGTTAAAAAAGGAACAGGGAAGAAAAAGAGAAAAATGAAAGAAAACTAACCAAACAAACCCCAACACCTTACGTGGTGTTGGTTCTAGTCTGCTGGGACTATCATGGACATCAGATAAAGGCTGGGTAATGAGTTGGGAAGTCTGTCTTTCATCAGCTTAAACAGAGTTTTGAACCAGTAGGTGGTAATTAACCTGTTAAAACTGTGGGTTTTCTAATGCAGAATAGATTTTCCTTACGCAAAACTAAAATTGGTTTTAATTTATTTGCCACAGAGAGGGTGGATGGTTGTAATGTGGCTGCAAAAATCATTTCAAATGATCTGTCCAAGAGAGCAGGAGATAGCTTATAGGTGTCCCCTTAAACTCTTCTGTGTTGCCTCTGCTGCTTGTCGTGCTTTGTGCCTTTTGATTACTTTTGCTTTGACTTTATGTTTAAGTAATGTTGTGTGGAAGTTTCTGAACAATACTGACATGGCAAGAATTTCAACTCTCAGCTCTTCTGTAGCCAGAATTAGTCAGTTCTGAGCTCCTTTTCTTGAACACATTTTAGACACGGTGTGTAGAAATCTGGTAGAAAAGGCACCTAAACAAGGAGCTGCAAATCAGTAGCAGCTTTTTCCTGTTCTCATGGATCCATTAGATCCACACACTGTGCATGTAAACGAGGATAAAAGATGCCCTGGTGGGTGGATGGGTGGCTCCTTTGGGATGCTGTTCTAGCTGGTGTCAGTGATGTTACAAAGAAATAACTGCCCTGCTCATTCCTTTCTCTGCATCACTCCAGTTTTTCCCCCCTCTTCTGTTGAGTTAAAAATATAGCCCCTGTAGTGTTAACTCCTCAAAGGACCGCACTGTACTGTTCTGGATATAAACTGGTTCAGGGCCGTTTCCTTACAGCTGTGGAGTGAAACAGGTCAGCTTTTCGTTCTTTGTCTAATTGTAGATGATTAGAAGTCAACCTGCCTACATTGATAAACTGGGACTTTTCCTTACAGCATTTTCAGTTATTTTTATCTCCCATTTTTATTACTGCATTGTTTGTCGTAGGGCTGCAGAGGGGCAGGGGCAGGCAGGGCCTGACTCTTTGTATTTTGGGGTGAGTCCCTTTCCCTGCCCATGTGAGCTCCTGAAGAGAAGAGACAATGCCACCTTTTCCTTAATGGTTGTCAAAGCTCCACCAGGCTGAGGTTTGTGGCATACTTGGCTCCTGTAGTAGTTGTCTCTTGAACTCCTTACTCAGTGTCTTTCTGTCCACTCTGTGCTTGCTGGGAAATGCTGGGAGATGTGAGTTGCAATGAGCTGCTGCTTGGGCTGTAAATGGCAGCCCTGATCTTGTGGTGCTGCTAATTGTGGCAGTGTCTTGGGAAGCACAGTTCTGCACAAGGGCTTTCCTCTTGAGGCACTGAGGCAGACTTTCTCTGTACAAAAGGATGGTACTCCTTAGAAAACAACCAGACAGATCAGCTGTTTGTGTGGTGGGTGAGAAGCTCAGTGAAACGCAAGGCAAGCAGGTACAAGTTCACTGTTATTTGGGGTTTAACAGCAGGACATCAGTGGCTTAGCAGGTCTTGGCTGGGGCTGACAGAAGGACTGAGTTTAAGCCCGATAGCCATGAGTATCTAAGAAATGGGGGTCTTAAGGTATCGAGTTTTGCTTTTGAGGTGTAATTTATGATGTGTTCAAGATGTGTGAGTGAAAGATGGCAGAGGAGCTACAGTGACTCACAAGGAAATACAATGGAACAAGATTTAACAGGAAGGCTGATTTTCTGAGCTTGTTCTCGGAACTGAAAAAGTGATCCTAGAAGTGTTGTAGGGACAAACTAATGCCTAGCTGAATAGAGCACAAGTGATAGGAGGGCTGAGACATCAGTTTGGTCTGTAATACTTGCATGTTGCATGTAAAATCCAGTCTTTTTTCCCTGGGAAGTACTCTCTCTGGAACCGCCAGTTGTCCTGAGTCCTTAAAGAAAAATAAAGGAGATGTTTAACATAAACTACTTCTCCCCGGCAGTCTGGGCCTATAGCTGTTCACCTTGTGTTTAATCTTACTTGCAGGCTACTCGTGTATTTTTATGCTCCTAAGGATAATTTTGTTTTTCTAAGATAAGAACCCAGCGCACCAGCAGCTGCTTAACTGTTGTACAGAAAATGGAATTTAAAACATACTGGGAATTGCTTCAGTGACCAGCAGTCTGCATAGAAACATTTTTGGAGTTCCGTCTGTCTCTCATAAAGCAAATTTTTTGCTTGTGAAAAATGGGAATGGGTGTTCTAGTACCCGAATACGAAGGGTGTACTTTGAGCATTGTGGTCTCGACATCAGGAAAGTTGAAGCATATCCTAAGAGGTAGTCTGTAGAAATTCATTTCAGGAAATACTTACTACACTTCTGAGGGCTTTTGCTCTCTTTAATTTTTTGGTAGTTTTCATATAGTTGTTCTTCACTGGAGGAAAATAATTCCTCGGGGACTTGGGCAGAACATGTGATTTGCCCATCTCTTTGTGTTCATCTTGGACTGCCTCCTAATCCAGGAAGTTTGAGCTTGGCATGAGGAAGCTTTATGCCCTCTATGATTTAAGTCAGGCTGAGGGATTTGTGAATAACGGAACGTTGGGGTCTCAATGCCTGGTCAAACATGGAAAATTCACCTTAGGTGTGTTTTGGTGAGATGCTCTGATTGGGAGATGTTTGCTTTGCACCTTTTAACACTGATAACTAAACACTGCAGTCCTGGATTGGTACAGAGGAATTTAGACAGGTGAAAAAACCACTCCCAAACACATTGACATTGATGTCTATCTTACAGAGTTTGTTTTATGCATGCCACTTACCCATGTCTTGTGTTGTGGGGGTTTTATTTTGGTGAGTTTGGGGGTTTGGGGTTTTTTTTTACTGGGCCGGTGTTCAACAATGCATGTTCTCCTGTTTTAGCCAAGAGTGGAAACTAAACCTGAAGCTCAGTCTCAACCTCCTCGTGTTCGTGAGCAGCGTCCCAGGGAAAGACCAGGTTTTCCACCGCGAGGACCTCGGCCAGGTAACGTGGATCAGCTTGTGTGTCTGCCAGGGACGGGTTAATGAGAGGTGTGTGCTGGACAGGCCTTGTCTGTACCTGTGTCATGTTTGGCTGATCGTTAACTGCCTGTGCCTGCTGCCTTCAACTAGAAATGAGGGAATATGATTTGGAGTCCAAGCCGGCTGAAGTGAATGTGCCTGGTGCTGCCCCTAGATGTGTTCATCCAAATTTACATGCATCTTCTAACCTCAGTGGTTCTACCTTCCTCTTTGTGTTGACGGTAGGGAGGGGAGACATGGAGCAGAATGAGTCGGATAATCGTCGAATAATTCGCTATCCAGACAGCCACCAGCTCTTTGTTGGGAACTTGCCACACGATATTGATGAGAGTGAACTGAAGGAGTTCTTCATGAGTAAGTAGTGATTCCAGCTGCAGGGACTAAGATGGAAAACTCTGTTAAAAAGTCACGTAACACTGATTTGGACTACACGGGTAAGCTTTTACATAGTGCCACACTACAGATGTCTGGAACGAGCAGAGGGGTGGTAGAGCTGGCACTGTGGGTTTGGATAAAGTGTCTCTTCCCTTGTGTTTCTTCAGGCTTTGGAAATGTGGTAGAACTTCGCATAAATACTAAGGGAGTGGGAGGAAAACTGCCTAATTTTGGTTTCGTGGTATTTGACGATTCTGAGCCGGTCCAGCGAATTTTAGTTGCAAAAGTAAGTATTGGCATTGGGTACTGAGTATCCCCTTCCAGGGGTGGACCAAAAGCCCTAAACCACAAGTAATGTGGGCCATCCTAGTTTGCATTGCCATTGGCTTTGGCATTTAAAACACAGCTGAAAGGAAAACATAGTTTTGGCATCCCCCTTCTGTCAGGAGTGCTGTGTAGCTTCAAAAGCTGTGCCAGCGTTCGTCAAACCGCATCATATGGAATTTGGGTTTTTTACCTCTACACAAATACTTCACACAGAGCTCAGCACTTACTTTTAGAGATCCTTTAGCTGCAAGTGGAGCGGGTAACCTTTTGAAGGGTATCACACGGATCTCTGAATTCCGCACCCTGGGGTCAAGAGAAGGGAGCAGGATTATTTGCAGTTTCGCTTTGAGGAACTGGAGGGTAGAAAGCAGCAGTTTTCATTTCCGCGATGTGGGAGTGAGACTTAGTAGAGCAATTCTTCGGGAACTTCAACCCTGAAGTGAAAAGGCTAAAGCTGGCAGTGAAGAGGCTAAAGACAACGCTGCTTTTGCTTGAGACAAACACTTGAATTCCTTGCATGTCCAAGTGAATGTAAAAATGGTGTTCTATAGGGCTACGGTTGCGTGCTGCAGGGAACCCTTAACAGGTCACATTTGTTTTGGGCGCGTACGGGAAGGAAGGCTGGGGCCCGCAGCCAGTGCAGAATTTTCATGTGCCTTGTATGGAATGGACTTTGTGCCGTGGTGACTAACGTGTGCCTTGACCGCTTTTCCCCATAAGCCCATAATGTTCCGGGGTGAGGTGCGCCTGAACGTGGAAGAGAAAAAAACCAGAGCCGCTCGTGAGCGAGAGACACGTGGCGGCGGCGACGAGCGCAGGGATATTCGCCGCAATGAGAGAGGCCCGGGGGGGCCCCGCGGAATAGTGGGTGGTGGCATGATGCGGGACCGTGACGGAAGAGGACCTCCTCCACGAGGTGGCATGGCACAAAAACTTGGCTCTGGACGAGGAACCGGGCAGATGGAAGGCCGTTTCACTGGACAGCGTCGCTGAAATCTCCACTGTGGGCAGACAGTCTTGGCAGTGGTACATTATCCATCGTGTTTGCATTCTTGTTAATTTTTTTTTTTGGCTTTGGAATGTGACACAGCCCTTCTGATCGTTTCTTTGATGTGAAAACATCCTTTGGTTTCCAGTTTAAATTGAGGTGGACATTCTTTCCCCAGTTTCACAACAGGAGTCACACTTAATTTATAAATGTAGACTTGGAGAATTGAGGACTAAAAATAAAGAAAAAAGAAAAAGAAACAAAAAAAAAAAGACCAGTTAACTATCTGCAACAGAAGTGAACTAAAGGACATGCCCAATAGAATTCAGGTCCTTTCAGTCAAAAACCCTCTGCTGCACATTTTGTGTGTTACCGTTTCTGCCTACTACTGTTGGAAACAAAAATAGTGCAATTTGTGCAATTGGAGAAGCTTGCCTTTTTTTTTCCTTCTTAGAACACTTGGCTCCAAACAAACTCATGTTTACGCACTCATCAAAATGCACTAATGGGTCCTCTGAACTCATTTATACTGACAGCTGCAGGAGGCATCGGAGGGAAAACCTTCATCCTCTTACTCAGACAGAATAGCTTGGGGAACGATGCGGGCATCTGCTCTGCTTGCTGTGACCAACCTCTGTACACACACAAACCTTAATAAGACTACACCTTTGTTCCAGAAGGAATCCAGTTAGCTGTAAACTAACCAGAATCCAGAGTTTCCAAGTTGTAGCCCTGAGTATGCAACAAGTTTGATAGCTCACGTCAGATTTTTCTATCTGCCCCTCTTCAGTGCAGGGATGGCTGCTCAACACACTTCTCCTTCCCCTTCCCCCTTCGAGAAGCGTTGTACAGTGAAACTTGTCTTGACTGTATTTGAGTTCTCTGGTAATGTAATAAGCATGATGGTGCCTTCTATGAATACATCATTCCAGTCTTGCTGGTGATTTTGTACAGTATAGTGTATTAAGTACTGTGCTGCAAAGCCAAGCAGCTGCAAAGCATTTAAAGGAAATAATTGGAAAATTGTATTAAAAAATTGCAGTATCTTTCCATGAGTAAACGTTGCTAAAACGATCATCAACAATGCTCTTCAATTAACAAGTTTGCCTGGTTTTTTTGCAGTGGGGGGGAAGGGAGGATGAAGGCATCCAAGTAGTCTCCAGGTTGTCTCTTCTCTTTAATCAGTGTCAGAGTTAAAAAAAGTGGAGTTCCAATCTCTCTTGGACGTGAATTTCAGAAGTCAGTCCAGAATGGTGGATGCTTCTGGCCAGCGCGTAATGGGTAGACCTAAGCATCCTTTGTGAAGGTGAGCTTATCAAACGGGGATACTGCAATTTTCAGAGAACTAAACAGCAGCTCTTAAGTTCTTGCATTTTCCAGTTGCACTTTTTTAAAAACTTGTACTCATTTTGCACATAACTCTCAGCTGAAGTTGACACTGATGTGGCTCTGGCCCGACGGATAGAAAGGAGGCGTCCTCTTCTGAAGTTTGACTGGTGGGTTCTCCGTGGAGAGGTGTGTTTCTGGATATGCATTCCCATAAACCGCAGCTGCAGCAGGCAGTACAGGCGGGCCCAGTGCCAGGGCTTGTGGCGAGCTCTGGCTCCGGGCTCGGGAGCAAAGGGGGTGTTTGTGCGTGCGACCTTGCGAAAGTGTGACCGCCTACAGCTGCTTCTGAACAGCGGAGACCTCAAATTAAAGAATGGCAATTTCAAGCAAAAGCAGGGAGGGCATCCTGGCAGTCTGTCTCTGGATTATGCAATTATTTTCTGGGTTCAAGTAAGGTGGAAGATTTTGCACATCTTTTCTGATACACTAGGCAAGGTGAAGTGGCATCTGTCTGTTCTCTCCCAGATTTGAGGTCTTCTGTGTTCCGTGGTAAGTCTTGCACTATTTTCATACCCTTTTTTTTCTGGGACACATTTCTACCAGTTGGCATTTTCATATTTCAGGTTTTTTGTTGAAGGTCTTGCAATTTCAGCTGTTACCTGGAAATCTGTAGTACTTGAACTGCTTGCCACACAACTCCACTCCTTAGGTGTGAAGCCCTCGGACAAATTGCTGTCATCAGTTAGCAGTTTGCCACCAGTGTGGTTTTTGTAGCCTGGAGGTTTTTTTTTCCTTCTGTAGTACTGTGGTTTGCTGCCACCTAATTCGTTTGTATGGCAAACGGCACTGGAAATAATCGACAACAAAAACGGAGTAGTAAAAACAGCTCCTGAGCCATTCTGCTTTTTGGCTTGCTTCTTGTTTAAGTGACACGAACCCTCGGAACATCATCCAGAGAAGTTTACATGGTGATAGCTCACCTGCTGTACTGTGGACTCTTACGTGTTCTTGACCCTCTCAATAGTAAATGTACCTCTTAGAGCAAAGGAAGGGATTCAGTGACCATTACTGTTAGTCGCCGATTTGTGAATGGTGGGAGTATTTTGTCATTACGGTTCTATTTCAACAAACTTGGCTGACCATCTTGGCTTTAGTAGGTATTCGAGACAGTGGATTACCATCTTTATTGCTGTAACGTGTCAAGCATTATATGCTAGTAGATTCTAGTTTAATTGTTGCAGGTGGAAAGTATTTTTACTTTTAAGTTTCCATTCTGAATGTGTTTTGACTAAACATACCAATAAACTACTGATGTCTGCAGCATTTATCCATGTCCCTAATTCTCTTGCATGCAGGTGGCTGTATGCCCTGGCACCCCTCGCTAACAGAAAAGCTTTTGAGAACATCATTGCTGACCTGGCCAGTGACAGTGGAAAGCTGCAGCAGCACAGCATCGTGTACTTTGAAGTGCTTGACTTTGGTGGCTTCTCTCACCCTGGGGTGTGCATGGCCCAGGGAGGACGTGAGCTCCTCTCACATGTGTCCCAGCTGGGATTCCTCCACACCCTGCCAGGCTGCAGGATACAGCTTAAATGGATATTGCAGTGGTGCTGGGAGGAATGTGAGCTGAGCTGTCTTTAAAAAAAACAGACTGGAGTTGCTTGCTCTCCAGTGCCACCGAGTCTTGATGGTGCAGAAGTGATTGCCCCCCTTTTGTTACTTCTTGTGTTTGTTGGCAGTTACTCAAAAGGTTGGTAAAAGGGTTATTCTTGCACTGCTCACAGATGAGGCGTGGCTGAGTCATGGAATCTCTGAAGTTCCTGTTAGCTGATGTTGGCTGAGTCTTGTTGAGGGCAATATTTCCTGTAATATTTCCTGATAAAAGGCAGTTAGGAAGTGACTGAAAAGTAATGCAGTTGTGTGAGTGAAATACTGGAATGAAAAAAATGGATCCTGTAGAAGTCCCAAAGCCAGAGTTGCCAAAAACTCCTCAGAGGAGCAGCCTTGACAGCTACAAGATCTGCTGATCTCCAGAGATCTCCAGAGAAACACAATCCCCTGTGCCGCCGGTGGGGGGCCTGCAGCATTCAGACCTTGGTGCCTTGAGTTGTGGGGTAAATTGTGCAGGTTCACGTTATCTGGGGCTGAGGGGAAGGGCAGGAGATAATGGTACCTGAAACCACACGGGGTCAGACAGGCTCTACTATTGGTTATGCCATGAAGTCTTGCGTATTTCAAATTGTGCAAGAGCACCTTTTATCACCATTGGAGCTGACATGATGGCTTGTAGTGGAGGTAAAAAAGGAAATGCCAGGACAGCTGAGGGATGTCACAAAACAGCGACCTGCTCCGTGCTGCAGAGGCCTTGCCTTTTCCTCTGGCTGTTCCCATGCTCTGGTACCTTTACAAAGTCTGGTGGTTTTACAGAAGCCTTTGCAGTACAGTGATTGCTGGGGTTTTCCATTTCATGTGGAGAAATACAGCTTGGAACGGTGTGATTTATTGGACATGGTGGAAGAAGATAGCAGGCTGCCTGATAATTCTTGGGAAAGCCGTTGATGTCTGCTTAAAGCTTGGCTTCTCGCAAGGGGAAGAAAAACAGCTTAGGAAGTCAGTGTCCCTTTGGCTTCTGCTCTGCCTCATGTTCCCTGGGCCTGAGCTGAAAGGAAACATCTTGGTAATGGTGCTGCAGCACTTGCTGTTCCCTCGGAAGGGTGGGAACAGTGGGAAGTGCAGTGTGTATGTGTAGGAACTAAAGCTGACAGCAGATTTTGCAAATACTGACATGATGTTCCTCTTGGCTGCCTTGTTGCCAGTGCAGGCTTCATTGCAGGCCTGTCCCTAACTTTGGAGTCCCTGAGTGCCCTGAGAGGTGACATTCAGGAGTTAAACCACAAGTGGTACAACGGGGCAAAAGGACCTGGAGGTTCCCTGCCCACAGAAGCCCTTTGGGCCCTGCAGCCCTCACGGCCAGCAAGTCCCAAAGCGCAGCTACACAAGGCCTGCTCTGGGCAACGCGTGGTCGCCACATTTGTCCTAAGGGACCAAGGACACAAACTTGGCTGTTGTGTCACCTCCTGGGCACCGTGCCCTGCCAGCAGCCGGTGAGGAGGGGGTGTGCTCTGCCTGGAGCGCACATGAGGGGTGTCTGTCTGGGATGGAGCGGGCCATTGTTTGCCTGACCAGGACCAAGTCCCCTCTCTGGCTCAGGTCCCCTCCTCAGCAAAGAGAAGAAACACGAGCCTGTCAGGGCAGGTGCAGAGCACGGCAGCTCTGCCAAAGCCTCTCCTGGAGCATCGCAGGGGCGGGGGCGGGACACTTGGTGTCCCTCACAGCAGGTGCAGCAAGAGCTGCTGATGTTTCCCCGAGAAGGAAGGAGCACTTGGATTTCCCCTGGCATGTCGGCCTCTGCTGGTCTGCTCCTGCAGTCTGCACACGGGCATCGCTGTGCTGGGGGCAGAGGAGGGGTGGTCTGTGCAAAGCTGCCTCAGTCCCTCCATGCTGCAGCAGGCCTCTGAATCCATCGAACTGCTTATGGGAAAGAAGAAAGAAAGAAAGACTCTGGATGTAAAAGTGTAGACCAAGGTTCGTGTTCCTCTGTAAGAAAACGCTGCAGAAATGGGCCTCTTCATGCCAGGGGGCTGCAGCGTGTGAGAGCCACGTGTTGCTGCTGGGCTGCAGGCCCAGGGAGGGCAGTTCCAGACGGGAACCGGTCTCATGTGTGAAATGTGACTCGGCTTCCCCCTCTGCAAGCCGGGCGTCTCTGACAGCAGCGGCCGCTCCGGAGCAGGGAGAGGTGGGATCGCTTCTCCCCGAGAATGATCAGGGACCAAGCCTGGGTGCCAGCGTGGGGTGCCACACGTACCATTCTGGGAGCGGGCAGCGCCCTACAGGGACCCAGGGCCGGGGATGGGAGGGGCTGTTTCACTCTGCCGACGTGTTGGGGCTCGGCACGGGCAGAGGTGCCGTGGGCAGCGAGTGAGAAGGGGCCGTGGGTGCGGCACCTCGGCCGCGGCCGCGGCCCCGGCCCTCGCTCGGCAGCGGGTGCGGGCCCGGCCGTGTCCGGCGTTTGAACCGTGCAGCGAGTGCCAGACCGAGCTCAGCACCGCTTTAACTCAGAAAGCGCCACTGTGGGGCCCGCAGCAGCGGCTGTAATTCGGCAGAACGCGCTGTAGGGCTGCTATCGGGGCGCTTTCCACAGTACCGGGTTGCCTTTGGCAGGATGCGCTCTAGGGGCGCTCGCTGCAGTACCGGTGCGAGTCCCGCAGAGGGCGCCCCGGCGGAGTCGGGGCCGCAGCTGCGCTCGGGGCTCCGGGCGGGGGCGGAGCGCCGGTGCCGAGGCCCCGCCCGGGGCATGCGCAGTGCGCGCCCCGCGGCCTTTTGCTGGCGGGACGGCGGGGCCCTGACGGGAGCTGCGGTCGCGCTGGGGCCCGGGAGAGGCTGCGCGGTCCCCGCGGCGGTGCCTGGGCTGTAGCGGGGAGCCGGACGCTGCCCGGGCGGGTGGTCGGGGCCGCCGCTTGGGGCAAAGGGGCCGGGCTGGGGCTCCTGTGCCGTGAGCCGGTTTGCACCCCCCGGCAGCACTGTGCGCGTGGAGAGACCTTTGGATGTGCGCGGGGATGGACGAGGCGTTCCGGAGCTCGGGCCCAGGGTGAGTACGTGCTCTCCCACCTCGGGGCTATCCCGGCCTGCGGCTCCCGGCCGGGATGGCAGGAGCGGCCGTGCCGGGGCCGTGCCGGGAGCTCGGGGCTGCCCCCCGGGCTGGGGCCTGTCCCGCAGGAACGCGTGACATGGTAGAGAAGGGAGCCGGGCGGTGCTCTGGAACTTGGAACCTGCACAAGTGTTTTCCAAACGTATTCGCAGAGGTTCAGCTGTGGGGGGAGCTGCAGAGAAGGCTGCCCGGCACGGCTCCCCCAGATGGGCCTTCCCCGACGGAGCTCTCCCGGAGGACGGGGCACTTGCAGCCACCTGGCCCTTCCTGTGAAATTCGGTAAGTCTGGGGAAAGGCTTCCTGACGGTCCCTGTGTCCAAGCAAGCTGGGCCTCGTTGTCCAGAGGCCCTGCCCGGGCAGCGCGGCTCGGCACAGCTCGGTTCCTGCTCCCGGGCTCACCGGAGGGAGGCAGAGCCACCAAACCGCGGGTCAGGCTGGAAAGGGGCAGGTGGGGCCTGCAGCCGCAGCGGGGGGAAGGAGAGGAGGCAAAGCCTCTACACCGGCCCTGGGCCCAGCCTGCCCCGGGCAAGCTTCTGAGAGGCGCCGGCGGCCCTCGTTTGCCCGGAAAGCTGCAGCCGTCGGGGGCTCAGGGGGGGTGACTCCTCCCAATGACAAGGGTATGCAGTGGCAGCAAATTTGCTTTACCTGGACAACTTACATGGCTTTAAAATTGTTCTCGTGCAGCTGAGAAAAACGTTGACCAATGCTTGTTTTTCCCTCTGAAAAACAAGATGATTTCAGTAAAAATGTTTACTAAATGCTTCATTAAATACCTTTTTATTTTGTAGCTCAAGTGTCAGTAGGCAGGGAAAATTTTCCTTCCATGCACTCCCTCTCAGTAATCCCTGCCCATCCTGCATACCACAGAGATTCTCAAGGAATTAAGAGGTTGATCACACCAGATTTATCCAGGGACAGTTTTGCTGTATACCTTTGTCCCTTAAGAAAATTCCCACGTCCAACTGTGGCTAAGTGAGCCACCAGAGAGCCACGTGGGCCGAGTCAGCCAGCAGTGTTAAACAAGAATAGAGAGAAAAGATGAGAGAGATCCTTACCTACATCCCGAGAAGTTCTAGGCAGGGCTTTGGCTACTGTAAGGCTCACCAATAAAACAACATAAATGATTGTTCTCCAGTTCATTCTGTCAGATTTTGGCAGAGGCTTGGGGTGAGTTTGCTTTACCTGTGAAAGGCAGAAAGAATTAAGGGGAAAGAGTTACTTTTATCCTCCCCCAAATGATTCCTGGTTAATCAAAACCCTTTTACTGTCAGATTTCACATTAACCCTTCGGGAATATTCCCACAATAATTAGACATGCCATTATTTGCTCAGGATGATGAACTTACCATGTTATTGCAAAGGAAGGACCTTGAAAATTTTTTACCCCCATAAAATTTAGACAAATAGGCATTTTCTACTTATCACACCTCACACAAGAAGTTTAAACACTCCTTGGGCTTTTTGTTGTGCACACTGAACTCATCTACTTACAAATTGCTCAAAGGTGACTGCTGTGCAGAAGATGACTTTGGAACAGATCACTGACTGGAAAATCCCAAGTTCAGCTGTTATCCTGTTATTTCTGCACCCCTCCTTGCTGTATAAGATCTCTCCTGCTCTTAGCTCCCAAGGAGTCATGGGGAAAGGCTGAATGAGGTACCCCACACACATTTTTGCAGCATTGATAATTACCATCAAAATGTCTACAAAGCTTGGAACAAAATCAACTCCAAAACTGTGGAATTAAGGGAAAAATTCCAGTTATACAGGTATTTTACTGATTTTTTTTTAAGTATGCTGTAAGCATCAGGAAGATAAAAAGACAAATTTTTGGAGATAGAATTTCTTTGAAGAGCTGTAGGTATCGTTAACACAGAGGTAGATGGGCAAAGACTATTTCCACATGCATGATCATCACAGAATCCCAGGCTGGTATGGGTTGGAAGGGGCCTTAAATCTCATCTGATTTGAACCCCCTGCCATGGGCAGGGGCACCTCCCACTAGACAAGGTTGCTCCAAGCCCTGTCCAGCCTGGCCTTGGACACTTCCAGGAATGGGGCATTCATTTGAATCCTTTAAATTCAGTGTCTCCAGTGCCTCTTTCCATGCTCAGCAGGATGGGTAACTGCTTTTCACTTTTCTTGGAAAACCCTTGCCGCTCTTGGGATGGCAACTGGGCTGTGTTCAGTGAACACTCACTTGCAGGAGGGAAATGTGTGTGAATTATTTAACTGGAAAGGAGTGTGGCCAGCACTAGGAATGAGATCAAACTGAGAGCTTAGTCCTCATTAAGAGTTGCCATCATTTTTTAAAGAAAACATGGTTCATGTTTGTGTTTTTACATGGAAATGTCATGAAAGGAAGGTGGCTGGACTTTATCTGAGCACATGTTTTGGAATATGTCTTGTTTTAGTGCTCTTTTATGACCCTGTGAAACCAACATCCCTGGCCGAGTGCTTGGTTTAAATTTACAGAAGTGATCAGATTATATTCCTCTTGGAAAATGAGGAGTAATTCCCTGCTAGGAAGACCAACAAGTTGTAATGCAGGGATTTGAAAATCAAAGGAGAAAAGTATTGTTTTCTATGCTAGAAAGGCAACAAAGAAAGTCTGGTTCATTTTTGCAGGTTTGCTTTGTTCAGCTTCCACTGCAAACCCTGATTCCTGTCCTCCTCATCTTCCAGGAATTGCTTTGTGTTTGAATACATGGATTTTCCATGGAAAGCCAAAACCATTTCAGCTTCTCCATGTGATTCAAATAGGTAATTGCAGATTGCCTAAGAAAACTCACTTTCATACAACACATTTGAGCCTTTTTCTGCAAATATTTAGCTCAAAAATCAACACAAGTTCTCTGCCTTCCTGTACAGGTGTGAATGGGATTCCATGTGCTCTGAGCTGGGATAGTGCTCAGCTCCTCTTGCTGGAATACAGGGAATTTACTGTGCATTCTGTGGCAGTTTGGCTCGGATCCAGCCTAATCCACTCCTTCGGCTGGAGTGTAACAGCTCGAGGCTCACTGGGACAAGCAGGGGTTTCTGCTTGGCTTTTAGGGTCTCCTTGGGAGCTTCTGGAGAGAGGGAAGGTTTTCCCTTCAGATCACTCGGGGCAGCGTGACACTCGCAGAATCTGTGCCTCAAAGGTGTGGCAGGGATGTGTTGTATAAAACCTCATTACCCGTCTACTCAACAAATCTTTTCCGGAGCGTGTGGCCTGGAGGCAATGCAGGAAGGAAATCCAAGTTGTCCACTTCATTGCTGCTGAGGATTCTGTGATTCCTTGGCTGTGCTGGGGAGTCTGATGGCAGGAATTGCTCTTTTCAGCCCCTGCCAACGACCAACTGTATCAGAGTGGCTTAGGAACTTCTGTTGGACCTGGAGATGATTTCCTGAGGGGATGTATTTTGCCAAAAGTGCATCTCTTAACCTCTTTTCTGACTCTACCTGTAGTCCAGAACCTGTTACTTTTAAAAGGCTTTATAAATGTATGGACTATCCACACAGAGTGTGACTTGTTTCATGCAAACCAGGTGACTTTTGGCGATTCTCTTGTTCCCCAGCCATTCTTTGGCTGGGGGACATTGAAAAGCTGCACAGGGTGTAATCCAAACCAGAATTTGTCTCGCTCAAAGGATCCCACTCAAATTCTTTTCACGTCAGGAAGCAAAAAGTTCCGTCCATGTCTGTTTTCTCCCTTGTTTTCAGTCACTCTGAGGTGCTTTGTGTGGCCTGTCGTTCTGATGGGAAGTGACAGCTTTTCCTGGAGTCCTTGTGCTGGGAGCGTCCCCTGTGGGGGTGTGAGCGTGCTGGCACAGGAGACAGGATAACCTCTGGCAGTACCAGCGGCAGCACGCCCAGGCCCCCCGCAGCTCCGTGCTGCCATAAAGCTGGCAGCAAATCCCGGTGTCCTGTGGCTCCTCCGAGTCGTGGGGCTGGGAACGAAGCACCTTTCCTTCCTCACTGCTTTTCCGGCAGCGCTTCCCTCCATCCCGGCTGCCTCCGGGCTCGCGAGGATGTATTGGATACGCGTTCCGTGCCAGTGGCACGTGGGGGGGAAGTGCGCCGGGTGCTTGGCACGGTCCCAGTGTTGGGAATCAACTGCCAAGTGTCCCGGGAGGACTCCTCTGTGTGGGATGTCCGGGTTCCCTCTGAAGTGCAATTTGGTCACCCCAGAGACATGAGGACAGAGTTGTACCCTGTGAGTTTCCCTACTCACATTTCCACCCTGCCCTACTCCTTCTCTTCCTTTTAATTCCAGAACCACGGCAAAAGCAAAATACACGTGTCCCACGGAGTAGACAAGAAACATTCCAGTAACTCTAGGACCTATGGGTTGCCTCAGAGGCCACCTCTTCTGTAACAAACATTTTTGATAGTACAAAAAATAGAGAAAGTTGATCCCTGTTATGGACTTGGAGGACTGACCCCTCTGTTTGGGAGCTGAAGCCCCAGTCTAGTTCAGAGAGTGGTGTTGGCGCCAGCAGGCCTCGAGCAAGAGAACTGGGTGTCTGCTTCTGTGCTGTAGGATGCTTCCCTTCACACCATAATGAAATGGTTTCCTTGAACACAACCTTGTCCTGCCTTAGGTGAGGATCATTTCCAGGAGAGGCTCTTCCACTTTCTGTGCTCCGTGCAATGAATGTCTTTCTGGAGAGTCTGGAACGACGTCGTTATTACCCTCTAAGAAGGAGGAAGGAATTAATAATTGATCCTGGGGGCCTCTGGCTATTGGGAGGGGAATCTGCAGCCCAATTTCGAATGTGAAAGCTTTAAAGGAGTGATGCTTGTAGAGGCTGCTGCTTATGTGTTTGTTACCAACACGACATGCCCTTTTTTGGGAAGCAAACCCTATCTGCCAGATCATTTAAGAGCATAAAATGAACCCACAACATCTGGGATGGAAGAAGAAAGAAATTCCTCAAGTTTAGACGCTCTCTGACTCCCCCTCCCCTTAACCTCCTAAGCAGGGCGCTCCTGCTTTTATCGCTGTTCCAAATCCCACCGCAGGCCGATTGCAACTGAACTGGACATGACAGAGTACAAAGGGTGACATTTACAACCTGTCCTCGGCTTATCTGGCACCCGGAGGCCTGGTGGCCTGGCCAAGTGAACCCCGGGGCTGCCTGTCCAAACACGTTATCTCAGCACGAGGCAAGCCTGGGTTGCAGTGACCTGCTTGCTCAGCACTTGTGGGCGAGGCTGGGAACTGGCTCTCTCTGCCCACGGGCAGCAGAGATTAAACAAGCTCCAGGGAACCAGGGGGAGGCTTCCCTACCTCTTCGGGCGATGCCGAAGTGGTTAAAGAACACTTTGTGCCGGTCTTGGGTACGGCTGCAGATGGTGCTTGGTCCTCCTCCCTCTCAACTCAGACTCTACAAGAGAAAAGGGAAATTCAGTTCATTAGAAACTAACCCAGGTGGGCAAAAAATATCAGCCGTGGAAAGCCCCAGCCCAAAAGAGAGCCCTGGGAACAGAAGGAATGTTGATCAGCATGGGACCGAGAGCTCTTGGGAAGTAATTTTCAAAACTATGTCAACACTAAGGCTTGAGATGCTGCTTTAAGGGCTGCAGCTTGGCTGCACGGGTCTGTCTTTATGCCAGCTGAAAGACACTGTGACGTACAAGGGAAACACATGAGTGCCTATGGATTGCAGCAACGGGAGTGGGATCCAGCTAAATCAATTGTTTTCACAAATTTTTGTATCTTGGCATTTGACTCAGTCTTATTCTTTTGACACATTCCTCTTTTCAGCATCAATAAATGATAAATGCAGCCTGGAAATAATTTCTCTATTAATTCTGTCTCTCTCTGGAGACAGCAAAATGACAGACACAAGAATTATAAACACATTTTCAATTACTAAAGCTTAATGGATGGAATCCTTAACCTGCTTTGCATTTGGATTTGGTCAATTGAAAAGCCACATCAGTTGTGACAGGAAAGGAACAGGCACACGTAAAAATTGTGATGTGGAATGCTGTGGGGATCAGCTGGAAATCTAATGAGAAACCCTACAGACAGATTTGTGAGCCTGATGCTAAATTCTGTGCCTCAGAATCTTCCCTGAAACCCTTCTTCCAACAGGCTTAACTTGTACTAATTAGCTACGGCCTCACTGTCCTAGAGCAGGTTGGTTTTAGCTGCAGGGAATGACTGTCAGATTTTTGCATGAAGTAGATATGGGAATGGTCTTTATAAGAAGTTTGTGTTCCTTTAAACTAAGGGAGAAAGCTAAACTGTAACTGCCAAGTATTGTTCCTCAAATTCACAAAACTTGGAATCTTGATGTTTGTGAGTGCCTCGGGGTCACATCAACTCTCTAAACCAATACGTAGCTGTGACTTACAGTGGATGAATGTTCAAATCTTTCAATTGTAACAAGATTGGTGAGTCTTTCTGTTCAATTTTCAACCCAGTATCTCTGAATATTTCATCCTACGGCCTGGAGAGTACTCCCGGTTCAGGAACCACAGGCACAAATCTTCTCAAGGCCAAGAAACCTGCCCTTGTGAAATGCCTTGTTACACAAGGGCCCTTCTAACAGTGCAAGGGGCCCTGTTGAAGTCAAGACTGGTGGGGTCTGTGTTTGTGAAGCGAAATGAAATATGTCCTAGAAAATGACACTGCTTTGGTGGCATAGGACCAGGAAATGTCTCTCCGGGGAGTTTCCTAGAGTGAAGGGCATGATTTAGGTGGTGAGCTTTTCAGAAGAAAATTTAAAACATATTTTAAAAAACGAATTAAGACATGAAAAGTGTCTTAAAGCAGGGCTATTCGCAACTCATTGCAAATGAACAGATGCTTGATTTGTGACTGGTGTAAAAATAATGGGTTTTTTGTAGAAGAGCTCCTTGCTAGTCCTGTTATTTAGATCGAACAGTACCTTTGAAACTTCTCTTAATATGTATTTACAAGGGCTGAAGTAAAGCCTAAAATCAACCTGCAATTGAATCAGAGTGTTAAAGTCTAGCTAAATGTCTTACCACCTTTCATATTCTTTCATACAAACTTTCCAAGAGCAATAAACAGAAAAAAAATTCTGAAATATAGACTCTTTGCCCATATATTCTACTTAGAGTAGCCATTTGGTGTAGGGAGCACTACAGAGCTTTGCCTTATGGTAGTGACTAGCAGACAAGGACAGGTGCAATTTTATAAAGCCTTTATTTATTATTCTTTTTTTTTAAGTAAAGGAATTGAAAAGCACATAGTTTGACAAAACACAGAAGATTCATGAAATATTCATTCAGTACCAAAGGAAAGGGGGTAAGGGGTAGGAGAAGTTACACAGAAGTGGTTTTTTCTTCATATTTTTCTCGCTGGCAACCTAGATTGGAGAGACAAAAGGGAGTATTTTGTAAAATGGCAGCATACCGGTAGTACTTCAGTTTTTTGTGCCCTGTGCAGTGGCAGATGGTAAAATATTAGGGAAAGCAGAGGTGGTTGTTAAAGGGAAGCTGGATGCTTTTTGGAGATAAAGAAGTTAAGTGGATGGAAGGGTGGGCAGGGAGGGGCAGACAGACTGACAGACAAAGGTATATGTGCATTACTGCTGTTACCTACCTTAGATTAAGCACCAATTCCTAACGTGGCTCTGCTCTGGACTATTAGGGCAGCACCCTAGGAAAAGGAACACAGACAGTTGTGAGAGAGCAACTAAGGAGCAAAGTAGGTTGTGCTTGAGAAGGAACTGTTAGAAACTTAAACTTGTGCCTGAATTATGGTTCAAAGGATAATTCGAATGGTACTTTCTGACCCTAGAACCCATGTGCCCCTGGATGCTGGGTATCTTTCAATTTTGCCAAAGTAGAAAAGAAACTTTTGGAATGGATTAGAGACAAAATAATTCTTTCCTAAGTCTTCCCAATATATTTACCTATATTTACCTATTTACTATGCAATACTTTGGATATAAATAAAAAATAATTCAATTAATAAGCAGTTTAAGATATTAGTAATAGTTCTATGCTCTACATTATAATGAGGTTGCTACTGGAAACTGTGATTTATACTTCCTGGCAATGCAATATGGCTCTAGATAAACTTTTTCTGTGACGTGATCAGCCGAACTCTCAATGTATCTAATTGCTAGGCAGTTCTGAGAATTGATCCAGATGCACATTTTACTGGTAATCCCAGAGTTCTGGAAGGATCTGTAGCACAAAAAGGAGTTTAGGTACACTAGAGATAAAGTTTAAATTCTGCACATGGGTATTTTTCAACTGTGGCTTGTAGATACTCGGCTCTTCTGACAAAGCCCTAAAGAACTTCATCTAATCTAGGATTTAGATGTGCTTTGAGCACGTGGCTTGCCTAAATTACCTCCAGAACAACCTCTCCATGTGAAATTGTTCAGTGACTATAATCTGTGCAGCCAAGATATACATTAAGCTCTGCACATTTATTGTAAGGGCACACAGACAAGTGACCACAGCAGTTTGCAGAACCACTTCCTAGTGCACAGTTTCCAGGTTCCTGTATATGTGGTTTGGGTTTTTTCGGTTTGGTTTTTTTTTTTGTGTGTGTGTGTGGTTTTTTGTTTTGTTTTTTTTTTAAAAAAGGAGATAGAAAGTACCTCTTCCCCAAGGCATGCGTCCACATCTGACTGCTTGCAGCACTTGTCCATCATGGCAGTGAAACCCCCAGCAATTGTCTTTAGTTGTTCTTCTGTCATCTGGGGCTTGCGCTTGATGAGGTTGATGAGCAATCTGAAAACAAAGCCACAAGACACAGTTAATGTTGCCTGCTGTAGTCGGATTCCCCAGTTCACGTGACACCATTCCCCCCAGGCACAGCTCCTTTATGAGGGGTTTTTTTGTCATGCCTAGATGAGCCTGTGCCTGTTGGTGACTCCAAACTCCCAGTCTAACACAACCATCTCTTTGCTTTATGTTAACTCAGTTACAGGTGGGGAAAAACTTAGGGAAATGATCTGTATGTTGTCTTAATTAAGTACATCTCAAGACTTGCACGGGCAGCGGGCCTACATGAAACTGGTCAGTTAAAAGACTGATTTTATGTGAAGAAAAAATCCTACTTTTCCTCTTCCAAACTAGATGATGTTATATGCTGACCAGGTCAGTGCAAACACATAGTTCCATCTGGTTTTCTCTGTCACTAGTGAAGTCCCAGTCAGATGACAAAACAGGGTGTTTGTAGCTTCCTTCTGCACCCCCGTTAAGTGCCACATTTCAAAAGCTTTCCTACAAGGTATTTCTTGGAGCTTACTTCAGCTGCCCTTCTTCGCGCTCAGCAGGAGGAGCACTGCACATTTTCTCATCAAAATTGAACATCATGGGGTCAAATGGTGGAGGCACATATTTGGTATCTACGCCCATGGCAGTGAAACATGGTCTCCTGTAAGAGTAGAGTTCGTTGCAGCACTGTGAAACCTGGTCATTGATAGGGGTGCTCTCCTGTCTCTTGCACATATCTTCAATGACGATGCTCAGCTGAAAAGAAAAGGGCAAAGGTGAGTTACATCTTCCGAAAAACACAGGAACTAGGTGATGTTTGTGTTGCAAGAGCACAGCTGGAAGTGGAAGCTATTGGATCTAACACCTGCTGGGAAATGGCATGTGTTCGAAATTTAAAATAAATAGGTATTCCTGGAGTAAGGCATTTCTTCATCTGCAAACAGACTGGGCATTGGGCTACAATCAGTAGGTTTGAAGGTTTTAAGACACTATTTAGCTTTTCCAAATGCAACCTGCCACAGTCTCAATCATGGAGTTCTGGGCAACCTGGTCCAGTGGAAGGTGTCCCTGCCCATGGAAGGGTGCTGGCACTGGTTGATCTTTAAGGTTCCTTCCAACCCAGGCCATTCTACGGTTCTATGATTCCTGATTCTATGATTCTATGAACTTACTTTTGCTTTCTGAGGGAAAGAAAAGTTTAACTAAAATTTTCACAAGCTATCATCAGATAGCTATTTAGGCTCTCACATCCATTAAAAAATGAACAGACTTGGAATTCTGTTACGTAGATGCTTAGCGTGGTGTTTATGAAAAATCACTGTGTTTGCTATCTCACCAGAATTCAGTATTTTTGCAAACGGGAAAAATCTCAAAGAGAAGAAGGGAGAAGAATAAATCCATGTACTCACATAGTGCTCAGAACAAGACATGCGTCTCTCCTCGGGAAGGCTACAGCACTTGCTGCCAACGGCTGTCATTTTCTTCCCGATTTCAAGCAAGGTGCCAGTTGATACCTGAGGCATTTTCTTAGTGTAGCGGACCAGAATTCTGACAAAGTCAAATCAAAATGACTATTAGTAGAGCCTTCTTCAAATGTGAGCACATCTAGCCCACTGAAGGGAAAATAGAAGTGAAGATCAAATCAATCTGCCCAAAGCAGCCAGTATAATTCATTACACTCCAGAATATTTATCATGAGTTGCTCACCCTTTAAGGAACTCTGCCTCGCCGTGGGTATTGAACAGCTCACAGTTTGTCTTCACAACATCCTCAGTTTCCTTGATATGCTTGTTCAGTTCCTCTTGCTGCAAACAAGTACAAACTTATTAGTAATATTAGAGCAGGACTTGCTAGTAATGATGCCTTAGGTTTTAACTTTTACATTTTTCAAATCCTGCACTGCTTAGTATGTAACTCTGAAACTTCATACAGCCTGTAAGCTACTGTCCTCTCATGCTGGTTAGACATAACAAACCCTCTCTAGGTTTGCACTTCAAGGACACCTTGCTGTCCCAGGCCCCAAAATATGTAAACTAAAGCCTCTGACAGGGGGAGCAAACTTGGGGTAATGACATCACTACCTGAAATTATAATTGGAGAATTAACCCTGATATGCAAATGGACCAAACTTATAAAAGTGTGAAAAACCTGTGACCCAGCGTCCATCTTGGGTGGAGCCCCTCAGAGGCTTTTGACTCCCAAGGTGTACCTTTGACAGCCCTTCAAATAAATACCTGCTTTTATTCTCTTATTCTTGTCTAGCCTCTGTTTCCAGGTAGCCACTTCAAGGCATCAGTTACACTCATACAAATGTAACTTCTGACCTCTTCTAAACCTCATTAACTGCAAAATACTCATTTTGCAAGGTTGATCACTTCCGTATAGCCAGGATGGTGTAGGCAAGATTTGATTCCCTTGTGGGTCTTAAGTTCTAACAGAAATTTCCTTGAAAAAGGCAGCCACATTTTTAAAATTTAATTTAAATTAATTACCTGTTGGACTTATTTTCTAAATAGTGGGGGTTTATGTTTATTTGTTTAAATCGAGTAAATATTTCAAATTATTATCATCCATGAGGGGAACATCTCTTGGCCAAAGCTTTCAGGGACTCAACTTATGCTGTGTCTTGTGTGTGACTGAGTTGCAGATCAGACTTAAGTTGAGGGGTCTCTACGTGCTGGCCATGCACATTCCCATCACAATCCATGAGCAGCCATACTCAGTATAGGCAGTGGAGCTCAGAGAATAATTGAGCTATTAATTGTTAGCCTCAGGACAAGCAGAACCACTTTTGAGGTACAGAGGCATCAAACAGCTGAGTGAGACTAGTCTGAAATATTGTAACGTGACCAATGAAATTACTCTGTGATCTGAGATAACCCTGTATCCTTGCCATGGGCCATGGACTGCTTCATCTTCCACCAATTAACTTCCCCTGGGATTAGTCTCTCCAAAAGCTTTCTGTCTGCTCTTCTGTAGGAACTTCTCAACCCAATTCTTTCATGACAGGTACCAATCAAGCATTCTAGTCATCTGCAAACAAAGCTTTGCACCTACAGCATTTCCGTAGCACTCAGCAGGGTTGTCTGTCTTGCAGCACTTATCCAGGAGTGTTTCATATCCCTTGGTAATCCTCAAAATCAGCTCTGTGGAGAACTCGGGGTGTCTTCGTGAATATTCATAAACAAACCTGAAAGGCACATGAGCAGACAGAGCTCCTGAATAATGTGCTGCTTTCATCAAGCACAGTGCAGTAATAACAAGGACATTTCCTCAGGTGGACAATGAGCTTGGAATGCTGTTGGCACTACTTACTCTGACAGGAATGCATCATGGTTTGGCTCATAGCTTTTACACACTTCCTTATCTTGAATGTATTTTTCAACTAGTGAGGGAAGATTGTCAGGTTTGTCATCAAAATCTGCCTCCACAATGCACTTGGTCCGTTCCACTACTGGCTTCTCGCAGCAAGGCTTGATTTTACTTGAGAAAACATCTTGTTTAGAGCACAAAGAGGTCACGAGCTCTGACTGTAAAATTAAAACGTAGTATCAGACAAGCTGTGAAATAATAATTTAAAGACAGATTAATTAATCTGCTCTCTCCGCTTCAGACTCTTCCCTTTTCACTCAGGTCAACTATTTACTTAGCACTTTCTGAAAAAAAATGCTGCCTTCATACAAAGAGAAATAACCGGAGCATGAGCATGCCCTGTGTGTGCTGAACACGGTGTGCAGGGTGAATGGTTCCCTCCCTGACCCTAGAAACTCTGAGAATACAAACTCTGGAAAGCCAGGGCACATCATTGAGTGCTCTGTCACAAGGATCTCTGATGGATCTTGTCAGTCCTGATAAGATGCCCAGCTCTGAAAGAGGACAAAACATGATAAAACTTCAGAGCACTGGAATCAGCTGGGTCAACAAGTGTGTCCAAGTTTCAGTCAGCCAGGCAATATTGAAATCATCTCACTATTGCAGAGGTTTGTTAATCTGTTCTGTAGCATTCATTGGCACTACAGGAAAGCTGGATTAATGGCAGTACACTCGACAGGACAGGAGAAAAAACTGCAGCCTTTTTGCCTCCGCTTTCTTTTGCTTTATTTATGATTGAGTTGAAGTGAATAAATACCATCAAACAACCTCCCTGATAAATGTTCTGATTTCAGCCAAACACACTTGCTAGAATGTAAGCAACAGCTCCTTGTCCTCGTGATCAGACAGGGCTAGATCCAGAGCTGTGCCAAAACCTACTGCCAGTAACAGTCAGCTGTGCTGATCCTGAGCTTTTCAGTGCTTGAGGAACTTTCCAGCAGTGCTGAGTACAAGTTTAAGTTCCCTGGACTGTGAATGAGTAGCTGCACAAATTACTATCTCTCTAAACATTTTTCGAATATGCAAACATTGTTTTAAAATAGTGAGTGAGCCTACCCAGTCATCCACGCATTCTATCATGTCCCCTTCACAGCACTCTTTGTAGACATCCTTCACATCATGGACCATCTTAACAAGTTCTGGAAATGGAGCATTGGGGTATTTCTGGCTCATACGAGAAAGTTTACTGGGTAGAAAAGGAGAAAAAGACACTTGTTTTAAAGCACTGCAGGGAACAGAAACCTTGTAAGTCACTAACACATGATACGGTAGATCAGGATTGTTTCAAGAAAATACTCATTCTTCTAATCTAATTTCTGGTGGCTGAAAAAAAAGGGCATCAACATCTGCACCAGTAAAAACAGAAAGGAACAAGTTTGTGGTTCTTCTGTTCTGCCTGAACTGTAAGAATCACACTCTAGAATTCCCCATCACTCTTGAGCGACTGGAAGGCGCTCAAGATTACTTGGCACAGATAGATATAGTCCTGATTATACCTTTAAATCAAAGCTGACTATGTCTATAAGATAATCCTAGTCCATGTTAGTGTATCAGACTGGCCAGAGAACAGAAGTACCTCTCTGTGCCCAGACAGATGATCCACTTATTAATTGTAAAAGCTTTTCTTTATCTTACAAACAAATGTTTTGACAACCGTGATTCTGCCAAATCTGACTTTTTGGTTGGCTTAAGGCTCAAACTAGCACCTTACTTTGCTGATTATTGATGTGCCCATCACTGAAAGCTGTTGGCATTGGAACGGGGTACAGCTTTAGTAAAAGTGTCGATTAAACACACTGTAATCTCTGGTTCTGAGTGACACTCCAACAGTTAATTCTGCATCTTCTGGACTGGTTCCAGAGATGGTTTCATTGCTCTGCAACTCTCACAGTTGAGCTTTTTCCTAGGTCTCACTCACAGGTTGACAAGCCGACATTTTATCCAAAAAAGTGATTGGAACTTACTTTGCTTGGAAAGTCCTCTCACCATACTTGTTGAGGATTCGACATCCATGCTGCTGCTTCACTCCTATATGCTTGGCTCTTTCCTTGATGACAGCTGCCTGTGGTAACAGGACACACATTGTCACATTAAACTGATTACATCCAATGGATATGATTAATTCTGACCTGTCTCTTCAAGTTCTTCATGCAAAGATTTGCACAGACAGGAAAATTCTGCCTGTTTCTCACTCAGTTGCTTAGTGTTTGTCCACAGGGACAAATTTGCTGTACCTTTGCATCCAAGCAAGCACCAATGTCACTCTGCGGGCAACAGCTTTTAAGTGCATTTTCATACTCAGCAGCCAGACCCAGGATCGCTGGGGCGTGCAAGAAGGGGTTTCTTCTTGCAACAGTATAGATGAAACTGGAAGGAAAAGGAAAGCATAAGTTCCACGTTCCAGTGACAATAGCAAATGGCCTTAAACCTGTTGCAGCTTCTCTAACTTTTTTTCTAGTTTAGAAATCTACTTTAGAAATCTAATTTGGTAATCTACTTTCAAAACATAATGCCTACTGATAGGAAATGCTCTGCTAAATCTCACTCTTCCCAAGGCAGGACTCAGTAACTGTGAGTGAAGGGTGAGCTCCTGATGTTGTCAGCCATCTGGTTTGATGTATATCTGTTTTTTTAAAATGTATTGTACAATACTTGAAAATTCTGATTTTCAGAGTGAAAAATTCATCTATGGCCCTTTCGCCAAGATTTTATTGCCAATTTTTATTCTTCTTACTGTTATCTTTCTTTATTCTTGCCAATTACACCAACGGTAGTGGGAAGCTGGAGCAAATAAGTTATTAAATCAATATTGGAAACACTGTGAGTTTTCAGCAGGTTTGGGGAAGAAAAGTCATCCAAGATTTATAAAATGTGATCCTTAACCCCTGTTTCAAATGCAAAAACCTGCTCTTGCATGACATGAGAAAATGTGATCAGGGTAAGAAAGTAGAAGTGGCTATTTTCCTTACTGTCCCAGGAGTGACACCCGGTCATCCTTGTACTCGTTGCAGATCACATCAGCAGCTGGTCTCTGGTATGGTGGAATGAAGTCTGGTTGGTGAACTTTGAAGGACAGGAAGCACTGATTTCTTTCGGGATCAGCTTTACCACAGCAGTCAGCCATGTCACCATATGAGTCGCGGAGCTTGTCAACTTGGCAGATTTCATCCAGGAAAATGGAGGGCTGTAAGGGAGGTGCCGAGGGTCAGAATTAGTGTTTATAGACAGTGGAATGTATTGTCTACTCATCTGCAAAAGAAAACCCAGGCTGAATAGTGAATACATTTTTACTGAACAAGATTTAGACCATAAATCAAAATAATCTACTGCTTTTCACATAGTTTTATAAAGTTTAATTTTATGTAGTCCGATATCAAAATGGTTCCAATGCTTTACTGAAAAAAATTAATTATAATTTGAGATATTCTCTGCAAGACAGTGATCTTCTTTTACTTATAATCTGACTAAACTGAATTTTCAGATTAATTGAAGCAGGATTTGGAATTCTACTTGATGAGCAGCTTGGGAAATCTTTAGGGAGAACTAATGTCTAGCTGAACCTGTTAGACATCCAGGGATCCTAAATACCTGCAAACTTCTTTTGTTACCTGATTTTAGAGGAATTTTTTCAAACTCTCATAAACTAAGTGCCTTAAATTAGCACACACACCTTTTCAAGTCACCCCAGTGTGAAAATCCACACGCTTGGGTCACTTTAATACCTAGAATTAGGCCTGTACTTTACAGCTGGGGTTTTGTACAAAATGCTAACATTTATTTTCAGGCAATGCTACCTAAGTTGAATGTGCCAAAGTGTGGTGTTTGGTCTCCAATATATGGCTCCATGGATCATTTAGGCACTTCTTAAAGGCACAGTTTTAGAACCTGACAAAAACAAGTTCTCCGTTTAAGCACAAAAATCTGAGCGTTGGCCAGGGACAACAGCCACACCTGAAAGGTTCAGGTATAAGTCCTCAAGGAGGGTGATCCTGGCAGCTGCACAGAGCGAGGAGAAATACAATACTGAAGGATTCACTCCCTACCAGTGATTTTGAGCACTCAGGAGCATCCTCATTGGCCACGCACTTCTGTGCCAAATCAACAACATCCTTCACCAGCTTAGACAGTCCCTCGTAGGAACATTTCTGGAGGTACTGGGCAAACGTGATCATGGTACTGAAACACAAAGCACAGTTTGGAATATGAAAATGAGAAACACATCAGGAAATATTTTCGAACGTGCTTCTGAATTAAACTTGTTTGTTCAAATGACATGCACAAAGGTTAACCAGAACACCATGCAGAGCATAGTGCCAGATCCTACATCTGTCTTCTTCTCACCTCCTTTCTGAACATGTTTTTAACCTTCCCAATAACCTTTTTACCTTCCCAATCTTAAATAATAAATTAGAAAAAAAACAGAGAAGACTGTGATTGCAGTTTTCTGTCACTTTTACCAGCAAACTCATAAATGCCATAACCTGAGCTGGATTTGGCCACTGTGATCTTCAGGCTGCCTTCTCTCAGTACTTACGTGTCTGTCAGGGCCCTCTGTCTTTCCCAAAACCAGTTTCAAATGAAAATCACTGAATTGTCTCAGAAAACCTGTCGCAGGTTTGTTTTTTGAGGTTGGTGGTTTGTTTGTGTTTTTTTCTGGCAATGTCTCAATGCAGCATAATTTCTCTTCATTCTAAGGATATCAAACCTGTATTCCTCATGCCTATTTTATTTTCGGAGAAGGAACAGAGGCCTTTTCACAAGGTTTGCAACGAGTTTTTTTCCCAGAGAGCAAGAAAGTCATTGTGACATTTGCAGGTCTTAAAATATTTCTAGGTTTTGCACAGCAACAGTAAGGGGCTAACTCAATGTTTCAGTGAGACATACACACACCTTGTGAGCTCATACAGTGTGTCTTACTTTCCCTTTTTGGTACAATATCAAGAGACACAAAAAACCAATCAGAAGATGGAAGCTGAATGTTCACTTACACTGCCTTAAATGACTCTTCCTTCAAGTCTTCGAAGCGATGGGCAATCGGACTCTTGTGGTCTAGGAAGAAAAACAAAGGGACAAGTGACGCTCACAGTCACACCGGCTGTGCTGGACCCCAAAAAATACATTTTGGGCACCATGGGCCACATTTTCACAAGGGTCCAGCATTCACTCAACTTTTATACTTAAGAGTGTAAGAACTTGAACTCGTTCATTTGTCTGCAGATACCCAACTCTTACGTTTGTTTGTCTTTTTGAAGGAACCCAAGCATGTGATTTTTATGATTCTAATAAAATATTTACCTCTGTAAGCACCTACTTAATTCAGATATTCAAAAAGACTGCTGGGACTTACTATCCAGGGTTAGCAAATGTGTCCTTTGAGTAACCACCACCACCAAACACTGCAAATAAAGCAATGCGGCTGCAGTTTGATTAGAGCAAACATTCTTCTTGTGAACACTAAGTTATTAACTTGTCAAAAGACAGAACTTCCAAAAGCACAGTGCACCTGCTTTTTCCATGTTGGAAAGGAACAGATCCTGAGCCATTAACATCTGTTCATGCACCACACAGACGTTGCAGAGGGATGGCACCACACTTACTCGCCCAGTTAAGTTGTCCTGAGTGCCCTACCCATCTCCCCATTGTCTCTTCATTTAGTTTCTTTTCAAGTCAATCATATTTTTCTGTTCAATATGGATCAGGCTCCCAGGAATTGTTTGTGAAACTGTATTAAAGACATTAAATTGATAGGACAAAGACTTCCAAGAGAACTAATTAGTCCTTTCTTACCTGCATCTCGTGCAGTTCTTTGCAGATTCCTGGATCTGGCAGAACTCAGGAGAAAAATAAATGAAATTAATGTTAACCACTTCATGGTTTCAGGTTATGATGTGAGCAAAATTGCTCAAAAATACTAGGAAGATTGAAGGAAGAGCTTTTGCTTATATACCCTTCACTACCCGTGCTTGTAAAATATTAACCCTCAAGCTGGCATTTGTAGATTTCCATTTGGCCTGAAGAAGATTACAAAACTTCAGCTGCCCTTGCCAAAAATTAATTTGATATTAGTTATTTATTCTGTGTTGTTACTCTGGGCCTTTTTATCCTGAAGAGGTTGAACCTTCCAGCACCCAAAAAAGATAAAAGTTTTGCGTAAATTGCCTTATCAAATGACAAACAAGGAGTTCAAGGCATCAGACAAAAAAGTCATCAGGGCTAACTCTATAGCCTTTTTTTCTGCTAGTATTTGTTCAAAAGCAATGCATGTTGGTATTGTACAGTAACAACTCATCCAGATAGGACTCAGTCCACTTGAAATTAGAGAATTTCAATTTTAAATCACTTTATTAAGATGAGATGGCTAATCTAGACATCTAGGGCTGATTTGAGCACCTGAATTTGTTAGGTCCTGTTCTGGTTTTCTGTGGGTACTGCTGTTCACCAATATCCAGAAAACAGCCAAACACATGGGTAAACATGTGCACGAGCTGTCATTTCAGACAATTTCTCATTTGTACTGACATCCTCCCAAGAGTAATCTCTTAATTAAGCATCGCTCTCCTCTCAGAAAAATTTCTTATTGATTAGGCAGTAACTTAGGAGATCAGATACAGGAAGAAATGTGCAGTTTGCACAGAGCCCCAGGACATGGAATAAAACTGAATTACTTTCCTAAGGTACCTAGAGAGATGCTTCAAAAAATCTCAAACAAGTATAAGGTTGGATCCTTGCTGAGTGCAAAGGGATGTAGCTTCCCAGTGGGAAATACTACGATTTATTTTAATGAATTTATGTCCCCAGTGTCTGGATGTCAACTCACACAACTAGAGGCTGTGTGCTGCCTTGCAACTCTTTGCTTTGCGAGCACCGACGTGGTAGAGCTGACTATGTGGTCTCCAAACACTTCCGTAGTCCTTAAGGTTCCCTTTTCTACTGTTTTTCTTGCTCAGGTGGGCAACTTTGCCATAACTCTGTAGTATTCCTAATGAGAATAGCAAGAACAATTCAGTGATCGGTTTTCTGGAAATTTGACTAAATAAATAAGTGCATGCGTAATACTTCCTTTTGTTTCTGAGCATGAGTTTTTAAAGACATTTGAAATAAAGCAAATGACATGTCTAAGCTCAAAATATTTGCAGGCAGTTTTCATTCAGGAAAATGCCAAGGCAATGCATCTTGTGTTCCAGAAAGGCTGTTCTGTTCTCCAGGAATAACCACATAAAACTGAGATGAGTTCACAGAGTAGTTTGATACAATGAAATTTCTACTGGCTGCTGCTGTTGCAAAAAATTTTTGCATTTTCCTGAGTCTGCTCCTGATATTTCTGTAGGTAAAAACCAATATTCTGTTAGTGATTTAAATGAACAAGGCTCTATTTTGGGAATTAAAAGGTTACTTGGATAACTCGTACTGAAGGATGGTGCAGGAAAGCCAGGCTGGCAGAAAAGCAGTGTTAGAAATGTCATAATGTTAGACATCGGGATTGTTTTCAGGTGGTTGTAGCAAAATCCCACATTTCTGGAGAATGATGGGAACTAGGATGAGCAATCTGGACTTTTCAGACCTGTGCTGCTTTAGCCTAACAAAATCTGAGGCAAGAGCTTGTTAATTCAGTCTGTAATTATTTTACTGACCATATCCCTCTGTCAGAGAAGATCCATCTCCTTTCAAATCTTAAGAGAGCATTCAGTGGGACAGAAACACACGTTCAGGTATTTTGTGGATAACCACAAGGTGGGCAAAAAACTGTGGTATTGGTGAACGATGTCTTAGAACAGCTCCTGAGATGCTCTCAGGCCATACCAAAGAAGTCTCCAGAAAACTACAGCTAAGGGCTGGGAGGGCAAGGCTGAAATACAGCACAATGAATGCAATGTTGCATCTTGAAAGCTCTCTGGAATTTTCCCTTGCGGCATTGTGCAGTGTTAGCAAGAACACTCACTCCTGGTCCCCTGGAGTTAATATGTAAGTTTGGAATACAGGGTCCATGTTTATTTCTAGATATCTTCTGTTGTCTGTCCTGTACTTCATGCCAATGGTTCATACAACTGCTGAGAGCTGAACTCCAATGCTCATGTTTGTTTAGCAATATTAAATATTATACTGAGCTTCCTGTTACTCAATGCTTTCATACTGTTTTGAGTTCACTCCAACAAAGTTGTCCTGGTATTAAAGAAAGGAATATATCAATGGCATTTTAAGATGATCCATTTTCACGCTCATTCATGCCTAAAGTTACTGTTGATAACTAGTTTAATTCCAGGTGTGGGGAACCAAAGGACAGTAATTCCAAGAATAATTGACCTGGAAATAAAAAGGATGCATAATTTTTAAATATTTCATCATACCAGCCTGTGCAAAGTGGAAGAGCAGAAACAAAGTGGACCAAGATGCACTAATATGGCATGAGGCTCTTGAGAAACAAATGTGATATATGATAAGAACAACTGCCGGAGCCCTTTTGGAAAGTAAGTCCTTTTCAAAGTAATCTCTCAAAACCCAAAGAACAGAAGAAACCCTTTACTTTTGTGGCCCTCAATTTTATTTACTGCTGTTTCTTCTTTTTTTCAAGACCTAAAGTTCTGTTTGTGGGACTGGACCATGAGACACACCAAACCGAGAGACATTCCTGTGCCAGTAGCCACAGTGAGTAGCTATTTTTTATTAGTAACTGCAATGATCAGTATATTTCTAAATAAATGTCTGTAGCTCTAAATGTCTGTAGCCCTGGATACATGGACAGGTATCAGGTATTACTCTTTTTTCCTGCTCTGGTGCATGATGTTTGCCTTTCTTATCACTGATGTTTGGCTCCTGTGCAGAACGAGTCAAACATCTCAGATGTATGGCTTTTGTTTGACCAGAGATGGACTCATTGACATAAAACAAGCAAACATAAAGACAGAAAGGATTTGATCACTGTGGCAGAACAGGCAGAGACCTGCTCAGGTGTAGCTAACAGCATTCCATGTCAGGTGCGTCTCCTGGGCATATCATCAATGGGTTCTGATACTTTACTGTTCATCTTCTGGCATCAGCGACTCACCTGCAGTGTTAGTGAGTTCTTGATCATTCAAATAAGGATTTTTGAATCAACAAGAATGACCATTCTTGCTGATCCTGTACATTTGATCCCTAGGGCATTCTACCATCCCTACCCCTTTGTCTCACAAGTCTGCAATGTGGTGATGTAGCTGTTTTCCTTATTAATTACCATTTGCCAACATCATTCTTTGGCAGCAGGTATAAGAACAGCTTTGCTTTGCCTATTAAGCATTCAATTGCTTGAACATATCCAAAGATACAGCCTCAGTGCTTTTTGAGGGTATCAATTCTGGGACTTCTCAGTCAGAACTTGTCTCTTTTTTCCATGTCTCTATGACTTTTTTCACTGCCAGTTCAAGTAGGTAACCCATAAAATAGATGAGTATTGGCTTAATCTATTATCCATTTCTAAGTCCCTCAAAAAAATCAGTGTTATATCTTGGTATGGACGTATCTACATTTTGTATCTAAATACAGAATAGATGAGGGAAAGAAATACTTGAGGTGCAGCATTGCTCTGTTCAGGAAGCCTTTCTCACGAAGATTTTTTTTCTTCAGTGTTTCTTATAATGCCTTTGATAATTATCTCTGGAACTGAAATCATTGCAGTGGTGTGATTGATGTCTGGCTCATGATAGGACTGTCGGTGGGGATCTTTCGTCTTCCTCTTATGTAAGTCCCAGAGGCCTTTGGAATCCAGTGCATTCACTTGTGCCCTAGAAACTTTTTGGCACTCAGTTTCCAATTTCTCTGCTGCCCTGCTATGCTACCTGATGGTCTTTGGCAGGAGAGAAGAGCCATTTAATGTGGTACAGTCCAGAGCCAAAGATGAAAGCTTTTGTTTGGCAAGAGATTGTTAATATTTCTTCCCTAGGTTTGATGTACTTCAGTTTTAGTAACAAAAGAAATATTGCAAACTTTTGAGGAACAGCAGGAAATGTTTGGAGGGTTTTTTTGTTTTGAATTTCTTTAGGCCATTGATCCGTAACCTCCAATATCTATAAAAAACATGGCTACAAACTTTTTTTTTCTAAGTGTAAGCAAGTGTATTTGCTAACATCAGAAACAAAGTATGTGTAAAATGAACTAATGATTCTGGGAGCCACTGGGTTTCTCTCAACTTGAAACACTTTAAGAGTTGAAAAAAATCCTGTCTGTCTAGAGGGGCTTTAGGACTTGTGGAAAATTTTTGCCATTCTGCAGCTGCCCCCCACAATGTTACTGCATTACTGGCAGTGCTGACACTCTTACTTTGCCTTATTTTTCATTTAGTTTCATCGTAAACTTATGGTTTTCCCACTCTGGCCTAAAAACTCCCAAGCTGATAAATATTTTCTGTTTCACATCCATCTCCAGAGAAACAGAATCTGTTTTACTGCTATAATTGTTCTCCTGTGCTGTTTTTTCTGTTAGGGACTTGGGGCCCTAACTTGGGGTTTTTTATGTTGGTTTCTTTCTTGGGAAGATCTTAGTTTATCTATTTAAGACAACTTGTAAATGTTCAAGCATTAAGGAGATGAAGGGAGTGATTATTTTCTCAGCCTTTCCTCTATTCCTGAGCAAACAACTCCTTAAGATAAAGCCCCTCACTACTTTGAAAAAGGAAAAGATAGTCATTTTAAATGAAGTCCTGGAGCAAGAATAGCATTTTCCACCTCAAATATCCCCTACTGTCTTTGGAATTTCTTTAGCTGAGAGTCAGGGCCTCAGGTGGCACCTTAGCAGGAGAAGAAAAGTTTGTAGGCCATTTCTAGGTCCTTGTTACTGGAGCAGGCAGGACAAGACAATTTAAAATTTGGCACTGTCATTTACTTGGTGACATAAAAAGATAATCCACTTCTGCATATTATGCTGCAATTATGAATTCTGAGGCTCCATGAATGAAATGTGAAGCATCCTGTCCCCACAAGTGAAATCCAAAGGCACAGTGAAATATTTCCACATTTCTGCCTTAGCCTGTGAAGCAAAGTTCAGTTAGTCAAATCCAAGCACCTGTACTTTTCCATTGTAAAAATCAACTGTTTTTCAAGCGGCATTCAACCAGACCACATTCATTAGGTGAGCTCTGGCTTGTAGTTCCAGGTTCAGTACTTCCTTCAATGTGAATCAGATTCCCAATGATATTACCAGGATGTAATGATCTCTTAAAAGAAAACTGGATTTGCACCAGCAGCAACAAAGCATTGTCTTTCCTCAGGTTGCTGTTTTCCTTCCCATGTTCTCCTTTACCTGGATTTGTTACACTATGACACATAATATGGGAAACTGGGATTCCCCTTGTTAAGGAAGTGACTAAAAATAATACAAAACTGAGGAAATATTGCTTGGTTTATTTGTTTGATTGTTTTTCTTTAGAGTAGTGCTTGTAAACTCTGATTTTTGAAGAAGACAAATGATTGGGTTTGAAATTCAATCTCTCTGAATTTGAGGGCCTTCAGGAAGACCTGATTTTAGAAGAAAGGTTCCTCAGTACATTCCCAGAATCAGAAAAATTTCATCAGAGACCAAAAACTGCGATTGAGCTTAGCAAAGATCTATATGGTTCTTTTGGTTCTCTTACATAAGTTATCAAAAGATTGGTCTATATATCAGAGGAAATAAAGAGATCTATCAGGCAGATCTGTGGCTGTGCAAACCCTGAATAGCTGTGATGTTTGGTTTGTTTTTTTTTAATTTGAACACTAAACTGAGAAACCTTCTCAAGTCATGCAAAGAAATATTAACAAACTCTTTGCACGTGAAGCTTTTGGTGTTGTCTTTTGGATCAATTAGGCAGAGGCTACACTCGTGAGGCCATTCCTCTGTGGTGCCCTCCAACCCCATGCTGACTGTCCTTGGCATTTGCCTTCTGCCCAAAGGCCTTTTCTGTTCATACTGACAGTGCTTCAATATTGTCAGTCACGCATATCCACAGCCTGTCCGCAGGTCTCAAAATAACTCAGGAAATTCAATTATAACAATTAATGTGGTAGTGCCCTTATCTGGCACTTTCAGTTTAGAGTGCACTTGGGTTTCTGACTTTCTTCCTTGACTCTGAGCGCGGGAAACACAGAGTGGGTGTCCAGGCACTGGAGCTATTCCCAGCACAAAGAGGCTTAAGGCTTCCCTTAAAGCCAGTGCAAATCTAGGAAGATTTCTGGCTCCCTGGACAGGGAAATTGGAAGCTGGGCGAATTATGCATTGAATCAAATTTCTCCCAGTTCCTATTGGCAGAGAGGAGAGCCTAGTGCTAAGTCAAGACTGAGGACACTGTTCCTGGTGAGCCCAGGAAGCCTGAAAATGCTGCGAGTCTGATACGAACACAAGTCTCATGGTTTCCGAGGTCCTGCTGCACTGTTGGGCACTGCAGCCTCTTTGCTGTCAGCAAAAGTAGGAGTTTTGGGATGGATCCTTTGACATCCTAGAACACAAATGTTCTTGCATCACTTGACAGAAATTTCTCAAGTACAGAGCCTGCCCTCCCTGCAGGTTTGTCAGAGCCAATACGGAAATATAACTGGATTTTATGAAAGTCTATCAGTACTCTGATGTTTTCAGTGAAACATTTTGGATTCAGTTAATTGACATGCTTTATTGGTGCATTTGCCAGTGCTGGGTTAATGGTTGGATTTGATGATCATAAAGGGACCAGACTGGACAGGCACAATTTGCGCTTAGTGAAGCTGTGATGGCTGTCCTGGATCACTTCTCTGTCTTGCATGTGCCTCAACATTGCTTCCATGAAGATCTGCTCCAAGGTCTTCCCCAGCACAGAGGTAAGGCTCACTGGTCTATAGTTCCCTGGATTTTCCTTTCTACCCCTTTTATAAAAAGTTTTTCTTTTTCAAGTCACCAGGGACTTCACCTGAGAGCTGTGGCTTTTCCAATATGATGGAGAGTGGCTTGGAAACCACATCAGCCAGTTTGCCCAGGACCTTGGGATGTGTGCCATCAGGCCCCAGAGACCCGTGGCTATAGAATGTTCCATGCCGTTCCCGCTATCCCACTATCCCAAACCAGAAACTCCACTGACATGGGCTTAGGTTGTTTTACCTGTCCACCCACTAGAAGAAAACTTCACACTCAAGCTGTTCATAAAACTGAATCCAGAACAATGTAACATTGGAATTAAAAATTATTGTGTGGAGCAGTTGAAATTGAGACTAGGCTCAGTTCTTTTTTGAGTGATCTCAAGCACACTCGTTTGGGACAATTTGCCAAGGAACTTCTGTGTATTATTTATTTAGTTAGTTTTCAAAGAAAAGCAAGATTATTTTATTTGATTCTTTGTTATCAGCTAGGCAATCTATCTGCTTCCACTCCTGAAAGGAAAATCAAGTTCTCCCTTCCTCCTTTTAGTACATAAACGCACTTTAGGCTGGGAAAGAACTGATTTAAAGTGAGACAAAGCAGAGACTCCTGTCTCTTGGGCACTGATATTGCTTAAGGAGCTCTTTGGCAACTCACTAAGGTTACCAGGTCCTCTATGCAGGATTTTGAAATATATTCAGCATTGGCCTAATTCTGGTCACATCAAGGTCAGTGCCAAAACTTGCCTAACTTCACTGGAAAACAAGCTCGATAAAAGGGAGATTGTATCTTGGATCTTTCCATGCAGATTTTCAACACCCCATACAATATTTTAAGGAAGTTATTTCACATCAAATCACAGAAATGTTTTTAGACTGGTTAGTAGAAGAGTAGGAAATATACCTGCAAAAAGCAGGTCTAGCTCAGGTAATATCCAGATTACTCTAAAACTGATGTTCAAGCCTAATCTTTTCCTAAAAGAGAGCTCTGGTGGGGAAAGCTACGATGTGTCCTGAATAAACAGGTATCAGCATTCCATAAGAACTAGCCCGATGAAGCATTTTCCAAGCTCTTAGATGAGAGAAATCTGCCACCTACTGTTAAAAAAACTATTTGCACAAAGAGGCCGTGGACCTGGAAACTGAGAAAAATTTAATGTTCCTGTGGGCAAAGAAAGTGACAATCTTAGAGACCTGCCATAATGATGTGTCCAAAAAAGAGATCAGCTCTCACTGGGGTTTGATTAATAATGGAGAGAAAACTCAGCTTGTTGATTAGTAACGGTGTGTGATTTATTTGGTGCTCTTATTGCAAAGCATTTGTGAAATGCTTATGCAAACGCTTTTTTTGAAGAATGTTTTCATTGTCCTTACATGAGTCTTTTTAAATTAAAGAAACCTATCAGAAACATAGAATGTGAGAAGTTCCTTAATATATGAGCTAATGCTGATAAAGCACTCCAAAAATTCTGGACAGCTTTTCTGGCTTGTGACAGTCACTATCTAACAAAGAGATGTGCAGGATTTGGAATTAGGGTACATAAATGTTACATGCAAAGTGCTTTGCTGAATCCAGGTTTAAAACTGACTGAAATTAAGTGGCATTTAAGAGCTTTGGTGAACATAGAGAGACTGTAGTGATGTCTGAAGGTGAGCTTGGAATTTGTGCTCAAACTGAGTTCTGGACTACAATGTTAAGTATTGCAAATTAATATATTGTCTATAATTGAAAATTACACACTTGAGAAGACTGAGCTGAGTCTGTGCATCAAAATTCATGAATGAGAATAAAAGATTTACCTTTCAACACACTCACAGGCTCACCCACCAGACAGCTACAAGTTTGACATTTGAGATATTTTCTCATTTAAAAATATAAATGAACTCAGAGTCACGAAGAAGAAAATAAGAGAATGACAAGCGACACAAAGAAAATTCACTCCACCAGCACTTTTTCTCCTTATTGAAAAGGTCACTAATTCAGGAACACAAAGCTATTCAAGGCAGCTCCTAACTTTGTAATTAGCTAGCAATAAAGTCAGTGGCATTGTAAATGTCACATACAGACAGAAAATCCTTGTTTAGACTGCTGGAAATAAATTACACACAAAAAATCACTTTATATTTACTGTCAAATAAAAAAGACCCTTAAGACATACATATTAAGAATCAAATGCTTTAGTAAAAATTAATTCCCAAAGAGTTAAAATCAGACTAGTTTTAGGTGCAGGTGAGTTGCCTGAGTGAGTTGTTTTAGCTCCACCTACTGAGTCCAACTGAAGTAAGAGAAACATTGAGCTCTTCTCTGTTTTTAAAAAACCCTATCCCAACGGCCCCCTGAAACAGAGCAGAACCCACAACATGTAGCCAATAAGTGAAACAGCACACAGCAAACAAGCGAAGGCAGGTTCTGCTTGAAAACCAGAGGCTCCACGGGACCTTGGGGGTTAGGGAATTTTAGACCATCAAAAACTTATACACAGTTTTTCTAGTTCTAATTTGAACTCTGCAAAAAAAAAGTTATTCTTCCACTTTAAGTGCCTTTCTGAGATATCAAAGGCATTTCTTACACTGCCTTCACTGAATCCAAGGTCTTACCGAGTTTTACATGGAGATTCCCACTCCCTTCCTTATCCAGAGATAAAACTACTCTGGGAGGATAAATATTTTCAAGGCACATTCTATATGAGGATAGAAAAACAGCCTGAGCCTTGTTGTTCTGCATGCCAGCAGAAGGCTGCTTGCATTGAGATCTTCCAAGCTGCTCCAAGAGAAGCTGTTTCAAGGACTAATTTCAGAACTAATCAATTGTTTACTTAAAAAGTGGTTACTATAGAAATTATCATTATGGATTGGCTGAACTCAGGCAAAACACAAAGTGTAAGAAATGTTTAACCTTCTAGCTGACTCCTGTGCAGCCCCACAGCTGATGCTGCCTTAAATGTCAGCAATAAAAAAAAAACCCAAACAGCAAAACGTTAATTTGACATATAAACTTTGATATTCAAATACAAGTGATGCGGCTTTGGCTTGAGAGGTCTCATTTACAGTTTTGGATTACCGATCCATTATACACGAAATACACAAAAAAATTCACTATCTTATGATCTTATGATTTTATGTCTTGTTTTTGTTCTATTTTACCTTCAACTGCACTTGAAGAGAATGAGAAAGAACCCAGAATCTTGTCCAGATGCCCTTTGCCTCTATTTGCCATGGTGTTTTTCAGTTTCATACTCACAAAGCATAATCATTTTGAAAGCTTATCAAGCAAATTAGGAGCCTGAAACACACCTTCAGAATCATTTATGCACATTAAAATGTAAGGCTCACAGAGTACTAATGCATTTTAGGATTTCAAGTGCTTAAGCCATTGCTTAACTAGAGACTCACAAAGTACTAAATATATTAGAGAACAAATGTTTTGTTTTTTAACAGAGCACTTGCAGATTTCTTCACTGAATCAATCGTTGAAAAGTTTTGCTTTCTGGACTTGTTTTTCCTTTCACAGTTCTCCCCGTGAGGAAGTGGTCAAAGCTGGCATGATGTTTTAAGAGCAACTAATAGAAAATGCAATATCAGTATCTGAGATGGAACACAAATTATTTGCCAGACACTTGAGCAGGATATAATGTGTATTTCCAATGACACTGATCAGGGATAAGGACAGCCAAGGGCAAAATCAGCTGACTTACCACACCAAAGAGGCAGAAGTCGATCCCAAAGGGGCTTTCAGACTGGAAGGGTTTGAGTGTTAACAGTAATGTAAATGCAGTTTGAGTGTAAAGGTAATGTAGATTTACCTTCTGCTGTAGCTCTAAGCACTTCTCCTGGGCTAGCACTGCTCCTCTTAAATTCTCGATCTGTCTGGGTTGTCTTTACTTTCTTTACTCACAAGGCCACACCACTTGAGATGCTCACAGGAAACTTGCTGTCATGAAGAAAGAGAGATAGTATAAAAATGTAATTTAAAGCATTGTCATGCCATGGCTACATAAAATATGTTTTAATCATTCTTTTCCATGTGCTATTTACAGGGATTAAAACTGAGTGGTTTAGACAAGGCTAAAAGTGTGTATCACAGAAAACTGTACTTCACTGAATGTACAAACATTTGTGTTCTTTTCTTTCTCCCTTTGCCTTGGACAGCAGTCATTGCGTAATTGCTGAACAACTTCAATTTTATTACTTCTGTTTAAAATAAGTTATGGTGGTCTAATTTTAGTTTATCTTGCCTCCCATTTCAGCTGGATGTTCCATGCTATGCACCGAGGTCCAGTGAGCCAGTCCCTTTTGTATGTGTGTTGAAACAATATAGTCTGGGGTTCACAATTCCCTGAATGATACAAATAAAAACATTCCAGCACATGTAGAAGCTGCAACAATGGCAAAACTGCACGTATCAAAGATAACCAAAGCGTTCACCAGTGAGAATGGCAGGATTTGGGGTTTGGACTAATTTTAAAGTTTATTTGGATGATCAGCTTGCTAGCCTTGTGGAAGTTGTAACAGTTCTGAGTGTGGGTTAAAAATTCAAGAAGTTATGAATTTTTTCAGTCCCTGTATTAATTGCAAACAAAACTCATGCTCCCTCGCTCCCTACTTCCTGAGCTTGATGATGACACTGATTCCAGCAGCTATAAATGAAACTGAAAGCAGATTCATGAGGATAATTATACCACAGCAGAGGTTTCAACACATTGTTTGTCCTGTAGAACTTTTTAAGGAATCTGGCACACAGGAGACAGGTCCTGAAAGTATTCACTGACTCGAGACCTCAGGCTTTCCCACTACTCCTATGGAGTACTCAGTGGAGTGATCAATAACCCGGAGGAAATTGAATAAATACAGAAATCACAGATGAAAGAGATAACAAAGGATTATTATTTTTCTCAAGATTTAGGACAGTAGTGAGGCCCTGGTACAGTTTGTCCAGAGAAGCTGTGGCTGCCCAATCCCTGGAAGCGTCCAAGGCCAGCTTGGACAGGGCTTGGAGCAACCTGGGCTAGTGAAAGGTGTCCTTGCCCATGGCAGGGAGCTGGAACTGGATGATCTTTAACATCCCTTCCAACTCAAACCAATCTGTGATTCTATGATTCCATGATTTCCTGCAGCTTTATGCTACCAACAAACTCAAGTGTCCAAAGTTAACCAACTTCACACACTCACCAAAACAAAGAAATGTGTTTTTTAGGTATTACTTCCCTAATTAGAGCCTACACTGACTTTTCAGTGGTATGCAATCCATTCCCTAAGAACAGGGAAACACAGCTATGGGTCATACACCCTTGTGGAAACTGGGACACACAAAAAAAAACCTAATTAAAAAACAAATATTGACTATTTACTCCTTCATTGTGTCTTGATGATTATCATAGTATTTACAAGAATGTTTTAGTTTGGGTTTCTAAAATATAAAGTGCTGGAGAAGTTTCACACCTTGCCAAGGCATTGAAACCATCCCAAGATTAGGAGCAGACTTGTGTTAGCGGCTTTTGCCCACGACAAAAACAAATCTTATAAGCCCCATGGATCTAAAACCGAGTTCCTGTAAAGAAACTGAGTTTGCTGTTGCACTCACAGAATCCCAGAGTCATTTAGGTTGGAAAAGACCTCCAAGACCATCGAGTCCAACCTGTGACCAATCTCCAGCTTGTCAACCAGACCAAAGCACTGAGTACCCTGTCCAGTTGTCTCTTGAACACCTCCAAGGATGGTAACTCCAGCATTTCCCTGAGAGTCCCAATGCTTGACAACCCTTTCTGTGAAGAAATGCTTCCTGATTTCCAACCTGAACCTCCCCTGGCACAACTTGAGGCTTTTTTCTTCTTGTTCTATTACTTGCTATCTGGGAGCAGAGCCCAGCCTCTACCTGGCTGCACCCTCCTGTCAGGGAGTTCCAGAGAGCGAGAACATTCCCTGAGCCTCCTTTTCTCCCGGCTGACCCACCCAGCTCCCTCAGCCACTCCTCATGATTTACTCTCCAGACCCTTCCCCAGCTCCATTGCCCTTCTTTGGAAGGGCTCCAGCACAAAAGGCTCAAGCTAGGGTGGCAGGGAGAGCAGGGATAAACTGGATGCTATGAAATGGAGGAAAAGGACTTGCTCTGCAGTGCAAAATGAGGAGGCACCACTCTTTGATCAGAACAGAGGTCACCACCATAAAAGAAACGGAACAAACAGTCTCCGACAGGCCACTCTGCCTGTGCCAACACAAGTGGTGCTGCTAACTGCTCCATCTGATCCTGGGTTTGGGAATACGACACACAGAGATAAAATACTACCGTTGCTTTCATTAGCAAGAAACTGGAGCCTTTCCAAGTCTAACAACCTGAATGGATACTTGGAATAAGGTGCAAATGTACCCAGTGTCAAAGGCAGATTAGTGATACAATGTAGCTGAGAGTAACCGCAGCCCCAGCTCTGCGGCAGAACCCTTCGAGGCCATTTCCCACTTTCCACTATCCTGGGAAGGGACAGAGAGAGGGCAGCTAACAGCTCAAAGGGTAAAATCCAGCTCTGCAACCACCCTTCCCGGACCCAGGTGGGTGAATGTGGTGCATTTGGATGACCTGTTCGGCTGCTTGTACAGCCAGAGCAAATGCAGATGTGTTTCGTTTAAAGACAGTCACCTCTCGGATCAAATGATGAAGATTAGATCACTTTTCCAGACTTATCCATTGGAAAAGTGACATCCTTGTCACACCACACCACAAATCTCAGGTGGTAGGGCTGAGATTACCTATATTCACTCACAGTTCTCTTTTCTGCCTCTTGTGATGACAACAAATAATATATACCATAAATGCTAAATAACATATATAATGTTATATATAATAATAACAAATAACAAATATTTAATCTGTGCTTGCACCCCGACAGAAACCAGTAAAAATCAATGCATTTGCATTAATTTTAATGCAAAAAAATTATAAGAGGATAAAAGTATTATTGCCACTGATCTGCCATCACACATCTCGTGCTAGTGTGGCTTGAGATTTCTGTGCAGTCACACCAGGAAGTAGGAGGTAGGTGGCTAGAACATTCAGTTTATTCCTCCTGTATCACATCAAACTATCATCTGCAGAGATATTTATAAAGGTATGGTTCAGTTTGGACCTTGTACCTGAAGATTAGAGGTTTATCTTCTGAACTAGAAGGTTAAGAGTCTGTGTCAGTTATTTCCAGATGACCTGGAAATAATGCAATTTAACAGTGGGGCTCTTATAACCAAGGCAGTCATTTTATTAAGAACATACAGAGGCACATATCAGGATGTTTTGGTGGGATTTTGGCAACGTGAAGATGTGCAGACTCCCATGATGAGCACCAGCTGAGGATTTTTTAAAAAATCAATGTTTAATTTCAGAGGAGCTGCAGACCTGACTGGTACTCTCCAATGTCAGCCAAATAAGAGAAACAACACCTAAGTAGTCAAATAACAACAATTGCTTTTTGTTTCTGTAAAATATAACTGGAATAGGCATTGTTGTTTTGAAAGACCAATTCCAAAACATCCAGAGTGTACCAGTGCATAGAGCCACTACGATCTTTACAATCATGTGTTTCTGTGCTTAAAATCATTTTTATTTCCAACAGGTCTAAAAAGTAAAATGGAAAAAGCCCATTTCTCCAATGAGGAAGCCACCATTTAAATATTGAACGTATTTAACTTATATTCATACTTATATTTAACTTTGGTTACTGCAGGACTTGGCCTGCCCCAATGGAGGCAACAGTATTAATGTCCCAAGTACACTTTGGGGATGAAAATCTGGGTAGGGGGCCTGAGGGCTGAATCAGGGCACGATGACACATTTAAAGGGTTTCATTAAAGAAATATGGTCGAATTGACATGGGCATCTTAATGTTTGTAATTTTTAGTGATGTTGTAAGAAAATTGTTGTAAAACAGGGGCTTGGAGGTTACTTTTGAATGAAGAGTTCCTGGTGACAATGAACTGTGTGGAAGAACACAGAATCCCAGAAACACTTGGGCTGGAAAAGACCTCCAAGACCACCGACTTCAACCTTTGACTGATCACCACTTTGTCAACTTGACCAAAGCACTGACTGCCATGTCCAGTCGTTCCTTGGACATCACTTTTAACTGGAACTCTGTACTCTGCAGTTTCACTGACCACGACTTTTAGGGATACTCTACCAATTTTTTTTTCCCTTTTAGCGAAGCCCCACCAGTTTCTATTATAAGAGGGGTTTGGAGGTTGCTTTTTAATGCATATTGTCCGCACTGTGAAGGGACCGTCACTTTTAAGTGGAATTCTGCGGGTTGTGGGGTTTCAACACGGGCCGTTCCCTCACGGGGGTTTCCCGCCCTCGGCGTGCTCCCTCACGCTCTGAGGGCAGCGCTGCCCCCACAGACCGCGGGTGCCCGCCGGGCCCTTACGGGGTAACTCAGCACCTCTGTGCCCACGGGAGGCTCCGGCGGAAGGTTCCCGAGGGAGGCTAGGCCGGGGTACCCGGTGCCCTTACCGAGGCGGAGCGGGCTGAAGGCTGAGGGTGATGACGCGAGAGGCGGTTCCGGCGCCGGGGCGGTGACCGAGGCGGCGGCGCGGGCGGAAGGAAGGGAAGGAAGCGGAGGGGAGGGGGTGTCTCGCCGCCGCCGCCGCCGCGGTCCCATTGCGGGGAACGGGGCAGGGACGCGAGGGGAGCGGGAGCGGGCGGCGTGAGGGGGGAGCGAGAGCGCGCGCGGCGCGAGGGGAGCGAGAGCGGCGCGAGCGGCGGCCACAGGAAGTATCGCGAGAGTTGGCGCGGCGGCGGCGCCGGCGCTAGAGGTGACCGAGGCAGCGGCGGCCGCGGGCGCCTCCTCCTCTTTTTCCTCCTCCTCCTTCTTCTTCTCCTCCTCCTCCTCCTCCTCCTTTTCCTTCCTCTCCGGCCATGGAGAAGGCGGTCGGCGCGGCGGTAGCGGTGACGGCGGAGGAGGGAGGCGGTGAGGGCGGCGGCGGCGAGGCCGGCAGCGCCACAGCAGGGCCCGGTCCCCCGGAGGGGCCGAGCGGCCCCGCCGCGCCCCCATCGCCGTGCGGGCCCGGGGCCGCGGGGCTGGTGCGGGTGTGCGACCTCCTGCTGAAGAAGAAGGCGGTGCCGGGCAAGGCGAAGCGCGGCGGGCGGGCGGCCCGGCCGGCCAGCAGCAGCGAGAGCGGCGGCGGCGGCAGCGAGAGCAGCAACAACGGCAGCGACGACGAGGAGGAGGAGGAGGAGGAGGAGGAAGACGAGGAGGAGGAAGAGGAGGAGGAAGAGGAGGTCTCCGAGGTACGGCGCGGGGGAGGCCCCGGGGGTTTCCCTGCTGATCCGGTTTCATAATTCTAGCCCGCTCCCGGCTCCCCCCGCCCTCGGCCCTGCGGCAGAGCCGGGAAGGGGCAGCACCTCGTGGCGGAGGCACGCTCCATCCCGGCCTCCGGTCACCCCCCGCCTCGGGGAGCAGCCCCGGGTCCCCCCTGCTCGCCGGCGTACGGGGCCAGTGTCCCCCGGTTTTCCCCATGGGTCGGAGGCTCCCTGGGAGCCGCAGCCAGCGGCCGCCTTCATCCCTGGTGTGGTTTTATTCCGAAGGGAAAGGGCCAGGAGCTGCTGCAGGTGCTCTCTGCCGCCGTGCTATGTGCCATGTGCTTTATCGCGATGGATATGGGAGCGGGGAGAGGGAGAGACGAGCGGTGGGAGTGCTGCTGACAAGCCCGGGATGAGGCTCCGGAGATAGGCCGGAGTGCTGGCTGCGTGGCTGGAAAGGTGTTGGCGCGCCCAGTGGTGGGAATAGGTCGTCTTGGAGAGAGTGTGCAGCTAAAGCAGGTGAAGGTGCAGCCGGGCGAAGGCTGCCAGAGAGCCCAGGGTGTTGAACTGTTGTATGATGCTTTCTCCGAATCTGACAGCCGCCCTGGTTCCATGCAATGCAGAAACAAGCGCAGGGAAGCATTAATAACTCGATTTTGTCTAGTGTTAGGTTTTTCAGGTAGGTGTCATTGGAAAAGGCTGGTAAGGCTGGGAGCACCTTATTTGCATATGTAGTCACACAGGGTTGCTTTGCTGAATGGTTTTAATTCTGTAACCTCCCCAGCTGAACATTCACTTCCGCTTTTTTCTTCTGAGTAGTGTCCACAAAAAAAGTCCACTTGAAGTTTTTTAGATTTTCTTTGAACTTGCTTTCCAAGTGGTTTGGCTTTCAAGTGATATATCTACAGTTCTGTTAGAAACTGGGCAGGAAGGAAGAGTCTGATAGGTTCAAGGAAGGGCTGGGCTAGGATGGTGATAGGTTTTTCCTCGGTTAAGCAGCACCCTGCATTTTATTCCTGTTGAGGTTGATACAAGAAGCATTTTATCCAGCTGTTTGAGATGAATTGCATGCAGTGCGCATGTCTCAACAAGTCATTATGCTGGGTATTTTGTTTCTGGGGTGTTGATTTTTAGGAAAGTTAGTATCATTGTGTAGGTAGAAGTTTTTGTGGTGTAAGACTTGTAGGATAACTGGTTCGCTGCTGAACTGTGTTGTCCAGCAGTCCTGCACATGCTTGGAGAACTCTGTTGAGAAAAGGCCTTTGAGTTTTGCTGCGATGACGTGTGATGAAGGGATGGAGGCCCTTGAGTGACTTCGATGTATCAGTTGACAAGCCCTGAGATCAGTTGCGTGTGATGGAAACATTCAACAGAATTTGTGTTGAGCCTGTGACTGGCGACTTTGCTTATTCGTCCGCAACCGTTCTTCCCGATGGCTTGTTGTACTGGGAGCTTTCAGGTGGAATCGTGTGTGCAGCAGGACGAGAAGGGCAGAGACAGCTGAGGAGTTACAGGTAGCTGTTGAGGAAATCCCTGGGTGAGGTGAGCCTTTGCTCACATGCTGTGCCTTACAGAACCATAGGCACCTGTTTCACATGCCTTGAGACCTGCAGAGAGGAAAAGATGCCAATGATCATTAAATACCATGAGGCAGCAGAAAACTTCACTTTTTTTTTTTTTTTGACAGAGTGGCATGTGCTATAGATACTGATATAGGCAGCTTGTGAAGGCATTTTGGGCATCTGGAAGCTTCCCTGATGGTTTCATCTTATACTAAGTGAAAGCTTTCCCAGGCTGGGTGGTTTGGAATTAAATATTAAGCAGGGCTAAGTAAGCAAGTGAATAATACTGAGATGATGAAGTTGAGGATTCACAACAAAATATATGCCACATGCTTCATTTATAATTGTTCTTGATCATGCCGGTTGCTTGCAAAAATCTGTTCTAGTCTATCTCTGACTGACTTCAGGATAAAATGATGCAGCTTGTAGAATATGCATGGCTGAAATCACAGTTTTTAGGAACGTGACCATGAGGATGGCCTGATTAATGGAGCAGAGCATCCAACTTGAAAGTCATTCCCAGCAGCTCCTGGGGAGGAAATGTGTTTTGAGTGTTTTCAGTGAAAGGGAGGTTTCCTTGTCTGAAAGGAACCTGATGGTTAGTTTTGGCTTTTAGAAGCTTCAAAAAAAATCACACTGTAGAAACAAAGTGTTTTTTTTAGTTGTTTGGGGGTTAAAATTTCTTTTTATTTCAGATTTTCTTGACTTGTGCCCAGCTCTGCAGTTGGATTGTGGTCTTCTGACCACGGGCAGTCTGGAAAGCACATAAAATGAAAAACACAAAGAAATGTAAGTTGCTGCTTTTGCTGTAAATTGAAACTACTGTGGGAACGCTGCAGAAGCTGGTGTTCCCTCCCAACCAGTCCCTTCATTATCTCTGTAAACTTAAGACAGTTTGTCTTAGGCTATTTTTTGCCCTTCCCATGCTTAATACGTTAAGACTTCTCTAATCTCTGAAGCAAAGTGCTTCTAGATTTGACTGCTAATGAGACAGCTTCTAAAAATCAGGAGTACAGTAGCAACAAGTCCAAGGAGTTCTAAAGGGAAACCTGGTGCATCCTGAGTCACAGAAACCCCAGGAGTAGAAAGACGTTGTTTGGCTTAGTTATTGCTGACCTGATGGAATGGAATAAAGAGTTGTAATCAGCTGTTTTCATGTCCGTGTCTAAACTCCATCAGATCTCAATGTGGAAATACAGGCACTGTGGAGAGCTTTGGGAGAGGTTTAATGGAAATTTCATACCAACAACTTAATGAGCTCCTATGACACTGTTCATGGCAACCTCCAAGGCTGATTTTTTAAATAGCAGCAAATTACTGCAAAACCCCAAGATTTTAGGTATTTGGGTCCAGTGTTGTCTGTAAATGGTAAATTGCCTTTTCCCTAAAAAACAGTTGTTAAAAAATGGCAACTTTTCTCAGTATACAGGAAGAGGAATCCTAAGGTATGAGAAAAATGACAGTGGGAGTTACATAGCAGGGGAGGTCAGCTTTCAAGTTCCTTGAAAGTGTTCTTGTACATACAAATTTTGTTAAACACTTCAATTCACAGTGAAATAGTGTAAAAAATGAGCAGGTCCTCATACCAAGTTGCTGCTTAGAAACCTGATGTCCAGAGTGCATTAGGGCTTCTCTTATTTAACACTGAAAGGTTCAGGTGTGTAATAAAAATTGTTTACAAGCTTATTTCAAGTCTTTGAACTTGGAGGATGTTTGCTGCTGGCAGTGATATTTATAATTGCCCTTTATACCCATCTTAAGCGTTTGTAAGTTACATTTTGTCCATGAATCTTGTGATGATCTGAGGTGTAGATCCATGTTGGATTTGTGTGTATTTATTACCTTTTCTGTTACTGGATTCTTACGTGCTGTGCAAATTAGCCTTCCAAATACAATGCTCAGTTAGCTATACCTGAAAGCGCTGCCCTATGCAAAGGATGCTTTTTGAGATGTTTTGGCTGGTTTTTAAGCATTCTTGCTTTCACTTGGGCCTCCTGTAAGTAAAAGTTCATTTTTGTTTTTTCAGCTGCAATTGAATTAGTAATTGAACTGAGCTAGTAAGATGAAGTAAGTAGGACAACAAAACACCACCACCAGTCCTCTAAAATTGCTTCATGCAGAAGAAGCTACTCTGAATTCCTTGGATTCAGAAAACTTGGGCACCCTGGTGTGGTTTCAAGAGCATCACAGGCACACGGTTGTAACATTTAAATTGGAAAAGACTTAAAAAGCTTAAGTGTTCAAATGAGCTGATTTGAAACACAGAATTTATTTTATAAATATTTTTCTTTTTTTTAACCCTAACAGTCTTAATTAGAGTCCCAGAATAAGACCTTTGGATTCTGCAGGGCCAGTATGTCTGGCTTGACCACTGTGTGATGTGTTCACTTCACTGCCATTACTTTCATGTCCTTGGGTCCTCACAGACGTGACTGAACGTGCAACCAATTGGGCCCTGTCCTTGTGAGTGTGTGACATCCCGAGGTGCGGTTCAGTCTCAGATTCTGCTGCATTGTTTATCTTCTAATTATTTTTTTTCTATTTCAGCTGTGTTTTGCCTGTGCCACTTTGTTTCTTCCATTCAAAAGAGGAAGTAAGAGAGAAATACCTTAGGATGGTTCTCAAAAATCCCTGAAATCTCAGGGCCGATCCCAGGGCTGTTGGTAGGGGAATCCCACATCAAGGTTTCACATTAGTGAAATCTACTGTATTTGACCCCAGGAAGCACTAGCCAAAACTGTTTAACATCCCCTCCTTACTGTTCCTAGACTAGGTTCCAGCAAAATCAGTTTGGTTAGACCTAATGCATTTTTTAAAAAAATTTCTTAATTATTACTATATTTTTTGTGTGCTTTATTTAATTCAAGTAATCAGGGAATGTCTGGGTTGAAAAAGAAACTCCCCAGCATAAAGTGACCACTACAGAAGGTGAAGTTCAATATTGGCGGCACCATGTGAATTTGTTTACTTCCTTAGATATTTCTTCAGGAAATGTCCTTATAAACATAATTCCCATGTGCAGGCTGGAGCCAAACACCCCACATTTTAAGCCAGTAATTCAGTTCTGTAAAGAGAACAGTTTCTCTGGAAGAGATTTAGCTGAGAGAATTTCCTCATCTGTCAAGGTTGAAGGCAAATGGGATTATGTGTGTTTGGTTTTTTTCCCTCTATGTGTGTTTTAAAGCCAATACTGTTTGTGCTTGTTTAGGATATAGGTGATTTGCAATTGGATTTAGGAACTGAAAAATCAATGCTGCAGATCCAAGATAAGTAAGAAGCCTTTGTTTTGGGGGTTAAGAGAGCAAGCCCTTTTAACTTGGTGTTAAATTAAAATTGCCCAAATTCGCTGTTAGTGTCTTCAGGCCATCTGAGCAAGTCCATGGCTGCCTTGGTAGACATGGTGTGTTTTTTTCTGAAATGCTGTGCTTCTGGTTTCTTGATGGTGTGGCTTTGTAGGTGACTCAACTGAAATGACATCCTGAAGATGTGCTGTGTCTGTAGAGCTTCTGCATCTGTGTGGGACTTCTTTTGTCACGTCCATAACTTTTGGTCTGTTGAGAAAGAAAGCCATTGGTGAGGAAGGACTAATGCTGGCAAATGGTTTGGGTAAGGTCATTTAGCTAATGTGTACCTAGGGAAAAAGTCTTCCTTAATGTGAAGTTAGCTTTACCAAGGAGTATCAGTATGTCTTGGTGTTAGTGTGGGAATTCTGGTGACCTCCATCCAGTCATTGTGCAGTGTCCACAGGAGTTCTGGAAAAAGAAAAATCCATTGTTGACCAATGAAGGGCAGCATTTCCTCTCTGTTTCCACTAAGCAGTGCTTTCTGTTAATCGGTACTGGGAGAGGTTATCTCAGTATTCCAGATGTTTTTCAGCCAGGTTATCCCCCATACGCCATCCTAAGCTCATGACTCTGCGAAGAGCTAAAGCCACGTGGAGGTGTTACTTAACTGTTGTGTCACCTTGTTTTCACAGGAGGTAATAGTCGTACACCAGGCTAAAAATCAGCCACAAAGCCAAGCATGTCTTAAATACATCCCTTTTTGTGCTTGCAGTGTTTTCTTTTAGGCTGGATGTTGTCAGTAGGATGATTTTGTTGGCATTACCCAAAGCAGTTTTTGACAAATTCAAATTACTGGTGTTTGATGTACACAAGTTATTCCTCTTCTGTATTTTACCTTCATCCTCAAATTCCAGGAGTATAATGGTGTATTCTAGGAAATGAGCTGAAGTAAACCTTGATTTTGTTTTTCCCTGCCCCACCCCAGTAGCTTATGTGGTATTAATCATCAAGAGTGGATAGCGTGTCCAAATAGGCAGCTGCTCAGAGCTAGAAAACAGAGCTAGAAACATGTTGGAACATTAAGAAATATAATGAGATATTGCTATTTAGAATATCAGTTTGGGGGTTTGGTTTCCATTCTCCTCAAGTTCAACTTGAAACAACCAAAAAGTGTCTAGATTCTTTATTTTTTAAGTTAAAATTGAAGGCATCTTGCACACAGTAATACAAGTTCAAACTGCTGCTAAGGTGGCTGCCTTGTATTTGGTCTCAGGTTTGCTTCCCCTTGCCCTGATGAACAAGGAATGGTTGTTTCTAAGTCTGTACATTTGTCCAGCTGTGCAGGAGCAGTTCTGGGGATTATAGCCCCAGCAGAAGGGGAGTATCTGAAACCCCCCTCTCGGGCATGGAGTGATTCAGAGATAAGAGGAGGAAGGTCGCTCTTAGCCTCCCAGCTGTACCTCCCGGTTCTTCCCACACGCAAGAAAAAAACTAAACACTTGAAGGAGAATCTAGAGCACCCTTGTGCATCTGTGTCTGGCAGGTGACTCACGTGTTTTCCTGTCCTGGAGCTTTCCCATTTCCAAACTTCAGGTATTCTTGCCTTTTGTTCAGTCTTGTCCTGAAATGCTTTGCCAGTGGAATTTTCCTCTTGATGCTGTTCTGCAGGTGTGAATTGTTCTCCTCCACAGAATGGGGAACAATGCTTTAATGAAGTTGAAATTTTCAAGTCATTATGTGACTTAGTTTTTTTTTTTTTTAAGTTCTCAGTGCTGTTCAGCCCCTGCGTCAGCGTGGGTACTAAACCCACTGAAGCTGGGGGAGTTGGGCTTGGAGGAAGGGAAAAAAAAAAAGGCATTCGGTGCTCCTCCCAGCCACTTGGGAAATGATCTCGTTGAAAAAAAACCTCAGTAAGAGAAAAAACACGTTTCCAGTTGATCAGTTCCTGGACCCAGTTTGTCAGGCACAAGAGCTTGTGCTGACACAGCGAAGAGCAGGAACTCAGGCAGGGAGGAGGATGAGCACTGCCTCTTTCGGTGGGATAATTCGTTTAAATGCCTGTTGTAGAAAACACTTGCATTGTTTCTGAGGACTCCAATTGGTAGGAATGGTACAGATCAGCGAGAATTTTTGTCTTCAAGGACAAACTAGTCCTCTTGACACTTCCTCTGGATCTTCTGTTTGGAAGTGGCTGGAACAGATAAATCACACAGATTTTTTTTTTTTTTTTTTGTGCGTGTAGCTTAAAAACTTAGAGCTTCTTCAGATAAAATCAGGACTGACTATTGTCTCTGGTACTTGTTCAAGTTTTTGAAAGCGGTGTATTAAGGATAGAGAGAAAGAGGAATTAAGCAGGATTTTATTAAAGTACTGCAGTGTTTTGGTTTAACACCATCACTTTTGTGTCATTTAGTGCAGTGCAGCAAAGGAGTCACTTTGGAGACTGACTAAAAAAGTCACAAAGCATGATTGTGATCGTAATCATAACACAAAAAACCAAGCTGGCTTAAAGAAAAAAAGCACTTTGAATGTAACAGTCTGCTCCATGGATGAACAGATGCCTTCTGTCCATCTCCGTCACTAACAGAAGTGAAAGTTGGCATAACAGCATGCTGGTATTTTTGTGGAGAATCAGCTTGATCAAGGAACTCCTCAGGGATAAATATAGTGGCCAACTTTCTGTACTAAACATCAGAAAAGGGCTTTTCGGGAGCTTGCGTGATGGGGAAATGTCTACAGTTCTGTGTAAAGTTACTCTCTAAATGCACTTGTGTCTTCGAGTTGAGAAAATTTACTAGTGTCTTTAAGTTGAGGTGGATTTTAGAAACATGCTAGTACCTGCACCACAGCTGGGTTCTGCAAAAGTACTTAGGATAGAGAATGGCGCAGTGTGATGGGTTGACTTAACAGCTTACCTCTGCCCAGAGGGGGGAATCTCTCCCTCTGTGCCCTCTGTAGCTGAGCACTGGTGGAACAGTTGTGCCAAGGGCTGTGTTTGTTATGCAAGTTGATAGGGATGCTAATTCCTCCTGTGCTTTGGAACAGTTGTGGACTGTTGTGTCCTAGCACCATTTAGTTATGTCAGAGTATGGCCAAACCTCGGTTAGGCCTTGAAAAATCTTACAGTAGTGACAATTTACTGGTTTTGAAGAAGTGTGTGAAGTAGTGACATCCAATAAGCACTTCCTTGAGTGAATTAGACTTGAAGTAAGTTTATTACTAGTAGAACTCTCAATGAATTTTTTTTTTAATTTACATTAAAAAAAATTGCCAAAATGTTTTCAAGAAAGGCAGATGTCTTTGATGGTGGCTTTCGTTGTAATCCAGAATTGGCTGTTACAGAGTGCACAGCCTTTCCAAAAACCATTGGAATACTTGCTAATAGAAATAACTCAAGCAATTGATTTCATAACAAAAGTATTGTGCATCCAGTCAAGAAGACACTTAATTTTTTAAAACACTTTTTGTCAACTTCCAAAGCATTTATTAAACTTGGTCATAGTAAAACAATTCCTTCAGGCTCTGTGTGTATGATGTAATTTAAATGTGGTGGAGGGGAAGAGGTTCTGCTGCTGGAGGGATGTGCCTGTGTGTTGGGTTGACAGGGGACCTCAGCTCGCCTGCTAGGGCAGTGAGGGGTTTAGCCCTGCTGTTGAGGATGGTGTAAGATTTTTTTGGTTTGGACTCTTGAATGCCTTTAGGGTTAGTCTTGGGCTAAACCTAAGTTTACTCTTAAAAAGCTCTTACTGCAAGCACATCTTGAATTGAGGGCAAATGTTTGCGAGTTAAATGCATCTTCTGGTAATCTGAGATAAACTGAACCTGTGATTTTATTTCTGAAGGCCCAACAAAGAAGAGATGGGGAACAGGAGGTACTGAACTCCAGTGTTCAGCTAGAAGTATTTCCATCTGGCAGCTGGTCCAGCTACACTGGTAGTAAATGCTGGGAGTTGTGCTGTGTGGTCCCCAGTCTGTCTTGCGCTTCCAGGTAACCTCAGATGAAAAAGGAAATGAACAACCATATTAAATGAAAACAGAGATCACATTATTGTTTCATTTTTTATTCAGTTTATGTATTTTTCCTTCTTCAGCCTTATCCAACAGCTTGCTCTGTTAAATTCCAGGCTTGATAGTGCTGTCAGTGAATGGAGTAGGTTTTCCAGCCATTTTAGTCTGTAAATTTGAAGATGCCAGCTGAGTAACTGATTATTGAGAGTTTTGTAAAAGAAAGAAACATCAAGTACATTATTACAGTTCCTGCTTTTGGAATAGGTTTCAAAATCTGGTATTAACCAAGTCCAAATTCATTATGAACAACCTGAACATAGAGCTGTTGAAACAACCATCTGGTTCACAGCCAAGAAAAGGAAGACAGGGACATCCCGATCCAGCAGGTCCTGGATTAGAATTTGACGTGAAAATACTTAATATAATATTCACTGAATTAGAATTTATGCATACAAGTAAATGCTGGATGAGGCAATTGAAAAGGAGGAGGAGACTTTGTCCTAAAAGTGGCTTTTCCTGCTTTAAGGTTTCCTAAGTCTTGGCAGGGAACTTGTCTGCACTTAAAAACTTTTTAAGAACTTGCACTCAAATTTTCATGTGCTAACGTGGAGATATCTTGGATTAGTACCTGCCTTAGGATTTGAGAGGTGTTAGTGTGAATGTTGTTGGACTGTACATGTGGCTTCATTGCACACAGCTTTTCTGTCACCAGTATTTCACTTGTGGAATGAGAAAGGAATATAAGTTCATTCATTAGAAGAAGGATCTTCCATGTCCCAAGTTGTGTTTTCTGAACATGTCCCTCATTTCACTTGTGTTTTTCCCAAAACCAGGGTTCTTTAGTGTGTTCCAAGTCCTTGGCCTAAGGACTTGGAGCATTGTATTACCCAGTGAAAACTTGCTGGGTTTACTCTATGGATTACTAGGAAGATCTCCTATAGAAGAGATCTTGTAGACAAAAATATGTGCCAGTAATCTTACACTTCTGCAAAAACCCTTTTAAAATACTCATGTAATTTTGTCTCCCTTTTTCACCTTTTGTCAGGTGCATTTGGATTTGCATTGGGCAGTTCCTCCATAGCAAAATCATAGGGGCTATCTTCACATGGTTGCTTTTTAGTGATGTTCTAGTTCAGTTTGTCTTCAGGGCAGTGCTGTGGATGAGTAAAGATACTTTCTTTCTTCCTTTTTCCATGCTTAGGTTTGCCTTAGGAAGTTGAAATCCAAAAGAATAGGGCTGATGTAAGCACTGACCAGGGCGGAAGGCTCCTGGCTGAGGAGCAGGGTTTGTCTCTCTCTATGCCAGGATGCTGCTTGCTTGCTGGGCTATAAAACTCTGCTCAGGTGTCAGATGCATTGAGGCAGAGATAAAGACTTAATTCAGAAATGTTTTTTATGTTGTGCATCTAGCTTCTGTCTCGAGATGGATGGTGTAAGAATAAGAGGCTCCTGATAAAGTGAAGATCATTAGCTCACGACTCTTGACCGGGGTGTTGCAGTCTCCTTCTGGAATGAGCTTGCTTTTGACATTCTCTGTCTTCAGGTTCCTGGGAAAAGTGCTATAAACTGAGTGCTTTTGGGCTGAGTTTGTACGATCTGTCGGTGAATCCTTGTATTTCTCTTAACTTCCTGGCCTGATGGTGCTAACTCGTAATTCGGTTGTGGAATTAATTGTATTAATTGTCTTTTTGTATTGACCCTTGAATGAGAAATTGCCTATGAAATGGTAATGCAGCTGGAATGCTGAAATTCTTAATTCCCCAGGTATTACTGGGAGGAGGTCTGCACCTCTTTGAGAAGGCTTCCCCAGGCATGGAGTCCTTATATTCCCTGATCCCACCACATCCTGACAGTTCGTGCAAGCTGCCAAGTCAGCTTCTGTAGCATAGTGCTTCTGTTTGGGAGAACAGATCAGAGGAGGGTTTTATAAAGGGAATTGGGGAAGTTACTCCATCAGATAGGTCATAACTGTCTGAGTCTGTCAACACTTAGTCTTGAAATCTTTTTGGTGTTATGCAGTCTTTTAAATTGACATAAAAAACCTCGCTATGTGTTAATTGTGGTGCTTTCAAAGGTAGCTAAGTCAGATACCTTTTCAATATTCTAGTTTCCCTGGAGCTGTGGGAAACCTAGATCTCAAGGATACCATAAGGAATAGAATTCATCCTTTCCAGCTTTGTCTCTTTACCAAAATGAGTAACACTGACTGAACAGAAAACACTGACTGTGTCAGAAAGGTCTGGAATGTCTTGCTGCTGCCCTAGGCCAAGGGAAGAATAGGCTGGAGAGAAATGAAAGATCCATCTTGGCAGAAAAATTAGTTTTTGAGTGGTAAATCATCTTGAATGGTCAAAAATGTTGTTACGTGGTTGTTAGAGAAGAAAAATATGTGGCTTTGTTATCGAAGTTTCCTTGTCTGTGGGAGGTAACGGAGCTGAATCAAGGCGGGTGTGATAATGAGAATGGGCAGCAAGGATCATCTTGTGACTGTAAAACTCACGTGAAAGCTCCACTGCAGCTTTTGGCAGGAAAGTCTGAAATGCTCAGAGACACTGAATTATAAGGCTAAGGAAATAAAAAAATTGGAATAAAAGTATGTCTTCAGTATTTATCAGGTTAAAGCCCATCATCCCTGCACATCCCCACCCCAATAATGAAAATGAAAGGAAGAAAGTAGGTTTCTTTTATTTGAAATTCACTAAAGCACCTGCCTGAAGGATGTTGGAAATTTAGTCAGGCTGACAACTGCAGAGCTGTGATTGCTGCAAGAAGTGAAGAAAAAGAAACCAATATGCAATGTGAAATTAGAAAAAATAGATGGAGGTCATGACTTCAGGTGATGCCTGAGGTTTGGGTTTGGACTGACTTGTTTTTATGTAACCACCAAGAATCTAGAAGGAGGAGTTGGATGAATCTCTCTGGAGGGAGAACCTGAAACAGTAGATTTAAAGCTCGTTTTGTTTTGTATTGACACAGCACTAAGGGGCCTTAAAAATTGCACCAAGTGGTGACTGATGCAAACTGCCACAAAGCAGAGATTATGCTTTTGGGGTATAACAAGATTTTTGTATTTAGAAAAGAGGATACAAGAAATCACAGAGAAGAACGTTTTTAGTGTCTTGGTGGTTATACTGATATGATGGAGAGCTGCAAGTTATAGGCACAGCTGGGGCTGCAGTTCCTAATGAAGGTTGATGACTCCTAGTGCATTTACCTGGAGCAGTGAGTACCCTCAGGGGTGTCTGTTTGGGGAAACATTCAGTTCTGCCTTATTTGTAAAGGGGTCTGCAAAACTGTTTTTATTCTAAGAGCAGATACGAAGAACTGCGTTCAGTTCAAATGAACATAGGTGGGAGTATCATCACTCTAAAAAAAGAAGAATTGGGCCCAACACAAGTTTGAAGCAGCCTTTGAAAAATCCGTGTGGATATTCCTTGCACCGAGTATTTTTCTTGGATATCAACAACTGCTCCTGTATCTTGTCATGGTTTTTTGTTTCATGTTAGAAGAGCAAACGTGGTCATTTGAATGTTTTAATGATGGAGTTTTTCCCTTGGTGAATTAAGTGAGTTTTCTGATTTCAAGGGTATTTCTAATTAATGTGAAATTCTCATTTTGTAAGTGTATCTTGTTCGGATTTTTCATTGTGATGGGTGAAACTTCAGTTGTCCATATGACAGTGGTGGGGGTTTTGCCTCTTGGCACTTTAGCAGATAATCAGAATGTCACAAAATTTGGGCTGGAAACCCACTCTCTTTTTTGGTCTTAACTGTCTCAGGAACTTTTGGATTCTGTCTGACTGTTTACCTACTTCTGGAAAGGGGAATACTTGGGAAAGCATGCTAAAGGGGATAACTGAGTGATAATTTGTTCTGTGTTGAGGGCCTGTTTTCAACTCTCCTTTTTTTCCTTCTCAGAATGATTTGGTTTTTTTAGTAATTAATGCACCTTATGATTTTGCTGAATAAATTGTTAGTAGCTGCATGGGACAGGGTTTAAACAGCCCAACCTTGACACTGTGCTCTGTGGCTCTGAAAACACACAAAAAAGTGTGTTTATATGCTTTGGGACAGTTGGTGACCAGTACTGCTCGATCAGCTGTAAATAGATAACAATGTGCTTTTGTGATATAAGAGTGGGAATTGTCTGATCAATTGTTCAATGCTCACATTTCTGGATGCCAGAATCTGTCTCGGATCAATGGTTGAAATGCTTGTGCTTCACAGTGACGTGATGCCAGTTCAAAATTCGTGGTGGCTTGTGTGGTACTGGAAGGTGGGAATGAAAGATCCTCCTAAAAACTGTCTGCAAGCTCTTGAGTGTGTACAGCTCCGCTCTGCATGAACAACTGTGTTCTTGTGGAGGTTTTTATTCTCCCTTTGGTCATTTCCACATAGTTACCAGTGCTGTGTGGGGAACACAGTGCAGAGTAAACCAACCTTGATTTGTACCCATTCCTAGCTTTGCTTTTCCCAGAACACTCAGAATTCTCCTTGGCCTAACACGCTTCATGTGGCTTGGAACAGGACTTTGTTCCTCATTTTTAAGACTGTCTCATCAAGCTGCACTTCAGATGTTCTCTCTCCCACCTTCTGTGTGGAGAACAGAAGGGTTTTGTGTGTTTCAGGCTCACAGAGTGTAAGGGACATGATGGATGGACACAGCTCAGACAGCTGCGTGGTTTCAGGGTACCTCTTGATCAGGAGAAAAGGCTGATTTTTAGTAGTGGATGGTAATAAATGAGGGCACTGAGTGGATCGTGCCCTTCAGCATAACGCTAAATAAAGATTGTTAGCTTTCAAGTAGCTAACTTGAAAGCTGAGATGTTTCGAAGAGATAATGTGTTTTATCTTTTCTAATCAAACGGTTCAAGTAATTCCTGGAGCTGGACTTGAAAACGAGGAAGAAATGGGTTTGTGTTTACCTGTGCAGAATTAAAGATGTATTTCCTGACCTGTGTGTAAAAACCAAAATCACACAGTAGAAATCCGAAAGAAATTAATCACAAGGGTCTAAATATTTTTTTGGTTTTCCCCTAGAAAGTTCTTTTTTATTTTATTTCTTTCTTTATTTGTCAGGAACAGAATGGAAGCATGTGTTAAAGCCTTTACTTTACACCACTATGAGATCTTCAGTAAAACATAAGGAGTTAGGGGTGGGCTTTTTGGAATTTGGTAATCCATACTGTAAATATTTTTGAAGTACAAAAAAAAGTGTGAGATCTCATTTGGCAAACAAATGCTTCTTTCTAAGCCAGCACCAGAGAACTGCAGATTAAGGTGGGCCAGGGGAGAGTAGGAGGGATTGGGTATTGAGGTTATTGAGGTTCTGAGTGTGAAATTTGGAATGTTTTGTTTGTTGCCCTCAAACAAATGTTGAGGGTGACTTGCTTTCAGTGCCAGGAAGGTTCTTCACTTGCCCTCGTGGCTCACACGTAGAACCCGAGTCCTCGCGTCGCTCATGGTATAAGGGAAGCTCTGAATTACTCTTTGGCTTAGGGTTTTGTAAATGAAGTGATGCTGTTGCAGACAGGACTCCGTAGTTTCCCAAGCGGAACAGGAAATGGTTCGGCTCTGAAGGTGATTGTGTTCCTTCTTCTCCTGAAAATCCTGTGCTTGTTTTGTAGAGCTGGAGGAGATGATGCCGTTCAGTTTGCCCTGTGTGGAGCAGACAGCTGCTTTTGTTCTTGTGTAATGCTATCTTTCCATTTGAAAATGTTTTCATTGGTGTCATGTGTGAAGTATCTCTAGCTCAGTGCTAAGTTATGTGTTTTAAGCTTCTTTTTTTTTTTTTTGGTGTGATATAAGGTATCTGTTAATTCTTTCTGAGGCTCAGAAGACTGAGTAACTTGTCTTTTGAGACATGAGTGTTGTGTGGGAGGTGGTGGCTGGTTTTTCTTTTTTCTTTTATATATATCTATATACAAAGAAATCCTTCAAGCTGCCAGGGGCAGCTTTGTACTGGGCTAATGTTTGTGCGTTATTGCTGGATTTCATGTACACGGGAACAGTTGCAAGGGGCTGCTAGGGATGTTAGAAATGCCACCCTAAAAGCATGACTCCAGAGGAACCGTGGAATATAGTTCTGTGGTTCTTCCTTGAATTAATTCTTGTAAAACAGTGTAAAATCTGGGGTGTTCCCTAAAGTGGAAAAATAGTATGGACAGCCTGGGCAGGTGTTGAGTTTGGGTAAAATGTAATAGGTGAGTAGGACGTAATTACCATTCGTGGTGGTTAAATAACATTTTTAAAGGGAAATATGTAGCTATGCCTAAAATTTATACTGATTGACTGGAATTTCTCTTTGTGATGTTACTTGCCAGTCTGGCCAGCTTTCTAAACCCAGGTAAGAATATTCTTGCTGTTAAGTGAGTGTTTTTAACAATTAGAGTATTTTTTTGGAAAAGATAGCATTGATTAAAGTAAGTGATTACTTTGAGTGTTTCTTCAAGTCAAAATGTGGATTTAATTCCTTTGGCCATTAGACTCCTTTGTGTTCTCTGCTAAAATGACATCATGAGAGAGGAGGTTTTTGTGGGGTTGACAAGATTTATTATGCTGCATGTTTTGAACTGGAAAATGAGTTATTTTGAGAGCTGCAGATACGATTGCTCGGTGATTTTTGACCTGCTGTGTGCAGAATTGGTATTCCTGTTACCTAGGGTTATGGAATATGTAAGATATCGTCTTTTGGTCCATTTGATGTTTTGGGTTAAGCAGAGACGTGTGTTGGTAAGAAGTGAATACTCATCTAGGTGGGTAGATGATGATGTTTCTCAAAGCTATATTGTGGAGACGTGGCTGCATGCGGTCAGTACCTTTTTCTTTGGGTGTCATATAGCCTGTTTCTGGAATTCCTGCCGCCCTGGAGCTGGGTGGAGGAGGAATGGATGAGGGCAGTTGGAAACACGGCAGCTTGATGGAGCAACACTTGAAAGAGGTTCAGGAGGTTTTGGTGTAATGGGAAGACAGGTCGTAGCACAGAAACAAATGTGGTATGGCATGGATCTGCCTAATCTGAGGGCTGGGGTTTCTGCGAGTTCACGGCAGGGAAGGAGGTGAAATGATCCCTGGGACACGTAAAAATGAGCTGGTTCTGCTCGGGTTTTTTACGTTTGTTCTTCTATTTTTCCAGCCCTGAGACGCTGGCGGAGGGGCGCAGGATGGGCGTTGGGGAGCGACGCGGCGCGGTGCGGTGCGCAGCCCCCCCCGCACGCGGGTGGTAGGCGCCGGGCGCGCACGGGGTGGAACGGTCCATTTCCTGTTCCCGTGCCGGCGGCGGGGGGGCCCGGCCGTGAGGGAGGGGGCGGCGGGGCATGGCGGCGGCGCGGTGAGGCGGGGCGCGGGCGGCCGCGATGGAGGCGTACGTGCTGGAGGACATCCTGGAGGTACGGCCGGGGCACAAACAAAGGGGGCCGGGGGATCGCGGGGGGCCTCGGGGCCGCCCCCCGGCCCCGGCCGTTGGGGCTGCGGTGCTCGGTGGGGCCCGGGCGAATGGGGCCGGGCACCGGCGCTCCCCCCCGCCGGGAGGGGTCCGGGACACGCACCCCCGGAGGTGACATTGCGGTCACATTACCAGGGGTTTCAGCCACTGCCTGCCATAACTCTCTCTCTTTTAATCTTTATTTGTGCCAGTGTTTCTATTTCATAGAATCGTGGAATCACAGAATGGCTTGGGTTGGAAGGGACCCTGAAGATCATCTTATTTCAGCCCTGTGCCATGGGCAGGGACACCTTCCACTGTCCCAGGTTGCTGCAAGCCCCATCCAGCCTGGCCTGGTACACTTCCAGGGATCATGGGGCAGCCACAGCTTCTCTGGTAAACCTGTGCCAGGGCCTTACCACCCTCACAGGGAAGGATTCCTTCCTAATATCTAAACCTGCTCTCAGTCAATTTGAACCCATTCCCTCTCGTCCTCGCACTACACAGTCTTGTAAGTAGTCTCTCCTCTTTTTTCCTGCAAGTTCCCTTCAAGTTGCTGGAAGGCCGCAATTGGGTCACCCCGAAGCCTTTTTTTTTCCCAAGCTGAACAATCCCAATTCTCTCAGCCTTTCTTCATAGTAAAGAGGCTCCATCCCTTGATCACCTTGGTGGCCTCCTCTGGACTTGCTCCAACAGCTCCATGTCTTTCATGTACTGGGGACTCCAGAGTTGGAGGCAAGACTCGCGGCAGGGTCTCAGCAGAGCAGAGCAGAGAGGCACGTTTTTTGCAGTATGTAATTTCTCTTACTGCATTTCCAGTTGTCTAAATGTAGCCTGTTCTTGCTTCCTCTACAGTAGATCTCCCTCTGCAGCAGTAATTTATTATGAAATAAATGACATCCCTTCCTGTGCGGGTAAGCTGGAAGTGCCCTTTCAGCCAAATGGAAAGGCCAGCCTGGAAGTCATAGAAATCATATTACGGGTTATATTTGCTATAATAGTTCAAGGAAATGTTCCCTGTCACAGGTTGCCCAGAGAAGCTGTGGCTGTCCCATCCCTGAAAGTGTCCAAGGCCAGGCTGGATGGGGCTTGGAGCAACCTGGGCTAGTGGAAGGTGTCCCTGCCCATGGCAGGGGAGTGGAACAAGATGAGCTTCCAAACCATTCTATGATTCTATGAAATACCTTTTTCTTGTTCCTGTGGTTTTTCAGGTTTTGCAAGCAAAAACAGGATTTCATTGCCAGATGACTTGTCAAAATATTTGCATGCATTCTTTATTGTAACAAGAAGCTGCATCCTTATTAGCTGCTGTCAGAATTCCGACAAAACAATGCTTCCAGTGATGCTTGTTCTGTAGGCTTTTTCCCGTAGCAGCCACACTTAGGTTGCCCTAAAATTTTTGATCGATAGAAATCCTTGGTATTAACTTCTGTGTGGACTTCAGAACTGTTTAACATAATTGCATCCAGGATATTAACTCAGCTGTTCACTTTGTGCTGAATAAACTGGCAGAGGTGTATGAGCAAGACATTCTCACCAGTATCTGTGCGTGTGGCTGGGTTTGTGTGGGGAGGTAGGAAGAGCAATAGTGAACTGGGCTTTGTGCCATCAAACAAATATTTCAGTACTTCAATTGCCTCATTGCATACTGAAAGCTTTTTCTTTTTTTTGTTCTTTATTTTAACCACAGTTGCCATATGCAGCTTCATAGTATGTCAAATTAATAAGGTATGTGGTGCTTATCAATAGTCCAGTTTGGAAGGGCAGTTGGGAAGTTAATTTTGTCAGTATAACAGAATTTTGGAGTTGTTGTGTGAACTGAGCAATTACATCTTGCTTCTCGGTGGGATGTGGTGGTTTTTCTTTTGATAATTTTGTCACACATTCACTTCCTGTTCTCAACACCAGCTGGATCCAGGTAAAAGACATCCTCGGGAATCAGGCATGTCTTGTCTGGCTTTAGATGTGTGTGAACTGTGGCTAAGTCAGTTCATGAATCTCTCAGGTACTCTGGTAGCAGTGCAATCTATTCATCATTTCTTAGCACATCACCAGAAGCCGTGTAAGTCTCTTGCATTCCAGGACACGTCCAGAAGTACAGTTTATAGTTTCCTTCAAACTCATTTCTGTTGTAACTTCAAGCAGTCTGTTTACAGTGTGCGTGTTATTTTCCCATTTCAGGGCTCTTTTTCTCCCATGGAGCAGTTTCTGATGCTCATTCAAAGACAGCAGTGTGAAGATGGAGAGAACTGCTCTTGCTTGGGCAAGGATCTGTCACCTCTGTTGTTTTGAACTTACTTGGCACTGCTTAGTGTCTAGTTACATTTGGAGTGATCATCAGACCTTGCCTCTTCATGAAATCTTCAAGAATGTTATCTCTCTTAAGTTGGTTATAATTTAAAACAAGAAAAAAAGGTGTTTTCTGTAGTGTGCTAGTTATGTTGAGTTACCAAAGAGGCTGAGGTTCAGATGGTGTTAGAGGTCCTTACTGCAAGGGGTGCTTCTGGGGCCAAAATCACTTCTGAATGATAAAACAAAAATAAGTCTTCAGCAAATTTAATGCAGCTGGAGGCAGACATGGCTGTCAGCCCAGAGGATTTCACACAGCGTCCTGGCTGCCCTGTGCTTAGGCCACCTTCAAAGAAGGTGCACTTGGTGCAGAACTGTAGCTGGCTTTGCTACTTTCAGCTGAAGATGAGCATTGCCTTGGCTCTGTCACTTGAATCTGGCTTTGAAAGCTTTGTGTGGGAATACAGGTGAATAAAATTTCAGCACTGTGGGGTTAACCTGCAGTTAGCTTCTGTTCATTTGGTTCTTTTGCTCCTGTATCTTGACCATACTTATTTGTTGATGTGTGACTTTACTGACATAAGGCTTTTTTTGTTGGTTTAAACTTTCAGGTTTTGGCTTGTGTGTGCCAGTGAAGGAGTAATTATGTTACAGGAGACCTTAGTATGGTATTCAAAGTAGATGTAAACCTGTAGTTGTGTTTTTGATGCTTGAGTTAGACAAGATAAGCGCTCTCTTGGGTGGGAGAATAGGAGGTGAGTTCTGTCCTGACAGATGAGGATGTGGTCTGTGTTGTGCGCTGAACTCAAGCTCATAGCTCAGAAATCCACTTAGGAAGCTTATGACAGTGGAGGGGTAAATTTATATTCCCTGTGTTGATTTGAGACTTTTCAAGAGCAGCAGCCACGTGCTCTGACCTTCAGGTTCTTTGAAAGCTCGTTTGTGCTTGGCTTTAGGGAGACTGGAGTCTAGCACAGGCCCACATGTGGCGCTTGCTTTATGTCCTTACTAAGTGCTTTTATGTCCTTCAGCTTTCTAGCTTAAAGTCAGTATCTTCCACCTACCTTGAAATGAAACTCAAAATCACTGTGAGAAAAACTCAGGTTTGTTACTGTGATAGTGGGAGTATTTCCTGACTGCAGAAGGGATTTTTTTATTTGATTTTGTACTGGAGTAATGGGGATAGTTTAATAATGTCCAAGATCCTACGTTGGTTGCTTTGTAGCTGCCGATGGTGTAGGTAAGAGGTGAGGTAATATGAAAGGATCGGGTGCTACACCTTAAATTGTCTAGCTGAGCCACAGTGAGGACAGGAGAGCGTAGTTGAGGTGGTGACCACAAGACTTCTATAGAACAGCGACTGCCCTGCTTGAGCACACAGGTGCTCCATGAAACACTGGTGGAAGGGAGAGCAAACATTGAATAGCGGAGTTGTGTCTACAGTGCACGTTCAGAGATCAGGGAGGCCTCTGCAATGCAATTTTTCTTTTCTTTAACAGGCCAAGTCTTTTAATATTTATAAACATTGTAGTCTCTTGGTCTGAAGATTAAAATCAGCATTATATTGCAGTGTTTGGGCATTAGTAGCTTTCCCACGTTCCAGCTCTCAAACAGACTAATCCTTTCCCTGTCTTCTTTCTCTGAGTTTCTCTTAGTAATCTTGTCTGGTTTATTTTTTACCTGTTTTCCTGGTTTTAAAAAGAGTTTGGCCATATGAAGTTGGTGTTGGCTACTGCTGTGCTCCAGTATTTCCTAGTGATTTCAATCACAGAATATCCTGAGTTGGAAGGGACCCACAGGGTCCCGTTGAAGTCTCACTCCCCACTGAAGTCCAGCTCGAAATCCATCTGAGTTGTTGATAGGTTGTCAGGACAGCCTCTCTCTGCATTATTTTCAAGTAAGTTGGAGCCCTGCTGCAGTATCCTTTTTGTTGACGTCCCATTACTAAGTCTGGGCCACATCTAGTCCCAGCCCCAGGAGATGAATATCGGAAGCTGATGTTCCTGCGTCCAAGGTTGTAGTATGAGGAGGAGAAGCAGCAATCCCCCCACAAACAACACAGCACCGAGACACCCACACGGGACTGGGAGAAAACTTCCTTGCAGTAAACTTTGGTGGTTCCCAAGGGCTGCTTCATTGTCTAGTACTTTCAAACCAACCATGAAAGGTGATTCCACTTCCCTTGGAACTGCTCTCTGCCTCGTACTGCCTCCTCTGCCTGTTTTTCCTGTGACATGAGACAAAGAGCTTGGAACAAGCATGTGTTAAATCTTCCTAGAAAAGCAAATCCTATCTTGGATTTCTGTTACTTTCCTCCTTCCAGGTGATTTGGTAAAACTTGTGCAGAGTAGGGAGCTGGTTCTGGGTTCCTTTGTGTGACAAATGGGATGGAAAATCTGGTAGATGGAATTTCTCTGAGTCTTAAGCTGCTTCTTCTTGACTTGCAGGAAGAGGTTGCAGACTTAATGGTATAATTTGAAACCACTCTTGTTATTTGTGCTTTATTGCTTTATCTTTTTCAGTAACAGTAATATGAAAATGCGATTATTGTGTGAGAAACCTTTAAGTAACTAACTTCGTACTGGGTAACTGTGTTTGAAAGGTCAGTATCATTCAGTGGTTGTGTCTGCCAGTGAGGGTCTTACTAACTGGGAAGTCTTAGCCAAGGACTTGACTAGCAGGTGGGATCACTTCATCAGCAAAGGTCTCTTTGGACCCAGGCTCTTAATCTTTTAAACTCTTGGCTCAAATTGAGTACTTAATCAAAACCAATGAGAGAATTGAGAGAGATATTTCAGACAGGTGGATTTATTTAGATTTTTTTTTTCTTTTTTTTTCTACCCCTTCATACATCCTGTCTTTAAATGTTCATAGAAATGTGTAAAGAGGTTCTTTCCATGGCCAAGGTGCTTGTTACTTTTTTTCTGCATGTGCTTGAAATCTCTTCAGATCTTTGCCTTGCTGGAATTTGCTGGCTGTGTTGACTGATAGGAAGTCACATGCTCTAAAGCTGAAACCCACACTCCAAACAACCTGTTGTACTGCCTTGGCATCAGAATCCTGCAAGAAGGAAATCCAGGGAACTGGCTGGTATAAATAGTGGTTCTCTGTCACTTTATGACCATGTAAATATGGAATAAATAAGATTAAATATCTTCATGGAACAGATGCGATTGGAAGCATTAAGGGGAGAGTAGAAATGAAAATTGTGGTGGTGATTGGAAGGAAATTAGCACATGATGTTTATATCTAACATGGGAAGCAAACACTGAAAAGGAAGGACTCCACTTAAACTTGCTGTCTTTGCCCTTAAACACTGATTAATTTTTTAAAATAGATCCTCTTTTTGGTAAGATGGGGAAAATAGATATATTTGGATTTAGTCATACTTGTGCCTTGCTTTAACTACCTTCACAAGTCTGTTCATTTACCATATGTTAAAATCTGTTCAAATCCTTTCAATATGCTGCAGTTTTCAGTTGGGTGTGCCAAATAGAGCAAAAAAAATTGCAACTCATTTATTAGGTATGCCTAACAGTAGTTTGTATTGAAGGAGGAATTCAGGGACTGTCAAGCTTGTCAGAATTTTAACCAAATGAGTTGAAATTATTAGAAATAATTCCTTCTGTGCTCGGTTCCCCAGGCAGTAACAATAGGAATTCTAATCAGATACTGAATCCAACTGTCTCCTGCTGTAACTTTATCCTTTCACTTTTCATCGTAAGAGAAGATTGGTGAACTAGGCCGTAATGGTTCCTTCATTGAAAAAAATGCTTCCCTTGTAAATGCCTAAAAAGGAGAGGAAATCTGCATTACGATTCAGCTGGTTCATTTCACTCCTTTGTTGGGCTCAGTTTTTGTGTGCGTAAGTGTGGTTGGTGGTTTGGGACAGTGGCACAACTATTTCTTCATTTAACTTTATACGACAGGAATAACTACCAATGAATTAAATAATGGAATAACTCGCAGTTATTTCAAAGCTCTTGACCTAACTAGTCATATCTTTCCAAACTATTTTTGGTTAACATTATTAAATGTCTCTACGTAATGCTTGGACTTGGTTATGCTTCATGATGACAGATATCAGCAATTTTTAATACCAATAATAATTTCAGCAAGATAATTACATGAAGAAATGTAGATGTCCTCTAAAAACCTCTGGTTTCTACTGTCCCCTCCCCGATCCTGATAGGTTAAATTGGATGTGGGCTGCAGAACTTCTGGAGGCAGGATAAAAGCAAGTTCGGATAAAAGTCATCTGCACAGGAATAAAAAAGGGATTTCTATCGTTTGCCATAAATTGACTCTTACATAGGGTTTGATTTTTTGGGGATGAGCCCTTTTCCCTGATACTCACTTAAAACACTTTCCTTAAGGAGCCATTCTTGAGTCTCCAGGTTCTGCTGTGATGGTGAATTTCAGGCAGTAGCAGCTTTGCTTGTGTCTTTGCTGTTTCCTGGCTTGGGAAGTAAATGTAAGGGAAATGGTAGCTAAACCTTCATATACTAAAAGGTTTGACAATTTCACCTGAACTTTTGGGAGGCTGGAGTCAAAATACATGTCTGCAACATCTTCCCTGATTATTAGAGAAATATTTGAAAACTCTGTCCTTCCAGTAACAATAATTTCTGCCGTGTTGTATTATATTTCTTGTTTCTAATGTGCATTAGCGTCCACATCTTCTGTCCATCCGTCCATTAGTGTAGCATGGCCTGAGTAAAGGAGCTACCTCCTGGTGTCAAGAAAGATGAGTTGTGGGGCAAAGAAAGAACATTTCTTTGTCTTTTTCAGGCCTTGGAATTGTGTTTTGCATTAAGACTGTGCAGAGAGGGATAGAGTCCTCTTGTAGGGTGTCCTTTCAGTGAACTGGTGCTCTTAATTGCTTTGATGATGGGAGGGGAAAGCTCTGACTAAGCCAAGCTACACGTGGCATTGCTTGATGAAAAAATTTGTTCTCGCATTCCTGCTTTTTTTTTTTTTATGTATCTGCTCACCAGTAGATGCTGTATTGCTCTGAAGAAGCCCATGCACACGTCAGTGTTTCATTCATGCCAAAGGGAATTCTGAGCTGGACTGGAACAGAGTAGCTGTTTGTGTGTTCATCCTGTCCCTCCTCCACATGTCCTCCTTCCCTTCTGCTGCCTCATCCTTCAGTGCAGAGCACTTGCTTGCTGTTGTGAAGAGCAGCCGACCAAAACCACTTACAGAAGGGAAAGATTGCCTGCCAAATTTGTGTAAGAAAACATGTGGGCAGCTTAAAACTATTTCTGTTTGAAACCCAACTGGTGCTGTGCAGTTGAGGCCACTTGCTGACTGCGTTTTATGCTCGGCGGCCACAGTGAATGATTGAATACATTTGTGTGTCCTACGGGTGACTGTGGACCTGCTGCCTGAAATGAACATGGCAGAGTGTGTGCAAGAGTGATCAGAAGTCAGAATCTAAGAGGATTTCCTTTCCACAGGAACAAGGAGGAAGAAATATGCTGCTTAGGTGTGCTTTCAGTATTTTTTTTGAAGGCTTTTAATCCCCAGCGTTGTCTTGTGGGAGAGGAACACAAGAGAGGTCTTGTGGGTTATACGTAGTGGGCAAAACAGGCAGACTGGAGTGGGAGGAGAAGAGCTTTTCTTCCTTGCAGTGCTGGGAGAGATGGATGTCTGCCACTGACATGTCTTTTCCTCCTAAGTCGATCTTCATTTTCCTGAGCACAGGCAAGGAGACAGTCTGCTGCCATGGAGGGGACAGACAGGGCTTGGGAGTGTGTTGTGTGACAGCATTTTTTTCTAGTTTGTTTCCCGTGCTTCATCAACCCACTGTGCCCCTACTACAGAATGCCATTTTGTTGCCCTGGGGTTGGTATATCGTCCTTTCAGTGGCTAAAAAAAAGTGTGTGTCTTTGCTTCTTGCTTGATGTTAACCTGATGTTGTACAGGGGTTGTTAAAGCTTTGAGACACCACAGTGTTGGGTGACAGCCTCAGCTGTTGTAAAGAAAGCTCTCCAGGTGGTTTTTGGGCATGAGAAAATGTTCAGAGTGCTACTAACAGAAGTAAAATTTGCTTGTCCATGAAGCCGGGAAATTGTTTTTTCTTAGTTTTGCTGGTAACTGGACAGCTTTGTGGTTGGGAAGGGGAATTCTCCGAAGCATTGGGTCTTTGTGCACCCCAGATCCGGTTTGAGCAGTAAATTGGCGTGATGCAGAGTCTTTTAAGTGTGTGTTGGATTCACAAAGGTTGATCGTGCTTTCGCAGAACCGCGGCGTTGTGGGCTCTCTATCCCCACGACAGGAGTGCCTGGTGTTCGTCATCACTGCAGAGCCGAGGACAGCTGTTCCTGTCGGGTGGGTGCTGGTGGTGGGTTTCTGCAAATGCTGTCAGGAGGGCCTCTTTGTAGGAGAAGACAGAGCTATTACCTTGGAAGGTTTGGGGAGGGCAAGGAGTTTCTTAGAGATGGGAAGACACAGTCTTTGAGTCCATAAGAGAGGGCATTAGCAATCAGAGTAACTTCATCATACAAGATACTGAATCCTTTATTTCTGCTCCTTTTGTTTCTCTTGTCCTGTGATCTGACCAATTTGTATATCTAAGTATCTGCATGTGGGGATGAAAATATGTGGACAAACATGGATTACTTACTTGCCTTCTGATATTGTTGAAGCAAAATACTGTTGACTTGATAGCTTGTCTGCATGTCAAATTTCCATGGAATGGCAGTCTGTATTCTGTTTGGAAGCTTTGTGGTGTAAGTGAGCGTGTGAGCTGCCCTCTGTTTTGAGGATGTTTGACTTTAGGATCAGAATTGGGAAACAGAAATAAGTCATCTGACAACAGTTGGGAACCAGGAGTAAGCTCCTTATGGGAATTGTAGCTGCTGTACCACTGCTGTAGTCACTTGTGGATGCAGGAGGAATGCAGCCAAGCTGACTAGGCTGGTTGCTGAAAGTCTGTGCTGGCTGAGAAATGCTTTCTGGCATGTTCAGTGTAAAAATTTAGAGCATTTCTTGTTGAAAACTGGAAAAGTCTGTGGTTTGTCTCTTCTTAACCTTAAAAATGGAGTGTGCTCTGTCAGGGAAAACGCACCATGCAGAGGCTTCCTTTTGGGAAGTTTATTTTGGATGGATATAGATGATTCTGATTGAGGGGTAGGAGGGTGGTCTTGCCTGTGACTGACATGATGAGCTATAAATGCCTGTCCTCTTGTTCCTCTGGATCTGCATGGTTGCTGAGTTCAGCAGCTTGCTTGGCATGGGCTCTAGACGAGCTGCTTTGATCCGAGGGCTGGCTGCACTGCAAGAAATAATCATGTGCTCAGATGGGAGAGAGCTGCTCCTGCATGGACACACTTTAGCACTGCTGTTAGGAAATCTGGGTGAAGGCAGGGCTCCACAGTTCAGTCTGCCCAGAGCTTTATTGCTGCTGGCTTTGTCCACTTTACAAGTTCGGATGTCGTGTTTCCATTGTTCAGCTGTGCTGAGCTACAATCCTTAGAAAAACAACTTGTTTCAGCTGGAAATGGATGGGTGTGCACAGTTCTGAGCTGAAACTTGGACACAGTGCATGAGGCCAGGGAAATGGAATAGGGGAAAAATATTCCGGAAAAAGTATTTGTGAGAAGTTGGTCCACCTTTAGTTGTGCAAAGCTACTCTAAACTTCCTTCTCAAAGGATTAGTGAAGGGTCTTGGTCTGTTGCAGCAAAGTCTGAGAGTGACATAGAAATGACTGCTTATTGAGCTGTGAGAAGAAAGCTCAAGGTACTTCTCCTTGAAGACTCTGCAGGCAACAAACATGTAGAAAAGCCCCCTGAAGTTAATCACTGATAAAGATAATAAATTATCTTTGGGATTTCAACCTTGTCTCTTGTAGAGATAGCACTGAAACAATGCATTTGTGTTTTTGACATCTTAGGAGTTTGGGGTTTCTTTTAGGTCTTCACCTTTTCCTTAGGTGTCATTTTAAAGGAAGATGCTTCAAGGGTCCAAGTCAGTCACTGTGGATCTGCCAGTATAGCAAGGTGTGCTTCATTGCATGCTTAGAAGTGTCTTGCATTGAGAATTATTCAAATCTATCCTTGGACAGTCAAGGCAAAAGGTGAGTCCGGTGGAAAAGGAACGTGACCGACTGTTAGAGAAGGATTTTCTCTTTCTTGGGAGCTCACCTTTCTTAAACAAGGCTTAAGAGAATAATTAGTCCCTTGAAAGTAGGGCAGTGAGGAATAGGATGTAACAGTGCACAGCAGGACTCCTCAGTCATTTCTCAGCGGTGCACACGCTGTCTGGAGATGCTGGTGTTGCTGCGAATGAAGTGTGTTTCAGGTAGACGGCTAAAATCTTCTGTTAGGATCAGAGTCATGCTTAATGTACTTCCCAGTTTTTACTTATTGAACTGACAAAGTTGGAACAACTTCATATAGCAACTACTGCAGAACTACATTGTTCTGTACTACTTGTGTGCTTTGCATTCCTTAGTTCTCACTACTGAATCCATCGAAGCTGGCCATGTCATGTTTAAGGATCTGTCTGAGTCTATGGTGATGGTCCTCGGGATATGCTTATCCAAGGAGGTTTAGAGTCCTTGAGCTGTCCTTCAGGAAAACTCTAAAATGCCATTTCTGTAGCTCTTGTTACCGAGCCCGTGGCACAGTCTGGGAGGTCAAAGGGAACGTAACCCCTCTAAGCTTTTCATGGCTGTGGTGAGGCAGCTGTGGTTTGAGTGGCCGTATAAGTAATTTGTTAAGTAGCTTACGTGATGCTTACCTCAGGTACTTGAGCGAGAGTCTTAGGGGGCTGCAGTTGTTCAGGTGTGACATTTGGGGATTTTGGCGACAAGGGAAGAGAATGGTTCTGGGAAGCCCAGTGGCACCATCTTCTTCATGGTTCTGTGCTCCCTTTACTTTGTCTCTGCTAAACAGGCATAACAGTGGGGAAGACTTGACAGGTGGCTTGCTGAGGGTGGCAAAAACTGCCTGCATAGGCTCAAGCTGTCCGTTGAGTATCCCTCAGTTGTCAGGGGTATTTTGCAGGGGTTGGTTTCCGTTTTGGTTCTGCAACAGCATGGGAGGAACCTTTATTACAAGTGTTGCTGTTTGTCTGTGGCTCTGATGTAGACCACCCCATCTCCGGTGATATATATGAGTTATTCATACACTGTCAAAGCTTTGCTTCTGTGTTCAGTTCTTTCCAAGCCTACTCCAAAAGAAGGGGTTTCTATCAGAAGTTCAGGTTGAGGGAGGGTTGGGAGGAGAGTGAAGGTGCAAAGTTGTGTTAAGGGATTGAAAATGTGGCAGTTTTATATTGTTGATGTAACAGTGTTGTCTGAAGCTCAGCTTTCAGAGGCATGAGTATGTGTTTCAATGCATTTTTTATTGTGATGTTTACATCTTGTTATTCATGTTAGAGACTAAAATGTGTATTTCCCCCCCCCCCCCCTCCCCCCCCCCCCCCATAAATGTGAAATTGGGGCAGGGAACTTAAAATGATAGCGAGACGAGGTGTTGTTATTTTTACACTGGCATGAAATTTTTCTCGCATGAACGGTTGCAGCTGAAGACCAGTTAATGCGTGAATTTGCTTCATGTGGAAGTATGCCAAGTGCTTGGAATAAGGGTTTGAGATGGAAAAAGTATATTATTCCTTGTAGTTTCACAACCTTCTCATAGCTACAGCTTTCAGCATGCCTGCCTGTCTGTTTTTATTGCTGTGTATGCTGCTGGGAATGCAGCGTGCGGAGGAGAGGAGGGAATTTTCCTGTGAATACCTCAGCACCTGTCTCGTCATCAGAAGCTCACTGCAGTCCTAATGCAGGTGTCCCTGCAGCAGAGACTTGGCTGGTGCCAGTCGTGGGAACAGTGTTATGCCATTTCACCAGCACGTTACTCCTCTAGCCTCCATCCTCCTCTCCCCCTTTTAATTTTTGTAGCAGCAGCAAGAGAAATGGAGTGTACAGTTAAAGGAATAAAATGAAAGAAGATACTGTTGAGATGTTCCAGCTGCCGGACTTCAGATTTGTGCTGAACGAGGCATTTTGGTTTGGGGAGGGTCAGTGTACGTTGGGAAGACAAAGGATCTGATTGTGTATCCCAGATAAGTGGGAGCGATCCTCACTGTGCAGGGAAGAGGTGGTGCTGTCAGACGGTGTCTGTGGTGACAGTACTGCTGTAGTAGCAGGGTAGGGCAAGTGAGAATCACACAGCTTCTTCCTCTTAGAAAACAGATTTGAGGAAAACACACAAAATCTGCAAGGCTGAAATGAAGTGGGCACTTGATCATCTGCTGCACTTGGCTTCCATGTCTGCTTTCCCTTGCAGTGACCAGGGAGCTGATCTTTAAAGAAAATGGTGTCTTGTGTAAGGAGCCAGGAAACCATCACTTTCACTTCAGGGCTATGTCATCCAAGTGGGATGTTGGTGAGGTTTTGACCCACAGAAATGACAGACACTGCCAGAGACTTGGCTTCAGTAAAGCGTTGGATGGAATTTTTTCTATAATGCATTATTAATGCTGTGAAGATCTGCATCTTAAAATGCCTTGAAACCTGTGTTACTAAGTGGTAGTTTCACCTGAAAGCATGTAGGTGAAAAGGCAGGACCCTATACTTTGCCTCAATAGTTAGTTTGCGAAAGTCAAAATCCATTCCCACTGTTGTATTTGAAGACATGTGTAAGTTAATGTGTAAGAGTATTTTTTTCCAGTAAGCAGTCCTGAAACTGAGATGGGCTCATGTATTTTGAAAGCATCAGCAGTGATATTCTGAAGGCTAAAAGGTAGCAGGGCGAGGGAGAGCAGACATGAAGTTCTTGCTGTAGTATGGGGTATTATACCTTGTAATTTGCAGAGGTTTTGGGTTGCCTATTTAAATGTTGTGTTTTAGATCCCAAAGTGAAAAAATGGTGCTTGAAATACTTGGCCCAGTTTGCCACATTGCAAATCACCATTGCTTTGTTTTGATTCACTCTTGTCTGAAAAATCCCTTGATGTGCATCAAATGGTTAGATATAAGGCATGAAAAAGACCTAGAAGTGTCTTGCAAAGTGAATTTAGCTAGTTATTAGTCAGAGCTGGACTTTGTTCTTGCACTGGGAATGGGGGTTTATTTCCTCTTGTGTGTTCCGCTTGCAAGGTAATAGTATAAACATGGCTATTTCTGTGTGAAACAGACTTCAAGTGCATTCCTGAAGTGAACAGTGGAAAATATGCTGTCAAGAAATGCTCTGTAATGTATGAAGTGTAGTTAGATAGATTAATTGTTTTCGGTGCAGTGTCTTGGAGGTGTGAGAGCTAAAATTGTTCTGGAGAGAAAGCTGAGATTGTCTTGGACAGGAGTTGCTGGCGCACCAGGAAAAGCAGTGTGGCTGTAGGTCAGGCATTAGGAGTTCCTTATGGAAATCAGGATTAAAATTGCTCACTGTAAGGGAGTCATTTTTAGCTGAGTAAGGAAAGAATCTGAAACTTCCTTGCTCTTTAAGCAGGGAAGTGGGGCTGAGGTCAGCATAGTAGGACTAAAGGTTATTAACTGACCTGGTCATAGTTGTGGTTTTGGTCTGAAGATGGCTTTGCAACACCAAACAGAGTTGAAAATTCTTTCTAAATATAATGTTGTCTTTTAAAACATTTTGCTGCTCTCCAAAAATTCTGGAGCTGGGAAAAATCAACTGTTACAGTGCTTGCTAATTGGCAGTAAGTGCCTCACAAAGAATTGATCCAAAAGGAGCATCTGGTAAGATTTATTTTAGGGGATGCAGTTTGCTACCTGGCAATAGCTACTGGCTGTTCCTTGTCCTTAAGATTCTTGGGAAAGGCTTTGCTCTGGTCCTTGTAGGAATCATTTGGCACCCTCTGGGTGTCAAACACCAAAGGCCCAAATGCCAAGTTAAAAACTTAGCAAATTCTAAATTGTGTTCAGTGCCTACTATATGGTAAAAGTCATAGGACTCATCTGAGAAAAGCTGAGACACAGTTGTTTTGGATTTTAAGACTGGAAATTAGGTACCAGCCCCAAAAATAGGGAAAAAACCTGCAGAGAAAACATTTTTTTCATGAAAGGTGTGATTTTTGTGTCTTTTAATACTTGTCTGAGCTAGTGTGGTTCATCCAAATCCAGTTTCAGATGCTGCTGTTTTATATTATGGTTCTTAAAAACACTGAAGCTTGAAAAATAAATCCTGTTAATGTTGATGAGCCCGACTTGCTATTTCACAGCCGTGGAGAGCTGTTGTGTGCAGCCTGGCTGCCAGACACTTCACTGCAGTGCACTGCTTCCTTGGTACTGCGTAAAGAACTCTTCACTAATGCTTTGAGCATGTCCTTGAGAGACAGAGATATCGTGCTGTCTTATTATAAATGGCTAAAATGCAACTCGGAACTTGCATTGCTTCCAATGAGATGTCACTGGATGTTTGGCCAAAGGTGCCAATCAGGTTCTTCTGAGCAGTGTTTGGGCTGGGTAATGACGCTGAGTGCCCAAATGTCCCATTTAGGCGACTGGTTGCTGCTCTGCCTCCACAAGGCACATGACAGACATGATTTTAGTTTTTATAGTTCAGGCAGAGTGCTTGCTCTGGCTAAATGCTGGAAACCAAGAGCACATCAACACTGGGTGCATGCAGGAGGGCCTGAAGGAGAAGGAGCAGGGGATGGGATTAGCAAAATGGGCTCTTGGAATCAGGCAGGGAACCTGAGATGGGAAGGATAAAATTACTTTTTACAGCCTTTTCTTAATGCTTCTGGGTTCTCCTTATAGCAAAGATGTCATTTAGGAAAACTGTGAATCAGTGATAACCGAATGCTAGAGATGCTCTGTAAATGAGCAGAGCCATGCACTGATTAGATGGATAAATAACGGGCTTGTGGCATTTGCGGTGAGGGTGGTGGGTGCTGGAAACCAAGGCTTTTCTGCCTTGTTCGTAAAGCAAGTTTTTAAGAGTTGTTTTTATTCTGATAGAGTTCAGCTGATTATAAAGCTCTCAGGTAATGGTACTGGTGACAGGTTCTTCTGCTGGGAGTAAGGTTAGAGTTGCTGTCGTTTTAAGCTTGCGATGTTAAAATGAGTATACAGTGCCTAAATTGGTATTTAAGAGACTTGCCTAGCTTGATACCTTAGTTGATGGTGTGGTTCTAGAGGAGCTTGGTGTTGGGTACTGCATTTCTTCCTCCTAAGTGGAGATGATGTGAAGAGACAGTTGTTTTTAGGTGGGATGTATCTTCCCTTCTCCCACCCTCCCTGGCTGGAGTGAAATCAGGAAGATGCTAATCCATGTTTAGCCTTAAAAGTAGTAAATTTGAAATCAGCAGATAACCCAAAGCTTTTCTTCAAGTCCTTAATGCATGAGTGTTGTTTCTCTGGGATTTGGTTGTTTGTTTGGAGTTTTTTTTATGTGTGTGTAGTTACTTGTTTTTTTGTTGTGTCTTCTTATTGTGAGGTAAACTCTCAGGGGAAGTTGATTCTTTGACCTTAGTTTACATCTGTGTGAGATGATGTGGAGGCTTCTGTATGTATGGACTTGGGCCCACAGTGGGATCTGTGCTGACGGCAGTTTTATGTGCGGGTGGCTTGATGGAGAGAGATGGATGAAGTCAGAGGTAGCATCAAGAGCTGAATTCTGTCTCTGTTTGATTCAGCATTATGTGGTGGCAAGAGCCACGCCAGTTGGGGCAACTCAGGTGTGCTTTGTCTTCTGTCCTAACCTGGCATTTGTTCAAATGCATGTTCAGTATTTGGTGTTTGGCAGTAAAAGCAAAATTACTGACATCTTACAGGGCTGTCTTCAGGGTGTACAGACATGAGTCCTGTTTGAGAGCAGCCAGAACTTGGGAATTTTGTTCTCCTGGCATCTTTTTGACAGTAGAAGCATCAAATATACTAAAAATTGTTTTGAGCAAAGTAAACCTAGGCAAGGACAGAACATGAGACTCTTACTGCAGGATGACAGAGTAGGAGAAATCTTGTAAAAGGACTTATGTTGGGGCCTGTCTGAACAATTGGTTTATGTCAGAGTATTGTTGGATTGGAGGAATACTGACGGAGAATGCAGATGAAATATTCTGATATGTAAGGTGGAGCATTTGTATGCTATTCTACACTTTTTTTTAGTTAAGGGAGATAAAATATATCTGAAGCCCTTTAAAGGAAATGTCTGTTTACTTGACCTGGTACATGGAAATGCTTTGTCTTCGTTTGTAGCTTCTGTGGAGAAGGCAGGATTTTCTGAGAAACAGAAGTAGAGTTTTCTCTTCTACCAAAATATGGTTTTATTCCCTGCTTTGATACACTGTTGTCTTTATCACTATCCCTGTATGGTACTTGGTGTTGTCTAGAAAAACTGAAAAGACAAGACTGTACATCTAATGAAACTTTGAAGGTAAATAACAATTTTGAAACTGCAGAGGAGATGAGAAGTGCTGCAGGCTGAAGGTGAATCTCTTCTACCTAGCAATAGGAAAGATTTTTACTCTGTATTTAATATTAAAAAATAGTCTAAATTAACTTATTTTTCCAATAAGTCAATTTATTGATATTGTTCTAAATGTTTTCGGTGACAGCACATAATATAAACATTCCCAAAACTTAATTGTGAGAGTGTTTTCTCCTGGTCCCTTGTGGGTGTCTCAGTGCTGTGTTGTTTGTGGGTGGATTTCTGCTTCTCCCTGTTCTCCTTGAGTTGTTTATTTAATCACACCATGCACATATTCGTAGCTGGAAGGAAGATGGGAGGATTTTTCCATTTGAAACTTAAATTGCATGAAAGACCTAATTTTGGGGAGAGGATATGTGTGGGGGAGAGTAGCTTTCCTATTTTGACTTTTTTCTTAGCAAATATTTCATAGTGTTAGGAAGAACCACAACCAGCTGTTCATTATTTCACTTGGAGGAGATTTTTTCAGTTAATCTGAGCAGTTGGGATTTTGCATGAGTTGGGTGAGCCAAGAATCCTTGCGACGACTTCGGAGTTTGCCTTTCCGGTGGTGAAATCTGTTGCTTGGCTCCTGAACAGCCCAGCAGTTCCTCTGTCTTGCCGCAGCAGGCTGTCCTCTGGAAGAAGACAAATGGCAAGTCCTCAGATGAACCAAAACAGGCCTAAAATAGTGTTGTAGGTGCAGAGAGCGGTGATGGGCGAAGGGCCCTGGCAAGGCAGGAGTAAACTGTTTCTTAGGACTGGGAAGGAAACTAGGAGTTGTCTTCACCAGTTTGCCAAACTGGAGAGAGCAGCCTGTGCGAGTATCACTTGGAAAAAAACACTGCTGAGGAGTGACAGGCAGTGCTGCTGGACTGTCCCACTCTTGGCATCGGAGCCACTTTGATCTGAAGTCGGAAGTCCTTCCTTTCAGCTTGATGTTCCCAGATTTGGTGGAGGAGCAGGACAGAGAGGCTGCAAAAGAGCAGAGGGAGGCTTTAGAGGTGCCCTTGAGATGTACGTTTGTGTATTGGCAAGAGCTGACCAGAGGTTGTGTTTCTCACTGGTGGCGTTGATGGGATAAAATGAAGAAATTTGGGAAGTAGTTCTCAGCCTGCCTTCCTTAGCAAACAAGGCATTTAGGCTGAAGCTGAATGTGTCCTAGAAGTGTTGAGCGGGAGACAGGCGGCACAAGGCAAAAGTTGTGTGAGCTCTCCACTTGTGACAAGAGAATGAATGGGAGGCTGGAGGGACCTTCCAGGAGTCCTTAGATGAACTGCTTGCTCTTCTGGTTTATCTGCCCACATAGATGGATTCTTGGGGAATTTATCTACAGGAATCTAAACTTGTGATGCTCATGGGACTACTTTGAAACTTTGGAGACACAAATGGAGCTTAAGAATAAAAAAATTTTCTGTCTTAATGAGATATTCCATGTGGAAATAGATACAGACAGTGGCTGCTTTTGTCTGGAGGTGACTGCAGTTTTTAATTGTTGTAGGGGTGGCTGGCACATGTGGTTTGTCTGTTGGGCAGACTAACATTTCAATTGATTCTGATTTTGGATTGGGATTGGAGTTTGGATTTTGGAAGCTGTTGAGCTTTGTAGGGGGATGCTTGACTTGGTCTTTATAATTTGATTATTGTTTTGGTGACTAGTTCAGAGGCTGTGGAGTGAGTTCATGGAATTCTCTGAGAAGTGTCTTCTCTAAACTACTTGCCCCAGTCATCCTCTAGCAGGCAGGATAACACAAATGGGTATTAGGGCTTTCCTCTCTAATACACTCATCTCTTCCCTAATTTCTACATATTTCACAGCAAAAGCAAATGGACAGCACAGGAAAGTAGGGTCTACAGAAGAACTTGGATAACTCAGCATCTGTTTTCTAAAAAAGGCAGATACACAGTTGCACATTCTATAGATATAGTTTAAAATAAGTGTTTTCTTGAGAAAGATTCAGTGTCATGAAGTCGTTCTGTAGTGGTGTTGATACTATGTGGAAGGTGTTGCTTGTCCTTTTGGTTGTTTTCTTTGGATGTTGGATTAGGAGACATCAGACCCAGAGTGAGATACCTGGGGCCAACAAAGTACTTTAAAATACAATGTTTGAATAATAACTGCAGCTGTAGGTTTTTTGTGTTTTAAGTCTATTTTGGTCAGTTATATCATTCTTAAACCAGGTCTGTTACTTTTCAGGTGGAATCATTTATCTTGGATCAGGATGATCTCGAAAACCCTATGTTGGAAACAGCTTCTAAATTGCTACTGTCAAGTACTGCTGATGGTGCTGACCTGAGAACAGTAGATCCCGAAACCCAGGCAAGATTAGAAGCTTTACTTGAAGCTGCGGGTAAGTCCTCATGTCCCATATGGGTTTAACCCCGAAGCCCTTACAAGAGTCCATACTGGAATCACTTGCATAAGGCTAATCCATAGGAGCATGATACAACTGCAAAATGTACAGCGAGGTGGACTCGGCAAGGGCGCCACGGAAGAGAAAAAAGTTTATTTTAGACTATTTCAAGATTTGGAAAATCAGAATTTCATGTGAAGATTCAAATCACATTTCTTTGATGTTGATGTTCTAAAAGCTTGAGTCAAAATTGACGCCGGTCATTGGCTTGTGCCATTATGTCAAACCCTAAATCGCTAAATACGCTTTATTTTGTAACAGTTGCTGTATGAAAAGCTTTAATAGTTGCTTGTATTAAGTGGTTTCAGTAGCTGAAAACTGGTTTCTTCTGTGGGTTGGAGGGTTTCAGTCAAGTGGAGCTTTTAAATTTGTGTTGTAAAACAGTTAAACCCATCGTTTGGGAAACTGCAGCTGATTGTACTTGGAATGTTTCTGCCGACAGATCTCATAGGCTCAATTTCAACTTGTCTGTTCTCTCCTTTCCTGGCACTTGTCCCTGTTGGTTGTGAATTGGAATGGCAGGAATAGGGAAGCTGTCGACAGCGGATGGGAAAGCCTTTGCGGATCCCGAGGTGCTCCGCAGGCTGACCTCCTCGGTCAGCTGCGCGTTGGATGAAGCTGCCGCTGCGCTGACCCGGATGAGAGCGGAGAGCACAGCGAATGCAGGGCAGACGGACAAGTAAGCCAGCTTTTATCCTGGACTTTTTCAGCCCTTTGCTACTTTTAGAAGCAGTTTTCCTGTTCTATCACTTGCGCTTACGGGATGATGAAACACTTACTCAAGTGGAATTGGTGCCAAGTTATCACCTGTGCTTCTCCTGTTTAAATAATTGTGGACTGGCAGGTCTTGCAGTAGAGCATGAAGCAATTAATGCTGCTTAGAATTCTGGAATGACGCTCCAGGTAGTTTATCGTGACCAACTATAGAAACATTTCTAAGCTCTTCGGTAGTATGGGCGTTAGAACTGTTCCAAAGAGTTGCAAATCCCAAAATGGGTCCGTCAGTGACAGCATGAAACAAGATTTCAGATCAAAAAAAATCTTTTGGGGAATTTCAGAGTGCCTTTTTAATTGAGGAAGGGAAACAACCTTGAGGGATTGATTGGAGCTCCGTGGTGGTCAGTGTCACACAGGACCCTGGAGAGAGCCTCAGCCAGGGAGTTGCTACTCTTGTACTGGACTTCGTGGTTTTATATGTGGGATTTTGTCTTACTGGGGTATTCAGGAGGGAAAGAAGAAGAAGGTTTCTTTCCAGGCTGTCATTAGGCTTCAGTGCAGCGGAAACGGTGTTAGTAGCACAATCAAGTGCTGCTGTGCTCGTTGGAAGTTTGTTCCTTCTGTCTGGAATAAGTCCTGTTCTCTTGCTGTGGGAACAGGACACATGAAGAGCAGAATAATTTTGGGTTATGTCTGCTTCTGGTCTGTGTGCATCCCATCTTTTACCCAGCACCTCTTTCTTGGGAATGGTGGTGGTTGCCAAACTTGTTACAGGGACAGAGGATCTTGGAAATTTAAAAAAAAAAAGGCCAATGTGTAGTGAAGAGACATATTTGAGAACTGATTCTCCGTGTGTTAAAATCGTGTCTGGTTACAAGATCCTGGTATTTTCAGCACAGGAGAGAGGGGAAGTGGTTAAGTTTCTTATAGAAGGAGAGTGATGTGGGTGATTTGTTTTAGTTTAATTAACAGTTACAGTGCTGAACAAATAAAGTTTTCTAAAGACTAACAGGTGGTTTCCGTGTCCTCTGGTCCTGCACATGTTTCTCATGTAAACTTCTGTTAAAAATTAATAGCAGGAGTGGATATGGACACAATTTTCAGCCAAGTTAGCTGGGAAACCTCAAGTGTAAAACTGGCACTTCTTTAATTAGCAGTTGGCACGTTTTTAGCTCGTGTTTCCTTTTTTGCTGACTGCGTCCTCATGGCACGCTGGAGTTCAGGCATAGTCCGTTTCCACTTTCAATGCTTTCTCCCTTGTTAGCCGCAGCTTGGCCGAGGCTTGTTCCGAAGGAGATGTGAATGCTGTGCGGAAGTTGCTCATTGAAGGCCGGAGTGTGAATGAGCACACAGAAGAAGGGGAAAGCCTCCTTTGTTTGGCCTGCTCAGCAGGATATTATGAGCTTGCACAGGTTGGTTTCCTGGCTGTTTGTACTATGTGTGTGTTGTACAAAAAGAAGTGTTAAATCAATATATTACCATCTTGTGCACCTGGAAGGGGGTGTTAAAGTAGTGGGAAATGGCAGTTCACTGACAAACGAGTCTCACACATACACTGAATGTTGCTAATGCATTCTTGGTGCTTATTTTCTGCAAGGGTTGCTCACACAACACTGAAGGTGGGGGTTTGCAGTGCAGAGGCAGAGTTTGTGTTCGCTCCACTTTTGTTGTTGATCACTGTCTCTTGGCAGGTTCTCTTGGCAATGCATGCCAATGTGGAGGACCGGGGAATCAAAGGAGACATCACACCTCTTATGGCTGCTGCCAATGGCGGGCATGTCAAAATTGTCAAGCTGCTGCTAGCTCACGGTGCTGATGTGAACGCACAGTCATCCACAGGTAAAGAGGGTGTTGGGAATGACTGGAGAGCTGCGATTTGTGGTGTGCAGGGAATTTGGCGTGGAAGTTTGGGAGCAATGGCTCTCAGCCCAGCAAGGCAGAATGCTTCCTTGTGGTTTTGCCATTTAAATTCTCTTTTCTAAGTGAAACTCTGAAATATTGTTGGATGAAGATAAAATATTATGGAGACATACAAAGGTGCATAAGGTCAGTTAGTAGCTGGAAGGTGTCTGAGTACGTAGGATTTGTTGTCACATTTTAAGCACAGTTTGGTAAGTTTGTGTGTACATGGAAAAGTTATTTGGTGGCAGGTCTAGGAAACCAAGGGGAAAACAGGAAACGTGAGAAGATGCACCACCCTCCCCCACCCAAGGTAATTTGCTAGCTGTTTGTGTTGAAGTGACCAGATTGGAAAATCTCAGGTTTTGTAGCCTGGAAGCGGAGAGCTGGTGCGTAGTCAGAAGTAACTAATGAATGGAGAGCTGACCCTGAGTGAGGAGGAGAGGGGGATACCAGAAGACACCTTATCTATTTTTTTTAGTATTTTTTTCAGTGAAGTAGTTCTCTCAGTAGCAATGTGGCCTTGACCTTTAACTTTTTTCATGGTGTCTTTCATAAAGGCAGATTCTTTGACTGTTGTGTGCAGATCCTTTTTTTTTTTTTTGTACTTTTTCCGCTGAAGTTGTTTTCATCTCCTTGTAAAGACTATGAACATTTTGGAACCAGCCCCTTGGAGGTGTTTAAGACTTGATTTAGAAGCAGCAGTTCATTCTGCTCCTGGTTTTGAGCCTTCATTCTTACAGCATTGTGTACTCCTGCTGATTAACAGGAAAACGGATGGGGCTTTGTGGTGGAAGCTGGGCTAGAAATAGGAAGAGAGGTGCATCAGTACAGGCACAAGGAGATCCTCGGTCTGTCAGCACCGAGCTGCTTGGTGCCATTACTTATTTCCCCCTCCCTGTAGTTCTTCATCTGTAGCCTGAAAAACCCTGTTCCATCAGGTATCTGGGTAAAAGGGATGGGATGGAGCATCAGGTGAAGTTCTGGGTGAAGAAACACCATCACATTCTGTTGCCAACCCTTGTTCTCTCTGGCTTTAGGCAACACAGCCCTGACCTACGCCTGTGCTGGGGGCTATGTGGATGTTGTGAAGGTGCTGCTGGAGTCGGGCGCGAGCATCGAGGACCACAATGAGAACGGTCACACGCCGCTGATGGAAGCTGGGAGTGCTGGCCATGTGGAAGTGGCCAGGGTGCTGCTGGAAAACGGAGCGGGCATCAATACGCATTCCAATGAATTCAAGGAGAGCGCGCTGACGCTGGCTTGCTACAAAGGTACGGTAACAAGTGTGGAAGAGTGTCAGGGCTGAAGAGTCGCTTCGAACATGGATTCGTTCAGCCTTGCTGCCCACGACCAGGGGAGTTTAAAGGCTGTGAATAGACACTGTGGTGCTCTTATCCTGGCTGTGTGTAAAATGATCTGTGTGCAGAGTCTGAGTATCAAGATCTGAACCTTTGGTCTGAGTTATGATGCGTTAGAAGATGCTCTGTTAAGCAAATCAAGAGACAAGGAACTAATGTGTTATATCACACAATAAGTAAACTAAACTTTCTGTATTACAGCTGTATTATACAGGGTACCTCTGCTTAAGTACAGAAATTATTTCATTTTAAAGGACTTGGTACTCGCAAGTCGTGGAAAATTTAGGACCTTGCCTTTTAGGTGTCAGTGCTGAGGGCAACAGGCCTTTGTTGCCTTCCTTAGAGCATTAGGCAGCAAACTTGCAGCACCCAAGAAAGGGATGAAGGTGTTTAATTAAGTGGCGAAATATGTTCCTACAGCCCAGCAGCTGCTGTTATAGTCACTTAGAACATGTTTTGTTAGGCCCTTGCCATCGTGGAGTAGTTGATGTTGGTAGCAGAGGTACTTGTGTAGCACCTTTATAGAAGTTGGTTGTAATCTTTCATTTATATTTTTTATCAACTACATTGATAAGTTGCTGTGCACATAGATGGCAGAGATACAAACATACCTTTCCAGAGTGGATTTTTTTTGTTGTAACGTGGACATCCATGGCCTTCATTATGTACTTTAGATCCTTTCTATGAGTGTTGAAATGCACTTTCTCAAGCGGTTTCTCTCTATTGACTGTTTTCTCCACACAGGCCATCTGGAAATGGTGAGGTTTCTGCTGGAAGCTGGTGCAGACCAGGAGCACAAGACAGATGAGATGCACACTGCTCTCATGGAGGCATGCATGGTAAGAGTCGTACGGCTTGAGCAGTGGGGTGTGTGGGCTCTCTTTCCGTCCCGAAGATGGAGAAAGTGATTCCTTTTAGTCTCCTTCTGGTACGGACTCTAACTGTGATGTTCTCTTGTCTACTTGATGGGAAGTTAGTGATGGGAAAATACTTCATATAGGAATTCAGAGATTAGATAACTTCAAGTGGGAAGATTCTCAGTATTTGTTGAAATGCTTTTAACATTTCTAATGTGCTAAACACGGGCAATGAATATGATCATAACCTGGCTTTTGGAGGCATTTAACAAACCTTGATTATGATAAAGGAATTTGTAAGCAGGTGGTTATGTATGTAACGTGTTTCAGTATAGTTCACACAACCATGCACTTGAAAACACAGGATCAGAAGCTGTTTGGGAAGCAAGTAGGAAATGAAAGGGGCAATTGTTAATTCTTACTAGTGAGGGTACTTAGATGTTGCTGCTTTGTCCATCTGAGGTGGTTGTGTTCATCTGAATACAAAACTTAAATTGTTGAATTGAGAATTAATTTCTTAAATTTCCTTTTTATCCTTGTCTCCAAATAGATTCCTCGTGTGTTGAGATTTTCATGGCATTAGCCTTGTGTAATGTCACACTGTGAACCCGTGGCTATAGAGGAGGGCAGTAAATCCCTATTTAGTCTGCCCTTTGCTGAAACAACTGTAATGGTTCTAAAATCAGCCAGTTATGTCTGTTCAAGGAAGTTAATGGTTTCAGATAGGGGAATGATTAACAGAAGCCATTATACTTCTTAGAAGTTGTTGGAAAGAAAGTCACGTAGATAAACAGAACTCGAGCTGTCCTTTATCTCACCCTGCAATCTTACTAGAGCAGCCACATGAATATCCTTGGGAATGGCCTTGCAGCCAGTTCCTGGGAGCTGGTGGTAAAATTACCTTGTTTGATGTTGCAGTTGCCTTCTCATCAGGATATTTTTGTGGTGGAGCTGTGGATCAAGCCTTCCTTTCCTTGCCATTCTCTTAACCGCCCTTTTAACTCCTCTGATAGACTTAACAAAATTCCATTGGACCCACAGAGATGTTAAGGCTTAATTTTTGTTAAGAATTACTGAGCACTAGGAAAAAATTCTTCTCCCTTATTTCTGCAGGAAGCTGTTCCTAGGGAGGCAGTTCCAGGCTGGTGCTCCGAGCTGGCAGATAGTTGAGAGTCTCATACCTTCAGCTCTGCTGACGAGAGAAGGAGCAGCTTTCTCTAGCAGTATGCAATGTGCAGTAGCTTGCAGTGTGCAATGAAGCAGAGCAAGGACTTCCATCTCAGCATGTGCTTTGTGCAGAAACAGTTACTGCTCTTCAGTGGCACAAGAAAACTTCCTTCTCTAGAACAGCACTGAATTTGAATGTGTGCTAACAGAACTGTCTGTGTGTGGCACAGCCAGCACAGGTTTAAATCTTGTCCTACAAGGCATTCAGGAAGACTTCTGCCCGAGAGTTTTTTATAGACAGCAGCTAATATTGATTTAATGCAAATGAGGTGTTGGGCAATGGCACTTGCCTTGTGGGAGCAAAGAGCAGGTTGGTCTAGTTGGCGTTTCCTCTCTCTGAAGGACTGATGGCCACAAAGCTTCATCTTTAAAATGCAGTTGGTGCTCTTGTGCAGGTTGCTCAGGTGACTTTTTCTGATCTATTACCAGTTAGAAGGCTTTTCCTGGCTATTGTAGGAGAGCTCAACAGCCCCACCCCGTTGCAAGGTTTATTAAAACATGGATCCAATTCCCTTGTGTGGTGAAGCACCAGCAGTTCTCCTGCAGGCTGCTTGGCCCACATAGGAAGCTTTGAAGCAAACCTTGGTGCTGCGTTGTGCCATCCCCGTCGTGGATCGGAGGTGAGCAGTGAGCTGTCTTGCCAGAGCCTGATGGATGAGGCACCGTCTCTGCATTTCCCTGAGGAAAGATTCTTTATGGAGTCTTGGAGTTTTTCCCTAAAATAGTACTGTCATTTCATGTAAAAGGTGAATATGTCCTAGTTAATGTCCTAGATATTTTTCCGAGAGGAAACCATGTTTTGCTCCCTGGATATCAGAAGAAGGTATGAAACACTTGAGAAAATGAAGCGGAAAAATGTCAGATGCAGTTTGGTATTTTGTCTGGAAAAGAGCTTTTTGGAGTCGTGGTTTCCAGCTTGGCAAGGACGGCTGTGGCTGCGATTTGCTGCCTCTTAGGAATTAATCTGAGATCAAGGTGTACTTACCTCATTCAGTGACAACCTTGGGATAGCCTTGCGTTCCTGGTGAGTGGCTGTTTATTTGCTGCAGCCCTCCGGTGTTTTGTGTGTCAGGTTATGGTTACTCCGAGTTGGAATGGTGGCGATCTTCTCATGGAGAAAACCAGCTTGGAGAGTTTATGCTGTTGTTGGAGCGCGGCGACCAAGCCGGTCTCTGCTTCTGTCTGAACAAAGCAGAATGGAATGGCAGTTGGATGTGTCACTGTCAGGCGTCCAGTGTAAACACAGAGCTGAAAAGCCACTTCAAATAGTTCCTGAATTTATGGCATGCTGGAAATATGACGGAGATCCTATGCTCAAGTGTTTTTAAAGGAAGAAAGCAAACTTAGGAGCTACCTTTTGGCAGAACGGGTTTGACAGCACGATCATGGTATCTGGAAAACCCTGTCAGGATCCTGCCAAAGGAAAGCTGTTGCTCAGGTGGGTGGCTCCTGGGATGTGGAAGGAACGCCTGTCAAACAGTCTCATTTTGGCTTTTCTGTTGGAGGGAGAAAGTAAGTCTTGACTCTGCTGTTAAATTGAGCAGTGAAATGGTTTTGTGGGAGCCATGAGGCAAGCCAGGTCAGCGTGCACAGCTGCTTCTTAAGAAAGGGAGGAAGCAAAAGGATCTCACTATTGTTCTTGTGGAGGAGACAAGCTTCTAAAATAGTGGCGAGCTCCCTCTCAACTTTCTGGGCTTTATTTTGGAGTTCCCCTCCACCCCCAAGTAACTCCAAGTAAGTTGATCCCAAACATCTGAACTTGAGTCTGATACACAGTTGTCCAGCTTGTTACTTACACCATTGACAAAGAGGCCTGATACGAGGTTCATCGTGTTTTAGTTTTAAATGGCACATATTCAGTAAAACATGCTCAGCATTTCTTCAGGTGCCCGTTCAATAGGAGATCTTATCCTTTATCTAAATACTTAGGGAAAGTATTCGGGAGAACTGTACAGCAAGTTTAATTATATTTTTTTGACTCATTTTACTCACTCATTGCTTTTTGTGTCTTTTGAGGGAATTTGAGTCTGTGACAAAGCTGTGGAGAAAAGCAGTTTTTCCATTTGGTCAATCTTTTGATCTTGTTTTTTTTTCATTTCCAGGATGGTCATGTGGAAGTGGCAAGATTACTTCTGGACAGCGGAGCTCAGGTGAACATGCCTGCGGACTCCTTTGAGTCTCCGTTGACTCTGGCAGCCTGCGGCGGGCACGTCGAGCTGGCGGCTTTGTTAATTGAACGTGGGGCTAACTTGGAAGAGGTCAATGATGAAGGTTACACACCACTGATGGAGGCAGCCCGAGAAGGCCACGAGGAGATGGTGGCACTGTTACTTGGGCAAGGTAACTGCTGCGGGGCCTTTTGCCGGCTGGAACTCAGCAGGCAGCTGCATGTGTTGGGGAAAAAAGCACTGAGTTACTGTGATTTTTGTTTTCTTTGGTAATAAGATGCCTTGTGCATCTGGAAGTGGTTTGTCTGCTGATCCTGCCTTCTCTAACTGGTGTTTTGTGTTGTTTGAAGGAGCAAACATCAATGCTCAGACAGAGGAGACGCAAGAAACTGCATTAACTCTGGCTTGCTGCGGAGGGTTTTTGGAGGTGGCCGACTTTCTCATTAAAGCAGGAGCTGACATAGAACTCGGCTGTTCCACACCTTTGATGGAGGCTGCTCAAGAGGGGCATTTGGAGCTGGTTAAATATTTATTAGCTGCAGGTATGGAGTAATTTGGTTAACACTTTTGTAAAGGCTTAATCTAAGAGAAAAATACTTTTTTCGTTATTCATTACATTTTCTTGAGCAGCTTCTTGAAGTTGAATGTGAAGGTCTTTAGAGCCCTAAGTAATTTACTGGTTGGACTCTAATTTAGCTTTTGAAGATTGAGTTGATGTAAACTTGCCTGGAACTAACTTGTAGTTTATGTTTTTATTCCTCTAGAGTACGATCAAGTTATCAGTTTAATAGATGCTGGTTTGGAAGGGGGAAGTTTAATTTGCTGTTTGATCCTGTAAAGATTGTGGAGGCTTGCCTATTTTCTATCATAAAGCTTACAAGGTTTTGTCACTACTGTTTCAGGGGCTAATGTGCACGCAACAACAGCAACAGGTGACACGGCGCTGACATACGCCTGCGAAAATGGCCACACCGATGTAGCAGATGTCTTACTTCAGGCAGGCGCAGATCTGGTAAGTCATTTACCTTCTTAAAAAAATGTAAGTAGGAAATAAAATTATCAACATGTCATACTCTTTTTGTTTGTTTCTGTGTTCGCTGCTGAAAACTTACACGTTCTTTAATGTATTTTAGGCTGTTAAATTACCCTAAAGTGCTGAGGTCAGTTGCAGTTTTCTGGTGATTGATGTCTAAAGCATTTCTAAGCCATTCAAGGTTGCCTGGACAGGAAAATAGGGGATTTCGTTCTTTTGTCATGGTATTCAGCTTCAAATTGCTGAGCTGATTCTGGGTTAGTCCATGTACCTGCAAATCTGTCCCATTCCTTATGCATCGGATAGTTGACAGTGTGTTTGGTGTACTGTAATGGAATTAAGATGATGGAGGTAAACTGATTTTTACTTTTCAGTAGGCTTGTACACCAGTGTGTTATCAAAAAGTGAAGTTAAACATGTCAGAAGATGTCCTGTTTAACTAAAATCCCCACCATGTGCCTGAGTGCTTCTTGTCCAGGAGTCACACCTGTGCTGAGATAGGTGGTGAATGGTTCATCTGCCTTCAAGATACCCTCAGTTCAGATGTTAGCTAAATATTTATGTCTAAGTTTGTGAAACACTAAAGAGGGGTGTTCCATGTCTAGTACCTTTCCATTGAAAAACTGAGAAGGCCGGCTTGCCTCCTTTCACATGCTACTTTGGATTTTGAAGCCTTTCTTTATCTGCTCTAGGAGCATGAATCAGAAGGTGGAAGAACCCCTCTCATGAAAGCTGCCAGGGCAGGTCATGTTTGCACTGTTCAGTTCTTGATTAGCAAAGGTAAGAGTGTGGGAAGGTTTGGGTTTTTTTGACATTAGAAACACTTCAAGTTAAGAACATGTCAGAACTAGTGTAACTTCCTTGGATTTGTTTTAAATATCCTAACTCAAGTAGGCACTTGATTCTCCAGCTAGGCATGTAATGATTACCTGTGGTTTCTGCTGAGATTAGTGGAACTGCAACTAGTTGTGAAAACAGTGTATTTCAGTCTTTAATTCCTAGTAAAAGCAGCAGTAGTAGGGATCACTGGGGTTTCCATACTCCTGGTGCAGCTTTGGAGCACTGTCTTTGGGAGTTGAACTACAAGCGACTGTTGATTTCCAGGTTTTGACTATAGCTTGCTTGATGTTTTGATGCAAACGTGAAATTTCCATTTTCTCTCTCATGGGCTGATTCTCATGAATTTTTCTTGTCCCTGCCTTGCATGGAGTAGGACATGGAGCGGGATGGAATTTTCCCTGTGTAGATTGCAGAGTAGTTAATTCTGTTACTTTTGATAGAGCTGAACCCATTGAAGTCTGTTTTAGCTGGTGTTTCCCCTTCGGTTTTTGCAGGAGCAAATGTGAACAGGACCACAGCGAACAACGATCACACAGTGTTGTCGCTGGCCTGTGCCGGAGGCCACTTGGCAGTGGTGGAGTTACTGCTCGCTCATGGTGCTGATCCCACACACAGACTCAAGGTTTGTCCCTCGGCTGCCTCATTTTCCTCTAAAACTGAGGATACCCAACTGAATTTTCTCCTTTTGTGTTTTCTGCAACTCATCCAACCTGTCATGATTTAAATGGAGGTTTCCACGAGCAGATGTTCTGCTCATGTACATATTGTTGGAGTTAGTGCAGGTCTCTTGATAATCATGAATATAAAGGCTGCCCTACAGTTGAAAAGTCCTGATTGTGGAAGAGGAAAAAAAATTTTTTAAGTACTATTTTTTTTGTTTGAAAATATTTCATCAAGTCTTTAAGTTTTGATATGAACTTGTGGAGATTGAATATTTACTAGAGCAGAAAGCAGTCATCATAGATACTGTGTTGTGTCTCCCAAAATACTGCAGTGTTGTTTTGAAGATGTCAGTGCTGTTTTGATGATGCTCTTTTCTAACTCTGTGATCTTTCCCTCTTCAGGATGGATCCACTATGCTAATTGAGGCAGCCAAAGGCGGTCACACCAGCGTGGTTTGTTACCTTCTAGATTACCCAAACAACTTGCTTTCTGCTCCTCCACCCGATGCCACTCAGCTGACCCCACCATCCCACGATCTAAACAGGGTAAGATTTCAGGGCTGGTGATCTGCGGGGCTTTTTTGCACTTTCTTACTTGGGAGTTTAAAGGTGAGAGAAGAGTCAGCCATGTCATGTCATAAACTGTCGATGAGCACACTGAAAATTACTTTGAGCTGTAATGGAAATGGGGAATACTTCAGAACATTATGATGTAGTGCTTTCATCATTCTTACTGCTCTCTAAATATTATTGGAAAAAAACACTGAGCGTGGGAAAAAAGAGCAAGTGCAAAGGTCTGCTTAAATGAGACTCTTCAGAATTTGAATTTATAGCCCATTGTGGCTTGTATTTGCTGTACTACGGTATAACACTGTACCATGCTGAGTATAGTTTGGCAAGTAATTTTTAAGCTAAAAAATGCAAAGTATGTGGAGATCACACCATCTCCAGGTGTTAGTTACTGAACTCAGCATATTCAAAACTTTATGAAATGTTCTTAGTCACCGTTAAAGTCTACTTTTCTAACAGATTTTGTTTACCTTCTATTGAATTATAACTCACACAGAGTATGAGAAAAGTAATCTGTTAGTATCCGACGTTTTAGGCTCCTCGAGTACCAGTGCAGGCGCTGCCCATGGTCGTCCCACCCCAGGAGCCTGACAAACCCCCTGCTAATGTCGCCACAACCCTTCCCATCAGAAATAAAGGTCAGTCGTAGTTCTGGAGCTTATTTTCTAAATATCCTTCCTAGGTAGAACATAGAGGCTTGCACTTGTAGCAGGGTAGTTCCTATGAAGAGTGTTTATGGATTCAGTCAAGGAAACTGCAATTTTTTTTTTATTTTATTTTTAAGGGTTTGCTTATCCACCAAGTATCAGTCATCTAACCCTGTAATCATAAAACGTCAAGAAATACGCCTAAGTAAATATGTTAAAATCTCTAGTCTGACGCACTGAACTAATGCAAAATGTCACCCAGAAGTCTATAGAAATTGGATAATGGAAGTTGCAAAACCCATGTTAATCTCCATATCATAGTTGATTTGGTAACTTGTGTTTCCTTAGGGTAGTAGTCTGGGAGTGGGTTTGACTAATTGGATTGAAGGTGGAATTTTTTGTGGAATAAAATCTTTAGTCTGATGTGGCTCAAGTCCTCCTAGGACTTAAATTTGCATCTATTTTGCTCTCGCCATTTTGACAGTGCTTTCTGTACTTAAGAATTCTCTTCAAAAACCAATTTTTATCGAGCAACAGCAGTAGGAAATACAGGCGTGCATGTCCTAAAATTAATCCTGTGTGTACACTTGTATTGTTCTGGAGATACAGCGAGGATGGCTGGAAGAAACTGGGCACCTCCACTGCCTCAGATCCTGAGTTTTGATTTGCCTATCGCCCTTCAAAATTAACCGATTGTTGCTTCTCCACCTGGTATGGCAGAGCATGTCAGCTGTGTTACTGGGGACTTCTGCATAAAAGACCAGTTGGATTAGTCCATCGCTTGTTCTTGCAGGAAGGCTGAAATATTTGCCTTGCCTGGGCAGAGAGCTGAGTTTTGAAACAGGCAAAATCATGTCTACTATGGATAAAACGTAGTGGCTAAAGACACCCTGTTAGATCCTGCTAAATCTAAATGACTATCCTGGGTTCTGGCACTGTTTGTCACCTGAGCAAAGCTGGATACCTGGAGCAAAAGGATGCCTAGTTCTAGAAAGTGTAGCACTTCTTAAAATGTACCAACTTGGTTGCAAAACCGGTGGCCTAGTCCCAGTCCTTGAGATGTTTTTGTATCCCTTGGGCTGCGCTTTCAGGGCTGTAAGCATATGTTTATGTCCCAACACCATACCAGATGCAAAACATCAAGTAAAGAGACAGCATATCCTTGCTTTTTGTTCCCAGTTTTCTTGTAGCAGCACTCGGTAACAGCGGCTCGAGACAATCGCTTCCTTTGGCAAAAGCATAACGATTGCTGGAGTAGATCTGTCACCGTAGCACAGGGATATGTGGGATGCATGTGCAGTAGTGTGTCCTGTTAAATTGCAATCCGACTGCTGGGTACAAATTGGCAGGTGTTCTTGGAGGGCCTTCGGGACACGCTGACCTTCTGTGGGTGCTGCGCCCTGGTGCGTAGCCGGCCACGGAGCGGCCCAGCAGTAGCTCTGTAATGAGGATGCCATTCGTATGCACTTCCATTGGTTCTGAGGGGGTTTCTTTTTCACACAGCTGCTTCTAAACAAAAGTCCAGCAGTCATTTGCCAACAAACAACCAGGATGTACAGGGTTACATCACCAATCAGTCTCCAGAGAGCATTGTAGAAGAGGCTCAGGGCAAGTTGACAGAGCTGGAGCAGAGGATAAAAGAAGCCATAGAGAAGAACGCTCAGCTGCAGTCCCTGGAATTGGCACACGCTGACCAGCTCACCAAAGAGAAGATTGAGGAGCTGAACAAAACGAGAGAGGAACAAATTCAGAAGAAACAAAAGATTTTGGAGGAACTGCAGAAAGTGGAGCGAGAGTTACAGCTGAAAACTCAGCAGCAGCTAAAAAAGCAATATCTAGAGGTAAAAGCGCAAAGAATTCAGCTCCAGCAGCAGCAGCAGCAACAGTCTTGCCAGCATCTGGGACTACTGACTCCCGTTGGGGTAGGAGAACAACTCTCAGAGGGAGACTATGCACGATTGCAGCAAGTGGACCCCATCTTGCTTAAAGATGACCCTCAGCAAGCTGCTGCGCAGACGGGTTTTGCACCAATTCAGCCTCTGGCCGTGCCACAAGCTTTGCCTCTGGCAGCAGGTTCCTTACCTCCGGGGTCCATCGCAAATCTTACAGAACTGCAAGGTGTTATAGTTGGACAGCCAGTGCTGGGCCAAGCACAACTAGCAGGGCTGGGGCAAGGAATACTGACAGAAACACAGCAAGGGTTAATGGTAGCCAGCCCTGCTCAGACGCTCAATGACACGCTGGATGACATCATGGCAGGTGGGTTTATATTGTTATGAGCAGGTATAATATTTGCTTGACCAGTTGAGGGTATGTCCACTTCTTTTTATGTGTGTGTGTGTGTGTTTGTGTATTCCCACGAGCTCTACAGCAAGTACCACTCGCCCTCTGATCCCTGTCTTGAGGAGCTGGGAAAACTAGCTTTAACTTTTCAATTCGCAGGGTGAGCTAACAGGTGCCTGTTGGTCGGGTTGGTATGGTGGAGTGGCATTTTTAACTGTTCATAGTTTGGGGAGGGATGCATTGGAGTTCATGTGTTAGTTGTATTTTGGCCTGATTGTAGCTCAGGAGTAGCACCATGATGATACTGGGTAGTGCTTTGGAGTAGCTGAGAGCTGACTGCAGTAGGCTGAGCAACCGCAGCACCCCAACAAGCCTATAATGTGTGAGGGACCTGTGGGTTTATCTTCAGAATAAGAGCTGCTCTGGTTGGCCTTCTGTAGTCTACTTATTGGAAGCTTTTACTTCTGCTTGGAAAAAAAAAAAGGTGATAATCCTATGACTTTTTGAAACATCTACTCATAAAAATGGCTGCCAACAAAAAACATGTTTAGCCTTTCCAAATTCTTGTCATTGCTTCGGAGAATTCTTTACCCAGTGACATGAATGCTCTGAGGCCTTAAGCAGTGAAATAAAAGAACGAAGCAGGTTTTAAATGTGAGTTGTCACTTGTTTCAGTTTACACCTCACTCAGTTGTGCTTCATCCCCTTTCCATGCTAAAGCAGTCATTGAAATACTCCTTAGCTGAACACAGATGAACTGGTAGGACATAGTCTTAAAAAAAGTCACTTGATGAAAAAGTACCAGGATGCTCTTGGTTAAGCTGATGCACTGTCATTTTTACAAGTGCTGTCTATCTGAACAAGTTAGCATGTTAGGATGAGGGAAGTGTGCCAGAGGGCAAGCAGGTCTCCAAGAAGGTGTTAGCCCGGAGCTGGTCCTGTGTGTACTGCAAGAGTTGGAGTACAGGAGTGGTACAGAGTCAGTGGAAGGTATGGTAAATGATTAAAACTACCAGGTGGTGATTTTTTTAAAGTACTTGGAACACCACTTTTGAAATGAGACACCTGATGAGTGACCTGGTGTCCAGGCAAAGCTTCATTAAAGATGACAGAAACTTTCTTGAAATCTCGTGTTAGAGTTGAAGCATAGACCTAAAGATTGGAAGTGGATAAAAAACCAAATGTATGCATGAAAAAGTAGATAAAACAACATATATCATGCACTGGCAGTAAAGATTTCTCTCATGTGGAACTGCTGTGATACAGGACAACATTAATTTAAAAGCTAGGATGATTGCAGTTCTTGGTAACTTATAAAAAATCTGTGCAATGCACTTGAGTTGTGTTTAAATGTAAGTTAAACTTGGGAGTTAGGATGTTTGGGACATGTTTAACTGCACGTCATATCTTGAGAAGGCGCGATTTCAGGTCACCTGCTGCGTAACCAAATGCCTGTGTGTGCCTTTTTGGGCAGTCAGGTATTTCCAGTGTGAATTTAAGTGATTATTTTGGTACTGCTCAGCCTCACTTGTTAGTACGTGTGTGCACACATGCAGTTGGGAAGGAAGTCTGAATTCATTTTCTGTCAAGTGGCTGATTTTAGGGTGTTTTTTTAAGCAAGAACAGACACAGACTTGGGTATAGAACTTCAGTGTCAGCCTTAGTCCGCACATCACAGTTTAATGTGGAGCTGAAATGGCCTCAGTGTAACACAGAACATTTAAGTAGCAGCTAAGTATTTGGTCAGTAACTCCATGTACTGCTTTAAGAGAAGCTTCTAGAGTATTCTTAGGGATCTAAATTCTTATTTCTGAGACTGAGTTTAGTTGCATTGCAGAGCTATGTTTACAGCACCAGTTACAGAAACAAAGCTTCACCTTGACTGTGCAGACTTGGTTTAATGTGCATCTCTGTGCTTAATTAGTTGAAAACAATGAGTAAGTAGTAAGTAATCCTTCATTTTTTTACCTTTGGGCTCCTTTATGATCCTGCTCGAATTGAGGACAAGCGAAAAGCTTGCTCTTGAGCTTCAGATGTTGGGCAAGTTTTTTGCGTGCTGTGAGGTTGAAAAAAGAAATACTTTTTAGGGTTAGTTATGTAAGTCTTGTATGAAAACATCGCATCTGTTAAGTGGTGTGGTAAAGATGTAAAGAGAAAAAAACCACCTTGTTTTTAATATCAAGCTTTTTATAAAGTAGAAACTATTCCAAGTATTATGTCCAGTCACAGAGCTTCACAAAGAACTTCAAGAATCTTGAAGCACTTGATAAAATGCATTCCTGGAAGTTACCTTGTGGGATGAATCGGTTCGAAATGCAGCTGTCTAAATTAATATGTGAGAAAGAGTCTGCCTTGGCAGTAGACTCAATACTGAAAAAAATAACAGTAGAGTGCCAGCATCCCAGGAAAATTAGATTGTGTCCCACTTAGGACTTGAGCAGGAGCTGGTTTTATGTGGGGCTGACCTGCCTTAGAGGCCACTTTGCATACTTTTAACTAATAACCACCAAGACTACAGGTGTGGAATGGTTTTCAGGCTTCATCCGTGGAGCCCTTCTTACACAGCACCAACCCTGTGTTTGTGTTGGAACTCAGAACGTAACTTGGACTGTTCCAGTCCGAGGCATGTTCTGCATCTCAACTGCTCTACAGTGATTTTAATCCTGTGTGGCAGGAACACAGTTTGTAGTAACTGAGGATACTACAGAGAAATTGGGGGCGGAGAAGGAACTGATGCAGAACAAGCCTGTAGAGTTGGCTTGAAACCAGTTGGAAAAAGCTGAGATGCCTCGTACATTTCTTGTATTTTTTTATTCCATCGCTCATCTTGGCTTATTGGTGTGTAACGTGGAACAGTTTTTAGCTGTCTACTGTTGACATTACAGGAGACGAGGAATCAGTGCATAAGGGCAATGCTGTGCCCACGGTCAGACAGCACTTGTGAGACATGTGATGTCCACATGAAGAGAAGTGGGATTGCAAGGGTGAAAGCCAAGGGCGTGTCGCACTGGTGAGGCCAGTGGGCACGGGGAGGAGGTAGCGGCTCTCAGGGTGTCCTCTCTTCATTTAGCTAAGAGAGGGCTGAGGTATGGCCAGAAGGAAATCAAGATAAAGGGCGGCGCTGTTCCAAACATCAGTAAGCACAAAACTGATTGTCTGATACCACAGCAAATGTCCGAGACTGAGACTGGAGTAGTCAGGTGGTGCTTGGCGATGTCTTCCAACCAAGAAGCTTGGTCTCATTTCCCAGCGTGATTATGGTGTGGGCGGTTCTGTACCAAGTCATGCATGTACTAAAATATTCCAATAGTGAACTAACTTTGAAGACTTGGTTATCCCAGGCATGAAATAATGATGTTTCCATGGTGAAGTACAGACTTTAGTTCACTTTGCCACTAGTCCATTAGAGTAGGACAAGGAGCAGAGTGCAAAGATAAATATTCGACTGTCAGTGTGTTTAGCCTGGAGAATCAAGCTAGTTGGTTACTCTTTTCAGTGCTCAAGACTGCTGTGAAAACCTTTTGGGTTATTGAAAACTTTGAATATTTTAGTTTGGGTGCCGTAAAAATTCTGTTCATCACCCATGGCATGTTCATTAGAAATTTGAACTCCACACAGGTGATGTTGAAATAGATATAATCAAACTGATTACCCATAAAAATGAATATTGTGTCCTAGTGAATTGTGCTGTAGGGATATGAACTAAATTTGTGAATTATTGCTGAAGCACACGTCTTTCTTTTTTGGGTTTGTTCGTTTGTTTTGTATTTTTGGGGGGGGGGGCAGGTGGTGATTGGGAGGCTGGGGGTTTTTTTGTTTGATTTTTCCTCCCCTCACTGCAAATATAAAAAGTAGACTTTACCTGAATTGAGACCTTCTTAACTAACTTGATTTTTTTTAGTCTGAGAATTTACTAATGTCTACTCTAATATAGAAGATGCTTCCCAGTCCCCTTTTTGGGACTTGAGCAGGAATTCTTAGAAACTGTTTAAAACACATGCTATTTTTGACTTTATGTCAAAATATTTTGGCATATCTTCAGTATGTTTATTTTAATCCATACCTTGTGTGATTTGTGAGATAAGTTTTCAAAAGGCACTCAAAGATACAGATCAAGGGAGTTTGAGTTCTGAATTCTGACTTACTCTTAAATATAAGGTTAATGATACTTTCTGTGTTAGGAGCTGGGGGTTCTTTGCTTCTGCCGGTGCCATTTCTTAGGTTCTTTGCTGCGATTTTGTGTAGGAAATCCAGAAATTAAATTAGTAATGGATGTAAAACACAGCTGCCTTGCAATGGTGGGAGCACACAACTGGGCCTGTTAGGATACAGGTTTTGTGGCGTTGGTTGGAAAACTGTTTCATTTTGCAGTTTAAAGTGCTTTTGTCAACTGGACAGAAGTGTGTGGGGCTTCACTTTCTCCTTTGCTGTCACACCTGAGAAACAGCTGGAGAAACACTGGAGAAGTGACGGGGAAAAAAACATTGAGTTCTTCTGAGGCAAAGTAGGAAAATGGGTGTTTTCCACAAAGGCTGCTTTAGACTCAAGTTTGCTCCGTATTTCTAAACGTCTCATGTATAGAATGAATTTCAGGGAGTGTGGCAGTCAGTGCTATCTGTGTCATGTCCATACACTGTCATCCCTGTAAGTGGTGTTAACCTTTGCTTACCTAACACCTTGACCAAACTCTCTGCAAACTGGCTGTTTCAAAGCTTCCACTTCTCTGGTTTCAGCAAATTCTGCCACGTCAGCATCCTGCCCTGTTGCTTTTTTGTTATGTTTATGGGGGGTGGGGGTGAAGGCTGGACAGACTTCTACATTAAAACATTTAACCTGTTTCAAGAAAAATTGCATAGATACCCGTTGGTTGGACTTGTTCTGCAGCCCTGCTTCCAAAGGTACGGAACTCCAGGTCCAAATAATGGCTGATTTGTTGTAGGAAAGATCTTCGGGTTAAAAAAAAAAAAAAAAAATTCATCTTGTGGTGGGCTTCTAGAAAACATGTCAATCTGATACTTAACTCTTTCTTTGATTGAATACAGTAAACCTTTTTCATAGTTCAAATGCTAAGAGTTAAAGGTTCAAAGATTGGGTAAATGTGTGGAATATATATATATTTGTGGAAAACAACAGTTTTTGAGGAGTTCCATCTGTCGATGGGAGTTCATCCCACTGTCCCTTTATTGTCACATTACACTTGGGAAGTGTTTTGCTTTGACTAAGTGTGGTTCTTCTGTCCAACAGCAGTGAGTGGAAGAGCATCTGCAATGTCAAACACTCCTACCCACAGCATTGCAACCTCAGTGTCCCAACCTCAGACGCCGACTCCGAGTCCCATCATTTCTCCTTCAGCCATGCTGCCCATCTACCCTGCTATAGACATCGATGCCCAGGTGAGCCTGCCACTCTCACAGATGCACAAAGCTATTTTTTTTCTGCATCTTGAATAATTCAGTGGTGGCAAATAGCTCTGTTGTATAATGGATTAGGGTCTGGGGACTGGATTTGCTGCTTTTAGGAAGCCAGAACAACACCCCAGAGAGTCGCAACCCACTTTCCTCTCTGCTCTTGCTGAACAAAAAAAAAAAAGTCTCTGAATGACTAAACACTTGTATTTCTTATTCCTTTGTTGTCAGTGTGATTATGAGAAACAGCAGAGTTGTCTACTGACAGAAATTAAATGTTTTCTGGCCTGATATCCTAAGACAAAAGTAAGCTGTAAAGCATTGCACACTGAGTTTTCGGTTGTGCTTCCAACTCGTTGGCCAGAGATCACAGAGGTATGAAGTTCTTGAAACTAGTAATTGCTGTGATTTTCTTAGCAGGAGGAAGTAATTCAAGCTCTCACTTCCACTAAGGGAAAGGCTTTTCTATAATGAAAATAATTGTTAAAAGGGCAACTTTATGTTGACTTGGAGCTAGCTGGCCATCAGCAAAAAGCATACACATATTAACTGGCATATATCTATGCACAGCTCTGGGCTATACATAACATGACTAAGGTTTGGGCAGCATGGAGTAGAAGAGAGGCATGAGATCATTGTGGAGAAAAGGAGAGAAACCTCTGGAAAATCAGCCTTTGCTACTTAGTTGCTTGTGGTACTTGGCTTGGATTCTGCTGTGATGAAGCCTTTGGCTGAACCAGAGTGTTAGGAATTAAAGACAGAATTCTTACCTTCATTATACCATCTAAAGGTCACAGTCAAGCAGTGGTAAAGAAGTTAATCTGATTAGCAGAGCACAGATGAGAGTGCAGTTCTTGAAGAATCTTCTGTTCTTGTCAGGATTTCTTCTTAAATCTCCCAGCAGAGCTGCCTTGAGAGGTAGAATCCTGTCATGAACTTGCACACCGAAGGTAGCTGCGGGGGCATCAATACACATGCCCTTAGCTTATAGAAGCTTTTTGTTTTGGCATGGGTGTAGTTATGTTTTGGTTAACGTGCACTGTAACAGGGGCTGTACTTGAAAAAGCAAGCACTTATCTTCTGTGTATGTCTGTTTGGTTTAGACTGAGAGTAACCATGACACAGCCTTGACACTGGCTTGTGCTGGTGGCCATGAAGAACTGGTACAAACCCTGCTGGAGAGAGGAGCTAACATTGAACACAGGGACAAGAAAGGTGGGTATCTCACCATGGCAGTACAAGCCCTGTCTGCTTTGCCAGTGTGTCCCACTAAATAAATCCCCAATAAGCCTAGACTTCATGTGAAACCTTTAGGCTTGCTTTTCTGGTGGTTTAACTCATGTCACTTATGAACGTGGACTCGTGAAGCACTGTTTTCTGTTTCAGGGTTTACTCCGCTTATTTTGGCTGCTACAGCTGGCCATGTGGGTGTTGTGGAAATCTTACTGGATAATGGAGCTGATATTGAAGCCCAATCCGAGAGAACCAAGGACACTCCCTTGTCTTTGGCTTGTTCAGGAGGGAGGCAAGAGGTGAAGTAAACCTTAAATCTTCAGAAGAAGTGTGTGAATGACGTACTGTGTTAGTACAGTACAAGAATCTTCCAGAAAAGATACAGTCACACAGGATGTGTGTTTAAAAAAGATGCAAAGAGCTTCACATTTTCCAATTTAGACATCACAATGTGTCTCATAGATTGCTTTTTCTCTTTTGGTAACTGGACTGGTGCTGTGCAGGTGTCCTCCTGAGTGTAGTCATTAGTGCCCCATTATGGGACTTTTACCAGCATGATGAGGTGTAGATATGAAAGTGAATGCCATGAGTGTTCTTGCTGAGACTCAGTAGTTAGACACAAATGGGTGCCATATATGAGCCATATCATAGTTTTGGGAGGAAAAAAAATGGGAAAACACTGGGCTTTGGGCAGCAGAGATGATGTCAGAATACCCTCCTGCCCAAATTTTTGGGTTTGGCAATATATTTGTTCTGTGATTTCATGGGAAAACATTCTGATTGAGAACTGTGCAGGTCTAATCTAAACTTTTTTAATGCTTAAAGCCTGAAAGTGAAGCAAATTTAACATTGCACTGGAAGTGGCACCATGGGTTTTCACCTCAGTGCACACTGTGATTTTAAGTTGCTAGACAGTTCAGTTTCTTGTCACGTCCTCTGCAGGAGAGGGCAAAAAGCAGGAGTACTTTGTACACCATATTGAAACTGAACCTCTGGTTTGGCAGGCTTTAAAGACGGCTGAAATAATCATAAAGAGATCTGCTTTTTCTTACTCTGCTGTTCAATTTGGTATGAGTGGTTGAAGCGTACTAATCAGCAGTCATGATTGGTTTTTTTAAAGGAAGTTTTACAGTGGCTTTGGGAACACAGTTGTGGCCTCGTCCAGTCATGAAGGCAAGAGGTGTAGCAAAGCAACTGATTAAAGTGGCTTTCTTACCATTGACATCTTCCAACAGAATATTTAGGCTTGAAAAGCATTTGTCTTGGATAGATTGGCAAGTTTGGGAGAAAACCAGATGTTATTTGTTGAAACACTGCAGGTGGTGGAGTTGCTGCTAGCTCGAGGGGCAAACAAGGAGCACAGGAACGTGTCTGATTACACACCTTTGAGCCTCGCCGCCTCAGGTGGCTACGTGAACATTATCAAGATTCTGCTGAATGCTGGGGCAGAAATCAATTCCAGGCAAGTTCTCTTTTCACCCCTTATCTCATGGGCTCGCTTGTGAGTTATGTGAAGAAAGTGTGTGTGTTTTCCCTGTTTTCCCTGTGTAGTTTACTCTGTGTGCGTGCATGTATGTCATGGTTTTGCATCCATCGGGAGGTAGAAAACAGCTCAGGTGTGAGCTGCACAGGTCAAAGGAGAAGGCCAAGCACAGATTACGTTCCTCATAAGAGATGCCCTTAAATTTGAAGCAATCAAAAAGTAACACGTATGGTGTCTCTAAGTAGAAGTACTTGTCCTAAACAGTGCTGCTGTGGAGAACCCCTTGTAGGCTCAGTAGATGTTGGTGTGCAGCTGATTTTTCAGTCTTGTGTCAGTCCTCTGCCTTCATTAGTTTATTATAATCACGTTTCTGAAATGACCTTTACGGTTCTTTCTTCCTTCTCTTTCAGAACTGGTAGCAAATTGGGCATTTCTCCCTTGATGCTGGCAGCCATGAATGGGCACACTGCTGCTGTCAAGCTGTTACTGGACATGGGCTCTGATATAAATGCCCAGATTGAGACCAACAGGAATACAGCTCTGACTCTGGCCTGTTTCCAAGGAAGAACTGAAGTGGTCAGCCTGCTGCTTGATAGAAAAGCTAACGTTGAACACAGAGCCAAGGTAAAGAGCAAACAACTGGAGAGGTCCCCAGAAAGAGGTGCTTGTAAGTCATCGTGTCTCTGTTGTTACCTGATTTTCTTGCCTTTGTGCAAGTCACCTTCTCTAGTTCAGTTCTCTAGTCCAGTTAACTGAACTGAACCAGATACTGTATAGAAAAAAATGGCTGCATTTAAGGACTAACATTTTGGTGGTTGCAAAGCTCATCAAAGAATGTGTTTCTTCAAAAAAGTATTGATCCATCTTGAGGCGCTTACAAGCGTAAGGACAGTAATGCATTATGTTTGTAAGTTAAATAAACACTGGCTCTCGGGTAGGCCCCTCACCCCCCACTCATGGCTTCTTTCTCCTGCTTGCTTGTTCCAGACCGGTCTCACACCGTTAATGGAAGCAGCTTCTGGGGGATATGCGGAAGTGGGCAGGGTCCTGCTGGACAAAGGTGCAGATGTCAACGCTCCCCCAGTACCTTCATCCAGAGATACAGCTTTAACCATTGCAGCAGACAAAGGGCACTACAAGTTCTGTGAGCTCCTCATTAGCAGGTACTGTGTTTGCAAGTGAGCAGCTTAAAGAAAAATATGGCTGTGTTTAGACTTCGTTTTCCCAATATACAATATTTCCAAATATACACTAAAGGGTTGGGAAATGGGAAAGGTTCTGTGTCTGTTGACTTTTAACTACATAATTTAATTTATCCCGGGTACTCAAACAAAGTTCTTTTTGGGGTCAGAGTGCTTCCTTTTGCCCAAATGCAGGGTTTTGATGGAATGTGTTTGGTTTTGTAGGGGAGCTCACATCGACGTGCGGAACAAGAAGGGGAATACTCCACTGTGGCTGGCAGCAAATGGGGGGCATCTTGATGTTGTCCAACTGCTGGTCCAGGCTGGAGCTGATGTGGATGCAGCTGATAACAGGAAAATAACTCCTCTCATGGCAGCCTTCCGAAAGGTAGAATGTGAAGTTCAGCTTGGCTCTTAACTAGGATTGTCTTGATCATCCCTACACAGCTGTTAGAAGTAGAACGTACTGACAGAAGCTACATATTTAATAATATGTCAGTTAATTTGAATACTTGGCATTGAATCTTCAGAAACAGATACGTGTGTCACCTGTGTGATATCTGTGTTCAGTTCTAATTGGAATTTGCTTCCAATTTGCTTACCAGCATACTGAGGCTGGTTCTGGCGTGTGTGAGTGGTGAAAATTGCGGAGTTTCTGTCTGACAGAACTGGGAGGAAACAGGATTGGTTCCTTATGCAAGAGAGGATGAGGACTTTGGTCCAAAAAAGTGCAGTTTAGCCTGATTTGAGTCTACAGATGATTTTTGTTAGCAAGGGAAGGTAGTTGAGGTGCTGCAGTGCTGGAAAAATTGCGGATGACTGTAGAAGCCTGCAGCTGTTAAGCTGTTAGAGCTGGGCATCTGAAGACTGCCCCCAAAAAGGCAAAAGTTTGTGAAAATACTTCTGGAGTAAGGGCAACCTGACAAGAGGTAATTATCTGCCTTCTCTGGTGTTAGAAATGTGCCTCACTAGTTCAGAAGGTGAGAAAGATCTCAAAAAAAGTGTTGAGAGCTTCATGTGTTGAGGAGTTGAAAATAAATATTTTGCAAGGAGTGCTGGGACTGAAGTGTTTGTCAGCAAAGCAGAGGCAGCTGGTCTGATAGAAAATGTTGACCTTGAAATTTGTTTTGCAGGGTCACGTGAAAGTGGTGCGTTACCTGGTGAAAGAGGTAAACCAGTTCCCATCCGACTCGGAGTGCATGAGATACATAGCAACCATTACTGATAAGGTAAGATGGGAGGGAGGAAAATACTTGAGAAGGAGCGGTGTTGTGTCTCAGCTTCAGAGACAATGTTATGAATTCTCTTTAGCTCACTGGCCACCAGCTTGCAGCCAAAGCATGAGTCCCATTGGAATTTTTGAGGAAAAACAGCAGGAAATGAGAACACGTGGCGCTTTGTACTCGATGTACTTTGTCATTTCAGGAGATGCTGAAGAAGTGCCACCTGTGTATGGAGTCAATTGTTCAAGCCAAAGATAGACAGGCTGCGGAAGCCAACAAAAACGCAAGCATTCTGCTAGAGGAACTGGACTTGGAGAAGGCAAGTGGAAAGAGTTGCAACTGGGAATATTTCTCTCTTAAAATTCCAATGTCAAGTTCCTTCAAGATGAGGTCGGTAAAAGTAGTTACTGGGGTATAGGAGTGTGTGTAGTCACCATAATTGGAGTGTCTAGAGCTGAGCATCTTGTTGTTCAGGTAATCTTTGATATTATTCAGAGACATTGAATCAGGAAATGCCAATAGAACAATTTCCTCTGTACCAAAAGAAGGATTTTCCAGTATTGTACCAAAAGAAGGATTTCTGAATATGATTCTGTCAAAAAAAAAAAGAGTATGGCATTTTCTAGTCATACTCACGTGGATCTTAGGTCTAAATCCTGCTTTGTGACCAAAATATTAAAAAATAGACTAATTTACTAGAAACTATATACTGTAGTAGAAATAAAACAGGAAAGTCCGAGGAAATAGAAAGCATTTGGATTTCTTGGAGTGCGTGGGACATCTTGTAATGCTGTTCCATGTGCTTGACTTGTAGCTAAGGGAAGAAAGCAGGAGACTGGCTCTGGCTGCCAAAAGAGAGAAAAGAAAGGAGAAAAGGAGGAAGAAAAAAGAAGAACAAAGGCGAAAACTAGAAGAAATAGAAGCAAAAAATAAAGAGAATTTTGAACTTCAAGCTGCTCAGGAGAAAGAAAAGTTAAAAGCTGAAGGTGATTACTGCATTTATTCCAAGAAAAGAATGAGATTCTGTATGAGCTGGTATGACCACTGTAATAGATTTATGGATGTCTGCATAGTCAAGGATTTTGTGTGTTTTGTGGAGCTTTGTAAAAAAGTTAGTTCTAAGTTGTTTGATAGGACAGGTGTGATTTGGAAAGCAAAATACTCAAGTTTCCTCAAACCAGCTAAATTACTTCTCCTTTTTCTTTACTCTTCCATCAGATGATCCCGAGGTCCCAATGGAGCCTCCCAGTGCTACCACCACCACCACCATAGGTATATCTGCAACCTGGACAACATTAGCAGGCTCTCATGGGAAGAGGAATAACACCATCACCACAACAAGCTCCAAGAGGAAAAACAGGAAAAACAAAGTAACCCCTGATAATGTTCAGATTATATTTGATGATCAGCTTCCGATTTCCTACAGCCAGCCAGAGAAGGTGAATGGGGAATCCAAGAGCAGCAGCACTAGTGAGAGTGGTGACAGTGACAATATGAGGATCTCCAGCTGTAGCGATGAGAGCAGCAATAGCAACAGCAGCCACAAAAGTGACAATCATTCTTCCACAGCTGTCACTAGCACACAGAGCAACAAAAAGCAACCGTCGGTGCTCGTCACTTGTCCAAAGGATGAGAGGAAAGCAGTCCCTGGCAAGTCATCCATCAAGTAAGTTCCTGTGACCATGTATGCAAAGTGCACGTCATCCTTTCCCCCCCCCCCCCACAATGACAGCATTTCATTTCTTCTGCAGGCTGTCTGAAGTTATTAATGAAGTGACGAATAATTCCTTGTCTACTTGCACAAAATCCGCTCCTTCTCCCCTTTCTTCTCCAAATGGAAAGCTAACCATTGCTAGTCCTAAACGTGGTCAGAAAAGGGAAGAAGGTTGGAAGGAAGTTGTGAGAAGGTAAGCAAAACATTCCCCTAATTCCATTTGATGCTGTCCTTTGTGTAGCCTTCCCTGGAGTTACTGAATGACCTTCTTAGTGGGTTTGAGATCTCACAAAGGTGCTGTTGCCTAGGTTGAATCAGAAAACACAGTCTTCTTTTGACCAACCTGCCCACAGCTTCTTGCCATGGAAGTGTTTCCCACTTAGTATCATTTCTTTTTTATGTAGATCCAAGAAGGTTTCCGTTCCATCAACTGTGATTTCCAGAGTTATTGGCAGAGGAGGATGTAACATCAACGCCATCCGGGAGTGCACGGGAGCGCACATAGACATTGACAAACAGAAGGATAAAACTGGAGACCGAATAATCACAATAAGGTGAGCAGGATCCTGCGTTGGCTCCCTCCTGTGGGTATTTTCTCCTTGTAGAACATTTGTCTGTATAGGAAGATTAAAGGCTTGATCTGGTTGTTCCTTGGAAGATCACTTGAAAGCAGGGGAGATGAATGGGGTGGGGAAACAGAGTACAACCACCAACAGGTACAAAAGACAGCCTGTGAGATAAGGCGAAGCATAAACGTTGGGATTCTGTGTTTGGGCTTGTTTAGACTTGGTGAAATATGAAGGAATATTTAGGGAAGCAAATATTTTATCCTTTTGAGTTTTTTGGGATTTGGAATTTTCAGCTTGAGCTTCTTGAGTAATTGTCTGCAGCAGGACCATGCCAAGCTCAGTTTTTGGATAGAGAGTTATTTTCCTGTTTGTGTTAGTGTGATGGAAGATAGGCTGGATCATGTGTGGGAGGTCCTTGGCTATAATGTCTGTAAATGCTTTAGAAGCACTTTCCGTGTCCTTCCTTTTTGTAGGGGTGGCACAGAATCGACCAGACAGGCCACACAGTTGATCAATGCTCTGATTAAGGATCCAGATAAGGAAATCGATGAACTAATTCCAAAGAACCGTTTGAAAAGTTCGACTGTAAATTCCAAAATAGGGTCCTCGACACCTGCCACCACTACAGCTGCTAACAGTTCTCTCGTGGGCATCAAAGTGACCACCGTAGCTGCTTCGTCGACATCTCAGACCGCCTCCGCGCTCACCGTGCCTGCAATCTCCTCAGCATCCACTCACAAAAGCATTAAGAACCCCGTGAACAACGTGCGGCCTGGTTTCCAAGTTTCTCTTCCATTGGCATATCCTCCTCCGCAGTTTGCACACGCGCTCCTCGCTGCTCAGACTTTCCAGCAGATCCGTCCGCCTCGGCTGCCCATGACGCACTTCGGAGGTACCTTCCCACCAGCTCAGTCCACGTGGGGTCCGTTTCCCGTCAGGCCGCTGAGCCCTGCGAGAGCTACGAACTCGCCGAAACCTCACATGGTGCCTCGCCATAACAGCCAGAACAGCAGCGGTTCTCAGGTGAATTCAGCAAGTTCTTTGACGACGAGTCCCACGGCGACGACAACTTCAGTGGCTTCTACTGTGCCTGGATCTTCCGCGAGCGGCAGCCCGAGCTCCCCTTCGGTCAGGAGGCAGCTGTTTGTCACAGTGGTGAAGACGTCCAACGCCACCACCACCACCGTGACGACCACGGCAAGCAACACGAGCACAGCGCCCACGAACGCCACGTATCCAACTCCTACTGCCAAAGAACACTACCCTGCATCTTCCCCCTCATCTCCCTCTCCTCCTGCGCAGCCGGCGGGCATCTCCAGGAGCAGTCCTTCCGACTGCGCGGCAGCCTCTCCCAATAAAGGTGCGCCTCTGTCTGAGCCGGAAGCAGGGAGCCCGCCCACGGTGGATGCGGGTGGCTCGACCAGCAGCAGGCAGCCCAATCCTGGGACCAGCAGCTCCTCTGTGCATCCCGCTCATCAGCAGCCCCCGGGAGCTCCTCTACCAGAGGCCAGGCCCCCTCTCCAGCAACCTCAGGTTCCTGCACCAGATCCTCGCATGGTTGTGCCTCCAAATTTAGCAGCGACGAGCTCATCTGCTCCCGTGGTAGGTGCGAGCAATGCTCCAATGACCTACCCCGTGTCCCAGACGTCGATGGGGTCTGCTCAGCCCGCAGCCAAGATGGAAACCCCGGCCATCAGACCGCCTGTCCATGGAACCGGCAGCGTCCACAAGAATCCAGCTCCTGTGCAAAACTCCTCTGTCGCAGTCCTCAACGTTAACCACATCAAAAGGCCCCACAGCGTTCCTTCTTCAGTGCAGCTTCCTTCTACCTTAAGTACACAAAGTGCTTCTCAGAATTCGGCCCACCCGGCAAACAAGCCCATGGGGAACAACTTCAGTGCTACTCTGCCTTTTGGGCCCTTTAGTACGTTGTTTGAGAACAGCCCCACGTCTGCTCATGCCTTCTGGGGTGGGTCCGTCGTTTCCTCTCAGACAACACCAGAATCCATGCTATCAGCAAAGTCCTCATTTTTGCCAAATTCAGATCCGTTACATCAGTCTGACACTTCCAAAGCCCCAGGTTTTAGGCCACCGTTACAGAGGCCAGCTCCAAGTCCCTCAGGTAAGTCTCTGGCTTGTGTCCATACCATAATAATATAGTTTGTTCTCGTGTTTTTTAAGCCAAGTTGAGTTCATTTTAAGTGCCCTGTCAAATCTAGTAGCAGTTTGGCAGCTGATGTGCTCGATAAAATAGGATTTTTGCCATTCCAGTCTGTTCTCCTGTAATAGCTGACATAATGAAAACTCTTATTTCCACCTCCCTTCCCTACCAGCTAGTGACTGTTCAAGTTTGTGATACCTTGTCCTGAGGCTGCAGAAAAATATGCAGCATCCTCCAAGGGTTAGGATGGTAAAAAAAGTGGTGTTTTGATGTGAACTTGTAACTTACAAGAGGTGTGTTGTCTTAATTACTGAATTTGATCCATAAAATGTAATTTCCTTGACTGCCTGAAATTTTTAGTGAGATGTTGAGCTTTCTGCCCAAAACAGAGGCCAAGGGGTTGTCACAGAATCTGTTCTGTAGCTTCCAGAAAGTACACACACGGTTTGGACCATCTCTGCCTGTTTTTGTAGGACCACTGAAGTGTTAATGGATTGAGAGATACGACAGCACTTTATTTCCTGTTTTGTGAATATGATGGTGTTGAATTTTTTCATCTTGATATACTTACTGGTCAACATTTTGACTACGGCCCTGTATGCCCCTAAGATATACAAATGCATAAGTCTTAGATCCCTAAGATTTTATTTTTCTCTTTCTTTCTTGGAGAGCACATGAAGGGAGCAGTAATTCTTGTATTTTGAATAACTTGGCTATTTGGTGACATTTGGTGGTAATGACATAAGAATCATTCTTGATTTATAGCACATAAATGCTATAAATGTGTATACAGCACAACTGCCACAAACTGAATAGACTTGCCGAGTGTGAAGCTTAATACTCCAGTTTCCTTTGGAAAGTTGCAACACACATCCCCAAAGATGGATTGGATAAAAGTTTTCCTTTTTTCCTTTTTAGTTCCATGATACGGGCGACCTCTTGATGGAGATGGTGGAGTTCTGGGAGTCACTTGTGCCTGTTTCCTCTTGTAGGTATCGTCAGTATGGATTCTCCCTATGCTTCTGTAACACCTTCTTCTACACACCTGGGGACCTTTGCCTCGAACCTGTCGGGAGGGCAGATCTACGCGCCCGGGGCGCCTCTGGGTGGAGCGCCTGCAGCTGCTAATTTTAACAGACAGCATTTTTCCCCTCTTAGTTTATTGCCTCCATGTTCATCAGCATCAAATGGTGAGTTCTGGTCAGCAGGAAGATGCCGAGAAGCTGCTGAAAAAATAAAGTTGTCTCACAGAACTGCATAAGGAATTCCGGGAGAAAATCCTGAGGGCAGGTTTTGGTGCCTTCCTCCACCTTTGGCCCTGCAGTTTGGAGTTTTTTGGACAGAAAACAAACAAGCTGTCGAGTGCTGGCTTATTTAGGGAACGTGTTAGTCTGTTTCATTGGCAAAAATAATGACAAAAAAACCCTGCAGGGAACAAAGCAGGACTGAAAAAAAAAAAGGAAGAAGAAAAAACAAACCCAACAAAAACATGATTTTATGTGGGCTTATTTCAGCTCTGGTTTAGGATATAATCCTCAAATCCTCTGTTGCTGATAGACAGTGATGCTTAGTTAAGGTTTTGTGGTGTGTGTCCAGTGGCTGAGCTGCCAGGGCATGACAGGCATTTTATATAAGGGACTAAATCAATGGTGAGTATCTCTGTGATCTGGAAATAAAATTATCCTGAGGTGGATGAATCTGGCATTAACCAGCTCCCCATTGTCAGTTGTTGGACACTGAAGGATAGGTTTGTGGGATCTGGCTGCCATCACTAAGTGCTCCTGTTGCTCTCCTTGCAGAATCTCCTGCTCAGTCCGTGTCTTCTGGAGTACGAGCACCTTCTCCCACCCCTTCAGCAGTGTCCTTGGGATCAGAAAAACCCAGTAACGTTTCTCAGGACAGAAAAGTTCCTGTTCCTATTGGGACTGAACGGTCTGCACGTATTAGACAAACTGGAACGTCTACTCCTTCTGTAATTGGGAGCAACTTGGCTGCCCCAGTGGGACATAGTGGGATCTGGTCCTTCGAAGGTATAGGTGGCAGTCAAGGTATGTGTTGTTCGTAGATGCACTTGAATTGATCACACCATTGTGTTTGCCAAACTTGTCTTCAGCACGGGAGGATGCAGAAGCGAGTGCCTGAAAATACAGAAATGTCCTTTCCAAAGAATTTGGAGCAGGGACGTCTCTTTGCCTTCCCGTCCGCTTACTTGTTTTAACAAGGTTTCTGAAACCCTCAGGGGTTCCTGAAATGTCCTGGCTGTGAAGATTTGGTACTCCAAGTAAGAACAGGAAAAATAAAAACAGGGTTTACAGGGATGAACACAGTGAGGATCATTTGATTTAGGAAGAGGGAAATTAAGGTGTCACAAGATAACTGGGGGTTTTTGTTGATAAAGAGATTGTTTGTACAGTAGGAGTTAATATTTAATTTGTAGCTCAAGTGGAACCTTTTGTGCTGAGGATGGTGTTTTTATAAAGGGATAATATTCCCCATTTGGGTTTCCTTTGTTCTTTCCAGCCATTTGCTTTCTACTAGCACAAGGCTCTTGGCTCTCGTGGAGCCACACAGAATTTAGTATTTCAGAATTTATTAAGAATTTCAGTTAGTGATGTTACAGCTTTTCACACCAAACTTGTCAGGAGTCTTGGATGCAAGTTTTGGGAGACTGATGAACTTTTTTCATATTGATTGATTTTTTTGTGGGGAGTTGACTTTTAATTTCTTTAGGTTTTTTTTGGCTTGGGATTGGGGAGGGGGGGTGGTGTGAATATTGAGACTGTGTTGGATTGGAAGTCCTGTCAGCCTCCTGCACAAAATGGGGTTTGCCATGAGTTCTGCCTGTGTTGCTCAGGGCTTTATCCAATCTGCTCTGGAAAATCTGCAAGGATGGGAACTGCTCCACCTCTCAGAGCAATCTGTTCTGCCCCTTGACTTGAGTCCAGGCAGCTTAAGGTTTTAATTTACTGACTGTGCTCAGGTTTTTCCCCAAATACAAACCCTTTTTTTACTTCACTAGTGGTCTTTTCCCAGATAAAGCTTTAGAAATTTAGTATTTATTTGCATTATGTGGCTGGAAAAGTCCTTTGTGCCTGTCTTGGATTTTGGGACGCTGCTTTCTTTCTGCTTTCGTCAATTACTTCAACATTTTGATTTTCAGTTCACAATAGGATTGGCTCTTCTCTACTTGAGTGTTAGGGTGCCTCAGAAATGTTTCTGTACCCCTTCTCCAAATACAATTTTCTTATGTTTGGTTTTGAAAATTTGATTTTTGGATGTCTGGGGTTTGAACTGTAGCACCAATACCAAGCTGCCTCTGATGAATTCACAGAATTAGAACATGAGCACATGTCTGCAGCTGGTAATTTTCTGGTTATGCTTTGTACAGATATTTCTGTGTCCCTTAGAATATTAAATAATTAATGGAAGAACAGTAGTGAAGTAGAGCAAATAGTCTTCATAGTGTACATACCCTTTCCACAGCACCAAAGGCACGAGGAATTGAGGTTTTAGGAGGACCTGAGGTTTTTGGAGGAGGGAGTGTTAGCCCAAATTCCGGCTTTGCTGTTGGAATGGAGGAAAGTTGCAGGGGCAACGCTCTGGTTGCAGGTAACTGTTCCAAACTCCTGGCAATGGCTCAGGGTTCCTGGCTTGGGGGCCGCAGGTGCCGTTTCTGGTATCCTCCATCCTCTGTGCTCCTGAGCTCTAGTGCAGGTGGAAGCCCGAGAGCTGTGGGGTGAGCAAACGTGGAGGCTGGAAAGCGGGCATTGAGGGGTGTTGTGGATAACGCTGTGTCTCTGTGCTGGCAGATAAAGTGGACTGGTGTCACAGCGGAATGGGGAGCCACATGATCCACAGGCCCATGTCTGATCCAGGCGTGTTCTCGCACCAAGCCATGGAGAGAGACAGCACGGGAATCGTAGCACCTTCCGGTACATTCCATCAGCCCGTCCCTGCAGGATACATGGACTTCCCAAAAGTTGGGGTAATGACCTTCTTGGACCCGATATGCAGCATGAACCCCCTTTTGTCCTTCTGTCTGTGCAGTAGTAGTAGCATTTGTGAGAGCATCCTGATTGTTGCTTTTCCTTCTCCTCAGGGAATGCCTTTTTCTGTGTATGGGAACGCCATAATTCCTCCCGTAGCCCCCATCACAGATGGTACTGGAGGCCCCATCTTTAATGGGCCTCATGCTGCTGACCCATCTTGGAACTCGCTGATAAAGATGGTTTCAAATTCCACAGAAAACAACGGGCCTCAGACGGTAATTGTGCCATTTTTTTGCACTGTGTATTTTACTCAAAATATATCATGATTCCTGTCTGTGCGGTAGTGCACTTGGGAAAAGAAACCTTGGGGCAGAATTTCATAGGAGAAGCCAATTTATGTGCTCTTAGTTAAGGTTTCCCTTCCCAAGAAGGGAGCACAGTGACAGGACTGCTGCTGAGCTCCGTAGTTTAGGATGTCCTGACTGTGTTAGGAGCACACGGAGGAAGGGCGTGAAGCAGCTCTTCGGGGAGGGACTAAGTAGCTCTTTGCTGCTCTGATCTTGCCTGGCTTGTCCACTAAATGTAATTTAGGCAGAGGGATTAATTCCCCTAAACCTCTTGTTCGTACTCAGGAACTAATACTATAATGGAACATCAGTAGCTCTGGTTAGATTATGTCCTGTGATTATTTTTAATTAGACAGTGAGCTCTGTTACACTGCTACTAAATAAAGATGTTTCTGGGCTTAATTTGCTTGGGAACAATCCAAGCTATGGGGAGCAGCTCCCAGCTCTGGCAGGCCATAGGTGTGTGGGAGAAGGGGTTTGGCCACAGTTCAGGTATTGCTCTGATGTGTCTTCTGATCTCTGCGAGGTGATTTCTGGTTTAATGAGGGAACTTTGTCCCCCTAAGAAGCTTTACTTGGTTAGACTTGGGATTCCCCAGAGCTGAAGGTGTTAGGGGAAAATAAGGTGGCAGAAATCAAGTTCTTGTTTGTCTGAACTTAAGGTCAAGAGGAGAGCAAGTCTCTTGCTCTGGGAGCTGAAGGTGTTAGGGGAAAATAAGGTGGCAGAAATCAAGTTCTTGTTCGTCTGAACTTAAGGTCAAGAGGAGAGCAAGTCTCTTGCTCTGGGAGCTGAAGGATTCGGGAACTGGGCTTGCAAATCGTTTGCTGCACACACAGAGCCCTGTTAATTATCCCGGACAGGGAAAACCGTGAGCCCTGCAGTGTCCCTGTGAGCTGTGCCCTGCTTGGAGCGGCCCAAAGCAAGGTGTTAATGCAGGTTTCTGTTGCAGGTGTGGACTGGAACTTGGACACCTCACATGAACAGTGTGCATATGAACCAACTGGGCTGAGTGGGATCAACGTGCTGGCCTTGAGATTCCCTTTTTTGCAGAGGAAACCACAATTGGCAGAAACAGTTTATGTGCTCCCAGATCATTCTACTGATGTGCTTGACTGAAGTGTGTAGGCTTTTTGCAGAAGAACTTACTAACTGACCTTTTTCTGTGAACATTGTGACCGCCCATTCCCCACCATCATATGTTTCAACTTAGTTAGACTTTCTTCTTTCCTTTCCTCCTCTTTTTTTTTTTTTTTTTTTTTTTTTGACATAACTTTCTGTTGAAGCTGTTCTTTGGCTGGTTGGTTTTAGTACTGTAAACTGCTTCTGAGCAAACACAGAAATTTAGCAAAATTATGTAAACTTGATCCTGAAGTTTTAGAATGGCAAATAAATGTACAATTGTTTACATAACAAATGGCTAAGCAGAAAGTAAATTTCAATATGTCAGTTATAGAGGCTCTACTTTATGTAGACTTAAATTAATGTGAGATATGTACCTTCATATTCAGAAATCTGGATGTTTCCTTCATACATTAAACTATTAATAAGCATAACTTTTCTACTTGTGTAATTTAAGTAAGTTACAAAAAGAAAAACACCCCAGGCATTATCAGAGGGCGTTTTCCAAATGTGTGTTGCATTTTTCTGGGAGTACATACGTTCTCTATTTGACAGTTGAGGAGAGCTTCCCTGCTGAAGGCTCCAAAATGCAGGTCTGTTCCAGAATAAGCCTTGTGAAGGTTTATTTGGAGAAGTCCAAGTGGGAATTCCCTTATAGGTTGTCAGGAGCTGTCACCTGTGGACAGCAGTAGCAGGAGATGGGGGGGGGGGGGCGGGTCCTGTGAGGCCGGGCTGGGTGAGCAGTGGCAGATTCAGTCAGGATCCCTGTACAGTTCCCTTACAGAGCATTTAAAGGAGAGCTACAACTCGGATTTAAGAAGTATTATTTGGTTTTATTATGGTTCCTCCTTTGAAAACCAGGAAAACACCTCAGCTGCCCACAGAGACTACTGCCTTTTAACTACTGTCATATTTGAGGTGTCCACAAGCCTTTTGCATACCCAAGTCCATATACCTGCCCTTAGGTGCTGCTCTGAATAAAAGCAAGCTCCTTTTTCCAGCTGCCTGATCACATGAAATACATCCTGTAAAGATGTGGTGGTAGCAAAATGAATTCTAAAGCGAGGAACTGCTCAGGAAAAGGATTGAAACTCTTCTCTCTCACACCTTACTGTGGTGGGGGTTAGTGCCCTTCCCCTCTGCTACAGTCATTTGCTTCAGGCTTTAGTGCTTTTTAGGGTTATTAATAATTAATCCCGCTGAGAAATAGTGCTCAGTATTTATTACAGCCATGAATTCCAGAGTATTTTGTTGACCTGACAGTTCAATCCATGCCTGGGGCAGCACAGGCTTGATGCCACCACTGTGGCAGTGGGCTGGGCATGGGAGATCCTGGATGGGGGGAATTGGACCATTTTTATTCTCAGATCCTTTTTTTTTTCCTTTCTTTTTCCACAATGTAATGCTTTTTATTTGTCCAATAAACCAAGGAACGTACTCTTTTGGGACCTGGCAGGTGCTCTTTATTTGGGAAAAGGGAACAGAACCAGCGTTAGGACAAACATGGAGAGGAAGAGAACTCGATGCAGTGTGTATGGTCTAAGGGGTATTTTGACCTCTCCTTGCCACAGAAGGGGTAAGGAGACACAGTTCAGAACCTGGCTGGGCAGGAGAACACTGCTAATGTTGAATGACGAATTGCTTGTTAATGGTTAATTGCTCATGAATATAATTTTCAGGCTGTGAGAGTTGGGGCTGTTCAGCCTGGAGAAGAGAAGGTTGTGTAGATTCCTCATGGCAACCTTCCAGTGTCTGAAGTGGCCAACAAGTAAGCCCAAGACTTCTCCTTGTCAGCACTGTAGTGATAGGACAAGAAGTAATGGGTACAAATGGAAAAAGGGGAAACTTAGGCTACATGTTGGGAAGAAATATTTACTGGAAGAGGGGTGAGACACTGCCCCAACCCTGGCGCTCAAAGGGCTCAAAGGCAGTTTGGAAAAGACCTTGAACCTTAACGCAGGGTTCGGACAACACTCCCGGGCCCGTGGTGCGATCCTTGGGGATGTCCTGTGCAGGGCCAGGTGTTGGGCTCCCTGATCCTCGTGGTTCCTGTCCAACTCAGCGCGTTCTGTGGTGTGGTGGGAGGTGTCCCTGCCCCTGGCAGGAGGGCGTTGGGACTATTCCGAGCTCCATTCCAGCCCCGTACCAGTCTGGTTACAATACAATGCAGGTACTGGAGTGAGGCGCTCCCCTGCCCTCGCTGCCCTTCCCGTGCCCTCAGCCGCCATGGCGGCCGCGGCGTGGCGCGCTCCGGCGGCGCGCGGGCCGCGCATGCGCCCCACGGCAGGGAGGCGCCGGCATGTGGCGGCTCGCGCGGGCGGGCGCGCGGGCTCCGCCGGCCCTGGCGGCGGCGGCGGCGGGCGGGCATGGCGGCCCCGAGGGCTGGTACGAGTGGGCGGCGCGGTCCCCGCCCGTGCACTGGGCCGAGGGCGGGCTGGCGGCGCTGCAGGAGGCCACCGGGCTGCCCTGCTGGGCCGCCATCGCCGGCGGGGCCGCCGTTCTGCGCACCGCCGTCACCCTCCCGCTGGCCGCGCACCAGGGGCGGCTGCTGGCCAAGGTGGGAGCGCTGAGGGCTGGGGGCGGCTGAGGGGGCTCTGAGGGAGGGGCGGGAGAGGCTCTGAGGCGGGGAGAGGCTGTGAGGGAAGGACTGATGGAGGGGCTGAGGAGGCCGCGGAGTAAACACCACAGTTCTTCTATTGCAGCGGCTTTAGGGGCGTTTGGGGGTTTTTTTTAAAGAATTTCGTTAAATTTTGTGCATTTTTGGGTTGCAAAAGTGAGCGTCTGTTGCACTCTCGCGTAATGGGGTCTCTTATGCTGCGGGTAGTGACTTTGTTCACTGCCAAGTTGTGTCCTGATGGACTTAATTTTATTACTCTTTATTTCATTTCTCTCTCTATATTATTATTATCTACAGATTTCTACCATGTGTAACACAATATATTTATATATTACATATAGAATATCGTAAATAATACATTCTATCGTACACATTTTCTATTATATATAGCTGTATATTACTATTAAATATATTTGCCTGTTATTAATTTTTATTATTGTAATTTATTTATTTTTATCATTGAGGTGGCATTAAAGCTGGGTCTTTTTAAGTGAAGTAGCTGATCACAAGTCCCGAATGCAGGCAAAAAGACACTTGTTAAGAATTGCCCTGATTTCAGCTGTGATAGGACTCATTTTCTTCTTAAAAAAGTATAAAATCTAAAAAGAGTAAAATTCTGTCTTCATTTCATGCAGTAGTAAGGGAGTATCTTTGATTGTTACTGTAATTACTTGTCCCTGTTACACTTGTTGCTGTTACCTTCACGTGGTTATTTTGTTTAAAGACAAAAGGTGTTCGCTGATGTTGAACAAGACATTGACAAGATGCCTCCTCCCTCACAGGTGTTTAATACCTATACAGGTATTAAATTACAGTAACAATTAATCTGTTTGATACCTGTGCTGGCATTAAATCATACAAGGGTGATTAATATGTGTAATACCTGTATAGGTATTAAATTATACAGTGGCAATGTGTATGTTTAATTCATGTACAGATACTAAATTTTACAGTGATAATTAATAAGCGTAATACTTGTTCAGGTATTGGGTTACCAGGGATAGCTAATAACAGAGGTGCGGAGAGGAAGCGATTGCTACCTGCTGCTGTGCCCAACCAGTTCTCCTTTTCTTTAGCTAGCTGGAAAACCTGCAGCCTGAGATTAAGGAGCTTGCGAAGCGCCTTCGCTATGAAGTTTCAGTGCGTGGAAAGCAGCTGGGGTGGTCTGAAAAGGTGGCCAGGTACGAGGGGGATTGCACACACCTCCTGAATCCGTTCCGGAACGAGGCTTGGCAGGAAGGAAGATCCCACAAACAACACTTTTACAGCAAGATTCTGCCATTGCCCAAAGCTTAGCTTTTCTTTCCCCTCCTATGATTTATTTATTCTATTCTCTTTCAGACGTTTTGCATTTCAAAGCTCTGAACTTTTGTTTTTCTCTCCGAAAGGTTCCACTTCGCGAAGAACATGCGGAGGATTGTTACGGAGCTGTACGTCCGGGACAACTGCCACCCCTTCAAAGCCACCCTGCTGCCGTGGGTGCAGATCCCCATGTGGGTGTGCGTGTCCCTGGCCCTGCGCAACTGCAGCATCGGTGCCCTGGGCTCAGCAGGTGCTGCATCTGGACGCCTGTCTCCTCTCACTGTCACTTTTTATTCGCTTACTGCTTTCACAGACGCGTTGTTGGTTAAAGAATACAATGTCCTCAGCTTGATGTACAAGCTGATATAAAAACAGTCAGCTACTAAGGTTTTAAACTTAATATAGTTTGAACTTAATCTAATTAATTAATATAAATAATAGATAATGATATCGTTTGAAATGAGTTTTAAACTTAACGTAGTCTGATAATCCTATTTAGCAGGTAATATTACACATGCCACAGCACACTCACTATTAGTCTGTGTTTCTTTCTTTCATGTGTAATACTGTAGACAAGGTGAATGTGTGAGGGTTTTTTAAACTTAAAAAAATTATATACTGATTTTTTAGACAAGGGTTTATAGTTTGTTCTTTTAAGCAAGAATGTAGCTAGTTATAGAGTTATTAAGAAAAATATAATATTTTCAAAATCAGGAAATAAACACTGTAGGTTACTGCATTCTTATTTTCCTCATTGACTTGTAAAATATTTGAGATCAATGTAGTTTTTATCGCAGGTTTACCTGTCAGTGACTGTCATGAGCTAAGCTGGGTCTCAGCTTCTATCTCCCACTTTTCATACTTATATTGGTAGCAGAGTGTTAAACCAAGGATTTCTGCTTTAATCATATTCCTCATGTGGATAAAACATACCTAGAAACTTGGGTGTATGATTTAACACATGGTGCGGTTCTGGCTCACTTGAGACAGCAAATTATACTGAATTCTGTATTTTCTTGAAATTTTTCTATAGTACAAGAACAGTTTTCATCAGGAGGAGCACTGTGGTTTACAGACCTCACGGCACCCGATTCCACGTGGATTTTGCCCATTTCCCTGGGGCTGGTGAATTTGCTGGTGGTAGAGGTACGTTGGTGGGATAAACCAACAGTGGTGACAGCAAAGGGCTAACACATAAAGGTGGCTGCAGATTATCACTGCTTTAAATGCAGTGGGCAGAAGTGAAAAATAATCTGTTTGCTCTGTGTATTTTAATGTTTAGGTGTCTTGTTCAGAGACCTCAAAGTCTGATGTGACATGTCTCAGATCTACTTGAGCTTCAGTAATATTTAGTCTTGACTAAAATTTCTTTTAGAATGCTGCTCTGATGAGCTTTCTGGGTGTTAATCCTCAGTCTGGTCATTTCAAAAGGAGCTTGTTTATACCTGTGAGTTTCTCCTCTTTCAGATCTTTGCTTCCCAAAAAAAAGAGCAAGTTTCCCGGTTCCAGAAGTTTGTCACGAACTTCTTCCGCGTGGTGTCCGTGGTGATGATCCCTATTGCTGCCACGGTGCCCTCTGTAAGTACCGAGGTGACCTCTGGGACATCACCTGTGGCTGGTCTGTTCCGGTGCTTAAAGGACAGCCCGAATGCCTCATGTGTTTCATATTTCTGCTGCGGTGTGCTTGAAAACAAATCAGGTGTTTGGTCTATATGTATGTTTAAATCTTGACGCCTTTGGAATATTTTTGTTCAAGAGGGAAGACTTTGCGAACTTGAAAGGACTTAATGTCCTTCATGTAGTCTGAAAAAGGAGAGGAAGACTTTATGTAAAGACACATAGGCACATGTTTGTTAACTGGAAACCAGTGTAGCTCTTAAATTAGGAAATTTTCCACATCTTTCTTCAAACACTTCTCATTTTTACCAGGTTTTCTACTGCAGAGTATTCTTAGCAAAAACAAAGTGTCTGGTTGTTTGGCTCATTCAATTATAGTTTCAAATACAGAAGTTGAAGCAAGTTTAATATGAATTAATGTAAGACCTGTCAAGCCTCAGTGTAGATGACACTTTTCCCCAGAAGAGTTCAGAGACAGACAGTTACATTTCACGTGGAAGCCATTATTGCAAATGAGAGGAGGAGTGTTTTAGGTGAGTTATTTTTATCAATACCTGGGAGTACCCCACAGCTGTGGTTCGGGAGGAGTTGCCTATAACCGGTGTTTTCCTTGCCTCCAGGAAGCTGACCTGTGCTTGTCTTGTTGCAGTCCATGGCGCTGTACTGGCTGTCCTCGAGCCTCGTGGGACTCTCCCACAACCTCATGCTGCGCTCTCCCACCTTCCGCCGGCTGTGCTGCATTCCAAGGACCAAATCCGACTCGGATACTCCTTACAGGGACATCATGGCTGCCTTGGCTACTAGATACAGCTTCAAGAAATGGCACTGAACTGCAGGAAGAGCCGTCTCAGGAATGAAGTAGTGCTGTTTTAGTGAGATGTACTTATTTGCTGTATATTTATTTTCCAAATAAAACACTGGCTGGCCATAAAGAAGGATTGGTCAGCAAAAATGTGTCTTTACTGGGTAGCTTTGTTTCAAGTGTGGTCATTTTGCAGTTGCAATAGTCCAGAAATCCAGGTTTGTCTCCTGAATTATCGTAAGGAATTGGGCAGGTGAGTGTTAAATAAAACCGTGACTCATATATGGTGCCTCTTTTTTACTGTAAGTCCTGAAGGTAAAGAAGTTCAGGGGTTTTTTTGTTAAAATTATCGGGAATTAATTATTTACTTTAACTTTTTAAAAGATTCCAGGCTGCTGCTGTGATGTAAACTTAACAAAAATCAGAAGCAGAATTTTTAATGCAGACTTGGAAGCACTTCTTTGAATTGTTGTGATAGCCTAGTGGAACTTTCAGATAGGTCTGAGATACACTTTCTGACTAAAATCAGCGTGCAGATGTCATTGTACTAATAACACTTCACTTTACCTGTGGGGATGTTTCACTGATGTCTTTCACTGTTTTCACTGTTAGGAATCTCAGAACCTCAGTGATAGAGTTATGTCCGGATGCTGCTAGGATATTCTTATACCAAAAAACCTCCCCAAAACAGGTGTGAAACTGAAGGTAACGCCGCCAAAAGCATCTCATCTAATGGTGTCTAACAATTCAAAATCCGCAGGTAAGGAGACCAGAATGTATGTGATAAAGCCTTTTCCAGGTCTGCATTACAGGTAGGATAATGTTCTAGATTTTTAAAGGGTCTTACGGATTTCTCTGAACGTCCTGTTGTCGTTTTGCCTCAGCCAAAGGTGCTGGAAAAAGACTCTGCAAAAGGGAGTGAATTTTTGTCTGGGAAGCTGGTGGTAGGGGGAGCTGGTGCTCCATGCAGTGCTGAGGAAAGTCACCTCTCCTTCCTCAGCAGTCTCCTCTGAGGGTCTCATGTTCCCAGCCTGGGAACAGGGCAGGCTGACAGCAGCTATGTCTTTTGTGTAGTAAAAAAATAACATTAGATTTCTTAGGAAGCATAAAGAGGGCTGTGAAACTGGTCACTGAAGAAAATGCCTCACAGCTCTGTCAGGACCCCAGATGTTCCATGCAGGAGACTAATATTTGCAGCTCTCCATTTATTTATGTTTATTTTACACCCTTTTTACCTTATAAAATTACACCCAAGACCTGCCAGTGGGAGTTAAAAGAGAATGAGGTTCCTCTAGTGAGTGTATTTGGTGGTGGATTTCTTACATCATTATTTTAGGTCTGGAAGAGGGTTGTTGGAACACTGCGTTGTACTTAGGAGGGAGACTAAACTTAAGGAACTGAAATCAGGCAAGTACAAGTTCCCTGAATGGGTTCTGTTCTGGCAGAACTCAAAAGTGCTGAAATATCCTGGCTGGATAATACGTGTTTCATTCTCTGTCTTGAAGATGCAGTGTAAACTTCAAGAATAGGGCTGTGATGCTTCTTATCTTTGGTGGTTGTGCCCTGTAGAAAAACATTGTTTACCCAAAAGCTTACCTCTGTTCTCAGCCATAGTAATGACTCTGTTCAAATACATTGTCTGGCCTAAAATCCTTGTCTCAGTGTTCGATGCTGTTTCTAGGAAAGAGGATTGGAGCTTTGCTGTTTGCCTTCCTATGGTGATGTAATTATTTTGTTTTCAGTCCATGTTGATGAGACAAAGATGGAGCAAAGATACATATAATGATGTGTGTCAGGTCGAATGAGTCCTTGTTGGCTGTGGAAGGGCCAAGGGAGGTTTCTGGAGAAGAAATAAAAAAAACCAGCCTATTGTGGTGTTCTCTGAGAAACCCGACTGAAGTGTCTTATAAAAGCCTGTACAATATTCTTTGTGATTGACACTTTAAGTAATGTGATCTGTAGCCCTGTTTGGCTTAACTATGTCTCCACCTCTCCTCTTTGCTTCCTGTTCTGGCTTTGCTGAAAACAAAGAAATTGTAAGTAAATGACCAAAACCCAGTAGTAAGAAAAGAATTGCGGTTTTAGAAAGGAGGGCAGTTTCCTTCCTAACTTCCATCTGATTATTAGCCTGAAATACTGTGGGTGAGGTGAGTTGGCCCCTGTCCCATTCAGGAATGAGATGTCAGTATGATCCAACACCTTTTACAGGGTGCTGGAGGGGATGCTGCTGTCTGCCAGAGAATTTGACACCTTGCCAGTCCACCTGGTTGTTCTTTGGGGTTGTTTTAGTGGAGAATCCAAACTCTTCATCCAAAGCTCAGTTACTAGGGCGGATTCCTTGAAGTGCAAGAATTTTTTTCAAGGGCTAAGTGTAATTTTTGGCATGGTTCCATGATTTCTGGAAAGAAGAAGTGTTGAAGTACTGTTGAGTGCGCTGCTGTACACACGGGGGTGCTCCAGCTCCTGTCAGATGAAGGGCTGCCAGGTTCTAAAATCCAGGACAGGCAGGCAAGCACTGGACTAAAATATTTTTCTTCTCTGTCTTTCATCTTTATGCCGTTTCAGAACTTAATCAGGCTGTCCTTCACAGTGTACACTTCTTTTCCACCTCGCTGCCATGCCCCTTTGAAGTAACCCAGTGTTCAACACTGCTGAGCTTGAAAATAATGGAAAGAACTTGCTTGCTGCTCCCTCTTTGTGGCTGAGGATGCCAAAGGGAAGCGGGCAGGTGTCGGAACAATCCCTGGTTGTCTTTGCAAAGCCCTCCATTTGTGCAGCCATGTGGCCAGCTGGCAGCAGGACTCTTTTTTTACTTGATATTATTAACCTACCTGTATTTAATTAATCTGACTGATTTCTAATGGTAAATAAGATCGTCTTCATTCCTTTGAAGCTCAGCGTAGTGCTAAAAGCAACGGCAGCTGCTGCTTTCCTGAGTGAGATGTTTTGCTCTGTTTTCTAACTTCCAGGGATCACAAAAAAATTCAGAATAAGGGATTGGTGCTTTACATCACTGGCACCTTGATGATTTTGATCCATTTTTGCTGCACACAACTGTGGTGCTATGGGCTTTGGGTTTGGGTAGGGATGTTTAAAGAAGCCTGTCTGAATTAGTTTCATCATTAAGGTGAGTGCACATATCCATATGTTCCTTTATATAAGGAGTTGAGATTTGTGGACTCATTTGTTGAGGTACCTGTTCATAATTCGATGGCTTTAATTAACTTTGCAATTGGAGTAATGGTAAATAACTAAATAACTTTTTTGAGCCTGTTTTACTTAATATAATCCCCTACTTTTGTTTGAAAGCGGGAGAGACCACTACTGCCTTTATTTGTAGGGACTGGGCTTCTGGACGAAATCTTCCAGCTCCCAGAATCCCTGGGATTCAAATCCCTCATGAAAATAAGGGGTATTGTGCTGTATTCTCCGAGGCTTAATATTACCTGGCCTTTTCAGGCCTGGAGAGAGGTAGGGAAAACATTTCCTGGTGCCAAGTACCCTGCCTTCCTGCAGGGAAATCACACTCCTGTATCCACACTTGAGCAGTAAAAAGATAGTTTTGGTACTTGTTGCTGAGATCAGCTGAGAACTTGGGATGCTGTCACAAGCTTGATTTTGGCTTTACGAGTCCAAGGCTCAAATGTGTGAAAGGGAGGGGACAGAGAGGTTGAAAAGCCACTTGGAATGTCGATAGCTACCACACGCGCTGTAATGGGAAGAATGTTAATTGGAAACAAATGCCAGCCTTCAGCATCATCCATTCCTGAGGAAAGGTCCTTTCAGAGTCAGGAGTTTGGGCCTGATTGTGTTTATCTTGACTTTTCTGGGAAACTGTTGGTCAGTGGCGTGCAGTTGTTCCAGAGGGGGTAGAATGCAAACCTGTGGTAAATGATGGATCCTTGGAAGCACAAGAGGGCAAGAAGGTCTTTGGATCATAGTTAAAATGTGCTCTTGCAGCCAAGTAAAGCAAGCCAAGAAGTGCTGTTCCACTCTTGTGTTTTAAGATGACCTGAGATGGGCCAGGAATCTTTAGGCAGAGACATGGTAAGTTTTGAAATACTTAAACTTGAGCAGGGGAGATCATCTGCCTGGCTTTAGTCCCTCTTCCTGTTTGAGGGATGTGATGGATTCCCCTTTGTCCTTGTGTGTGTTTCTCACTTTGGGAATGTGCTTAGGAAAATGGTGAACTGTGAACTTTTTCTGACAGGATAACATTTAAAATATGGATTTCCTGGAAGTTTTAAAAGGCTGGATTTGATTTGAGAGGTCTAGTGGAGGTACCAGAACACTCAAGTGCAATGATTTTCTTTCAGCACCTGAGTTTGAACAGAAAACTGATCTCTGTCCTGCTGACAGAGGTTTATCAAGCATACCTTAGTGGGAGCTGCTGCAGGCAGCTGTCCAGTTCTTCTGGACAAATTCCTGACCTTGAGACCTTTCTGTCTAGAAAATAAATGATAAAATCTTTTACTGGGGGAAATCAGTTGCTTGGAAATGTATCTAGTAAAATATAAATAGTGGCAGTACTCTAGGCACGTTATTTCTGCTTTGAGGAAGAGGTGGAAATTGAAAGTTGGCAGAGAGGAACTTCTTGGAGTTTTCATATCAATGTAGCCTAAACCTTATGGGTACAACTAAAGGGATTTTAGTTTAGATTTAGTTTAGGACTCAGCTTCTTTGTGCATTTTGTTAAAGTCCAGCTGGCCACATAATGAAACAAGGTATTTTTTTGAAGGGTCTGTAAAGAGGTACTTGATACTCACTCAGCTGTTTGGAAATATTTCTGTTTCTTATTTTTAGGAATTTCTTTAATGCATTGCCAGAGGTACAGTTGAGCACTAGGTCCTTATTAACTTTTGTAAGTGGAGAAGGTGCAGCTTTGTCAGAAGGGAAATGGGGAGGGACTGGAAGTGGGTCCATTGATTCCCAAGTGGGGCCATTTGCCAAGAGTCCCTGATTTTCCTCTGTAATCTCTGTGCAGTTCATGGTTTTTATTTCGTTACTGCCTAAGTGCTTGCTCCAAAATGCAACTAATAATTCTGTTGTATTTTACAAAGTAAACAAGCTCAGATTAATTTGCTAATAAAAGCTTTGCTAGTCTTGCATTTTTCCACTTTAAATGCTCTTGCTGGAAGGCCAAGAGATAAGCTTTGTTTGGAGATATTTAGAATCATGATTTCAGCAATAAGTCCCCAGAGACTGACTGCATATGACAGCAATTTTTAAAAAAATATATGGTGACCTTTTCCCCTTCAGATGCAGATTGTTTAGAGTGAACTAATTGTAGAAGTTGGGAGAAAATAGGAGCAGTGATACTTTAAACTGCTTTAATGCAGCATACCTGTACACTGACAGCTGGTTCTGCAGGTAACTCCGGTTCCCAGTGCTATGTTTTAGTTATTTCCCTGTGTTTCCCGTTGCTGCAGCATGGTGATGTTGACATGGGCATGTCAAACTGGAGCAGAGTGTAGCTGACAGACCGCAAGAGCTTGGAGCTTCGGTGTGTTTGCGTTTCCAGTGCTGCCAGCTCCCCAAGGATTGGATCCAAAATAAGAATAGTCTGGCTCGGGTGTGAGTCTAGATCATGTTATTTGCTGTCACAAGCTGTTTACTCTTGTGGCAACGCAAAACTTGGATTGAATACGTTGGTGGAAAATCAGACTGAAATCTGGGAGGTGCTGAACTGCAGAAGTGAGGCCTTGACTACAAAACAGGTTCTAAAAATCCTAAAGATAGGGAAATACTGAATATAGGGAAAAGTAACTCCATTATTCTGGCCAAATGAAATCTGTTTGGTGCTTTAGCCTTTTATAATATTCCTCCCCCAGGTTCTGTGAGGTGAGAGGATGTTCTAACACTGTTAAATAATGCAAAACACGGATTTGTGGTTCAGAGCAAAGGAGCTGTCATGCTCCTGTGCTGTCAGCGTCCCTGGATTTGGGTTGGTTTCTGTCTTTCCTGACTGCTCTTTTGATGAGCATCACTGGGACTTGTTATGGGCCAAAATTTTTCCAAATTTCGGGCATGTGTGTTGATTTTTCTGCTTCATTTGACTGAGTCCATCTAAATTCATCCTTTCAGAGAGTCTGTGAAGTCTCAAACCTGCTGCTGCCAGCAGGAATTCTGTGACCGATTTCAGTGGAATAAAGATTTCATTCTTCTTTTCTCCCTTTTCTCCATTTTCTTCCTCCTGTTAGTAGAATGATACAAAGATTGTTTCTTTTTTAATCCCTTTGCTTATGCCATGATTTGGAAGTGTACATGGAAAAGGAACGTATCCTGCTTTATCTGTAAAATGACTGCCAAAAATACTGAAATAATTTAGCAACAAACACTTGTTTCTCTCCATAACGTACGGGTTATGGCTCAGCATTCCAGCATGCGTGGTAGGATCTTTCTGGCTGTTTCCATCTAAATATTTCTGGTTTATGGAAGGAAGCTGAGCAAATAAACTGCTCCTCATCATAGGTCTCTTCAAGTTTAGAATATCCTTCAAATTGCAAAAGAAAAGCTCTGAGAGGTCAACTGTGTGAGCTCTGTCTGAAGTTTATCACTGATTAAACTCCCACAGCTTATTTTATGAAGACTTTTTGCTTTGTTTTGCAAACAAGCTTAATTGCTGTTCCAAGCTTGCAGCCTCTGTTGCCTTTTATTACTAAAATTGGATGTTGGAATGCTGAATATCTTTGTAAACCCAAGGATATACCACCCCAAAGGCTTGATTCTCATGCCATAAAAGCTTTGTGTAGGGAAATATAAACAAAACTGATTAAGGCATTTTGAAATGCAGGTTTTATTTATGGGTTTTGTGCCCCTTCACACCCCAAGGACAGCCATAAGGCAGGGTTTTTCTATTGCATGTCATAGGAGTTCACTGAACCCTGGAAACAACAGGACCTGGCTCCTAAGAGCTGTTTTCTTGAGTGCAGAAGACATTTTTGCTCTAAGGAATTTACTCAGGGAATCTCATTAATGTTATATGTGACATGAATTCACCTCCTGAGACATACAACGATCATCCTGGATCAGTGCATCTGGATGATTGCAAAATTCTTCTTTAATAACCAGGTACAGGTTGGTTTTCATTGAATTACATTTTTCTTATTTAATAGAGTACACGTATACCTGTATCCAGATACAAAGAGGATATGTGACCTAAGAATGTACATTTATTTGCCAAAAACTGCTAAAAGCTCCTTGTTCTGCAGAGCTGAGTATTTAAATTGCAGAACTGAACATGTCGGAGCAGTTTCTTCATGCCTGTGTGTCTGTGTCACAGTGCACTGTTAAATGGCCACAGACAGTTTCATTCCTGGCAGCTGTGCCTCAATGCACGGGGTAATGGATGTTTAGAGGTTTATGGACCGCATGAGGCTCTTGGATATACTGTAGGAGATGAAGTTGGAATGAGATCCTGATTGAGGTTCTAGGATGGCTTTCCTAATGCTCTCTGCCTTCCTTAAGGAGCAATAGGTCGTTTAGCAGCAATCTGGATTTCAGGCATTCCATTCTTGCCTTAAACTGCTCCTATCAGTTTAAGCTCCATCTTCCAGGAGGAATCAGTGTGGTGTAGTTTTACTGTCTAGATGCTGGCAGCTGTTCATCACAAGTTTATGGGGCTCATTTAGACCCGAACAGGAAACACTAACTTGCCATTTGGAGTTTTCTTTGTGCTGCTTGTAGAAAAATCCAGTGCACTCTCGGCTAAATGTTTCATTTGCTGTGGGAATTTGCTTTGGCTAATGCAGTTTTTAAGACCTGTTGGTTCATTCAGAGGTCGAGGAACATTTATATAAGAGAGTCCTCAATAACATTCCTTTAACTTGGCAAGTTGAAAAAGCACAGCACCAATTTTTTCTCCTCTTTGGAGTATTAAATTTTTTGCATGGATCCTCTTGACTTCCAAAGAGTGAAATTGCTTTAAAAGTCTGGATATCGCATCATGTAAAGGTAGAGAGACAGGCATTATGGATTAGTTTCCGTTGATGGCCCCATCCCCCTATTAATGAGGGTTATCCCAAACCCCAGCACACTAGGTTTTCAGGTAGACAGAGGTAAGATTTGGCTGAGCTTCCGTACTCCAGCTTTCTGCTGTTGAGATTTTTCATGCATGCAAACATGGTGGAGATGCCAGATATGAGGGAAGGCCCTGTGTTCTCTGTGTGTAGCTGCTTCTCTTCACTGAAAATTCCACAGTATTTTGGTGTTTTCTGTATTTGTCTCACACTTGCTAGGTGAATAAATTCCCAAAAGCATTTATCTTCTCTCAAATCCATAAAAAACCCCTCACTTTTTGATAAATTCCACATTAAAAGCATCAGGTTAGGAAACAGTTGTACCGATTTCTTTCCCTAGAAAGGCAGACAGACTCCTGCCAGATGCAGCAAGGTGGTTTAGAGGCTGATTTTCCTAAGCTGCCTCATGTGAATTCAAGCAATAGCAAAATCAAATGTCCCTCCAGAGAGTTTTTTAATACATTAAATGCTCTTTCTCACCCTTTCATATGCAATTATTTGATAGTGTGGGCATGGGATTCATGTTTGGATTATGTAAAGCTGAAGGAGAAGGAAAATCAGGGACACTGCTGAGAAGCAGGAGGGGATCCCTGGCCGACTCCAAAAGATTTCAGGTATCATACAAGCACTCAAAGGAAAGCTGCCCTTAATTTTATTTCCCTCCTCCTCGCCATTTCCTTTGGGACAGAATGATATTGATTGTTTTATCACCCCATTTTATTGACAGATCCTGTGCTCTACAATTATTAAGCCTGGTTTAAAAACAAAAGTGTGTTTTATTGTGGAATGATGGAGTTGTGTCAAAGGTGTCTTGTTAGGAGAGGTTTCCTGAATCATGCTGGGTCATTAGTCCGTGGAGGGAAAGCTGACGTGGCAGGAACCAGGATGAACAACTATGTGCCAGTGTATGGACTCTCCTCCTGGAGAGATCACCTGGGCAGTGAGGCAAGTGACACGAAGAAGGGAATCTGAATAATGAAAATTTAAAAAAAAATAAATTGGTGAGATACCTGGATTTAAGAGAGTAGTTCTGGAGTAATATTCCAAATGACTGCGTGGCCAGCTCTGTCACTCCACTGCTTCTTTCTCAGGACTAGTACTTTTTACTCACGCAGGATTTTTATGATTAAGAAAAATGAGGATCCACTTGTTGGGTACCTCAGTAACATTAGAGCATTTCCACTGCTCCAAACTGAGAAGCAGTTGGAGCGTGTTTGATATGGCCAGAAAATAGTCAGTTCTGTCCCATATTCCAGGAAAGTTAACTGCTAAAACTGCTGCATTTTGCTGGTGGGTTTTTTTTTGGGGGGGGGGGGGGGGAAACGACAGACAAAAATCCAAAAAGCCCACAAAACCCCAAAACAAACAAAAACCCAAACAAACCAAAACAAAAAACAAAAGACAGCAGATGTGATATTTTCATGTGAGAGAAACCCCAGATGATAGGGAAAAGTTGTTTTGTAAAGTTGTGAAAAAATCTGCTTTGACCTTGAAACGTGTTCGGCCTTTTTTCTCTTATTGCAGTCCTTGCAGTTATACCTGGGGTGAATTAATCTCTTCGTTAGCTACGTCTGAGTGCTCAGGAAAATGGATCCCTCAGCTGGGTGAGCATTCCAGAATTGTTTTTATGCAAAGAGATGTCACTGTTTTTAATAGCACATCCTGGGAGGGAGGCTAAAGCTTCTTATTGCTGAGAGGGACATGGCTGGGCTTCAAATGAAGTTTGAAAACACTGGCCTAGTAGGTATATTCTAGTGCCTAAACACATACACATATGTACACACATACTTCTGTCTGTGTCTTTCTGTACATGTGTGAGCCTTAAGAAAATCTGCAATTTTGCTGCTGATTTAGTAGGTGATTTTCTGTCTGTAAGAAGAAAAAAATGTGATTTTTAACTGTATTGTAGTGGAAACTCATGTCTCTATCTAGAATTGCAAGGGAAAACTGCTATTGTAAAGAAAGGTAAACTGCAGCTTCAAAATACTTCATATATTTTTTCCTCCTTTTTCCTTTCTAAAATGCAAATTTTGATAATTGCTCTCAACTCTTTTCTAAGTGCTTTCTTGTAATGACTTTGAAGTGCTTTCTCAGATTTATTTTCGAGATGCTTGTCTTGTAAGCAACACTTGATCCAACTATTTTACTGTCTAGAAAAAACCAATTTCGATTTTCAGTAAGCATTCCTGAAATTTTTTTTCCAAATTTTCCATACTAGTAATGTATTGGAAAAACTGCAGTTCTCATGGTTCGTTTTTATTTTAGGCCCTACTATAAAGCTCTAATAAAAAACTTGGTTTCTAGCTTAGACTTTTATGTGCTTGACCTCCAAATTTCAGACACTTCTTTGATGAAATTGAACTAAACCTAGGCAAAGTATTGTGGTAAGTGATGGGAGGGAGGAAAGTACTCACGTGCTTAAAGGTTCTCCCTTGGGTGGTGATAAATTGGCCTGCTAAGGTTATTAATGAGGTAGAGAAATGATTCCTGAAGGAATCAGGGTGTCTGGTTTTTTCTCTGGTGAGAGAATTTGGGTTCTTGAAGAAAAAAAACCAACCTACATCTTTTTAGACTCAATGGAACTTGCTGATGATCCTGGCTGATCACGTTAAGATGCTGCTGCTTCATTTCTCCACTGCTTTTATTCACTGAAAGTGGGCTAAGCTGGCACAGGTGTGTCAGCAGGTAGAGCTCACACTGTGTTGCCAGATGTGCACATCTGTTGGACTCTGTCACACTTCCAGGAGTTTTCAAACTGAAACAAGCAACTTTCCAAATATTTTGTGGCACCTCTAAACCACTTTTTTTGCATCAGTGTTTTCTAACTGTTTTATCTCAGAAACACTAATTTTTCTTTCTCCCGGAGCTGATAGGATGAAGTGCCTTTTACTGTTTCATAGACTTCTCTGAGCCAGCTGCAAGTGCTTTGCCTTTTTTTTCTCTTCCTGCAGTGCCGTTTGGGGGGTTTTGGAGTATCGGAGAACTCTGGTTGGAAGCACAAAGTCAGTGCTCAGGAGAAAGCAGTCCTGCCCAAAGGAGCCTGAAGGTGAGTTCCCAAGGAGTACATGGAAAATATGCTTCTTTTGTCGTGGAATCCTAGAGTTTTAAGATTGGAAAAGCTCTCCAAGGTCTGAGTCCACCTGTTCCCCCAGCACTGACAAGGACACCGCTAACCCATCTTTTAAGTGCCTCATACCCCAAAGGAACCAGGAATAATGCACCTGGTAACACTAGAGTGGGATAAAAAGCAGTTATTTATCACGAGCCATTTAAAAGATGAGATTTCCTTCCCGTGGGATCTGGGTTTGGTTTGGTTGGTTGGTTGGTTGTTTTTATATGGAGCTAATTCAGAATTAAAGATTATTATACCTTAACCTGCTCAGTGGGTTTAAGGGAAGGTAGTTTGATTTACTCTGGGCAGTGTACAGAGAAACAACCAAATTCTCGGGAGTTTCAGTAACAAACTTTTACTTGCAAACTTGCAAAGGTAGAAGAAGCAACATCCAGGCAAAGTAAGGTGCTTCACAAGCTTTAACTTAGCAAACTTAAACTCATCCAACTTCAAGTTATCCAGACACAATAAGGCACTTACTAAGGTATTGACTGGATTTTTTTTGTCTGGCTTACAGTATTATTTTAAGAAGTAGAAGGTAGGAGAAGAAAGAGGGAAAGAAAGAGAGAAAAGAGAGAGAAAGTATATCATGGTCATGCTAGGATTCAGTGTGGTCTCAGCTGTGATTAAATCCAGAGTAGTGGAGATTCTGGACCCGTGTGTCACTTCCTTTTATCTGCTCTGGTCTCCTGGGGCTTCCTCCAGGCACGGCTACATTTTAATGTTCAATGTGTGGCCCAAGCAGTCAGTCCCAGCCATTTTGGGGCTGTCAGTAGGCTGTAGGTCAGTCACAGCCATTTTGTGTAAGGACATAGGTCAGTCACAGCCATTTTGGGGCTCTCAGCAGGCAATGGGTCACTTCCCGCCATTTTGGGGCAGGCTATGGGTCAGTTCACGCCATTTTGGGGCTCTCAGCAGGCTGTGAGTCAGTTCCCGCCATTTTGGGGCTCTCAGCAGGCTGAGTCAGTTCGTGCAATTTTGGGGCTTTCTGTGGGTCAGTCACGGTCTTTTGGGGCTTTCAGCAGTCTGTGGGTCAGTTGCTGCCATTTTAGGGCAGGCTGGGGGTCAGTTACCACCTGTTTTGGGCTCTCAGCAGGCCGTGGGTCAGTTCATGCCAAATTGGGGCTCTCAGCAGGTTTTGGGTCAGTTGCCACCATGTTGGGGATTTCCGTGGTATGTGGGGCAGTTCCCGTCATTTTAGGGCTCTCAGCAGTCTCTGGAGCAGTCGCTGACATTTTGTGGCTCTCAGCAGTCTCTGGGTCAGTTCCCTCCATTTTGGGGCTCTCAGCTAGCTATAAGTCAGTCACAGCCATTTTGTGTAAGGACATAGGTCAGTTCCCGCCATTTTGTGGCTCTCAGCAGTCTGTGGGTCAGTTCCCGCCATTTTGGGGCTCTCAGCAGGCCGTGAGTCAGTTCGTGCAATTTTGGGGCTTTCTGTGGGTCAGTCATGGCCATTTTGGGGCTTTCAGCAGTCTGTGGGTCAGTTGCTGCCATTTTAGGGCAGGCTGGGGGTCAGTTACCACCTGTTTTGGGCTCTCAGCAGGCCGTGGGTCAGTTCATGCCAAATTGGGGCTCTCAGCAGGTTTTGGGTCAGTTGCCACCATGTTGGGGATTTCTGTGATATGTGGGGCAGTTCCCGTCGTTTTGGGGCTCTCAGCAGTCTCTGGGTCAGTTCCCTCCATTTTGGGGCTCTCAGCAGTCTATAGGTCAGTCACAGCCATTTTGTGTAAGGACATAGGTCAGTTCCCGCCATTTTGTGGCTCTCAGCAGTCTGTGGGTCAGTTGCCGCCATTTTGGGGTCTGGGTAGTCTGTGGGTCAGCCATTACGAGCTCTCAGCAGGCCGTGGGTCAGTCACGGCCATTTCTGGGCAGGTCACAGATTAATCTGCCTTTTTGGGGCAGGCCATACGGTCGGCCTCTGCCATTGTGGTGTGGGCGGGAGGCTGACAATGGCTCAGAGGGGCAGGGGAGGAGCTGTGCTTGCCTCACCTGCAGAGAGCTCGCCCTGTTCCCCTCCGCCTCACTTCCCACCTGGCTATTTTGAGCCAGTCAGCCATTCCTCTGGTTGCCTGCAGCACCCCTTGGCTCTAAACAATGACCAGGACCTGAGTGATGCGGCCTTCTTTTTCTGTGATGCTGATCCTAACCCAGCAGACAGAGGGAGAAAAAAGAGAGAGGAAAGAGGAAAGCGTACAAGAATCCTGCCGTGGACAGTCGCTGTTCCTGTAATCAAAAATATAAGTCCAGTCAATATAGATATTCTGCTCAGCTTCTGCCGGAGGTTCCAGGTTTGACCATAAATCAGTTCTTAGTCCAACACTCTGGCAGTTATCCCCTAAAAAAAAACCTCCTCACCACTTCTCGGAGTAATTGCGTCTCTGAAGCCGATGTTAATGTTATGACCTGCCCCTGAAGGTGGGGGTAGCTCAGCTTCTTAATAGATCCCTTGGGGTGGATTAGAGTGAAATGACTGGTGTTTATAAATATGTACATAAATATAACTATAAATATAACTGTAACTATAACTACAGCTATGTAGGGTTTATTTTAGAACTATTTGGTTGCAATGGGAAGGACATATGTAGCCCTTTTGGTTATTATCTGTAGAAATATAGCGATATAAAAGCATAAAAATATAATTCAAGAAAATATATAAGGAAGAGAAGGAAAGCATAAGAGTAGAAAGATATCCCCACCCGTGGATCTAGCAATGACACTTGATTGTTGCAATTCAAATGTCCATTGGTCAGTGTCATGGTCCTGGTCTTCTATCCCTCAGGGGTGGGGGAAGGCCCTGAAATGTAATATTTGAGTAGTCTGTGTTTGCTGCCAAGCTTTGAAGAAAGTCAAACTGCTGAATTGGTGCAGGTTCCTGGATAATCACACAAATTTGACAATTGCTAGTCATGTACTAGTTCTTAGATGACCTGAGTATTCTCTGCAGCAGCAGGTGTGTATAATATTTATGAAAGAAAAGATCCACCAGAAAATTCCACTTCCTGCTAAGGTGGAATTTTCAGGAATGTACCCAGTTATCCAAACTATAACCCAGGTTTCTTAAACCCTCATGCTGAGGTGAGAACAGGCTCATTCCACAAGGCCTCAGTGCTGTCTGCTCTGTATCTGAGAAAGCAGTACTGTGATTTATAGCCTTTCTTCGGAGATATTTTGGTGCATCCAAGGCCAATTTCCTGGCTGAGTCGCTCTAGACAAGTAGAGAAATCAGTAGATATTCTGACAGTTTGCAGAATGGAAATTACCTGTGTTTGTTCGGGTGGAAAAGGGATGGGCTAGAAGATGCAGCAGAAGGGGGAGAAAGCCACGGAGAGACCGTCGCAGGTGGGAGGGAGCGAGGAGATAGGCAGGGAGCCAGGCAAGAGGTGAGCAGGGACAGAAAACATCTGGAGGGGAAGTGCTGACACATGCTCTTCTTTTATGCGTGTCACCTGGCTGTTGCAGTAAAAAATAGTCTCTTACAGTCAGGTCAGTAAATAAATTTGAAATTGCAGCTTTTATTTCTCAACAAGTCATCCTCCATGTATTTCCATGTATTAGGGATGTAAATATTTTTTTGATTATCATGAAGCTGTTTCTCTACCAACTGTCTCTAATTCAGAGCAGTTTCCGAGCCATTCCAAGCAATTTTCTAACCTCTGCTAGAACATTTAGCAAATGTGTTCTGCATCAGTACTTAGGTCAGCCAGACAAGATATTTACGTCCTTCCCCAGCTCTGAGTTTTTACCACTGTCCAGAAAGAACACAGCAACTAAATCTTGTCATGACGAGGCAGAACTATCCCAGCCAAGATTTTACCTCTTTGTCTGGGTGATGTCTCTTCAGTAACAATTATTTAAAGCATTGTGAAGTGCTGTAATTCACATGTCTCTGTAAATAAATGAGTATCTTGGGGGGAAGGCTATGGCAGCTAATGGGGAATGAGAAACTTGGAAAGGGCCTTTTAGTCAGTATATTTCTCTGACTTCAGCCGGACAAAGAACCTGCCTGAGAGTTAGACTTGCAGATTTTAAGAAAAAGGAGGGGAGATAATAAAAGTTGGAAATGAAGAACAGTTTGATATACATTGAAAGGAGAGAACATAGATACAAGGTGCTCTGTATTTCTTTATATATATTATGATGTCAAGCTTAATCATTTGCGTGTCTTAAAATGGTTCAGAATACAGTTCAAAACTTAGAAGTAGTTCAGCAATATTTGTCTGGTAGGCCAATAGCTGGCATAAGCCTGTAGTTGAGTGATGATTTCAGGGAGAGATTTTGTTTATATATATTTTTTTTTTATTATATATATATTTTTAATAGCAATACAGTACATTTCTGTAGAAAATAATCTAATTCTTAAGATCATAGGCTGGTTTGTGTTGGAAGGGACCTTAGAGATGATGTAGTACCAATGTGTGTGCCTGTGGGTGACAAGTAAATGCCAGATGTCAGTGAAGAGTCAGGAATTTCTCCTTGCTATGGAGAGTTATGATGTAGCAGAGAGAGAAGACTTGGCTTCAAAACTACAGGTGTCATCAAGTGCAGTTTTTCACTAGATCTGCCAGAACTCAGGATCTGGAATAACCTGGGACGTGGATAAGAGACAGAATTCTTTCTACCCTGGGGACCTGGCTTGATTGCTGGAGCTGCCTCCTCACGCTCTGGCCAAACATAGCAGATGATTTTTAATGGCCACACCTCTTTAGGATTGTTATTTTTTGTCTCCTCCAATAAAAGATAGAAGAAATGTTGTTTTATTTCCGAAAAATACGATAGGTGTCGTAAGTGCTTCCAAAACTAACAATTCTTTAGAAAAATAACCGTGGTCTGGGGAGTAGCAGACTCAAGTTCTTTGTTAGACTAATGTTTGCTTAACAGGACCATTATTAATTTAATTAGTATTTATTGTGCTGACCCAATTATAAAACATATACCATCTTCTTCTGGTTTTTAGCAAGTTCCAAGGAAATGTAAGCAGTAAGTTGTATCATGGAATCACAGAATGGTTTGGGTTGGAAGGGACCTTGAAGGATTGTCTGATTCCACCTCCCTGCCATGGGCAGGGACACCTTCCACTAGACCAGCTTGCTCCAAGCCCTGTCCAAGCTGGCCTTGAACACTTCCAGGGAAAGTGTTTCTTCAGCTTATATTATTGCATAACTAAAAGTTTGAGTTTAGATGTGTTGAATTTACAGATTTACTGTATCAACTTGCTGCACAGAGTTTTCTGGGGTGGTTCCCAGCATTTGCTATGGAATTGTACTGGCACTGCTAATCCTTGAGAAAGCCTGAATTCAGACTAGCACACAGGGTGTTAATGAAAGCATTCTTGATTTTTGAGATTTTTTTTGTGTGAAAGAGTTTCTGCTTTAGAATGCGGTTAGAGGCTCCTTGGTGTCCTTGCAAGAGCAGCCTCCAAGCCAGCCAACTGGCTGATTTAGAGCCTACGAAATTACTGCTGTCCCAAACTCCAGCCAGCATCAGGAAACCACAAGAATCAAACAAACAATAGGATTTGTTTGGTAAAAAAGACTTTTTCCCAACTCTGCAAGATGTCATTTGTTGTACATCAGGGATTTAGGGGGAGGGAGAAGAATTCCACTGCTTTGAGCCCAGTCTCAAGGGAATGTATGAGCATGTCTTTGGTCCTGTGAAGAACTACTGAACTGCTTTAGGGAAGGCACACACAGCTTAGGGACTGGTCAGAACAGCTCCCCAAAGTGCTGAGGAAGTTCAGTGCAGCTCAAGTGTGGCGTGACTTCATCTCTTTAGCTTCTGAAATGAATTTTGCTTGTCCTGTGCTCATCTAGCACAGTGGTTAAAAACTAACCTTTCCCAGTGCTGTATACATGATGCCTTTCCCTGTATACATTTCACAGCCTGCTGTAGGCTGTGTGACCCAGAACAGCTTGGAGCTTTCTAAAACTTCCAGGATATCCTGGTAAGGTTTTACATTACATGACATTATTTGAATATTCCCCAAGCGTTTTTCTGAAAACATTTTTTCAGATAAAACAGAAGGAAGCAGATATTTATTTTGTGCTAAGGAAAAGAAAATAGTTTTCCCAGAAGCAAACGTAGCTTGAAAACTCCTGTCCCGTTTCATACAGAATTAAAGGCAAACGTTATTGGGAAAAAATTAAACCAGGGTCTTGATGAACTGTAGTTTTATTACCGCTCAAAACCCATCTATAAGAAATTCTCATTGCAACTGAACAGCCAAGAAAGATTTAAGACAAGAAAGATTTATGTCTTTTTAAAACATAGAATTGCTCCTTTCAGTTGTCTAAAATGAACATGAAGGAAATAGGTGACAATTAGCAATAACATTAGTGAGATGATTCTGGAAAGAATCAACCTTACTGGAGCTTCTCCCATCTTGAAAAGGTGGAATTTAAATCTTTAAGACATTTCTCCTTTAGGAAACAAGAACTGCAGTTGCTTTCTGTGGTATCGAGTGCAGGTGAGCAGTCGTGGGATCCTGAGGTAGGTGGTTTTCACTTCTACTTGGGTGACTCTTCCCTTACAGTCTTTGTGTACATAATTAAGCTGATAACTGTTTCACTGCCATATCAGGCATTTAGCAGAGACTTGCCACTGTTAAATGGTGCAAAATCTGAAGATCTTGCAACCTAAAATACTTCAAAATAATGGTAAAGCACTGGAAACAAAGCTTGCAGAGTTGTAGAGGAAAAGTCATTGGCAAGACGTGCTCTGTGCCTTATAAAAAGCTTGAGAATTTAGAGGTACCAATAAAATATTTAGAAAATGAAAATGAAAAGAAAGAAATAAAAGGTTGGCCTAAGAGTTTGGTGTGGAATCTGAAGCTCTTGGCTATGTACAAATTCTTTCAAAGAAACATTTGGAAAAGTTCTTTGTAGCATTTTTATTGTGTTTTTCTTTATCAGTTTTGTTGCCAAAATAATTTAATGTGTGCTGAATACTTGCTGTGTCTTATTCTCTCAAAGTTCTTTGACATGAGCATCTCAAAAAAAGGCAACTTTCCTCTGTTAGACAACTCAGGCTCACTTTTTGGAGCAGAATGGCAGCAGCTGTAATGTACCATAATCCAGGCAGATTTCGGAAGGCCTGCATCCTGGAATTCAGGAATCTGTTTATGGATTTGCCATAGCAATCGGAGACAGTTGTTCCCTGGTTTGCAGTTGTGATTAGTGAGGGTAGCAAGAGAGATTCTGACTTTGAGACATCCCAGGAGCCACAGATTGTAGTAAAACCACTGAAATGTCAGTGGTTCAAGTGGTTAGTGATTCATATGGCACAAAACCCAGGAATAATTGGGAATTTCTGTTGAGCAATGGTGTATTTTTCTAAGAGTAGAAAAGTTGCATTAGTTGAGCAGATAACTGTCCATCTGGCCTAATATCCCACTTCTGGATGCTTTAAAGCAGGGTGTTAATCTGCCTCTCCTCAATATCCTGTTAATTATCCAGCACTGTAGCTGTGTTGGGCTTGGAGCAGAGCGGATTTCTTCCTCATCCCAGTTGGTGATCAGCTTATGCCTTGATGATATGGATTGATAGGCCCAATAATTCTTATATAAACCAGCAGCAATTTGAAATTTAATCCTTTTCATAATGGAAATTGCATATATGTTTTGCAGGCATCCATCAGGCGAGGTGGAATCTTAAATATTCCAGCAGCCTTTGGAAGTTTGCTGTCTAGTTTGTCTCGGTAGCCTTATTCAGCCTCCTGTGAATTTGGTTAAACCACAGCTGCACTTATCCTCTCTTATAACGGTAGGAGCCGAATCTTTTCATCCATAATGAATAAAGTCCTATTATGTCTAACAAGATTGACCCCAATCCTCCTCCATATGACAGGCAGTGCTCCATCTGTACGAATTTCAGTCACTAATATTCCTCTTCACTCTAAAAAGCCTCCAATGTTGTGGAGAGTTTGAGCAGCCACCATAAGCACAAGCTCATGGTTTTGTTATTTGCTGGCTCAGTTTGAGGACACTCAAAAGTTGTGGTGTGCTTTTGCTGGTCTACAAAGACTCCAGGTGTTCTTTATAGATGCCTCCCATTGCTCTGGAAGAAATATTGGTAGTTGGTATTAAATATTTTGGATTTCAAAGCTGGGATTTCTTTACAGAAGCAAGCTCTTGATCTCTCCTTCTAATTTACCAACTCTCTCACTTCCTTCTGGTTTTTGGATTTCTTCCAGTCTAGTCTGAACAGCAGCTGTGACTAAATGTTTATCTGCATTAAGCTCATTTTGTGAATCATTTGTGCTCTATCCCTGTTTGACTGCTGAAATGACATTTGGATCACAGTTGTCTGTTCTAGGTTAGTAGGCAGTGTGTCTGGATAGGGAGTTTTTCTGTGATGGAGTGTGAATGGACAAACAGAACTTGATTCTGTCTCATTTTTGCTCTCTTGGCTGAAGCATCTGGGCAGTTCCATGTGTATATTTTAAAAGCCCAGTCAATGCCTTTCTTATCTCCCAGGGAATGTAGGGTTGGACAAGGCCCCACGCCATTGGAATCTAGCACCGCCTTGACTTTGTAAGAGAAAAACAGGTTCAAAATGTGGCTTTGTAGCATTGGCAGCACCCACTTCAGTCTCGCCTTATATCACCAAGATCAAAAGAGAGAGCTGTCAGTGACAACCATATCATTCATGTCATTGCACTTCACAGTCAGCTTCCAGCTTCCAGTCTGGCCCTATGCCAGACATGAGTCCTGTGCCTTTGGCGCCCAATGTGGGGGCCCAAAGGAAAGGGAAAGCATCTTCCCTTTTTTTTGCCCCCCTCCCTTTCTCTCAGACCCAGCTTAAAGACACAGAAAGGCACAGGATTCATGTCTGGCATAGGGCAGACGATAGGGAATACAGTATCATACAGTCACCCCAAGACAGGGATCAAAGATGGAAGAGAGAAATCTGTCTGTTTCCATCCTGGAAATTCAATGCAACTGAGCTGATGTGGCTGCGGTGTCCATGAGCGAGCCACGTGTCCTTAGGGGTAAGTGTTCAGGGTTGGGGTTTTTTTGATTGATGGAATGAAATGGGAATGTCCATATTGACAGTTACCATGTCTCTCCTGTCGACAAGAGCTTCTTGGGATGCTCTCATTAAATTCCCTGTAACTGTGCAGTAATCCCTCCACACCTGTGTTTATTAGCCTTCTATATCTGATTCTGAATCGGGTGTTTGTTTCTTGCTTGTAAATAGCTGGAAATGGGTCTGATTTTAATTCCTGGGAATGTTGACCAACTCTAGTGACAGGCATTGGTTGGCTTTCTGACAGAAAACAGATACCAGTTCTCACACCTAGTTTTTATTTTCTGTACTTTGCTTTCCTATATTGCAAACTCAATCCCAGGAAGTGTGATCCAACCCGTAGCAGGATTCCATCAGGGCCCAGGCCCATACTGTGTTCTTCTCTTTTCCTGGTGGCAGCCAGTGTTCAACAGGAACTGTAAATCCATTGTGAATTTGTACCACAGCTATATGGAGATGTCTCTAAGTCAAAATGGGGCCCACCATTGTTTGTACGTAGTTCTTCAGTCCCCTGCCTTCCCGTCTATAGTTTCAAACAAGACCCACGTGGGAGGCTTTTAGCTTTCTATGTCGGACCTGGAGATGGGATCAAATGTCAGTTCACCATGCGTTGCATTCACAGACCGTGAGAAGTCTGTTCCACCAGGGCCATGAGAACCATTGCCAGGTTTGGACTTGATGGACCAATTTTCATTTTCACTGCTATTATCAGAGTGAAAAACAATCCTTTTAGATGCCAAACCTGGCCCTCACTCGGATTGCTACTAGGGTTGGCAAACTTTCCATGAATCTCATGTTCTGACTTAATTCCAGCATTCCCCAGTGCCTCAGTTATTTCTTAGAAAAATATGTTCCATTTGAAATGAAACACTGGCCACAGCAGTGTGCATTTATGTAGCGGGTTTCTCCCCACAGTCTCCCAGTGGATATGTTCCTGACTGTGTATCCAGGATGGAGTCCTCATGGGATGATGTGGCTGGAGGTACTCCCCCCTGTTCTGCACACCCTCAGCAGCTCCTTCTCTTGTGCAGTTGTTGGGGCTGGAACCCAGCGGGAAAGTGAGACAGTGCAGTGCTTTGGAAGAGGAAGTAGGAATCTTACGGAAAAGCAGATGGGAGAGTCCAAGGGGGACCTCTCCTTCCCCTCTCTGTTTGATAAGTGCAAGATGGTTTTGGCAATTAAACGTGATGAGAACCAGTGTTATTTCACCCTGGGTCAGCTGTCTCCTCCACTCTTCCACAGGGTGTACAGCTGGTTTAAGCACTGCTTAAAATCAAAATCCTTGAGTTTCATGAACCTCCACAAAGTCCAGCCAACCGGAAGTTCATGGTTTGTTGGGAATGTGACCTTAGAGAGTAAAGAAATAAAATTTTGTTAATACTAGGTACTACTAGGCTGGTCTTTATTTCTTCCTACTGATTTCTCTCAGGTATACAAGAAAAATGCCTCTTATTTTATAAATAGTAAATTCTTTGTCAGCTTTCAACTATTAAAAATATGCTTCTTTCATGCAAATTACTTTTATATTTAGGGAGATTGATGCATCTGTTTATCCTGAGACTGACACCAACCTGAGGTAAAACATGAAAAGGTTTGTAGCAAATTATTCCTTTCTTCTCAGAAGGACTCTCATCACTTAAACACTCCTGCTCTCAGCTGTACCATTTGCAAGGACTGGCAGGATACAAAGAAAAAGTACTGTTTGCTTTATGTGGAAACTTTGCTACTCTGGGGATCAGCTCGAGTAAAGCTGGAAAATATGATAATTATATTTTCCTAGCCCAGTGCAAACTAGGCCAGCCCAGGTGGCACCACGAGCCGTGCACAGTGCCCAGTAGCACGCAGCGCCAAATTGTGTGGAGCTGCATCTGGCTGCTGGAAGTGCGAGGAGAATCAGGGCAGAGCTAATTCCTGCTCCACTGGTGTGCCCGTGGTCTGTCCACACGCACCAGTGCCTTTTGTGTGGGATCAGTGATGGAGCTGGAACAGAGCTGCAAACTGGTGAGGACCTTTAACAATACTTAACAATCACACATTATAAGAGGGAAATGGAGTTTACATCTAAGTTAATACAAATACCTTGTTTCTCTGCTACATTAGAAATTAAGCACCAAACCAATTAATAATTTGCCATAAAGTCCCAGAGTGACATTTGGAGACTTGGTGTCTTCATGTTCCTTACACAGGAAAAGGTCCCAGCAAAGGTGGGACCAGCATCTCTTCTGATACCCCAAGTCTTTGGGGTTTTTGCTGCGCTTGAGAGAGATTTTATTTAGACTGCAGGTTTGTTGTCAAAATTATTGCAAACATGCGAGCTGTCTGCAGTCCTGCTTTTCTCAGGCGTTCTTCCTGTTGGTCCTGGAGAAGCAGGAGCTGGGATGGCAGGTCAGATATGGACAAAGTATGGTCTACCCCTCATGAGTGTGTTCCCAGACCCAACACCTCCTCTTGGCTTTAGGATATTTGCAAAGGTGCTCTCTGGATCACTGCTGTCATGCGTCCTGTGTGGTGAACTTGGTAAAGTTTACAACCTCATCCTCCCTAAAAATGGCTTTCCCTCAGTTTGGATAATATTTCCTCATGGATTCTCATTTGAGAAGGCTTTTAGCATAAAGAGATATTGATAATCTTTTCTGCGTCATTGCTGCAGCAAATCTAGTAGGAAATGAGATCCTTAGGAAAAGGTTTTGTGGGATGGTGTTCAAACCTGCACAATCTAATTAATTGTTTGATTTGTCAAGGTTTCCTAATTTCTTCAGAGCTGTATTAAATCCCATGAACAACATCTTGCTTTCATTCCTCTTAGACTACATAGGTCTGTTGAAAAGGTCCTATTGTGCATAAGGATAAAATGAGTTGATCTCTTAGAACTTCTGCTCTTAACAGGCAATTTCCATTGATTTTGGCATTTAAAGGCAACAGACTATGACAGAATTAGACAAATTAAACCAGAATTTGACAAAAATCTTGATATTTGGCAGTTTAAGGAATGCATTTTCAGATTTTCAGCCTATTTTTTTGCACATTTTATTTAGATCATTGCATTTTGCTATTGATAAGAAGTCTGTTTCAATAAAAAGTTGTTTAAAAATAGCTGCACTAGATAAAGCAGGAATATCTAATGTAAGGTGAGTGAGGGCAGAGTTTGTATACCATTATAGTTACATGTTTTGGTGATGGGCGCACTTCAAATCGTGGATTGAAGCTGGCTTTGGACCTGTTCCCTGCTATTTGGCTGCCTGAGCAGCATGATGTGGATTGAAATACTTGGGGTTCCACCTTAGACAGAACAGAACTGTGCTGCCTGGAGATTAAAACATACCCAGGAGACATAAGGGTTTAGGTGACTTCGTGAAAAAATAGACAGGTTAGGTCTTCAAGTTGTTTTCTAAATGCATTCGTCCCTCTGCACCCTCCCCAGCAGTGACACTGGAACATTCCTTTAGCTATTACATGAGGCAGAATCTCCTTTCCAAAGTGTTGGAATGTGCAGCTGATCCAGACATCTGAGGGCTGGAAAAAAAAAACAGGGTTACTGTGCATTTTTTATTATTTTTATTTAAATCACAGTGCTCTGGGTCTGTGGCCTCCAGACCATTTGTAGGCCCTGCAATGAGCAGATAACTTGTAATTAATGAAGGATATTAATGTAAATTCCAGTAAAGTGAACACATGTAAAATTCTTGTGAAACATTTAAGTAAAAAACCTTGTCCTTGTGCTCTTGGAGTGTGTCAGCCATCAAGGGGTTGATATGATATAATATAATATGTTGACAAAGTGAAACCTAGTTATTAAAAGAGGATTAAAGATACTCTGCTTGAAGACTGAAACATTCTGCTTTGGGTTTTTTGGTCAGCAGACAGTTCCAAGATTTCAGGGTTAATTCCAAATGTCATGTTTTGCCACTATTCATGGATAGTTGCAAATAGCTAAGTTAAAAAAAATAGAAAAAGAGAACAAAAGAGGTTTCAGATATCCCAGTACACTCCAGGAAAGCCTGCCAAATCTCCAGAAAACTGAACTTAGTAACTGAAACTATTAAAATCACAACTCTTTATAGAAATTTCATTTTATTGTGCTTTCATCCTAAGGTATTTAATAGAAAATGCTGCATAGGATGTTGTTCACTTTCCAGGCTTTATCTGCAAGGTCACTGCTTGTGTGAATACAGCAATTTCACAGCAGATCCCACTATCATGGAACAGCAGTGCTTCCCACTGGAACATCTGCCAGACACTCAGGAATGGGTAGGCACTAGGTCTAGGTGAGCATGTGTTCTCCCCTCTCCACGTCAGGAAAACTCTGGGCTCTCACACTGATGTTCCTCACAGCACAGAATTTGGGGGAAGGTAAATTCAAGGGCTGCAGATGGAGTGTGCCACCCATTTTTTAATAGTGGTGAAACAAAGGGAATAAAACAGTTTTGGAAAATATTGCTCTTGCTCTGACTGTTGGTGCTTCAAGTAATGCTTTCCTTTTGTGGGAGAGGGGTGTGGGACAGGAAAGGAAACAGCCTCTGTAGGTGCAGTAAGTTTTGCCCATTAGCAGTTCCCTCTGCAAGTTAAAGGTAAAGCAATAGGAATTATTCTGTAATAAATCCCAAAACAGCAGTGTAAGAATAAAATGATAACCAAGAGGGAGATGGTGAGTGATCAGAGCATTGGACAGACACTCCATATTCTTGGATTCTCTCCAAGCTCCTGGTACATCATTTAGTACAGGAGCTTTCCTTGCCTCCTGAGTGCCTCAGGTGAAGGCAACTTGCTTATGGCTCTGAGGAATCCTGAAAATGTGGAACTCGTCCCCCCTGGAGTTACAAAATGGGGATGAGCTCCTCTTTTTTACGGTGGAAAAGTGTGCAATCGTAGCCACACTGGCTGGAGTTGTTCTTCATTGAACAGTTACACTTCCGTGATGTTCTACTGTTTGCTCCATGCCATTTTTACGGGCCTCAGCATTATGGATTTTGCAGTTAACTGTTTGAAAGGAGGCAAAAGTGATTTCCCAGGAGTGGACCTTTCTCCCCACTAACAATGGGATAATATTTGTTTCATATTGCAGCGGGCATAGTTGGAAATGTAAACGTGTAAAGTTTTACTGTCTCATCATTCATAAGAGACACACCCCACTCCCCCTCCCTCCCAAAAAAGCCTCTGCACATGTCGCGACGTATCTTCTGTATCTCTCTGTGGCCAGAACCAGGGCTGTAAGTGCTGTTACTTGGTAGTTTGGAAGACCAGTTGCTCAGAGTGATGTGTCTTTCTGCTACTGCTCGAAAGTGCTCAAGGCATGGGTTTTTAAATACGTAACTTTTCTGTGTTAGTGTGAAAAACTGAAAAAGAAATTTAAATAACAACATTCTGACACATGCCATTCTTCCAAATAAAAAACCTAATTTCTTTTAACTTAATTCCCCCTGTCCGGTGCCCTTTATCTTTGACTTATTCATCAGGAAAAGTTTCCCTAAACAGCTTTGCTTTACCTTTACTGGAAAATTTGTTTCAATTTGCAGGAGTTCTGTGCTGCGTGGTGAAGTTCTTGTCTGAGCAACCCCTCTTCTGAAGGAAACTCAAAAAAACCCAGGTGGGTGTGACACCGTTGCTTTGGACGGGCTTGGAACAACCTAGTCTACTGAAAGGTGTCCCTGCCCATGGCATGGATGAGCTTTTAGGTCCCTTCCAACCCAGACCATTCCAGGACTCTGTGATTGTTTTTAAATATTCCCTGTCCATTGCCCACCACCTTTCCTACGTGCTTTGAAACACCATTGGTGTGTAACAAACTCCACGCTGGGTGACATCTCCGGTCTTCAGTTCAGGACAATCCAGGGTGCAAAAAATCCAGAGGAGACCACAAGTGTTCTGGGGCACCACTAAATACCTTTATCTCAAGGGCAGCCGGTCAGTCGGCCGATCGTCCGCTGGGGATGCAGGGAGGGAGCGGGAAGCTGAGGAGTTTTGATTTAAATGTCAGATTGTTTTGAAGTGCCGTGTGTGCAGTATGTAGGTCAGGGCTGAAGGGATAGACTGGCTCTGCAGAGGTGCTGAGAATGATTAATTTCCCTGGGCAGAATTCTCTGGGTTTTTTTTTATTTCACTGTGTGCTCAAGTCAGGCTGCGATTTCTCATGGACAATGGGCTCAGGTTTTGGACCATTTGCCTAAAGGGGAAATTTATCCTGGCAGCTGCTGAAAGGGAAACTCTTGTGGATTGGTATCAGTTTGTGCATTAAAAAAAAGAAATTTTTTTGCTGCGTATTGGGGAGCTTTTCAAGGATGGTTTGTTTATGTTGCTGCTGTGTTCTCTGCCCATTTGCATCAGTGAGAGGTGATATTTGGGTGCTTTCCAGCAGCTGCCAGGCACTACGGAAGGTGTGGACCAGGCTCTTTTCACTGCTTGAGCAGCAGTACCTAATTTCCTATGGAAAACTGTGCCCTTTCTGTCCTTAGCCCTTTGTATTGCCAAACCAGAGATGCTAATGGGGTAGTGTTGTTTTAAACACAATAAAATCCAGCCTCATGGAATACTTAGGGAAGACTTAAAATTGCACTAACTCTCCTTTATAAGAGCACGAGCCTTGTTGTCCTTCTTCCCTGTATTCCCAATCAGCCTGAACTTTTGTCTCCAGCAAAACATATAAAAATTGGCTGATAAGTAGTTTTAAATGTCGGTAGAAAAAAGTCTGGAAAAATTGCTTGATGTTCTAAAATACTAACTTTAGATATTCTAAACTATTAATTTTAAGTAGCATTTTTTTGTTTATTTTTTGCCACTTTGGTGTTCATGAATGCAGGGATGGATTTTTCAAACGGCTTCTGTGATTGTTGCACAGCCCCTCTTCTCGTGCTTTAGAGATTAATAGTTGTCCTGAAATTGTCCAAAGGAACGTGTCTCCAGGGCTTGGGTTTTGTTGGGATTGCAGGATGCCCGAACACAGACCCTGCCTTCGCTCCTACTCACTCTTTATCTTGTCACACGCTCAGGAGTCCCTGAGAGATGAGAAGCAGGTGGAGGGATTATGCACAGGGAAGACACCGGATGTGTTCTGTGCTGCAAAGATGGTTTAAAGATGGGTTTGCTCAAGAATTATCTCAGCCATATTTTCTAACACAGGTTGGCAAGTTCCTCCAACACTTCTGGTAGGTGCATGTGTAACTTGTATGTATCCTCAGAGAAGAGCTTCATCATTTGAAAGGAGGCTTGCAAACGGTGCTGTTTACTGAATAAAGTGTGTTTTCCTGGAATCCTGATGGATTGATTTCTTGCCTCTGCAGTTTTTTCTGGCAGTGGCCCCATTATGGAGTTGTGCCTTCTGGGTCAGAGATGAAAGGAGCTGGCTGTAACCCTGTGCAACTGAAACCTTTTTTCCAAAGGCACAGTAAAATTTTAGCTGTGGAAATGCAACTTTGCCTGCTCAGTAAAGCCTGTGAATTCATATTTTTGCAGCAAAGAGAATAATTTGATTCTTTGTTGCTGGACACCTTTGGTTGCTTGCTGGCTTTTTGAGGCGTCTAAGTCAAAAATACTCTCTTTTCATTTTGACCTCTTTTTCATGAATCATGGAAAAAACCCCATGATCTGGGATTCTGTTTGTGTATAAGTGTATAATTTCCAAATAATTTCTTCTGATGCAGTAGAATCCTGTTATATGGGAAAAAGATACCGTTAAGGATACTTACAGAGGTTTTATGTTGAGGACTGCCAATTTTTCTCTGACCTACCTTTAAAAGATTGTCACTCTACTGGCAGCTCTTGGGGTCTGAAATATTTTCAATATTTATGGTGAGAAATGGCATCACAGTGTTAAGATAAATTCTTCAATCCTGAAGCAGAGCTTGGAAGTGAAATGACAGGAGAAAATAATGGGAAGTAGATGAGTTTTGTATGTTTTTTTGTCACCGCTCAGATCACACCCAAATCTGAGGGCTTTCTGATTTTCAAGCAAAATTTTCAATTCTGCAATACCCTTTTAAAATTCCAGATTTCAGCTGAAACTATTAAACCAGTGTGAAAGAATCTGTGCTGGAGAGATTTCCAGCCAGCTTGAAACACAATCAGTACTGGAATTTTCATTTGAAAAATCTGATCTTGCAAAACTGCTCTGTGTGTTTCCAGGCCATTACAGTCTGGACAATCTAAGATAAGCAAATAAACTCCACAGATTTCTTGCAGCTAAATCTGACTTGCAGGGACTCACTCACACCACAGGCAAACCTCCCATGTTAGAGGCTTGTAGAGACAAAAAAACCACGACTCCCAAAGTTGTTTAAAAGCACTTAATCTGGTTTTAAATAATTTGATTTTTTAAGAACGTCAACATTTTTTTTATATTTTTTGGATGGAGGAGTTTTGTTGTTTTTAGTAGTATCTGTACATGAATTTAACTGTTATAAATGAAGATTTTTTTTTGTAGAAACCACAAAAAAATTCTATTAATTTTAGAGATTTCAGAATTTCTGGAACTATATTCAGAAATATAAAACTGGTTCATTTTTCCTGGATTTGAGTGTCCTCCTACCAAACTGTAGGGGAAAGAATTCTCTCAGAAAGTACAGACCTGTCCATTTTCCAGGGGCACTTAGGAGCTGAGGACGTGTAATCACTTTAATTGCATCAGGGTCTAAGTGCATGTTATCAGGGAGGAATTACTTTTTCTCAGAAGTGACTGACATTCCCAAAAAATGTCCATTTTCCCCCCACTTTTAGGAGAAGAGTTTGAAAAGCAGCGTTGTGGTAATCCTTTCTGATCTGCTGTTTCATTGAAAGAGGTAAAAGTGGTCATGGATCTCACAATTTGAGAGAGGAAAGTCCTCCAGGAATAGGATATGATGTGCTGGCTGCTTCCTTATGGAATTCTCAGGAGAAGCAGAAGGAGGGCTCTTCTTCTAGTATGATAGATCATTTGTTGGGTGGGTTTTTTGGTTGGTTGGTTGAGTTTTTAATCCATCCAAGTTTTTCCTTCCTCTCCTTCCATTACAACACACTGGAGTTTCTGGGTAGCAGTGTGGAGCTGTGGCTAGCAAACCTGAGGAAAATTGGTTGAATTTGTGAACTTCTCCAATCTCCCTTAGTCCGTCTGTACAGAAAGTGAAGCATTTCATGATTATATTTACAAATCCTTTGGGTTTTTAAGGGAACATTCAGAATATCCTCTGATTGAATACCATGACTTGGAATGTCCCAGTTTTAGGGAGGTGAGTGCATCTGCAGGTGTGCTAATGGTTTTTTTGTATGACAGCAGCCATAACAGCAAATCAAACCAATTTACATCTGATTCTTCTGTTGCTTTGAGATCAGAAAACATTCCCTGAAATGTCCCTTGAAGAGCTGCATCCAAAGAAACCAAGGAGCTTTGGCACTAGGGATTTGTGTAGTGCTGCTGCTTGGAGAATCTCTGCAAAACTGCACCTGGCAGGTCAGGTCCTGCTCTGAGCACCTTGTTTGCTTGAGTCTTTCTGAAGTTCATAGTCACAGGAACAAGGAAAAATTGCAGTCTGTTATGCCCATGTCAATTTAAGAAATCAAGGATTTAATAGTGTCTAATTTTTATGCTAATTTTGAAAAAATATATCAGAACTTTGAGAGTCCGGTTCTTGACTCTAAATTTGATTAACCATTTTTCTAACTCCTTGCCACAAAGGAATATAGAGAATCCTGATTATTTCATCTGAACTGGCATGTTGTAAATTAAATCCTCCTTCTACAGGGAATCCATACCCTAAGTTCTCCCTCTTTGAAATACATTTTTCTTATGAAATAAAGTGTGGTTTTTTAATTCTTGTCCTCTTCAGTGAGGGACCAGACAGTCATCAAAGCTGCAGTGAAGGTATGTGAGCGCCCTGAGCTGCCTCAAAGGCAGGGCATGACAATTCTACCAGGGCTAGTATGAAGTGATAGATTCAGAAATGTGCTGGTGAACATGGGAAATCTGCAAATAATGAGGTTATTGAGTCCAAGAGATATTAAATATTTATTTTGCATTTTTTACTTTAAAAGAAGAAAGAAATGAGCGTGAAGGAAGTCTCATTTAGAATTATGGATCTCATAGTCCTCAAAAGAGTAACCACTTCAGTTTAGCCAGAGAAAAATTAATATTTCCTGCTAAGGATTGTATTCTTGAGATACTCATCAGTGCATGCAAGAGTATTACATCACTGTCCTCTGGGAATATCCATTTCCATCTTTTTCCGTCCCATTCTGTAAAACACTCTGTGAGAATGAAACGATTCCCTGAATGAAATCTCGTTTTCTTTGACCTCTTCCCTGCTGAGGAACCCTATAAACACAGTACAGAATTAAGTAGCACAGAGGAAACAAAGCTATATTTTTATATTAAAAATATTATTAAGGCTTCTGCATCTGGGGATGTTTATTCCCAGTCTGGAGAGTGGCGCTGGTTTTCAGGGGGACCATGTCCCTGGTTTCCATAGGTGTAGTATACGTGTGATTATCCCTATTGGTTGGAATCTTCATTTTGGAAAGAAAATCTATCCAGAGCCTGTTGAAAGGAAATGGGGCATGGTCAGAAACGATCGTTCCTCCATACAGCGTGCAATGCACTGTTCCCTCTGATGGATTTGTACCTGGCTGAGGACATCAGCAGCAAAGCAGTGACATTTCAGCTGCTGTAGGTGGTCCCAAGGAACTGCTGCTGGGTTTGCTTAGAGCCAGACTGCTTGACATCATAGAATCCTAAAATCATTTGGGTTGGGAGGGATCTTAGAGCCCCTCTCATCCCAAACCCGTGCCATGGGCAGGGGCACCTTCCACTAGACCAGGATGCTCCAAATCAGAAATAAAGAGCTTAAAGCATGGGTTTGCTTGGAGAATTTGGGACTTTGGGAGCTTCTCCATAATCAACATGAAATTAGTGGCATTTGCGTGGCATTTCACTCATGTTCTGTGTTGCTGGCACAAAAATGTCACTTTCTAAAGAGCAGATGTTATTGCCATTAGGATGTCCCTTTCACCATGTTTAGCATTCAGGTTGTTCCTATGGCTGGAGTCAGATAATGGCTTTGTTGTTGTTGTTTTAAAGTTCTATAAACACTGGCCTTTAACCAAACCTTACAGCAAGAATGTTTCTGTACTGAGTGAAGAGGGGAGTGAGTCAGGCTCTTTGTCTACTTTTGGAAGTATTATTGGAATATGATAGTAAGTTGTTCCTGTTGACATCTGAATGTGGATAGGAAGGGAATGTGGGAGATCTGATGTTGAGTGGGACCACACCTGTGCCAGGACTATACGAAAAACCTCTGTTTTCTCCTCTTCCATTTTTAAAGCTCCGTGTTCCACATGGGAAGATAACTGTTATTTACAGGGATTCAAAGAGAAACTACTAAGGCCCATCCCTTCTGCAGTGCTCTGGATTTTGCTACAGAGATACAGCAAATCCCAGAACCTGGTTGAAAGATGTGTGGCCAGTTTTAGCTAATCTTCAATCCAATTTACAGACACTGCACAAGAAAGTATATTCATGTTGGCCTGGACATTCCAACTGCTCCATGGAAAATGTAATTCTAAGGCTTATGGCAGATTTTAAGCTATTTTATATTTGTTACAGATATTTTATCAAGCTATAATTTAGGAATTGACTATGGATTAAATTTATTCAGTGAGAAATCATGCTGGAAATTGCTGGTGAGCAAGATTTCTAACAACTCCTGGTTTTGACAGCCTTGGAAGCGTAACAGGAGTAGCCTTTCTGGTTTCCTACATTCTTTCAGTCTTCAAAGGGGCTTTTAGTCATTTTGGTTTGGCTTTTCAGGAGAATATGAAGTCCAGTTCTTAATTCATTTGAACTATGTGTATATCCTCAGAGTCTGTTCTGTTGGAGAGAGCTTGGATGGCTTTGATTCATATGACATCTCTTTTATCCCTCTTTTTAAGTTGATATAGGAACAATGCTGAATAATGCTAAATTCAGTGTTTACGTGGCAGGCTCCAAAGGTCCCTCTGAAGCTGCATTATTTCTAGAACAAGATGTTCTCTGAGGGTCACGTGTATGGGGGTAGGTGTGAGCAGAGGCCGGGGCACAGCACCAGTACAAAAAAGAAGGCAGAGTCTATCCCGGAAACATGAGAGCAGCTGCCTATGGAAGCTGGCCTGGCCTGGGGCAAGGGGATAAGCATGTAAAGCCTAAGAAAACTAGGTGTTGTTTCCTTAGGAAAGTTTGTTTAACTAATAGACTTAATTTGCCAATGGTTATCTTTAAATTAGAATTTACAATCCTTTGCCTGATTACTTCAAGATGTACTTTTTTTTTCCTTCAAGGACTCTTAAATCCCAGGAGAATCCTCTTAAACATCTGTTCTGGATTCTCTAGAGATAGTGATGGGTGACTGCTGTGATACTGTAGTTAGATGTGGCTCCTTGATTAACCGGGATTCCTGTGTCTACCTGGTAACACCTTTTAATTGGAGCAGATAGGTGCATCCCATAAGTAAAATAAATGCATCCATCAAAATGCTGAAATGGAATTCAGGGCTTGTTTTATTTATTTATTACTTATATTTTATATATGTAATTATCTAAGCTCTTTTGTGTATGATCTTGGGAAATTATCACAGGTTAAGTTCATGGTTTGGTGCGAGTACAACAAGTACAATGATTTATGTGCATCCAGTGAATATTATTTTACCTCATGAAGGAAAAAATTCCCAAAACTCAGTACTGATCTAATACTACTCTTATCAAAGTTGCCACAGGTTTGAGAGGCAGTTCTTGTTGTAAGCTTGTGTGGCCTTGTGTATTATTTCTTCCTTATGTCTTTTGCGAAAAGGTTCTGGCCATTTTGTTAAGTGCATGGGCCTGCTGGTGTGTAAAACACCAGCCTGGCTTTATTTAGCAGACCGAGCTCTTGTTGGAGTTTAAAGGAAAAATAATATTTTAAGTCCTGGACAATTACAAATGAGAGCTGGATGTAGCAGCTTGTCTCTGGGTGGACAGGCCGAGTCTCAGACCCCTCAGTTCCTGTGGCTCAGTCTATAGATTGATCTAAATGTGTCTGTTGTTGGATTTCAGGTCTGGACCTGAGTCAACTGAACTTCTCCAGTGTGTGGTGATCATTAAATTTGATTTAGAGCCATGAGAAAATGTGCTGGAAAACTTGGAGTTGGCTCTGAATTGCCATTCAAGCAATGTATGTAAAAAAAGCCTACCAGGTATTCACACTTGACATATCATCACTTTTCTTGCTTTGCTAAAGGAATGGATTCCAGAGAAGTACCAGATTGTCTCTGCTAATGCCAGTGGCCAATTTCCAGTATAAAGAAAGAAAAATAATACTCCAGCCTCACTTCCTTGTGATGGTGGTTGTGATGGGGCTGGTGACAAAGGAGTTTGTTGGAAACTTTCTGTTCTGTTGAAGATGCCACTTAGGATTGAGTTTGGGAAAGGATGAATTTCTTAACAACTTGGCTGAATCCTCTGCACAGCGAAGCTGGGTTTGGAGATGAAACACTGAGTTTATACTCCTCCCTCTCACTAATCATTAAATACACATGAGGAGCCGTGACAGATGGGCCATGTTCCACATTTTCAGAGCATATTTCAGAATTAATTGTGCTGACAACATTTTAGGAAGAGCTCCAGACTCTTTTCTCTTTGGCAACAGTGGCTTCTGGCTGCTGTCAGGCAGATGAACATGTTTTTCTGGGTTTATTATTTTGGGTTTGGCTCACATGCTCACTGTACAGGTAATTGGAGGAATGGGGGGAGCATTACCTATGTTCGTTAACCGGACTTCAAATACTAGCAGCCGTCAACAGCTTTTTACCTGAGTGCCTGTGGATTTGGGAGGGGGAATAGCTCTGGGACTAGATAAGGAGAGGTGGGAGGGAAGCCTGGAACAGGATCCACGCTGTGTTGTTGTTTGTGGCCAATAGAGATGGCTGTCAGGGATCCAGAGGGCTGAGGTCTGGTCTGCAGAGAATTCCAGCGTGGTTTAGTCTAGACTAAACATTTTTGGATGCACCGAGTCTATCACTCTCGCTCAGGTTCCTCTGCCAGGGACTAATTGGAGCTGATGATCGCCTGCTATGAGAATTGCAAATTCCATTTCAAAGGTGCTTTTTTTTGTTCTTTTCCTTTTTTAAAAAGCAGTTTACAGGTTTTGGCAAGAGGCTGGTTTTGGCTCTAAAACGACAGAAATGCTTCCAGCATAGATTTAGGCATAACTGTTAATATTCTCCAGATTCCTTCATTGAAAAACCATGCCAGTTACAAACAAACAAAAATCCACCCCTCTCTCCAATTTGGTTAGCCAAATTTACTTTCTGTTCCTTTCTTTTCAGTCCATAACAGCTCTTTCCTTCAGGCCTTGAAATGCAGAATGCATTCTTTCATTCTGGTTTTGACAGGCGTCCGTTATATGTTTCTCCCACAAAATTTGCCTGTTGTGGTGGGATTTCCAAAGCATTCCCCCTCAGCCTCCTATTTCAGTGGTTGGAGTCAGCGGGATCAGTGTTAGACTGACTCTGGATGCCCTGGAAATCTCCTTCTTGCTCGGACACTTTGATTTTTGTTCATTCGTTTCTTAAAAAGCATTTTACCTGGATAGACCTTGAATACCTTTACTTCATTCTGAGTTTTCAACATGTATTACTTGTCAGTAAGAACGAAAGGAAGATGATATATAGTGTACTGAGATGGATGTTAGGAATTGTTGAACGTTTTCTTTCAAATTTTAACAGGAGTTTTGAAGCATCTTCTTACCCCATCTTCAGCTTTGTCCATTATAGGAAGAAACCTGAAGGGCAGATATTTTAATGGTGGCCAATGAATCAAAGGTTTTTATGAGAAGAGATATCAAAAGCCAATCACTGTTAAAATTAAGGTTTGAGGTTTCCTTGTGAGGTCTTTTTTGTGTTTCCATAGTGCTAATTCAGAAACAAGGAGATCTTGTAAAAGCTGTGAAGTTTTTAATAATGCAGTTCAATTAATGTACATTTCCAAATTCTTTTAAAATCAAAGCCAGATCCAGAAGTAGCTGCAAGAAAGCTGCAGAACCGATGGAAAGGTGAAAACCGGAACCTTTGCAGAGGAAGACAGCTTATCACGTAGAGATCTTCAGGCTGCTGCCTCAAGAAACGGTGTTTATAAGCATAAGGTAGAGATCGGGATTGGGATCAGAATAAGGCTCTGACTGGGATGAGATGAAAAGTTGCTGCTTCTCAAAAATCCACCTGAAGCTAGTCAAGGTTTGAGGACTTGGATTTAAAAGATCTAATAATCACCCTTGCATACCTTACTGTAATAATCAGATAATTATTGTCTTCTCTTTGTGTGGTGAAGTTAATTTCAGTATTATTCTGAAAGTCCTAGCTCAGCTGTCTGGCTGGATAGGAAGAAATGCAGACTCCCAGAAAAATTCTCCTCACTTACTCATGGTTTTTCTATGGTAAAGCCTGTTTTGTGATGAGTCAGGCAGTTCTGGCTCCCATTTTGTGGGATAAAACTCCTGACATACTGTATTCCTCTTGTTGCAGTAGCAGCCCCTAGAAATCTTGGGAACCTCCAAGTTTATTCCAGCTCTCCTGAGATTTCTGCAGAGTCTTCGGAGCAGCCAAAGCAGATTTCTCTCTTCTCCTGGAGGGTCTGCCTTCTGTGCCCTCTCATTCCTTGGAAAGGCTTCTGAGGAAGTGACAGCTGACCGATCCCAACAGGATCATAGGAATTTGATTCTTTGATGTTCCTCCTATAGATGAGAGAAATTGTTGAATGTAAGTACACACAAAGAAGAAGTGAGATGCAATGTGGAATGGTAATTCCAGTTTGAGACTGTCACCTGTCAGTCCATGTGAAAGTCAAGGTGAAAGGTTTTTGTAATTGATTTTTTTTAAAGAGTCCAAGGCTGATCTTTAGATAAAGCATTTGCACTCACTTGTGGGAGCTGAAGCCAGCTGTGTGCCCTCTAATTACATCAGCCCAGGAATGGAGATGTTGGGAACAGCACCAAATACTACAGGAGCTGCCAAGAGTGATTTATTCCAAGCATCCATGCGGAATCTTAGCCTGTGCTGAAGTCACAATGTATTTTAGCAGTAATTCTTTGACTCTCTGCTGTGGTGTTAGTTCAGGCATGGCCTTGTAACAGCCAAAGTGGAAAACGCTGGAGAAATGCCGTGTTAAAACACATAATGGCAGAACTGGAAATATTGGGCTCTTATTGTAAAAATGAGGACATAACACACCTAAAACAAGAACCCAAATAATTTCTTCTCAAATCATAAAAACAATGAGATAAATAATACTAAATAGCATCGCTCCATTAAATCAATGAATTTGCCTTGATTTACACCAGCTTAGTGTCACAGCACATTTCTTACACTAAGGTGAGCTGTGCCTGGGAGATGTACGAAGGATTTTTCTCTTAAAGAAACCTGGCATTAAAAAAAAAAGAAGTAATAAAATGTAGAAGAGGCCTTGTCACATGGTTTGAATTTACCTGGCCCATAGCCAGCAGCCATAGGTTTGATTTGTATCCCAGCAGGTCACTGCAGAGCACAGCATTTCTGTTAAAATGTGCTCAGATTTGTTAAAAGGCAGTGTACACACGTAGTGTGTGATCAGTTATCAATTTTAATAGCATTTCCCTACAAAAGTCATCAGGAAAACTGCTGTATGCATCCCTGTGGCCTGTTTTGCTCTTTCTTCTAATATTTGTTTTTTGTTTTTACTGTACTTAAACTCCTTACCTATTCTAAATTCTTCCCAAATGGCAAATGAGGGCATTTCGCATCATCATAATAAAAGCTGAAATACATTGTAACAGAATTAATGCATTGATTAGAACAACGGTTTAAAAATCAATCAATTTAATTATTTTAACTAAGTCCGTAAAGGATAAAAACTATTTCTTGGCTCAGGTGATGCCAGTGGTGAACAACCTTACAAACCTATAGCAAGTTTCATCTCTTACCTCAGAATAAGTCAGAGTGAGTAATCTCTGTTATTTTTTTTAAATGCTCAGCACATTATTTGTTGTTATTTCTTAGTTTATCTCTGTCTTTAGTGTTAGAAATCTTTCAGAGTTTTGCCCTTCATAGAAGCAGGATTAAACCTGCTAAAAGCCAGCAGTGGTATGAAAAAAGGGTACCAGGCAGGCTTTAGCCTCTCGGGAAAAGGAATTCCAGTAAGGAACGCTACATCTCAGAGTATCATAAAGCCTTCCTTGAAATTGAAAAGTTCTAATTTTAAACTGCTGCAACTGATGAAGATCTTGGCACTGTCTCAGGTGATCAGCTCCCCACAGGCTCTTCTTCAGCCTTCCTGCCTGTGCCTTGATTAAATTGATGGATTCTGAAGGGAAGCCTCAGAAAACCACCATTTTAGCTATATTTATGGCATGGTATTTTTTCAGAAACCAATTGATGGTAATTAACATAGAGCAGCAGCGGCACTGTGCTTCATTTTTACAGAGCAGTAACTCCCTTCAGAAGGAGCCCAGATTTAAGGCTGATGACAGCATTATTGTGCAGAAAAATGGAGGTGTCAGTCCTCTTCCATCTCTCAGACTGGGAGGGAAATAATTTGGTGCTCACAGTGATCAGGACAGAGTCATTAACATATTAATAGAGAAATTATATTTCCCTGTCTCTGGCTGAGTTTTGATGCCCAGGCTCTGGTGATTGCTGCAGCTGAAGTCCAAATTCAGCCCTAGAGCATGACCAAGGAGTCTAAGAGTGACAAAAGGAGTCAGAAAATCAAAAAACCAGTGAAACCTGAAGAGGCTACTGCTGTTCTGTGTTCCCGGGCTGCAGCATTCAAACACCAAGGGAGAGGAGTGAAGGAAAGGCTAAACCTCAAGTTTAGCTGCCTAGTCTGGGAAGAATAAATAGCATGCAAGTGATAAGGTATAAAGTGATCAAATGCTTCCTTTTTGATTCTTTCATCCTTTCACAGGTGATGAGAACAAAGACATACGTGAGAAAGTACAAGGGGCTTTGAACAGATGCTGACTAAACATCTGTGGGATGTTGAGGAGCTGACTTCAGCATCGTGTAATGAAAGGAAATGCTGAGGTTAGGGTTTCTCATGGGATTTTTGGGTGGTTACTGCCCATGTCTGTACCACTGTGATGTGGGGGACAGTTCAGACTCCTCTTTAGGGAATGCCTCGGTGACTTGTGTGGTGTATGGATGAATACTTTGTCTGGAGTATGTACTGCTCCATTTCACCAGCAGCCACCATGAGCAGAGGGTGAAAATCAGTTCTGTCAGCCAGCTTGGCAAATTTGGAGTTCGTATTAATCAAGGATACAAACTTTAGAATATAAGTCACTTTGTGTTATTAGTGGGATGGGAGTTATGGGTGGGATAGGTGGTGTTTGTAGGAGAGGCACAGAGATGAGTTACCTTGGGACACAAACCCCTTTCCATGTTATGTTGCAGAATGTTTATGTCACATGTGGGACAGTAAGAGCACTTCAGTCTTCATCCCTTTGCCTCTTCAGTCCTTGCAAAGGCAGACAGCTGTTGGCACCACTCCTGTCTCGTGTCCTTCCCTGGCAGAAGACATCCGTTTTCTGTTTGTGCCTTCCTTGGGAGAAGAACAAATTTTTGGGACTGTTACTGCTTCTTCCCTTTGTTCTGACCTGGTGCTGGGAGGACAAGACAAGACTGGGGAAGGACGACTTCTCTTTTAAATGACTAACCTAAGAGAAAAAGTCATAGCTGGCACCAGAAAGGAGAGACAAATCAATGGCTGTGTCTGATGTAAAGGAAGAGGCAGGAGCAGCGAAGCTGCCTCAGCAGCTCTGCCCCACCTCAGTCTCTAGTGCAGCGTGTGTTGATGCTGCTGTCTGCCTTTGGAACACTCATTTGCCAATGCGTGTCTGGTAAAACTGAGCTCAGTGGGTGTGGAGAAGGTCAGTGGATTTGAAAAAAATCCTGAACTATCCAGAACTTACTGGAGTTTGCTGCACTGAGGCCATCAGGTTGATCTATCTGTGTGTCTGTGTGAGGAATTTTGCATTAAATGGTCCATTTACAGTGGAAAAGTGGCAGCTAAACACAATTTAATTATATCTCTAAGAGCAAGCAAGCCTTTTCCAGTTTAATGAGAGTGAGGAAAGTCCACTATTGCCATTTACAGTCCAATCTTCTACTAATCTGATATTGCCCCAAGGAGACTCTGAGAGAAGTATGCCATATTTCAGAGTCTTCATCATGGTACAGGAGCACTTAAGTTGGTTCTGCCATCTCTATTTTCTTTTGGTGTGGAGTTGCTGAGATAATGCCTTTGTTTAAGGGAAATGAAGTCAGAGTTAAGGAAATCCCAGCCCTAGGGGCTGTTCATAGATTTGAATATATTCCCTTTTATATAATTTCAGTGGGAGAACTTTGGGAAACACCAGCTGCCTCTCTCCTTATTTGGTTTTCTATGGACTTTTTCTTTTCATTTTGTATTCGGAGTCTTAACTTCTAAGTACATATCTCTGCCTTTTTCATGTTTCAGTCTCTGCTTTGCTATTTCTGTTTCCCTTGCCATTCTCTGCTTTTACACTCCCTTCCTCGGGAAGTAGGAAAATTCAGGTATTAACACTGGAGTGATTTTTAGTGCTGTAGTTTCAGCATTGAAACTTGCAGCTTTCCCTTGCTTTCCTCAAGCTGATGAAATCTTCTGTGTGAGAGCAGTGGCACGGATTTACTGTGTAGATCTCAGAGTGAGCAATTATTCTTAATCCATCCAGAGTAAAATCCACAGTTATATCATTTCAGCACAGCTCTGTGTCATTCCAGTAGGAATATCCAGCTGAAATGGATGATACTTTGCCAGGATGTAAAAGGAACCTTCCTTAGGACAACATTTCTCTTTCATCTGAAGTTGTTCCCTTTTTCATTTTATTAGAACAGGTTTTTCAGCTGGTTGTTTTAACTCATTTTTTTTCCCGAAGATCAGCAAGATTTCTGTATGGGGTGTTTATTTAAAATATTTTACAATATAAGATATACAGATCCAACTTGAGCCTCATTAAAAGAACGTTGCCAAAAATGGAAAGCCTTCAGAGGCCTATTAGAGTGAATTATCCTAATGAGAAGCATGAATTCTGTCCTAACAGTTCAAACTGCTTCAGTGGATCTGGAATTTTCCCAAAACCTACCAGAATTTAAAGACCTGTGTCTGTCTGGCTTCCCTTGCCTTGTAACCAGGATAGAGAGCAGCCAAGTGCTGTCTCTGCCAGCTGTATATTCAGAATACCATTTAAACAAAATACTTAACTAATAGCAGAAACTGTTTTGGCTTTGCTGAGCATGTGTAAGATATTTTTAGATAAAAATTCTCATTATCATTGCTAACAGAAAAGACTTGCTTTTCTTCCTGTGATAATTTCATACAGGTGAGCAATGGGAATTAAAACTCATACCCTAGTCTCTGTTGTGAGCCATTCAGCAGGATGGAGAGCAAGGAAATGGAAGTCCAAAGCAATCAGAACTGTCATTTTGAATGTAGTCTCCCCGCTGTTCCTGGCCCAAGGTTTTAGGTGAATGTTCCCAAGAAAAAATAGTTGTTTTATGGTAACTATCTCTACATTGTCTGCTTTAATTGTAAAAGCATCAAGTGGCATATCCTTCCCCGTGAAATTCCTTGGCCTTGTATTGCCAGATGTGGCCATAAGTCATACAGCTGTAAATCAAACCAGTCCCTTTCTGCATCTTGCTGAAAGCTGCTATTCTCAGATGTTCTTTGCTATTGGTTCCCCCTCAAAATGAGAAGGTATTGTTACAGCATGATACGTAAACTTAATCTGCAGGGTTTTTTCCATTTTTCTGACGCTGATAAGCAGTGTGAAATGGTGATGTGTTACTGGCAGTGCTCATATGGGGTTGGAATGGTGCCCTGGAACCAATTCCCGATGCACCGGAACCCTGGTCATATGTGTAAGTCTTCTGGCACCTCCTTCCTTACAAAATTAAGTAGATTTTTGCCCCTCTGCTTTACTCTGTTTTACGTACTGCACATGCTGATGGCATCCAGCTGGTGAGTTACTGTGATCCTGAGACCTATAAAGAGCGGGATATAAAGCTGGAAAGGTAACTAATCCTTTTGAAACCAGGCACCCACTTGCAAGTTCAGATGACTTTCCATGTAGAATTGCTGGATAGAGCAATTTTTCAATTCTAGATTTAACATGGAAACCTCATTTTTTATTTTCAAAATTAGGAAGGTGTGTTTTACTTATTGATTTGATCGTTCTGTGCAGAATATCCTTCTTTCTTGCTGCTGCTTTGTTTTTTTCTCCTGGGTAGCCACTTGCAAAGTGCTCATCTTAAAAGTAATTTTCACCTCTTAGTTGCTGCAGTCTTCAGGGAACGTCCATCTCTTCCTAAGGCGTAAGTCAATGCAGGTTTTTTTTCTTGAATTCCGCCCATGCCAGCTGAGGGTACTTGGGTAGACAGTCCTTCCTGAAGAAAACAATGCTGGTAGCTACATAAAGCTTTCTGTCTATTAGCCAGATGTTGTGTCTGAATCTGAGATCAGGTAGGAGACCTTTTTTGTAGGACACTCCCGTAGCTATGTTTCTTTTGCTGTGCAATTTTTACTAGTAAACAATATTGTTCATGCCCAGTAGCTATAATAATGACAGTAATCTTTTTTTTCCTCTGGGTCTGACATTTCTAGAAAAACACGTTCATTGTGTTTTCTGTCAATGCTGTTTTATACAGAAGTTATTTATTTATTAAACCGTAAGGAGTTAATGGAGAGGTTTCTTCAATTCTATGTCATGCTGGCAATGCTGTCCTAAAAACGGATGTCTCTGGAAGGGATTGGATGAAGTGATGTACAGGGAGGAGCAGAGGTGCAGATAAGTGTAGTAACGTCTTTACGTGACTGAATGCAGAAGCTGTCAAGTGAGTTAAATAGCAGCCTTTCTCAATGCAAAAGCTGCTTGAAGCTGATAATTATTGTGCCTTTGAGAAAGCAAAGCCATCTTATTATAAATACGTAATGAACTATGAATCCCCATCTCACGCAAAAGTATCTGAGATTAAATCTTTTTCCAATTTGCATTGTTCAAATAATTATATCTAGCTGGGGTCAGAGTTCGGATGATGCATTCCCAGCCCTCGGGTTTATCCGCTGGCTCCAGGACCAGACCACAATGTCAAACGGCTCACAGAGGTTTCCTATTGACTCTGTTTTGGCTATTTTCAGCTGTGCTGCTCCTTCCTGCAGTCTAATCGATGCAGCCCTCTGAGAAGTGCTTCTCCATTCTGTGCCTTGCCTTGTTTCCTGAAGCTTTGCTTTCCAAACAGAAACATCCACTTAAAATGCAGTCTTCGTTTAAGCTGCATTCCTCAGAGTGATCTCTTCCCAGTTCCAAGCAGTAAACCACGGCTAAAACAGTAACAGAGAGCTGGTGTGCACAGCGAGGCTCAGCTCCGAGATCAACATCTGGAATTGTTAGGATGAGCAGGCAAAGCACTCTGGAGGGTTTAGGAGCAGTATTTTCTGTGTGTTGGGCTCTTAGGTCACCCTGTGTACGGGCTTCATGCCGTTCCCTGTGACAACGAGATGGCCAGGAGAGCAGAGTGGGATGATAACAGAGCTGAAACCCGGGAAGGGATTACGAAGGGCCTTTGCAAATGCAAATCCATGTCATTCCCAGCACCGCGAAGATGCCCCGAGGCAGTTGCCTCATTGTTAAGTCAAATGTGCTGCATGGAATGCCGGATGGTTTCCGTTTGTGTAAGTCCATGTTTTATTTGAAGGCCACTTCCTCAAACAAATTATTCTTCTGAAATATGTGCAAGATTTAAAAGATTTTCCTCCAGTCGTTTCAGCTGGGAAGAGGCTGTTTTCCTCTGCAGAGTTGTGCAGTGATGGCCCCTATGTCATTGTTCCTCTCATCCCTGCTGGCAGTCGGAGCTCTGACGTCAGATGGAGCAAGGATGCATCAGAAGTCCCCTCACTCTTGAGTTTCCGTGGGCATTAAATCACTTTGGGAATCGTTGTGACCTGCTCGGGGTCACTTATCTTTAGATGGTGTGATGCTCCATAAATGTGAGATGTCACCCAGTGCTGCTTGTGCTGGTGATGGCTCCGTTCTTCCCAGACTTGCACTGCCAATCCATTGTAAGTAGCTGCAGAGAAATGAGCTGCTTGTGTGTTTCTGGAAGTGTAACTTGACCTGGATGTCATTTGCTTTTATTCAGCAGCCTGTGGTGAACTTCCAATGACTGTTCTCTTAGGGGGTAAAAAAAAAAAAAAAAAAAAAAGGAACAGGAACTGGAAAACCAAACAGATGTGGAGTGATACTTGGGCTGTTATGCAAACGGCCCAGCATTGGATGAAACTTAAATTCTGTGCATTTCCAATTACATTTTCTTTCTTTTTGTGTCTTTTCCCTGGAAATTTTGCACGGTTGTCTCTTGTCTTTTCATACAGAACCTTGCACAGAGACATCGGCTGGGCTCGCAGGATGAAGAATCACCCATTTACCTTCTTCAGGTGTGGTTAAATGTCAGTTCAAGTATCTTTGAGATGTCAAAGTAGATTTCTGATGAACATGAGTTAATTTTCTCTCTTGTGCTGCATGTGCTGGAGCTTTTATATGTCTGGAAACATGCATGTTTCCTCTTCCTAGAACACAGATTCCACGGCTTACATCGCTGAGTGACATTTTTTACAGCTGTTTTTGCTCTTTAACAATTTGTTTCTTCTGTAGCTCAAGGAAATGATTGAAAATGAGCCAAAAGCATCGTGTGAGTCAAGAGGTGCAGAAGTGCTGCCAAGCATCGATTCCCACCATGGCAGGAACGTCTCCTGGGGTGGTGAATTCCAAAGAAATGGCTCTGTGGTGGCTGGCACCAGCTGCAGCAGGAAAGTCACGCAGAGAAAGGAACAAGGCAGCAGGTAAGAATCTCAGTGTCTCACTCGTGCGTCCAGACACGTTGTGGTTTCCCAGTCTGTGGTGTGGGAAGCACATCAGCAGGTCATCCTTGGAACACTTGGGCTGCTGAGCCAAGTAGGAAGAAGGAGAGAGTGAGGAACAGGGAGAGAGGGAGTTACTGACTTGGGACTGCAGCAGTGAGGAGGGAGCCAGGCCTCTGACTGCAAGGTTTTTTCCTCCTTCAAAGAAATAAGTAACCTGATGTACACAAGATTCTTAACACTTTGGCAAGATACTTCTTTTTCCTCTGTTGGCTTCTTCCAGTTTTAGACAACTATCCCTATCTAATTCCAAAATAATTCCAGCCACCACCGCTGTTGTATTGGCACTGTTCCAGCCTATCTATGGCTGTATGTGCCCTGATAACTGAGTGCCTCTGTGGCCCCAAAGGGCAGAAACAGCTGCATCACCTCCCCATTTGAAATCATGTACTTGAAATAATCTTTAGTTTGGTGAGAAGTAGAGAATATTGGATAATAAAGTTAGGCTCTGATTGTTGCATATTTATTTTAAAGACAGTACCAGCACAATATCTTTCTGTGTCCATTTAAATGGGAAACAGTAAAGTTTAATCTTCAAAAATCAGGCCTACCAAGACTCCTTCAGTCACAACCATTAGCTACTTCACAAAAACCAGTGTTTTCAACTCAGGATTTTCATGTCACAGTCTTGGCACCAAATTTCTTGTGGTAAATCTTATTTCATAGCTTGGACTTCACCCAACACTGGGATTATACCCTGAGTATCCTATTGGAAAGGGCAGAGCATATTGTACTGTGTACAGGTGCAGAAAGAATAAGCCAGCTTTGCTCTTACATGATGAAAACTAATTTTCTGGGAAGGTAGTTGTACATTTTCTCAGAACTTTAGGTAGTAGAATATTAAAATGTGTCACTTCTGGACATGCAGGCTTAGATTTTATTTTTCTTTCAGCTCCTTCTTGCTAGACTGTAACCCTAAATTTGAATTCAATTCTATGAAATAATTTTAACCAGTATTAAAACTCAAAAAAGAGGCTGAAAAAGTGTCCAACACATTATTAAAAATGAGCATTATTTAAAATCAGTTCGGAGCCCCAGATTAATTAGGAAATCCCTAGGACAGGATATAAAATCAGTTAGACTTTGATGGGCATTTTTCCCGTATTTTTGCTCCTAGGATAATTGTTAGGAAAAAACAGACAGGGTTGTTAATAGTTTTTGTATTGCTCTCCTTCATCTAGAAAGCTGATGGAGGAGCCTTTTTCTTTTCAGTGCAGGTAGTTCAGTCCTGAAGCACCTGTATAACCTCGTGGATCCTGGGTTTATCAGTGTTGTTTGCAGGTCTAGCTCTCTCCTTTCAGATCTGGCAAGTGTCAGCTGCTAGGCACAAACCTTGAATTCTGTTTATTTTGTTTGATCTCAAATCCTTTGTATCTTTAAGGCAGCATCTTTAAAAATGGTTAACAGTTAAATAATTCATTTTTCTCATTTTCTGCTTTTACACTTTGAATTCAAATGATTTGCACACAAATCCCCCTGCAAAGCACCCGAGAAGCTAAAAAAATAAGAGCACTTATATGGGATTATAGATATTTCAGGTTCTTCATGTCCTTAAGTGTTCCACTGCAGCACAGGACATAATTCACAAGGAAAAGTTCTGACAAGTATTTTAGGGATAATCTGGTCTATCTACGTCACACTGAGGACTTTTGGCATTTAACTCAGAATTATTATTCAGCATGTACCTGTGCAGTCAAAACAGAGTCTTTGTATTTTTCACTTAGGAACCATTCCTGTGCATGGGATGACATTGCTTCAATAAAATATAAGGACTTAAATGATGTAATGAAAGAAGTAATTCAGTATTTCCTTGATGTATTCTGAAGGCTTTATTTCCCAGTGAGGCTGATGTTACAGCTTTTCTTTTAGGCCACTTGGACAGTCTTCTCCTTTACCTACTACTTAGATTGCAAAGTTTGCAGGAACAAAGTATTCTTAACAAGGAAACTGCATCTTGGAGATCTCTACCTATTTCCCAAATTTTCTTAGAATTGGACAGCAAAAATGCATGAAGGAAGCACATATGTACGCACAAAAAAAGTAATTTAAAAAGTCTTCTCGCTATAGTAAATTAGCACAAAAATAAAATTATTTGCGATTTTCCATCATTTAGTGTCAATTTAATCAATTTTCAAGACATCTTAGTAGCATGTATGTTGTTTTCTAATAAATGGTAGTAGTTGTGAAGAGGAAGATCCTCAGGATACAGCGTGTAGTGACAGATCTTCACTCCCTTGATTCTTAGATAAATCTGGGAAGTGAGAGAGTGACCTTTTTTTCACTAACTTTAGACTTTAATGTTGGCAACAGTATGGAAAGAGATTAATTGGAATGTCTTAATGGGAAAAAAGGCCTCCCCCGTGCAAAATAATGAAGCTTGGGTTGTATTGTAACTGGCATGAAAGGTACTTACTTTAACTGGAGATTCTTTTAAATAAGAAGTGAAAGGTTGCTTAGCTTATCAGTCAGACCAAGAAGCCCAAGGGTCCTTTGATAAGGATTTTCACAGACCAGTAAAATGTTTTCCAGAAACATTAGCTTGGGCTCTGTGGTTTTTAACTGTCTAAAGAGTCTTCTTTCCTATCATACTTATCACTTGGTGCCTCTTCCTTTTGTTTCTTCTTGCTGCAACAATATCCTTTATTAATCTGTATTTTAGGCTAAAAACCTCTTACCTCTTGGATGTACCGACCTCTTGGTGCCTGGTAGCAATCCTATGTTTTCTGAGGAACTATACCAGTTTATAGTAAGGATCTCTCCTTCTTCAATATCACTGTATAAAAATGTGAGTGCATTGGAATAGATAGAGTGGGATTAATCTAAATATGTTGATATTTGGAAAAGGAACCTGGAGTAGAGCAGTGGGTCAGTGTTGAGCTGCTGACTCAGGCAGAATGGGCAGTCCCAGCCCAGGCCAGCTCAGATGGGGCACGCCAGTGGAAGCTGGGGTGAAAAAAAATGCAAGGATGAAGGGCTGGGAATGATATTATAGCGTAAATAAAAATGGGAATAAAGCATCCTGTGCTGTCAGCACTTAGAACCATCAAGAGGAGTAAGTCAAAGCCCAGGCTGTTCACAGCCTTCGTCGCCTGCAATGGTCCTTGGGCCCACCAACAGGAGTCACTTTTGCTTCCAATGACTCAGTATAAAGGCACCTCTTATCCTCCAGCTGTTTTAGAGGCTATTTTGGGCAAAAAGGGACAAATGTTTTATTATACAAATGTGATTGTCAACCCAGAATACTTCAGGATATTTTCAATGCTGGTTTCTCTTTTTTCCGAGTCCTCGGAGCTCTCTTTGAGCCTTTCAGATGTATTTGCCTACTGGAATTTTTGAGCAGAGAGAGGAAAAGCAGTTCTCTTCAGAAGTGGGGAGTGGGCTGCTTTTTCAGGAAGATTTAAAGTAGAGTTTAATTTTACATGGAGCCTCCCATACTTGAGGTACACTGTGGTGTTTTTTACGGTGATGTGTTAAATATAGAAAGGTGACTTAGTAGGCAGAACAGAGCGACCACTCAATCACTTCACACGTATAACACTGGACAGTAAATGAAGGGCTTCAGTAGCAGCAGGGCTGGGATTCCTGACCTCTGGCAGCTTCCACTGGGGTGATTTTAAGGAGTTACTGATTTCTTTCCACTCTGCCCCTTATCAGAGGGGACAGCTCACTGCTGGCACAGACGATGGAGAAAGGTAACTTTAAATCATCCCCACATGCCATTCCTGAACTCAGGAGTTAAAGCCAGATTGCATTGTAGGAAAGCTTTCCTATAAACTTGGTCCAATATTTAAAAACCTTTTAAATTACCGGAGCTGATGAGTGGTTTTGCTGTTTCAGTCACGTGAAATACAGACCTTTACAGAGTTGTAAAGAAAAATAGATAAAATTCTGCACTTTTTATTGTATTTGTCTTTAAGGTGTTAGATTCAATGAAACCCGCAAAGGACAAGGAGTTAATGTACTGCAAAAGATAAAAGTGGTGTTACCAGAACATGCTGTTGCCAGCCCAAAGCAAGCTAAAAATTACCGAGAATGACCAAAAGGTACTGAGATTTCAGTCAAGTTTTAGTATTCTATGTGATTGCTTTTTAGGCTTTCCATAGAAGGTTTTAAGAAGAAGGTTTAAATAATCAAGTTGTAATGTGTGCGCATAAAGTTCTGAAGGTATTTTGGTTTTTATTAAGGAAAATGGCAAGTGTTTGTATTTCTTGTAGGGCAATTAGAAACACCATGTCCTATGGGGCTGAAGGATGGCTTCATCCTTCACAGGGAACTTCCTAGTTCCCTATGGGTCTTGAGGATGACTGAAAGGCACTTGATTTGCTATTTGGTACCCGCCAAGGAAGTTTTACATCACCTGGTCCTGCTGTGTTTCCAGGTAAGATCTCTGCTCTGCTGTGGAATGAAAGGACACACCAGGTAGCAGTGCCTAGCACTCAGAAATGGCAACTTCTGTTCCTTTTCCTGGCTGAGTGAGCACCTAGCCTGACCTCCTGCCAGGTGAAGTGGCACACTTACCTGTCTTCTGCTCCCTCCTCCCCTTATCTGGCTGGCTGATACTCCTTATCTTCTTGCTTCTTTTTTCCATTACCTCTGTTCTTTTTTTTTGCAGCGCCTTGGTTGGCTCACCTGCACCTGCTCCAGCAGCTGAAGCTGGACGATTCTCTTCAGCAAAGTCCACTCTGACACTGTTACATTGGAAAAACAAGACCAAAGGGCTCAGCTAATGACTGATGGATCCCGATCAGTGGTTTGTGTAAGCAGGAAGTGAAAGGGATCAGCCCTTGCCCCAGAGCTGAATTACAGAGTGTTTCTGGTTTGGATGTGAAATCAGCAAGCTGTAAGCTGTCACTCACTTTGCCCGGGGTGTGAATTCCCTCTTTCTCCTGTGCCGAATTCAAGTTTCAGTTAAGTGTAGAATGAAGCCTGTGAAAAGACTTTGGTATCGAGTGTTTTTTCCACAAAGCAGCAAGGCAGCAAACAGTAAACTAAGAGACTAGAAAAAGGGTCATGTTTCATGCTTCATGGCATTCTAGGAGAATCATTAAATGAGAGCTTTTTTATTTTGTTTTACACTGAATAGTGATAGGCTAAGTCCTTCTTCCTTTGAAATTAAAATAGATATTTTTTCTTAAAAATGCAGTTCTTTGCTAATAAGAATCCAAGTTTACAAATTCTAATTATTTGGGTATTTCACTGAAGGACATGGTACTCTTCCTCAGGTTCTGACAAGGGATAACCAGGTGAAAGATGCAGGCAGAGAGTGAAGCGAACAAGTGATAGCAGTTACTGATATTTTAAATTTGGCTTGAATTTTCTCAGATGATGAACTTCCCATTTGAGGTGGAATGCTGCACTTGAGTTTTGGACCTCCTCCTATAACTTGTCCTGAAGTCAAAACTAGCTGCACAGAGTGGGAGGCTGAGGGGAAGGTGCAGAAAGACCGTGGGAAAGCTAAGGTTCCAAATTAATGTTGGAACAGTTGAGAAATGCAGGTAAGGAATATGCTTTAATTATACTTAGGTCATGATTACTTCAAGTCACTAAAAGCAGCAGAATGCTTGGGCCCTGGGGCTCATGGTATGCAAACCAAATAAATTCATAAATAACTATATTTTTGAAGTATTTCTCCATATAGTTATCATACAAAAGCAAAAGTGCACTTTAAAACCCCCAAAAGAGAGGGGAGCTAAGACATAGATCACCCCCATTATAGCGAGGAATTTCAGTAGAAGCTGTCTTCACCTTTTAAATCCAGTGCTTAGCTTTTAAAATGGATTTTAACCATGCCTCTCTATAACAACATAGTGTGCATATAAGCTTGTCCACTGTGTTTTAGGTCACAAACACTGATGACCTTGAGTAACTACCAGAAAAGAAGCAGGAAACAGCAAAGAAAAATATGTTTATACATATTTCCCCACAGATTTTCATGTGCATGCTTACCTATGTGTAACTACACCACTAACTTGAGGTGAATTTCAGGTATTATCATGCAATTTGTTACAAACAGGCTAGAATGTAAAATAAATCCTAAAATAATACCATATGTAGTGTTGAAATCCTTTTTTAAATGCAGATCAGACCAGTTGGCCATCCCATGCTGTCCCAGGGGTTTCTGGAGTTGCAGCCCCTGTGCCATAGCACGGCCCTGGATAATGCCAAAGTGGTGTCACACACTGGAACTGGAGCTTGCAGAGCAGCCTGCTTTAACTCCACTGGGATTTCTATATATGTTTATACACTTGAAACCGAACACGTGCATGTTCCATCTGCACAAGGTCTCCCTTTTCCTCCTTCTTTGGTGCATAGGATTGGAAGTCCCTGCTGCTTCTACTTTTCTTAAAAGTTGCCTAGAAGTTGAGCAAAAATATTGCTGTGGTAGTTTCCCCTCTTAAGCAGCATCCAAGGTATTGTTTCCTCCGCTTTTCCTTTTCCCAGGAACAGCGAGCAGCTCTGTTGAATGGATTTCTCCATGAGGTTATTTTGCAGGTCAAGAGGTTAGCTCACTTTTGTCTTTTTACTCAGCTGCTGCAGAAGAAATCCTCTGTGTGTTCTACTGAATTGTAAAGGCTGGTAAGAAAGAGAAGCCAAAGTCATCCATTAATCCACGGGCAAAGTCCTATTGAAGCTGCTGCAGTGAAAGCTCTCACATGCTGCCCTGGAAATAACCCCGGCCGTGACGTGGTGAGATGACCCTAGGTAAGGTCAGAAGCTCAGTTCTCATTTTCATTTAAGCTTCTGTTTTTTAAACAGTATTTGGGGTTGTGCCTTGTGGTTCTGTTGAGCTGTTAAAGCAGCTGGAGCCCCCTCGAGAGGGAGCGGAGAAGGTAACTCCAGAGGAGCAGGGGTTTGTCTGCTAAACTTGCCACTCTCTCCTCTCAACTTACTGTTGTTTTGGCTTAAATATTTAATGACCATGACCCCATGTGAGAGCAGCAAGTGGTATCAGGACTTCAGCTTAAGCTGCTTTGCAGAGACAAAGCACCTGTTTTAATTCCTTCTGGAAATGGAAGTGATTTGGAAGCATCCCAGCAAATTGAAGGCAAAGTGGTAATTCTTGACTGCCTGTACACTTTCTCAGGAAGTATGTGAATTGGAAGGATCTGTGTACACAGCTCCTGGCTGGGATTTTCAGGAGGGCTAAGAGAGCTGGGTGTCTCTGTCCTGGCATCCTTTGCAGGGTTGCAGCTGTAATGCCAAGATGCATTTAGTGGAAAGATAGTGGCATCAACTGTTTGTCTCTTCTCTTCATAGACACTGATATAATAAAATGCCAAACTGATGTGTAGGGCTGTGGTTAGGTCAGATGCAGTCTGCACCTTCCACTGGTCCTGGTCAGCATGCCCTCGGAGCAGCTGGCAGCTTCCAGGAACAGCGTTATCTCTTGGGATCCAACTGCAGTGGTTATTGAAATGCTGACCAAGGCACTGCTGGCAGCCGTCCTCCACTGCTGCGTTTACTCTTGTGTCATGGAATGACCTTTTCTAGTAGAATCAAGGAAAAAGAAGTGACAAAAACTACTGACATGATGGATTTGGAGTATTTTGTGAGGTAATCAGGTAACATCATAACTCTTTGGAGTAAGGAGCTGTGAGTTGGAGCTGAATCAGCCATTCTCATCGACTTGCTTAGGGAACTGATTTTCAACAGGATATTACTGATTTTTACTTTTCATTTTTCATTTCTGTGGTGCAGCTTTTGCATTTTCTGGGTTTAGAGAATCATGCCAAGCAAGTTGATTTTCATTACATTTGAGAGGTAAAGGAGTGCTAAAGTGTGCAACCTCCCTCCCTCCGTATGGGAACGTGTTTTGTGTGAATCAGTGACAGAAACGCAACCACTGAAAATATATTTCCTTTCTTTCTCTGCAGTCATCCTCCTCCCAAAAACTTCTCTAAGAATGTGACTAAAACCAAAGCACTTTGTAAGTTACAAAGGAATAGTGTTGAGCTGGTGAAGCCAGCGGGAAATGAACATAGAATCCCAGAATTGTTTAGGTTGGAAAAGACCTTTGAATCATCAAATCAAACCATTAACTTAGACATGGAACAAGGTTATCATTTCTTTTGAACATTCAGGGTGGGTATAATTGCATTTTATTTGGCACACATTGTTTTAAAACTCATCACCTCAGAATAGGAACATTTTTATGGCATGTGCTAATTATACAAATTTCACAAACACTGTTTCTTTTAATTCCTTTTTATTTTTCACGATGTCTTTTACAACTGTAATTTTCACATCTCACATTTTTCTCTCCAGTTTCCTGTGCCTTATGGTTAAATCTTGGCCATAAATCTTGCTCTGCTTTGTTAAAAATAATAGGTGTGCTATATTTCTTCATTTAACAACCTGCTAGATTAATAGCAGCTTTAAAAGCATTAAATATGGTTGTGTGGTTTAATATTCCCAGTTTTAATGCACCATGAAGGAGAAACTAGAAGCATTGTCTTTTATAGAGTGCTTGGGTTTCACATACAGCCTGGCAATCTTTGTCTGACACCTTGCTACTGGGATCTCCTTCTTACACAGATAATACCAAAAAAAGCTTTCTGTGCAGGTTTGGAAATCAAATGGCAAGTCACTCGGTGGCAAATAAGGCTAAAGTTTTAACAGTGGTATCTCAGCCAAAAAGACTTCGGGACCTTTGGGATGCACGACTGGAGTTGTCGCACAGGGCAGCTGGAGGAGGTGGGTTTCTGCATTGTTGCAGCAATGTTTTAGAACATAAAATTTGGTTCTTGTAAATTCTTCTTGTCATTAAGGCTAGAAACCTGAGCAGGTCATGGTCACGTGTTCTGGTGTGTCACAGAGCAGGATCTGGGTCACCAGTCACCCTGCCTCACAGGGGATTCCATCCTTGCATTATATTTCTGTCCAGGCAGGCTCCATGGAGAATGAGAACCTGAGGCACAAGGTACTGGGCATTAAAGGTAGTCAGGTTTTGACACCAAAGCCATATTTCAGCAGAAAGAACAGAATTAATGCTTTCCAAACTGGCTCCTATTAAGAAAGGTCATCAAATGCGTATGTAGATCAGAAACTCAATAAATTGTGATGATTCCTAAGTATCAGGAAATGTCACTGCAAAACTGAGCGTTAAACCATGTGTGTGGACAGGATCAGCGAAGACTGGGATTTGTCTGGATGATAGCTATTATTCCTAGATGTTGTAGTTAAGTTACACTATAAATATTCCTGCTAAATGTTATAGTTGAGTTTACGAGGGGCTTGTCTCAAAAAATTAATATTTGAAGCTTGGATTAAATAGCATTGCAAGAACTCCTGATCAGTAACTTCCCTTGGTTCCACGGAGGCAATATTCTTTAAATTTTCTCAATTTGAATTCTTGCTGCAGTTAAGCCTGACTTTGAAATTGCTTTGTTGCATTCCTCTGCTGCGAGAGGATGTGAGACCTCATGGAGACCATGTTCCAGATCAGGTAATGTCATCTTTTACTCCCCTGAGTAAAATCCCTGCAAAATCCTGCTGCAGCCTTCCCACTCCAAACCCTGGCCCTGTGCAAAGCCTTCCAGACAGAGTTCAGTGCCTCTTCGCTTCAGGCCCAGTCTCAGGTTCATAAAATATTTGTGGCTGTCAGTCTCGTGCATCAGCCAAAGTTGCACAGATGCAGGAAGTCTGAGGGATTTTAGAATTGCAAATGCCTAACAGATTTTTAACAGCTCTATATATGTATACACATATGTAAATACATATATGCATATGTATGTGTAACAGACCAGAAATACACACAAGAAATCTATGATTTCTCTGATAATAGTGTGCCAAACTGGGCTATTGGAGATGAGAAATGTCTTTAATTAAACTTTCAAATACTGCCTCGATTTACGTGTGTTACAGGAGTGGCACTTCGTGTTGTTTCTTATTAGAAATAATGGGGCATCTAATTTTAACACCTTATTTTGCTTTCTTACAATTCTGTCAAGCCTTTGATAGACCACAAAGCAGAGTATCTGCCCTGGCCCCCAGCTCTGTCTGTTGTGTATCTTGGTTTCTTTGACATTTAGAAACGCTTTAAGCCAGTTTGGCAAAGCTTAATCACTTAGGAGGTAACAGACTTAACACTGTATTGCAAGAATGTTCTTAAGAGCAAAGAAACAGCTTTACTAGAGGTCAGGGCTTTGGATCCCTGTGCCTCTGGAAGGTGTCCATGCCCATGACGGGGATTTGGGACTAGATGAGGTTTAAGGTGTCTTCCAACCCAAACCAGTCTGTGATTCCCTAAAGTGCCCCTGTAATTAGCCTGAACGAAACACCTGAGACTTGTTCGCGTTCATCGTTTCCCCGCAGCAAACAGGTAGTTTGCAGCACGCAGCACTCAGGCGTGTCACCTTGCAGAAAAACCCACAGGGACATCAAGGTTGTGTTCAGGGTTTGAATGATGTGCAATAAGCAAGGTCTGAGGTCACCTAGTGAACCATGAGGGAAGTAAAATGGGGAATAGCTGCACAGTAAGTGAAATGCCTTTTAATGTAGAATTATGGAGCTGGCACTTTACAGTACCTCAGCCTTTCCGATTCTGGGCTTTCCCATAAGTGGCTCTGTGCAGCTGCTGGTGCTGAATGTGACAGGCTGCTTCATGTTTTATGTGCAGAAATGACTGTACACTTGTAATAACAGATACATTCCCACTCTCTCAGAAAAATTCCTTGTATTTTTTTGTTTTGTGAGAGGATATCATGCAGTTCAGGACCTGTGTTCTCTGAAACAGCAGGACTGCTGTGGTTGGAATATTCAAGGTATCTCCTGAAAATCAAGGCGGACGCTCTCCTCGTCTTTAATGTTGCTGTGACGCAATTTGGATTTAGTAGAACCAGTATTTTCTTTTTCATATAGATATGATGATTTCCAGCAGGGAGGTCAACTTAAAAATTGTAGTTAAGCTGTCACATGTATTCTGAGAACATTTAGCAGCAGCAGATCATGTGTTTGTGCTACATGAGGCCAACAGAAACTGATTTTGGTTGGTTGTGATGTTTCACAGGAGTGGTAACGCAGAAGGTACAACAAAATGGTTTTAAATTGGATTTTAAATTGGGATCCAGATGTTCATAATACTGGCTAATTCTGACCCTGAAAATATTCAGTCCTCAGTTGAACGTTGCTGGAGTTCCAGGATGTCGGAGTGGTTGATCTCTGGCTCCTGGAGAGTTGTTTCCCTCTTGGGGATGCCCCAGTGGGATCTTTTACCAACTGGTTGCACACAGCTTCAACTGCTTAACATCTTCTGGGAAAATTAAGGTGTACAGAGTGTGTTTGTGCAGATTTCTGTCTATGGAAGGCACTGTGCAAGTGGATTTTGGGTTCTGCCCGGGCTGGGCACCATTTCCTTTTGTGTTGTGTGCCGAGCTCCCAGCTGGTGGGGAGAGGAATGGCTTTGTGGTCAGGCTCTAGTCCAGTGGGACCCTTGGGAACTGTTGAGACATGACATGGGGTGATGGTTTTAAACTGAGTGAGCATCAGTTTAGGTCAGATATAGAGAAGAAGTTTTTTACCATGAGAATGGTGAGGCCCTGGCACAGGTTGCCCAGGGAAGCTGTGGCTGCCCCATCCGCAGAAGTGTTCCATGACCAGGTTGGAGGGGGCTTGGAGCAACCTGGTTCAGTGGCCCCCATGGCAGGGGGTTGGAATGAGATGAGCTTTAAGGTCCCTTCTGACCTAAACCATTCTGGGATTTTAAGACTGTAGCTGTTGCAGTCTGCCTTGGGTTAATGGGAAATATGGAAGCTTGAGGATGTGGTCCCGGGCTGGGGAGCTGTTCTGGGAGTCCCTGCCAGGGTGTGATGCAGTCAGTGATGGTGGGTGGAATGGATGGATGGATGGATGGATGGATGGATGGATGGATGGATGGATGGATGGATGGAGGATGCCTGGACGGACGGGAAAGTTGTTTCTCGGTGGATTTCAGGCACACGGAGCAGAGGTGGGGAGCGCCGGGGATGCAGAGGGAGCACAGTGATAGGATTTGTGCCTCGGTGTGTCTGTGCGCGGAGCCGGGCGGGTTCCCCGGCGGTTCTCTGGCGGGCCGGGCCGTGCCTGACGTGGAGCGCCGGCTCGGCCGGAGGCGGAGCTGCCGCGGGTTTATCAGCGCCGCGGGTCGCGGCGGGCGCACAGCAACAGGCGGCGCGGGGGACCCGGCGCCTCTCCGCCCGCCCAGCCGGCCCCGGCCCCGGGAGCCGCCGCCGGAGGCAGGGAAGGCAGCGGCAGGAGGAGGGAGCGGGCGGAGCGCGGCCGGGGCCGGAGCGCGGGCGGCCGGCTCGGGATGGTGCTCCTGCCCCTCTGGGTAGTGGCAGCCGCGCTTCTGGGGGCCCGCGCTGCGCCCGGCCGGCAGGTGAGTGAGGGAGGGAGGGAGGGAGGGAGTGCGGGGACCCCCGCCCTCCCCTTCCCTCCGCGCTGTCCCCCGGGGTCCTCTCTTGTCCCCTCGGGGTCCGCGGGCGGTACCGGCCCGGGGCGAGGAGAGGCTGAGATGGACGGGCGTCTCTCTGCCTTGTTCTGTGCTGCAGACTGCTGCATCCAAGCAGCCTGGAACCGACACGGCATCCCCGGGCTAGGCTGGGTCCTGCAGCGGCAGCCCCTGGGTCCCTTCCTTCTGGATCCTATGCCCCTGGGTCCCCTAACCTTGGCAAGAGCAAGTACCAAGCAGTGAGCTGACCGTGACATCGGGTCATTGCCACAGTCCCTGTGGTCACTGTGGTCCAGTTGGCTTTCCCATCCTCTAGCCTAGATACAAAGAGCTGTCAGCTCGCTGCTTCCTCTCTGCCCCAGCACCCGTGCTTCTTGGAGCTCATCGCTTTCCTGCTGTTAAATCCTTGCTTTGGCCACCGAACTTACTTTTGGGCACAGTGTCACGATATGTAGAACGGGTCATTCAGAATCAGGATTGCTTAGCAGCTCTATTTATGTTAAACTTGCTATGGACTCCTTTAGTATATCGGTGGGAACAGCTTAACATTCAGTTAAGGAAGAACTGCCATCCCTGGAAACCAAATGCAGAAGCATATAAAATAGTGCAGCACAGACCAAGTGATTTTTCAGCCTTCTGCTATCCCCCATTGCATAGTAATTACACTAACAACTTTGTGCATGTGTTTCTTTTCTCTTCTGCAGGCTGGTAAAGAACAGCAGATCCAAATAGGTAAGTCTTTTTAGCTATTATTCCTGCTATCAAAACAGAAATAAAAGAAGTAAGCTCAAAGACTAGTTATTTCTGGAGAAATGATCTGTATGCAGGCAAGCATTCCCTGTGCACCCCCCACCATTGCCACCCAGAAGTGTTTGTAGTTGCAGTGACATGGCATGGCTTGAATTTGCATGCCCTCTTGTGCTGCGGTTTTGCATCTTTATGTGTCTATGCTTCCCTTCTGAAATACAAACCAATCAATGTTATAAAATTTGTAGCTGGTCGCTGTTGCCTTGTAAACTGATAGACCTGGGTAAGAAGGTGCTGTGCAGCGAGTTCAGGGTCAGTGGCACATGAGGGTGCTGAAGGGAAGTATGCCTGTTTGTGCTCATGGGGTGCTTCTTACTGAGACTTCAGCCTCTTGAACTCTTCCCAAAGACAGGAAGCTTCTTTTAATTGGGAGGATGCACCCACAGTTTAATTTCAGGAGATCTGTGTTAATTTAGACTAACTAGTAATTGGGTGCTCCACAGGATGGAAGAGGTAGTGGAAGGATGTGGAAGCTGGTATTCCCAGGGTGTTAGTGCCAGGGAATGCCATCCTATGTGCTCCTTCCCTCACCCAGTGTGAAATGAGCCTTTTACCATTCCGGTAGAGTGCATGTCCCTGCACACAAGTGCTCTCCGGAGCTCTTCCGCAGTGGGAATGGACCCCAGGCAGTTCTGCTTCCAGCTGCCGTTGGACCTCCATCCCTGAGGTTTTGGTTCAGGTTTTGTTCAGAAAAGAATTTCAAGCATTTCTGTGAATTTTGGAGGCCTTGTCTCAACTTCGGTTCTGGCACTGCGAGCTTCTGGACTTAGGTTGGTTTCCACCGTGATCAATGAATAATGGGAACAGAGACAGTGAGGTACATTTAAAGCTTACTGGCAAACAGATGGTTTTTCCAGTGGTATGCTGACCCTGTCTTTTATTTCTAGTCCTTTCCAGGAGAAATGGATTGTATTTGAATTTCAGAAACCATAAGCTATATAGGAATGTGTCTTTTAAATTACACAGTACATCAGGCAAAATTCCTGAATCTGGAAAATAACTTTTTGTCCTTTAACGTCTTCCTTTCTTCCACGGCCCTGGCACTGCTGTAGCCAGGAACATTTGGGGCTGAATTTGATCCTGTAAATTCTGATTCAAAAAGTACAGAACCACAGAATCCTAAAGTGGTTTGGGTTGGAAGGGACTTGAAGGATCATCTCATTCCAAACCCCCTGCTGTAGGCAGGGACACCTTTCGCTATCCCAGGTTGCTCGAAGACCCTTCCAACCTGGCCATGAACACTTCCAGGGATGGGGCAGCCACAACTTTGAGCTATGGCTTACTCAGTTGAGAGTTTTAATGACTTGGAGGTAAACCCTGCATTGGAATTGCCTGAAAATGCACTGTCCTACTTCTGAGTCCCCACGAAGTATCGCTTTGCATTGGTGTTGTGTATTTTGAGTTGGCCTAGGGGTGGCTGCTGTCAGCAGCTGATCTTTTCTTGTAGCCTGAAAAGGCACTTAGGGGAATTAAGGCACCTAGGGGTTTATTTTTGTTAAATATCATCACAGGCCTCCATACAGGGATAGCAAGTTAGCACACTTAATTACCTGCATTCATGCACAATGTGCTGCAGCGCCTGGGAGCTGTCAGGGGGAAGCTGTTCTGGGTCACTCGGTCTGAAGGTGCTGATGCTGTGCTGCACCTTCACCTCCCACGCAGCAGAGCGCTGTCCCTGCTCAGTGCCACTTCTGGAAGAAACCTGTGACACAGCAGTGCTGAGCCCCACCGCCTGCAGGAAGCACCTGCAAAGCACCTGCAGCTGTGCAGAGGCTGCAAAAACACCACACCAACCGTCTCTTGAGCTGTCTGTATCCCTGGGACAAGTGGCAGTGAAGTAGAGGAATGAGGACACCAGAGCGGTGTCCCACATCAGCCTCTCTCCTTGCAGTCCCTTGCTTTTGTTCATCCAGCTTACAATGTCCAGATCCCACACAGCCTCGTCCCTTTTCAGGTGCAGAGTTGAGTGGGAATTCTCAAGGAATCTGTCCCCCTTTCCTGTCTTCTGTTTCTTTCTGGGCGTTCCTGCCACCTAAAGGCAGCCAAACAGAGAGCAAACAGTAGTTCTGGAGTGATCCAGGTTGTTGAGAGGGACCAAAACTCCTCTGTTGTTTCTGGAAGCCACCAGCCAACGATGAAGCAGAAAAGGGTTGATGACACAGCCCCTGCTGGGCTTGTCCAGTTGTCTCCACACCATCTTCTCTTATTAAGCATCACATTGCTAAGTGACCAGAACAGCTCTGTGTTCATCCCATTGTGCTTATCTGTGGGACAGAAGCGTGATCTCCCAGAACGTGGCACAGGCTCTTGATGAAAACACTGTCCTCTTCATCCTGATAGCAGCAGGTAACTGTTTTTTCTCCAGTACTTCCACTGCAGAGCTGGATGTCCGCCATCCAGCAGTTTGGTCGTGTCACAGCTTGTGAATTCCAGGCAGAAAATTCCATGGTGATACTCTGGAGATGTCACCTTAGATCCAGTCTTTTTGCTGAGGTACCTGAGCTTCCTGACCGTCGAGCCACATCCAAATGCATCTTCCAATGGGGAAGCTCTGGAAGATCGCAGGTCATCCCACTGTGTCATTCTGGAATGGCCTGGGACTCAGCAGTAGAGCCCTGTGCAGGGGCCATGTGGGTGAGATGTTACCACGAGTCCCCTCAAATTTCTTTTCTTGGGTAGTTTGGTTTAGACATAGAAACAGTTTAAACTTTGAGAAATTCTTCCTCTTCCACTGATGCCACTGATTTCCGCAGTGCCTTTGAAATCTTCTCAAGTGGATGTTTAGGCATTCGGCATTCTGCTGTGGACTACCACCTGAAGGATTTTTGATCAATGTATTTCGCAGAATCTTATGCATAAAAAATACTGTTTTTCTAAATGTAGGTGATAAAAAAAGTTTAGGATTTTTGAACCTCCGTTGACCACAGCTGTTGTACAGTGCAGAGACAACTCTTGTGAGCCAGTGGTGTTAATTCTGCAGTTTCATAGTTTTTGAGGGCAAAGAAAGCCTGGATAGCTTTCTTCAGAGGCATTCTCTAGCTAATTTTGTTTTGGCACACAATGAAAGAATGTGATGTTCCTTCTTAAGTGCTTCCTTTCAACTTAAACATTGTGCAACTGGAGCAGCATTCTAAGGCCAGATCGAAAAAAAATGAAGAAAATTTACAGTTAAGTGCTTTTCCTCTTGCTCTGATCAGCACTGTCAGCTTTGAATTAGCAGAGCAGATCAACTCTGAAATTTTAGCTTAGGAAAGGGAACACCTACAGCTGGGATAGCATTTCCTCAGAGCGTGCAGTTTGTGGAAAAAGGGTAATGTAAGTCAGCGGAGGAGTTCAGATGTCTTTGGGATTCAGTCATGTCCCATTTAATTTTAATTGCCTTTGAACAAAAGGCATTTCCTCTTCTAGCTCAGCATTTACAGACTCTGGAAAAGGCTTTCGCTGGCTCAAAACCTTGACAGTTCTTATTTTCCACCCTTTGTTCCTACCTTCTTGGGGCTAGCTGGATGCTCTTATTAGCAAAATAGCCTCTTTTTTTTCCCCCCCAGCCTGTGGAAATGTGGGAATTTTGCTGCAAGATGTGCAGAGCAGTTTCTCAGTTGTGCGGTGAGCACAGAATTTGATCACCAGACTGTGGTCTCTGGCACTGAACCTCCTGCTTTAAAGAAAAAAGAAAATAAGCCACGAGGAATCTCAGCGAGGTAGAAGGCATAATGTCAGCCTGGGAATGAAATCCCAGTGTTGAAGCACCGGGAATGTGAGGATCTATGTTTTTACTTTGACCCAGTTAGAATGTACAACCCTGCAGCTCTGTCTCCTGGGCATGGCCTGGAGTCTAATTAATAAAAATGACTTTAGAGTTTTAATTTGGTCCCTTCTCTAAGGAGACAGATTAACAAGCCTGGCTCAGAATTCCCAGTGTTTTAAATGGGAATTATCCTAAGGATAATGGCCTGATTAGGATGCCAGTTTTAGAACTTGATCTTGTGGGTGTATGGCAAAATAGGTGGAGTTGGCTGCTGCTGAAACCCACCCTGTGGCTGCTGGCTGTAGGATGTGGGGTACCAATGGGCTTGGAAATGACTTTTCACATTCCTAGGATATAGTATTTGTATATTAAGGTATTTATAGTGCAGGAATTTACATGTGTGCGTCCTACTAGTACCATACATTGGTTTTTTGTCAGATTCCTCAGTAATTGGCTGAAAGAATATTAAAAACAGTTCCGTGAAGCCATTAGGAACGTTTTCCTACTGAAGTTACTCGTTGAATGCGTGAGTCTCTTAAAACCAGCAGCCTTTGCTGCCTGGAGAGATGAACTGGATACTGAGCTTTTCCTCTATTAATTCTCATATCAAGTGTGATCCACACTGGGAGCAGGTGAAATTTAGCTCACTTAATTTAGTGTATTTATTTGAGGAATCCTCAGTGGCACTTGGTGCTAACATCAGAGCTATCTGATCTTGCAGCTTTTCAAATGAAATCGTCAGTAATATCGCTCTGATATTGCTTTCACCAGCTCTCCCAGGAAGAGAGGAGTAGGGAATAACTGTTTTTGTGCAAGATGTCTTTTTAGTTCTCGCGTAGTCAAATACACAGGCTTAGAATTGGGCCTCGGACCCATTCAGAGCAGTGGTGTGGCTCACAGCTTGACCTGGCCCTTCCCTTGCAGCCTGAAAATCGGACAGCAAGTATCCTGATTGCTCCCAGATTACAGAGATCTCACTGAAAAGATAAACTCATTTGAATGGATTTGTTTTCCAGTGGTATGAAATTACTTGAAGACGTGTTCCCTTAGCTGAGGGTTGTGCCATTGAGCTTCTCCAGGATTACCAACAGTGTGGGTTTGCTGGGTTTATGGCTTCTCTCAGCTGCACTAAAGTGCAGGATTTAGGGTCAAATTGTGCAGATCTGTGGTGGTTTTTTTAATAATTAGATTCTCTCATTGTTTTTGATCTTTATTACTCAGAGGAAGGGCAATAGCAAGTTGCTGGCTAAGGAGATTTGTAGAGGGAAAAGTTACTGCCTTTACAAGTGCTGACATGTGTTAATTTACTAGCAGCGTGTGATCCACTGGATTTTTTTCCCTATTTCTGTTTCCTGAGAAATCTGTAAGCAAATTGTGCTTATAACCAAGCTTGGCACTTCATTTTCAAAACCTTGATGGAAGTCCTGCCACGGGAGCAAGTTCTGTGTAAGGTGTACAACAGAGCTGTGTGGCATTTCTTACAGGAGAGTTCAGAAGGGTCCGTGCCTCTCCTGGGGCTGTTGAGCAAACCTGAAACCCACAGGAAACTCCTCAGATAAGTGTCAGTGAATATTTCAGGCTTTTCTCTGTAAGTTTTAGGAAAATCATTTTTATAATAACTATTGATAGGAAGAAATTCTTCCATGTGAGGGTGGTGAGGCCCTGGCACAGGCTGTCCAGAGAGGCTGTGGCTGCCCCATCCCTGCAAGTGTCCAAGGCCAGGTTGGACAGGGCTTGGAGCAACCTGGGATAGTGGAGGGTGGTGTCTCTCCCCATGGCAGGGGGTTCGAGACTGGATGGTCTTGAAGGTCCCTTCCAACCCAGACCATTTTGTGATTCCGTGATAAAAGAGGAGCAGTGGCAACGTGCCTTACGCTTGCCCATGTTAGTAGCTCAAACAGGAATCCCAAACTGGGATTTTTGGAAGGGGAGGTGTGAGGCAGAGGGATCCTTCAGTCTTTGGGCTCATTCCATGCTCTTGTTCTTATTTTAGTTTGGTTTTTGGGTGTGTCTCTTGGCAGAATTCCGAAAAAGCAGGCCAAGGCCATATGGGTTAGTGATTCCAGTTAGCACCGATGCAGATGGAAGCTACGTGTCCAACATCCTCTCGGCGAGTCACCAGCGGCGATCGACGCGGGAGGTGTCGCAGAGCCCCAGACAGCTGTATTTCAATGTCACTGCCTTCGGGAGGGAATTCCATCTTCGGCTGAAACCCAACACTCGTTTAGTGGCTCCCGAGGCCGTGGTGGAGTGGTACGAAGACTCTGTGGAGACTGGGAACGATGGTGGTAACACGACTCAGACTGGACCTGGTACGGAGCGATTATGGAAGAGGGAGCCCCTGTGGACCAACTGTGCCTACGTGGGGGACATCACGGACATCCCCGGAGCTGCAGTGGCCATCAGCAACTGTGATGGTCTGGTAAGGCTGGTTTCATGGCGTTTGTGTCTCGTGGCACACTTTGTGCACAGCTTTTGTTGCTTTTAACCACACGTTGCTAATGGTGTCATTTACGGAACTTCATTTCTTAAATCCCTTAGAAAATACTGATAAGCAAAGTTCTTAATGTCTCAGGTGTGTGAGAGAGAAATCAAACCTATGTATTGTTTGGTTTCTTGTTTATTTACGTGAGGTGTTACAAACAGAAAAATTAATAATGAAGACATTTTCAGACTTAAAAGGTGACCTTTTGTTAACTGAATTTAGAATTTGGTGTCCAAATCATCCCTCTTTGCTTCTCAGGTACCAAAATGATGGGCTGCCCTGTTATCCAAGAATAGCAGCATTAAGTTTTAAAGGGTTCATTTATAAAGTGAGCATACTTTTTGTTCTCTTAGATGCATTTTTGTTTCATCAGGGGGTGTCATATGAGAATTGAGTGGTTCACATCTGTAACGGGTTTGTTTTCGATCTGTCTGCGAACACGCAGAGTTTCCCTGTGGCTGAGCAGATGCCCAAATCCCAGAATGAAAGGCTGAGCATATATGGAGCCCACACACCATTCATTGATTCGCTCATGCAGCAGGGAAAGCCAACAATACTCACCTTGTGCTCCATAAGGCGCAGGAGCACTGGTGGAACACGCCTGCAACATCCAGGGAGATGAATGTTGTGGTTACCCTCCTGCTGTTTGGGACAGGAATCATATGAAGAAGTCTGCAACAAGCGTCCTTTCTTGGACTATCCTTCTATGATTTCCCATAGCTGCCACGTGGTCATTATTTGATTCCATTTTGAGATAAGTCCTGGCTAGGAAAGCTCCCACCTCAACAGCGGGCTCACTGTGGGAGCAACTGCGGAAATGGCTCAAAATCCCCATTCAGACCAAAACTCCTTGAATTCCCTTGCTTAGGGAAAGGAAATACTGGTAGTGGTTGCATCAGAGGTGATAACTAATGTCAGTTTGGTGTGTTTTGGTGGCTTTTGGTGAGTTTTTTTGGAGAATCTATTGCCAGTGTACGGTGTTTACAAAGGCCGAGCAGACCCCTGCCTGGCTAAATGCAGCTTCCAATAGAATCGTTCTGATGAATGAGACCCTGGGACTGGCAGCTGGATTTTGGCAGTAAGCCTGAATGAAGTTGTTGCATTGAGATGGCACATGAAGACAAGAAATTGGATTAAATGGAAGTAGATTAAGGAGTGTAGCAGCTCCGTCGCAGATTGCCATGGGGCTGGCAAGCTGTTTGTGGTGTGTTTTCAGGTAAATGAAGCCCAGAGGGGAACTTTTGGAGGGGGAGTGGCTTCACAGTGGCAGAGGACTGGGTTGGATGGTATATTGGGAAGAAACTCTGTGCTGAAGAGGGTGAGGCCCTGGCACAGGTTGCCCGGAGAAGCTGTGGCTGCCCCGTCCCTGGAAATGTTCAAGGCCAGGTTGGATGGGGCTTGGAGCAACCTGATCTAGTGGAATGTGTCCCTCTTTTCCTATAACATCCCATGTGCTTTCCATGGTTTTGAGGACTGGAGTAGGAGAACATGGGCTTTTCCTTTGAGGAGCAGTAGGTAAGTGCTCCTGGGTCACTCTTGTCTCTCTGTTCATCTCTACCTTTGCTGTTTTTAACATCTTTTGGAGCTCTAATGATGTGAGTGTGAAAGAAATAAATAATCCTGAAGATTTATTTTATGGTTTTTTCCTCCCTGCATCTCTCGGGGTAGCAAAAGGAACTTGCAGTTACCATCTCTGGCCTCTCTGTTGCTGTACTATGTCTCTCAATCCAGCTAGAATATTTGATCCTCAGTGTATCCTAAAGACGTGAAGAGTGAGATAATATGGCTTAACAGAAACTGGAACAGGAGTGAGAAATTCTAGAGGCATGTGTGTGTTGGAAGGATTTATTTTTGACTTCAAAGGAATTTAGACACTCTCCAGAGTAGCCAGCGAGGTTCTGAAATCTTGGAGAGAAAGTGAAGGGAATCACTGGGGTAGCAGTTTGCACAATGTGTAGCTTGTCAAAGAGGTTTAATATCATAAGTAAAAGAGCATTTGGTACTAAATTTTGATTGTTTGATGGTAAATATGTGGATAATTGGCATTTGCACTAGTAAAGTAAGATTTTGCCCACAGTCTCTTCCTGAATCTAAACTTACATTTAAACCCCCAAATACTTGAGCACTTTTGTTTTGAAATAGTTTACATATCTACTTTTGCAGTGGAAGTTGTCTGTGTGCCATCAATTTTGAAAATTCCTATCTTCACATCTGCTTAATCTCCCATGGAAATGACCCTGTTTATTTAAAAAACCCACATGCATGTGCCTGCACTTGTCATGGCAGAAGAACACTTCATTAGTCACGGAGGAGCTGGCTCTTTTCTTCACTGTGTGTCAGAAAGCTGGTGCTTCCGCAGGTTTCTGCTGGGTATTTCTGCTGTTGTTTGGTCAAAATAGCAGTATTTATTGTCAGAATCCTTCAGGAGTGGAAGGTGCCAGCCTCGAGAAAACACTACAAATGGTTTAGATTGTAAACAGAGAGAAGGCAGCAAGCGTAGCATTTAGAAATAGTGGCTTAACAACAGGCACTTTCTGCCTGTTGTTGTATAGAAAATCATCTCAGTTTCTCAGTTAACTTCCTGCTTTCAAACTCCTAGCAAGTGTTGGTGTGTGATGCCTTTAGCTTGTACTTCCACTCCGAACTATGTTTCTGTAGATGTGTGTCCTGTGTTTGAGCTGGGATCTGGTTTATGGTCACTCCTGTGCAACTCCAAGTGGCAGTGCTGGTTTCTGTTTCTCCTAGAGCATTAACCTTGCTTATTTCTAAATGAAAGGGCTGGGCCCAGTAGGATGAACCTTTAATCTTTGACTTCAGATTCCAAGTAAAATGTGACTTCTTTTTTGTTTGTTGGAAATTACTTGGAGTATTTTTGTTTATTGAAATTCCATGGCCTTCGAGCACAGGGTAGCATATGGTCGTGTGAAGTACAGCTGTTTGCAAGTGGAAGATGCTCAGGAATCTGCCTGCCAAACCAGTGAAATCCTGGAAGACAGTCCGACCATCAAGAATTTAAAAAATACCCAAATGTGCTTAGATCTGTCATTTGTGACAGATTATTCCTCACTTGCTTATTGCCATCCGTTTTTCCAAGGATATGGAGACGTGAGGAAACATGTCTGTGCATGTTCACAGCTACTTTCCTTTGGCAAATCTTTTGGAAATACGGGCTGGAGTATCTCAGACTAGAGATAACTGCACAGACTTTAAACTTGGTTCAAGAAAAGCTTTAAAAATCTGCCGGAATTGGGGCATGTGGGATCCAAGGAATTTCAGGGCATTTTGATTTGTTTCAAATCCTTTTTTATTACCATTGTTTCATCAGGATTGAACTATTAAGGCTTACTTCTTGTTCCTGTGTTGGTTCTAATGTACTATTTCAGCATGATTTCCCCCAAGCTGGCAAGACAGTGTTCCTAAATGGAGAAACATCTTTCTAGGAGCCGATGGTGTTTTATCCCAGTGTACTGGAATAGCATTTTGGAGACAAACGCTTGAACTGCTGCAGAGCATCTGGTTGTAGCACACCGGAAACTCTTGCTGAGTTTGGGATTGGGATTGAGATTGGGACTGGGTGGGACTGTCCCCTCGGGCCTGGAGGTTTCTTCCAGTCCAAGGTGGGGGCTGTGGTCGAGGGGCCGTCTGGGCATCCAGGACTTTCTGGGAGGGGAAAGCAGAACAAACCCTGGGGAGATGGAAGCGGCTCTGGCCGCATGCCGCTCTGGGCAGATGGCAGCAGTGTCTTAGGCTGATTTAACGCTCCGATATTCCTGCTTCCCTGCCCTACTGCGCTCTTCCCACAGTAATTCTCTCCTTGCCATGAACTCCCATGACCTGCCGTGCCTGCTCTTACCACTGGCGTTTCTCTCCGCTTGGCAGGACTGATGAACTGGGCGTGATGGGTTGCAGCTGGACTTCATCCCCGTCACCTCTCCACTGTGCAGCACTTCCCACAGGCTAATACAGAGTCCTCAGCCGTAGTAATCCATACTAAAGAGGATTTCTCAAAGTTCAGGAGCTCCAGAAACTTGGGAAAATGCATTCCCTTATTCAGGACTTGGGGCTTCTTGAGTAAAACACAGAGGGGAGGAGCATTGATTGAGAAGGGAGGTGATGGGGACTGAAGTCAAGTGTCAATATAGTGTAAAATAATATAATCTAGGAATTCTTTTATATGTCTGGTTTGCTTCTCCCTGAAATTATCACTCAAAGCAAATGAGTACTTCACCCTTACTTCATGGAGCATAGTCAAAGTTTATGCAGATGGTTGCTCAAGCTCCATTTATTTATTCTTGTTTGTTTTTATAAATTCTTTTAACAGGGCCAGATTTGGTCTAATGATAGGTTTGCCTCATTTCCAAGCCCTTGTGTCTCCTCCTCTCTCTCCTGCCTACCTTCAAACACAGACTTTGGGCCTTAAAAATTATGCTTCAGCCCCTTAAGATAAGCCTTTAGACCTCAGAAGGGATGTTTGGAACTTGTAAAGGTTTGTACTCAAAAAATGAGGTTTTTAATCCTAGGGTCAAAGTTCTGAACTCCAGAAATGAGGCTTTGTGACCTAAAAATGAGGTTCTTCGGTCTAAAAGTGTGATTTAGACCCTATGTATGAGGGATTGGACACTCGAGATGTGTCTTGGACCCTAAGGACCGATTGGATCATAAAAATTGGATCATAAAAATGGACATGGAAAATGAGGCTTTGGACACTATAAATGCAGCTGTGAGCTACATCTGTTCAAAAAGGTGGAGGTGATTTGGCTCTTTTTGGCTCATAGGAAGCGTTTGTAGGCACTTCTTGGTAACTGAAATTAAAGTTGTACTATTTGTCCTCTGTTGAGGAGGAGGTGGCAGCAAGTTATCAGATAATTGAAAGCAAAGATGAAAGGAGAATCAATCCCATGTGTTCTGACAGTTCCGCAGAATTCCTCACCCTCCAGCTGAGGAGAGGTACAGTGAGTTCAGGCTGGCATCTGAGTGACCTGTGATGTCATCCAAGGTGCCTTCCAGAAAAGGAGGACTTCCCTGTGGGGCCTTCCTGGGGCCTCTCTGGAGCAATCAACAGAAACAGCCCGGAACACCTGAGCTGTGAACTTAACAACTACCCCAGGCTGGGCAGAACGTGCATGTGGTACGTAGCCACGAGTGGAAAATATGATGCTAAGAAGCCTAACGCTGTTATTAGTCTCTTTTTCCCTGTCTTTAGATTGGAGACAATATCTGAAGGTTAATTAAGAAACTTGACAGTCTGGTGTGGGTGAGGCGAGGTGAGGAGAGCATCCCCTAGGAAGGGGTTTAGGAATAGGCAGCTGGAGAGAGTCTGCCTGGAGGCTTTTCATAAAAAGTCTCCACTTTGATTGCTACAGCTTCAGACTTTTATTTATAGTTTATTTCTGATGTTGGACAATCATTCTGTACAGCAAAGCACGGGTTTACATGTAATCCCTCCCTTTTAAGCATTATATTTAGGGGCTGGAACTGCTGTTACAGGTCAGTATGTGGTTAAAAATGGTCTGGAACAAAGGGCAGGTGGTTGGGTGCTGCTCTGGATATGCCTTTTGTAGCTGTTACTTAATCACACCTTGTAGTCCTGGCGATGCATTTTCACAAAACACTGCTTTTAGGGCATTTGGACAAAGAATTTCCTTTCTGGATTTTTCCTCTTTGTTCCCAAAACAGCAGACGCTTCTTAAATTTTTTTATTCCTGGAGGCTCACAGCTTACAGTTTATAAAATAGCATAAGCTTATTAAAATTACTAAGTACAGCCCTTTTTTATAGTTTTAGTAATAAATCCCAGATTGTATAACTTGTGTGGACTCTTGTAACACACACAGAGTGCATGAATTGGGCTCTCACTCCTCATTCATGTCCTGCCTCCACATGTCACCTGCGGGAAAGTGTGTGTCCCAGGAAAAGAAAGTAAACAGATACTGAAATAGTCAATACTCTCAAAATTCAATCCTTGTAGCCTCTCTCAAAGTTCTCATTGATGGTGGAGTTGGGGCTGAATTTGTAACTGCAGTTGGTAGGGTGGAGGTACAGAAGCCATATTCAGCAATGGCTTTTTTGATGTTTCATGTTTATTCAGTGTTGTACGTACTTGGATCTGGAATTTGGCCTGCGAGGCACACGGTCTGAGGTTTGCAAAGGGGCAGGAAGCAGGACTGGAGAGAAAATACTGTGCAGGGTCATTGAGAAAAAGAGTTTGTCTGCTCTTTCCTGTTCTTAGTTTTCTCTGAGAGTCACACTGCACCTCTAAACATTATGCTCCCATCCAGGCTCTGAAAGAGTCATGAAAAGAAGAGTCAGTTGGTTCATCTCTGGCCCCTGTGTTTCATCAGGAGCTTCTTGAAATGATGGATAAAGTGCAGCACTATTGTTCCCATTAAAAAAATCTTTGCTTTCACTTCTGTTTTAAATAGATACTTAGTTTTCATCAAGTGCTTCTGCTACTTGGCTGAGAACTTTAAGAAATTACAACCATGCAACAATGAATCAGCTTCCCTACGTCATAAAAATCCCTTTGTCATTTGACTTTCTTGGTGTATACCTAACCAAAGGTGTAAAACCACTTTTCCTTTTCCTTTGAGAGACTTTACTGTAGTTTTTTTTTCCTTTGTGCAAGGATGTAGAACCAATTTAAAATTATGAGTTTGATGGAAATATTACTAGCTTTGGTGCTTCCTAGCTTTTGATCCACAAAGTATTTCCGTTCAGAGGAAGCTGCATCAGTTTTCTCTCCTTCTCTGACTTCTCTCCGAGGAGATGACTCTTGCTCATGCATAGTTTGGACTGAGTTTTGTGTTGCCTTGGAAGAGTGATGATGCTGCAGCATCATTCATGACTGTTGTGTACAGGCAGCAGATAAATCAGTATTTCTTATGTGTGCCACAGTAGAAACGGTGCTGCTGACGCCTGGATCATGAGACCTTCGTATTTTGGCATTATTTTATTCGCTTTATACTTTTGAAGTATTCAGCACTTGAAGGTCTCGTTTCCCCTTCTCTGAAGGCTATCAGATGTCCTCACTTTTTGTTTTCCTTTCCACTTTTTCGAGGAATCTATGACTGGTGTCATCCCATGACTTCTGGAGCTGGGAAAACACCACGTTTACTGCAGAACTGGAAACCTTTACTGTCTCCTGTACCATTTCTCCATGAAATAGGTCCTAGCAAAGACCTGCTGTAACTGACACAAAGACAAAACTTGTGCTCAGTAAATATTTCTACAGAGACACTGGGATCGGGGAGGTGCTTGACTGCTCTGAGCATGTTCCATGCATACTTTTCACTCTCGAATAACTGATATTTTAAACGCACAGCTCCTTCTTTAAGGACAAAGCATTTGGCCTGCCAGCTCTATGCAGCAGTTTGCTGTTAAAATGAATCCTGGTAGGTTTTCCAAGAACGAAAAATAGAGACATATTTTTCCACATAAAATCAAAGTTTGTTTTTTCTCTCTGCTTTCGTATAACTCTTAAGGGCTTCCATTGAGTTTTCTTAGACTTTCTGAAAGGGGGAAAAAGAAAACCCAGCATTTGGATCAAAACCAAGCATGAGAAATTTCAGCATAAAGGAATTTTCTTATGGATGTTTACAGACGAGACTAAAAAGCTTAATTCCAGTCCAGTGCAGTGACCCAGTAAATGCTGACATTTTCCTTTCTTCTGTGCAATTTCAACAGTATTTTGGTTAATTTGATGGCTCTTCCAAATGCCTTTTGCTCCTTAAAGTGGTATCAATTAGTATGTTGAGAGACTTCAATTCCTCTGGGCAGATGATTTCCAGTATTTTAGTAGGAGCTTGTCTGAGTGGCTTCTAAGTTGTGCCCGTAGTTTGGAAGAGGATGTTAAACATTCCTACATTTTCATCCTGTTTCTGAATCTTCTGAACAAATAAGACTTCTCTTGGTAGCTGCAGAAGATTTTTGTTTTGATTTAAAAATCTGGTATTAATGATTAGTCACAAACTGGTGCTGTGTTAATAATTCAGGTGGCTGTGAGACTCGAGCAGTGCATCCTGTTTGAATCTTTCATTTGATTCAAAAATGGGTTTAATGTTACTAAATAACTGCGATCTCACTTTTGGCATGCACTTAGTAAGAAAAATCTCAACACTCTGTGCTGCCTGTGTTCAACACTCTTCAAGAATGGAGCCTAAAATGGTACAGGAGCTCCTGCTTTAATTCTGAGATGCATGGCCAGGATAAAACATGGGCTAGAACATGAGTTTTATATCACACTGATTTTCCAGAGAGGGAAAATGAGCTGTGGAATTTCTGCTTTCTCCTCTGGGAATCACTCCAAGGGTGCTGGAGCTGGAGGGTTAGTAAATGGGGATGTTTTACCCCAAAACCGTGGTGTTTTCCCAAAGCCCAGACACCTCCATGGAGACTGGAGGCCCATCCATGGAGGAGGAGGAATTCCATCTGCAAACCTCCTCTGTAGACACCCGGCAACTGGATCAATAACATCTGTTTCTCCAAAATGTGCGCAGTGCTGCAATATTACTTTTTTCCAGCATTCCTCTAATGTGTAGTATTTTTTTATATGCCAAGTATGTCGAGGCCATAAATACTTTAACATGCAGAAGATGTGAAGGGAGGGAAGTACGTCCGTTTGGATGCCTTTCCCCTTCCCTGCCAGAGGGACCTGCTGGGGTTTGTGACCACGGTGGGACTTGGGACAAGGGCCTGGAGTGACAGGACAAGGGGGATTGCCTTCAACTGACAGAGGGCAGGTTAAATGGGATATTGGGAAGGAATTCTTCCCTGTGAGGGTGGTGAGGCACTGGCATGAAGTGAAGAGTGGCATCATGGGCAAACTAAACAACTGCAGAAGCTTCTAGAGGATTTTTGAAAAGAAACCCAGAGAATCGGTTGATTCTCGCCAAAATACGGAACCCATGTGGCATGGGAAATAATATCCACCCAAGGAACTGAAGGTATAACCCTGGAGCTACACAAACTTAGAATCAGTGTCCACCCAGTGTGGCTCAGTTTTGGGGGAGGCCGGCGAAGGGAAATATGCTGCAGGCAAAGCATCCTTCTTTGCTTTTATTTTTCTTCCAATAAATCAACCAGTGTTCAATGCAACTCCAAAAACTTTTTGCCTTTGGATTGGAAAGCAGAGCAGCAGGTAGGTGTGACGCAGGTTTTGCACAGTCACCAAACTGAACCCACCTTAAGCCAACAGCGAGGGTGAAAGGTAGCAGTGTTTTGGGGCTGAATCGGTGTTTTCAGACAAGGCAGCACCTCTTTTAGAAAAGCATGTTTCTATCGACTCCTTAAGAAGTTTAGACTGGAGGGCTCTCTCCAGAACCTGCCCCCTCCCCGTTCCAGGTCCCAGGTGTTTGTCTTGGCAGGAGGCAGTGTCTGCTCAGCCGGGGCTGGGATATTAAATTGAGGGAACACAGAGCTCTTGATGCTTTTCAATAGGGCTTCTATTTAGGTAGGGGCAGGATAAAGCTGTCAGCCACCTGTGATTGTCCAACAGGGGAAAAAAGGAGGGATAAGGAGTGGGGGGAGAGCCCTGGAAATGTTTTCCAATTCCATCAATAGAATGGTGAGAAGGAAGTGTTTTCTGGGAGTCAGAGCCTTGTGTTGGTTTGACTGCTGAATCCTTTGCTGCAGTGCAGGCATTGGTGGATGAAGAAATGAAGGATGATACTGGCTGAAACAATGTGGAATGGCACAGGGAGCCTCCTGACCTGAACTTCTCTTCCATATGGAGAGCCTTGTAGGAGGTTTCGCTACAAGCTGAATGACCAGTGCGTGGCCCAAACTGAGAAGTGATCCTGGTGTCCTGATTCTGACACTTGGGGTAGTTCTCATTTTCCATAAATACTCCAGATATGTATTTCTGCATTAATTTTTAAGGTGTGAGGGATGGTTGATTCATTTAATTTCTATAGAATGGAAATTTAGTTTCAGTGGCCTTAGGCTGAAGGATGAAAGGTTTGGATTAGGTATTAGGAAGAAATTCTTCCCTGTAAGGGTGAGGAGGCCCTGGCACAGGTTGTCCAGAGAACCTGTGGCTGCCCCTGGATCCCTGGAAGTGTTTGAGGTCAGGTTGGACAGGGCTTGGAGCAACCTTGTCTAGTGGAAGGTGTCCCTGCCCATGGCAGGGGCTGGAACAAGTTGGTTTTTAAAGTCCCTGCTGACCCAAACCAGTCTGTGATTCCACGATTCTGTGTGGGAAACAAGGGGAGTCCATTTTGGATGCTCATAGGAAATGCAGGTGGAAGTTGAAACTAGACCATGGCAGGGTCCTTCTTCGTTGGATAGACTAAACCTCTGTTGCTCTTCATGAGAGTGAAGGATACTCGGCTTGTCTTGGTCAAATAAAGGCTTCTTCTGCCCCACCACGTGTTTCGAAGAATGGAAGGGGGAAGAGAAAACATTTGGAGAAATCTCCAGGCTCTGAAATTCTTGAGGTACAGACCGTGTAACTGTGTTTTCCTATGTTAGTGCAGGTGTTGGACTTGATCTTGTTCTTTGAAGCAAGCGGGTTCATCGTCCTGAGCATAGTCTCTTCCATAAAATGGGACACAGGTAGTTCTCCCTTTTCCTACTGAATCCTTCAGTGTCCTTGAGTTGGAAAGTAACTGCCTGGCTCTTTCACACATGCCTGCTCCACTCTGGTGATAGCTGTGATCATCTCATGCTTCCCTTCTAGGCAGAGTCCAACAGCACAGTGCAGCTTTATTACTCCGTATTTGCACCTGTGTATGACTGAAGGGTCACAAGTTGGAACCTCCTTCTAGAGGGGAGGGGGATTTTGGCATCCTTAGATCCCTGTGTTTATTCCTGATTTTTTCTTACTAAGGATGACCACTTCATGTAGCCTCCTGCTGCTGAGCAAGCTCCAGCCTGCCTATTAATCTGCTTCCACTTATTGACAGCCTGCTCTGTTTGGAGATGAATGTAGAGCCTTGAATGTGATGTTAAGTTTCAATTTTTTAAGCTTATAATCTCCCCTATTTCAGCTCTTCCCAGTGAAGACCCAGCACGTGGTGTTTCCAAATTACTGTGTATGACAGAGGGATGTGCAGGTCCTGAGACAGATAAAAGATGTCTGTAATACAAATGAAGATTCTCATGTAGAGAGATGCAGGGAAGCTCTGTGCATCTTGAATTCCTGTAATGTGTTGCTGATTTGCTTAAAGCAGCTTTACAAATCTGTTCCCTCACTGTTCAGAGCTAGCTTAGGAGAAATGGCTGCTAATTAATGCCTCAGTTCCCCAGGGTGTCACATCAGTGTTTGAAAAACTATTTCTTTGTAGTACAAAGGAACTAAGGACAGTTTAAAAATGTAACTTATAGCATTATCTTCTCTGTGGGAGATTCTGTGTCTTACAAAAACACAAGGTGTTCAAAATACAGATACCAGCAGAGTTTGGGATGGAGACTGGGAGGAGAAGGTGAGAGCATCCTCTGACCTCGTGGCATTGACCATGGGACGGTAGGATGGGTTTAACAGCCCAAAGCCTTTCTACTCTCTGGTAATCAGTTTTAGAAGCACTTGATAATGGCCATCAGTGTGACTGCTGAACAAACTTCCTGACATTTTGAGGGTGGCCTTTCCAAAGCTCACCTGGGAATTAACTGCCTCGCCCTTACTGCAAACTGCTAGAAACGGGGCATTTGACTTCCTAAAATACTTTTGGAAATCCCACCCATAATATTTAATACTGAAGGTAAATGTGGCCATTAATGGACACTCCACAGCTCTCCGTTGTGCTCCCTGAATGAAGGTCTCTTTCCCTACAAACACTCCATGCATATTTATAGGGAATCATGTTCCCCCTTAAATGCTGTTGATTTTGGCTCAGGAAGTGATTCCTTAGTTTAACCTGCCCTTGTAGGTTATTTTCTCAAGGCTTTATATTGTTTCTAGTTCCCTTATTCTTACCTGCATCTTTTACATTTTGGAAAAAAAAAAATAAAAGGTATTTTCCATGTTTTGCTTTATCCGTGGATTGTCCAGTAAAGGATATAAGGTTTGGTGTCCTCTGGGAAGCCCTCCTAGGTGGGCTGCCTGGGCCAGACTGGGTTTGGCCTTGCTCCCAGTTACCTTTTATTATGAACTCCAGCAGCACTTCCTCTTGCATCTCTTTGATTCCATAGAATTCCCTCTGTTCACTCTGCACCATTTCTTCTGGATCGAGGGGGATGGGAAGAACTGCAGGGATGAAAGGAATTAATGCTCAGAAGTCATTTAGACAGATACAGATACTGGGGAGCAAGTTAGATGCAGATGGCATGCTGATGGGACCTTGGCCAGGTTTCTTCTGGATTCTCCCCTGGGAGAAGCCAGTCTGTAGGAAAGCCAAGGAGTCAGTGCCCTTCCCTGAGCCTCGGGGCTGAGGTGGTGCTGGGAACAGGCGGGTTTATTCCAGCCACTGTGCCCCAAAGGCTGCTTTTGGATTTTGGTGGTCCTGTTGTCTGCCATTTTCACAGAGTCCTGAGGACAGCTCTGAAGAACTCTGTAGTAGCAAAGATTCCAACCTGCCTCCTTCAGTGGACGGAAATTTTGAATGTTGTTAATTTAGAAGAAAAAAGCAGTAAAATTAATAGCATTCCAAGACTGGAGACTGCTTTCCTGGATTGCTCCATCAATGGGCTTTTGTGGAAAAAAAAACCCATTTCCACTACATACTTCTTTCTTGAAAATCCACCACAGCCTTTTCTCCAAGGGAGCCTTGAAAAATACGTGCTCTGAGCACCTCCCTGCACATCTCTCCGGCGGGGGGGAAGGAAGCACTGGGTTGGCACTACTGCTTACAGCGAGGATTCACTTAAAAATGCAAAACCTGCTTCTGCCTCTTTGTCTCCATTCATTTGGAAAATTTCAAGCTCTTTTTATTGGTGACATTTTGGAGGGGGAGAAAAGAAATGTATGGGTTACAGTAGTATTCCGAGTGTTTCATGCTTCATCCCTCTTGGTATTTGTTTTTAGAGCCTCAGGCTGGGTCTTTAGGCTCTAAAATGACATATGGACATGTTTTCTCTCTTCCTTACCAGGCTGGAATGATAAGAACTGATGAGGATGAATACTTCATTGAGCCTTTGGAAAGAGGAAAGCAGATGGAAGAGGAGAAGGGAAGAATCCACATGGTGTACAGGCGGTCGGCGGTAGCGCAGCATCCCACCGACATGCTCCCTGATGTCCACGCAGAAGGTACAGTACCCCGTGGGGTTGCTTGCAGATCTAGTCCAGGTGACTCCAGCCTATGGAAGCTTTTGAAGGAGGCTGTACAACTCCTGTTTAAAGTTTGGGTCCTGTTTCTTTGAGTAACAGTGAAATTGTGCCCATTTACTGTTTTCCTCCTTCTACTGGTTGCAGTGAAAGCGGTCTGAAGGCAGTTGTGTTGATCGGATGTATTTTTTCATATCCAAGGATTCTCCTCTGCCTTGAAGATAATGTGGTTGGTCCATCTGAGAATAATTACTGTGTCTGAGAATAATTAATCATCGTGTAGTTTAATCCATTTGGTTGTATGTCTTTTTAATAATTCACAAATCCTCACAAGCCAAGGCATTGCGTAGTGAAGGTTAAGGGTTTTGAGGCTCTGGGCTCAGGATGAAAGAGCAGCTCTGCTCTCGTCAGTGCTCTGCTTTTATTTCAGTATCTTTCAGCTTCTCAAATTCCTGTGTTTATGTTGTGTTCACATATTGGTGGAACTGGAAAAGGTTTGGGATATAAAAGAAGTACATACAACGCACAGAACTAGAGGTGCTTGGCTTTTAGTACCCCAACAAGGCCATTCCAGTTTAGCTCATGCATCTGGGAGGGTTTAGCCTGGAGAAGAGGAGGTTCAGGGGAGACCTTCTCTGAAAGGAGGTCAAAACTCCCTGAATGGAGGTTGTGGCCAGGTGGGATTCAGTCTCTTCTCCCAGGTAAAAAGTGACAGTCAAGAGGACATGGCCTCAAGTTGCACTAGGAGAGGTTTAGATTGGATATTAGGAAAAATTTCTTCATGGAAAGGCTTGTCAAGCCCTGACATGGGCTGCTCAGGGCTGTGGAGGAGTCACCATCCCTGGAGAGATTTAAAAGTCATGTAGATGTGGCACCTGGGGACATGGGTTAGTAGTGGCCTTGGCAGTGCTGGGGGAATAGCTGAAATCAATCTTGGAGGCCTTTTCCAACCTAAACGATTCCATGACCAAGGTTAAAGCAAGGTGCCCAAGCCTGTGGAGCCTGAGGAGATGTTTGCAGTGGTTGAGTTGTCTATCAGCTGCAGCTGTTGGGTTGTCCATCTATGAGCTGTGTATCGATGCCATGAGAATCTTCCTCTTTCTTCTCTGTCCTTGCTCCCCCACCACCGTGCTTGGGCTCGAGGCAGCGATGCAGAGTGCCGTCTGCTCACGGTTTGGGAGTTCAGCCAGCACACACAAGAATCCAAATTTTCAGTAACAGATGACAGATGACTCAACAAAACAGCCGTTAAGATAAAAAAGTACTTAAATTGTTGTTGTTAGTAAAGTCATTACAAAACTGGGAAACTCTGTGTGACAGCCTTTCTCAGCAGTGACACAGGACACTCTGTGTCATGTTCTCCCTACAAGAAGTCAGTTTTCTAAGAGGAAGGAGCTTGCAGTCTGACAGGACATCTGGTATTCCTGCAGGATTTTATAGCGTTTGGAAATTGATTGGACGTTGCTCAAACAATTGGACAGAATGAGCGTAGGAGTTGTAAGTCGAAAAGCTGCCATCCTGAGAGCAAGGTTTTAGCAGTGATCACTGTGCAGTGGAGTATTAATTGGTTTGTATCCTGTGTTCTCGTGGAGGTCAGCACACTTACCCACTTCTCCTTCTCTGTTTCCTTTATGGCTCTCTTTGATGAAGCTTCACGGAGCTGTCTTAAGTGGGAACCAGAAATCTGGGGTTCTGGGGAAGATACTGGGATGCCTCAAGCTGCTGGATAGTGTGGGTTCAGCCTTCCCACCCCGAAGCAGCACCCTGTGCTGGTTCCTATCTGTAGTATCCATGGCTCTGGATCGCCTCTTTAGGGAATGACAGTGGCAATTTGCATGTATTGTTTTCATAATTTGCTTTGCGTAGAGATTGGTTTCTTTAGAAGCCTTATATGAGACACTCAAGAAATCAGATTGGAAATCCTGCCCCATTCCTGTGGGGAATTTTTCTTTGTGTGTGCACACCCACTTTAGGCCCCTTGAAGGATTCCTCCATTTATTATTGCCTCTTCATCTTTGTCTTTTCAGTCATTTTGGTGTGAGTAGGATCTCTTGCATATAAATGGATTTGAATATTTGGGGTTTGTTTTGATACCAGAGAATTGTAGATAGTTTTATATCTTTTATGCTTAGAAAATGCCTCTGCTCTCACTCAGTGATACCAGGGAAATGTGGATAATTTTCCGTATTTTGACAGGCTGTTGGCAGCATTGACTATTTGTATGTCAGGAGTAATCTGTCTGCTGATCCAAAAGATCTTGTTTGACTGTATTCCTTGGAATCTGATCTTTCTTCTGCTATGTGAGGCAGTGCAGGGAAGCAGTAGGTCTTGACCACCAAATGTTAAAATCATTTTATTAACCCAAAATCCTATTTGGTCCTTATGATGTCCATCAGACAGGGTGCTCACTGGTTTGAAGTGCTGAGCTCAGGTTAGTTCTCCTGGACAAAGGAAGCTCTTCGTCTTCTGTGGGGTGGAAGCCAAGGCCTCCCATGGGAAATCCCAGCTATTGAAAAAGCACTTAAATATAGTGGGATGTGACACTGGACATTTGTTTTTAAGCATCTGGGATGAGCATCTGGTTCGGTCTGGTCTGGGAATGATATCACAGAGCAGGACAGTGTCTTGAGTTCTCCATGGGTGCAAATACACGTTGTCTCCTGACAGGTTTTCCATGTCGGATTGCCCTGGGATGACATTTGTAAGCTTCACTTCCCCAGTCATTTAAGTCTTGATCCTAAAGACACTGAACATCTGTGCTTCTCATTTGGGTTGAGTGCTACAGGTAGTCAGCGTTCCTGTTGTGAGTGTTACTCCCAAGAAATGTCTCTTAAATCAAAAAATACTTATCCTTAAGGGCAAAAAGAAACAAAGTGTCCATATGGGAGGGAAGGGTCTGAGGGACAGAGAGCGAATGAACTGTGCAGACAGCTAAAAAAAAATAAAACAGTGTATGAGGCTGTCATGTTAAAACATGATTTAAATAAATCCTTATGATTTTCTCACCAAAATAGCTTTTTACTCCAGAATGGAAAGACATGCTCTCAGGTCAAGCCTGAGTTTGGGAGGTCTTGGAAGTATAACAGTGATATTACTCTGTCTGGGTGGGATGAAAAGAAGCTGCTCCTTGTTAATAAGCTGAGAAACATCACTGAGATCATTAACATCACTGTGATCATTAACCTTATTCCTTGAAAGCGTTCAAGACGCAGCAGAAACGGGCAAAGAACCTGTAGAATTTACAATCAAATTTGCACCTAGGAGGCCACCTGTGCAAGTTCTACTGAATTTGGCTCAGGAGTGTGGTAAAATAAAACCCAAGCTGTGTTTCAGAAACATAAAAGCCTGATCCAAGTCCGCTGAAGTCAGTGGGAACACTCGAGCTGACATCAGTGGGATGATGAGGCAGGGTTTGGATCATATGCTGCTCGAGCTGATAACTGAGTATTCAATTTATCTTTCCTCCTGTTTGTTCATTTATCATTTTTCCTGTGCACTTTTGTGTGGTAGAATGATGACAACCATCCCTGAGCTTGGCGGTTACACAGCATGGTAATGTACTCGGAGCTTTCCTATTTCATCCTCCTCTTCACACCATAGTATTTTTTAAATGACAACCTATTCACCCAGCAAGCACTTGAGATGAAAGTATTTTTGTAATTACTTCCTAACAGTGGGAAACAAGGAGTAGGAGCCTTTATCTCCCAGCTTCCTTTCAGAATTCTCATTTTCCCCAAAGAACCAAAGTGCTTGTGTGTCTGATGGAGTTGCCATGGCACTCGCGTCGAGTGTCTTTGTCCCAGGTGGGAAACATGTAGGAGGAAGAAATGATTTGGGACTTGCTCCTGGTTGCCTGGGAATGAAACCCTGGAATAGAAGGTAGAAGAATGGGAAGACTATAGCCTGCTTGGGAGACCTCCCTCTGCACTTCCCCAGGCACATTAGTGGTTCTCAGGGACGTCGTCGTGCCGGAGGGTGTCTGAACTCTTTCTCAGCAGAATTTCTCATGACCTGTGTTCTGGTGGAGGATATTTTTGATGCTGCACAGCCCACCACTCAAGTTTATGCATCAGAACAGTGGGAAAGATGGAAATTATTTCTGTGTAGACTCAGTACAACATTTTGTGTAACATCCTCTGTTCAGTATGGGCATTCTTGTATAATCACAGAATCCCAGCACGGTCTGGGTTGGGAGGGACCTTAAGGATCATCTTGCTCCACCCCCTGCCATGGGCAGGGACGCCTTCCACTATCCCAGCTTGCTTCAAGCCCCATCCAACCTGGCCTTGGGCACTTCCAGGGATGGGACAGCTTCTTTGGGCAACCTGTGCCAGGGCGTCACCACCCTCACAGGGAAGCATTTCTTCCTGATATCTGGTCAGAAGTCTCTCTCCAGCTCTCTTGTAGTCCCCCCAAAAAAGGGCCACCAATAACTTGTATTGATGGCAATAACCTGGGTTGTCTAAGGACATCCTGTTATTTATCCAGAGCTTCTGGAGCTTTTGCTTTTAATTTAGCCTTCTTCTCTTAAACTGAAACTTAAGTGGATTCTCTGAAGTTCTTCATTGAATATAGTTTGTGGGATTGGGTTTTTTCTTTTTTTTCAGGTAACAGTTTGCTTAATCAAGGAAAAGGTAATCAAATAGAATGGGAAGAGCACAGCGTGGTGTAAAAGAAAAGGAGTGTTGGTGATGGATGTATAGGAAGCAAAAGGAAACAAAGACTTTATAGTGAGGAAAAGCTTACGATTTTTTTTTAAGAAGGAAAAGCTTGAGCAGGAGTGGATCAGAAGGTGCTGTGAAGTGACTGATGTGCTCTGTCTGTGTTGGGGAGGTGGTGCCTGATGATGAGAGCAGGAACATCCATCTGCTTAAGTCGTCTTCTATTCTTGGCAATAACAAAGGAAAATGATTTTTAAATAAAACCAAGAATAAAGGCTTCATTCCAACTGCAGGCACCCAGCGCCAGAGTAGTAAAACACACAGAAAAATCTGTACGAAGGGAAAATTGAAAAAATGGAGACAGGTCAGTACATTCAGCTTGCGGCCATTCCAAGGTTCATACCGTTTTCCAGTAAAAGCTCCCTGTGCCCCCAGATTGCATAGGAAGAAGAAAACTGTCAACAAACGGTGGTGATAACAGACAGGAGAGGTTTTTAAATATTATGTAAGCAGCTGGTCCTATGCGAAGGAGCCTGTTTGGTTTATAGATGACATTCTCAGAGTAATCTGGGAGAGACATGCCAAGGTGAGGGTCACCCTTGGGTGGTCCGTGTAGGACTGAGGTCCCTGGCTTGGATGTGAAGTGGCTCATTTCTGCTGCTGGGTTTGATCAGAAAGGTGCACATGAGATGGTTAAAAGTGCTCTTTATGGACGAGGACATACGTACCAGGATGGCACTGTCAGAGAATATGGGAATGGGAAGCAGAAGAGCTGCCTTATCGGGGGGAGTTTATGTGAATTAGAGGTCAGGAACCAGAGGAAATGAATCCTCCCACAGCTTGCGGGGGCTGAGGCTTGTTCATGTGTTTCACATGCGCATCCTACAAATTTAGGACCGAAATGAGAGCACTGAGAGGCTCTTTCACTGAGAGCAAAGAGCCTTGTTTAATCAGTCTGTGTTCTACAGCAGGCTTTTGGTGGAAAAATGAACTAAAACATAGCAGTTTGTGTCATAATGTAAAAGAGTAATTTCCATACCGTAAGACTCTCTCTGGACCTTCTCCCCCTGAATTTTCTGCAGGTTTAGCATTTTTCCCCACTGTGAGACACCTGGTTTTTAATGAGTTTGATGCTCAGTAAATTTATAGGAAGATTCTAGAAACAGCTTAAGAATCCAAACTGAGGGCAATTTAATTCAGTTATATCTTTGAAAATACCAGGATGAGATGTTGGCATCCCTGGTTTGTGACAGAGAAGGAAAATGGATCTGGTGTGTTTTGAATGAGCAGTTTGGATGCTATGCTCCTGCTTTTGGTGGGGTCCATGTGGGGTAACTGTGGACTAACTCTTGCTGTACCCCATGTATTACACCAAGATGTTCCAGAGCTCACTTCAGCCTTCCCTTTATCCCTTCAAAACGTGGTGTAGATGATAAGTAATCCAGTTTGTCTGACGTGGGATGACACAGAATTGGGCAGCTGGAGCTGACAGGAATGCGGATGGAAATTACTAACGTGAGAACACGAGCCTCATACTTCACGTTGCTCCCAGTGGACTGAGTTTCTTCAGATCCATTTCTGGGTTACACAAGTGCATAAATCTTTCCAAAATGCAATAGTAAAACACTGTAGAGTAACAGCATGACCCAGCTGTTGTTTGCTAAGAAAACAGGGGTTTTTTTTCCCAGAATACCTTGCCTAATCATTCTTTGGAGTATTCCAATAACATGGGACAGGATCAGCCAGATAATTAGGGTTCTGGAGGTTATTAAAAGTCACACAAGTCTGAGTCTGCAGTTAGAGCTGGAAAGCAGGGAATTGATGTCTCAGCGAAGCTGACTTCTCCTGCACGGTGACGGGGAGAGGCTGACCTGTGGGATATCTGTGTTGGATTCCCTCAAATATCATGTGGTTTGGGAAGAGAACCCAGGGAGGGATGAAGAGCTTTGCTGGCTTGTACTTTAGGAGTAGCCAAGGGAAGTGTTTCGTTGGTGTGTCTTCCTCTGCAGCATTATTGGCAGGGCCTATTTCTAAACATTCCCTGGAAAAGTTTGGGGACCTATCCGTAGGAGGGATGCCCTTGTGTCTCCTTTGGCATTTTACCTCTCCCCCAGGTAACAAGCAGACCACTGCCTCCCAGCAGTTAGTGACATGCCTGCAAGGGAACAGGTTTGTCCTTCCCCTTGTTCCTGGCAACAGGCTCTGTCCATCAGGTGGCTAGAAACGGCAGGACTTTCCTTCTTCTCCCCTATTTCTGCATAGGATGCCTAGCAGTGGACCTAGAAAGGTGGATTCAGACACTCACATCCTCCATGGAGGACAGGGAATGATGGGTTGTGAATGTGTGTGAGAACACACGCTTGATTAGCAAGTGCTGTCTTTTTATATGAAATTACTATCTTGTAGCCATAAATGCAAAATCTGGATCACAAAGTTTGAATAACTGTTTGCCAAATAATTGTTCCGTAATCCTACAGACATCAAAAAATAAATCAACACCACTTGGTTATTGCAAATTAGGATAAAAACTTCTAATTACACTGATCATCTTGTGCATAATCCTAATAATACCTAGAATCTTTCAGATAATAAATTTTCAGCTTCAACGGGGTTAAACACAGTGTAAACTGAGCTTTTTTAGTCTCCTCTGGAAATAGAAACAGGTGATGCAAGGCCATCCAAGGAACTTTGTGCTTTCTTAATGGAGAGCTCTGCTCTGCCTTTCCAATTCTCCTCACTAATAGTTCCAGAGAACATAAAGTCACAATTTCCAGGAGGAATAGTAGTTGTGCTTTTCTCTCCTTGACAATAAATCTGTTAGAGGTATTAAAGTAAGAGGCAGTAGTAACTCTGTTAATTATTTACAGAAGTCAGATCAGTGGGAGAGTCAGTGATGGGTCTGTGGCTGCCCTTAAGCATCAAAATAACCTCTGGGCCTGAAGGGTTTGGATGTTTTTCCTCACTTTCATGTCAAAGTTAATGTTGTAATAGTTTACCAATTTAGTAGATACCCTGTTCCTTCCTGTCCAGGCTCTTCTGCACTGTGTTTCCAAGTGCTGTGGAGTGGCACACACAGATTTTGAGAAGGTCCATGCAAGCAGACAGTGAAAGTTTGTGGGTCTGGGGATTTCTGCAGTCTGCAGCATGGACCAGCTTCACACTGCCAGAGGGCAGGTTTAGATGGGATATTGGGAGGAAATTCTCCCATGTGGGGCTGGTGAGGCCCTGGCACACGGTGCCCAGAGCAGCTGTGGCTGCCCCATCCCTGGAAGTGTCCAAGGCCGGGCTGGACAAGGCTTGGAGCAACCTGGGATAGTGGAGGGTGTCCGTTCCCAGGAGAAGAGAGCTTGGGGGAAGAGAAGAAGCTGTTGAGGATGTTTCTTAGGAGCTCTGAATGTAGCTTGAGCACAGAATCACTGGGGATGATTGCAGGCTGCTCCGCCAAATAGTGATTTACTTTTTACTTAGGTCTTGGACTTGCTAACCAAGTTAGGGAGCTAATTAGGAACCTGGTAAATTAGTGTCTTCCTCTTCTTCTGTTTCTGGATGTAGGTTTTCATTTGCCTTTGCGTACCTGTGATTTGATGATGAAGATTCTTCGTGGGGTTTTCTTCCCTTGCTTAGGGCAGAAAGGAAGCTCAGGGCCAACCCGTGGTGAAACTGCGTTCTGATCTTCCGTGTTGCCTCACAACATAGAGCAAATATCTCAGACTTTACTTAAAACTCATGTTGTTGAACATGAAAAATTCAGCTGGTGCTTCTAGACTGAGAGTAATTCCAAGTATATCTCTTCATTTCATTTGATCTGTGGCAAAACCTGTTTTGAAAATTCCTGAGAAATACCTTGGAGTGAAAGGGTAACTCATTATACTCTGTGGCTTATGAAGAGAGGCTAACTGATATCATCACAGATGATATAAGTAGCATCATAGATTTTGTTGATTTTCAGCTGATCATATCAGATCTATGACAGCAATCAAAATCCAGTTCACAAAATAATTTATTACCTTATTTATTTACTTTTTGAATGCTCAGTTCTAACCAACAGGCAGTGAGTATCCAGAAACCATGTAATTAATTTTGGGAACTGTTTTAAATAGTTTGTCCTGAACAGTCCTTGAAAATGCACTACCATGTGTCTGGGTTCTGCTCAGGTTCTTCCATAGCCAAGTCCATGTTCTTTTTATCCCTGATCACAAGTGAATTTGCAAACAGATGCATTTGAGCCTCTGCTTTGGTATTTTAATGGTATTTTTCAATTTGCTTTTACAGTGTTGATTCTTGATTTATTTCAAGCCCCGTTTCTTAATCAGAGTTTTCCCTGCCAAGAATAAGTAACAATATATTTTCATTACTTCCAGCACTTCAAAGCTTCCAAGTTTCTGATGCTGAGAACATTTACTACTAGAAGTAAAAATCCGTCTTCCTTTAGTTAACAGTGCTCTTTAATAGGGAACACAAGGGGCGATAAATCAATTAAAAGTATCTGTTCTTTGAGGGCTCACGCAGCACTGTGCCATGTTGTGGGGGTTGATTAGATACTTGGTTTAATTGGAGGAAGGCTGGCAAAGTTCTAACCTCCTCAGATCTGCTTCGTTTGCTCTTCGTCAAACATGCTCTTTTTTTTTTTTTTTTGCTGGCGAGACAGAGTCATCATTCATATTTATTTTTTTACATCTGAAGTTTGTCAGGCTGCTTGGAAAAATAGGACAATGAAAGCCATCTGGGCATCCCATCCACTTCCATTTGGAAACATCTGCATTGTTATTAGGAACGTCTCACCAGCACTGCAGTGAGCAGATGTGTTCTCTTTCCATCTCCAGGCTCACCTAGAATTTCTGATAGTGAGAGAAATTTGATAGGCACTAAACCCCAAATGCCTGTTTCTTGATCAGGCCCTCTAATACCACTTATTTAGGATGTTTGTTCCTGTGTAAAGAAGAAAATTGTGGCATTTGAGGGAGGAAGCGATGGAGAAAAGCCAGCAATGTCTCCTGCAGGTCATTCCACGTCTGTATCTGTAGGATTTAAAGCTGAGCACTTGTATGCTTGAGCCTTTGCCACGCAGGTTGACTCACAGCTGTTCATCAGATGTAACGTTCTGTGGAAGTCCAGAGTCCTCTTCCTCCAGCTGCCCCGTCTCCATTCTTAAAGCCTTAAGAAATTAGGCTTTAAATTTCTTTAAAGAGAGAACTCCCTGCATTGAATTTAACATCCCTTTTCTGAACCTCACAGGTGATGGCACAGTATACAGGTGTTCCAGCTGCCAGTATCTCCATATAACTCCATATTTTGTAGTCCCTGTACAAGTTTACAATGAGAGTGGTGAGGCATTGGCACAGGCAAGAGATAGGATTGTGTCTGCAGTGTCAGGGAAGCTGAGGCAGAAGCTGGAAAGCCAGGGAGAAACTGGAAAGCTGCGCTGCCGGACAGTGAGTTCCCTCAGGTGCTTTTCCACGGAAGAGCAGAACTGGACAACCAAGAGCATCTGTGAAACCTTTTAGGTACTTGGGACATAATAAGCTGCTTTCAGCATCTTCTATGAAGGCTTATTTGGGATGACGATCATATTTACAGCTTGAGTGGGATATTCAAAGACACTGCAGGTTATTACCCCAGCTAGAAGTGGGTAAGTTGATGTCCACAGTTTGGAAGTGGCTGTTCCACAGTGGCAGAGCTTCTGTCCAAATCACACTTCCCAAATCCCAAGCAGATACTCTGTCTCGCTAATGACATGGACGTTACTTTTTTTTCAGGATTTTCAGGTCAGCAGTATAGTGGTCTTTCTTCTCAGTTGGGTTTTTGAAGCTGTTTGCTGTCCCAACCCAAGAGCCCCTTTGTGCAGATCAGCCTGGGGTTTTGGGGCACCCCCTTCCTCCGTGAATGTGGTATCTGGGTAGAAAGGCCTTGTGCATATTTTTGCTGTTATCTTGGACACTCTCGTGGTCCACGGACTGTTGGGAAATAGCTTGGGCTTGGAGACATTTGTTGCTCTTGGAATGCTGACTTACAGTGCATTCATGGAAAAAAAAAGCAGGAACCCGAGTTCAACAGCATTCAGTGACAGTTTATAGTTGGAGCTTTTCCTTTATATTTATGCCAGTGGAATTTTGAGAAATGGCTGAAATTCCATGTGGCGAGAAAGAGAGGCTTATTATCCGTGACTAATGCTTGGATACACTCTTTAAAATTGGAATTATTTGCTGTCATGCCTCTTCTACTCTTCTGCTATATTGGTTGATTCTGTTGTCTCCTAATTTTGAACAGCCTTTCTCCCATCTTGGACTGCCACTCTCACATCACTCCCACTGCCATCCTCCTGTGGGAGTTCAGCCACTGCAACCACACTACCAAACTGGGATCCAGAGCTGGGATAAGCTTGCCTTTGTGTTAGTTGGGGATTGAATCCAAGATGAAGGCTGCATTTTCAGATGACAATATTGAAAATTGTACTCTTGATTGATTTTGGTACGTTGGATTGTCTTTCTTGCTGTGTTTTCTGCAACACAAATAATATTTGACTAAGCATTTCTTCTTTGTGATTCTAAGTCATTAAATTTATTGATCAGCTTAAGAGGTCCTTTTACGTGTCTAAACTGAACCCTCAGGGTGTTTCCCTCCTTTTGCAGAGGAGAACTGTCTCTTCTTGTAATATTTCTAGTCAGATACAATGTATACTCAATGGAAAATTCTTCCTAAATCTTCTCCCCTCTCAGGTTCTTCTCCTTTTATTATTATGCTTTTTCTCGCTGTCTCTGTTAGCTTTCCACCAGACTGGAGGGCTCATTAAAACAACACTGTGCAGGAAATGGAGAGAGGTGCAAGAATGGGACCCTGCTCGCCAAAGAGGGAAAATTGGCAGCTCTCCTCTCACAGGAAAATTCCTTGGATTCAAGAAGCAGTTTCATTGAGAGAGTGTGCTACTGAAGGGGCATGAAGCGCTTGGTGAAGTGTCATTCCACAAATAAATGGCATTTTGGATACTCACACGTTGTGATGAGGTTCTAGCAATAGTGTTCCAATCTATTTGAATTAATTTGTATATAGGAGTTGGAAATTTATATTTTATCTGAGTGGTCTTGAGTGTCAGGAGGGAGAAGGTGGGTTCTGGATAGAAACAAGTACTAATTCCCTGGAAGATGCTTCCAGCAGACCTCACCTCCCATGGCAGACTGCAGGGGTGAACCTTGCCGAAAAACTCCCTCTCCTTAGTTACAGCTTTTTCAAGAGAAATAGTCCTGTCTTTCAGGTCAGAATGGGAGAATTTATGATTATGACTCTGTGCTATTTTGGATGGGATTGAGATGGGGAAAAGGAGAGGGGAATGATCAAAATATCCTGTGTGGAAACAGTGCAAGTTAGATTCATAACACATCTGTGCGAGGTGCAGGCGAGGCTGGCGCGCTTGTAGGAATTTGGTGAGGTGGAAAGGAAAAAAAAGTGCCTTGTTGTGTAAGAGTCTATACGAAAAAAGGAAAGTATAAAAAGGGGGTGGGTCCATAATGAAAAAATTCTGTGTCAGTTTCTGAGGACTGGTGTTTGGGCCTTGCAAAAAACTCTTCCCCTCCCTGAATGGCGACAGGAAAGTGCAGGTGGGACTCTCATGTTTGCAAACCAGTTCTGTGGTGTGACAGTGAAAATCAACCCTCCTAAGCTGCCTATTCGCTGGTTTTTTTCACTAAAAGTAGTGTGATGTCAGTATGTCTGTAATGTCAGGCTGTGTGGTTTTCGTAAGTGTGTCACACTTACTCCGAGTAATTATGGCCAATGCTGTGGGTAGATGAGGTTCTGCTCCGTAAGGAATTGTGAGGATTGAGAGCTGGCTTTTACTTCGGGACTGTTCTCTCCCTGTCAGCCCTTCCACTTTTAAAATCCTCCATTCCAGAGAATGCTTGACTAGAAGACAGCAGAGGCTGTGACTGACTTTGTGATTTCACAAAATCTGCCTGTGTGACATTGAATACTATTTTTCAATGAAGAATCAGAATTTGTCGACCCAGTACAGCTAGCTGGACTATATTTATAATCACTCACTTTGTGTATTTTTTTTCCTCCAAAAAAAATTACTCCATAATCATTTATTCAGCCAGTTCTTGTTTACAAGTTAATTTAAAAATTAAGGATTTCGGCTTGAGATAGGGTTGATGGGCAAATGAAACTCTGCAAAACTTCTGGTTTACATACCTTAATACCTAAATATTGTAATCCAATATATGTATCTAAATGCAGTGTATGTGTATCGTAGGATTGTGGAATCCTGGGATGTTTGGGGTGGGAAGGGACCTCTCCTGTATGCAGACATGGCTCTGCTGCTGCCTGGCAGTTGGCTACAGCAGTGGAGGAGCCCTGCCTTGGACATGGCCGGTGTCACTGCAGGTGCACAGGCTCATCAGAAGGCTGGGCTCCAAAACCCAGCTGCTGGACTTTGTCCTGTCAGAAGGTTGGAATCCACTTAGTGCCAACTGAGCAATTAAGGACAATTATGCTTTCAGCTACATTAACGAGTAACGGGGGAGGAAGACATTGGAAGGAAGGGAACCGTGGTCGCACACCCGCACACTTTGTGACTCACTATCACTGACAGGGCGTTTGAAGTTCTCTTTGTCTCGGTAATACGGGTTGCATAAATATTTTCCCACATTTTTTTCCAGTTTTACACACTCAGTTATTCCTTTTATGTGAGTGATTACTGTGAATTCCATTCTCCTGTCTCCTTTAAACATTGATCTCAGCAGAAGCCATGGGATAGCTGAGTCTGCCCATGGTGTTCACACCCTTGGTTTCCACCTGTGCCAGTGCCGATGCGAGCGAATCACACTGAGGGCATTGAAGAATAATTTTGCCTTTTATACCTGTAAAGAAGTTCATTCAGTTTAGAATGGAACCAGGCCCAGCTATTCTTCCTGTTCTGTGTCTTCTGTGAACATGTGAGAGGTGGAAAGAAGTGCAAAGGAGATTCAGAAATCTCCTTTGATTTCTTTATGTGCAAAACTTCTGGCTTTGGCATTTGGACAGAGCTCCATCTCTTCTCTCCTCCATTTCTCATTTGGCCTTTTAGACTTCAGGTGTCAGATGGTTGGACTTGAGACTCTTAGAGGTCCTTTCCAGCCTTAACAATTCTATGATTCTGTGTTTTATTGTAACAGGTCACATGTTCACTCCAGCCAGTGACCTCTAGATGGATTATCCAGATTCTGGAGCTCCATCACACAGACAGGCCAGGGGAGGGCTGCCAAGGCAGCAGGCAGGACCCAGATCCCAGTGTTAACTGGTCCTTAATTTGTTGTGGTAGTGGTCTGCTGTGTCTCTCAGAGGTTCAGGAGAACTTGGAGCAAGTCAGTGAGAAGTGTGTTCGTGTCTCTTTCCTTTTACAGACAAAAACATTCAAAGTACCTTTTTGCTTTTTCCACTGTTGCCACCACAGTGTCCTTCAGCATTTTTGTAGTAGCAGGTTGCTGTGCCCCACCTTGTCACCACTGGTGTTCTTCCCTTGGATTTTTACAACGTGTTTTCACTGTTGGTCATTACTCTAATGGGAGAGCGTAGCCGCCTCAGCTGCTTGTGGCTCTGCTCTCCAGCTGGACAGCAGTTCTGGCTCAGGCCAGGTGGGTAACGCAGAGCCCTTCAGACAAGCTCTTCGGCTTCTCCATAGGCAGGACAATGCAAGTCTGTCCTGGAAAAGGGCAAAGATTCTTTCCTGAGATTTCCCCTTGCGTAGCTCATGGTGGGAGAGCTGTCCCCTTTGCATGGATCAGAGTGGCAGGCCTCCAACACGGGGATTTTACATCATTTGTGGGGCTGGTCCAGGGCACACATTTAGGATATTTAGGTGAAGTATTAAATTGTACATTGGTGGCTTGTACAAGTCCTTCCTCAGCAGCTGTCAAGCTCCATCCCTCATCCCCAAGAGCTGGGGAGGGTGGTGTGTCTGTGTGCTGTGTGAGCAAGGCACTGCTCCCTGCTCAGAATAATCCCCTTCTAAGGGAACTGGGCTCTGTCCCCATGTCCCGCTGTTGTATCTGGACAGTGTAGCAGGCTTTGCTGACTTCCAGAGGCTTAGGGCAGATAAAGTGGTGATCAGAGGGTAATTGCTGTTGACAGTGGGCAGTGGGCTGCTTGCTGATGAGAAGGGCTGTGGCTGGGCCTGCAGAAGATCACCAGCCAGGCTGTGTCCTCTTGCACTGTTCTTGTGGCAGTAAAAGGTCCCACGTGTTTAGGAACACATTCCTTACATAGCTTTTAAAAATAAGCAGCTGCATGTAAACACAGCTCTCCCTTTACCCCAAAGAAATGAGCAACCCAAGGAGTAGTTAGTGCCCTCACTGTGGAAACTGCTCCCATTTGCCCCAATCTTTGCCACTGACAATTCATTTACTGTCTTTCTCCAAGAAGCTGTGGCTGCCCTATCCTTGGAAGTGTCCAACATCAGGTTGGATGGAGCTTGGAGCAACCTGGTCTCGTAGAAGATGTTCCTGCCTATGGCGAGGAGGTGGAAGGAGATGGGCTTTAAGCTGCCTTCCAACCCAAACCATTCCATGGGTCTGTGAAATAGGAAGCTTGGCTCCCGCCGTGCTTTCAGCCAGCTGGCAGAAGCTGGGTCAGATGCCAAGAAGTAAGGAGTGAGACAATTTTAAGGCCTTGCTATAATGACTTAGTTAATGAGCACTGGGGGGATTGCGTCTCTGCCAAAGCAACTTCCTTGAGCATTGGAAGCTCATAGTAGTGTTCTGGTACTGAAAATGCCTGCTTAAGGAGTTCAGACCCTGGAATTCCTGTGAAGCCTGTTGGGATCTCAGGGAAGCTGCCCAAAAATGCAGACAGCTCAGGCCATCCAGCATTTTTTCTTCCAGTAAGTTCTGAATTAGCAGATAAATTATGAATGCAACCTGTGCTTTCAAAATGTCATGGGTACCCCCCTTTCTGGATTGCTCTATCTTTTTACAGTGCATTATTCCAGCTAGGAATCCAAGGATGCTTTAAGCGTACTTTACTTCCTTTGTCAAGTAAAAATTATTTTTGGGTTGATGTAATGATGCATGAAGGCATGAGTGCTTTTAAGGTTGTTAATGCAGAGCTCTCTCATGTTCCTGGGAGAGTGTCTGGCTTGGAAAGTCATGGATTCGATGCTCTTAACAGCTGGAAACTTTGGGAGTAAAGCCTGGCCACTCTGAGCTGTAAAAAACAAGCCCTCCCATACCCAAAGTGGGTTTGGTTCCAGCAGCCCAAGTACCCAGGTGTGCACCTCAGCAGTGGGCCAGGCTGCACATTGTTGCTGGCTTACTTTTTCTCATCTGCAAACCAAATTTCAGAGCCTCTGCAGATGTTTTTTGCCGTACTTTTGGACATTGATACAGATGATGATTTTGCAAAATGGGACTTTTTTTCCTTTTTATTTTTCACCTTTTATTGCAGTTGTTATATCCATTGATACTGAATTGAAGAACTTAGTGTGGTGTAAAGTGACAAAGGGATGGCTTTGCTTGGTTTTTTGTGTCTAACGTGTGACCCACAGGCTTCCACATGTCCTCTGTTTGTATGTAAGCACCAGCAGAAGGTGTCGCCCAGGTCTCCTAAAATGCCAGATCCAAATGCTCAAGTCTTCCTCATATGTCCAAATAAATTATGGCCTTTACCCAACAGAATGTTCTCCTGGGATTAAAGTAGAAAAATTCAATTTATTACTATTAAAGTCTCTGAGCTACGTGTGTAAGTTGCTAAACTGAAGGAAGAGTGACAGCTTGTAATAATGTCTTGGTAAAAGACCTGTTTTTAATATATTTTCATACTTCAAAATTCAAAGTCAAAGCCAGACTCCAACCCTACCCGTAATTAAGTTTTTTGAATAATGACATGTAGTAAATATATATATTTTTAACCTGTTCTAAAAAAAAATTCCACATAGAAAACCAACCATCAAATCACCCGTACCTTCAAAATAGAAATATGATGGAATTCTTGCTATATATAGAGAGAGAGCCAAATAATTAAAGAAATGGGGAAAGGGAGGATTTCTTGCTGCTAGGCAAGCAGTAATTCCAGGAGACATGGTTTGTAGTTCTAGGATAACTACCTATTGGCTAAGTTGGCTGTTAGGGCTAAAGCCCAGCTAAAAATAAGGTGCAGAGCAGATGAGCCAGGGCAAGGCCGGGCAAGTCCTGAGGCCGTGTTAAGCCAGCGCGGAGCTGTGATCTGGTATTAGCGGTGGTGAGACGAGGTGCTGGCGTGTCTGTGGGCTGTGCAGAGAGCAGCCTCCGTGGCTTCTCCTCTGCTTGTCCAGTGTCCTCCCTCAGCTTTTGATTATTAGAGGGCAGTGTCTTTATTCCAAACAAGCTCGGTTTGATCCTGAGCCTTATTCCTCTTCTTTTGATTGTCTGTTAGAGCCTCACAGCAACATTTCTGCCAGCACCATCCTTACTAGATTTCCACAGATCTGAAAGCTCTTTCACCATGAGTCAGGTGAGTGCAGAGCTGCTGCAGACTGCCCAGGGAGTGTGTCAGGCGTGCTCTCCAGCACTGAGAACTCTGGAACAGGCTGGCGTTCCTCTTTGCTGTTTGTTTCTGCTCATGGGATGGAAAAAGAACAGTTAATAGTTGACCTAAATTCAGGCCTATTTAATTATAGTTTCCTTAAGTTCTGGCTTTGTTCTCTGTGTGTTTGCTGCCAGGTAAGGATAACCTGCAGTCCTAGAAAGCCTCATGCCAGGGAGGGAAGTGATGACAAGAAAATTACAGGGTAAAATTCCAGCCTTTTCTATTGGAAAAGTTTATCCTGAGTTGGCTCTAAACAAAATTCAAATACATAGCGGATTATGCATTTCTACGTGGCTCCCTGAGTGTGCTGCTGGCATCGAGCCCTGATGTAAATGAGGGCTAAGAGCTGTTTTCGCTGATGGTGCGTGGAAGGGAAGAGCCTTCCTGTGATGTCAGAGCAAGGAATATAGTGCAGGAAATCTTCCGTCCTTCCCAGAATCACCCTGCAGCTGGAACTGCTCAGGTACCAGAGGACATATTTCATGGAAGCAGTCGGCACTTCAGAATGTTTCCTTTGCTCTTTTAAGTGTAAGAACAAAATAAGATAGGGTCTGTGTTTATGGCCCATGGAGTTGATGCATTTCGTGACTAATCCTGCAGCCTTGGGATTCAGACCTTCCTTTAATCCCTGTTTGTTTGTAATTCTGCCAGTCACTGTCACTCCAAAGGTCCCACTGGAAGAGAACATAAACAGAGGTAATTCTCAGAGCTTAATCATCTCAGGAGGTCTGCATATGAGGTCACAAGAACTTTTTCTCTCTTTTTTCTTCATTCCTTAGTGAAACTGTTGTGAAAACAGAGCTGTGTCTGAACCTGGTTGCTGGCATTTTTATTTCCATTAGGAAATGCTTTAGTGTCTTTGTCCTCTGCTAACACCTCCTCTGACACCAAGACACCTTTATGAAAGGTGACACCACCACCAAACCTTATCTGCTGCGTCCCAAGACTCAGAGGTGCAGCAGCACTTCCGTCCTCATGTGGTGAATGACATCTAGCTGATGGGGACTGGGAAATGATGAGGGAACAGTTGGACTCGATGGTCAGAAGGGTCTTTTCTAACCTCAGTGACTTTGTGACTTGTGGGTTGTTCCGAGTGTTTCTGGTTTGGTTTTTGTTAATGCTCAAGTGATTCTTCCATCTGCCCTGAGGGAAGTGTTAAATCCAATGTTCTTGTCTGTGTAACTGCGCTGTTTCTGCAGCAGCAGAGCTGGCTTGCTTTGTGTTATCAAAAGTTCATAGATAATATTTATTTATTGTGAAATATCCCAGAGAGACGCTCTGCAGGGGCTTCTGGAAGCACTTCACGGATACAGCCTTGAACATACAGTGAAACATCAAGTAAAACTGTGTATTTTTATGGCCAACTGGCTCAGTTGGGGTCACTGCAGAGACAAACTCTTCCCTCAGCCCCCAAAAACAAACAAGCAGAAGTTTTGGCAGCAGTTGAGCAACCAACAAACTCTCCTACAGAGACACTGACAGTATTAAGGATCCAAATCGTGGAGTCAAGACTGCAAGTCCCAGTGTCAGAGCTCCACATGGGAAGGGTGTTTGGGGCAGGGACCTCAGGACAGGACACATTCTTTTCGTGCCACAAAACTGTTGTGGTAGTGGTAGAAAGTAATTTTGATGCTTCTGGAGTAAAAGGCAATTTCAGGCAATTCTTCATGAAAAGATAAAACAGAATGTGCAACTTGCCAGAATTTTTTTTTTAAGGACCTAATAAATCAAAGTGCACGAGTTCTAGCACATCCCAGAACCTAATGAGAACATCCTGTCATCATGTCTTAGCCCTGACGACCTGGGTGGTTTCTGTTGCTGATCCCTCACAATTAGGCAGTACCGGCAGCGCCACAAAAATGTTGCATGTACACAATTTGTGCGGAAATCAGTGAGAATTCTGTTGGAACTGTTTGGAATGTGTATTTGAATGAAATGATTCTTTTTTTCTTCGCTGATTTTTCAAAAGGCACACTTCAAAATAAGGCTCAGGAGGCAGTGACAGGATGGACTGGCCTAGTTTCCTTACTTTGAGAATAGGAGAATGGAATTTTTAGTAGCTGCAGAACACGTCTGTCCCTGGGGACATTTTGTACATTAACACACTCTCTGGAAAGGGACTTAGATTGATCTCAGTTGGTTCCATACTGGTTTCTCATTAGTTTAATTTTGAATTAGTGAAGGTGTGGATCTTCCCTAGATACTTTTCCTAGCTGTATATTCAGAAAAAGGCTAAATTAGGCAATTGAACATATATGAGGAGCAAGGATGGCTAGATTGGTAGATAGATAGATGGATGGATGGATGGATGGATGGATGGATGGATGGATGGATGGATGGATGAAAGGTGTACATACATATTTGAGGAATGCTTCTATCACTAGCACAGAATTCAGCCCGTGTGTTTTACAATGTGAAATAGGATAGTAAGAATCTCCCGTGTGAGTGATGCTGAGGGTTCTCTTTAGGTACACAGAGGGTTGGTTGATAACAGCATTGATGAAATTAGATTTGGGCAGATCACAGCTTTATTTAAGAGCAGGGAAAGAGCTGTAGTTCCATTATTTTACAGTTACACTCTAGGACAAACACATGCTGTAACCCAGAATAACCATTTCTCTTGGCACAAGAGCATGGGCTCATCTGTTCCTACAGGTAAGATCGGGATGTAAGTGAGGCAGGTGACTAGCAAATTAAAAAAGGAAGCGATAACAAACCAGCTAATTCCAGAATGAGATTAGGACGGATTAGTCTGTCTAGCTCAAATCCCCAAACAGCCAGACTGGTTCTGTGTGTTTCTTCACCATTGCCTCGTGTTGTCTTTCTCCCAAGTAACAAGTGATCAGACTTGAGAGGAAATGGCCTCAAGATGTGCCAGGGAAGGTTTAGGCTGGACATTAGGGAAAATTTCTTATGGAAATGATTGTCCAGCCCTGACACAGGCTGCCCAGGGCAGTGATGGATTTCCTATCCCTAGAGGAATTTAAAAGCTGTGTGGATGTGGCACTTGGGGACATGGTTTAGTGGTGGCCTTGGCAGTGCTGGGGGAAGAGTTGGACTCGATGGACTTAGATCCCTTGTGTTGTGTGAAGTGCTTGGCCATGGATGCAGACTGCATCCTCTGAAACACCTATCGGCAGTATGTGTAACCTGGGATTGAGCCTGACTGTTTGACTCTGAAGTCACTCAAGTGCTGCGTTATGGAAAACAGACAAGAGAACCGATAAACCACTCATGTGACCTGGTATTTTTTGGACAGGGCACAGCAATTAGGGAAAGGACCCAGTGCCTGACTTCCCAGCAAGGTATGGGAAGTTGGCACCGTGGGCACCACAGTGTGACAGCGTTCCAGCTGGGTTTCCCTTGGATGCTGCACTTGGCAGCTTTGCCAGCTGGAGCGGATTTTGGAATTGAAGTGGGTGTATGATTTTCTCACTGGTGTGCTATCCCAGGGTTGGCATACTTGAGAGTGCCTGAAGACGCAGGAAGGGCCAGTTTGTGGACTTGCAGCCTTGGCATTCATGAATTCCGGCACAGAGGAGAAGGGCTGGAAGTTTGCCGTCGTAGGGGAAAGTGCCCTGATACAGCGTGAGTGGAAAGCAGGACTGTTCTCTCCTCTCCATCCACTGGATGCTGGTTGCTCTAGCTGGCTTTGTAGAGCAGGGAGATCCCTGTGTGTTTTTGGGAAGAGTGGGGGAACAGGGATGCTCCTGACTGTCACAGGGACAGAGGAACCATAGTACGCAGCTCATTGTGTGCACCATGAGATGTTCCTCACTGATGTTCATTGCTCAGAGACTGTTGGAGTAGTGGTGTAGATTTGGGAAGAGCCAAGTATCCTACAGCTGTGAGGTTTTACCTGTTAAAAATCCCTGGGCATGTTTTGTTTTACTGCCATAAGTGGAAGTAACAGCTTTGGATTTTGTGTGTGGAGTAAGAATTGTGATAAATTACAGACCCATGTGGTTGAAAGAATTTTTTTATTGGTTTTCTGGTGATTTCTCCCAGCCCTACACCATGAGAATAATTTTTTCAGGGTTCCTGATGTATTTTATCCAGAGAAGTGGTGACTCTGCAGCTGAGGATGCTTTGTGGGAGGATGTTTCTGAAACGGAAGTGGAATTCCATTGGTCATATAACGGAATCACAGAATGGGTTGGGTTGGAAGAGACCTTAAAGACTACCCAGTTCCAATCCCCTGCTATGGGCAGGGACAACTTCCACTAGACCAGGTTGCTCCAAGCTCCGTCCAACCTGGCCTTGAACACTTCCAGGGATGGGACAGGAACTAGCACTCCACTGATGGCAGACTGTCCTTGCAGAGTCCCTCCTCACTGGCCTTGGAGCACTGAGTTCCCTGCATGGCCACATTGAGCAGCAGCTGAACGAGACCCTGCGGCGCCGCCGCCACGCGGGAGATGATGACCACAACATCGAGGTGTTGCTGGGGGTGGACGACTCTGTCGTCCGATTCCACGGCAAAGAACACGTCCAAAACTACCTCCTCACCCTCATGAACATCGTGAGTATCTTACAAAGCACTGCATGGCTTGTTTGGGAGCTGGAATGGCTGTTGGGAGCTTTTGTAGGAGCACCGGGTTTGGGAAAAATAGCAATGGGATCCTTTTGACTGCTGCTGGAGAAGGTTTTCTGTTTTTAAGATGTTCCTTTAATTCATCTTTTTCACAGTAGTTTCCTAGGGAACATTTGAGGGTAATTCCAATAATTTGGAAATAGTTGAAAAACAGTACGGAAAAAATGTAAACTTCATCCATTTGTAGTAATTCCAAGCTTCTTCCACAACACAGTGGAGAAAAACTGATTAAAGAATAAATATGTAGAGGAAAAAGTGTTCTAAACTCTCAAGGGCTCTCTGACAGAGCAAACCTTCTGATAATACCAGTAGATCTGTCTTAGAAACTGTGGGATCATAAGGTTTTCCCGGAAAGAAAAACAATCTCTTTAAGGATGAAGGTGAGGGACTAATTATTCCCATGGTGATTCCCATTAATAATGATTTTATGGACCTAGGAATGATTCTTGTTTGTTTTACACCCTTTTTATTCCTGGAATAATTTTTAAATTATTCCTTAAGCTTACAGTTCATCTAAATTTGAGAATTTAGAATCTGAGAGGAAAAAAATTATTCCTGTATGAATTTAACCCAACCAATGTGATGTTTTCCAGCATCACTCAGAAAATCATTTCCTTTTTCCCACATACCCTGTGGAACATCAACATTAAATCTTCATTACACATTATTGCAGAATATTGTCTTTTTGGTTTTAAAAACCTTTCAGTGAGCAGCAGAGTTGATCCATGCCCCAAACCACTTCCATGTTTTTTACACGCCTGCGGCTCCATCTGCTGGGAGCAGCTGTGGGGCCAAAGCCAGGGCGAGCTGACACCCTGCTGTCAAGAGCCATTCAGAGAATGGGATAAAATGGGGGTTATGGGGCAATCTTGAAGACTTGAATCTTTAGGTCAACTCCAGGGTCCTTTTTGTCTCCAGGCAAGTCACTCCTGTGTCTAGAAAACTCCCTTGTTTTCTGCTGGCACAAAGGAAGTTGTGATCGTTTATCCTGGCCCAGCCCTTCACGGGAGCGATGCTGTTGCACTAATGGGGAAAAAATAAGAGAGGAGTAGCTGACCTTTGGGATGATTGCTTCACAGGACAAGCAGCCTGAGCTCTGTGCTCATTCTCTGTCCCACTGCCCTGCTGACACTGCTCTCAGGTCCAGGGATTTCAGGTTTAAACCATGGGCTGAAATCCTCGTGCCAGGGCCCACAGTCTGGACAACTCCCAGTGACCTTTTTCCCTGAGGGGAAGTTCTGTTTAGCCTGACTGAAAAATAAAACACCTCTTTAACTCCTGCTCAAACCTACCAGTCTCTGAGCAGGGGTGTTTATTTCTCACCAGTTGCCCATAATATAATATTTATTTTGTTTTTAGGGGAATGAGGAGCTTCATTGAGGACCTGCAGATGTTTCACACTCTGGTGCCAGGACATTTCTCACCTTCCCAGACACAGGGAAGGGCCTCAAGAAGGACAACTTTGGGCCCATCTGCATAATTCTGTTTTTCTAACTTCCCTTCCACAAAGCCTCTTTTTAGTACAGAAGTGACCACAGAATTCTAACTCATCTTGAAAAAGTAGGGCAGCAGTATAAGTTGCTCCTGAAAAAAATACTCTTCAAAACAAGAAGCACTGGAAGTGTTCCAGGCCAGCTTGGACAAGGCTTAGAGCAACCTGGTCTAGTGGAAGGTGTTCCTGCCCTTGGCAGAGGGGTGGAATGAGATGAGCTTTAAGTTGCCTGCCAGCCCAAACCGGTCTGGGATTCTGTGATTTGCAGAGTTTGTACTTGAAGTCTTTTCCCCAGTCCCCATTTCTTTGAGCCCTGATCCATTAGAAGTGAAAGGAGGTTTGACATGTGCTTCCCAAAGTTCCATGTGAAGGGGGTTTGTGATGACAGGAATTGAATCTACATTTTTCTGAGGACTGTAGTGGTACAAGCACTTGAAATAACATCTCCGTGGCCTTGGAAGTTCCCTTGGTATCATCAGTGTTTTTTTTCTTTTTCATTTTTCCTCTTTTTTCCTCAGGTGAATGAAATTTACCATGATGAGTCCCTGGGCGTTCACATCAACGTTGTGTTGGTCCGAATGATCATGTTGGGGTACGCAAAGGTGAGTGAGCCACTTCTCCACCTTCGTCTCCTGGGCAGAAAATCCCAATTTACCTTAATTTGCTGCCTTTAGGAGCCAGTAGGTCTAACGTGTTGCCCTCTCAGTCCATCAGCTTGATTGAAAGGGGGAACCCCTCGCGCAGCCTGGAGAACGTGTGCCGCTGGGCCTATCAGCAGCAGAAGTCAGACCCCAGCCACGCCGAGCACCACGACCATGCCATCTTCTTAACCAGGCAAGATTTTGGGCCTGCTGGTATGCAAGGTAATGCAGCTGACCTGGAGCAGAGCTCTGGGCTCGGTGTTTCTTGGCTGGCATCTGCCAGAAAAGAGGAAAAATGGGAATTGCATTGTGAGCTCCTCGTCTTGTTCATTCCTTTTTCAAAAGCAAGGAGACCTTGCCATGAGTCCTTGCCATTTATATCCAACTGTAGATTGAATTTCTTTCTTGAGAGTTGTAAACAAATACTTCTTAACTCTCTTCAAACTCCTGTGTGTTCAGGGATCACTGGGAACCTCAATGCACGTGGCATTCTGCTTCCCTTTATTTTGTTGCATCTTTCACCATAGATTTCCTTTTTTAGACATCCCAGCCACTTTGACACCTGCATCCATCCTTTGGACTCAGGGAACTAATGATAATGGGCAGGAATTCCCAGAGTTTGGGATGTGTCAGAGCAGGCACTGGTCAGGATGAGGAGCCAGGCAGGCTGCCCTGGCCTTAGAGCAATGTTAGCTTTTCCTGAGGAAGTTTACTGGGGGGTCTCATTTAAAATCCATATGCTGAGCACAAGACTGAGCCCTGATGTCTCTCCGTAGGATATGCTCCTGTGACGGGCATGTGCCACCCAGTCCGGAGCTGCACCCTCAACCATGAGGACGGGTTTTCGTCAGCCTTTGTTGTTGCTCATGAGACTGGGCACGTGTAAGTGCAACTTTTATCATCAGATGACACCAAAATGCTGTGCTGCGCTTTGTGCTTGCTCCAAGAGGGTTGGGTTTAATGGCTCTGTGGAAGATGTCCTGGTTTTATTTCCATCCCCCTGGGAGTGCAGTAGTGGTTGAAGCAATGGAGAAACAAGTGGCAGAAGAAAGGAAGGGGAGGGAGGGTGAACTTGTTTTCTCTGGGGTGAGGGAAAGGTCAGGAAGGGACCTGGAAGGTCCAGGCAGTGGAGACAGGAGCTGGTTTGAGTGTCCTTCACTGCCTTCTCCCCAGCTGCCTGTGCTGGTGGGTCAGATTTGGAACCTCTTCCATAGCTGTTTCTTTGCAGTTGTTTTTGCAGTAGCTCTGAGGGGGTTTCTTTGTTCCAGGCTGGGCATGGAGCACGATGGGCAAGGGAACAGATGTGGGGACGAGACGGCGATGGGCAGTGTCATGGCCCCCTTGGTGCAGGCTGCCTTCCACCGCTACCACTGGTCCCGCTGCAGCGGCCAGGAGCTCAGGAGATACATCCAGTAAGGCCTCCCCAGTGCAGCCGGTCTCTGATCCCTCTTTTTTCAGACCCTCTTTCCCATCACATCTCTATTAGAAAAGCTCCAACCCATGAATGCTGTATCCTCACATGGGGCTGTTCCACAGTCCATCCCCTGGGGATGGAAGGTCTGTGGAAAGACCCCTCTAACTCCAGCAGGATTTGGAATAGGCCTCAGAATCCCGGAATGGTTTGGGTTGGAAGGGACCTTAAAGCTCATCTCGTTCCAAACCTCCTGCCGTGGGCAGGGACATCTTCCGCTAGACCAGGTTGCTCCAAGCAAGCCCCACCCAGCCTGGCCTTGAACACTTCCAGGGATGGGGCAGGAATTAGGAGTATACGTCTTCTCATGGTATTTTTTTGTGTGTCTCTTTCCATAGCTCTTACGACTGTCTTCTCGACGACCCTTTTGAGCATGACTGGCCCAAGCTTCCTGAGCTGCCAGGCATCAACTATTCCATGGATGAGCAGTGCCGCTTCGACTTTGGCGTGGGCTATAGGATGTGCACTGCAGTACGTCCCGGGCACCCAGGCAGAGACACACAGCAAGGGGGTCTCATGGGAGAGCTGCAGTGTCATAATCATTGGAGAGAAGTTAATAGAGTATTTAAAGAGATCTGTAAAGAACTGGGAGATATTTATGGGGGAAACCCAGTGCTCTGGGACCCGTAGAATAATGGGAAAATGAGTGGCAGCATGGTCCATGTGGCACAGACTGGTGGAAGCAATCCCAAGAAAGAAAAGGAAAAAAGAAATCTCATTTTTGTCCCACTTCTGGGTGTCTTCTTTCCTCTTCTCGCTAGCCCAGGGCTGGGGGATGCAGGAAATAAACACTGCCCCGAAGATGCTGGGCTTATTGGGGTGTGTGAGATGGAATCTACGGAGTGGGTTGGATCCTTATCCAAAAAGTATAAATAAAATAAAAGATACAAATAAAGTATAAATAAAATACAAAAAGTATCTACCAACCCAAAAAGTATAAGTAATTTCATGTTCTGCATTTCATCTCATGACTGTTGTGTGTTTCAGTTCCGAACCTTTGATCCATGCAAGCAGTTGTGGTGCAGCCATCCCGATAACCCCTACTTCTGCAAGACCAAGAAGGGACCTCCCCTCGATGGCACGGAGTGCGCCCCAGGAAAAGTGAGTCTGGGCTTTGTACTCTGTTTGTCTTGGGAATAAAACCAACAGTTATATCCATTTGGGTTGAAGGGCACAGAGGGAAGCGGGGAATTGCCTGGAATTCCCAGGGTGAAGTGAGAACATGGAGAAAGCAGGAGCCATGCTTTCCCAGTGGGATATTCTGGGAGCCGTACGAGGTTTGCCGTAGCACATTTTGGGCATAGAGATTCCAGCTGAGGTGCAACCTATTCTGTGACCTCTTTGTTATGTTTTTTGGGTTCTGTCTCATCTGCAAAGCTTCCGTCAAGTGCCTTTAGTAATCCAGGGAAGCAGATGATGCTGTTACTGTGGGATGGCTGCTCAGAACTCATTATCCAGACACCCTGTGGCAAATGTTTGTGTAGGCTGAGGATTAGCGCCTGATTTTTCCCTTTAATATCCCCATTAGTGAGTGTCCTGCTGCCAATCCATTTTCAATTATAAAATTATATTCAAATACCTAGGTTTTCTTAGCAAATTCCCTTTATTTTGAGGTACAGAAGAGCCACTTGTAACATCTGAGTGTCCCCCAGGCAGCAGTAAAATGTTCCTGTACTGTACTTATACATTTGTTTGGGGATCGTGTCTGTTCTCACTTGTTTTCCTGCCCCAATTGCCTCAGTGGTGCTACAAGGGTCACTGCATGTGGAAGAACACCAACCAGCTGAAGCAGGATGGACACTGGGGACCCTGGACCAAGTTTGGCTCCTGCTCACGGACCTGTGGAACTGGGGTTCGCTTCCGCACACGCCAGTGCAACAACCCAATGTAGGTGTGGGACTTGCACCCACCTGGGGGTCCTCAGAGGGGTCACTTGAAATGGCGTTTAGGTTTTGGGTGGACATTCTGTTCAAGCCCCTTGAAATGGGATCATTTTTGGACAATCCAAAAATTCCTTAGAATTACAGGATCCCAGACTGGTTTGGGTTGGAAAGGACCTTAAAGTTCATCCAGTTCCGGCCCCTGCCATGGGGCAGGGACACCTTCCACTAGCCCAGGTTGCTCCAAGCCCTGTCCAGCCTGGCCTTGGACACTTGCAGGGATGGGGCAGCCACAGCTTCTCTGGTGAACTTGTGCCAGGGCCTCAGCACCCTCACAGGGAACAATTTCCCCCTGACGAGAACTTCTGCAATGTTTTCTGCTCACAGGCCCATCAATGGAGGTGACGATTGCGCCGGGGTCAATTTTGAGTTCCAGCTGTGCAGCACTGAGGAGTGTCCAAAGCACTTTGAGGACTTCAGGGCGCAGCAGTGCCAGCAGCGCAATTCCCACTTCGAGTTCCGGGGCAGCCGACACCACTGGCTGCCCTACGAGCATCCTGACCGTGCGTCCTGCTCTGGGCCTTTAGTGACACTTGAAAGGGTTTGAAGCCATTCCCCTTGGCCTGGATACCTCAGGGACAGGCCCAGAACTCCCAGAAAAGCAAATAAGTTGGTTCCCTCCCCATCCCTCTGTCTGTTTTGTCTGAAAATCAATAGTTTTGCCATAAATCCCAGATTCTAATACCCAAATTCCCTGCTCTGACTCAAATTTTTCCATTTTAGCCCCAAACTATCAATTCCCCCCCATTTATCCCATTTATCCATTTATCAATTATCAAAATTTACAATTTTGACCCTAAATTAGCACATTATATCTAAAAATTAACAGACTTGCCCTAAATTCCTGATTTTAACCTGCATTTTCCCTACTCTGACCCAAATTTGCCCTTTTTACTACCGAAGTCCCAATTTTCCCCCTGAACATGCCCCTTTATCCCTAAAATTGACATTTTTGCTCCAGAGTTGCAGAATTATGTCTCAAAATCACAAGTCTTGCTCTATTTTCTCCATTTTCACCCAAAATCCCCCATTTCCCTCCAAGCCTCCCTGTTTATCCCTAAAATTCACCATTATGACTTCAAATCGCTTGTTTTTCCCAAAAATGGATACTTTTTGCCCAAAAATGCCACATTATATCTCAAAACCACCAGTTTTGCCCTAAATCCCTGGGTTTCTGCCCAAACTTCCCCATTTTCCCCTAAACTGCCCATTTCCCCCAAAAATTTCCCACAATCCACATGTTCCTTCCCAAACCACCCCATTCCACCACTCTGCCCCCATCCTCACCCCCAAACCTGCCTGTCCTTTCTCACTCCTCGCTCCATCGGTGAGATAGTTGTCGGGAACACACCCAGATCACTGTCCTCCATGCAGTCCTTTCTTTTCCCTGTCTCCACAGCTCCCAAGAGATGTCACCTGTACTGCCAGTCCAGAGAAACGGGGGATGTGGCTCACATGAAGCAGCCAGTGCACGATGGGACTCGCTGCTCCTACAAGGATCCCTACAGTATCTGTGTCCGTGGGGAATGCGTGGTGAGTGGCAGCTTGTCCAGGGACACTCCGGGGACAACTCACGGGAACAGCTCACGGGCGGAGAGAGACTTTGCAGATGTCTCTAAATTCCATATTTGCAGCATTGTATTCCTCTAATTCCTTGAGATTTAAATTAAATTAGAGAACAGCACAGACCCATTCCATGGAAATGTTCCGCTTCTCTTCCACTGATTGTTTCTTATCATGGAATCCCAGACTGGTTTGGGCTGAAAGGGACCTTAAAGATCATCAGTTCCAGCCCCCTGCCATGACCTTCCACTATCCCAGGTTGCTCCAAGCCCTTTCCAACCTGGCCTTGGACACTTCCAGGGACGGGGCAGCCACAGCTTCTCTGGGCAACCTGTGCCAGGGCCTCAGCAGCCTAATAGGAAAGAATTCCCTCCTGATATCCAGTCTTGCCCTTTTTTCTGCAGAAAGTGGGCTGTGACAAGGAAATTGGTTCCAGCAAGGCTGAGGACCAGTGCGGGGTCTGCGGCGGGGACGACTCCCACTGCCGGACGGTGAAGGGGACCTACACCCGCACTCCCAAAAAGCTTGGTAGGAATAACATCTGCCTACAGCTGGCTGGAGCTCCTGTTGGCTCGGGGATTTATGTCACACTCACAGACACGGGATAATGCCATAATCATTCAGGCCTTGGGAATAATGGATGTAACGCCATCCCTTGAGGCCCATCTCTGAGCCTGTTCAGGATAGGCTGCTGTCCATCGGCTCCTGATTGTGGATGGATATGGAAGTGATGGAGGTGTTCAGGGAATGCTGATAGTTTTTCCCTAGCCTGGGTAATCTGGTCATTAAAAAGGCTAATTGACCTCTTTCTACAGGGAAACGTGTAAGCAAGAGGTGCCGAAAAGAATTCAAGTTTCTAGAAAACAGTTTCTGCAAGTATCCAACTTAAAATCCTGCCCTAATTGTCCAACTTCCATGGACTGGTCGTCTTGCCCAGATGTGTCCAGATCCAACATAAATGCATTTGTCTGTGATGTAATTTATATTTTTTGCTTGTAAAGAGCATCTGGGTGACACCCAGTCAGTGGAATGACTGGACTCAGCTCTCAGGACACTAATTCCAGGTGTTCTGTTTAAGGGAAGACCAGAGGAGCCTTTCCCTTACCCAGAGGAGCTCACAGTGTTTCCCTTTTTGGGACAAAGGAGGCTAAAAACATTCTGGGTAAGTGCAATGGCTTGTAGGGAGAGAGGCATCCATGGGATTGGCAGTTCCCATCTTCCTGTAGACATAGACAGGTAATGCCAAACCAGGCAAAAACTTGATGTTCCCAGTGCTCTAAAGGCGATGGAGGAAAAGACTGGAAATGCTGTTGGGCACAGGCACTGCTCAGCCACCACTATGATTTTCCCTATTCCCAGCTCTTCTGTTCCTTCACTTGGATTTTCTCAGGAGCTGTGTATGTCAGGGGCAGGACAGACTGCCAGTACATCCAGTAGTCCCAGAATCCAGTGATTTTGCATAATTAAATCTGCAGTTGTTAAAAAGAAAATAACAGGAATATGAAAATCCCATGCACTCAGAGAACTTACGGGGCTCTTGATTAAATCTTGATCTGTAAGTACCTGTGACCGATCCCTAGAGGGGATTCTGGTCATCCTAATGGCAGTGCTTCCTTAATTTTACACTAATTACCTGTGATTTGCACTGGTAAATAACTGAAATTGAAACTAAGAATACTTTTCTTTGGGAACAACTTTCTACTTTCACTTCAGACATGACCATCTGACAGGGCAGTCAGTAAATTCCAATCCAACAACCTGGCTGAGGACTGATTTGGGAAAATAATGAAGAAGACTTGTGCTTGTGTCCTCGTGTGCTGAGTAACACAGGAAACATCTTTTTGCCTAAATTGTTGGTAGATCCTGCTTGGAGCAGCACAGCTGTAAATATTAAACTGATCCCAGCTGGGAAATGGCAAATCGATCTGTAACTAGTGTCTCTTCTCTCCCTGGAAGAGAAAAGCCCAGGGAGGGCCTGTCCCACGTGTTACAAACCGATTGGCTCCATGTCTCCCAGCCCTGCTCATCAGTTGCTGCTGGATGCCCTCTCCTGCAAGCAGAGCAGGGCCGTGCCCTGCGCTCCTGACCGTGGCTGTTCCTTTCTCTTTTCCTCCCTGCTGCCTCCACTGACCCTGCACGTGCCAAAGGGTACCTTAAGATGTTTGATATCCCTCCCGGGGCTCGACATGTGTTTATCCAAGAAGACGAGGCCTCTCCTCACTTTCTTGGTAAGTGTTTCTCTGCTCAAGTTTGGTATGAGGCTTGAGAAGAAGCATGGGGTGCTCATGCCGGAGAACCTGAGGGAGGAGAGAATCCAATGAAAGGGTTGGGTAAATGTGGGCTTTCCAAATTGCATGGTCAGGGCTTAGTCCTGCAGTCCTACAGCTCAGCAAACAAACATCTGCTCATTTGAATTCTCCAAAATATTAAACTGACCCCAATTTGCATGTTTACTAACCAAAGATTGTGATGACTCACATGAAATTGGGCACTGCCAGGGTGAATCAAATTTAGTATCTTTTAATTATTCCTATGATGCATTGCAAAAAGCTGTATGGAAGAAAAAATGAAAGTCCATCTTTTAATGGGTGTTGGAACTGGATGATTTTAAGGTCCCTTCCAATCCAAACCATTCTGTGATTCCAATTTTTAATGAATTGGCTTCTAATTGAAGCATCATCATCATCTTAAATCCCCCCTGTACCTGGCTGTTGAGGTGTGCTGTGGAAGCCCAAACCCAGGCAGTTCCACAGGGCTCTGATTCCTCAGCTCTTCACTTACAGATTTTAGCATCACTTACAGATTTTAGCATCTGGGACACACCTGTGTGCACAGAAGAATGTAAAATGTGATGAAAATCTGTTATTTTCATAATCTGATGGAAATACCCCTCCCCGTGCCACCCCGATTGCTGCCAGTGCGGGGGAGGCACGACAGGCTCTGCTCTCACTCCTCCCAGCAATCAAGAACCAGGCTACAGGACACTATATCCTGAATGGGAAAGGGGAGGAAGCCAGATCCCGATCCTTCATCGATCTGGGCGTGCAGTGGGAGTACAGCATCGAGGACAACACGGAAACGCTGCACACAGATGGGCCCCTGCACGACGCCGTGGTGGTGCTGGTGGGTGACGTCTTGAGCTCTGGGAACATGGGGCTTGGCCTTGGGAGGGGCCTTAAGGACCATCCCAGAGCCAGACCTTGGTGTCTGTACTTTGCAGAGGAATCAACAACAGTGCTGGGTTTATGTTTGCTTATTCATAGATCATTCCTCGGGAGAACGACACCAGATCCAGCCTGACTTACAAATACATCATCCACGAGGATTCGGTGCCGACCATCCACAGCAACAACGTGCTGAGGGAGGACACGGACACCTTCGAGTGGGCCTTGAAGAGCTGGTCCCAGTGCTCCAAACCCTGTGGTGGAGGTGAGCAGGGGATGAGGCGCCTGTAACGAGACAAATTACCAAAAAATTGGGGGAAGGGAATGATTTAGAATTCTTGGCTTCCCTTTTGTAACAGCGGTTTGTTACTTTAGGGCTCAAGCTTAAAATACCTGAAGTGCATGATTGTTCCCAGGTGTCACACTTCCAGTCTAGGAAGAAAAAGGCTTCTTTAGGTGTTTAAATTCAGAGCCCAAGCCACTTTGGATGCCCAAACTCAGACACTGATGCACCTGAGCATTCCCTGTACTCATGGTCTGTCCATGGCTCTTAAGCAAAGAATGGGGAATGCAAATACCAAGATACTTGTCCTGTAAACCCATTTAATAGGCCAGAAAACCCTATTTAAACCAAACATTCTAACAAGGACCTGATTCTCCTGATTTCTCTGACATGTTTCCCAGGGTTCCAGTACACGAAGTATGGGTGCCGTAGGAAGAGTGACAACAAGATGGTTCATCGAAGCTTCTGCGAAGGCAGCAAAAAGCCAAAGCCCATCCGCAGGATGTGCAACCTGCAGGAGTGCACAGAGCCCCTGTGAGTGTGGCTGGGCACGGAGAGCAGGGATTGCTCCCTGGGACAGGGTAGCCCCAGCCAGATTGAGTGGGATGAATTTGATGGGATGCTGACAGCTTTCCAGCCTGCAGTTCCTGAATATGGAGGGGAGTTTCTGCCTGTGTAAGCATGGATACTGATCTGATTGGGTGGTTGTAGTGTATATATATATATATATATATATATATATACGTATATACACACACATATATATATACACACACACATATATACATATATATATATATATATATATATATATATAAAATAAAATCACAGAATGGATTGAGTTGGAAGGGACCTTAAAGCTCATCTCATTCCAACCCTCTGCCATGGGAAGGGAGTCCTTCCACTAGATGAGCTTGCTCCAGGGATGAGGCAGCCACAGCAGGACAAAAAGGTTAACAGTTGATGGTGTCTGACTCCATTTCCCTTCCCAGCTGGGCAGCAGATGAGTGGGAACACTGCACCAAAACCTGTGGGAATTCTGGCTACCAGCTCCGCACAGTGCGCTGCATCCAGCCTCTTCCAGACGGCACCAACCGCTCCGTCCATGCCAAGTTCTGCAGCGGGGATCGCCCCGAGAGCCGGCGGTCCTGCAACCGGGCGCCGTGCCCCGCACCGTGGAAAGCCGGGCCCTGGTCCCAGGTGGGCAGCAGCGGGGGGGGCAGCACCGGCGTGTCCCAAAAGCCATGGCTGGGACATGGGAATTTCTGCCAAGTGCTATGACACAGGATGCCCTGATCTGCGCCTTCTGTGTCCAACAGTGCTCGGTGACTTGCGGGGAGGGGACGGAGAGCCGGCAGGTCCTGTGCCGCGCTGGGGACCGGTGCGAGGGGGAACGGCCGGAGTCCGTGAGGGCTTGTAAACTCGCTCCCTGTGATGGTAAGAGAAGGGCTGGAATGGCTGCAGTGGGGGGAATAATTCCTCCCTGGAGAGCACCGTGCTGGCAGAGGGGTCACACACACAGTCCAACTTTTCTCCTGTGTTCAGTCAGCAATCTCTGGATGTCACAGCTCCCCACGGCAGGGTCTGTCCTGTAAATGTGCTCAAACAGGGCTTAACCACATTGGCCCAAGTTGTGCTGGCACAGACTGGGGTCAGAGGCGAAGGTCAATCCAAAGCAAACCCTGCTTGACCTCTAAATCCCAGGGTAAGTTCTATAAGCTGCCAAGTGAGGGAATAAAAATACATAAACATGGAACCAAGAGCCTTAATGAGGTTCCTGGGAATCCATTACATTGTTTTCATAGAATTTTTAACAGGTTTTGAAGCCTTTTATGACAACAATGCATTTCTTCCTTTGGATTATTCACTCTGTAGGATTTAGGGTTTGGGATTTTAACTCCCTCATGGTGGCCCTGACACTGCTCAGGAGCTCGTAGGAAAAGCAGAGTCAGAGTTCCTTGGCAGGCAGAGGTGTTTTCCCCCAGACTGGACAGGTGGGATCTGCTTTGGCTCCTTATGGAACCTGCTGGAAGTAGAGAAGCACAACCCAAATCTCCACACTGTGGTTGGAGTCATGGAATCTAAACCAGCACAAATGGATACCCCAAAATGAACCATGAGAGAACGGGACCAAGTAAGAGCCACTGTCACTATGGAAAGGCAAAAGGAATTGTACCTGTAGCTCAGAATTCCATGCTGAGGCTGGAATAGCCTCACAGTGCCTCATGGAGCGTGGATATTCCCATGCAGAGCTGCTGCTTTCACACCAGGTTTGTCAGGAACCAGCAAGGGTTCTGAGGAAGCTCAGCAGGATCAGGACAAGGACAGGTTTATATTCCATAGAATTTGCTATTTATAACCCTTGTCCCCCAGCCCCACTGATGTCCCTGTGGGGGATTTTACTGAGTTCCTTGAAACTGACCTTGTTTTCACCCACTCTGAGGTAAGGCCCCAGTTGATATTTTAAAGCAGGAGAAGGCAGTGGCCGGATGCGCTTCCGGCCCATGGTGAAGCAGCCCCTGTGCTCAGGTGAGGACATCTCTCCCTGCAGAAAGCTGATTTTGTTTCAAAGCTTCCAGAGGAGCCTCTGGAAGTTCTTTTTCCTGAGGAAAGGGATGCACGTCCCTGCCTTCAGGGCACCTCAGGTGTGACCCACTGTTCAAGCTTTCCATCAGTTCTGCAGTTCCAGCTGGTCCCTGAAAAACTCCAAACTTAATCCAAACAAAACTTCATCCAACTCTAACCTTTTATTTTAAGGCATCTCCAAGGGCTATTGCTTGGAGTTTAATTTCTGTGAGGGAAGATTGCCTTGGCTTTAACGCTGTGATGGATGATGTCCTCAGGCTGGAAGGGAAGGGATTCAGGGAGGGTAGGACATACCCAGTGTGTGTGTGGGAGCTCGGGGAGGTCGGCACTGGGAATTGCTGTCTGTGCTCCTCCAAAAACACAATGTGCCAATGTTTCCCAAGTGCCCATCAGTGGGTTCCCATCCCCGGGATGTTTGTTTTGCAGATGAGCCCTGCATGGGAGACAAATCCATCTTCTGCCAGATGGAAGTGCTGGCCCGATACTGCTCCATCCCTGGCTACCACAAGCTGTGCTGCGAGTCCTGCAGCCGGCGAAGCAGCAGCTTCCCACCACCTGGAGGGGCCGGGACTGAGGGGGATGCAGCACTGGATCCGGGCAACTTGCCAAGGGCTCCAACGGTGCCCACACTTGTGGTGCCCGCCCAGGCTCAGCCCCTGCCCAGGAGCAGCTTTCCAGGCCAGCTGCCTTTTGAAGCACAGCAAGCTGAGCAGCACATCCCGCCATCCAGCCCCGAGCCCAAAGGTGCCGGCATTCCACACTGGAGAGCTCCTCTGGCTGGGAAGACTTCACGGCTGTTGGCTTTCCTGCACCAGTCCGCTGCCAACAGCAGCAGCCTCAGCTCTGGTAGTGCCCCAGCACTGGCTGCAGCTCTGCCTCTGGTACCAGCTGAGAACACGGCAGCGGGGGTTCCTGCGCCAGCCAGGACCTCTGGGAAGGACGAGGAGCGCATTGGAAAGCGATGGCCTCCAAGGGCCGCCCCTGTGGAACGATGAGTGGGAAGGCTTGTGCAGGACAGCCATGGAAAGGGGCTGTTTGGCACTCTGTGTGTGACTCCCTGACCTCTGGACACTGCGGAGCGCGCTGCGTGCCATGGGTGGGGCACTGCAGGGCCCAGGTCATCCCCTGTAAATACAAAGGACAAGAAGTGCTGGTTCACTTTCTGGTGCTCCTGGCCTCCTCCCGCCCCTCATTCCCTGGCTGGCTGGGACACACAGAGGAAACACCAAAGGAACATTCCTGGCAGTGAGTGGGAGTCGCTGAGGGCTCCGTCCAGCTCTGGGCCCAAAAGTTAGCCCTAACCTCAGCACCCCGTGTGGTTTTGGGCTCTAAACACCCCCATTGTAGGAAATGCCCCACTGCAGGCAGGACCAGACATGGACACTCGATGAAACACTTGCCACAGACCAAATGATCCCTCAGGACTCGTTTCTCCCTGGAAACAGACGTTGCACGAGCGTCATTGCAGCTGTTGGGTAAATGCAGGAAATTGGCATTATTGTAAGAGTTTTGTGCTGTCCCACAACTGTTTACCTGTGTTGTTCCATTGCCGGGTGCCAGCCATCGAGTGCCCTATGAGCATTCCCAGGGCTGGTGTTTAAAGCAGCATTAGCATAAAAAGTGGACTTCTATTTGCATAGGAATTTCATTGCTGGCACTAGGAAAGGGTTGGGGGTGTTTTGGGTATCATCACTGTGATGCTTTGTGCAGACCCTGTAGGTACTGCGAGTGCTGTCCTGGTCCCAGTCCAAGCGGGTTCTGGTTCCCAGCTGCTCCCTGTCCGTGTCGAACCAGCATCCTACGGACAGAACAAGCGCCAACAAGACTCCAAACAGAGGATTTTTTCCCAACAGGAAGCGTGGATTTCAAGGTGTGAGAGAGATTTATATTTCCAGCGTGGATCAACTCCAGACCTCCCCGCCCAGGGCGCATCCGACTGCAATAATTAATTTATGTCCATCCCCACCTTGTCCCAGCCCAGCCGGCCGCGCTCTCCCCGGCGCGTCGCTGTAAAGTACTTGTGTATAGGAGTGGGAACTACAGATATTTATTAAAAGTGGGTTTCTTGACAGTATTTTATGTACTAAATATTTACGCTGAGGGCAGGTGACTCTTCCTTTCGCCAAGATCAAATCAGGAGATGGAATTAGATGCTGTGTCATGTGGGTAGAATGGAAATTGAAGCTGCTAAACTGCTGTAGAGAAATTGTTGGTCTTATTCTTTAAAAAAAGGTTATTTATCACAGGCCTCTCTCATTTCTCAGTGGTCATCAAAGTTTCACGTGCAATTGCTGCTCTCCTGTAAAAGGTCCCCAGGATCGAGCCATGTAATGCTGTGAAGGGATTGGGGCCCCAAGATCCAATTCTGGCAGCATCCTGGTGGCCCTGTGGGGTCCCTCGGAGGCAATCAGGGTGGCACTGGCCGTCAGCAGAGGTTTCAGGCCCTGGGGCCGCCGGACAGGACGGGCAGCCCGTGCAGGAGCACGGGACAATAAAACCTTCAACATCCCGAGGCTTTCCCTGCTTTGGCAGCATCTGGTTTTGGCATTTTTAAGTTTCCTCTTTTGTAGCCATTTCCATCCCAAGCAGGACCTTCCCCAACTGGAAATAAAGATGAAATATTTTTAACGGGATTTTTAAAAACAGAAGTTTTGCCATTGGAGGGTGTGAGCTGCAGAGAAATTGAGGGAGAGGAAGGAGAGCATCAGGTCCCACCTGGCAGCTGTCAGAGGAGCTGCACCTTCTTGGTGGCAGGGAAAAAGTCGCTGTTTGAAATTCCCTGAGTTCCAAAGGCGCGAAGGGCAGGAAGTGGCGAAGGCGGAGCTGGGACCAGCCCGTGCTTGGAGCCACGGCACGGTCAGTGCCAGCTCCTAGGCCAGGTGTGCTCGTGGGGCTGCCCAAGGACGGGCACGAGGGTGGGCGGACAGGCAGCCGCTCTGGCTCCCAGAGCATCGGAGGCACGAGGAAAACACCGCTGGCGCCGTCCTCCGGGCCCCGGCAGAGCCCGGGCAGAGCCCGGGCAGAGCCCCGGCAGGGCCCCGGCAGGGCCCCGACAGAGCCCGGGCTCTCCGCAGCCGGAGCAGCGGCGGCAGGGTCGGACTCGGCCCCAGCGCCCGCCCCGGAGCGGCTCCTTCCGCCCGCGGCGATCCGGGTCCCGATCCCAATCCCGGTCCCGATCCCGCTTCGGCCCTCCCGCCGGGGGAGAGGCGGCCGTGCCCGGGACCCCCGGCGGACCCCGGCAGCTCTCGGCCCCGCACCCCCGGCCCCAGTCGCGGCCCCGCCGCAGCGCCCCGGGCTCGGCGCGGTCCCCGCCGGGAGCGGCCCCCGGGCCGGGCTCGCAGAGCGCCGAGCGAGGGTCCCGGGACAGCGGCGCCGCACGGGGGAGCGGGGGCGGGGCAGCGGGTGCGAGGGGCGGGGCCAGGGAGCGAGGGGCGGGGCAGCGGGTGCGAGGGGCGGGGCCAGGGAGCGAGGGGCGGGGCAGCGGGTGCGAGGGGCGGGGCCAGGGAGCGAGGGGCGGGGCAGCGGGTGTGAGGGGCGGGGCCAGGGAGCGAGGGGCGGGTCCGGCTCAGGTGTGAGGGGCGGGGCCGGCTCCGGTGTGAGGGGCGGGGCCACTGAGTGAGGGGCGGGGCCGGCTCAGGTGTGAGGGGCGGGGTCAGGGAACGAGGGGCGGGTCCGGCTCAGGTGTGCGGGGCGGGGCCGGTTCAGGTGTGAGGGGCGGGGCCACAGAGCGCGTGCGCGGCGCGGGGCCGACACAGGTGTGAGCTGTCCCGGGCAGGGCCGCAGAGCGCGTGCGCAGGGCGGGGCCGGCACAGGTGTGCGGGGCCCCAGGGCGGCTGCGCGGGGCGGGGCCGAGGGTATTTAAACCCCGGAAGTCGCCCCGCCCGCCATTTTCTCCCCCAGCGCTCGGGGGTGGCGGCGGCGGCTGGTCCGGGCTCCCCCGGCGGGGCCCAGGTGAGGCGCTTCTCTCTGCTTCTCTCTCCTTCTGTCTCCTTCTCGCTCCTTCTGTCTCCTTCTCTCTCCTTCTCTCTCTCTCTCCTTTTGCTTTTCTCCCCTTCCTCCCTTCCCTCTCTACCGCCCTTCCCCGCCTCCCCCCAAACCGCCCGCTCCCTCTCTCCCCCCTCCGCCTTCCCTCCCTGCCCTGCTGCGCACCCCGACCACCCCCTGCCCCTCCTGCCTGCGCCCTCCCCACCCCACTTACCAACCTGACCCCCGCTTCTGCCCCTCCTGCCTGCTCCCTCCTCACCCCACTACCCAACCTGACTCTCCCTTCTGTTTCCTTTCTATCCCTCCTACCTTCCCCTACTCCTCCTTTCTCCCCCTCCGCCGTCCCTGCCCCGGCTTTCCCCTGTCTGCCCTATGCACCTCCTTGTCCTCCCTTTGTCCCCGCTCTGTACCTCTTACGCCCCCTCTCTCTCTCCCTTATCCCCCCTCTCTCTTCCCCCGCAGCCGCGGGGTTCGGGGCGCCGGAGAATAAAGCCCAGAGGGCCGGAGCCCGGCGCCCCTCGCTTGAGTCCCCACACGGGGCCGGGCCCGCTCTGCGGGTCCCCCCATGCAGTTCACAAGCACCGCCCGACACCGCCGGGGCTCCGGCTGTCCCTACATCACACTGGGGGCTCCCGGGGTTGGGGGGTCGGGGTTTAGGATGGGCCCCCTCCTCAGGAGGGGGTCCGGGGGGGTTTAGGATGGGCCCCCTCCTCAGGAGGGGGTCCGGGGGAGGGGTGGGTTAGGGGTTAGGGAGGGTTGGGAGGGAGGGAGGGTAGGGAGGGCCCCCTCCGGAGGAGGGGGTCCTGGGGAGGGGCGGGGGCGGGCCCCCTCCGGAGGAGGGGGTCCGGGGTGGGAGGGGTTAAGGGGGGGTGCGCCCTCCTTAGCCCCTCCCACCTCGGACCCTCCCCTCCGGACGGGGTCCAGACCCCGCCCCTCCCCGGGACCCCCTCCTCCGGACAGGGGCCCTGGGGGGGAGGGAGGGGGGGGGGGGGGGGGGTAGCAGAGGGGGTCACGTCACTCTGCACTATAAATAGAGATTTGTTCTCTGCAGCAGCAGCCTCCCCCCTTCCTATCCCCACCCACCCGCCCCTCCCTCCCCCCAGGGCCCCTGTCCGGAGGAGGGGGTCCCGGGAGGGGCGGGGTCTGGACCCCGTCCGGAGGGGAGGGTCCGAGGTGGGAGGGGCTAAGGAGGGCGCACCCCCCCTTAACCCCTCCCACCCCGGACCCCCTCCTCCGGAGGGGGCCCGCCCCCGCCCCTCCCCAGGACCCCCTCCTCCGGAGGGGGCCCTCCCTACCCTCCCTCCCTCCCAACCCTCCCTAACCCCTAACCCACCCCTCCCCCGGACCCCCTCCTGAGGAGGGGGCCCATCCTAAACCCCGACCCCCCAACCCCGGGAGCCCCCAGTGTGATGTAGGGACAGCCGGAGCCCCGGCGGTGTCGGGCGGTGCTTGTGAACTGCATGGGGGGACCCGCAGAGCGGGCCCGGCCCCGTGTGGGGACTCAAGCGAGGGGCGCCGGGCTCCGGCCCTCTGGGCTTTATTCTCCGGCGCCCCGAACCCCGCGGCTGCGGGGGAAGAGAGAGGGGGGATAAGGGAGAGAGAGAGGGGGCGTAAGAGGTACAGAGCGGGGACAAAGGGAGGACAAGGAGGTGCATAGGGCAGACAGGGGAAAGCCGGGGCAGGGACGGCAGAGGGGGAGAAAGGAAGAGTAGGGGAAGGTAGGAGGGATAGAAAGGAAACAGAAGGGAGAGTCAGGTTAGGTAGTGGGGTGAGGAGGGAGCAGGCAGGAGGGGCAGAAGCGGGGGTCAGGTTGGTAAGTGGGGTGGGGAGGGCGCAGGCAGGAGGGGCAGGGGGTGGTCGGGGTGCGCAGCAGGGCAGGGAGGGAAGGCGGAGGGGGGAGAGAGGGAGCGGGCGGTTTGGGGGGAGGCGGGGAAGGGCGGTAGAGAGGGAAGGGAGGAAGGGGAGAAAAGCAAAAGGAGAGAGAGAGAGAAAGAGAGAGAAGGAGACAGAAGGAGCGAGAAGGAGACAGAAGGAGAGAGAAGCAGAGAGAAGCGCCTCACCTGGGCCCCGCCGGGGGAGCCCGGACCAGCCGCCGCCGCCACCCCCGAGCGCTGGGGGAGAAAATGGCGGGCGGGGCGACTTCCGGGGTTTAAATACCCTCGGCCCCGCCCCGCGCAGCCGCCCTGGGGCCCCGCACACCTGTGCCGGCCCCGCCCTGCGCACGCGCTCTGCGGCCCTGCCCGGGACAGCTCACACCTGTGTCGGCCCCGCGCCGCGCACGCGCTCTGTGGCCCCGCCCCTCACACCTGAACCGGCCCCGCCCCGCACACCTGAGCCGGACCCGCCCCTCGTTCCCTGACCCCGCCCCTCACACCTGAGCCGGCCCCGCCCCTCACTCAGTGGCCCCGCCCCTCACACCGGAGCCGGCCCCGCCCCTCGCTCCCTGGCCCCGCCCCTCACACCTGAGCCGGCCCCGCCCCTCGCTCCCTGGCCCCGCCCCTCGCACCCGCTGCCCCGCCCCCGCTCCCCCGTGCGGCGCCGCTGTCCCGGGACCCTCGCTCGGCGCTCTGCGAGCCCGGCCCGGGGGCCGCTCCCGGCGGGGGCCGCGCCGAGCCCGGGGCGCTGCGGCGGGGCCGCGACTGGGGCCGGGGGTGCGGGGCCGAGAGCTGCCGGGGTCCGCCGGGGGTCCCGGGCACGGCCGCCTCGCCCCCGGCGGGAGGGCCGAAGCGGGATCGGGATCGGGACCGGGATCGGGACTCGGATCGCCGCGGGCGGAAGGAGCCGCTCCGGGGCGGGCGCTGGAGCCGAGTCCGGCCCTGCCGCCGCTGCTCCGGCTGCGGAGAGCCTGGAGCGAGAAGGGTCCGCTCGCGGAGCGGTGCTGCCTCTCCCCCGGTGGGCGGGGTGCGAGTCCCGGGGATGGCGGACCGAGGCGGCATTGGGGCTGAGACAGGCGTGGGGAGTGGCCAAACCCTGGCCTGGACTCGATGCTCCCTTCTGCTACGACGTTGGGACGAGGTTGACCAAAAGCGAGCGATGGACCCCAAAGCCGGAGCTTGGATGGGATTCGAGTCCTGCCGGGGTCCGCCAGGTGTCCCGGGCGGGGCCGCCTCTCCGCCGGCGGGAGGGCCGAAGCGGGATGGGGCCCGGGGTTGGGATCGGGAGCCGGATCGCCGCGGGGGCGGGCGCGGTTCGCGGCGCGGTCGCGGGGCCCCCTCCGTGTGGGCGCGGGGCCGCGCGGGGCGCCCTCTGGCGGACGCGGAGCGCGGCGCCCCCGCGTGGGCAGGGCCGGCCCCGCAGCCCCGGCGCGCGCTCCCACCCGGTCCCCGGTCCGCCGCCGCCGAGGCCACCGCGCCCCCGGGGGAGAGCACCGCCCGCCTCGCCCTCCCTTCCCCGGGCCCAGCCCCGTGGGGCTCCCGCCCGCCGCGGCCCTATGGAACCAGCGGGGCTGGATCGCCGTGGGCGGGAGGAGCTGCTCCCGGGCTCCACCAGGACCTTCCCCTCCAGGTCTCCATTTGCTGCATTTTTCCCCATGCCCATTGCCTGCTTCCTGAAGGAGGTGAGACCTGTCAGACCACTGGGCTCATCTACATCCTTGGTCCCCAGGGAGATGGATGAGGACTCTGCCCATGGTACCTGCTCCAAAGCTTCCAGAGGCACCAGAGTTGACCAACAAGGAGCTGAGTGGCAAGGAGGTGGCTCTCCATGCCACCAGGCAAGCGGTAACACCCCTGTCAGGTTACCATCCCAGAACAAAACCATTTAGATTGGAAAAGACCCCTAAGATTAATCACAGTCAATTCCTGACCCTTCCTTCTCCCCTTGGTTATATGGTTTGGTTATTAAGGGGATGATCTTCCCTTCCCTCAGGGGTACCACTCCCAGTGGCTGTGCAAAGATGCCAAAAACAGCCCGCAGCCCAGCGCTCCCCCGAGTTGCCTTCACCTCCACGTGCTGCCCTTTGGGCAGGCCCCCCTTTTCCAGGTGAGCTCAGAGGTGGGAGAGGTGTGCAAGCAGGGTCTTGCTTGCAGAGACAGGGGCCCAGAAGGGAGTGGCTGGTGGGGGTCCAGTGGACACACAGGTATGTGCACTCGTAACACTGGTGGAGCCAGAGAGGCTCCGATGGTTGCTCTTCCCCTCAGTCCTCCAATGGTTATTCCTGGCCAAGGAACAAGGTCAGAAAGCAAATTTGATCGTGGCACGTTTCAGCCCAGAAACCAGTGGTTTTGTGGAGAAGCCCAGGCACACTGGCCTCATCCTCGCTGTGCGCAGGCGACGGGAGTTGGACAGAGATGGTGTGCCACCCCCGGACCTTCTGGCCACCACCCAGATCCAACCACTCCCCCAGGTATCCCAAAACATGCTTCAGTGGGTCCAACACTAGGGTGTTGGGGAGCCCCTTGTATGACCACACTGATTCTGGGACCTCGATTCAATCAGACAAGGCTTGGCACATAATGAGGGAAAACAGACACAAACTCTCCCATAAATGCATAAAGTTACTTTATTTTCAGTATACATTTAATTTTGAAAAATATAAATGCTAAAATATCTCATCATCTTCATCTTTTGATTCCATAAAAGTCACAATAGAAAGCTTCATAAAACTGTAAAATACTATAATGTTATAAGGAATTTCATGTTTTATATTACTGGAAAAAAAATCATCACTTTAATATATTTGAAATGTTTTCTGCTTTTTTCCTTTTAGTTCCACCATCTGATCCACTTCATTTCATCCCAAATTCTCATTCTCTCCTCCCAAGCAAACACAGACTTAGGAGAATTAAAAACAACGATAAAAGTATCTGAAAGTGCGACTTGATTCAAATACAGATACAGAGGTGTATCAGCCCTGGGGAGGGAGCAGTGCAGGCCGGGCTGGGACAGAGCTGGCTGTAGCCAGCGGCCATCACGCGTCCCACCGTGAGCTGGGACCTTGGACTTGCTGGGGGAAGGTCATTTCTGACGGCTGCCTCTGATCTTGGAGGGCTTTGGGTCAGTCTCCACACCTATTCCCTGAAGCGCCCACCCAGGCTTTTCTGGCAAAATACCTAATTTGGATTGAAAGGATGTTTCAGCTATTTTCAAAGGCATACGACATGCAGAGAACCTTTCCTTGCCATGCTGCAGGCTCTTCCCTGCCGCTGGAGGTGGGTGTTTCTCATGGAAAGCCCCAGAGAACCCTTTGTCCTGTCGGCAGCGCTGCGCTCAGCACAACACAAAAAATACAACACAAACAGAAAGATCTACATCAGCAGTCAGGACACTTCAAGTGCATTTAACATGGTTCGGACACGAAGACCTCATTTTTGGGGAGACAGGTCACCAGGCACCAGCAGATGGAAGCTGTGCCCGTCAAACCGACCGGGAGAGCCCCTGTGATCCACCTGAGGGCACCTTTCCTCTGGGACTGCTACACATCCACGGTCTGGGCAGGACCCAAGCAGCTCCTGTGTACTCCGCTCGAGCCTGCATCCCCACGGTGAGCCAGGACTGGTGCTCACCAAGGAATGGCGAGCATTGGCTAAAGCTGGCATCACACTTCCCAAGTTACCTGTCCTCCAGCAGCAGAAGGGATCCCAGAGCTGCTCCTCTTCAGGTCTTTCCCAAGTCTCCCCAGCATTTTCGGAGCGGGTTGCAGCTGGGTTCCTGGGATGCCCAACACAGACTTCATGGAAATGGAAGGGGAGACCCCTCGAGAGCGAGCAGAGGCTGTACGGAGGTGATGGCTCCTATGTGGGAGCAGATGGTAAAATTTGGCATTTAAGGTCTCAGCACCATCAGAAAATCCTCTTGACTTCACCAACCCAGACTTTGGTTTCACAAGGACCAAGTGGCAGCATGTGCCCATCCTCTGTTATGGGATTGTCTCCATCGGGGAATTTGCCTGGAGAGCCGGGGTATTTTTTCTTCTTGTTTTGTTTTTAATTTTTGGATGAAGCTTTTAGTGTGTTCCCCCATGTCCTGGTGAAGCCCAGTTTCCCAAATGCATGTTTAGATGCACACACCAGTATAAACGCATTACGCAGAGAAAAACCTCTCTCCCGAGGTGATGCTCACTGACTTGGTTCCACCCCAAAATCCTGGGATGCCCATGCCTGGCCTGCTTAGTCTTGCTGCACCGCCGGGTCTGGGGCTGAGTAGCCAAGGTTTAGGGTAAATTCTGTAGATGATGGTAGACAGGTGTGGGATGCAGGAGGATGCGGATGTTTGTGAATCCGAGTGTTGGGATGAACATCCCAGCAGGCCACCTTCCTCCTCCTCCTCGTCCGCTGTGCCTGAGCCACACCTTGGGTCTTTTCACTGCACACACACACACACACACACACACACACCGGTGTTCCAAGGAAATCATGGAGCAATCCCATGTCAGAAATCAACAAGAGGGATACAACCAGCATCTGTCTGCAGCGTTGGACCAACAATGCGTTTAAGACTCTTCTAAGATCACAAGAGATTTAAGTCTCTTTCACAGCAGGGATTACTCATAAAAAAAACTCCAAAAAACCAACATAACCCTAAGAAAAACAGATGCTTCAGAGCAGAAGGTGTTAATTGAACTGATCCAGCTCTATGCATGTCCTGGAGATTGTGGTGTGATGTCATGGGTTTGTTTTTTGTAAAAATCACATTATATATGGTACAATACATTTTTTACAGAAAGCCTGGCATCTAGAAATAAGAGGTAGAACTACTCATAACTCTATGTTTCCTGCTGCAGGAAAAAAATTCATTTTTCTTTACAGTAATTAAAAAAAGGTTAAAAAAATTGTCAAAAAAAAAAAAAAGTTGTAGGTTAGGCCCCCATAATTTAAACAAAATAATCTAGGAAAATAACACTCTTCCATGTACCTGACGGATTAAGTCCATTAAAGTGTTTCTTTAAAAAAAAATTGCATAGGAAAGGGACATTTCCAAACACGCTACAGCGATGGCAATGGTCTGTCTGTGCTGGGAGTGAAGTACCTTCTCTTTTATCTACAGGTGAGAGCACATGAGGGTTAGCAGCATGTTCCAGCATCTCTGAGCAGTGGGAGCAGACATGGAATTAGCCTGGAGGTCAGCTCTGTTCTGCCAGACAAACACCAGTTCACAACAGCCAGTGCCTCTGGCATTCCCACAGGTCCGATGTGACATCCGTAACACTCCTGCCCTCGCTGCGCTTCGGAGCCGAAGAGAAGGCAATCCGAGTCCTGGGCAGCGCGGGGGCCCGGACAGACCTGGGGCCGTGGGCGGGGAGGGGCAGCGGGGTGGCTCAATTACCTTCACCGGCGGGAGCAGGGAGCTTCTTAACATTTGGCTACTGACAAAATGAATTTGTAAAAGATTGGACAGACAGACAAATTACAAAGTAGTTTCTGTTCCCTTGCTCCTCCAGAAATAACCATTGTCTTCAGGCTCAAGTTCTATTCTAATTTGAGGCACAACTTTTACTGGAGTTCGTGGAGGGCTGCGAAGAAGAAGACAGACAAGGTCAGTGCGGGACAAACGCCGGGCTTCGGGAATACACGGCTGGATTTAAGGTAAGGCCCACACACAGATAGTCTGAATGAGCTGGTCTGAACACTGCTCACAGCAGCAGGCAAAACCACCCATTTCAGCGACCGAGGAACTCCAAGAGTCCTGCACCTGTGCCTCACAGAATCCCGAAGTGTTTGGCTTGGAAGGGACCTTAAAGCTCATCCAGTTCCATGCCCTGCCATGGGCAGGGACACCTTCCACTAGACCAGGTTGCTCCAAGCCCTGTCCAACCTGGCCTTGGACACTTCCAGGGATGGGGCATCCTGGTGCTTCACCCCAGGCTGTGACAATACCCCTCAACTGCCATTGAAATAATCGGGGCATCGCCACTGGGATGAATTTCAGCCCCTAAGACCTGTAAGCACAGACACAACTTTGATGTTTCAGAGGAATAAACTTGCCTTGGTCCAGATCCCAGTCCTGGTGCCAGGAGGCCCATGCTGGCCCCAAGGGACTGGACTCAGCAATTATTACTTGCTGCAATTTAAGACTATTATTTACTCTCTTTTCCACCACAGATATGGAAAAATGGGTTATTTCCCCTAGGCAATGCCCCTCTGGACTCCTCCCAGTAGCTCCATGTCTTTCTCCTGGTCTGATTCCCAAACCAGTCTTCAGTGCTGCAGCCAGGGTCTATCCAAGGCCATTGGAGCCTTCAGGTCTCTCACAGGCTCTCCACTCCCCATCCCAAGCACTACCAGGGGCTGGAATAACTATGGAATCGACTTGTTCATAATCACCTTGGGAAGCAGCAACCCAGTGTAGGGAATGTTCTCCAAGTGTTTTTTAAGAATTCCCTATAGGAAACTTGCTGTGTTCTGAGGGGGACAGAGGTGCATTTTTCTGACTCATTCCAAAGCGCACTTCCCGGGTGCTTACCTTGGCATGGCATGTGATTGAAGGAAGGGAATTGTATCAGCACGATGTGTGGCGTTCAAGGAATGTCGGTGATTTTTCTCCTGGGGGAAGAAAACCTCGGCTGTCATTGCTGCAGCACCGACTGCGCCTCAAGCCCTGCCTCAGCTCCTCCAACCCACATCTATGGGCCAAGCTCTTTTCCTGTTAGCTGCCAGATGGATTCACAGCTCGTTGAGGAAACACTGCATTCCTGTCTCTCCTCCAAAGCAGAACCCCGTGGGGTGCCAACAGGACCTGTTTCCCAGGAGTTCCCCCACCTTTCGGGCTTGACACTTACCTTGGATCTACACCCCTCAGTGACCCAGCGCTCCCACTGTCGCACCCAAAGTCCTTGGGAGAAACAGGGTGGCTTGCAGCCTGCTCTAGCTTCTCTCCCCTGACCCTATGGCAAGCGTGTTCTCTGGGAATAAGAGTCCCATTCCTGCTCTTGCTGCAGGAGAGCTGATGTTAGTGGTACTATTAGGAATATACTCTGGATCGCAGAGTTATATTCAAGCACAATCCCACAGTGGTGCTGGATTCCAGCTTTTTTTTCATTCCAGTGGCCTGGTAAGTTTTAGTTTTTATTTTGCATTGTTTCTAATTAAAAACCAGCAAATAAAATACTGGATTATAAAAATGTATAAATACACAAACCAACTACAGCTCAGCTCATGGGTGATTTACCCCGTTCCATCTCCAAGGGTATTCCAACAAATGGGTTGATGGCAGAATTACCTTTTCCTTAACTATTTTAGACCTTAAGATGTTGGAAAAAAGGCATCTGATCCTAAAATCCTGAGTAACAATATTTAGAATGCAATTCGGTTTTAGTACATCAGGAATGTACTAAAAACACGGAATGAGGAGGATGTGTGGTTGCCTGAGGCTGATTTTGGATGATGTGCTGACATCAGCAAAACATTGAGGATATCCAAACAGCCAAGAAAATGTCTCCTTTCCAATGGTTTTGTTTTATAATCCCAATCTCTGAGTGTTCCTGTATCTAAAACCCAGGGGGTAATGCTTAGCATTCCCTGAGGCCTCTGTATGCTACCAAAAGGAAAGGGACCTGGCTCCCAGCTCTTCAGCCCTGTGGACAAATTAAGGATCCAAAGATCTGAGGGTTTAGGTCCCGTTCCTAGGAAGCACTAGCCTGGCAGCAGCACTAATTTATTACTTTAGTTTGTATTTCTCCCCTCCCACCTCAGAAGAAAAGAGCACATGACACCCTCAGTACGTTAAAAAGTCATCCCAAAGGTAAAACCACCAAGGTCAGCTGTGATTCCTCACTTAAAAGAGGAAAATGTAAAGTGGGAATGACTGAAAATAAAGGTTAAATTCATCAATTACAGCTATTAACAGGACAAATTAAAACCAAAAAGAAGAGCACAAATCACCTAAGAAGGGAAATATGTTAATGGCCAACTGATCTCTGCCTGTGCAGCTTAACGACACAAATAATTAATTACTCTGTTAAATGCTGATTTTTGCAACTGCTTGGCACCTAAGGGAACAAACAGTGACAGGACAGCGCTGCAAATCCAGAACACCAGGCTCAGAGGAAAAAAATAAATCCCACCATCAGCAGGTTAACACCAAGGGGGAGAGGGAGAGGAAAGGAAGAGAGAGTGGGTGGCCGGGAGACCTGTCAGGAGCTGGAGAAAAGCACTTAAACTGGAGGCACCAGAAGGAACAACATTGATTTTGTAACCAGCAAGGAAAAAAAAAAGCTCACAAAAGCAAAATCTGTCATAAAGCAGGTGCCTGGAAATTAAAAAGGAGAAGGAAAAAAAAGAACAAGAGAAAGTACTTCTCAAGTAAAAGGAAAGATTAAAAAAATAAAAAATATCACTCTAAATATACATAGATATATTTTTGTAGTGCAAGTCAGAGTCAAGCAGGCATGCAAGAGCTTAGTTCTACTCACTGTCGGCAGGTTTGCTATCACTTAGGAAAGGTTCCTGCTCCATGATGTCCATTGGTATTTTAATACTTGGGACTTTTTCTGAGTAGGGGCAGTCAGACTGTGAAAGAAACGTGTAAAAGGTCTTAGAATATTCTCACTGCTCTCTCTCTTATCGTCTCCCACACATTAAAATTATCCTTCACATAGTTCTGTAAGAACAGGGAAAAGAAAAGAAAAAAGAGAAAAGCATCCTCCAGCTTAGTTGCCTGGTGAATTCCACTGGTTCCCCACTGCACCCCACTTCCCTTCATCCCTCATACTCCGAAAATAAAACAGACTGAAAGAATAATCTTGTGGAATTGTAAATTGCAATAAATCTTCCCTCTTCCCACCCCATCGTCTTATAAGACACCATCCCGTTCTGCCTGGAGTCAGCTGCAGGGAATAGAGATGGAAAATGCATTTGTGGGCAGACACAGCAGGCTGCCAGAAAAGCTCATCCAAACCCTTTATCCTGCTGGGATTTTTGTAAAAGCCCTTGGTTGTTCCCAATGGCTCTACAGGGCCCAGATATGACATGGCAGAGGTTCCTCATATCAGACTGGCTCAGCTCCCTCTTTAATGCAAGTGGAGTCAAACCCAATCTCAGTTACACCTCTGCTTCATTAATTCCAGAGCCCTAGGAAGAATTCTGTAACCCTGGCCCAGCCAGAGAAACAGCAACCAGGTCAGGATGAGGCACAGGGAAAGCCAGGGTCCCCGAGAGTTGGGGAACCAGCAGGATTTTACACCCCACTGCCTTCTGTCACCCACCTGCTTCTGCTTAATAGGAGGTGCTTGGAATTGTTTTGCTCTTTTAAAAATAAAGGGAACTCCTCATAGCCAAGGAAAGGCTGATACTAACTTGGCCAAGGCAGGAAAGTGGGATTTGCCAGAAGTGTTGGGACCTTTGTTCCTGAAGAGAACCAGACCCACAACACCAGGGTGGAGGGAGGAGACGTTTCAGCCAGGGCAGGAAAACACTAAGGAGGCCAGAGAATGGCTCTCCCTGGATTATTATTCTTATTTTTAACTTATTTTTTAACGTAACTGATATCCAGTGCCTTATTTCATACTCCAACAGCAAGATGTTTCCTCGGGACTATTTTTATGAGGCTCAGGGACAAGCGAAACTCAAATAAAGCACAAGCAACACCCAGCAGTTCCCTTGGCTGAACTCAGATCCATATATTGCCCCCCCAAATCCCACAGGATTATCTCTGGGGGTCGGTATTTCTGGAAGGGAAAGTGTGAATATAATCCAACCAGTAATGCCCAGTGCTGTATGTTCAGGAAGCTGGTAAAAGCAAGTGCTGAAAAAAAACCAACAAGAGTTAAGAACCAGTATTTTGCATAAAATCTCTTACCCATTAGATTAATTACTGTACCTGGAGTTCAGGAAAATCCTGGGAAGAGAGGAAATATCTTAAAACATACTGGACAGAGGGGAGCCATGGCTCGGGATAAGACGCTGCTGGATTCACACCGGTCAAGAGGAGGGGACGGAGTCAAACCTTTGCTGATTACTCAGGAGGGCCTCTTTTAATCTCAATTTGGTTTGCTCAAAGGTGCTAAAGAAAACCCTCGCCCTGGGAACTGGAGGAAGGACGGGACAGGGCTGCTTGCTGTCTGAACAAAAAGCCAATCCTCCGAGCTGTTTTTCCTGCTGTGCTAAAATGGGATTATTTTCCAGCTTCAGGTGACCTTACCTCTCCCTACACCCCAGGAAAGGCCCTTCTTCATGGACATGAGCAGAAGAAGTGACGCCATGCTTAGAACTCACCACGGAGTGGGTTTAGCACTTCAATGTAAATTTAAAGGATTTGAGTTAGACCTGAGCAGGAGAATATTTAAAGGCACCAGGACTACATTTCTTCTTTTTATATATACAGGAGGAAGGAGAACAGTCAAAGGCACATGGGTCTGGTCTAGCCAGGTCACTTTTCACTATTTAGGGCATGCTGCCACCTGAGGTAGGACCAGAGCGTACTGCAGAGGGCACAGATGCTCGGGAAACACTTAGGTGATGAGTTTTACCAACACAAAACAGTTTTTCCTGCAATATGACAGATCACATCTATTTTGTGCTTTCCAAAAGAGCCATTACAAAAATATTTTTAAAAAAGAACCAGAAGGACCAGAGCTGCTGGTGAAAAGCATTCTCCTCCTAAAATGTAAGAGACAACGAAAGGGAGAAAGGCGCAGGAGGGAAGCTGGAGGAGGCAGGGTGATGAGAGGCATTCTAGCAAGGGGCATGACATCTCAGCAGGTACCTGGTGCTCTTGGAAAGTGTGATTTCATTCCTGGCAATGCACAAACCACCCACCACAGGCTGGAAAAGGGAAGGCAGTGTAGAAAATAAGTTTTCTTTGGGACCCATTTGCTGCAGCAGCAAAAGACTGAGCTGTCAGCTCCACAAGTGGCTGGAAAATGTCCAGCCTCAGCACTGGGCAGGGCACGGAACGTGCCAGGGGTTAGCTACTGGAAGCTAACCCCGACAGCTACCTAGGAAGGAGGAATATGACAAGAGCAGGAAGCTCCTTACATCATCATTGTCACTGTCCATACTGCCCTTCTTCTTTTTCTTCTTCTTCTCGTCCTCTTTCTTCTTCTTGTCCTTTTCTGGAATGACGTCGTCAAGAAAGCTTAAGTCATGCTGGGAAAAGAGGTAGTCCATGGCTTTTCTGACTGCCACCAGGGCCAAGATCTGCAAAAGCAGAGAAGGATTCCCAGTCACATTTTACCTTTCATTTGGAACACTGCATTCCTCTCAGTTCTGCTTCTAAGCCCACACTCTTGAATTCTGGCTGTAAATGAACATACAAAGAAGGTGGTGAACACCTGGGACATCTCTGTCAGCTTGAAAGGTTGTGCTGTGACTGCCTCATGTCAGAAAAAACCAGAAGCAGTGGACACAAAACAGTATCATAATCACTCAGTAATCCTGTATTACTAAATAATAAATAGAAAAAAAATGAGCACTTTGATTTACTTTTGGAGGCAGGTTCACGGGACAGCCTGAGTAATAAAACCTTGACTTACTTCTCACCACTTTCCCAGATGAGCTCTTAAGAAATCAGACAAGTGCCAATCCATGCTCCCAGAGTTTGCAGAATAAAGTTTACTGGAATTCTGGCAGCAGGAAACAGGAGGAAAAGCTTGTTCTGTACAAGACTGCAATGAAAGCACTGGGAAAAAGGAAGGCACACGTCTGAAATGGGTGTTTACATGGACGCTGGGTCTGACACCCCCAGCAGAGGCCACTGAGATCCCACATAGGCTTTGCCAATGGGTACATCAACGGGCTGGAAGCTGTAACCCATTCCCAACAGGCTGCCTTCACAGAAAACCTTGTCCCAAGCACAGATGATACGCAGCACAAACAATTCCCAGGAAAAGATCTCAAGCTTTGACTTGCGTAACTTAAGACGTGGTTACAGACGTGAGGAATTACTCAGGGGTGGAAAGATGCCATGCAAACACCCGTGATCATCCCACTATGAATTACTGTGTTGAAAATGCCTTTCCTCCAAATAAACAGGGAGTTGGCTATTGGCCAAACCCTCACAAACTGGAAGTTTGTAGGTTTTTTGCTCATTAGTGCAGAAAATTGAGCTTTTGCCATCATATCCAGCGCCATCACAGCTGTGGCTGTGCCTTCCCTGAGTCTGCACCATTCTAACTTTGGCAGCCTTGGGTTTCACTCAGATTCTAACACGGGCAAAGAGATTTTAGATTCAGCTTCCAACATCAGTGCAACACAGCCATGGAATTGCGATGGAATGCCACATCAGTGGGAATTACTAATTTTTAACATCTTTTACAGGAGCATGTGTCCCAGCAGGAACACTTGGAGGATTTTTTGACTTGCATCATCTTTTCTCATTTCACCATCTTGTTCTTTATCTGGGTTCCGCCCTCCTTCCTTCTCTCCCTTCAATAAGCACTGCAGCTCCTAACCTGCCCCCACAACTGAGATTTTACTTGTCCATAAACCTGAAATTAGGTGACCTGGGGCCAAGATTTATTCAGGAGTTTCATAAAGCTTTGTCTTTGCAGAAGTCTGACCCATCTCCAAGCCAGAGAGCGCCTAGCTGTGTCTATAGCTCTAGTAAGAATATGAATAATCACCCATTGATGGTAAACAACATTAGTGACTTTTTACTTGAGTTCAAGGAAAAGAGACATTCCCTTTCCCTCCCTCTGGCACCCCTCTTAGCACTGAGCCTCCTTCTTGGTTTTGTCAATTTGTGCTATTTAAAAGCCAGGGAGACATTTTGTATCTGGTAGTTAGTGTGGACTAAAACAGGAAAACTATGCCCCTCTCCTTGGTTCATGCAGCTCAAGGAGAAACCACGGCAAACCTCACCTTGGCAGCCAGGAACGGTCAACACTAACTACAACATCCTGGGAAAAAATTAACTTTCCAGGCTCGTTTTCCTCCAGATGATTTATGTAAAGGCAGCCACGGCCACACTGACCCCGTGCAGTCCTACATGAGTGCCATGAGTGGAGCTCTGAGCCAGAGATTCGCCAGGGAGAGGTTGGATTTACACACTTACAGGAGTGTACAAGCAGGGAAGGAGCAGGCTGTGGTGAAAGTGAGGGATGTGAAGGAGAGCATCACCTACCATGACAGGGAATATGATAGCAGCCACGGTGGATTTGAGGATCCAGAGGAGGGCCAGGCACACCACCTGCAGGAAGGTGAAGAGGTGGACCCTGCGCAGTGGGACATGGCGCAGGTAGATAAAGTCAGGCTGGTGTTTTAGAGGCATCAAGAGCAGCTTCAGACGATCCATGAACTGGAAAGGAAAATAAAGCGATGGTGAAATGAAACCCAGGATGCACAAAAAAAGAGAGAAAACAAGATGAATGCCCAAACCAGGGTCAGCATCACACTCTCGGCTATTTTTACTGTCCTCCTCTTCCCTGTTCCTGCCAAGGAAAGACATTCAGCCTTCAGGAGCAATGCTTTTGTTTGCCCCAAATAAATCGGGAGCAGAGGTCAACAGAGGCGAGGGCAGACACTGCACTGCCAGCAAACAGAACAGCACCTCACCAAAGAGCAAGGAAGACGGGCAGCTTTCCCAGCAGTGTCCCTTTGCCCTGTGCTGGACCGGATGGACTTGGGAGTTAAACCAAAATGGGGATTTCTCATTGAGTAAAAAACACTCTTGATCCCAGTCCCCCCACCACCTGGGTCGGGAGCAGGGGAAATCCACTACAGGAGAGCCAGCCCGGGGGCCAGCAGGACAATCCCCTCGTTGTCCCCTGCCGGAGCGCGGGCTCACTGCCCACGGCCGGACCAGACGGATCCCGCACCAATGAATGGAAGCTGGAGCTGTTTTACAGAACACCCGAGGGAATTCTGGGGCTCACAGAACAGGCAGTCCCTTCCCCTTCAGGGCACAACCCAGCACGAAAAAGAAAGGCCACAATTAACAGGGTGCCAGAAAGCAACAAAACCACTTCCAGCCTCCTTGGGCCAGCTACAGGCGCTGGGCATGAGAATGGCTCCTTACGTAAGATTTCCTCAACGACAAAGAGAGGGGCTTGGCTTCCCCTCCCTGGAGAACAATGTCCCTGCTCGTTAGCATTGAGGAATGACCCCGCTGCCATAAATCATCCTCCTTGTTTGTCTTCAGTCTGTGGCAGAGGACCCAAACCACCCTGGGAGTGAGCCTGAGCTGGGGCAGAAGCCTGTAAAATCCTGGAATGGTTTGGGTTGGAGGAGATCCTAAGGGGATCCTCTTGTTCCACCCCCTTGCCATGGGTAGGGACACCTTGCACTAGACCAGGTTGCTCCAAGTCCCATCCTGTTTGCCAAAGACGGACCCAGGCCTTCACAAAGCACCCCCCGGCACTGACAAGTGCCCACTTGGCCACTCTCCCTTGGTCTCCCATCTCAGGACACCCAGGCTGTGGCAAAGTTTGTCAATGGCTGCCACCCTCCATGGGTTTCTTGGGAAGGAAGAGGAGGCAGCGAAGGGGAAGGGGAAAGCTGGAGGGTTGCAGAAGAAGCTCTGTGCTGGCTGATGACTCACCTGCACGCCGTTGAGGGATGCAACTCCCATGTAGAGGAAGACACCGTAGAGCACGGGCATGGGAATGAACTGTGGGACGAAGAGCAGGAGAGATCAGGTGAACAACCTCCCCATATGCCACGCACCGTTAACACATGGTGGGACGACATTCCCAGCATGTCATCAATTCAAACTGCACCCATGAGTGGACAACACAGAGGAATGAAGCCATATAAATAATAAAACAAAATAAAGGCAAATAAACAATAAATCCTTCTGCTGTGTTTTGAGAGACATGAGGACATTCGTGCAATCACACTCTCCCACTTCACCAGGACTTGGACATCTTGTCAAGAACCAGAGGGAATGATGCCAGTCACTCAGCAAGTTGAGGAGCAGGTGGGTAAATGTGTTTCAGTGAGCTTCAAACTGCCTTTCACCTCTGCTTTGTGGTGTGACCGGAAGCAGAAGGCAGAGAAGAAGAAAAGGCAGCACGGTCCTGTAGTGTGTGGTATACCCAGTTTTCCCAGATAACAAGTGACAGAGCAAGAAGAAACGGACTCAAGTTGCGCCAGGGGAGGTTTAGGTGGGATGTTAGGAAAAATACCTTCATAGAAAGGGTTGTCAAGCCCTGGCACAGGCTTTCCAGGGCAGTGCTGGAGTCACCATCTCTGGAGGAATTTAAAAGCAGGGTAAATGTAGCGCTTGGGGACATGGTTTAGTGGTGACTTTGGCAGTGCTGGTGGGACTGGGTGATCTTACAGAGCTTTTCCAGTTGAAACAATCCTGTGATTCCATGTCCAGTCCAGCTCAGTGAGCCATGCAAATCCATGCAGAAAGGTTGTTCTTTGGAGTCCCACCTCAGCGACAACAGTCATGCCAAGCCAATCTCTGCCTGCTCCGTCTCTTGCACACATTAATCCATAACTACTCCCAAATACAGGACTGTGACTTCCCTTCTTCGTTGCCAGGATGTGTCCTTTCAAACATCGCTTTCTGCTCCCTCAAAGTGCTAAGTGCTGCCCGTTCCTCCACATTGGGCACATCTCCCCTCGGGAGTGAGGAAGGTGCAGGGGAACACCAGACAGGCTCCCCAGAATGAGTCTCTGTCCCTCAACACAGAAGTGGGCAGCCAGCCTGGCAGGACAGGAACAGGGATGCTTGGAACATACCCCAGGCAGGAGCTGAATAACGGCCTTTGCAGGATTTACTGGAGCCCAGGGAGGATGGAATGAGCTCCAAAGGATAGCCCCTCGTGCAGTGCCCGGTGGCTGCCACTGAATGGCAGCCGCAGCCAGGCCACGGCACCCACTGTTCCCAACACTTCTGTGCTGGGAACCCTCCCGTTCCTACCTCTGCACGGAGCTCATTAAAGAGGCAAATAACATGGCAGCTATCCAGTGTTTCAGCATATTCCCCACCACCTTATCCATCATTTCCGGTAGGCATTTCCCTGGGGGCACATGAGCACCAAAGTCACCCGGCCACCTGCTATCCAAAGCCTCCCTGCCTGCATTTTTCCTTCCTTCTCGAGTCTCACTGCCCACCACCTCCTGTGAGCTTCTTAATTGCTAACTCATCCTGCTCTCGGATTTATTTCCTCCTTCGAGTGAGCCGCATTGATATTTCCCATTCGAAGGTGAATGCTTTTTCTGCAGCGTGGGGTCTGCCAACACCATTGTGGGAGGGACGGGGACCCAGTGTGTGGCTCACAAAGCTGTGGGTGACCACGGGATTCAAAGCCCTCACTGGATCTCAGGGATGAAACAAGCCATGACAGTAGCTCCAGTAAGCAAGAGTTGTCCTTTCTAGCTCATTTTCACTGCTCTCTTCTCCTTTCCTTTTATTTATTTCCATGGGGTTTTTTAAAAGTAAGAAAAAATGTCTGAATATTATTTCACCATTCCATGACGATTAATCCTGTAGATCATCCCGAGGTGAAACCTCAGTACATCATCCTGCAGAGCAGCAAGAAGTGCTGTCATTTCGGAAGACTTTCTCTTGGAGACGTATTCCCTAACGATGGGGGTATTGGCTTCAGCGCTCCGAGCAAAGCTGCTGCAGACCAACAGGATTAAAACAGTGTTTATAGGAAAGTGCCTGCCACCCTACTAGCAGGGCCAAGGATGTTTCTGTGGAGATCTGCCTTGGCTGAGCAGAAACACCAGCAACTTCCGAAACCAGCACAACCACCGCAAAGCCCTCAGAAAACAAAGCTGGGATTATTCTGTGGATTGCCTGGTTTATTGAATTTGGGATTGTCAGCGTTCAATTTGCCGCTGGCAGGAGAAGACTGAAATGTTCTGCAATGTCTTTAGCAGTGCAGCTCTCTCCAGCAGGACCCTGCCACTGGAATTTGCTAAAGGTCCTGAAATCCTGCCAGGTCCTTCCCGCTGGCACGTGGGCCAGGAGCGTGCTGAGTTATCCTCAGGCATCCTCCAGCAAGGATCTTCCCCACACATTGTCTTAGGGGAAGCACAGACAAATAATTAATGACCAAAGCAATAATAGGGGAAGTAACAGACCCCAGTGGAATAGAGGAAGAGGGATCTTGCAGGGAAAGGTCACATAAACTAAAAACAGGATTATCACAATCAGGCATTAAATTAAAGGCATGGAAATGCCTGTTTGTGTGGAGGTGGAAACTGTTACCCAAGACACTAAAATTCGAGCTGTACAAACAACCTTAGAAATGAAGAACAGCAACACACTGGCTTGGAAATCCACTGTCTCCACTCTCTCCACAGGCAGCATTGCTGCTCCCTGCCTGTCTCCTACCCTCAGGCTCACATCACACTGTGCCTCACAGTCCCTGCGGTTTCCAAAAACTCATCTGCAGCCCCAGACATGCTCCTCCAGACACCTGTCTGCTCCGTCCCGCAGTTACGACGCACGGTGCCACCGGTCTGACATCTTCTGCTCATGCCATCGGCCTATGGATCCATGGATAAGGGCTCCTGCAGCTGACATCTCCTGCTGGACAGTACGTGCATGCTCGGCACCACGTCCATCACTATCCCTGGAGAAGGCAGCATCCTCCACAAGACAGGGATAAGCAGGTTTTCCGGTTTCCTTCTACAATCTGATGATCCACTAAGGATGCATTTCTCTGTGGCTACAGGCCAACAATTTTCTGGTCTTGGAAAATAGCAACCTACCTAGATCCATTGGTCCATCAGCAGCACATCTGTCCAGAGCCTTGGCTAAACTCACAGGAAAAAAACGGTTCAGGAGATGAAGAAATGCCATTTAATTGCACTGCTTCCTCCAGAAACATGTTTTCCATACTCTGAGCTTTATCCACAATATGTTTTCCATAAAACACAGGCCCAGTAGAGGTATAAAAGAAATCATAAAAAAAAGGGAACTTAACTTTAGGCAAACATGGGAAAATAATCTTAAAATGAAAAAACCCACAGTGCCCAAGAACCCCAGCCCTGAACTTGGTCACTACTCTAGCACACTACAACCATGTTGGTTTTTCCTTCAAAAAGTTTGGGATTTAAGCTTTCAAAGAACTGTAAACAGTCTTTACCTTCAGGATGGGAGCCATGAAGACAGACACCCCAGTCAGGATGAAAACGATGACTCCGGTGACTCTCTGCTCCCTGAAACAACATCACTAAGTCAGGACCACAAGTACTTACTGCCAACCGAAATCCCCAAAACCCATTTTTGCAGCCACATTTTTCAGCCAACAGCATCAGGCAGATGGCTGGATCCTGACCAAGCCCAGCAGACCTCTGTTTTAAACTCCCAGATCATTTTGTTACACTGTTTGGGGATCAACACAGCACTGCAACTGAGCAGGGGGAGTGTGTTTACAAGTTAAACATTACAAACCATCCGCCAGCACTCCCAGCTCCCCGCACAGCCGTACTCAGAGCATGCAGAGAGGCAATAAATCATCAGCCCTCCACACTGAGATCAGTAACAGGTTGTGAGCCCTGCCCAGAGCACTCCAACAGCCGGATAAATCATTCAGACCTACCTTCACGGGGTGCTGAGTATGTGCCTTCAGCAGCACCCACAGGGCTTCCCACATCCAAAAATACCTCGGCCGGTAGTATTTCAGAACACTGAAAGTCAGGCCATAAAATTTCTATTTCGTTGCCTAAACAAGCAGCCTGATTTCCAAGAGTAATCCCATCGGAAGCACTTCAGACCACTTAATTAAGGCAACCAAACACAGGAAAAAATGCTTCATTAAGTAGAGCTGGTTGCACTAGGTATGACAGATTTGCATGTTTGACCATTACATTTGCTAAAGAATGCTTAATTTCCCTGGTTAGAGAAATCTGCAGGAAATTTATTTCCTTTAACACAGGAACACTGCATCTGATGTGGCCAAATAAACTCTGGAGGAGTCACATGGGGGCTTGCCCAAGGAATTTGCTTTGGAAATAGAGGGAAAGCAGCACAAAATTCTTTGTACAAAAGGATTTTGCAGGCAAACAAGGTAATTCAGTCTTCCTGGTTGGACCGACCTCACTCCCAAAAACTTGGGCTGTTCTCCAGGGGCTGAAGTCTCTGTCTCCATCTTCAAGCTGTCGATGTGAGCGATGGAGATGACAGTAGCAGCCACGTACCAGGGCAGCCCCATAAAGGAGCAGACAATCATCAGAATGGCCACCCAGAACAAATCCAGATGATATCCAGCACCTTTCTGTGGAGGGAGACAAACAACCTTCAGCTTAATTATTCCAAATGCCTACGGAGCAGGGCAGAGGCACACCGGACAGGCAGCACTTCTTTCTGCAACATCCAGGCCAGCAGAGCCGAATACCAGCTATACATCGGATCTTGTGAACAGCATAAGGAAGCATCTCCCTCAGGACCCAACCCCAGGCTCCTTCAGGAGTGCAACAAGAACAGATAAAGCCTCATTCTCTACCCAAAGGAGAAAGCTGCCCTCATTCTTGATTCCTTTTCAAACACCTCTGATCCTCTATTTTTAAAATCCTCTAATGAAATAAAACAGGAAATCCAGTGGTCACAAGTGCCAAGAGAAGAAGTGAAGAAACAAAAGAGCCACCAAGAAAAGGGATCTTCAGAAAAACAGTGGACAAACCTCTAAGGTTTGCTATTTTAAAACAGATTAACCTTTTTTTAATCCCATTCGATTTGATTTTATTGGAAAAAACAAATGATCCAGGCCTAGGATGACCCAGGAGGGAGAGCAATCCAGCTTCTCTTGAATAGTCTTCACTGTTTCCCTCACACATGTGCTGCTTACCTTGGCTGGCTGGTGGCACCGGGATGGGCACCCAGAAACACCCTGCCAACACTTTAGCAAGGGATGAGCAGAAAAAACCACCTTTTTCCTACAGCAGATCTTGCGTATGGAAGTGTTTTTTGGTGTGGAACAACAGGATGGGGCTTGTGAACCCTCAGTTCCACAAAATACCATGCTCACACCATAACAAAGGAAGCAGGGAATACTTTTTTTGTATCAAACAGTATTTTGCTGGAGTGTTTATAACTTTGTTACTAAAAAAGCACAGCCAGTGCTGACAGCAAAACCACATTCAGTGGTTCATAAACTGCAGAGACGAGGGGCCTCTTCTTCATGAGGGAAGAACAGCGACAGTGTTTAAGAAAATGCTATGTCTGCTTAGTTAGGTGCAGGAGACGGACCTAAAACCGATCAGCCATCTCTGAGGAACATGAGGGCCCAGATATTGAATTTATCTGCCCAGATCCAGGTGGCAAACAGGGATGTTCTGAGGGATTTTTTGCAGGAGAACGGGACCCTTGAACAATGAATCAATATGATTTCGCAAAAGCCCCGTTTATTGTTTACATTACACTGTTTTTATGCATTCTTGCAGCTGTAGTTCACGCGATCACGCATGACCCGATTGGTCCCTCTACGTTGTCCACGCGCCCTGCGTGCACCTTTCAGAGAACCTGATTGGTTCTAGTCCAGGATGGTACAGCCTCTCTTTATCTACTTTTTTGCTGTCTTGTTATTCTGTTTTTCAATGTCTTTTCTCTTGATTTAGCACAGCTTACGTTTCAGTGACTCTGATAAGGGTAGCTGAAGATAACTTGGCTGGGGGCACTCTGACAGGATTTGAGTGCTTTACTACAGTTTTTTTAAACCATCAGCCAGCAGTCATCACTGTACACAAGAAACCTTTCCCATTCCCTGGTACTTCAACTCTCTCCTCTCCAGGTTGGGCTCAGGATGGTCTTAAATTACACATTACTTGTCTAAAGTTTACAGCGACCACATGAATTGAAACATCCTCCTCTTTTCCAAGCAGAAGCTCCATTCCCATTTCCAATAGCTCTCTGGATAACTGATGAAGCAGGTATCTAAATAACGACCCACTATTACCTGTGTTTTGAGGGAGTCATTACTCCTACAGGTCAGACCACTTGAAATGTGCCCTCTTAGCAGGAAGGGAGAGTCTTCTTTTACAGGAATTTAATATTTTTCAATAGAACTGACCGTGCAGGGAAAGGGAAAAAACCCCTACAGGCATGAAAAACTGCATAGCACTGGTCTGGAAAGTTTATTTTAAAAACATGACTACATCTTAGACTGTTACGTGTCAGCTCTTCTTTAAATAACATCCAACTGGGGCTATGCCCTTGGCATGTCCCAAATCTCTCCAGCTTATTGCTCCTATTTGACAGCACCGTGCAACTTTGGCCACAAAGCCACTTTTGCTGCTTAGAAACAGCAGCCAGTGACAGGGAATAGGCTTGTGTCCACAAGGGAGGAAGGTGGCAGGAGGAAAAGCCCCTGCATGTGCTCCAGGCACAAGGCACACCCACCTTAAGCTTGTGCTCCTTCCTGTTGACAATGACAGCAGTGATCTGCTGGTCCATGAAGATGAGGATGGTCACCAGCAGGGCAGGGATGGCTGCTGCCAGGTACACCCACCACGGGTTCCCTCCAAAAGGTGGGATAAACCAACCCCTCTCAGGACTGGTTGGCTTTGAAGGGCAAGGAAAAGAAAGCTTGTGTTAGAGGCGCAATACAGGGGTGATGACGTCCCAAAACCAGTTTTGCTTCCAGCAATGGAGCTCCAGGGAGACACTTCAGATTTGTCACAATTTCATCCTTCCCATTAACACCAATCAAAGGTTCAAGTAGAGAGGCAGAATTTGGGAGATAAATCAGCCAACCAAAATGATGCTATCAAAAAGCATCCTAACCCTAAACCCTCTGAGTAAACCGGCCCTTTCTAGAGCACTGACTACATTCCCATTCTGAGGGCAAGTCATTCCATACAGGGCAGATGAGAGGGAAAAGGAACCTCTTCCAAAGGCCAGCAAAAAAGCTCACAACAACATACCTTGAATTCACTTGGCACAATTAGTTTTGGTGTGTCCACACCAACCAGGGCATCTATTCCACAGAAAATCAAAATGGACAGGATAATGGCAAAGTCACTGATGAGCTTCCGGGCCTGAAAGAGAAGGTGGTATCATAGCCACAGGAGTTAGCACCACAAAACACCATTTCACCCACGCTTTACTGCCTACATGAGAAACCCCCTGGCACGATAAGCTCATCGTTTCTTCTCCCACAAAGATGCCCACCGTCATGTCCAGTGCCATTTGCCACACATGCCTTGGTACTTTACTGTGTTCTCTGAAAGCCTAAATGGAAGCACGAAAACAACACAAACTTCCACAAATGAGGTCCTCTGAATGACTGGCAGAGGTTACGCTGTTTCCTGTTCAAGTAATAAATCAAACTAAGCAGGCAGGGAAACAAACCAGGCTTCTCAGCTAAATCCCTAAGACTGCAGCTCTCCTGAAGTTGTTGGAATACAACTTTAAGCTGCCACTGATCAGACCCCAGAATTTAACCAGAGAGGAGCCACTGTGCTAGCCTGGAACTGTGTGAGCTTTCCAGAGCTGTTGTTCCTTCCAGGTTTCATGGGTTCACATGGTTACAGATAAATTGAGCTGCATTCCAGCCCGGCTGGAATTTTGTTTCCTTTTTATTAAAAATAAGAGAGGTTCAATTGTAACACAGTGGAACAGTAAACATCCATGCAGGATAAATCCCTGTGTGTCGGAATGCCAGAAACAGGGCAGTCTCAGAGAGAAATGGCTTTGGCACACACAGGAAGCGCTGGCTCGCACGCCTGGCCTGGGAGCCTCACCAGGGGACAAAACAAGCAGATGCACCTGAGACATGCCTGTAAGCTTGGAAGGGTCACCTTCAGCACCTTTAGGATCCCTGCCACATTACCCGAACAGGTGATGGCTCCTCTTGGCTCTTCTGCTGTCTTACCTGTGCCCTCCAGAACCACTGGGAGCAGTCCCAGGCATACCTTTGTTAACCAGATCCAACAACCAGTTGCACTTTTATCCCAACCAGTGCAACCTGGCTTCCCTGCAGAGCATCCCTCCCTGTGCGTAGGACAGCTACTCCAAAGGAAGGCTGTGACCTGTGCCCTCGGCAAGACTGATGAGGTGACAGGAGATACTTACAGTGGTGGGAAAGTAGCGACTGGTCTTGAATTTCTTCAGGGCCATGGAGCAGGTGTAAGTGCCAAAGAAGAGGATGAAAGACATGAGGGTGATGTCAGGGACATAATCACAGTTGTTGCCCACAAGTTGTCCCCCATACTTCAAGCACTCCTTGGCTGTCAGAGCTGCCCAGTCAATGGTGGTGTTGTCCTGCAGAAAGAGGGAATGTTTCCATAACGCTGTGTATACTCTGCTGGGACAGGACTGGTGAGAGAGTATCTGAGAGGAACAGGGAGGCATCGTGCAGAGGCTAAAAATCATGGATTCATAGAATGGTTTGGGGGAGACCATTTTCCTGCTGATGTCTGACTAAAAGGGGTTGTTACTCTGTGTCTTAACCTCCTTCCCTCATACACGAATGTGATCCATTAAGCTCCACTTCTTTCTCCTCATTATCCAGAGCTTGCCAGCAGAGTGGCACCACAAGACACTGCAGTCCATGTGATCCCTGCCTTCCCAAGGGGAACTCACCAGCTCGGAAGAGGGAGAGACCAGCTCAAAGTCTGACAGCACCATTGTCCTGTTAAGTAATGAGCTATTAACTGCAAGAGAAAAGAAAAAGGAATATGGTGAGCAGGATGCAGGAAACAGTTAGGAAGGAGAGCAAATTCCAATTATCAAATAATTTCATGACTCTGTTAAGCTGTATGCCACCTCTTTGCTCCAGTAAAGTGAGTCACAAGTGTTTCAGAGAGACTCAAAAGCCTCAATCATCAATCGCTCACAAAATGGAAAAAGAAAAGGTTAAGTGAAACATAACCCAAACCCAACTGGGATTACATTTTGAGTTCATGGTAAAAAAAAAAAAAAAAACCACAAAAAACCAGACAATGTAACATTTCATAGCTTTCCAATATTTTTCTAATGATTTCTGGATTACATTAAATACCCACAGAACACTCCTAATGATTAATTTCAAATGCAAGCACAACGCCAAACATATCCAGAAAAGCAAAAAGCATTTCAGTGTCCAGCATAAATGCAGTTTTGAATTAAAAGAAAGACAAAAGACAGCAAGCAATTGACATCAACAGGATGGGGATAATTTCTTTGAAAGAAGGGGCAGCATTCCCCGTGGCTTCTGCAGCATTAGGAATCATGGATTTGAAATTTCATTTAGAAATGCAATCCTTCCTGCAAATGGGCTTGTGGCCCCTGTCCTCACGGCTTACTGAGGTTTTGCATAAATAAACTTTTTTCACTTGGATGTCTGGAGAGCCACAAGTGTTTCAATGGGAAGTGGAGACTTCCAATTTGGCACTGACCATTCCCATCGTCCTAGTTTCGAGAAGGAAACCACTCTGCCATTCCAGTGGAGGCAGAACCAGACCAGCATCCATGTGCTCGCCAAGATCCTCTGCTTAACAGGGAAGGCAGGCATCCAGCTCCCAGGGAACCGGCTCCCAACACCTGCGAGGAGCAGCCAGCAGCTTTTCCTGTTGGACAGGCGTGCTGAGATAATCTGCAGTTTACTTTGGGCACAGACCAAGTTTCTTACTCACTCCCCATTGTTTGTGGGATCCTAGGAGTGGTCCCTGCTTCCCTAATGGTACAGCCAGTGTCCCTCTGTTAGGATTTGGGTTTTATAATCCTTTGTTCCCAGAACCATAGATACACTGGCTCTATCTGCCATGCAGCCCACGCTCCAGAGATAGGCTGCCCTGTGGATACACTTTCCTTCTGCTTAGCAAGGAATTGTTTGTGCTTTCCCTCTCATCCATGCAATCACTAGGTGGGAACCACCCATGTTTGGGTAACACCTTGAATAAATCCAGCTCCTGAAACGGGGGTGACCTGAGCTCCATGGCAGTGACCTGAGCTGCGTGGCAGTGACCTGGCCACCACTTCTGCCCCTTCGTGGAATTCTCGGAGGAATGTCATTTGGAACTGACAGCCACAGGGATGCAAGGAGACACAGGTGCAGAAACAGCTTCTCCACTGGTCGTGATGCTCTCTGGAGGAGTCCCAGGAAGGCCAGCTATACTGACATTCCAGTTGGGATGTAGGGTGAAATTTACTCTCAGCTTCCTGAGACTAAGATAGGATATCTGAAGATAACCGATAAAGAAGGAATAATCTACCTATTATCTGGGCTGCAGCGGAAAGGAAAAGGAGAGCAAAGGCCACCTCCTACCTACAAACTGGGGAGGTAATGAACACTCCCTTACCTGGATCTAGTGGTTTACAGGCACAAGAGTAATGTGTGATATAGTCCACCTTGAACTGGGAGTTGATGGGATAATGATCTGCCAGCTTGATCATCTTCTTGAAAGCATCATAAATGAAGATGAAGCTGATCAGGGAGGAAAATCCTTCTTCGGTGAAGCGGGTGAAATACTTGACCAGGAAGCTGGCGTCGGTGGCCACGAGAATGAGACACTGGAAGGCTGACCAGAGGCCGATCCAGAGGCGGAACTCCAGGTAGTCAAAATCGTTGTCCCTGCAACAAGACAAGGGTGGCAAGAAAGGAAAACATTGGGTTAGATAAGATCAGGAAGTACAAAGCAGATGTTACATGGAATGAACCTGAGTCAGGGGAAATTGAGATTGGACATAAAGGAAAGATCTTCTCCCAGAGGGTGGCTGGGCACTGGAACAGTCTCCCCAGGGAAGCGGTCACGGCACCTAACCTGACAGAGTTCAAGCAGCATCTGGACAGTGCTCTTAGTCATATGGTTTAATTTTAGATAGTCCTGCCAGGTGCAGAGAGTTGGACTTGTTGATCCTTATGGGTCCTTTCCAGCCCGGGATATTCTATGATTCTATGACAACCACTGGGGCTGGGAACGACAGGGTGTGGAGAACCATGGAGCCAGCTGCATCATTCCCTCCTGGGAATGATGGCCCCTTGTTTGCTGCTTGAGGCTGAGGTGCTGTGCTGGCGCAGAGTCCAAAGGTGGGCTTTTAGAAGTGGAAAAATGCCAAAAGGGAACACTGGAGCAGATAAGGACGTGCCAGGAAGGCCATTGCCTGTTCTGGGGAAGGAAGCAAGAGGTGGTGGAACTGGCTCTTGCAGGCTCAGCTTGCTGTAACTCTCTGAAAGCCAGAAGCCCTGACCTGGAAGAGGGCAAGGAGCAAGTAAGAAACGAAGTGACTTAGAAAAAGAGAAGGGAGAAAAAAAAAAAATACAAGACCCCAGTTACAACTCTGAAATATCCGGAGTCAGTGCCTGAGGGGGCAGGAGCTCCCATCCATCTAAAGGCAGCTGGAAGAAAGCCAGGTACACTGACTCCACACCACTGAAGAATTCAAAAATGTTAAACTGTATTATTTTGGCTTTTACCCCTCAAATTCCCACAGTGTTTCTGAAGCTGACAGAGCAGGTGGAAAAGCACCATGTCCTGTACGATTGGTCCCCGGTGCCAGCACCACGGAGCACCTGAGACCAGACACACGGCTGGGACCGCAAGGCGCTTTGAGGGATCTCTTCAGACACGCACACAGAGTTACACTTTAAATGACTCAGGAGATGGGAAATTTTTCTAATTTTGCTCCTAGCAGGGAACAGCGTGTTATGAATATGAACAACCACAAATGCATTACTGAAAAATCACAGTACTTAGTTCCAATTTCCTTGTAAGAAAGGCCTCCTTTGAAAACTCCTGCCTTTCTGCTCTGGCAGGTTGTTAGGACAATGGCTTTTATAACCACCACCTCCTCCTCAGGTTAAAAATAACTACCTTCTCCCTCCCAAAACCATACAAAGCGCTTTTCCATCTTGCTATTTTCCTGCTGTGTGTGACACCTGGGCTTTGTCATGCCTGCCAGACGCCAACAGGTGCAGCATGTCCATTCCTGACTCTATTCATTTATTCCAGATGAAGGAAGAAAAGAAAGGTGCCCCCCTCCTGCTCCACTGCAGAACTCTCACCCTTCGGCAGCTTCCAGTTTCCCTCCCTGGGATAATCTAATTTTCTAGCCCCCATCCCTCCCTACATGTAGGAGCACAAGTCCTGCACAACCTGCCATGCCGAGAACATGGACTACAAGGGATTTGGGGTATATTCTGTGTAACCTAAAACGATCTCCTTGCAAAACACCAGCCGAAGGATCACCAGTCCCATGGGTAAAATCATCCATGACACTGCTGATTCCCTTAGGGATTCCAGTGTATTCTCCTGGTATTGCCCATGTGGGAGTGGTAAATGAGCACACTAACAAAATGGGCTCTCTTTAGCTCTGGGTGTCAGCTGTCAACAACAAGGAGGGAGCAGAACCTCTTTACACCAGTTAAATGGAAAAAAACGAGTGCTTTTAAATGCAGGAAAGCTTCACCACAGAATCCTGGGGGGCCGTTTTCTACCATAGACACTTTTGCTTTCATAAATAATAGTGATCACTTCAAATGATTACTGCTTTAAGGACAAATTTTTGGCAACCTTGAGACCCATGGGATTTTGTTAGTGAAGAGCAGGATTCATTACTTTGCTCCTATGGGAGTCAGGGAAGTAGTGATTAGGAGAAGCAGCACACTCTAACTAGGGGAAATTCCTCACGAAGGACTGAAGTGGCCATGGTTTTTGTTCCAGGAGGCCCCACGGACACAGGCAACCACACACTGGGCAGCACCCTGGGATAGCATGCCAGGAAAACCCCTGATGTGATTGCACTGGATCTCGACAAGGAACGAGACGTTTCATTTTGTGCACTAAATCCCCTCCTTCCCCACCAGCAGGCAGCTCATTCCCTGGCTGGGGTTTCCTTCGTGTGGGACATTCCTGCCCTCCGCCCTCTCCCGCCACATACTCACTTGCTGAAATTGAAGAGGAGCCGCTCAAAGACCAGGACGGGCCCTGTGCTGCTCAAAATGGTGAGGGGCTGACCAGCCAAAAGGCAAAATACGGCGCCGGTGACAGCCGTGCCCAGGAAGCTCTCCAGCACGCCCTGCGGAGACACGGGAGAGGGGTCACTCCTGTGGCATAACCCTCTCTGCATGAGCAGCTCTGCCTCCCCTGCAGCTCACACCAAGATGTTGGTTGGTCCCACACAATCCGGAGCACTCGGGATAACCACACATGCCGAGCAGCCGGCAATTAATGGCACATGCCGATCCTCCCTTCCACCTATGCTGCAGGGATGGGGCTGCAGCTTTCCTGACTTACCAAGAGTACTGCAAGAATTGAAATCCTGTTCTGTGTCTCTCTTCCTCGGAAAGACATGAGTTACTGTTTACACTGAGGAAAGTAAACGGCTGGCTGCCTTTGGGGGACTTGTAAGGATGAGCCCAATACTCCCAAGGCAAGGAGCAGCCTTCACACGGCTGATCCCCTCCACTCCTCTTGTATTACTCATGGAGAGGGCCCCTTGTGGCCAGAGCATCTGGAATCTCTTTTCCCTGCATTCTTCCACGTGTCTGTAGCTAAGAATAGTGTCTTTTCTCAGAAACATAAAACTCAGGAGCAAGCTATGAAGAAGTGCTGGCCGGGGCAGCCCCCAGGACAGGGGGCAGGGATGGGCCATGCTCAGTGCCTGCCCCAGCAGCAGCCACATCGCTGTTTACAACAAACAAGACACATGAACTGTGATGTAGTAGCCCCAAAAATACTGCATTTTGGGGGGTTTTTTGCTACTTGATAGTAAGTGTTCATGAGACTTTCGGCCACAATAAAGTGATTCTCAATTTGAACTAAATTTGGAATCAAGTAACATTTTCCCTTCCTCCTCTAATTTAAAGACTGCACCTCGTGCAGAGCAGACAGGCTTTGCTCTGCTACCCCATGACAGTCCAGTGTCGCTCACTGGTGGGTCCTGGAGGCCCCTCCATTCCTGACTTCCACAAGTCTCAGAAAAGGCAAACTGTTTGTAAAAGAGAGAGGGAAGCTGGGCACTGCACAGGCTGCTGGATCTTACTCTAGCCTGTAATTCATCACAGGGGAGTGCGTGGTTCCAGATATGTGCCCTCATCTCCTATGCTTAAGTAAACCTGCATAAATTAATAATTCAGTCATTGTCATTATGAGCTTAATTATTGCTAGGAGATTTGACGTGGCTGAACTGAATCTATCTAAATACAACCTCCTACTTTTCCTATTATTCCGCTAAAGGAAAGCACCTACAGCACTGTTAACACAGAATCCCTTCTCTTTAGCCTGAGCTAAGCCATTGATGCAGCCTATCCATGGATATGTGTCTGGTTCTCAGCATGTGACCTCCCACTACTACAAAAGTCATCTTTGTAAAGACCTGACATTTCTCTCCTGTATCACATCTCCTGGCTTACTCATTTTCCTATTAATTTTAGGATTTTCTTTTCACCAGAGAGGCCAAAGCCCAGGTATTGTAGGAGTCAGGCAGAGGATTCAGACTTAGCAAACTTAATCGGACTAAAATGGTACAACTGACAGCAGATCAGAGGAACTTCTCTCCACAGAAGGAGCAAAGACCTTCTCTGTCTCCTGGGCCTGCTTTTAATTATCATTTAAGGGAACTGCTGTACAATTTGTCAAGGGACAGCCATGGCAGCAGAGAAAGCAGTGAAAACACAGGACACCTCCATTATTGTACCAAGAATTCCAGCTTTGCCGGTGCCCAAACACTGCTCCGACTGGACAGCAAAAGGCAAATGCTGTATTTGTTGGTTCTGAAAGCTCTTGCTCACCTGCATGTTCTCTGTAGCATCCCCAAGCAAACCCCCAAAAGTGATGGCATTGGTGACAGTGGCCAGGTAGATGAAGAGGATGGCTGAGAGCGCCTGGATATTTAAAGCATCGTAGAAGTCGCTAGCGAAGAACGGTGCTTTCCTCTTGATGTCTTTGATCAAGCCCCCACAGAATCTGCAAGGACAAGCAAGAGGAGACTCGCACAAGATGTTTCACAGTGGAAGTCACCAGGCTAAGTCATCAGAGACACTGCCAGCAATGATTATCTCAAAGGAGTGAGATCACCACATTACAAACAGTCTTATCACAGCTGTGCCAGTCCAGGGATCTCAGAGAGAATGTTGTAAGGAAAGATAATATCTCAAACATGTGATGCAGCTGGAAAGAGACAAATTTCAGGACTACAAGCCACGCTTCTGCTGAAACAGACCACTACAGTTTGCATTTCAGGAAGCTCATCTCTTGTTTTTTTCCCCCAAATATATTAGTTGATGTAATAAAATAGATTAACTCCGGTCTAAATCCCTGCCTGAATTTCTCCACGTAGCAGACACCATGGCTGGGCAAGCCAAACAATCTGCTGCATGGAAAAATGGTTCACATTGTTAACCAGCAAAAGAACTAGAAGTAAAAACACAAGGGAAATACTCTTGGACAACAAAAGAACTCACTTGCAGACATCCTTTTTCGTATGATCACAGACAAGACAGTATTTAACTCTTATAAACTCCACGTGGCTCTGACACTGTCAGCATGAAAAAATGATTGTTTAGCCTCTTGTTCCCCCGCTCACAGCTCCCCACCTATACCAGGTCTGCTCAGACACTGTGGCAGACAGGCACATGCCACCTTCTGACTCCAAATCAGGACACTCCACTGCCTTGTACACACCAACGTGGTGTGAAGACTTTCAGACTTTTCTCCTAGAACTTAGACTAGAACTAGAACTTAAAAAGAAGATCCAGAGTGGGAGGGAGAGCACAAGGCCCCCATGAAGCCCTGTGCACTGACATTGAAACGCTGAGCTCACTGTTTCGTGGCCACCTGAGCTGCATTCCCACTCCAGTGGACTTTTATGTGGCACAAAGCAGAGTAATAAAGCAGAGAGTAGGGCCTGGGGCTCTGTTACCTTCTCTGTTTCTATCCCATAAAAGCCTTCAGCCGTACAATTCAACTACAACAGTAAGGTCCAGAAAAAGGAACATCTCTGCTTTTGGCTAAGGCACCCCTTCAGCAATCCAGCTGGATTAACTGAGGCTTGTATCTGCCACGTTTATGTCCCTTACGGTTCGCCTGACTTCACAGGCTCTCAACAGCCAGCACCTACCTGGGCCTTCTGTCCTTTCTAACGGCTTTTTATCACTTAATGAGCATCTGATTTATGACATTTTGCAATTCGCTGAGGCCGGATGTTCGGAACCCTTCAGACAGCCTCACTCCAGGCACTAAAAGCCCCCAGGACACGTTTTGGGGTCACACCTCAGCCTGTACAGCCAGTCCACTGGGGTGGGAAGGTTTTGGCACGGGAAGCATTGCGGGGGTGTCACCGACCTGCCCGTCCGCTGCAGCTCCTCGCAGTCGCCGTGGCCGCCGCCACCGTGCCCCCCGTCGTGGGGTGTGTCTCCGTTCATCTGCAGGTTCTCCCCACCAGAGTACATGTTTTTCCTAGGCAAGGACACAGCATGAAAAGGAGGACCAAGCAGAACCCCGAAGAGCCAAAGAGCACAGTAACTACCAGGTATGTTACTGTGTGCCTACAACATCACCTCAAAAGGTGCAGAATTTCAGGAACGTCCTCCCTCCAGCTACTAAGGAAGACCTGAAAATATCTCCAGGACTTTCTAAATAGGGACAGGCAGGTGCAGGTCACTCCATGCACGTGGAATAACCAAAACACCGGCTCTCCCCATCCCCTTTCCACACCTGATGCCCACTGTCCTTCGCCACAGAGCCTCTCTCCTGCTATTACCTCTTATCCGAAGAAGGGAGAGACTTGGGGGGCTCTATCCTTATAGCTGGATCCCATTCCCCAGGGGGGAGCACGATGACTTCATCCAGAAATTCATCGATGCCTGCGATCAGGTCCTGACGGTCCTTGGCTTTATAGGCAATGTCATGGAATACCTGCAAGGAGAAGAGACTCCCTGTAGACAAGGTTTGCATTTTTGGTGGCCCTGACTCCAGAAGCAGCTGCTGAGTTCTACAAAATCAACTTAAATTCCTTCTCAGAAACCTCTGAAGAAGTATCAGGACATGTGGTACAAGGAGGTGTGACCATCAGAAAGCCCCTTCCTTTGGGTGGATAACAACAGAGATTCTTTCCTTGCAGGCATATATCTAATTTTAAGCAAAACATCTATTTCTAACCTTTAAAAATGTTAGTAAAGCAATTATCTATTTCTTTAACGCAAAAAAAGTTTTCCTCTACATAAGAACTTTCAATTATACTTGGAGAAGACACTTTGACAAAGCCATCTACTTCAGTCTATCAAACCCAGATTCATTTTCAACCCTGCGACACAGAACTGATGACAGTATTTACTCAAAAATAACAACATAAACTAGTTTTAGTGAAAGGCCCGGTATTAATCATGAAGAACAAATGAGAGAAGAGGGGGGAAAAAAGCATTAATGCTGAATTTTATAAGAATCTTCTGGACTGTGTGGAGAGGAAGTGGATCAACGCACAAGACAGACGAGCTGGTGGCAGGAAGAGACTTAAGGGCTATGGAAAGCAGACCACTGAGTGACAGAAACCAGGAGAGCTGGGAGCAGCCGAGCTGCAGTTAAGGAGCTGTGGGAGAGCGAAGCGACGCCAAGAAACAAAGCTAATGCGAATGAGCCCCGGCGCGCGGAGCCCGAGGGACGCTGCAAGAAAGCAGCAGTGAATGAATCCTGAAAGCCCAGCCATGGCAGCGAGGGGCGTGAGGAGCAGCCAGCTGCTCCTGGGTAACACATAAACACTGCCGCTGCTCGGGATCCAGTGCCACACACAGCACCACGGCCTGGGGGAACCAGTCCCATGGGGGTTACCTGGATATCCCTGGCTGCAGGATACTGGCATGGTAGAATGGGACACAAGGTGCAGACCACGACAGAATAAATTCAGTAATTAATTCACAGTTGATACGAAGGAGTGATCACTAGCAGGAAAATACACACGGCGGACAAACCCCTCCTAGAGGCACACTTCTACAAACCATGAAGCCAGAGGCAATGATTAAGTCAACAGATGGAATTCGGAGGTAACGTGGATATTTCAGCTTTATGTGAATGCTCCTTCCTGCTGACCAGGCTGGAGGGAAGGACATCGTTACTTGGGAGAAGCCATTTCCCGCAGGAGATGCCATTTCCCAAGGGAAATGCCAAAACACCTACCTCATCCGACATCAGCGTGGCAATGGCTCGGCCAATCTCATGATAGGACTTTGCTTTGCCCTTTGGTCCCAGCAGAATGAAGAGAAATCTGACAAAACCAAGAGATTGTTCCCATTTAGGATGGCAAAACAAACTGCTTATTACTTATACAACATCTAGACAGAAATTTGACTTTAAAAATTGTGGCCCTTGTTAGAGATCCGGAGGCTGCCAGTGGCCTCAAGCTAACTTCGGAGCAGAGGTTACACCCTGTGGCCCACCGTGCCCTGTCCACCTCCATGGGGATTTGTTTCATGGAATTACAGAAAAGTTTGTGTTGGAAAGGACTCTAAAGGCCATCTAGCTCCAGTCCCCCGCCATGAGCAGGGATATCTTCCACTAGCCAGGTTCCTCCAAGCTCTGTCCAACCTGGCCTTGGACACTTCATTTTCCACATGATCTCTGTGGGCAGCAACTGCATCCAAGTCACTGCTGAAGAGTTTAAAAAATACCATGATATGAAACCTTTGTCAGTGCAAACATACAGATGACATAACCTCACCAGAAGCACCTCTCCCCTTCCAAGGATTGGATTAAATATTATTTTGTCTCCCTAATTCAAATATGACGAGGTACTAAGTTAAATGGCTTATGAGGAGTATTATATCCAAACAAGTACTTTCTGTTTAAAAAAATCTAGAGTCCTGAACGAAAAAAGGCAGCAAGTTAGTAGGACAGGATCCATAAATACATATTGATTGGCATTACTACATAACACTTCTTAATTGAGTTCTGCACGAGGCGTTTGAGTGTTTTACTTGAGGTTCACAGGGAGGTGAGTAAGCCACACACGCCCAGGTCACGTCCTCTGCTCTCCTCCCACCTCCTGGAACTTTCCCTGCTTTACCAGTTCTTATAAAACAACATTCAAGAAAAACTGTTCCTCAGCCAACTCTTCCCAAACTCCAGGATGCAAATTAAGCCAAACACATTAATATAATAAAAAAAAGAGGTTCATAATTTCAGGAGTTGCTGCTTGGCGTTCTCCTGATTTTCCAGGAGAACCAGGCACTTTTATAACCCTCTTCTGCAATAATCCCACCAGCTGGTTCTTTTCCAGTACAGAGCAGCAGCACCTGAATGCTGCTGCACTACTGAAACACTCCTGAAAACAAGGAGTCTGTGGCATTTTCCAAATTCTTTGTCCTAATTCAGCTCAGAACTGCCTTCAGTGGGTAGAACAAGATCTTTTCATGGGCCAAACATGACAAACACAAAAACATTAATGTATTTTAGTGGCCTGAAATAGATTATATCTGCATAGATATAATATCATTTAGTTATGAACATTACCACCTACAAAAGCCCTCACTCCTAGCTGTGCCATACTCCTCCTCTTCCTCTGCTGAAGGCCACTCCAGAATTCCTCCCTGCTGCACACAACACATGCTGAATTATCCAATGCCCATTTCTGATACTTAACACTGCTAATAATGCTCCAAGGCAGGGAATGTGAGGTTCCATCAAGCTCAAAGTCTCAGAAGTAGTAACAAAATCCAAAGTTTCTCTCAATGCATTGCTAGACCAGCTAGAACAGCAACTCCGTAAGGGTTAAAGGCACCTGAACAAAGGAATCTCAGCCAAGTCCTGGAGGAAAAGTGCCTTTGCAGTGAAAAGCCTCAGTCGGGAGGCCAGGGAGAACCAGACTCCTGGATCTGCCCTCGCTTCCCAGTGACCTTTGGGCAAGTTACTTCACTTCATTTGAGACCTGCAGACACCAGCCTTTCCCAGCTCTGCACATCAGACTGTGCAAGTCTGTGCAGCTTATCTCCAAAAAACATCTTCTCCTGGCTCATTCCTCATCTTTCTCCCCATCTTCATTGCATTAAACAGAAGCCTTGAACACACGATTGTGCATTGCTCTGATGAAAATACAAAACCATTCCCAAGCCATGTTGCCAGCTCAGGGCTTCCCCAAATGAGGAGTCCCAAGTACTGTGGGATTAAATTCAACACAAGAAAACCAAAGGACTTAAAGGTTTTTTCAATCTGACCAGTAAGAAGAAAACTCAGGAAAGGCTGGGATCTCTCTATTCCAACTGCATATCCCTCATTTTTTCTATTACTAGCCCCTGTGCTCTGGAACCAGGTGGGGAGAGCTGGGGGTGTTCAGCCTGGAGAAGAGAAGGCTCCAGGGAGACCTCAGAGCCCCCTCCAGTGCCTAAAAGTGCTACAGCAGAGCTGGAGAGGGACTGGGGACAAGGACCTGCAGTGACAGGACAAGGGGGAATGGCTTCTCACTGAGAGAGGGCAGGGTTACATTGGGTATCAGGAAGAAGTTCTTCTCTGAGAGGGTGGGGAGGCCCTGGCACAGGGTGCCCAGAGCAGCTGTGGCTGCCCCATCCCTGGAAGTGTCCCAGGCCAGGTTGGATGGGGCTTGGAGCAACCTGGGACAGTGGAAGGTGTCCCTGCCCATGGCAGGGGGTTGGAACTAGATGGTCTTTGAGTTCCTTTCCCTTCCAACCCAAACCATTCCTTGCTTCTCTATCTGCAGTTGCTTAAGAGCAGGAAATGTTCCCACAGCACCCCAGACAGAGGGGCTGGATTAGCCCTGAGCCAAAACCTGCATGTTTAACCCCTCATGCCCTACGTAAAACCAACCTGCTGCTTCCTACAGAGAGAGGCAGACACAGGTCACACTGCCAGTACTGAGAGACCTGGCCCACGCCAGTCCTGCAGCCCACAGCACCCAAACGTTGGCTCCCGCGGCGTCAGAAACCCCAGGAGGCTGCGCAGTGCCCAGCTGGGACTGTGAGGCGCCTGCGATTTTACCAGGGAGTCAACAATTTAACAAAATAAAAGGAGAAGCCGCACGGGACAGAAGGCTGGGCATGCCAGAGGCTCCAGCCCCGGCATCCTGCGGAGTCTGCAGGCTTTTAGTGCCGGCAGGCCCACGGCAGGAATGCCGGCGGCACCGGAGATGTTCCATCACAGCTCCTTGCGGCCCTGAGGGGATTTCCTTGATCGAATTTCGTAGGATGCAGCCATGGCAAATGGCTCTTCATCACTCATGAAAGCCACCTAATGAGCCTTCCTGCTTTGATTAGGGCCAGTATTTGCTTCGGAGAACAGCAAATGGATAATACTATTTCCTGGGAAAAATGCTGGCATGGAAGGACATACAGCCTTGATTATTGCTACTGAGTAATGAGGCTGTCCAGCAATCCCGGATCTAACTTCCTGGCTCCCACCACCACAGCAAACAATACCTAATCTTACAACTGCCGAAAAGAACTTGGAGATATGTTTAAAAAATAGTCAGTGGCATTAGAGCTAGAGGCTGAAATATTGAAGCACATAGAGCCCAGGAATGCTGAGGAATGAATAACCTGCTACAAAATGAAGCCACATCTGGGTTCCCACACTCCTACCTGAACACCCAGCGTGTGCAGACGGTCGTGGATGTGGCTGTGAGAAACCACTTCATGCAACTCCAAGAAATACAAACACTGCTACTACCATTAAAGAGCAAAGCTAGATCCTCTTTTCCCTTTGTTTGGTACACAGAAAGAGGCAAGGATTCCAACAGTCATCTAACTTCCACTCCATACAAGGGCTGTGATATTGCTATGAAGTCACACAGGGCAGCTTAGACAGCCAGGCATATTCAAGCAGCGACTTCAAATATTTAAGAACACAAGACATATTGCTATTTGTGAGACTGAGATTAATTTGCAACATGAGTCACAATAAATAAAATATTTCTCTGACATTTTTCCTTGAGCCATTATGCACTACAAAGCAACAAGCCCCAACAGAATTGTATGTCCCAGTTCACTTGACTTTTTTTTTTTGCCCCGGGAGGGCCAGAATTGAATCTTTCATTTGATCTGAGCTGAAGAAGAATAATATGTACAGCAAAAATGTGCAGAGGGAATCTGGGATCTGTACACAAGGGGTAGGAAAAAAGCCCCAGGAGTTAAACTTAACACTGACAGTGCCCTTTACTACTCACATGTTAAGTCAGTGTGTTTGTGTAATGGTTTACTTATAACCAAACTCAGAACCTGAAAATGATGAAGCAGCTTCAGTGAGTTTTGTCACTTTACACCACCAATCCTGACGGTTCTGCATGTCACAGGACAGAAAGCAGTGAAGAACATCTTCTGGCCTGGTGTTTTCACTTTATCAGGTGGAAATGCAGGTTCCCTGTCTGGTGCCCTGCCTGGGGGCTGGGTGTCCTTACCGTGTGGGAACGGGGACCTCGGTGAGAGCTCCCAGCATGACCGCCTGCTGCAGCCGCACGAAGGCGATGAAGGGGCTCTCCAGGAAATCCACCTCCCCGACCAGCACATTGGAGGCCTCAGCGTCACGAGGCAATTTCTTCATGAATTTATTCTTCAGCTGCAGCAGTGAAAGAGGAAGGAAAAGAAAATTAAGTTGCGTTGGGCACGTTCTTCTCACCTCTGCACCTCTGTGCTGTAACTGTGCACGCTCATGGGCTCTGCAATATGTACCCTCAGCCTGGATCCAGCCATGGAGAAATGTCATCAACAGGGAACAGGAAAACACTGCAGCAGCAGCCACTGAGTTCTAAAACTCAGCCTCTGCGAGACACCTTTGTTTGAACTTCAGCAGCAGCAGAATTAATTTGGAGTTGAAGGCTTTTGAAAATCCTGCCCTCAGGTGGTTCCCAATCTGCCCCCTCTCCCTGCATGATCTCTGGAGATGCTCTTTGTGTGCCTGGCGAAGGGTGAATGGAGAGGGAGGATGTACTGCCAGGAGCACCAGCGAGGGGGGGCACTGAACTGGGCTATGAATCCCTAATGAGCTGTGTCAGACGACTCAAGGAAGGAGAAAAATGGAAAAAGTCTCAGGAAAATACATGAATTGATTAAACAGGAAGAAAACTGCTGGACCTATCCTACCTCTGCATGCTTCAATGAGGACTACCACCAGAAGAAATAGTAAATAAGCATCACGGAGCTCTGTGGACGAAGTCTGGAAAAGTGCTACCAGTTCTTCCATAGACAGTGTTTGAGAGCATAGCGGTGGTAAAAAAATAATGGCAAGGTGGCAAATCGACAACAAACACTAAATTTACCTCATCAGATTGGCCGTGCTGCTGAACAAGGACCATTGAGCAACACGACGGCTAGTGTGGACACCTGGCCCAAACCCAGGTGATTCTCTGAGCCAGAACTGACCTGCAGGGTCTCCTGTGGCCACCCAGCTCCTGAGGCCAAAGGCTCCAGCCCATTCAGCCTCCCCCCTGCCCAGCACAGCAAACCACCGTCACTAATTTTGAAGAGCTGCCATTATAGCGGGTTTTTCATCTCCAAATGAGTTTTGCAGCACCACTCACCACTTTCTTAAATCATTTATCAGACAGGTGATCAGTGCAGTCAGCACTTAAAATCCATTCTGAACCATTCCCCAAAGAAGCTTTGGAAAGATTCGACTCCTCAGCAGCATCCAAGAGCAAGGGAGGGAGGAGGGAGCTTCACTTTCCCCTGCCAAATTGAACATCATTCCAACCCAACCACTAATGTTATGTTAAAAGCCACAGGTCTCCAGCACTGTACTTGCAAAAAGGCACAGCAGCCTCAAAATCCCAATTTCCTTAAATGTACTGAAGCACTCGGATCATCAACACCACTTTGGATCAATTGGAAATGAAAGAAGTTCCTAAGTACACACTCCTGAGTAGCACTTAAGGAAGGCTAATTCCCCCGGAACTTGAACCTGCCTCTGTCTCTCTGTTTTTCTGTCTCTGCTCACACTCAGTTTAAGATCACCTGATCACCTTCCCACAGCTTATCCCATGAACACCTGCCTCTAGGGGTACCTTCCAAGCCCCAGGCTGCTCCATCACCCAAGGATGCTTTAGAGGGTCACTGTGGATATGGGGAGAAATCAGGCAGGCAAAACTGCTCTCTGCATCAAGAAAAACAGCAAAAGCAAATGAAATTCCAGTTAACTAAACTTTCTAAAAACTTTTCCTTTCCTTCAGAAGGGTGGCACTGATTGTACTGTAAGACAATCATTTTCACTGGAGCTCCGTGGAGTGAAAAGTAGGTCACCCAGGCTGACAGACTTCAAAACTGGGAATGTCTGCTTGCAACTGCGGAGATGAGAAGATGTTCCAACGGGAAAAGCAGGGAATCACTCCCACTATCAATCACACGACTGCGTTCCCAAGAATGGGATCCAGCCAGCGCCTCCCTGTCCATCGGTCCCCAGGAAAGGCAGGAGGGTTTCTCTAAACATGGCCAATTTCTTTTTTTACTTCAGCACTGGCTTTGGCACAGATCCCCTGTTGACATGGAAACACTGGGTTGAATACACAGTGTCCACACCACAACAAATAAGAAGGGGTTTGTGCCTCCCTCTGACTGACCGTATTCATTCAGAGCCAGGCTCGTCCCACATCCAAGCCCTCTGGAAGCAGAGATAACGCCAGGTCAGGAAACTCCCCTTATATCAACATACATTCCCTTTCTATATGCTGTTGCATCAGCTCAGGAATAGCAGGTCCGTGGGAAAACAGATTTCCTTTCATGTCCCCTTTATTTTATATGTTGAGTACTGAAGGAGTCCTGGTGGTTCAGCCACTCGGAGCTGCCAAGGACACTCTAATAGAGCACAGTCAAAGGATTTCTCACAGGAGGAGGGACTGGAGTGGGAACAGCAGTAGGAACTTCCCCAGCTTCCTATGGTCTGCTGGCACTACAGCACCAGAGGGGCTGATAAACCATTTACTTGACTCTTTTCAATCACCTTCCTTCACACATAAGCTGAAAAAAAAGAGTTTTAAATGTTTTTAAAATATTAAGATGTGGCTGCCCCATCCCTGGAAGTGTCCAAGGCCAGGCTGAACAGGGGTTGGAGCAACCTGGTCTAGTGGAAGGTGGCCCTGCCCACGGCAGGGGCTGGAATGGAATGATATTTAAGATCCCTTCCAACCCAATCCATTCTGAGATTCTGGGATTCTATGAAGATGGCACTAGAGAAAAACTTCATCCAACAACTTGACGTTCAGGAGCTGGAGGAATTCTCCAGCCAAGAGAGGTCCTGATTTTACAGACATAGCTCCAGCACCACTGATGTATCTGGCAACAGAGAGCTGTGAGCCCAGGGGAGGGCAGGAAGCCTAGATGCTCATTCATTAATTGCAATACAGTAAAGAAGAATTAATTGTCCCAAAATGCCACTGCTTGTCTCTCCAGGTGCAAATGCCCAGGGCATTAACTGCAGCCAACACCTCCTAAAATAGGACAAATGAAGGCAAACCCCTTCTCTGCACTGCTACCTCAGGAGCAGTGCTCTGCCAAAACAAACACAATGAAAGGGAATACACCTTCTCTTCCCTAATTATCCTTATAAAATGCCAAACAAGCCCAAAGCAAAAAAATCACAAAAGAGCAAACCCCAAATCCGTGGGCTGTTACTGAAGCTGTTTCTCATTGGAGCGGTTTGAGTCAGGGCCCCAGCAGCTTCTGCAGGATGCTGAGCCAGCCTCTTTGCAATCCCAATGGATCAAGCCATCATTCCCATGGCAGAGAGAGCTGGCTGATGCAAACTACCTGATTCAGTAGTCATAAGTAACACCCCCGAGCCAGGCAGAGCTGTCTGGGTCCCTGGCAGTAGGGATGAATCCGGAAGGATTCTGACAGATCAGATCTCTGACGTGCATGTGAAACCTGAACCTTACAACATTCAGAGAAAAGGAGCAGGAATGCTACAGATTAAAGGAGAATGCTGGCTATAAATTCCCTAGACTACTAGTTGCACCATTCCAAATAGCATTAAAGGTTGCAGAACTGAAAATTAAGGATGTAGGAAGACAGGAAAGTTACTGAAGGTAGAAAGAAGCTTCTTCCTCTAAAACACAGGCACACAATCCTCTATCTGTGTAAAGTCAGGGATCAATTAAGGATGTAGGAAGGCAGTCCTGCTCCAGATAACTGCTATAAACTGACCTCACCTGTCGCAGTTCTTACATGCACACAAATAAATAAAAATTGGGATATTCTGTGTCTCCAGCAGACTCCCACCTGCCTGTATGGCCTCACTAACTGTCCAGCTTCCAGATGGGATGCCCAAACAACAACAGCCAGTCTCCCTGCTGCCAAGGCAACAGAACCTATTCTCTCCGCAGCTCGTGCTGCGGTAACAGGATGGATTATTGCCGTGCCTCCTGTATGGCACACTGAGTCCTGCTCAAGGAAGTTGCCAGGCACCACCACAATGCCACAAACTCAATCAAGGCAGGACATTGAGTTGATCAGCCATTAAAACTGAGCTCTAAGGTGATGTCTCAAGGCGTAGAGGACAAGGCTCCCACCTGTGCAAAGTTCATCAGCAGGACACAGGCTAATTAACTGAGAGGATTTCTGGAACTCTACACTCAGCAAGAAACAGTTCTCACTACCAAGAGCCAGGAAGTTAAGAACTTTGGAGCATGCTCCCAACTGCGTCTATTAACAGATTTCCCTATCAGCGCTACCAAAACATCTATTTCTATACCCAATTCTCCACAAAAGTTCATTATCTGAATTTCCAGAGACACAGGAGGGGCAGTGGGGACTGTCTGCACTGCTGAGAGCTGTGAAGCTGCTGCAACGCTCAGCCCCAGCTTTGGGCTGGTCCAGCATTAAAACCCCAATTACAATGGGATTAAAAATACAACAAAGCAGCTTGTCCAATGACAAAAAGCTGTTTTACAATCCTCCTTCTTCCGCAGGTGTGGCTGCGTGTATTAAAGGAAACAGGTATTTTGGAAATACAACCAACACAGATGATACTACAACACTGCATGACACTGAGGTCAGTGCAAAACACGCTGTCCCCCTTCTCTTTCCATCAAAGTGTATTTATTTAGGCAAATATCTGTTTCTTTTACAAATATTTAATTACTCTGAACTCACTTTTCTACCTCAATTATGTTGCTGTGTCTCTTTCAGGATGCACTTACAGAAGATTGTGACCAGCCATTGTTGAAGGACTGGAATCATCCTCAACTGGCCAGCAGGGCTGTGTTACCCAAATAATTTTCCAAAGTGACTCTCATTTGCATTCAGAATCACCATGGGACTAGGGAATGCTGAAAGATGCAGACAAAAAAAGAGATTCTCCGAAAGAAACAGTCGGGCTTTGAGAATAACCCACGTTTTGAACCCAGACAAAGGTTTTTTGAAACTTGCACAGAGACCTCATTCAGACACCAGTTTTCTAAGAGTTGGAATAAACTTACTGCTACCCCCCAGAACCGGCAGCCTTCGGAAAGGACGGAAACACACACAAAGACAGCCCTAGACACACAAACATTACCCTAGTCTAAGAAAGAGGTCAAGTCCATGGAGATTTGTCACTAGAGGCCAATTTTAACTTGATTACTGCATTTTGGAGCTGCTCTCCCACATGACCTGTCAGAACAGCCACCTTCAACGTGGTGCAACGTGCAGAGGGAGGTGGCACCTTTGTTCCACCAGCTGCTGCAGCAGGGACACATTCCCCTATGTGCTCCCGCTCTACCCCATGCTTCCTGTGAACACTCAGCCCAGGGTGCTCCTCTCTGGACCCTTGTAACCCCTGAGCAGGAAGAAGATCCAAAATCCATCAATCCCTGGCTGTTTTCCCTCCTTTCTCATGGGGATCAGCAAGATGCCATCTATGTGGTGTCACTTGCTTCACACTTTGTGAGAGATTAACCTGCTGTTTTCAAGGGTTGGTGCTCAAACAGTGGAAGATCCAGTCACAGAACTCAAAAATACTCACTCACCTTGTTCACCCTCTTCTTTTTCAGTGCTAAGGTACAGAGAGCCCTTTCCCCAACATCCAGCTCCTCTCCAAACACATCCCCGACAGAAGGCTGGACCTGGAGCTTACCTGGTCCTTCTCAGGCTTGTCCGAGATGTCGTTGAGGCTGGTGGAAGTCAGGTTTCGGTGCGCCATGGCTGGGCTGCCTGTAAGAACAACGTCAACACCAGTTAAAGCAGCTGCTTGGATCCAGTCAGAACACAGAGGCTCAGGCTACAGCAACACCTTTCCTTGGGAGGCTGATGTGGGGAATTCCAAACCCTGACAAGCTGCTTTCTGTCACTTGACGTGGCACAGGGGAGATTTAAGATGCTAACGCTTCGTCACCTCTGACCCACAGCAGCCCCATGACTCCCAGAACAGCAAAAGAGACCAAGGACTTTCCATAATTCCTGCCTGTGGAAGAAAAGCAAAGCAGCACCACACTGCTGACACTGACGGTGCCAGGTCACCCAGGACCCACCACAAACACATCCCTGCACAGGGCTGGGACCTTCCAGGGCACAAATCCCTGGCCTCAGCTCTCCTACGTAGCCAGCATCTGCCCTCCTCAGCACCCTAGACACTGCACACAGCTCATGCAGAGAGGGAGAATGGCAGCTCCTGGTCCTTTGAGACAGCCCCTAATGAACACCTCCCTCACTCCAAGTAAGCTCATTAACTAAGCTCATGAACCTTAAGCATCTCACTGATTAAAACAACATGTCTGCCACACTGACGGGCCACGAGTCACCAATTCCTGACACCAGATTCTCCACAGAGGTGAAGAAACTCCCCAGAGACACAGCAGAATAATTAAATTTAAAACAACCCAAAACACAAACAAACAACAAACCAACAGTAAACAAAGACTTCTGGGATGGATACAGGATCAGAAATCACAGCGGTCAGTATGAATTGTTATAAATTATCCTGAAATGTTCCCATCCCTTCTCATCACGTTTGCAGGAACCTGAAACACAGCACCAGGAGCTTTTATCCCAGAGTTTCTGACCATGAACTTCATTGGAAAGAGAGGAAATATTTTTTAAAAAATGGCATTGAGGCATTTCCCAACTGAGGCTGTGTCTTGAGACAATATTTATTCAATATTATTAAAAGGGATGTCCAAGTCCACAGTGTTCATCAGCTCCCAGCACAAATAAGCTCAATAATAAATCAGCATCAGGAGCAAATAACCAAAGGAGTGGGAATAAAAAACTCTGGACTCCCCAGAGCTGTGTTTTCTTTACAACGTATGTGGGGCTAGACTCCAAGTATTCCTTCTTGCGAGCCACCTGGAACCACACTGTACCTGCTGTGTGTTACTGCCACGTCCAGCAACATCAGCACAGCCAAAGCCAAGCACAACTACATAAATCATGTATTACAAAAGGGGGATCCCCAGCTTCAACTCTTCCTGCTGTTACTTAAGACCCCACTTAGCTGCTATTTTTTCCAGATTACACCACTTGTTTGCTTTGTTTATTAGATTCCAAGCTGACTGTTCCCTGGGATATAATGACCCTTGTCCCAAGAGGAGGCAGCTTGTGCCTTTCTCTCTCCCCTTGCTACCAGCCTCCTTCTCCTAGGGGGGGTCACGCATAGCCACACAAACTCAGAGCAGCTCCAAACAAACCTCCTCCTAACAGGCTCCACACATCCACACAAACTCACGACAGCTCCAAAAAAACACATGGAGTACAAAGTTTCTGCTGCTGAGACCCCTGTCGAGGACTTCTGGCACACAACACTCACCCTTATGGTGTTTGCTAACAAAGGATAATTTCCTGATCCAGGCCCAACTCCCATTCCTGTCTCTCTGGCAAAGGTGGCATGAGCCTATCCACAGCCGTGCTCAGCCAAGGACTGGTGCGGGAAGTACGGCAGGCAGTCCAAACCCCTCCGTGCTATTATCTCATCCTATGAATCAGCTCCACAGTAATCTGTCATGGGGAATATCCTGGAATTCAGACTTCAGTCGATTGCTGTGGCCACCGAAGAACACCTCTGGGCCACCACTGCCATAAGCTGCGCCCTCCTGGGAGGAGCGGTGCGCTCCTCTGGGATCAGCAAGGCTCCTGCGAGCCATGTCTGACAGAGAGAACGGGACAGGAGCGGTGCCAGAGAACTGTCCGGCTCACCCCAGAGAGAACAAGCTGGCAGACTATTTCTGAGGTTAACTTATATGCAAATTAAAATATTTAAGCCCCTTTAACAGCCAAAGGATACTTCAAGAGACAAAAAAAAGAGTGCCGTCAGCCAGCTTAGATTCCCCTTGGAAGGGGAGTGTGGCCTGACCTGCCTGCTTCATCCCAGACGAAGGAAAAAAGGAAAACAGAATGAAACAGAGCAGCGGAGGGGACAGTGGGGGTAACACAAACAGCCAGAGCAGCACCATTCCCCACGGAACGCACCTGCACTCTTCCCACTGTTAACGCAGCAGCAAGCGTTAGGAGCCCGGCTGGTGAGACTTCCCCCTTCCTCTTCCTCTCCTGGCCCCCAGTCCGCCCGCCCTGAGCCCTGCCCAGCACTTACTGAGCCATCCCACGCTGGGGCTGCGCTGCACTCCCAGTTCATCGTCCAAGGTGCGGGTGGCCAGGCAGGGCACGGAGCTCTCGAGCGGGCTGCGTGCTTGTGCCAGGCAAGCAGGAGACAGGAGCAGCAGCAAAGAGCAGGAAGAGAGCAAAGGGGAAAAGTTAAAAGAAAAGAAAAAATTACGCCAGAAAGAAAGGCCCAAGCAGTGGTACAGGGAAGCCAGGCAGGAGAGGTTAGAGCTGCACAGTGCGGTCACCAAAGCCCGCTCATTTAGATCCCGACATCGCCTCCACAGCTCGACCTCGCAGCGTTCACTTGGCAGGGCTGGACACAGCTTTCCATCCCTGGTGTCTGAAATTCAGGCATCTTTGAAGCAGATCTCAAGGAAGTGAGCAAGCAGCTGCCGTACTGGTGGCACTGAGCAGTTCCAGGCTGTGGCACCATCAGTAGCAACAGGTTTTTGAAAATAAAAATCAGGTCATGTCCCAGAAGCCAACTTTGAGCATCCTGACCCCATCCATACATACCCAGGCACACAAATCCAGACTTGGAAATGCTCACCTTAGCCTGCAATGCTTCCAATGATGGCAATATATACATTGATAGGGGTTTTCCAAGCATTCCTTGGACAACACCTCATTTCTGACTTCGACTCGTCTCCTCTGTGCTGGTATGTTCAGCTGATGCCACTGTTCAGCTATAAAGGAACTGAAGGCACAGTTCATGGGAAAAACACTGAACTGATTAATGCTGAACCAGAGGAGCTGTGGCTGCCCCATCCCTGGAAGTGTCCAAGGCCAGGATGGACAAGGCTTGGAGCAACCCGGCTAGTGGAAGGTGTCCTGCCAGTGGCAGGGGCCTGGAACAAGATGGTCTTTCAGCTCCCTTCCAACCCAAACTCTTCTGGGATTCTAACGCAGAGTAAGACCTTTCTTCCCCCACAGCCAGGTGCCCTCCTGTCTGTGCCTCAGCCGAAACCTTGCCAACAGCCTGCTATTCCCACTCAACTGCTTCCAAACCACGCTGCCAGCACAGTGTGAACAAACAGTGCTCAGGAGGTGTTTAGGCAGCACCCACGCGGCGACGGGACCGTGCCATTATTTATAGTGGTTAAACACACACACTTAAACACATCACAGTTTTCTACAGCCTCTGCCAGCTTGGGTTTAGTAGGATTTGATCCTTTCTCAGTTGCCAAAGGCTCCCACAGGTGTTAAATTATACAAAACGCTGGCAGGCACGAAGCTCTAAAAGAAAAATGTCAAAAACGGATAGCAAATGTCATCACAGAAGGCTGGTAAATATTGATCGGTCCTCAGGCACCTGCAGAAAGGATGGGGACTGCAGATCCCGTGTTTTACCATGGCAAACCCCAAGGTGTGCCAGCTGGAGAGCTGCTAGCCCAGGTGTTATGTACTGCTCCAGGGGTGCAGGACAAGGGCTGTGCCAGGAAGGGACACAAAGAACTCTTCAAAAGCCACTCAACAAAACCACACGCACACACAAAAACCTGTCAAAAACCCCTGCAGGAGTCCCATCAACACGTAACATGGAAATATCCTTGCTGAACACTTCACACAGCTCAGCCTTCTACCAACGGAAACAAGGAAAAGGGCTGTGTCTTCTCAAGGTAACATGGAGGAACTGCTTAGTCCAGCTTTGTCTGCCCAGAATTTTGGCAATCATCTTTTTCCTCCTGAACAGACACCAAAGGAGTGTTGTGATTTATCCTCCTCCATCCATGGCACACAAGGAACTATCCTCTTTTTCCCAGTTCCTTTCCCAGAGCAAAGGGATTCCTGAGAAAACATCCTGCCATAGCGTGACCCATGCCAACCTCTATGATGCAGCGATGAAAAGCAGGTGTCAGAACACACCTTGGCCATGTCTCTGCCCATCTCATCACTACCTCACCTTCAAACAGAGCACTGACACGAAAGATGGGGGGCTGAGGACGACTTGCTCCCAGGGACCAGAGCCACCCCCATCTCTAGGGAGGGTCGGGAAGGGACAGAACTGCTTCAGGATCAGTTATGACAGGGAGATTGATAGTACATCATTCTTTCTTAGGTTCCTGAATTTCTAGATGCATCTGGGATAACTGCATGGGGCTCATTCATCTCAGAAGTTGGAAGTAAGAACATTTTGGAGCCCCTAAGACTTCAGTTATTTAAGCACTCTGAACTAAGTGAGACAGAGGCACCTCAGGATCTTTTCGAGCCACAGTCCAGGGTGGCACAAAAAATTTCCAAATTTGAGATCTAACAAGTAGATCCCACCCTTGGAAGTGTTCAAGGGCAGGTTGGCTGGGCTTGCAGAAGGTGTCCCTGCTGAGCCAGTCAAACAGGGGGGTGGCTACACCAGCCTATAAAGCTGTTGTGCAGAGGGGAGGAGGACGCTCAGACCTGGCGGCAGCATCAATATCAGATGGAAGTTTCACTGACACTGAAATGAAAACAAACACCTACCTGGAAAGAAACTCGGGAAATTCAGGAGTGCTTGGGGATGGCAGCACAGTCATTATGGTGATTAGCTATGTTAAAAGACAGCTGCACTCCCGTTGGCCTCATAAAATTTTTATCTGTCTGAAGGACATGCGAGGCACTCATTGAATCCAAGGTATAACCTGATCAAATATGTTCTGTAGTTACTTTTTCATTAAAGTGTAAATAATAAATAATAGTAACAACTATTCATGATGTGTTTCCTCCTGTATGTCAGTCTCGTCCTCCTAAAGTCTCAATGCACTTCTACTGTCATGGAACAGAGTACGTTATACATCCTCAGAACACATAAATATCCTAGGAGGGGGAGCAGAGACAGAACAACATAGGAGGAGTGGCTGATGGCCAGACCAGGAAAGAAGTCCTGGAGAATCAGTCCAACTGAGCCAAGATCTGCACAGCCCCTTCATACAAGAACAAGAAACGAATGAAATTGAAATCACTTAAAAACCAAGTAAAGGCGGCCCTTCGCCATGAAAAATGATCAGGGGCTGAGTCAGAATGTGAGGAATGCCCTTTGTCAGCATCACCCTTCCTGGGATAAGCTCTGCCTACACGCAGGAAAGGGGTTTGCAGCCGAGAACTGAGGGCATTCCCTACGCAAGGCGACTGAAATGCCCGAGCACCAATAGCTGAAGACGTGTCTGTCTGGTGTTCAGCCTCCCACATGCCATGGCCAGAGGCCAGGATCCTGCTCCTCACAGCAAACCTGGCCATCAAAGGTCCGTAACAGAAAGCAGATGCCTTCCATCCAAACCACGGGGAGCACACCACGGGAAGGCATCCAACAAGGCCAGGTTGACTGGGGCTTGCAGCAATGTGGTCTAGCAGAAGGAGTCCCTGCCCATGGCTCCTCCAGCTTTAGGACTCATCTGGCCACACTGAGCCCCTTCCCTAGAGCTGTAATTTCCTCACAGTGCTCCCTAGAGTCCAGACGCTCTCCGCTCCATGGGACTCCTGCAGGGATATTCACCTGGAACACTCCCTTGGTTTGCATTACGGCACCTTGTGTTACTCACTCAATCACCACCTTATTGAGGCGCTCGTACACGACAAGAGGCACCATCCAGAGCAACAAACAGTCTCCACATGCACACACACTCCTGTTGCAAAAGCAAAGGATGATCCAAGGTAGGAAATACTAATGAAGTGTGCAAATAGGTTAGGGAGGGATGTTAGGGTGAGTTTTAGCAGCCAAACACAGGAAGCTAAGAGGCCTTTGGTGGAGCAGGAAGAAAATAATTTCTTCACTTGCTTTTATTTCTGGGTATTTTAAAATGGCAACTTTTAGCCCAATTTCCAGACTGCCACAGGATACAGTTGAGAGAACTCCAAGACATACAAGAGGCTTAAAACTCCTCTTTTTTTTATTGCCGTGAGCAAGAAGACCCCAAATCTCCACGCAGGGGTAAGCACTGAGTTGGTGCCCAGGCCTCTGTAGCTGTCTGCATACACACACACACACACACACACATTTAGGGACACCACTACCAATATGGCACTACCTATTACACCTTTTTTAGACAAAAGAAGACAATCCACACCACAAAACTATTTTAGGACGAATAAAGCAAGATGGAAATCAGCTTTACCCCACTGGACAATGATTGTATGGCAATAAAATGCAAGCTAGATGTAACTGCCAGGTCACTTTTGATTCACAGTGCCACCGACACTGTCTGTTACAGACATGGAATGTGCATGGAAGCTTCATCTCTGCCCAAACGTTTCAGGTGATCAGCCTTTTAAGGTTCAGGCCCCACCAGAGTTTTTTGAGAATCTCTCAGTCCTATCGTTGCTCCTAAACCATCTCCTAGATGCCAGTTGCAAGAGCATCCCCCCGCCTTTCTGCCTGCCCCTCGAGTCCCTGTCAGTCCAGTGAAGATGTGGTTAGAGCGCCGTGCCACGGCCGAAGCAGCCTGCAGAGCCCCCGCTGATGTGCCATCAGCACGGTCTCACTACTCCCACGGGGGTTAGAAAAGCAGTGTCAGGGCCACGCAGTTAGTTCTGGGAGGGCAGGGCAGGCGGGTTGCTGTGACAGAGAAGGCTATAGCCAGGTAGCCTCTGCATTACCATTATCGGGGTTGGAAAACATCCTACTTGCACTGGAGACGGTCTTTCCAATGTCCGCCAGCGAGCGCAGGTTGGATTTCTTGGTCTGGTGCCGGTGCTTCCTGAGCAGTGTGTAGGTGACCTTGTCCTTCAGTTCGGATTTCAAAAGCCCCGTCTCGATCTGATTGTCAACGATCATCTCTGTGGCAGGCACAGGAAGGGGGAGGGAGGAGAGAGCAAAGTTAACCACAGAACTCCAAACTGCTTCCAGGGAGCGCAGAGAAAGAGGGGTGGATGATTTTTACCCTGCTTTTTTGAAGGCTTTCTTACCGTCTCAAAGCCAGGTTTTACTTGTATGAAAATCTCTTTTAGACATTCCTCTTGAAACAGAACATAAGCATTTCCACCCAGCATGAGCCACTAACACACACCTATTGCACTGAGATTCCCTTCTGCTATTTCCTACATGCCACAGAGCTGATTTCAAACACCAGGGTAAGACAAGTCTTAGTTCAGAAATGGAATCCCCTCTGAGCCTGGACTTTTGTGAAGATGCTATAACTCTATTGCAAGTTCCATTATGCTCCCAAAAGACACACAGAAAAACTTCTATCAGATTCAACAAGGCCTGAGTTCACCTCGCAGGCCCCCAGTAAAACCTAATCTAAAGACAGGAAGAAGTCCTGGAGATGAGCCACTAATTAAATCATTCACTTGTAGGACTGAAGTGATGGCAACTACAAATGGCAGAACTTGCTCCAGTTACCACAGGACGTATTATATGGTTTTACCTTTCATGGAGTCACCAGGAAAAAAGGCCCCCAGTGTCCTCAATGCCTGCTCACTTCCCATCAATTCCCTCCTTTCTCCTTCCCTATCCCAGAGGGAAAAGGCAAGAAGGTGGCCAGACTTATGAAGAATGTCCCTTGTGCAGTAAATCTCGCATGAAGTTGTTCCCTTGATGACTTGAGTTCACGCGCTGTCCCCCGAGGGCAAGTGGCAGCTCATATCTGTCTGCTGGTAACTTTTATTTGTGCTAATAATAAAAGTTATGGGAAGGGGGAGGCAGGGCACGCATCACATTTGCTAACTCAGTGAGTCAGAAAGTCATCCTCTACGTGCTGCCCAAGAACTAATGCCTCTTCAAATCCCTAAGGAAGAGCCTAGTTCTTCCTCTCCAATTAAGACAGGGTGGGTATATGCACGTAGGTACCCTTACACAAAATGTTTGGCAAAAGGCTGACTTTTGTGAAGTGCTATTTTGATACAAGCTTTTCTTGCTCATGGTTTTGGTTAGTGATTTTTGGGGTATTTCCTTCAGAGCCTTCATTCAAGTTCATCCTTTTCTATCTGGCACTTCCCTTCCCTGTTCCTGATAAAACCCAAACAACAAAGAGAGTTTTTCTTTGGATTTTTCCTTTCCTGTGTGTCACTACCAGACACCAGCCAAGTGATCGTGATTAAATCATCCTGGAAATCCAGTCCTGGATATCCCTACCTGTCTGATTAAGGGTCTGGACCAGCAAAAACACCCCGCTCAGGACAGCGTCACAGTGTCACAGCAACAGCAGCCACTGATGTGTAATTTAATCTCCTAGGAATTAGATTTAATTTGGGTGTTGAAGAAGGAGATTGAAGGTGACATCTCGAAGGGACTTCAAAAGAAAATTTAATGTTTGAGGGTTTAAGGTTTCGGACCATGAACATCAGCTTCTGAAGCAGGTTCAGCTTCAGCAGAAAACTTGAGAGGTTCTTGGGGGGTTTATTTTGTTAAAACTTTGCAAAACTGTGCATTGGATACACAGACACAAAAGCAAAGGAAGATAAATGTCACCATAAGCACTTGCAAAACTAAGTTCAAAACTCTGTATTTAACATCAGAGGCAGTTTTTGTAATTCCAAGTCTTACAATCCAGTGTATGGGAGAATTCCATGCCAGGATAATTTTGACCTTGCTTCCTGAGATGATCATTCAAAGCACTGAGTTTTGGCGGAGGAAGTATTTAATTTTGCTCTTTAAGATCTCTCCATGTAATGGCTCCTAAATGCAGCATTTTGGTTAAATGTCCCTCCACTGGATGGCTCACTTGGAAAATTTATTTTCTGTACGTTCTCAGAGGCCACGGGCAACATGATCTGGCTCTCAGCAATGTCACCGAGCGTCATCCCAGGGCACAGCTATTTTGATGGTACAAAACCTGCCCTCCCATTCTGCAGAGCAGAGCACCAGCTGGTGCTGGAGCTGGTCTCCCCTCTCCCTTGCTGGGGGTGAGGGGGCATCCCATCCTAAACACAGCCCCACTTGCCTTCAGTGGGCAGCTGAACACCTCACCCAAGAGCAAATCCTGGCCTGAGTCGTTCTGCATGAACAGTATCCGATGGGTATCTCTGCCCCCAGAGACGTGGCCCTTTCACGTGTCACCTTTTCCATAGCGAACATAAATTAAATTGATGTCTTTTACTCTTCTTCCTGCACTCAGAAGGACTCTTTTCATCTATCTGTTATCCTTCTCTAGGTACTTTCTAGTTTTCCCTTCTTATTCCTTCTTCCTTCTTTTTTTTCCCCTCTCTTATTGAAAAAGCGGCACTTTTGCATTAAAACCATCCATAAAACCATATCAGGGTTAATAAAAATTTGTGGGGAAGAGTGAGGGAAAGAGTCACAACGGGTGTACTTACCCACCACCTGTGGGAGGGAAGAGGCCTCCATATCCAGCATGATGGAGCCCTTCTCTATGCACGTCCTCAGCTCGAACAGGCTGTGCAGAGACAAGGTGGCCACGTGCGGTTTGCTCCATCGCTCCCCACCTTGTTCTACCTTCTCCTCAAACTTGATCCACCTACGACAGGGCAGAGCAATGAGATGGGGTTAAGGCTGTTGACTCCTTGCAGGGAAATAAAACAGCATTTCTGGAAATAAGGCGACTTGTCCTTCACTATCTAGGCAGTTCTGGTTTAATAGTTAGACTCCATTGTCCTAGAGGGCTTTTCCAACCTAAATGATTCTGTGATTCAAATTCAGGCAATAAAATATGGAATCAGCCACTACCAAGATGCAGGCAGCATGGAATACTGCTGTCTCATGCCCACAGGCTGGCAAAGGGGGGAAGAGAGGAGCACATCCCAGCCATGTCTGAAGGTGCTCTTAGAGAACAAGTGAGCCACCAAAGAAGAAGGCACAAATTAAGGGACTCATTCTTTCCCTCCAGCTGCTGTTTAATGATTTAACCAAGCAGGTCTGAAAAACCCAGAAAACTTATCTCTAATGGAAGGTGAGAGCAAAGGTTAAATCCCTGTCTGTGCAAAACACTCTTTACACCCCTAAAACTACATCCCAACAGCAGGGAAGCAGGAGGCTCCATCTCCCTGGGCTGCAGCCCATCCCCACTTCTCCCTGCAGCCTTGACCCTGCCCTTGGCTCCGCTGCTCCTGGCTCCGAGCACGCAGGGATGGGCAGCTGGGATGAAGCACACGGCTCCTGCGCAGGCTCGGGGGATCTCTCCTGGCCCACACCTTCTTCCTTTCCACAGCACCCAGCAATGGCTTTGGTGTTAACTGGGGGTGCAGGAAAAGGTGGTTCGATATGCCCTAATGGCAAAGCAGCAATGCTTTTTAATCCCCTCTTGAGACACCATTTTAATATAGCTGGAAAACGAAAATTCCAGTGACTAATATAAAGGGATTATTAGGAAAAAACCCCAGACACATAAGGTAAGGAAGCTCATAAATTTGTTCAAAAGAATATTATTAACAGCAAGCAAATTATCTTTAATCTTGAAAAATGTATTACTTGAGGATTAATCAATTATGCTTCCCAATTGCAATAATCTCTTTCTGAGACTTTGTTTTTTTTAAAGCTGCTTTTTAACTCAAGCTAAAAGACCGATTTTCATCTCCAATTGCTAAGGTCCTTTTAGCTCACAAAAGTGTTCCTCAGGACACCTGAGGGACCTGGGTGGATGCAAATCTGTGCACTTCAGGGGCTTTGTGTGATGTGGGACCGAATCACACTCACCCTGTAACAGCAGGAAGTCTGCGAATTACCCGTGTTTGTCCTTCCAGAGAAAGTGATTACTCACAACTATCAATATTTGCTTTCTGTTTACTTTTCTCACTACAATCCACAGTCCCAACATAATAAACCAAATATTAACTTGCAAACCTGGGTGAACTAATGCCTGCTCTATTCATGCAATCAGAGAGTGGTGTGAGTTGGGAGGGACCTCAAAGCTCACCTAGTTCCAAACTGCTGCCATGGGTAGGGATACCTTCCACTAACCAGGCTGCACTAACACGGGAATGCCTGCATTCCACAGGTAGTCATAGGACACAGAGTGAAGCAGAAAAAGGAAAAGACCTGCAGCAGCTGGAAGGCCCCAGCCTGTCGTGAGGCTCAGTGAAGTATCTATGGAGACCAAGACACATCCAACCATAGCGTGGGGACTGTCATTCTATAGGGAAGGGAGATGGCAGGAAGGTGATGGGATTACCGAGAAAAGGAATGACAGGACTGTGGGATGGTGGGTATGGGTTTTTTAAACTTCTATTATGATCTTTTTTGTTACATAAGCTGTGCCAGGAATTACATTTTTATTCTTCACCCTTTTGCACCTGATAAGACAGTTTTCACGGGGCTGTTGGGAGTGAGGTGCAGCAGACAGACAGGAGGAATGTGTAGAACAGAGCAGAAGGGAGATGAGGAAGGTAATTTGATTGTTTGTTCTCTCAAATATGAGTGCAGCCTTTAGCCCCGCATTAGTGCGCAGGCAGTGTTGCTCTCCCCAGCTGGGAGCTGTGCAGCTCTACACTGGGGCCAGGGGAAGCATCAACCCCTCGGGGTCTCCTCTGTCCTCTCCTCTCTCCTCCACCCGCACAGCCCTGCACTTTTTCCTGCGTTCAGCACCTGCTCATGCAACTTCCCAGTTGTGGGGGAGCAGTTCTGCAGCAGCAGATGTAAAACAACCCCAAAACAGCTGGCGGATCCTGTGCCCACTGAAGCACAGCGCCAGCCAGCTCTGGATGCACTGGGAGATGCTCAGGAGCTCTCAGGAAGTTCTGTGGTGCAAGATTAAGTAATTTCAGGAACTTACTGAAAAATCCTGAACAATCAGACACTTTGTAAGATCCCTATCCATGAAACAGCCTGCAAGGCAGGAGGTTGGGCCAATTTAGGAATTAAACAGCACCTCAACAGGGTGTTTCGTTACATTCTGTGTAATTTATACAAAGAATCATGGATCCATTCAGCTTGGCAAATTCCTCTAAGATCATCCAATCCAAACATTAATCCAGCAAAGCCAAGGCCACCACCAACCCATGTGCCTAAGCATCACATCTACACATTTGTTAAATCCCCTCGAGGGATGGGGACTCCACCATTACCCTGGGCAGACAACCCCTTGGGTGAAGAAATTTTTCCTAATATCCAACCTAAACCTCCTCTGGCACAACTTGAGGCTGTTTCCTCTCATCCTGTGGTTTGCTGCTTGGGAGAAAAACCCCAGAGAGAACCCCACACACAGCTCAATGCAGCACTTCTACCAAAGATGTGTAGAAACACCTAAACCCAGGAAGTACTGAACTCATGGTAAGAGGGAAGAAGAGCAATAAAGGGAGAAAAGGATGAGCAACAAGACGGAAGTTAGACAGTAAAAGGTGAAAAGTCATTAAGTAAGTTCCCCAAGGGACTGAGAAGCAAAAATAAAGCAAGATAAGGGGTAAAGGAGTAGGTGGTGGAGCAGCTCATTAAATCACAGGTAAAGAAGATTAAGGTGACCAAACAGGGGCTAACTTTGAACACAGACAGTGCCCTTAAGAGGGGGAAGGTGGGGAAAGAGCTTAGCCCAGCCTCCATAAAGGAAAAGGAAAACCCCCAGGCTCAGTGAGGGCAACTGGGAATAGGTCAGTGGTGTTCAGATATAAACTACATGTAACTTGTAGCAGCCAGACCCCAAAAACATCCCAGCTTTTTTGTCATGGCTTTTTGACCAAACTAACAACAGCATCAAAGAATTCAACCAAGGAATTCGAAGCAGGCAATCCCATCCGGCATTTAATATGCACCTTGAACAACTTCTTCGCAAGAAAATACCTTTAAGCTTTTTTTCCTATTTAAAATTAATTCCATCAGTAACTCACTAGGACAGGGACAGCCAAAATTTCCCAGCCTGTGGTGTGAGGTGGGATCAGGCTCAAAAGCTACTTTGGGGCAATAGTACTGACGCAGTTTTGACTCAGGCAGCAACTTCTGGCAATTCTGGCCAAGACATGTCACCCTTTGCAAAGCACTACCCAGCCCACACTTTTCTCTCCACAGGCAAACTATTCCAATCGATCTGGCACTCTATTTTTTCTTCGTTTTTCTTTTGGAATATTTAAACAAACCCTCAAATTCTCTCACTTATCAAAGAATGGTAATTTGAACTATGCAGGCACCTTTCTGTGGCTTCCCCGTGCGATCCTGCAGCACAGGTATTACCCAATGGAATGCTAAAATAGGAATTTCCCATGGAAGCACTGCTGGCTGCCCTTCCCTTTCAAGGTAAAGGAAAACCAACCCACCTTGCAGTCTCCTTCCACTCCATCTCCTGTCCATCGACAGCCAGAAGTTCGTCCAGCTCGGTGAAGAGCTGCGGGGGCGCGGGGCTGTCATCTTCCTCTCCGAGGATGAAGCGGATGCGCTCGGCGGCGGGGGAGACTGCAGAGGTGAAAATACTGCGGTTAACGGCCTGCGAGACCACCAGGGACGTGCGGCTCCTCTCCTTGCCCTGCTCCCCAAGGCCATTCAGCTGCTTCTCCAGGCTGCCTTTGCCATCTGACATCCTCGTCGCTGCGGACGCAGGGGCGTGAGCGAGGGTGCCTCTATCTCCCTCGCTCCCCTTCCTTGCCTCTCACTGAACTTCTTACAAGTTCAAGCTGGGAGTAAAGTTCAGGAAAACTTGTCTCTTCCTACAGACCTTAACTACGTTACAGCAATTTGCAGCCCTTGTAAAAAAAAGCACTATGGAACTCAGAACCAATGTGCTCTGTGGCGCTGTCCGAGGACCTGCCGCTCTCTGAGCAGCCCGGATCCTTCACCCCCTTTTTTATATGACCTAAAACCAGTTCCAGCCAAACCAATTGGGGGCTTGCTGGCACAGCATCCCACTGCTGGCTTTCCCCTCCCTCCGTGCCAGCCAGGTTTGGGCTGCCATTGGCCTGCAAGGCAGGCTGGAACCTCCCCAGCCCACCACTGGAAAACACAGGAATATTTAACAGGAGGGTAGTCTCATCTATACATGAAGAATGCGACCCAATGCATTTAGTCAGGCACCAATGCACTGAAAAAAAACAACTGGTCCTGGTTGGAAAAGACTGCCTGTTTAGGCAAAAGAACTACATTCGACACACAGCACAAGCAAAGTCTGTTTGCATTATAAGCTCGAGAAAAACGACAGAAACCGTTTCCTGGTTAAGGATTCAAAATTCAAACCTGAGAGCATCACTGTCCCCATCCCAAGGCCTGAGGGCATCTTGGGCATCTCCTAAAGATAAGTGGAGCCCACACCACCAGAGTCACCTTGCTGGAGGGCTCCTTGGGGTCTACAGCCTTTTTCTGAGCGTATCACTTTAAAACAAAGGTGTGACCATGTGAAATTTTAAGACAGGCATCCTTTCTGCTGGATGTTTATCAGCATTAGAGATACACAGCAGACTATGAACTTTGAACAGTTCTCAGTTCTGCTAAAAACTCCTTTCTTTTCAAAAGATCAGCTGGCTGTCTCTTGCAAAATAATTAATTACACCAGGTGTCCAACCACATTGATTTTTCCAGGGTAAACAGAGTCTCAATTTGCAATGGGAAAAAAGACACCAGTAAAAAAACATGCCCTTTACTCCTTTTTCTTTTCCTTAAATAAACTTTCATTGCTTTCTTCCTAAATTACTCAGAGTGATGATGCTTCTGTAATACAGATTTCTTTTTGACTGAAAGTATATTTGTAATCATAAATGCCCTTGGAATCTCCCGGGAGCCAAGGACCTTTCCCCGCTGCTACAGCAGCCTCCCCCATCACGAGGCATTCAACTTCTGCAGGCTTCAAGAGAGCTGGAGAGTGACTTCTGACAAGGGGCTGCAGTGACAGGACAAGGGGGAATGGCTTCGCACTGACAGAGGGCAGGGTTAGATGGGATATTGGGAACAAATTCTTCCCTGTGAGGATGGTGAGGCTCTGGCACAGGGTGCCCAGAGAAGCTGTGGCTGCCCCTGGATCCCTGGAAGTGTCCAAGGCCAGGTTAGACAGGGCTTAGAGCAACCTGCGATAGTGGAAGGTGTCTCTGCCCATGGCAGGGGGCTGGAACAAGATGCCAGACTATCCATCCATACCAATGCATGTTCCATTGTCCTCCCCCTTTACCTGCACTAATGAATCTCAATATACTTTTATATTCAAACAGAATTCGAATATCACAGCTAGAAAACAAATAAAATACATGTCCATCCTATTGCTTCAAAAAGCAAGGCGGAGCACAGAAGTGGCTGCTGCTTGGAAGAGGCTGTAAGAGAAGGGACTACAGAGCTTCTTGAGCTGTTGAAGACAACCACTGGAGCCAATGGGAAAAGTCTCTCCTGAGCCATTTTGAAGTGATTTTACTATATGGAAGTGTTACCTTGATATTCCCACCCATAACATGATCATTCCACAACATTTTGCCCACTGAACCTGAGTGCCCATCATCCGTCACCCCTTCTTTCTTGCCCTCCTCCTTTCCCTGTTGCTAATTTCCCATTATCCACACTTAGGGCCGATGATAAGGTTCACAATCCCGTTAGGGCGTTTGCTGGGTCACAGGTCCCCGATGCTCGCTTGACCACATGTTCTTTATTGCGATTTTGTGGGTTAATGGGCCGTTTATGGGTTGTTTATGTGCTCTCTTTAGCAAGGAGAACATATTTTCATCTTAATCTCCAGGCGAACACTGTGTGCTCAGTGCGAGTGGCCGGGTGAGCACCGGGCTCAGGGACTGGAGAGTCATTAACCCAGGAGGTGACCCCTCAGCCCTGCCTGCCCGACCTTTGAGCACCACCTCGCCAGCCTGCCCCAGCCTTGGCCATCACCTTCGCTTCCACCTCGGTCATCCACTTCAGGAGCTGCTCGAACCAGCACCAGCGATGCCAGGAGCAGCTCAGGCTGGTCAATACTGTTTTCTTTGCTGTCTTATTCAAGAGAACAACCTGATGGTCAGCAGACATTTGCAGCAGAGAAAAGGCTAATCCAGAGATTTAGATGGCTGGGGTTATATTTTTCCCCTGAATAGGAGAGGAATTAAGATATTAATTGCAGAGAGTTGAATGTTCCAACACAACATGGATACAGAGGCAATGCCACCGATGGGTGATGTCTCTCACTTCTGCCTCTTCCCTTTCCTGTTCCATTCAGCCACACATGGTCCATGAGGCAGCTTATAAAATCCGTAACTTGCACAAGAGCAAACACATCAGCAGTTTCTCCAAGTTCAGCTCAGGCCAATTCCGAGCACAGTGTATACCCTCGGGTTCCCAAAGGCAAAAATCAATCTCCATCAAGAGAGAGGAATCTCAGGGAGTTCAGAAACAGGGAGAGACACATTCTAGCACACCAACCTCAAATCAGGCATGGTTGAGCTTCCCAGCCCTGCTCTGGCCATGGCTTTGGTGGCAGCCCTCCCTTGCTGCCCGGTGCGATGGCAGAGCTGCACATGGAAATGCCGGGGGGGCTTTGTGGCGTTGGCTCCTATCCTAAAGTCACCTCCTGCTTCCGTGCCAAGGGCCTGGCTGGTGGTAGGTGGAAGGCAGTTTCAGCCTGGCTCTCTGGGTGTATGATGCTGCCTCAGGATGGAGGACAGGGGGTATCTGTGTTGATGCACAAGTTAAACAGCCTGTTCTCCACTCAACCAACATGCTTTTCCTCCTGCTTTTTCAGCTGGCTGTTACCAGGGCCACTTCTGAAGACCCTGGGGACCTGCACCTCGGTCAACTGCTTCCTCCATCCAAGGCCAAAGGGACCATCAGACATCAAGTTCTCAGTTACTTCTAAGTGCATTGGCAGCTACAGAAATCCCTGAGAGACCTGGTGCAAATCCCTCTCCAGAGCCTGTGGAACCAGTATCGAGGAAAGCTGTTTGTCAAACGTGCTTTCCAGGCAGGCTTATTAAAGTAGGACATGATTGCACTCCCGGTCCTTCCTGGGGCTGCCCTCCCTCTGCCAAAGCTTGGGTCAAACCTATCCGCAGTCACAGCAGTGACACACTTGTGCAGACACCTGTAACAGATTTAAACTTGTTCCCTTTCCAGTTCAGCTGACTTCCCTTCCAAAATTCTCCATTACCAAAACCGATCCTAGTTTTGTGTTAATGTCAACGCAAGACACCAGCTAAAGGCAAGCAGGGAGGCTCTGATGGCCCACAGTCCCACCAGCTTCCTTCAAAGACAAACCTGAACGGAATCCCACCTAAAACCAGGAGTCACTGAAAACAACCCCCTCGGACACCTCTGCCGGTTCCTGTACGGCATCCAATGCACTGGCCAAGGCAACAGGGTAAGACAAGGGATGCTCTCCCGCCTCACCAGCAATACTGTCCAGCATTTCTGGAGCACACAGACCCTCCATGCTATTCCTGCACCTTTACAGGTAAGAACTGTTACTCCCGTTACGGGAGGGAGAACAATCACTTCAGGTAACACAAATTTCTGCAGAAGAGCCCACGTGAGAACTGATTTCCTGATTCCCCAAGCGCTCCATCAAGCACAAGCAACCCCGAGCACCATCGAAGAAGCCAAGTGCACATGGATTTACACATGACACCTGCTTTTGGAAAGCCTGCACCAGGAACACTGCTCCGAGGCTGCACACTGGCCTTTTCCACGGTCCCACAGAACCACTCCTGGGTGATCCGCTCCCCAGCTAATCACTCTAAGCAAGCGTGAGAATTTCTCTTTTGCTTGTTTTGCTTCTTTGCTTATGAACGATTACTTTTTGACCCTGTGCCGGAGCGGGCTGGCTGTGAGGCAGATTAGACTTTCCACAGGCAGGATTTGGCAGCCAGGAGGGAATGCTCCCCACACTACCCAGATCTCACCCCAGGCCACTTCTTGTACGACTGTGGGGTGCAAAGAATGCTCTTTGAGGTGCTTGATCCATCTTGGAGCAAATCTACCCCATCCCTTGATCGTGCCCCTTCCCAGACATAACGAACAGCACTGCCTCTGGAATAATCCATTTTTTGCTGGACTATTGGACTGCATGATCGTACATGTTTTGCTGTAAGCTCCTCTGCAGCATGTGGCATATATTAAGTGTTTGATCTGCAAAAAATCTTCAGTATTAGACAAATTCTTACTAATACTGTGTTCTCTCAAGTGCCAGAAGAACAGTAGCATTTACATAATGCTTTGCTGGGCATTCTCAGCTCCCTTGGTCTTTGGTGCTGTGCCTACAGATACTTCATTAAAACATTCCTTGGAGATGCAGGGAGAGAAAAAGGACCCTTCTAACAAAAATGTTTCACATTAACTCATCTATGGATGCAATGTGGACAATGAGTCCGGGAAGTTTCTAAACAAACCCAGCACTATCTCATGAAAATTTGGTGACCCTTATCCTGAAAGGCAATTCCTATAAAAGAAGACAGCCTGCCAATTTCATCCACACGGCTATGACGGAGAGACCACCACATGCTATACCCCAAGTTCCACGATGAGCTTTTTCCAACATTGTTCCACTCGAGGGAGACTCTGCCTTCAAAGACTCTTTTTTCCAGCTGCAGCCAAAACCAATAATATCTACATAACCTGCCAGAAGCAGAGGCAGCTGCAGAATCCCAAGGAAATGGGAACGGATAACCTCCCACAGACACACGATTAGCCAGTTGAGCCAAACGGAGTACTTTATGTATTAACAGTGCGAGGCTCTGCCTGCTCCCATCAGTACCAGGCTCCCCTGATTCCAAGGGTGCGGAATTGGGCATACGTGGACCATGCAATTCCCTGTGGGTATGCCACAGCTAGATGCTAATCAACAGTGACTGGCTCTCAAACTGATAGAAAAACAGGAAATTTGTCTTTCTATATCACATTTTAAAAATTTTCTAGATTCTCCGAGTGCCATTCTTGATTGCATTAAAGGCAGCAATGCCTCCGACACTTACTTTTAGGAGCCAACTAGTCCATAGTGACAAACCATACGGGTTATAAACCCTGACATAAACTACACAAGCAATTCATTGCAAAATATGGATAACAAAGGTATTTTTGGACTGGTCCTAGAGGTCAACCATCGTACTTCCAGTTGTGTCAAACTGCTATGGCAGCACATTTTTAAGGAGCTATTCCCGAGCAGTTGCCAAGAAGACTTTAATAAAGAAAGAGCAGCATCTAGAGAAAGCCTGGCTTTCTCCAGAGCTCTGGAACATTTCCTGCTGTCACACAGATACAGGATGCTGTCTGGCATCACACCTCCATTGGATCTGAGCAACAGTCAAGTCCCCAGTGAAACAGCAGCGCAGTGGCTGCCACATAGAACTGAGTTCAAAAATCACTCCTTAATTCTCATAATTTTCCTTCTTTGTCTTTTCTCTGTTTCCCTTTTTAAAGCAGTGTGGCTTTCACAGTCTCCTTCCTGGAGAGACTGGTGCTGTCCACCTCTCTGAGATCCTGCTGGGTCCTGTCCTGGTACCTTAAACATTGTAAGCACACCATGATCACACACAACTCTGCCCATACCTCCATCAGTATCACTGCGCCATGTGGCCACAAAGCAACTGTTCATCATAAGCATAAGGGAAAACTCCTGCTCCTCTGGTAAACAAAAACAAAAAATCCTTTTCTTTTCCAACACTGAAATGTCGCTCCCCAAAGGCAGTTTTAAAGCTGGTTTCATGTGCTGCAGTCCCTGTAAGAAGTGTCATTTCCTTGCATCAGCCACAAGCCCTCCTACCAAACTATAACTCAGTTTACCAATGCTCATTTACCTCGTTTAGGTAACAGGGAGGGTACAGGGACGCTTCTAAGGATATAGCTATAACAACTCTGGGCTCTTCTCTTGAGTTCAAGCTTCCACGCAATGACAAGAGGAAACTTCCCTCTCTGCGCTTCCCAACCAGCCCTCCGGCTGCAATAGCCAATTTTCTGCCTATTAAGCTCTCCTCACAAGCAGGGTTTCATCACTGTCTATTTGTCCCGTTCAATCAATCTCCACAGCAGCCCTGACTGTTTCAGCACTTCTGGAAGTCTCCTTCAGCAGGGGCTTGGCAGGACAGAACCCACCCACAGAGGGAGGAAGCTACACACATGCGGGTGAGGATTTTCTGTATTTATTCCCACAGCTTCCGTGCATGCCGAGCCCTTCGTCCCGTGTCTCCGGCTGCAGTGGAGCCCACCTCCGTTGCCAGGCAGTTTTTCAAGGAGTACTGAATGTTTCTGGCATCCACACTTTTTGCTTTCAGCTCTTTTCATTCTGTCTCCTCTGTTTTCGACATTGCCAAACGCCTCATCCATTGCGGGCACAGAGGAAAACGTGCATTATTATTCCTTACCATTCTTGCAGAGACCCAGGGGTGCACGAGAGCTAAACACACATGTTGGGGGGTTCAGCAGGTTGTTATTTCTTCCTGATCACCTGTCCTGCTTCAAACTCCACGTAGGAGAGGGAAGCCATGGCGTAAATACATAGTTTATAGAATCCCAGACTGGTTTAGGCTGGAAAGGATTTAAAGATCATCTTGTTCCAACCCCCTGCCATGGGCAGGGACACCTTCCACTATCCCGCACAGGCTGCTTCAAGCCCTGTCCAACCTGCCCTTGGACACTTCCAGGGAGGGGACAGCCACACCTTCTCTGGGCACCCTGTGCCAGAGCCTCATCATCCTCAAAGGGAAGAATTTCTTCCCGATATCCCATCTAACCGTGCCCCCTCTCAGTGGGGAGCCATTCCCCCTTGTCCTACACGTTATGTCCACACTAAAAGCACGATCATAGAATCACAGAAATGTAGGACATTAGGTTGGAGAGACCTCAAGGATCATCTGGTCCAACCAGCTCAGAAGCCAGAGCTCAGGAGGCCACTTCACCTTGACTCACAGCAGGAGGAAGGTGCCAAGCTACTTTGAGATGCTTTGAAAAAGGCTTGTCTATTTTTCCACCACCTTCTGAAAAGCTTCATTCAGTGACAAACTGCCCTTTTGGCTCAGAATGGTTCACAGCCGCTTATCTAAAAAGCTGCAAAGCCAGCCTGAGAATCCAGACAATGCTTCCATTGACTAGGAGAGCACCAGGATTTGGCCTGACAGGGTGGTTACAAAACCACTTGGTTTCCCATCTGGATGCTGGTTTTCCTCACATTTCCCTGCTGCTGCAGAGCAAGCTCCACTGGGTGGATCCATCCCTACAGACCTGCCCTTTTGGGTGCCTGCATTTATTCTGTATCTTAAATCCTGATAAACGCCGCTTCCCTCACTTGGCATCCCTGGAGATGTTATGACCATCCTGATGGAACTGTCCCCATCAGTTAGCAGCATGGCAAAGCAAAGTTTTGTGTGGATCAATCACTTTTCTGAAGGCATTTTCATTTTCTCCCTGGGTCGAGTCAAGAGAACTCAGAAAAGGGCTCTTGCGATGGCATTTCAGGAGCAGAAAGACCCTATTGAGACAAAGACACAATAACCAGTTTCGCCCCTGCCTTTAAAAATTAACCACCATTAACTCCGGGCTCGGCACGGCTCCAGGCTGCCAGCAGCACACTCCTTCCAAGCGGCTTCCCAGAAGCTCCCAATTCAACTTGTTCTCAAAAGCCTGGTGACATTTGGGCAGCTCCCGCTCTTCACCGGTTTCCCCTTGCAACAGCAAGTGAAGTTTAAGCTTCTGTCTCCTTTTAACTCTGAGCTTCACAGACTCACCCCCACCTCCTACACGAGCACCAAACCTCCACGGAACACGACTATGGTAGAAAAAAACAGTGGATTTGCTGGGGTCTCACCCATGCTGAAAGGCAGTTTTACAGCTTTAAGCAAATTTCTGTAATTCAATCAAGGAAATATAAAATATTTCCACTTTCAGGAAAGGAACATGACCAGGATCTATACTAGTAAAACTGTGTGCAAGAAAAATAAAAGACCATTATCAAACGGATTTATGCAGGAAAATTAAGCACGGGTTGGCTTTCAGTAAGAGAATGCACTGTAATTAAGATCAATATACTCCAGAAAAGGCTACTGCCAAAATTGAGGAAGGAGGAAAGCGAGTTCAAACAAACCCAACTTGTTTTTTCACTGAAAAATAAGAAATATGGTATCTAGAGACACATTTGGTGACTCCTTACGGAATGCAACATGAGCCACACAGAGAGATACTTTTACCAAAACAACAAAGAGGCTCTAAAGCAGCAGCGAAGCACAAATACACAGAATAAGGAGGCAAAGCCACACTTCACTGCACCATTTAGGAACATCTGGGTCTGACACAAGCCCAGGTCAAAGTAAAACTACCAAAAATGAAAGATTCCACTAAAAACTGGAGGATAAGTACATGAGGCATACAAGGAAAATTAATTATTTAAGACCATTAGCAGCAGGAGCTTGAGAAGCGGTGGGTGACCTGGACCACCTTGGAGTGAGAGGGCCAATTAAGGAGATTAAAAATTGTGCAGAAAAGCAAAGCAGCCTCTTCGTGTGAAACTCCAGAACACAGGTGGGTGCGCAGGCACTTAGCCTTTTCCAAAGGTTAACACGGGAGGAGGCAGGTGCCTGCAGAACAAGGAAGAGAAGACGGAAGTGAACTCAACAGCAGTGAGTGGCCAGGCCCTTTGCGCTCACACCTCACCAGACCCTGTCCAGACCCAAGGTTTTAGTGAGGTCTGGAATGTTTCATGCAGCCTGAATCTGAAGAAAACAATAATCAAATCCACAGAATCACATGGCACTGGTATCCAACGGGATACCATCTACCATAGTTCCACCATTATTTTCTAGACTCCAGGTTGTGCCCTTTGGAGGTTTTCCTTGCAGTTTCCAAAGGTGCACAAGGTTACGACGCCTTTATTTTTCTTACACAACTAAAATCACATGGAATCTAAGTTGCCCCAGCCTGCTGGGACCTACCCAGACCGGGATGGCTGCAGTTAAAAACAAAACCATTAGCAGAGTACTCCGAAGTGCCACTTAAGCAGATTCTTTTCTTTCTTTCAAGCTCCTAAATGCAACTTTAGCAATTATTGGTTTATGTAATTGCCCAACATTTAATGTTTACAGCAACATTTTACAACTAATTTACATGTAGTTCACTAAATGCTTTAGGGTTAATTGGTCTTTTGTTGTGCATTAAGCAGCTTGTTAATGATTAGACAGCTGGGAGGAAAACATAAGTAGGAGGTCGGTTTGGGGATGGCTTGGACCGAAGGGAATAGCTGGGGGGGATTTTTGCATAAGCATTGACCTTCCTAATGGTCAGGCCCCTGCCTAGCCCCAAAGTGGCACGATATGGTGAGCAGTGTCTTTTACAGGGTCTCACGGTCCCTTTGTCGTACATGTGAGGAGGAGGATACCAGAGGATCATCTACTGCGTGTGAGGGGAGGATGAAACCACAGCAAAGGCGAGAGAGAAGATGCAATTCCTTGCACTTGGCAAGAATAATGTTGTACTGCCTATGCTTAAAGGGAGCCCCAGGAGACCCAAGTATTCTCCGTCCTGAGCATCCAAAGGTACCAGGATGATTCCATGAGTAGGAAAAGTAACAGTGTGCCTCCCTGGGGCCCACTGCACTTCCATCAAAGGACAGAGTGCTCTGGATACGATATCATAACTTAGAAACCAACATTAATAACTTAATTACCAAGCTGGTCCTGCTTTGAGCTGAGGTTTGGACCCACTGATGGCACCTTCCAACCTCATTTATTCTATTCCATTAGTGAGCTTCCCAGATAGATGATCTCCACTCCAGCTATCCCATCTGCTGCCCAAACCTGACCACTTTGACAAGGCTTCAGAGCAACTTTTAGTAATGAAGAGAGACTGGAAACCCCATGCTGGGTTTAATAATCTGCTTGGCATCCTGGTCTAGAGAAAGAGAACAGAAAGGAGAGTAACAAAATGCCAACTCTGTATCAGAAGATATTGACAAACTCTGTGGAAACACCAAGGGCTGCACCAGCACAACCAAGACCAAACAGGAAAACAGCAAAACAACTCCAAAGCTGAACTGCTTCCTTTGCATTTAGGGAATCAGCTGTGACCAACCCAACAGGGAGTCAAACTCTACTTTTTAAATCCTTCCTCAAGCACAAAAAACTGGCAGCGGCATCAAAAGCACTGAGCACCCAGCTGGTCTTAAACACTGTCCAGGACTTAAGAAAAAAAAAATTGGGGAAAAAAAAGTAAGAGGGGAACAAATCAGCCAGGTACTAGTGGTAATCTTTTAAACAACTTAGGATGGAAAGGGCAAAGCAGAAATGAGCGGTGTTTTCCAAACCGTATTCCATCAGAACAGCATTTCCGCCAGCGTAAATCTCTTTACAAGCACTGATCTCCTTACAGTCGTTAAATGCCATCTTTATTTCTTTTTAATTGGTCCCACTGCATTTTAAGTTGCTTTTTAAAAGTATAGCCAGAGTATATAAACACAATGTGTTGAAACACAGAACTGTTAAAATACAGGAAATAAATTTGAAAAGTTTGTGGTTTTACTGGTACTCAAATTTCATTACCTAGAAATAAGGAATGCACTACTTTTAAAACAAAAAATACTTGACTATTAAGAAAGTCTCAGTATCTGGCAAGTTTCTGCAGATGATTAATTAGTATAACTCAGCAAGGAGTGCTGCTGCTTTCCTTCTGACCTCACACACGCTCCAGGTGGGTTTAAGAACAGCAACAGCCAAACATCACCCTTCCCCAGTTTTATTGTCTTCCTGCTCCCAGCACTTCAGCCTCTCGTTCCCCCTTCCCTGTTGGGATCAGGGCTCTGGGCTTGGACTAGTCTGTTTTATTGATTCAGCTTAGTGCATGGCCACAAAACCAGTTAGATGGCCTTGAAACCAGTTAGGTGGCCCTGAATCCAGCTAGATGGCCCTGAAACCAGTTAGGTGGCCATGAGACCAGTTAGATGGCCGTGAATCCAGTTAGATGGCCATGAATCCAGTTAGGTGGCCACGAAATTTTTTACAAAGAGGGTGGTAAAACATTGGCACAGAGAGGTAGGGGATGCCTCATCCCTGGAAACATTCAGGGCTGGGTTGGAAGGAGTCCTGAGCAATGCGGTCTAGGGCAAGGTATCCCTGTCCATGGCAGGGGGTTGGAACAAGATGACTTTGAAGGTCCCTTCCAACCCAAACCATTCTGTGACCTTTTTTACAATTCCATGAAACCAGTTAGATGACTACAAAACCAGTTAGGTGGCCACAATGGCAAGAGGGAGGTACGAAGGAGTCCGAGTGCGACAGGAGCCCCATACAGGAGATCTGCCTCCGACAAAAAGCTGAAGTTAGGGATAACCCCTCTGGGGAGTTGTCGAGAGTTCCCAGCCCAGCAGCTGGGCCGGGCTCAGCTAAAGCCGAGGATATTCAAAGGGCCCTGTCGCGGTGCCAAGCACGCAGCTCCTATGACAAGGGTCGCTTTGTCTCGCATCCCCTCCGCCTCCCAGCACATGGGAAACTTCAGAAATTCCCTTGCTGAGGAGAACAACTAAGCTGAGTAACTTGGAATTACAGGCTTTCAAGGTTAGTTTGCTGCTGGAGCCAAGACATATTTCCAGAGCTTCTCAGGACTGAAAACAACCTCCTACTTTTAATGACTTGCCTTTTATCTTTAATAAGGGATTAGGAGCTATTTTTCCAGCTAATACCTTAAAATCCAGATAATCATAAAAGCAATCAGTAATACCCAATATATGTTAATTACTCATTTTCTTCTCGTCTCTGGCTGCCCTGCTGTCACTCAGGGCCATTAATTTGTCTATAATAAGGCTGCAAATCAAAACCAACAAAAGGCTTCAGGTCCTCTGGAGAGTCACAGGTTTGGACTTGGGGGATTAACCACAGATTATATCTGCAACAACAGCAAGAAAAACAACATTATGGCCAAAGAGGTGCTGAACTATCCCACCAGCCATTTACCTACGCCTGGACCTGCTCAATTCCCACAGGAGTCAAGCAAAGCACAAGACTGATGTAAAATAAGGTAATGAGGCACTGGACAAGCTTGACAGCACCAAGGGGAGCCAAAGCTGCACTCACCAAGTTATTCCCAGTAAAATGTGACTCTAAAATAATTTGACATTTTCCACACTAAGGTACCCTGGCCTTTCCAAAGGGAATTTACAGGAATAGCAGGTGTAGAACCTTTACATTCAAGATCTGGTGCTGGAATAATGATGCTGATCAGCACACTGCTCAGACGGGTAATACCTATGACTGCTCACAGAAGAGGAGTTCACAGTTCCTTGGATGCCATGAATTTGAAGGATGCCTTGGATTTATTAGAACATTATTTAGGTCATAAGGAAAAACTAGAGCAGGAGCAAGGACGGACGTACCTACTTGGAATTACATCCAGCATTTATGTTCTGCCCTCCCTGTGCAGTCATTTCTTCCATTCCCGAGTCCTGAAGAGCTCTGCACTGCTCTGAGAGGAGTTTAATCACTTACTCCTCAAATCCAAACTCTCTCCATCACATTCCTGCATGTTTTCCCATTCCTGCATCTCTCAGTTTCAAGACCATAGCATTTGCAGTCCCGGCTCCCTTGCAAACACGTGCGTCCCGTACAGGTGATTTCCTGACACCCCAAAACACCTTCCCCGTAATCTCCGGAGACACAGTCACGTAACACCAGGAATCATCTGGTTCTCAGCTCTATTAATAGAGCCTCTGCCTGCAGACAGCGCCCGTGGCCAGGGCTGCTCCTGGGTCACGTAACACCATACGTGTCTCCTCAGTCTGCAGCGTGACGCGCCCATCCTGCCCTGCCCAGCCCAGCCAGCACCTGCAGCATCCCAGGAGCACACACAAGATGTCAGCACCCACTGCTTCCCAAGAGACAATAACCAAGTCTCTCACAGGAAAACAGGTTCACCAGAGAAGCTGTGGCTGCCCCATCCCTGGAAGTGTCCAAGGCCAGGCTGGACAGGGCTTGGAGCACCTTGGTCTAGTGGAAGGTGCCCCTGCCCATGGCAGGGGATGGAACTGGATGGGCTTTAAGTTCCCTTCCAGCCCAGGCCTTTCTGTGATGATTCTATGAATAGAGAGCAGAAAGTACATGTTTGATTCCAAAGACTTGAGCAAATCAAATTGCTTAATCCAAACGAGAATCACAAACAAATAATTCCAGCCCAGACTACACGAATGTGCTAATCCAGTTTTCCACAGTGGCATCTTCTATAGGGCAGAGGGAATATTACTGTCAGTTTACATTACTGAATTATTCAGCTCATTAAAGAAATGAAACATGATGTGACAACAGGAGAGGTTGTTTATTTCTTCAGAATTCTGAGCTAAAAGGAAAGGGTGGGAAGATGAGTTCAAAGGAGAAGAGGGAACTCAGCTAGCTCATTAGTTCGGACAGTGCTCCCTTAATTCCTAAAGAGGTTTCAATTGGGGAGAAAACCCAAGCACCAAGTAGTTGCACCAATACCAATAAGGACAGCCTTCCCCTTGGATATTTTTAATGGAATTTCAATTTCCATCCACATGGAATTTGAAAAAGATGATCCAAAAGGAAGTCCTCTCCTTTTCCAGGTGGACACCAGCATGAACACCTGGCCATCTAATGCACAAAACTTAGGATGCTGGATACCTGCACATTACAATAATGAATTATGCCAAGTATTATAAAGCGTGACTTGGCTACCAAAATGGAACAGCAGATTCAGGGTGAAAGAAATACTAACAGTAAATCAAGTCCCCTTAAGGAAATAATGAAAATGATATCGCTGGATTAAATCCATTATTTAAATTAAAGTTCCCCACTTGCTGATTCAAATGAAGCATGATTTCTTTTACTATTTTTTTTTTTTAAGGCACACATGAAGAGCAGATTGTCACATACATTACTTCACCCACTGAGCTAAACTGTCCATAGTGAGGTGCACATTTTCACGGCTCCGGGGAAAGAAGAACCATGACCCCAGTGAAGAAGGTATGCAGCAGTCTGGAAGCACAAGGCAGCACTGAACCACAGAATCCCCTAGGTTGGAAAAGACCATTAAGAACTGAAAGCTGCAGTGAAGCTGCAGTATGGAAAGGAATTCCCCAAGAATATGTAACACACAAGCCAAGGCACACATGGATCCAGCTCAGCCATTCTGGATTGCAGAACTGTACCTGATTTGTTTGTGTACACGCACCAAGAAGGGATTTTTGCATTTCTTCTCAAAAGCTTGGCTTAAAGCCTATTCAACTTGGAAAAAAAAAAGACAGGAATACTATGTTAAGAAATACACAGGTATTTTTCAGAGAAATTAAATTCCCCAACTTCTCCTGCCTCCCAGTTCCAAGTATTTTTTTAAAGCCTTAAGTTAAACCAAGGTGCTGAACAGAGAGATCTATCTCCTTCTTCCCCAGTCCTCCACCACAGAGCGCTGGGCAAACGTTGGCTGGGATGCAGCTGTGAGCACCAGGAACATGTGCTCCCAGAATCCCTTTTCTAGGAGCCATCGTGCTCTGCTCTGTCCCTACAGCGAAGAAGTTCTGAACAAGGAAAATGAACTTGTAAGGGGGCTCCATCTATTTCAGAGCAAGGAACTCCATCACATGGAAAAGTAACTCCAGAAGAACCAGGCAAGGACTGCTTGCTACATACTTCCATTAAATACATGAAAGAAGAGAAGATGTAGAAAAAAAGATTGGTTTTCCAGGTGTTTCTCAACTTTGTGGCACTGGAGAAGCCACAGAGCAGAGAATAGCTCTTTCATATATACCTGATCCCTCAACTCCAACCCAAGTTCTTCTGCTTAATTTTGAAATGAAGTCAAACGTCTTATTATTAACAATATTGCATTGCAGATGGGAACAGTTCAATGCACTGATTTAGATAAAATAGCTTTTCTTCAAAACACATTTGTTTTTTATCCCCCAAAGAGACAGGAAATTGTGAGCAATAAACCTCAAGGATGTCTTTTCCAAGATTTGAAAGCTGTCCTCCAGTGGAGATTCCCATTTTAAGCACATGCTTTGCATAACTGAAAGAAAATATGTAACCTTGATAGTAAGCAAAATATTCCTTGCAAAACATTTACTCTTTTTCTTGCTGTGCAAAATCTGCCTGTTCTTCCCAAACAAAGGACACCAAACCCACACTCCTCAGAAAAATGTCACACCAGATTTAATTGGAGGAGGATGTTTTTGCAACAAGTTCAGCACTGACCTTATGTTTCTGAAGCCGTTAGCTTCCAAGCGAAGAGCATTTTCCCTTCTGCATCACATGCTGCCTCGGCTGTGAGGGCTCTTCCAGAGCCAGAAGGATGTTCTTCACAGATACCACCACTTCCGCATCAAGGGCATCTGATGGAGCACCAAATACCACCTAAAGCTGTCCCCATCCCTAAAAATATCTCAAGCACCCTTAAAATTTGTATCCAGGGTCTCTCCTCTTGCAACTCTAAGCTACAGGGGGAGCAGCGCCCCCATCACAGAATCCCAAAATGGTTTGGATTGGAAAGGACCTCAAAGCCCATCTCATTCCAGCCCCTGCCACGGGCAGGGACACCTTCCACTGTCCCAGGTTGCTCCAAGCCCTGTCCAGCCTGCCCTTGGACACTTCCAGGGATCCAGGGGCAGCCACAGCTTCTCTGGGCACCCTGTGCCAGGGCCTCACTGCTCTAACAGGGAAGAAGTTTTCCCTGATATCCCATCCAAGCCTGCCCTGTCAGTCTGAAGCCACGATGAGCCACTCTGCCAGGAATAAGTCACCAGTGGCAGTGGCTCCTACGCACGCTGTGTCCGTGTAGAGCTGACCTGGCAAAATCCTGCCTTTCCATTTCCCGCAGGGACCGAGTTCAAACACCTGCAAACAACCCACAGCGTCATCACTGCTTCCAGACACCTCAGACAAGTAGAGGCAGCAAGAGAAACTGCTCACAATAAATACTATGTGCCTGACCTACACAGACCAAAAGATGTAAAATTCCAGCAGATTTCCAGAGATGGCTGCACAGGCCAGGATCACAGATGTCACAGGCTTAGTCGCCACTTCTAAAACTTCCCCCTGCAACCTCTTTTCCAGATGAAACCTCAGAGGAAATCCAAATCCTTATTTCCAAAAGGTGCTGAAGACCAGCAGGCTGCAGACAAAAAGGAGATCAACCTTCCAAGTCTTCAAAATTCAAAGTAATCCCAGAGTAAATACTGCACTTCTTCATTTCAAGAAAATGGGTGAAAAGAAATACAAATGCCTTTTCTAGTCAGTCTCAGCCTCACAATTCCAAAGTTATTGTAACACAATCATTCCCAAGGGGCTGAAAATAAAGAGCCACTATCAGCATGTATCAATGGAAGTACCACACTGCATTCCTGCGATCCATAAACACGTAACCTCTCTTCCCTCCCAGCCAGCAACCTTCCCTGTAGCTCCTTACACTAGAATTTATTTTGCCTTTTCTCTCTATCTTCAAAGGCTTCCAAAGCAGCCACATTCCCTTTTGACAACAGGAATTAACAGGTTCTCCTCCAGAGCATCACACCTTCCATTTCTCTGCCCTGCTCACGCCTGTCCCAAATTCCTTGGCAAAAATAGCTATAAACATGGGAACTTTGATCAATAGGAGGTTTTAGCACACTTATTAGAAATGTGCAATAACCACTGCGGAGGGATGAGGCAAATGTCCCGGTATCTCCCCATTTTTAGAAAAGCACATAATTATGTTAACGAACAACAAAACTATGAGATTAGTCACAGCACTGCAGCAAAAAGAGTCAAGTCACCAACCTTGGATTAGCTGGAGATGTAATGAAAGTGAACTAAATATTTTTCCAACCCCAAAATAACTTTCAATTGAACTTGAAGGCTATCTACAGTCTTCCAAAGCGTTTGGAATCTGCCACACAGAGAGAATTAAGTTGCCTAAAGAAAGGTCTGCTTTTACCACAGAACGGCAGGTTTGGGAAATCTAAGGAATGGATGCACCAGACAATTTCTGACTATTTCTGATTTCCAAACAATCTATCTCCTCTTGTGCAGAAGGGCAAAGAAAAGCCCCTTTCATTGTTCATAGGTATTATATCCACTTTGTGAAAGCAAAGTAAAGAAGACATCCCCAGCCTCCCAAATGCTGCCAAGTTTCAGTTACAAGCCTACAGCTCCAACTGCTGTGAAATATGGGATGTCCTGAAAGCCAACCCTTTCCACGGCTCATACCAGCTGTGAGCTGTAACAGGATGCAAGTCATCTGCAGGACTTGGCTTCTCCATAAAGAATTCACGAGGATAAGGTTTGCTAAAACCTATTTTGCTCTAATGGTTGAGGAAGGACGTCAGGCAGAAGCTGGGGAACAAGACCTTCTTCATCTACAAACCTTACACGGCTGCCGTCTTTTCCGGCTTCTTAATACTGAATCCTCCTATAATTAAGAAGCACCATAAGCATGAAAAACACTGTATTCCACAGGCACAGGTTTTGGGCAAAAATCCACGTTACCACTCTCACACAGAAAAAATGGTATTTTGAGACTGGAAATGAAACCTGAATGCAAAGTAAATGTTTTCTGGAGCAGGATGGACACAGCTGTCCAAGGCAGCTCCAGAAAAAAGGGTGGGCAGGATGCTGTGACCACCAGCAGCAGCTCTTGACAGATATTTTCCATGTGGGACAGGAGTCAGTGCCTGACCTCCCACAACAGGTGGGAAGTCTGTCTCAGCTGTGACTCAATGAGAAGGTCTGCAACTGAATCACTGCTTCCAAGGGGAACTCCAAAGTGAGCTGCTGCTCATCTCTCTAACTTTGACTGAGAAAGACCTCAACCCAAGGGAATGATCCCTTTTTTTTACAAGCCCATTTTCACAACAACTAGGAGAAACAATGAAAACACCTGGCAATCCATTTAGTGACAGTTGAGCTGGGATTAAGGCAAGTACAGGTAATTGGGAAAATGAGAATGTTCCTCCTAAGTACTGCTGGGGGAAGAAAGCTCTTTTACATTATTCCACTTCTAAAGGGACAGCAGGACGAGCCATACAGAACACACTGGCTGCTTTCCCAAGAAGACTCATCCTCCCGGGATCAGTTTACAATAAAGCTCAGTGAGGGGGGACAGCTCCCAGCAGAGCCACGCTTTGGGAAAGCTGCACAACTCCCAGGTCAGCAAAGGCAGTGGGCAGGGAACCGCCAGTCCAACTCCAGTCCCGCCTGTGCTCTGATTCTCGCACTTGTGACAAAGGGAATTCCTCTTTGGTTCTAAAAGCCTGTGGTCATTAGAAAGTGAGCTAAGGAAAGGAGAAAGGACAGGGAGAATAGATACCACGAACAGTCATCCCAGCGCAGCAAAGCAGCTGAAAGCTCTCCCTGAAATCTTGCCCGCTCCCAGGTTTCCCCACGTAGCCAGAGCAGCTCCAGTGCGGGTAACTATTTATATCAGCAATCCGCCCGGCACTTCAGCAGATGCTCAGCTTTAAATATGGCTTTAAATCTTCTTGAAAGCAGCCAGGCTAAATATATGCTTTGGGTTAAATTTGTTCCTGGTGCCGTCCTGGGTCACAGCTCTCGTTCTGCCCGCGCTGTTCCTATAGGTGCTGGCACAAGGTGTCCTGGCAGCCTGTCCCTGTCCCACCGAGGTCCCTCCCATCGTTACGCCAAAGCAGGACCAAACCCTTGGAGAAGGTGATGCTGGAACATCCAACAATCAAAAATTGCTCACACGTAACCCCAAATGTGGCTTTGTCTGCAGCTGGAAGCTTCTTATTTATTGCCAAAGCCCTAAAGGAATCCACAAGACAAAGAGCAATCTCATTCCAAAGGCAAACAATTCATTACAAAATACTGCCCGTTTTGCATATACACGCATATGTATTTTAAGCAGACGAGGCAAAAGATTTTGAAATCTTCCCTCTTCACCACTAACTAAAAGTCACATTGACACAGCTGGAACAAAAACCAGACTGAGCTCAGTACAAAGCCCCCAGCACCATTTTTTTGGGCAGATCCCAAGGCACACTGCCCATCCCTAGACCTTCATCAGTTTCCTGTTCCCCCTTGCCATATCCACACATGACATGCATCACTGGGAGCTGCAACACGCTGCGAAACCCTCGGGCCAGGCCACAGGAAAATCTAAATGACTCCAGGATTAGTCTAAATTAGGAATTTAGAGCATGAGTCTGATATCTGAACTGTACAACTGACAAAATTTAACTCTAAAATAGCCCATGTGAATAACTGTAATCAGCATGTTCTTGTGGTTCCTGAGCTGCTTCTTTTGCTTCCAACCAGCAAATAGGATTCTACAAGCCGTGACAGTCACTTATCTAAACCAGTCCATCCTCAAATAATCCCCATTTCTTGCAGCAGACATGAAACAACTGTTCTGGATGACACTACTTTCCTGTCACTAGGAATGCAGAGTATGTTTCAAGCCCAGCTTTAATGCCAAGCCTAGACTAATCCCCCCGGAGAGCTTTAGCTGGGCTTTGCCAAAGGAGCAATTGTTGCCACTAAATACGTCTATACTGTTTGATGGTGAGCAGTTTATTCTGCAGAGTGAGCTCCCATTCCCACGATGAAATCCATGCTGGAATGAAATCACTTGACCGAATTTCTTTTTTGCTATAGACTCATCCTTCTGAAGTTTCCCATCCTTGGCAATTCACCTTGGAACAGGCTGGGACAAGAAAACCATGATATACAAAGTAGGCAGAACAAGTCCCACACAGATAAAGGGAAACCCAAATAAGAGCAAGTCCAACACAACGGGGTCAGGCATGTTCTCTAGGAATAGCCAAAGCACAAGGTAGAGTCCGTGCCCAGCTGAACAGCCAAGTCAGCACTCTGCCTGGGAGCAAGGAACAGACAGCAGCCATCTCTTCAGTGTCTGCAGCCTGACAGGTTTGCAAGACGGCCCAGAAAGCTTTGAGAGGCCCAAGGACCAAACACCACACACTGAAATTCTCCCACATCCATGAAACTCCTTCCTAGCCTCAAAGCTTCCATTGCTTTCATGGACTTGAAACCAAGCAGTTCCAGGAGACTTCTGTAAGCACATTTCCTCATCGGGACCGCCCTGATCTACCCCATCCACCACCTAACGGCCCCCAAAACAACTCCCAAAACTTTGTGGATCCATCACTTACCATGTCCCCAGTTTGTTGTTTTCACACAGCCTGCTCCACAGGCACCATGGAGTGTTTGACTCTGAAATATAACTGCTCCCACAGGCCCCCACAGGCCATGGTTACCACCCTCCTACCGGGACGGTACCTGGCACACCACATCCAGCTCATGGAATGTCAGTGAAGGTGCAACGTCTCTGCAATGTTTCAGTACGGCCCATCTGGAGCTCTCAGGCAGGGAATTCACAGGGCCTCATCTCTCTTGCAGAGAGACTCACTCATCTGGACTACAGCCCATGGAATACCTTCCTTTATCTTCTCCCAGTCTGTGTGACACCCATCTCTGCCCAGATTTGGTGCAGGACACTTGCTAAGTGCCTTGATATCTAAATCTTGTGGTTATCTAAATGTTACGGTTTCAGAATAACTTCCCTGCCCTCTCTGCACCAAGCATACCAAGTTTCACGGCCTCCAGCCAGCTCTTTCTGCCTGTTCTTCCCTATGAGTGGTGCTCTTCAGTCGTGTCCTTTTCTCCTGACTGATGACTCACATCCTAAGAGCTACTTATCTGTCTGAAAGACACCACCAGCACTACCCCCAGCGCCACAATGCCACCAGTGCTCCCCAGCCAAGGACCGCGCTGTGGCCGCAGCACTGCCAGCTGCTGTCCTTATTCCCTGTATCAGGCACATAAAGCTGATCCATTATCAGTGTCAGCCATCCCCCCGTCAAACCACACTTGCCAGCTCCCACGGGGCCAGGCACTCTGAGCAGACTCCTGTGGACGGGTCTCCACGGCGGAACGTCCAGCCGGCTCACGTGGGAGTCAGAAGGCTCTTCCCTTCTCTCTCTTCCCTGTGCTGTGCAAATGGGATTTGACACCTACGCTTTCTGCCTCCTTCAACCTCTCAGCTCCCTTCCACTCAGCACTGCTTGAAATCAGGAAAATCGGTTGGTTCCAAGGAAGCAAAGCACGGATTTGAACTCCTGCATCACTTCGGCATGGAGGAGCCGAGTTATTAATGAGAGCCTGAAGGCCAAGCCTAGTCAGTCCCATTGTTACGAACTGCCCTCGGAGCAGGAATACAGAGGGTAACTGCCGGAGGTCTCCAGAAGTCAGGATGCTCAGAACACCTTTCCTGCCCAGCCATGCAATCCACAGGGTATTATACACCCACAGCTCACAGCTCAACTGAACACCCCTGCTCCATCGGATGAACTCGGTTCCCATTACTATATTTAAATATCAAGGTCTCTAGCTGGAAGCAAGACTTGAACACATCCCAATACCACATTCAGGCTGGGACTAGTCCATTCCTAGGCTTCCTTTACAAAGAGCAGGAATGGCTCTGCTGACTTACGCATACTTTTATTTCCATGTAACTGCTGAGGCCTAGAATGCCCTTCCAGGGGTATCCAAACCATAAGGAAAAGGCGCCACAAGGGCTCTGCCTTTTTTGAGACATAAATCCAGCTATGCAAGTACAAACACATCTACCCAGAACCACTCACATTTAACATCTGCTTTCCTCCTTAGCGTGCAGATGACCAAGTTCTTCCTACACGTAATTTTGATGTACTTAATATCAGCATTTTAAAGTTCACTCAGTGGGTAAAAAACAGCAAATAAATCCAAGCAAAGACTCTCCCCTGCTTGAACAGATGTCAGATCAGGATTCAAAGCTGAGCGGAACAGCCCACAGCTCTCAAGGATTTTGTTTCAGATATCATACAGATTTACTTTAACAAATATACCATTTTTCGGGGAAATGGCTGACACTAACAAAGTGGAAAGGAAATAATTTTCAATGATCAAGTACTAGAGCTGAGGCCTTCTCCGCCCTATCTTGTTTATTCTTCAGGTTTTTGACACAGAAATCTCAATTTCCATTTCCTTTTGTGGTGGCTCTTTGGCTGCCAGTCCTTCCTGTCACAGCTAAAAAGCCAATTTTGTCTTATCAGGAAGTCAAAGAGATAAAAGTCAGAAGAGATAAAAGAAAGGCACCTCTTGCCTCTCGATAAGTTGCTGTTTCTTCAAGGCATGAACACAGTCCCAACACAGCAATCTGTTCCACACTTCAAAGCAAGATCACCAAAATAACTCCATCAGAAAGTGAAACCCCTGAGTGGGTCCTTGGACTCGACCCATAGCTGCAGAAGAGACAGCCTGAACACAAGCCTTGCCTCGAGAGCATTTGTAAGGGCACACTGAGGCTTGGTGTTCCTGAACAATGACAAATGCATTCATTTCAGGGTTCACACTTACACAAAGTCCATGCTGGAGCCACGTCCACAGGGGTGCAGAGAGAGCCCTTTGCTATCAGCTCGGTATCGTGTATGGAACTGGTTGATTTTTCTTCTTTTTCAACACTCCCATTCGGTCATTCCAGCCTGCTGGCACTTGAGTAAAGCAGGTTTTTAGCCTCAAGATCTCTGGTTCACCCTCCAAATGTTTCTTAATCATCTAATTCCCTAACAGCTTTCCTGTGCAATCAAAATTATCCGCATTATCCTCGTGCCAACTCGATCTGGAGGAGAAGATAAATTGGGAGTGCCAAATGAAAAGGGAAAGGGCCCAGAAAGTACGGGTAGCAGGGAGAAGGGAGCAGCCCTGCGGTTCCTCAGACATCCCTACACCGCTCTCCACGACTCTGCTGAAACGTCAGTTGATTCCACTCATTAGATCAGCAGCATCTGCTGCCATCCCAGAGCCGCCATCTGCGCACTCATTTCCCAAACCCACAATCCCAACTGGAGGTTAGTAGGTCATGGACATAATTCTCTGCCCCTCCTGGGATGAGAGGAGACTCGGTTCCAAGCTGCAGGAAGCACTGAGAGCCCCCCTGTTACCCATCCCGACCCTCTAAGACCTCTCCTGCCCCTCCCCAAGTGGCCAAGTGCCCCTTTCTGAGGGCAGAAGTAAAAAGTGACTGGCAAACCTATCCCAGCTCTGCTGATGGGCAATTTACTGGTGAAAGAATAATAAAAAAAAAAAGGACACCAGCTTCAAGAACAGCTCGACCAAGGATCAACATCTGAAATGGTCCCAACAGGAGAAGTTCAATGAGGTTCACAAGAGGTAACTGAAAACACAAAGAAGGGTTCAGAGAAGAAAATCCAGGTGCTGGTTACACTGACAGTAAAAAATAAACCCTTGTTTACATCTACAGAGAAATGCAGAGCTTTAGGATGTCTTGTTCCCATACTGTCCAACAGATTTGCACGGAGTTTAATCCAAAAACGGCAGCTTTGCAGCGCCAACCATCACCTCCCCAACTCGGCCTTTCTCAGCTGGAGAAACAGCTCTGGCTTCTAAATGAGATTTTTTTTCCCCACATGGTAAATTCCTTGGACTTTTCTGTCCCTTAGCAGTTTCACGTGAATGCAGAGAACAGAATTAGGCAAAGCATTAAGGTGGCTTAGGTAATTATAGTGGCACATGCTATCATCAGTTCAAGACACAAGATTAGCACAGCAAGCTCCAGTTAAAGCAGGTCTTCCCCATACTGGGAAAGGAATCAGCCTCTTTTTTGCTCTATCTAAAACATGAACAGCCTACTATGTCAAAGTGGGAATAAAGACCCCATAAAATCTTCCCAAAGGCACCTCTGCTGGTACTCAAACACAGAGGAAGTTTCAAGCTGAAGCTGAAGAACCACTTTCAAACCACCAAGTAGACAGTTACACACCCTGTGGCTTTAAATATCATGTAAAGGTTATATTGAATTATTTTCTTCTACATGTACATGACTAATTGTGTCACCTTGGGCCAAGGGAGATTTCTAAGAGCATTGCCTGGTCAGGAAAAAAGCAGCAAAGACCATTCTTAATTAAGAAAGGCTTAGTCACAGATCTAAGAAAACACGCAGTTAATCGAGGCAGAAGTGACCAGTAAAGGAAAATACTGTGTCACTTATACCTACCCCAAAACCAAAGGATTTTGAGACTGAACTTGCTTTGCAGGACATTTTCTCTCTTCTGCCCAGATCCAATTTGTCAAGTAATTCTTGCTATTTTACATCAAACTTTGCCACAATTAATTCAATATTAACCAGCTGGAGTTTACGAATTTAATTCGTCTCCCAAGGACAGGTTACAGCTATAGAAGAATCTTAACTTTGACTCACCCAAAAACTATTTCTATCAGTTCTTCAAATTGTAGAGAAAACTTAGAGGTGTGGCAGGAGGGCGGCAGCATTCATGTGCCAGGGCCAAAAGGGCAGAAAGAAGTGTTTGTACTTCTTATTCAAATTCATTTTTTCACTTCAGGGCTGTGGATCTTGATCATTTCAAGTTGACAACAACCTAAGCGGAATTGCTCAAGACCAGCCCTGTTGTCTATATTGGTGTTACTGCCATGGCAACTGCTGTGGTTGTTTTTTAACGACGGAAAGAGTGGAGGCAGGTTTTAAAAGCTCCCTGAAGAGCTGACATTATGCCTTTAAATGCAGTGCCCCCAGGAATAATCCTCACCAAAAGCCCATCATCATTTTATCATTTCTCGATTTCATTCCCCCTTCTTCCCCCAGTGGCTTCTCCTTTCAGACACATCTAGACAGCTCTGAAGAATTCAGACCTGAAAAATTTCATCCTGGCCTCTGCACAGGTGGAAAATTCTCTCCTCTACAGCCACAATATTCCATGCCCAGGCACTTGCGACAGCTTCACATGGCACATGACATGCCTTTTCGCTCCTCAGCACCATTCTGACATCATCACAGTCCAAGGAACACTGAAATCCTAGGAATACAAGACTTTCTAAATCCTACATGACATCTGAGGCACCCACCAGCCTCACCACAGCTGGAGGTGACTGACAAACGCTGAGTGACACGACCGCTATTGGAAACATAATACACAAGGAATAAGCCAAGCTGGAGTACAAAACTTCAGCCTACACTGCTGATTTCTTTTGAGGAACCACGTACAATTGCAAAGATAGGGCTGGGTTGGTTTATGTGGCTGAACAGTCCCTTCCAAAGGACATTTGGTGGCACTTCAGAGGCTGGGGAAGGACAGAGAAGACAGAGAATGTGGGGAACACTGCTGCATTAGGGTGAGATGCATTTTCACTTGCACGGGGCCCCTGACATAGCCGTCCCTCCGAAGACTTCCAACACCAGCTCCCAGGACTTGCCAAAGGGCAGTTGGTGGCAGGGGGAAGTGCAGATGCCACGTGCCACCTCCGAGCACGTCCGCACACGTGGGCTTCCTACAGGTACCCGAGCCATGCCCAAATTTAATCAGTCAGGGCACATAACTCATCCAGGGACAACTGCTCCTGTCCCCCAATCCTCACTCTCAAAAACAACTTCAGAAATTACACTGAAGGGAAAAATCCCAACTCCCAGACCTCTCTGGGCTGGAAAAGAATTAATCCCGTGTACCTGAGGCACTTGCCATTTGTCTTAACAACCAGATTACTTGCTGCCGTTGTGTGTGGGAGCCTCAGGACACACCTAAGGAGGGAGGAAGTTTAGCTCTACCTTTTGTCACGCCCACCAGAAATCTGGACTTCGCAAGCGAATAAAAAAATCCAAACCTGACCTCCCTTCCCAGCTGTCATAAGCATGGAATGAAAGCTCCATGCTGTATGTTCTGTGTTTACCTAAAGGAGGTGGATGTTCAGTGTAAGAGAAGTGCAAAGGGTTTTAAACAAACACAAGTGTTCATAACAAGCCCTGATGTGATTGGTACATGCACAAATCAAAGTAAAAAAGAAAAACATTCAGAGGTTCAGGAAAGGGTTGTTGCAAAAAGAGCAATTTTTTTAATTAGCTGTCCCAGTGAAACCCTGTACTCCTGCCAAGAAGAAAAGGAAAGCCTTTGCCTAGGGTGACAGGTCACATCTAGACCCAACCTCATACCACCGTGTCTCTTCATCCTACCCAAGTGCCTCACCAGGAACTGGGAGGCTTTGCAGTGAGGCCACAGGAACAAGAAAAATGCCATCCTGACCCTCTCTCGAAATGAGAGCTGGAGTAATTAAGGGGTGAAGGCAGCCGGGTTTAGCTGCTGCTGGAAGTACCTCCCTCCAATACATGTCTCTTCTCTGTCTCTCCCACACATCAAGAAGTCCTTCTACCTGCCACCAATGGCATCTTCACGGCTTCACACTGACACAGGGCAGGGTTACATTAGATATCAGGGAGAAACTCTTCTGTGTGAGAGGGGTGAGGCCCTGGCACAGGGTGCCCAGAGACACTGCGGACACCCAACCCCTGGAAATGGTTCAAGGCCAGGTTGGACAGGACTTGGAGCAACCTGGGATAATGGAAGGTGCCCCTGCCCATGGCAGGGGCTGGGATGAGATGGGGTCTGAGGTCTCTTCCAACCCAAACCACTCAGAGCCTGTGGTTCTCAAGGCCCCTGAGCACCATGGAAGCAGGGTGGGCCGCAGGCAGCCATATCCCAGGCAGTCAGACACCCGATCCCAGCAATCAGGCGTCTCTCCCGGCGTTACGCAAGCCCTCCTCGGCAGGGTGGGAACTGACCAAGGGCTGTGTCAGCAGGCAGGGCCGACCTCCTCACCTGCGCCCTGCCCACAGCCCGCCTGCCCCAAGCACCTTCCCATGCCCTTCCCATGGACACAGCCAGCTGCACCCTGCCAGCTGCTCCGACAGGCCCCCAGCTACGCAGAGGGCCCGTCTGCAAGCGAAGCAGTAATTAGTTCTGTGTTTAATTTACCTCTGCAGTTCCACTACAATGGACCTAAGCACGCTCCCTGCAGCACTGGAGGGGCAGAAGAAGGCCTGTTTCAACTGACCCCAGCACCTGGGACCAGTCCACGAGCCTACTGTGCAGTTCTCAAAGACCAAAACACCAAAATTCGCTTATATTTATGGCAAAGTCTGCCTGACCACTTTCCCTATGTAAAATACCAATACAAAAACAATTAAGCTTTTGCCATCCTGCCTGGTATTTCTCAGCTACTGTCAGTGCTCTCACTGTGGTGAGCTGAAGCTAAAAGCTTTTGAAAAATCCCACCCCATGTCTTGAAAAGTCAGGAAAGAAACTGGATGGTTGAAAAATCCAGTAACATGAACAGAAAGAGGACTCTTGGCACAGCCATGACTGTGCTGCATCTGCTCTGCTAAGTAGGTTCATTTATTTCCATCCTGTAGCTGTCTCCTGCTATTTATAGCACCTGCCTTAAAGAACTTTCAAGGTAGACACCAAGCCTGAGCCTTCCTAAATTGATGTCTAAATATCCTTGTTGAATTAATTCGATCTTTTTATGAATTGACCGTTCCAGTCAGACTGGCACTCCTCACTGGAAGTCACAGAATCACAGAATGGTTTGGGCTGGAAGGAACCTTAAAGATCCTCTCATTCCAACCCCCTGCCATAGGCAGGGACACCTTCTACTATCGCAGGGTGCTCCAAGCCCTGTCCAATCTGGCCTTGAACACTTCCAGGGATGAGGTATCCACCACTTCTTTGGGCAACCTATCAACTGGGACATTCTCCACAATAAACTCTTCCTGCAAAGCAGACACTCCAAGTTGGGAAGCAGTAAAAGAGATTTACCTGCCTCCAGTGCAAATCTGATCCATCCAGCCGAAACCTCACCTTCACTGGGAGAGATGCACTCCATGCAGAATGGCAGCACAAGCCTCAAACAGCACCTTAATGAAATGACTCCTCTGCAAACATGAGAAGTGCTCCTCCAAACCCACATCTGAGGGCTCAAGAGAGGATTTTTACTAAAACCCTCAAGAACTACTGCTGGTGGGTGGAAGAGGAATTCTCTCAAAACACCTCTACAAACCTTTGATGCAATCTATCATCCTTCCCCTCTCTCTTTATATGGGTCCTCTTATCCCTGCTTTTAGGTATTCCAAAATTTAGATTCTGCAGTTATATTTATCAACATGGCAACATTCTGACATCTGACAAAAATCAGGTTTTATTCTCTTCAGGACTACAAGCACTAAGAGAATTCTATTCTTGGCAGTAAGAATTTGCCAGACCCACAAGTGGTCTTAAAAAGTCAGTAAAGTATTGCAGTACCTGGCTTTGGGCCAGGGAGGTGAGCCAAAGTGACCTGGAGGGCAACCAGACAATGAGAAAAAAACCCTTCCCAGAACAAGCAGAGATGCATTTCCTCATGGGAAAATCTCTGCATGCCTGTAGTAAAGAATGAGGAAGAGGGAAATGGACTCAGAGAAACTTCATCTGCCTTCCTTGTTCCTCCTTTGTCTCATCCCTTACAAGTAGTAGAAAACTACACCATCCTCTTTGTGCTGACACAAGCACCAGCTGACCTGATGAGGCAGAGCCTAAAAAGCGTTTCCTCCTTACTGGCCCTAAATGGAAGCCAGGGCTAGGCTGGTTAAAGGAGGTGCTTTTAGACGAGAGGTGCTGGGATGTTTCACCTGGAAGAGGGATTTGTCATCACCTGCAGTCCTGCCTGAGAACCAGGGGGTGAATGCCAAAGTTCCCTGAGTGCAGAGACAGCCCCGCAGGCCTGGAATGTCCTGAAAGGGCTCTGCAGAGGGAACACCGCCTTCCTGCCTCCTCCTCAGTCTGTCAGAGTATCCCTGTCTGGATTTGTGAAGGAAGCATCGTTCCCAAGCAATAATTTCCTTAGGATAAAACGTATCTGTACACGTTTGATCTGCCCAGCTCTCTCCAGATGGGCGAGCTGAAGGTTGTCTATAAACTACCAGAGTTTGGCTTGCTTGGCTCAGCTGGACACAGACTAAAAAGAAAATCAGGACTGACATTTCCAGACTGCACCGATTCCCAAACACAGAGGCACAGCTAGATTGGTTTGGAACTGGAACAAAACTTTTCTAGGGAAGGCTTGCATTTCTGGAACTGTTTATTCTCGTGCTGGTATCCACCGACATGTTCCATCAGGTTTGGTTGTTGTGAGCACCTTGACCTGGTGAGTCAAACCCAGACTTGGTCAAAACCTAATTGCAGAGTTTTCATCCAAGAAGCTGAGACATCATTTTCAGGTAAGATATTGAAGCTTAGGCTTCTGGTCCTTAGAGACAGATCAAGAAATCCAAGTGACGCACCAAATCACCACTGGCTTAAGCTTTCTGCTCAGGAAAAACAAAGGTCTCAATATACAGGACAATCGAGTTGCTCCCTGAACTTCTACAAATTATTTTAACAACTACATTATTAAAGATTTTGCAAGTCAAGCTCTATATACTTGTCCTTGTATCAGAAGATAAACTAAATCACCAATTATATACCCGAGCTGAACTGACAGTGTCTGTACTGGCCAAGGTGATAACTGCAAAAATCAACAAAGAAAAGGAGCTGTATAAATTCAGGATTTCTTAAACTGAGGTATGTTGGACCAAAACTCACAATTTTTGAGGTTTCTGCATGTCAGATCTGATTTTGCTTGTTTTAAACCACACAGCCCTCATGCATATTTCAGCTTCTGATACTCTGCACTCTCTACTGACTGCCTTAAATACATGTAATATAGTTCATTTCAGCTGTCTCCCAACTCCATTAAAGCTGCTGCGCAGTATTTCCCAGTTCTTAGTTTCTAATATTCTTTTGAAACCGAATTTGAGCCACCTACCCCTCAATCCATGCCTATTATGGGATGAAGATTAAAACCCCAGGGTTCTAACTGAGGTTTCTTGCCAGGATTGCCAGCACTGGACACCAGCCTAAGCTGGTACATGCTGCCTAGAGAGAAATGGGCTTCTGTCGGACACACTTGTGTGACACAGCTGGTGGAGAGAGAAGAAAGGCTTCTTAGAAAGCAAGAGAAAGGGTGGGAAACACAAAATTCAGGTCAGCTCTGAAGACAAGAGTTTCAGAAGAGAAAAAACCCAGGGATATGAGGTAACTTGTAATCCAAGACAGTAATCTGAACTACCCCTCTCCTTTACAGAGTTCTAAGCTAACTGAGCCAGCTCGTAAAAAGATCTGGCCACCAGCACAAAACAGCAGGTCCCTGTAAGGACCTGGAAAAGTATCCGGCTACATGAGAGAGTGAACAACAGAGAAAAGGGCCCAGTGGTGGGGTACGAATGCTATTGCATGGGACACCTGGAATATTTATGTGATTCCAGTCCAAAAATTTGCAACGCAAAGAGATCAGGGTGGAAAAGCCTATGGGAAAACTGCAGATGGAGAGTGATGGCAAGCCTGTATATTTTTACATGCAGGTGTAAGTGCAGATAAGAACATATTACTGCATAGAAACAACAGAGGAGAAAGAACACCACGAACCCCTCTTCAAATGACACAGACACAATGATGGGGAAAATGAAGGCAGGATATGAAAACCTGATGGAAGAAATGGGTTTTCAACCATAGGTACACTTAGCCCATGGAAACAATTCTCCTAGGATATGATACATTCAGAAGTGAAAAAGGAATTTCTACAGGCCTGGTCACCTGCATGCTAAAGAATAGAAGTGTAAATATAAAAATTAAGTTTAAAATATTTGAGTTCTTGAAGATGGGTAATTATGTCTTTTGGTGTAAAACCAACTCCTGGTTTCTGAGTGCTGACAAAAAGCCTTCTTTGGGACAACCAGGGAATAAGAGCTGGGAAGAGCAAATGGAAATCTCCGACTTGCCTTCCTTTCCAGGTGCTGTTCTGTGAAGATGGTAACTGGGCTAAAGACGTGACTGATCTGCCCCGTGTTACTGTCCCTATCTACAGCAACTATCCAGCAACACAAGTTCAAAATGAAAAATGAATGTATTTCTTCAATCCAAGATCCCGTCGTATGGATCTCTCACACAGGAAGTATTTTTCCACTTACAAACGAAGCTCCAATCATCTGGAATTAGCTTCAAGAATCAGAGCTGTATCACATCCTGGGCCGCTCTGCTATATTCAACCCCTGCCAGCCTTTCCATCTCCCTCCTGCTCCTACTGAAGCAGCCATCTCCCAGATTTCACAACAAGCTTGTGGCCAACAGAGAATACAGCAAGAGCAATGGGACCCTGTGACAGTCTCTGCACAGTGATGGCACTAGCTAGACGTCTCTGTCCTCTGGTTAACAATTCTGGTGGGAACAGAGGCACAGGGCATTCAAAATGGACCTCATCTGCCTGTCAGTATTTAGATACTCAGTCCCTACAGATACTTGAACATACAGCAAAGCTCCATTTGATTCTTCTTTTTGTTTTCAAAACTTAAAACTGGTTAATTACCAAAGGGAAAAGAACTGTTAGCACCACAAGTTAGTGACACATGAGGCCGAAATCATGGGGTGCTGGAATTCCAGAGCATGTGCACATCCCAGAGCCAGGGCAGAAGCTGCAATAGATCTACCTAGGCACTACTCAGTCTTTGTCCTTGCTTGCTATCTCTTTACACACAGTGTCAAATTGCTTTTTAAACATTTGGCCTGTTCCTGCCTGGCATCCGCTCAAGGGCCAACTCAGGTGATACAGAGGGATGAAATGTCTGCTCTGGCCTGTGCCTCTTCCAAGCCACAGCAGCTATCCCACAGCAGCTGGCTAAGACTACTCCAACCCTGCAACGTGAGACGATTGTTTTCATGGATCAAGTTTGGTCCTCTGTGAGCAGACCCCTAGACAACAGACCATTGTAATGAGTGACAACTGGAACCAGTACTCACTGAGTGGTTTAAGGATGCTGCTGCTTGTCTCATCAGCATTTTCTACATCTGATTTGTCAGAGTAGTTCTCCGAGATTTTCTCCTTTTCTTTCTTTTCTTTGTGCCCAGGTCTTCTTCTGTGACGCCTCCTCCTCCTGTAGCTCTTCGGCACGTGGACCCCGATGTAAATTGTGTGGTGACCTGGGGAACACAAGCACACAAATATTAACTTCAGCATTGTGCAGCTTGGGCACCACGGGCCAGCACAGTTCATGCTGCATTTCATTGAATCCCAAAATGATTTGGTTTGGAAGAGACCTTGAAGCTCATCTCATTCCACCCCTTGCCACGGGCAGGGACACCTTCCACTATCCCACGGCACTCCAAGCCCCATCCAACCTGGCCTCGGACACTTCCAGGGATAGGGCAGCCACAGCTTCTCTAGGAAACCTGTGCCAGGGCCTCACCACCCTCACAGGAAAGAATTTCTTCCATATATCTGACCTAAACTTCCCCTCTTTCAGTTTGAACTCATCGCTCTTTGTCCTATCCCTGTTTCACTCCAATAGGCAGGTGAACTATCCTTTGCTGGTCTAACATTAACTAGTCCTGTTTTTTCTTGTCTCCAGATGTGAGCTTGGAGCTCTGTAGCTACCATTTGGAGAAGTACTTTTGTCCCATCATTTCTGAGGGCACATGCCAGTGCAGACTCTGATAACTGTTGTCCTTGTGACTCATTTAAATACAAAAATAAACCCCACAGAAGGCCATCGTACTCATTTTGTAATACCGAACAGAGTGCTTTTCAAACACATTCTACACTCATTTTTCCATTTGTTTTACCAAATACATTGGCTGAACTTAACAACTACCTCATGCCAAGTGATTCAGCTTAATTGAAGAGCTTAGACCAACAAAATTTACATCACTTGACTGTGCAGTCCACTGTATAACAAGTGTCAAAGTACCACTAGGTACCTTATGCAGGTGCCACTATAGAGGTCCCATGCTCTAAGTACCATTAGGGTGTTATTATAACACAGCAGAGGAGGAAGGACTACTCACAGAAGTTCCTATCAACTCCTACTTGACACTTTCCAAAACAAAAATTAACTAGTAACAGAGTAAGTGCCAAATTTCATAATACATTGGCTGTAAATCCCAAGGATGCCTCTACCCTTGCATTGAGACTTGGAGTACAAACCAAAGCGCTCCAACTACATTTGCCAATTGTTGTGCCTTTTTGTGTCTGTTAAAAATGTTTTCTTTTCAGGGCTTTCTGCACTTCTGTCAATTTGGGATGAATATCCTGTGCTTACAGAAAGTACTTACATGTCTTCTTCTCTGCCCAGATCATTCAGACATCTCACTGTAAAAGCAGCTCTTACAAAAGCAACTCTTGAGAAATGAGAGCTGGATTCTGTGCTTTGGACCAAGTTTGGTATCCCCACTTCTGTCCCAGCATGGCCGAATGGAGAGTTTCAAATGAACACACGGGTGACTGAGTAAACAAATTTATCTGAATGAATGACCCACAAACTAAACATGTGTCTCTAATTCCTCCTTATGATAAATCCAATCTTGGAGACCGAACAACGGAAAATTTAGGCACAAAATACTCCATTTCTGTAACAAACTGATTTGCCAATGAAAAACAACCCTGCATTTGCCATTTCAAATTCCCCACACCCCCGAGACCAGCTGTGAAGCCTTTATTTTGCATGTTTGAACCTTTATTTTGCATGTTTGCTCATCTTGTTCCACCCCCTGCCATGGGCAGGGACACCTTCCACTACACCAGGTTGCTCCAATCCTCATCCAACCTGGCCTTGGACACTTGCAGTGATCGAAGAAACAGGATTCTGGAGCTAAGCAGGGCTCTAACTCGGGCAGTGGAACAGCGACAGAACAGGGTCCTGTGTCTGCTGCCTCTTGCCTGGCATGCCAGAATCGCCATCTCCGAGGAATGGGATCACACCACAGAGGGAAAGGGCAGAGCCACAGAGACATCTGTAGCAAGACCTCTCAGACCAACACCTGAAGATCGATTTAGCTCTTGCGTGCCAAAGGAAACACGGAAAGCTCTTCCAGCAACTGGAAACATCAGCTTTAACGTGGCAGATGGCCTGAGTGCCGCACAGGGACAGGAAAGGGGAGATCTTATCCGAGCACAAGCAGGAGCTGGAGGGTGGGGGTGACCCCAGACAGACAGGGCAGTGGTAGTCCTTCCCAAGGGATTCTCGCATCCAAAACTGTATCCAAAAGCCTAATGCAAAAGGTATCTATATTAAACAACATTTCCCTTTGAATCACTTGAATTCTGTGGTCAGCTTGATAATAGAAACACATCATAGTAAGCCTGTAGTCTTAATACTTTAATATGCTGCCAACAGAACTGGACAATCTCTTTAATCTTTAGACCACGTGTGCACAGTACAGATTTTGGTAATATGAAACTCACTTGTATATACACAGGCAAACATCTGCATTACTTTGCTGCTTTTCTCTAGTCTGAAGGCAGAGACTTATTTAATGTTCCTTGCCATGTCCCCCCCATGCCCCCCCCCCCGACTGTTCAGGGAGGCCAAGCAAGACATTTTCCTTTTCCATGTGCTTGAAGCGCTTGGCATCTGTTTATATTGTTCCAAATGCTGAGATAATCTTCTAGGCTCCCTTCCCAAAGCGCCTGGAAGGAAACAATTGACACATACTCTCAATGTACTGTGCTCCTGGGACATTTCCGACTCACCGGGGGAACCCAGCCTTTCCCATGAGAACCACTGCCTGAGAAACGTAACGTGACACACAGGCACCACAAGGATCCTACGGCTTGGGGAGGATGGGAAGCACAGAGCGGAGTGCTAAACTTTGGGTAACCCAAGCCTGGAGTTTTCTCTCGCACACCCACCACAGCTCCTCCTGAGGGGCTGCTCCCATGGCCCTCCCCAGGACATCCATTATCCTCGGTGTGCACCTCATTACACCAGAGTGTCTTTCACAACACTCAAACCCCACCCATAAGATGCACATGGAGACCTGCAGGTCCTGGTGGCACCAGTTCTCTTCTAAGTGACAGTAGGGGGCAGGGGATTCTTCGGATTCACACCGACTGTAGCTAAAATCTTTGACTTCTGTGACCACAGAGAATCTTTACTGTGCCCCAAGTTCAAAATCATTTCATCTGATTATTAATAAAGCAAGAACTGCCATCATCAGGGAGGCTCTCCTGGAAAAACTCAGTTGAAACCACATCTTTTGCTTTACTAAGAGCTCCTGAAGAACAGCAGTTCATGATTCAGTGCCCAGATTTGGAGTTTGGGCATAGGAGACTCCCTGAATCAGATTTACTGGTGAAAACCCGCTTGTGTATCACCCAACTGAGGTTCTATGAAATGCATCATTCCCTCCCTGCCTGCAGGAATATCTGTTCATCATCATCAAGGCCAGGCTGGACAGGGCTTGGAGCAACCTGCGATAGTGGAAGGTGTCCCTGCCCATGGCAGAGGGGTGGAATCAGATAGCCTTAAGGTCCCTTCCATCCATAACCATTCTGAGAGATCACTTTATTACGATCCTCTCCATTTTTAAGCACTAGCTCTTTCTAAAAATGAGTACTGGGGAATGGCTTTTGCTCAGCAAAACCAAAACTCAGTCACTTGGAGAAAGGAGCTGAAAGTTACAGGATCAAAGGATAAAGTCTGCCTGCAGCATCTAAGAAGGAATCCTTTCCACATGACTGGGTTCTTGAGACTCAGAGCTTGGTAAGATCAGCCCATAAAGAATCTCACATCAGCACCTTAGAAGGAAACAAGATCAAAATCTAATATTAAAAATGTGTAAAGGACTGACAATAAGCTAAGCATTAGCAGTTTTTACCCAGCCCTTGTTTTTCCTTTAAAGACTCCTTCGCAAAGAATAGGGAGAGTCACATTATACCCGATCAGATTGAGACAGGCTCGTGGTTACAGTTGGCCACAAAGCCAAAATCTTCCCCACCAGCTCTGACCAGATATTTTAGGCCACCTGAAATACAGGCTTTGCTGAGGGTGCCCCAGCCACGTCACTCGGGGGCCTATGGCACGGGGTTGGAATGATATGACCTTTATGGTCCCTTCCAACCCAAACCACTCTGTGATTCCATGAAAGGTGTGACTTTCTCAGCCCATTTTCACAGCCCAGCCATCAGTCTTATCCCCAGGTGGAACTGAAAGCCTCAGGTAGCCCCCCCATCTAGCATGTAGAGATCTGCTCTGCAGGCACACCAGAGGGGCAGGGGACACAGCCCGCCACGTGCTTCGTCAGCAGAAGATGGCACGGCACGGCTTCGTGCCCGAGGACGTGTCAGCACACAGCCAAGCCCGCAGAGAGAGGTGGCACCAGCCAGGACGCCGCCGGGATCGCGGCCAGGCCAGCGCACTTTGGAGCAGCTGCTTTTCCAACCCGGGGCTGGCAGCAGAAGGTGCTTCTCATTTTGTGGGAGAATCAAAGTAAATTAACAACATAAAAAAAGTCCACGGCTCAGAAGGACAAATAAATCAGGGGGATGATCCATTTTAAAAGGGAGATACTAAAAGTAGTGCTAAGGAAGTCCCAAACTAAGCCCTGCTTAGTTTCAAATCAGCTCAAGAAATAAGAACAAAAGGCCACCCCGTCACGTGCCAGGTGCCCTTAGCTCTACCTGGTTATAGAGGGGTTTACAGGAGCTGGCAGCAGCAGAGGGGCAGCTGCAGGACCTGCACCCCAACCAGCTCCACCTTCCAGGAGAGAAGCTGTTCTGCACTCCCAGGATGGGATGCACAGCTGGTGGGACGCCCCATGCCGGAGAACTGTTCACACCAGCTGTGTTAGAAACAAAGAACACAAGCATCTCCTCTAGCACTGTGCAAGAGCCAAGCGCTATTCCCATTCATGCACACGGACAGAGACACTGAATCTCCAAGGAAAATCAAACCATAACCAGTCCTCTAGACAGGCTGCCCAGGCACAGTCCTAGGCTCACCCACCAGCCCTCACAGGGTTTTCAAAACATGCTGGTATTCAAGTGACCGATTTTCCACGCAAGTAAAAGTCCATCGGTCAGGGAACAGCAGGAGGATTCACTGAGCACTTTGTGGAAATCTGAACAAAACTGAATGCACTAGTTGGAGACAAATCAGATCCAAATCCCTTCTCCTATAAACAATAGTAGCATGCAATGAACCAATTCTTCCATGGTGTGGCAGTTTGCCAAGGAGAAGGGTCAGCATGAATCCATCAGGCGATGGGAACAACAACCATAAGGCTGAGTAGTAGGTTCACAGACTGATAAATGCCATCAGGAGAGGAGCCTGCCATGAGGGAGAGACAAGAAACCGCAAAATATAAAACAGAGGCTTCAGGAGAGACAATCCTGAGCTACTACACCACAGAAAAAGGAAAGAAGAAGGAACAAGATTAGAAACACCAGGGATCTCTTTCAGTCTGCCAGCTCCAACAGAAGAACCCCAAATTCATGGCTAAGATTCAAGTGAGGACCAGTATCAGTAAGGAAGATGCAGTTTCTTAACCAAACGGGGAATTTGTCCAAAGATCATTTTATATATTTGCATTACTGCACTTCACATCTTAACATATAGTCATTGACTGAAATGACTATGAGGGGCAGGGAATGAGCTGTGCAGGAGAAGACAGCATGGAAATTGGAAACCTTTTTCTCTTCTTCTGTAACATCAGGATTCTGGAACTTCGATATCTTCAAATGGTCAGATTAATCTTGGATCTAAAGCATTCCCATGTAACAAGACTATAGTCAGGCAGAAGGGAAGTCTTCCTAGCCATCTGCCTAAAGCTTGCACTCCTCTGTTCCAAACGGATGATCCATGACCCAGACTGGACCTGCCAGATTCCTAATAAGATTCAGAGACCACTCGAGCAAAGCATGTGTAAAAAGTGAGTTAGATCTGAGCAACAGGATGGCTCTAAAAGACAGAGCTCACATAAATTCAAGTAAAAAATATCTAAACAGGAAAATAAAATAAAATGAAACAAGGTCTTCAATTGTCTTCCTGAAGATCCTAGAAACCCTGCTTGTGTAGATGAAGCAAAGTCAGTCAGCAGGGTGGCAGTGAGTGAAGGGGTGGGCATTGTTCAGACAGAACAATGAACACATGGTGGGGGTATTCTCCCTGAGCTTTACGTAAGCCATTGTGAGACTCTTACCCACAACGCCGTAAGCTGCTTTTCTTTCTCTCTTCTTTGGAGCTGTGAGAGGTTATAAAAGCCACCAAACCTGTCCTGCTGTGATCTGATCTAATCTGGCCAGAACTGCTTGGCTTCCATGGAAAGAAAAGTTGAAGAGAACTTGAAGAATGCAGGGCTCTGAAGAACAGGGCAGAGAAGGGGATCTGTGCTGGACTGCTGGATTTAGTTCTTGGGAAGCACGGTACCTTTGCATTTTCTGGCATCCTTTAAAATTATGCCCCTTCCAAAACGCTCCAAACGACCACTCAAGAGAACCAATCCTGGCTGAAAACCTTTTCCCATTTCCATCTCGTTAATTACCAAGACTGAATGAATTGAGTACCAAGCTGTACTCAACAGTATCAGGCTCACAGATGCAGGCAGATTTTAGACCCTGCTCCAAGAGAATTAAGAACTGTGGTATGATGACTAAGGCATCCAAAGCCGCCTCCGTTCTCTGGGAAAAAACTCAGACCAGCTCCCTGCAAGCGACCCTTGATTCCAAGGCTGCAGTTATACTGAAACAGGTGTTTGATGGAAGGTGGCCAGAGCCGGGGTTCCTGGAAGGCCACGCTGCTGCCAGCAGGGCACCATGACGGGATGCAAACAGAATGGTGCTTACACAAAAGCTCCCAACGCCTCTCCAGCAGCACAGGCTTCCTTCAGGGAGCGCAGGAGTTCCCTGTGTCCCTTCTCAGTCTCTATTTAAGTTCGCCCAGCATTGTGCAACCAGAGTAGGAATATCACCAGAACGAAAAGAAGGGACAGAGGTCCAGGAAGGTTGGGATGATGCTCAAACCAGCAAGCTACAGCCCTAGCACCAGTTTCCAGGTTAAGCCCAACTCCAGCAGTTCTGGTATGAGAAGCACAGGTAGGAGAAGGAACAACACTCCTGTGTTACCTAGCCCCAATTCAGGCAACATGACCAGGCCTCCCCGCCACATTTTGGATTAACTTTTCATTTTAAATGTCCTAGAAAAATCTGGGAAGGCTCACCAGCATATTTGGGACTCGCATCTGACAAGTAAGCAAAGGCTATATCTGATTTTCAATCTCCATGCTGAACTGTTATATCCAGCGTTACTGTACCTTAAAAAAGAGCTGTTGGGCAGAGGAAGATGGGAGCAGACAGTCAAACAAGCCTAGATTGAATCCTAACTGAAATGAGAGCAGTTGCTCCCATCCAGGGCTGCAAGGTGCCATGTGAGGGCCACCTTTCTGTTTGGCATGGGCCCCAACAAAACTAGCTTTGCTGCCTGGTCAGAGAGCTGATGATAGTTTCCACTCAGTTGGACTTGATGATCTTAAAGCTCTGTTCCAACTGAAATGATTCTGTGATTCTAAACTGACTGGAGCTGGAAAGAAACAAGTCACTATCAGAACGGTATAGAAACACCTTCCTTCACCTCACGCTCAGCACACATTGGCACAAAACTTATCACCACTGGAAAGAAACCACCACCTTTCCTTCACCACAGGCCGACCATGCCAGCTATTGACTCAGCTGCTCTTACGTTTTCTCCACTTCTCCTGCCTGCACAGCCAGCTTATCGCTGCCTTATGTAAAGTCAGTTTATCACCCTCTGAACTCAGACTGCAGCTTTTCTCACCGAGCATGGAGTAGGCGGGCATCAAAAACCTCTTCGTCCTACCCAGCAACCTTAGAGCTAACGCTGATTCCTGACAGCAGAGGAAAGACAGAGGCAGTGACCAGAACGATATTCCATGCAATGACCTGCTGGATGCTGCCAAGAGTAAGCACTCTCCTGAAAAGTGCCACAGGGAATTAAAGCTGGAGAGGAAAGAATCTGAAGACCTGAAATCTTTCATCACAGTGTTTCAAAGATGGGAAGATCCAAACTATCCGTCTTGTTTTTACTTAGCTGTGTTGAGCAGCACTGGGTCCCAACATCTGCCTGCCATTCCCAAGTTCACAGAATCATGGAATGGTTTGGGTCAGAAGGGACCTTGAAGTTCATCCAGTTCCAGCCCCTGCCATGGGCTGGGACACCTTCCACTAGACCAGGTTGTTCCAAGCCCCATCCAACCTGGACATGAACACTTGCACGGATGGGGCAGCCACAGCTTCTCTGGGTAACCTATGCCAGGGCCTCACCACCCCCACAGGGCAGTTGTGCCAGCTGCTGTATGGAAAGAGAGCACAAAGGTACTGCCTGAGTCTTCTGAGTTTGGCTTTTCCAGGAGTAAAGCCCAGTTCAGTTTTACTGAAGCAAAACACAGCCTGGTTTGTCTCTACACGTAAATTAAAGGTACCCAAGAATATTAACGAGCACATTCTGTGATCAGATTTTACCTGATTAATTTTTTAATCACATTTATTTTAGAAGCAATTAAAGACTCTGATATGAAACAGGTCATCTGGTTACTTCTGAAAATGGAAGAGGGTCTGCGTACAGTCACAGATCAAAATAGATGGCAGGAACGAGAGGAGAAAAAGAAATTAAAGTAAATGGGTAAATACAGCTCACTTCTCCCACCGTCAGCCTGCTGTTAATACAGGTAAAGATGTTCACAGTTATCTCCGCCCTTTTAACCTCTCTCCTCATTGATCTAACCACCAAGGACTAATCTCGGGCTTATGGCATCACACAGCTTTCTACCAGCAAAGTGCAATGACACAACCGGGTCGAGAATAGAAAGCAAGGAGGAGGAAAGTGCTAAAATGGAACAAGTAGTTATGGAACATTGTTACAAAATCCCTGGGTTAGCCTCTCTGCAGTTAGCAGCACAACAGTAAATGCCACAATGAAAACAGGATCCAGAAAAAGTTTCCTCTAACAGCATATTCTCCTGAATTCACTCCTAGAGCAGTGCTGAAAGGTGCTATCAAAACCTTTACTTTGCCCATCATTTGGAAGGCAGGACAGGTGTGCTGCTCCCCATTTCCTAACAAATGGAGCCGGTGTGCTCCTCAGGCTTTGCAGTAGAGTTGTCAGACTTGAAATCCAGCATCCTCCACCCCACCACGAAGTCAGGGTAGCAGCAAGCCCAGGGGAAGTTACACTTAGAGAGCCAAGAATACCTTATCTCTCAGGATAAGGTGGAGCTTTACTTTTCCCCTCTTGCAAAATCAGTTCTTAAGTAATCTGTTTATGTCACACATACCAGCACTCCTCACAGGGATATTACAGCAGCACGGCGTTACCTTCAAGGAAAGGAACGTGCAGTGCTCTAAACGAATGGGAAGGGTCCTCTGGCACAGCTCAGGGCAGTGCCTCTTCCTGACTTCCCCCAAGAAAGCCAACTTGCACTTGCTTTCCCTCAGGCTCTGCCCTAGACCCGGGCAGATCCCTTGTCTCGCCAGGTCACATTTCTGAGCACTTCCAGCCAAGCAACTCCTCCTAACGAACATGCACCGAATCCATCACCTAGCCCTTTGCAGAGACAGGCAGCAGGGAGCAGCTGGAAGGGAGTTATTTTCAAATGTCAACAGCTGATACCACAGCGCCACATTCCAGTGTAGGACCAGGGTGAGGTGCCACCTGAGAGACGGACTAAACAATCCCTGGAAGCAGGCCCAAGGGACATATTTCTGTCAGGTATGTACGGTTTCTGTTAACGTTACATTTACTCAGCGAGGGCACAAGGGACAATTGTCCCACCCTGAAAATGTCTCAACGTCTTCCTGACCAGAAATGCCTGTTTTTACCCCTCCTTAAAAAGCCAAGTCCTTCCCTCTCCCCTGCACCACTACATAATCAAATTAGTGGGTGACGTGGTTGTGCAGAGTTGCTATCTCCATGCCACAAACATAACCTGTGGGCATCACTGACAAAGCGAAAGATGTTCTCTCTTCTCCCAAAGAACATGCCAAAGAGGGATGCTCAAAGCGACACCTTCAAAATTCTGCTTTCACCTCTTTGAACTCAAAGCAACTTAGGAAGCAGCAAAAGCAGCCTGGTTCCGAGGCATATTATAATGCTCTGCTGGAGAGTTTTCCCATTCTCTCCTGCTAACTCCTGCTGCCAGGGAATCCCTGAGTTACAACTAAAGGTTGATAAAAGTTACAACTGCCCTTCCCCTCATAGAAAGGAAAGAAACAATCTCCTCTCCGCTCACTTTTGGTGAAATTAAGTGAATGAAGAGCCTTCCTGAGAAATTTGATCAATATTGACTGCAAAAAAAATAATTGGGAGAAGAATGGAAAGAAGAGGCAAGAGAGGCAAACAGCTTTAGGGCACGTATGTTGCTTCCTCATAAAAGTAAGCTAAAAATAAAAACTGTCAGAAAAATAACACACACCTGGAAGTTACAGTTCCCTCCACTGCTACCTCCTTCTCTCCAGAGGATGCAGTCCCTGCAAGCCTTTAAGGAAAGACAGTTGTAACCATAGCATGAAGGTGGGGAAGCAATGGAGGGCACTTCGGAGCTAACAGCTCCAAGTCTCTTGACAGATGCTCTCCTCCTTTAAAACACCCCACTGGAAGTGCAGGAATCTAACAGGGACTTAAAAGCATCTGCACCAAGTGCCAGCCAAAGGTCTGACCTCAGTCTCCTCTTCTCAAGTCACCTCAGCCACTGCTCATTTGGCTTCCTCTCCATCCTGCACCATCTCTTAGGCCTCCTTTGGATGCTCTCCAACAGATACATGAAGGAGGATTTGCCCACTCCAGTTGGAATCCCCCTCCCCATCAGGAGTGGGACACACAGGATCGCTCGGGAGACTTGGAAGTTCATGGCATTAAATCCAGGACTGCTGAGGGCATGAAGATCTCTCGGGGGCACTGAGATGGGACGATTCCTGTGGATGGATGGATTTTTAGCTGATGTTCTAGCCCTTCCACTGGATCTTAAACGGACAGAGGGCAAGGTTAGATTACACACTGGGAGGAAATTCTTCCCTGTGAGGGCGGGGAGGCCTTGGCACAGGGTGCCTAGAGAAGTTGTGGCTGCCCCTTCCCTGGAAGTGTTGGACAGGGCTTGGAACAACCTGGGCTAGTGGAAGGTGCCCCTGCCCATGGCAGGGGGCTGGAACTGGATAGGCTTTAAGACCAGTTCCAACCCAAACCACTCTGTGAGTGTACAGTTCATCCCACACATGCAGACCATGACCGCACCTGGGGTGCACAGTGGATACGCACACGCGTTAAGTGCACAGATCGCTGCGGAGAGACAGATGTAGCTGAGGACACACAGAGAATCACAGAATCACTGAGGTTGGAAACGTGGAGACAAATAAGATCTCTTCAAAGTGCCAAAGCCTTTAATGCTTACTGGCACTGCAGCAATGCCCCAGATTTGCCAGGCACGCCAAGAATGCCAGGCTGTCCCACTGCGCAGAGTGGAGCGGCTGAGAAGCGGCTCCCTGACGGACCCATCCATGCACCATACGTGCCCTGTGACCCTGACAGATGCCACAGCCTTGGATCCTTGGGTGATTTAGCTGGGCCGCTCCCAGGAGCGTGGCAGGAATCACAGAGCTGCCTTTAGCATCCCCGAGGGAATTAGCTAGCTACACAGCTCCGGGGCTCTCCAGAGGCTCAGCTGAGCAGCTCCAGCTCCAGAGGCCTGTCGTGTACAATTAGAAGCACTTGTTTCACCTCCTCTCCTCCTTCCCCCAGTGAGATGAGCTGCAACTGGTCTGTTAACCCAACTAAACCAAATGAGGATATCCACATCAGAACAAAGGATATAAACACACCACAGCCACAAATATTACTTAAAGCAGTAACCACATGCCCTGCAGACAGTCAGAAGGACCCTCCCATGCTCATCACCAACAACCACTTGTATTATATTCCTGGAGCATCACACGTGGCCATTGCAAATCAAAACAGCACATGGCAACATTTAAGACAATAAAACATAAAAAGTATCCTCTCTCTCTCCCTACTCAAAAGTTTCTGCTGTGCCAAAGTGTCAATTATTCCACAAGCAAAAGGCTAATACAAACCCGACCCTGCAGACAGCAAATAGCCTCATTAAACCCAACATGATGATTTATAGTGGCTGAGAACAGATTACTTCATCCCAGAGAGAAAGAAAACACAGGGTTTTTCGTGGAAAGGACTGGCTTGGTTTGCTGGAAGTGTTCTAACTCCTCTTTTTAGAGATTATTTTCTCTCCTACTGCTGGATCTTTTCCTGTCCATTACCGGTGACAATGACATAGCTGTAACCCTACACTTTTCAAAACATTTTCAATTGAAAAGCCACAGGCATTTGTTTGCAAATAAAAAAGTTAGAATAAAATTACATCCTGAAGTCGGGAGGGGAAGAATAGTGCTGCAAGGTGAAATCCTCTCCCTTCTAGGTAAAGTCCTACCCTATCCTGCTCTCCTCCTTCTCCCTCACTAGTTTATCAAGCCCACAGACAATCAATCCCCACAAAAAGAGAATTTGCTGCAATTAATTCACTCCTATCACCTTCATCGTTTTCCAGGAACAAACTTGAAGTAAACTTCTTTAAATCACTTTTACTTTCGGGATTTCACAACATTTTCAGTTAGAGAGAAAACAAAAACATTTCCAAAGGAGTCTACTCTTTCCCTATAAAGCGAATAAACTGTTTTGTCTGTTAAAAAGTTCTCCTCCAAGGGAAAACCCTTCTCTTTATGCCTCCCCAGCACAAAGGATAACCCAGGCAAATGTTCACTTCCTGCCTTACATCCACCCCGACACTTGGTACAAATTCTGCTGGTTTTTCCACTTGGCTTCTCCACCTGTCTCCGTATTTCCACGCTCACGACTGCAGCGGGGATCGGCAAGCGTTGCCAAAACTCTATTCATAGAGGAAAGCAAAGCAAACAGCTCTGGTGTTTCACAGCCATGATGCAAGACACAGCAAACAGGACTTTGGGGGAAGTGGAAGCGTGTTGCCGGCAGCACGCAACACTGTTCGCTCCTGAACTGAAATAGAGGATTTCTCTAAAAAGTCACTTCCACCCCGATCAAGCCTGCCCACGTTTCAGGCAATTTTAGGATGAAGTACTGGGCAAACCAAAGGCACCTGCCCTCCGACTGTGCCCATCCTACATACGAATACCAAAGCAAAGGCACCCTTCCTCCCCAGCAGTCCAAGTCTCTTACCTTCCACTTCTTCTTCATCACATACATGTTTAAGGAAGGAAGCCCCTCTATCCAGTACTGCCTCGTCCTCCATCCTATAGTAATAGAAAAGAAAAAAGGAATGCTCAGACTTCTCCTGGAGTGAGCTGTTTGAACCAGCCCAAGTCCTGGGCAGGTTAACTTGCAAGCTGTTGTTCATGTTCCTGTGGGCACTCCTGTCCTCCTTCCAGTGCCTGCTGTTCCTTCATAGAGCTCTGTTCACATGGCGTTTGCTGTAAGCTGGCCTCACGTAGCTCGAATTCTGACCTTGAGAGGACATCAGTGGTGACAGGTGTGAACAAGGTAATCCCAGCTACAAGTCTTTGGGGGCTTTCCTGTTTCTTGTGTCTGGCTTTTTTCCCCCCTTCTCTTTTTTCCAAAAAGTACAGCCACACGGGCAGGCTTGGGGCTGTCTATGCAATAGTCAAGAGTTTGTGGGATTCCAGTTCGCCTTCGAAGCTGTCCCAGCAGGCGGCAGCGGCCGAGCCGCGCAGGGAGGCGAGCGGGCACACCCCACACAGACACACAGCCCGGGCTCTGGCCAGCCCCTAATACCAGCACAGCACACTTGTCTGCTGGGAGCTCGGCTTTGTGTCACATGTTGGCCTTACAGAAATCTGACATATGAGGATTATCCCGAGACCGAGCTACAGTAAGTCAGATCATCACAGCAGTCATTTATGTGTGTCACTCCTTCATTCATCCATTTGGGGAAGGGTTTTAGTAGTTGCTGTCCTTCCCCTCCCCCTTTTCTCTCCACCTCTGATCTGCCTCTGTGGACAGCAGAGACTCCTAATTCCATGCTTCCGCCATCGCCGTGCTTCCGCAGAGCTGCCCAGAACTCCTGCTGCTGTGTTTCCCCCACAAAATCAGACCCTGCTTGCGTTCCGAGGGTACATCTGCAAATCCACTCTTGACAAGCAAATACAAAAATAATAAAATAATAATAATAAACAAAATTGGAACTGTGTTAAATAATCTCCTTAGAGGCTAAGTACACATTTGCTGCTCATTGCTGGGCAGTCGCCATGGGAGTTTTCTATCCTGATACAACTGGGACCAAGCTGGTAACCTGTTTCGTACCAAAAATCAGACATAAAACAACACATTTTCCTTATATTCCCTCAATGGAATAGGGACAAACTCGGTTCAGAGTGAGACAAGGCCTTCGAAACTTCTTCCCATCCATATTGCTTCCATTCAAGGTCCTCTGAGAGCAGTAGCAGCAAACACTTACAGATTATCTTAAAGGAATATTCAAATTCAGGAGAGTATAAATACTGTACAGATGAATACCAAGAAATCAGAATGCCTTAGGGTGTCTACCTTGCATGCCAATGCCTGGCTACTTAACTAGAAAATAAAAAATAAAATTCAGCCACAAAAGGAAGTACCAGAGTCCCATTTCAGTACCTCAGCAGCCACTCTCCCACCTCTGCCAAGTTTTCCTCCACCTCAAGCACCTTTACTAACCCACCAGTGGCCTCATCTTTGGCTCTTACTCCACAGCTCAACTCCCAAAACAAGTCTCAAACATGTCACAGACAAAAACAATGAAGAAAAATAGGTCAGATTCAAACACAGTACCAAAGCATATGGAAATAAACCTTTTTCGTTTGGATTATTGGATGGCAGTGAGAAATAAAGCACCGTACCCAGAAACGTATGTGAGCACTGACTCCCAAGCTTAGGTCTAGTCCAAAGCCAGCTCCTCCTTCACACAGGCTGTTTCTGCCTGAATTCCAAGAGCCAGAGGATTTGAAGCAGAAATTTCCCTGACCTAGGAAAGGTGTCATTCCCCAAGCAGCTGCTGCCGGGAGCAGAGGGGTGGGACGTGCTCCTCGCCAGCACAACACACCAAGGCAGCACTCAGGCACACACCAGCCTCCCCTGAAAGCTCCAGCTCTTCATTAAATTATTCAAGACTATTTACGCATCTTTTCTAAGGCAACAGAAGGGAACATATTCCATGGATACCCTTGCCTGTTTGCAATGGTTGTGAAGGCACAACCCCATATCTTTTTAATTATTTTTCCCTGCAAAGCAGCACAGTAGCTCCTTGCTATAAACACAACTGGAAACATCTGGAACAGATGGGACTGGATTTCCAGACCAAACACAAACCCCAGGAGCTTTATTCCTCTGTGAAGTCTGTACTTATCCTGGCATTCAGCTCCATTCCCTGAGCACCCACACGCGTGCAGATGTGTAACACACTTGTGTGTGCCACAGCCCCGTGTAAACACCGTGTCCCAAGGCCAGCTCCCACAGCCTAGGCAGCATCAGCCCAGGCATAGTGCAACTGAGAAGCAACAGTGTGGTAGAGTGGAAAAAGGGAAAGGAAGGGAGCAATTTCCACTGCCTGCAAGGGATACAGTGCTGAGAAATCACCAGTTGCCATCCCCTTGGTAAAATGTCTGCTCAACCTCCCCACGACAGCAGAGCATCCTCCCATGCATGACCCCACAGCACGAGCACCCACAGCAGTGGAAATGGCCCCCACGCTCCCAGGAACACCACCGTGCCAGCCTGGAATGGGTTTATCACATTTAAGAGACATGCTTTTTAGCTCCAGAGGTTTGGAAAACTGATCGGCAAGGCTGATGCTTTCCCTGAAACATGTATCCGAAGGAACTGGGGGGTTTAAAGAGCCAGGAATAGAGCTTGGGTCGTCTTGGCACAGCGCCCCGGCTCTAATCCGCAGGAGTTTAGTGATTAGACTCCAAGCACCACCTCCCTTGATTTGGTCTTTTCTGCCCTTCTCAGATTACCACTGGATTTCCGTGGGCCAAAATCTAGCAAGAAAACATCCTTTACCAATTTGCACGGGGAAACTATTTCAGCCCCCTGGAATTTTTCAAATACCATGAAATGGGAGTTTCAGAAATTAAAAAGAAAAATAAAGTCACAGGAAACTACAAGAAAACCTTCCCTTGAGTCTTCAGGGGAAAACTGGCAGACTCCTGTTAGAGAAGTACTGCAGCAAGACCACGTACTGTCACTATTCCATGGAAGACACACATGGACTGGGGAGAAGAAAGGAAGGAAATCATTTTAGGGCCTCTGAAAAGAGATGTGCCTTCAGTTATGCCTGGTTTAACAGCTCCTTGTTGGAAGGTAAAGGGATTTTCAGGCACTTCTTGTCTAGATCCACATTCTCGTGACTGCTGCTGCAACATTTTGGAAACAAACCTAAAAAAAAAAAAAATTAAAAAAATATTTGGTTTCTATTTTCGGGGTCTGACAGAATCTGACAGAATATGCTTCAGTGAAAAAACATGAACTGCTTGAGTAACTGGCCTTTCTGGGCCAATGATTAGATCAGTGCCAAACATTTTTAGAAATGATGTTATGTGTCAATAGAATTTGAACAAGAGTCACACACGGCCAGCAGCAACTCTGCTCTGCCTGCAAAGCACCGACAGACACAGCTCACAGAAGTATTCTGCCCGGCTACTCGGAAAGAACAAGACCAATTTAGTACTAGCAGGGATCCCGGACTTCCTAATGGCTGTGCTCATCCGCCAGCATCTGTTCTGTTCATCACATCATGAATTCTTCCTGCAGGTCTCTGGTTGCAGCACCAAACACTTGCACTGCATCTTCCAGGTGGTGCAAAGCAGCAAATAACCTCGGAGTTAGCATTCCTGGGGCTACTCCAGGTGGAGGCCGGCCGCCAGCTCCCCCAGGAGATGGAGTGCTGCCACCGCCCGGCTGCTCAGCTCCAGAGCTGCGAAACTCGGGAGACTGAGCAGAGAGGGAAAGTGGTGTTTGGGGTAAATAAAAAAGGACTGATGTGGCAACACGAGATGTTGCACGGAGTTACAACTCGCCGGAGTGAATAAATGCGTAACAGAGCTGGGGAGCCAGAGGGGAGAGTTACTGCTCACTGATAAGCTTTTATGATTCTGCCCATTTCCAACGGCTTTTGCAATCAGGAATAAATTCCAGCAAACTCTGAACTGCACAAGGAAACAGAAACGGAGCCAGTTCCGTAACTGAAGCAGCGTAACACAGAGCCGTGTGAAAGTCACATTAAAGAGCAACCAAAGGAGCTGGGGCGTGGAGTGGGTCAAGGGCTGAGGGAGGAGGGAGAACTCCAGGTCACAGAGCAGGCAGTGCCGGCAGCAGGGCTCCCGATGGATCAGCTGGAGCTGCCAGCCCACGAGTGCCTGCCCAGCCGCGCCACATGGCAGCTCCTGCAGCACAGTTCTGCCAGGCAGGTGTGGGGAAGCTGTCCGCTCTCCCAGGAAAGGCAAGGGAAGTAAGATCTTCCTGAGTGCGCAGAACCAATCGCCCTGTCTGTTTCACAGAGCACAGCACCAGTGACCTGCCAAGACTGTTTACCTCAGAAAACTGCCGTGGACACAGTGGAGTGGGAAGGCATGGATGAGGATGCTGTGGGAGAACAGACAAACCCAAGCGAATGGTGCACAAGGCATCGTGGGCTGAGCTGTTTGGCAGGTCCCAAATCCCACAGGGTTTACCCCTGAATCCACCACATACCGCTCCCCCTCACCACACACCTCCCAAACACAAAAGGAGAGACTTGTTCTGGTAGGAAACACCCACAATCCCACACTGCTCCCCACAGGTGTAACCAACGCTACTTGTGACAACCAGCATCATCCAACCTTCAACTACAGATGGATCAACACAGATGGGACCTGGACCTGAGCAGAGAGAAGAGCCACCAAAGGCTTCCCTGTCAGCGACACCCAGTGCCCTCACCAAGCCACCCAGGTTAGATGCCAAGTGAGCGTGGGTACATGTACGCGCATCCCAAAAGGAATGAGTCAGCAAGCCAAACAGGCTGCTTCTGTCAGCGGGCTTGGGGAGACAGAGATAACATTATTTCTTCTCTCTGCAACCTGTGAAGCATTCAGACACTGCAATTGTAGTGGCCAAGTAAACAGGAAACCAGGAAGGAGACTTGGTCCCCGCTGATGCTCTCACAGCCCATACGCAAATGCGTGAAGAAACAGACTTAATGTGACCGACTCCTTTTTAGGGTCCTGATGTGTTTTGGTTTTCTCACGTACTTGCATATGGGCTCTACCACAGAGAAAAAATGAGCTTCTGACTATACTCAGCACAGCCTGGTTGATGCACTTTTGGAACATGTTGCCAAATTTATCCTGGATGCATTTTCCCCTGTCAGCTCTAAAGCAGCATTTATTTACAAGCTTTCTCAGCAAAAGGCTGTACTTACCCGGAGCAAAGCAGGACAGAGCCCTCTGCTTTGCACACAAAGAACTTGCACTGTAATATTTATAAACCAAATAAATTCCCAATTAAGTCATCTCATTAGGTGAAATGTTTCCCTCTACAGAGGTGTTCTCAGGGATTGAAATTAAGTCTCATGACAGGATTTAAATACGAGTCTCAGTTCTTGACTAAATCTTGTTTTCAAAAACTCTTACAGACTGGAACGTCAAGAACTCTAAATGTTTATCTCAACTCACAGGTGAAGTCTATGAGAGCACTTTCCTGAAATCAAGATAAGAATAATTTGAATTCATGATGGCAAAATAAGTCCCATCATTTGGATGTCAATTTTGATCTCCAACAACTTCGGAAGAACCCCTGAAGTTGGATCTGTTCCAAAGATGAAGTAACTACTAGGACAAGCAATTAGGAGTGAATGAAGCTGCAGCCTTCTTCTGCACAAACAATAAAGTAACACTATCAAAACACAGGGAAGTATAAGGGGAACACTGGCACTGGATGCCGGGGCAGGTGTAACAGCTGAAGCCTTTGCTTCATTATGATTAAATGACTTACCATAAAATGTCATGACTATAAAAACTGATAAAGTCAGCTGCCTCTTTGGTTTCATTTCCTTCTCCTCAAGGAAACCACGGAGCTGAAACTGGGGACTCAGCAAGGAGAAGGCTGCATTGCACTCCAGCTTCATTTGAGAACTACAAGATCTCAGTGCAAGCCCCTCTCCAGGACAGGGTGAACCTCTGCTGCTGAGCACCTGGCTCCTGACACATTCCACATCCATCTGCTGTATTTCATGTAGCTACAGCCAGGAAAAGGTACAGAGACACCCTGCAAGGAATTCGAGCTTGCACTTCCGCAGGAGCTTTGTGAGATGGAATCAAATGAGATGAATCTACAGGAAGAAGTGATTCTGGACTGCAAACATTATGAATATATCTGTTAGAGGATAACATAAACCAGACATTTTTGTAGCTTTGTTTTCTGCAACAGATGAAATAGAAATAACAAAAAAAGCTTTCTCTAGAGGCAGAGCGGTATCAGGTTTTAAACCCACAAGCAGTAGTGGATTTTTCCTAAAAATTATTATTTCAAGCCAGCCTGTGGCGTCTGATCTATTTTTGGCTATTTATTACTGTGACAATGTCACGTCCTGCAATATTTTTGTTACAGTTTTATGCCTTAAAGGCAGCTTCTTACTTGACCGTGTGTCTATTTGAAACCAGTGCTGGTTTATACAGTAGCTGCTCCTTGCTCCAGCATCCTGTAAGAGCTCTTTTTGAGGAATCTGTGACTAAGTGTGCTGTGTCACAGGAGCAGGTACCATGGGCTAAGAAGCAACTGCAACGTTTCAAGTGTGTGTTTTACATGAGCTCAGCACACAACTTTCAAAGTACAAGAGATCTGGATACACCTATAGAGAAACCTGGACAAAGAAACAGCAACTGCAGGAAATTTTTCCAGCATCTGCTGCATATTGCCCACCCAGAACCTCCAAAAGCAAGGCATGGGAAGCCTGATCCTGAGGCAGATTCCCAACTATAAATGAGGACGTTAGAGTGGGCAGTTTGGTCCTGCATCTAAAAGAAAAGAGTTATCTGGAATGGGCGGTGCTGGGTTTAAGTCCATTTCCCACTGAGCAAAGGAACAGGCAGTGTGTACAATGAGGGGTGGGGCAGCACACCACGGGCACCACTCGCCCAGGGCTGCTTTTCTCCAGGGAAAACAATCCTGCACGCTCAATCCTGGCTTCCCAGCAAGCAGCTAGCTCCCACACTTGTCCTCTCCTGTGACTGCTTTGGGGGGGAAAGTTCTCCACAGCAATCACACCACACAAAATGTGTGAGACCAGCTCATAGCTTAATTTCACCTCTGTAATTACAGTTTGGAGCTTTTCCCTTTCCTCAGGCTTCATACCTTCAAATGCACAACTCCTAGAGCTGCACATTGTCCCATCATCACCTTCCCAACCACCTCTGAAACGCTGAAGCCCCTCTAAAAGCATCACAAAGCTCTGGACAACGGATGGTAACATGAGTACAGAGCGTGTGCTGGCTTCCTACTGCGAGAAGGACAGGTAAGACCCGATCCAGCACAATCCAGACCGGAGCTCTGGCTGGCAGAGGCAGAAAGCCTGGTTGTGTAAAACATTTTGGACATATCTGAAGCAGCCAAGGGAGCTAATGCACTCTCAGCACTTCCCAGAGTGCAGGCACAGCATTTCTGATCCAGTTCTTGGCATTCTGAAGCAATGCGTGGATTCACAATATGCTGGTTTCAAAAACATAATCCAGAATAAAGGATATTTTTAACATGGATGATTTTGGGAATCTGCTTAACCACTCGCATGGCGTAACACAAGCAGGAACTTCTCAAAGCGTACTTATCCACAAATTCTGCAAACTTTACCTGGTTACTAGACGACAGTCTCTGTAAAATTGCAATTCTTCCACGTTAGAGCAGTTGCTTCATAGAAAGAAGGGATGTGATACCGCTTGAGTTCACCTTCAAAGGAGTGTGGTCAGAGCACACAGCTGTAAAACTAAAACAGAAGGGCAAAGCCATCCAAACCAAATGCCAGCACACACACAAGACTCAAGCAGAAGAAAGAACTCCAAAAATATTACACAAGCAAAAAAACCAGGGGGCTTTGGACCTCATCCTCGCTTGAGTGCCAACTGCTCATCCAGAAGACTTTATAGCGACCATTCCCTGGGGTGATGAGACAAAATCTCTGCTGAAGAAAGTCACTGGCACTGGTCCTGGTGCATGCATCAAATTCTAATTCAATAATAGTCACTCAAAACTAATGCAGACCTGAGAGCCAGAAATGCGAACAGCCAGATTTCAAACTAAACGCCCTTCTTGCCTTCACTGACTGCACTGAGAAGAAAAAAAAAAACAAAAAACAAAACCCAGAAAAAACAAAACAAAACACAAAAGACCACAAAAACACCCCCAAAAAAACAGAACCAGAAGCCAATGGAAGTTTACTGAAAATAAAGAAACATTTCCTGACAGAAGAGGAGAGAGGGGAGTGAAATGCAAAACCAAGTTATTTTATAACTTGAGACTAAACCGAAAAAAGAAGAATTTCATCACTTCCACCAATTTAAGCCCCAGTCAGAAGAGAGCCAGTCACAGTCCAGAGCAGCACGGACCTGGACAGCCATTCGGTCTCCCAAGAGTGCCAAGTGCTCGGCAAAACACTGATTACGCCAGCACAAGCCACAGAGCCAGAAGGACACAGGTCCCTCACAAGTGACACCCACGAGGATCACTAAGCAGAAACACAACTGCAAGTGACAATTCCCTTCCACATGGCCACAGATCCTGCTCCGGGAGAGCATCTGCTGTGCCTTCTGGGGGCTATGATCAGGCTGCTGAGACATCACATACGTGTGGTCCTTTGGCTATCACTAACCAGACTTAGACCCATAGGCAGAAAAACTTCTGCTCCTCAAAATTTCACGTGGGCAGGTTGGTAGGAAACAGCTGTTCCAGAGCACCGACAGCCACTGGGCTAGAATGCAGTCTGGGGGAACCACACTGCCATGGCCACTAGCCCACAGAGAGCTCATCCACACAGCCACGTGCTTGACAGTGCCTGCAGAGAAAGCAAAGGGAGATTTTGTACACTTCTAGGGAACAGGTCGCTGGAGCACGGAGCAAAGCACCACCTTCAGGTGCCCCTTGCCCTTCCATGCGCTCAGCTCGCGAGAGCAATGCGTTGTGGTAACCCCCCTGACACCTCGACTTGGGCGCGTGATGCCAGCGAAGAGCAGGCCGAGCCTGTGATCTTTACACTCAGCCCTGCAGACCAATTGGTCATTAACAAGAGTCTGGCCCAGAGCAGGCAGGGGCACATGATTGCATTCTCACAGCATTAGTCAGCGGACGGAGCAATACGGGTTCCTTCACCAGGACACCAGCTCCAACGGAAGGAACATGATGCAGCATAAAAGCAGAGTGGTATGAGCAGACAACGCATGATCCTGCATAAAGGCAATCCACTTAGCAATGTTCAACTCACTTCCCCAGCAAAATGTGTTTGCTACTGGACTGGCATTTTGCTCCATGGGAGAGTCAGGTTCTTAATTTAGTTCTCGGTGCCCTAAAGCTGGATTTACTGTATCCTCCAACCACAGCCAAGAGCGCAGAACCCAACTGCTGAGCAGGCAACTCCCAAGTTTTAACAAGACTGTCCTCTACGTGACATCCATTTAACGGCAGCTCAAAATAGACTTATTCATATCAGCCTAAAACAAGACTGTGAAGAAAACAACAACCTGAGAGCTGAAAAGCAATTTCTTGCCCGAAAGTGCTCACAGCTACTTCTTCTGAACTCCTTCCTTGTGACCCATCAATGCTGTCCAGAAGAACAACTTGTGGGACAAAACTGGTAGGAACACAGTGATGCTGATAAGCAGCGCTGTTGCAGGACGTCCTGTGTCCTCCAAAGTAACCTGAACACCAGTATAACGACTACTGAGCTTGGACAGAAGACCAAGCAGAGTCTTGCAGACTTCTGCAAGAGAAGAGAAAATGAGATTTTAGCATCAGTCTTTCTTTCAGACAACGTCTGGAAAACTACATCTGCTCTAGGAATGGACTACGAAAAAAATCCTTCTTCTGGATAGAGAAAACCTAAAAAAATTAAGATCCACTTGCATCTTCCTTTACCAGAGGAAGGCTACTCAGCCTCCTCTACCGCCACTTACACAAGTTTGTCACTGGAATGAGCTCCTCTCCCTGCATGGCAGTTGGCTCCTTCTGACTCCCAGATCCTTAGTCCATAAACACGAACTTCCCAGGCATTCCTCAAATGTTCTCTTCATATTTCCCATGTTCCTGGACAACTCAGCCTTTTACCCATTAGGGTTTCAAGCCATAGTGTTTTAACATGAGCAAGCGCTACAAAAAATATTTTATAGGTCCCACATTCTATTTCCTCTTCTTCCAGAACTCTGTATAAAGCAAGAGTTGCTACTTCTGTTTTAGGAACGATAAACTCAGAGGCATCCTCAAGAACCACAGTTGATATAACATGCTGTGCTGCTTTGTCTAGGGTACAGCTAATTTTCTTCTCAGTATCTAGTAGGGGGCTACGGTTTGGATTTGTGCTGGAAACAGTGGTGGGAATTTACGAATGTTTTAGTTATTGCTGTGGGAATGAGCAAGCAGTGGTGCGGTGCTTGGTTGCCGGCTGAGGTTAAATCAGGACAGTCCTTTTTGGTGTCCAATACGGGGCACAAAGGGTTCAAAATAACAGCACATCTGATTGGAATGTGCTAGGTGGAATGTATAGCTGTCACAGCCGTATGGATACTAATCAGCAGGCTCCTGTCCTGCCATGGGCATGCCTGCCTGGCTGCATGCAGTGCCTAGAGCTCGTCAGGGACGGCTTTGGCTTTCGGTGCTCGCCGTGGTGCTTATCAGGCCGCTCTGCTGGGCCCGGGAATGCTCTCATTACAGCAATGACAACGTGCCCGGGCTGGCAGGGGACCAGCACAGGGCTACTGCGCTGCTGTCCTGGGGAGGCTGGAACTCCAGTGGGAACTTGAGTCCATGGGCTGTGACCTGTGGATGACACCCCGAAGGATAACTCCAGGCTGGAGAAGGTGCATCTCAAAGTATCTGGCCAGGCCCATGCTGCAGCAGGTACACCTTGAAGCATCAGTGGCCGTGCATGAGGTCATGCTGGAGCACCTCACAGCTCGTGTCAATCACCCACCAGCTGCTTTCATCCTCTTTGCCACATGCATGCGCGTAAAACACTGGAGGCAGCCATTCTTTCAGAAGAAACCTCGGGAAAACAACTTTCTGTAACAGGCCTGAAATGGTTTGCTGTGGTAACAGACATTCATAAAAGCACAACAGGATAAAGCAGCTTTTACACTCCTTTTTTAAGCTGTCAGGGCCACCACAGCTGAACCTAGACACGGTCATTAGTCACACATTTCTTGGAGACACCTGTTAACAAAGAACACCTTTATGCCCAGCACCTAATTGCAACACAGTTGTTTAAAGGTAAACTGGAAACGGGCTATGGTAATATTAAATCCCAGTTATCTGCATCCATTATCTTGCATTTTTTTATTGTTAAGTGGAATGACTGGTCTGGGAACAGGGCCAGAAAAGTTGGGCTGATACCACAGTTCAAAACTTCACAGATATTTCTGGGAATTACAAGTTAAGGGTCACATCCAGAACTGAACTGACCTCTCCACAAAAAACCACAGGTACCTTCACTGAGTCACAAGTCAAGCCTTTCCAGGAAAACAGAGTTGCTGGTAACCCAAGGCATTACTGGATCAGGAATACTTAATGCAAAGGTGTCCAATTCATAATATAGAATTAAAAGGGCAGAAACAGGTTCGTTCAAGAAGTGTGGCTTCATTCGTAGAAAAGTTATTACAGAAACTTTTAGGGTTCACAGGAATCTCTACGCTCTCGCATTTCTGAAGATTCAGGGGACATCCAGGTTACTTGCTGGGACAGACATGTTGAGCATGATGAGCTTAAGTTGTTTTTTCGATGCTTTTTAACAAATTAAGTGGCATAGCTAATGTTCAGTGAACTGGGCTCTTCTAGCTTGATCTTTAATTTGAGTAGTTATTTTAAAAGCTGGAGACACAATCTCCCTTTACTCAGTCTCTGGAGAGGATTCTGACACCGGAAGACACGGTCGGGGGTTTTTTCACAGGGTTGTTTCGCAGCATATTCCCTTTCAACAAAATTTATACACTGTATTCCTGGCAAAGGGAAGAGAGCCGTGATCCAAGGAAAACTTAGGAAATACAGAGGTTTTCCTTTTGCAGCAAATCCTGCCGTTTCACTGTTTTGTTCACAGGTCCAGAGTGTCCATCCCAGGTTAAGTTACAGTACAAGGATGGCAGTTACATGCCCACTCCTTCAAGTTATATTGCAAATAGGAATAAGCCATGGAGCTGAGCAGTCAGAGCATCCTGGCTGGAGCTCTGTGCCCACAACAGCCGAGGAAGGGCGCCCGGGCTTGCCTTGCCAACAAAGCACGGGCCTAAGCCCACGCTCGAGCCCAGGCTTGCTCACATTCCTTCCATGCTAGCAGGCTCTCAGGCTGAACTTCAGAGCACTGCCAAGGTGGCAACACAGAACCCAGCAGACCCAAAGATCAGCAAGGCCCCACGTACAAGCCAGGACCCTCCAGAGTGCCACGGCTGGAACCGCACATCCACCTTGTCAGGCACAGTGCAAAACCTCTTCCCCAGGCGCAGGAAAGCCCAATGTACATAGAAGGCCTTCTCCAAGCTTGAATGACAGGGGAGGTGTACGCCACGGGAGACAGCCTGCCTTTCCTTCTAAAGCCCAGCTTCGGTATAGAAATTGATCATTCACCATTGATTAAAAGGGAGAAGAAAACTCTTTTATCCTGAGTGAGAAGCATTCATGCAGTTATAGGGAACCATTGCATATATCACATTCCGGTAGAAGCAGTTCTTGCTCTTAGGCAACAATAATCTCCTTTCCATGCACATTCCAGTGATGTGCCAGTAACACAACAGAGACACAAACCCATTCTGAAACGGAGAGCATTTCACTATCTAGTCAAGGTATTTTTTCCAAAAATTCAGTGATGTCATCCAACAGGTGAACTGGGACTGAAAAGACAAGCTAGGCAGGTGGACAAATGATGGCTGTAGGTTCGTCCAACTCTACTCTCAATCAATATTCTCTTCTACAGTCTCTAACACCACCCTTCGAGTGCCTATCAAAGATGCACTCAAGACTTTGCACTGGTCTTTCACTGATTTCCAACCCCACCCTGCAAGCAGTTCATGGCTGCTATCTAGACTTTGTCCCTGCACCCCTCTGGCCCCACTTGATGAATTCTCCCCCCACACTATCCTATCTCAGCACGCATTTCTTCGGTTCGTGCTGATGAAACTACTCATGCAGGACTCATCCCAGCATAGCACTTCAGCATGGCCTTAAAGGCCAATGAGTTGAATTGCCTCGAGGCCAGAAGTCGCCTGTGTTGAAGTGTTTTGCGGGACTAAGGCAACAGCACCACATTTCCAACCTTTCTCACTGCACTGAAGCTCCATCATCAGCACTACAAACACGTCCGGCACTGCTTCCATGGAATGCCACACTAACACTTCTACTGGGACAATACTGCTCAAACCCCGTTACTGCTCACCTAAGAGATCATGAGATGTCAAACAATGGATGTGGAACACTCCCATGGCACCACACACTGGCTTGCTGTGCCATCAAGGCTCTGGAACGGAGCTTCGCTGGGGACACATGAGAACAAAGCCCCATCTATTTTTTCCCTGGGGATGATTGTTCCTGCCCAGAAGGACACACAGGCGGCTCTGTTGAACAAGGCTGCTGTCTTGAGCCGTGCTCTTTGTCTGCTGAATGCACAAAGTGTCAGCCAGGGAAGTGAGCTCAGACTAGACAAATTTAACAAGAATTTAGGTAGCATCCGCTTCAAGATGATCACGTTTGCCAACTCTGAGACCTAAGCAAAATGTGCAGGTCCAATTCCTGTGTATAAGAAATATACTTCAATTCCAGTGCAACAGACAGGTTTGATGTGCTCAAATCCCACTTTTCCTTGAGCTACTGAGCAACTATTTCCCAGCTTCATTCTAAACAATCTCATATTCAGCAGCCTTGATGAAAAGACCTTTACGCTTATGTCGAAGGGCTGACAATGTGTCTGAAGTGTTACACAGTCACCAGTACAATAAAAGCAGTTAACTTTTGCAACCTTCTGTTCAAGGTTAAGAGTTGAAATGACTTCAGTAAACCTTCAACATGTGATTAAAATGAAGCAAAACTCGATTAAAAAAAACTTACGGGGAAAATACCATTATCTTCAAGTTGCACACACCATTGAAAAAGAGACACAAGCTCTGTTTCTGCACCTACTGTACACAATAGAGAAAACTGAAAAATTTTAGTAAACATGAGTAGCTGGCACACAAGACTTCAGTTGTCGCCTTTGACTTCAGATTACACATCTGCATAGTCATCAAAATCAAAGCGTTTGCATGTTTTGCTCAGAAAAAGTAGCAGAAAAACACAGAACACACCACAGGAATAAGTCCTAAATGAAAAAAGCCAAAAATTTGTTGCATAGGGAAATCCACCAGGACTTCTTGCGTAATACCAGTTCATTCTGATAACTTGCAAAAGGAAGTAAAATTCACCCTCCCTTGGGGAACAATCACATCAAATATCAGCCTGTTTCATTAACTTCTCAGATGAGCAGCAGTCACCTCGCAGAGGTCAAAAGAAGAGGTGCCATTCCCACCGTGGTCCCATAGTTCTGTATGATTTATATATTATATATAAGTGTATTATTAATAATAATATATTACTAATTATAATTATAATAAAATGAAATAGCTTTTATAATTATCATTAATAACAGAATGAAGTGATTTGAGTAATCCTCAGTCTTAAAAGAAGTCACAGAACAATTCCCACCACCAAGTTCTTCAACTCACTTTGGGATGCCAGAAGTATGGATCGATACTTACGGAAGGACAATTAAGGCTTATTTCAAGACAGAATTAATACAGAGTATTCAGCAAGTATTTATTATATGGTAGCAAAACAGAAATATGATCCTGGTCGCCTATAAAGGTAGTTATATAATACAGCTAGGATCTGAAACACTTGGAAAACTCTCTTTTCCCACTAAAAGGATTTCCTTCGGAGTAGTAAATATATAGATCAGCCATATTCTCTCTCTCCATACATATATTTTTATATATATATATATACACAGATATATATATATATATATATATATAATTAATCTATTTTAAATCTCCCCTCAGTCTCTGTTTTACTTTGGCAGCAGAATGAGGTCTCCTCAGAGCACACGTTTCTGGAATTCAGATGCTGAAAGTTCCTTTGCGCCACAAATTCAAAGGATTCTGATATTGGTGACACGGAATCAGCTCTTCTGATTTTTCTGGTGAGAAAATCAGATAAAACCAGGCCCATTTTCAATTTCCTCTGTTGTGCTCAGAAGGCTCAGCCATACTCCAACAGCATGGATCTACATGCCTATTCAATTTGGACAGAAATCCATGATTCCAAATCAAACTGAACACCAAGAACTGAGATGTAGTTTTCTCTGATTTTCAAATTTCTCATAAATCTCCATGCCAGTTCACCACACTAACAGTCCCTGTGGCAAGTTCAAATACGTTCCTTATGTGAAAAACTCATAATGGTGGGACAGTAATTCAAAGACATTTTTATCTCTTCAGTTAATGTAATTAGGCCATTGAAAAACAAGAGCTCTGCAGCTTTTTACTTATACCACGGACTGTTTTATCACCCAATTACGGGCACAGTAATTGTCTTTGACACTGTCCAACAGCAATAAAAAAGCATTCCTGCCACAAGTGCACACAATTCTGAGCAAACTCAGGAGAAACGAGATGCTACAGCGACTCAAAGTTCAAGGGCAGGGGGGCAGAAGCAGTGCTTTGAGTGGTTGTGGGAATTCACTGCAACCTTGACCATTTTATAGCTGTATTTTCATTTCAAGCCACACAGTGAAGAGCCTTCTTAACAGAGTTAAGAGAAAGATCTCTGCCTCCCCATCCAAGTCCCTATGTTTTGAGGAATCACAAAAGAGGAGCTTTCCTTCCACCAGATGCAGCACAATGACACAGAGACACGCTCCTTTATCAATATTAACCATAAACTGCTCTTACTGGCTTTTCAAAGAGCACTCCCCCCCTTCTGAGCCTTCTAAGTGGATTTGAAGCCGGAAGCAGCTAATTGACTTGGAACAAGGAGTTATCAGAACCCTTTTAATTTGCTCAAAGCAGGAGTTCAAATTCTAAACCTAATGCACACAGAAAATACATGCGAGGCGGATCGCTGGAGCGTGACAAGGATGCTCTCGCACTGGGGCCACGGAGGCATCCCACCAGCACTGAGGGACCGAGCGGTGCCGCAGCACCGGAGCGCCGCGAACGCTGTTTGCAACGAGGCACCTTCAAACCATCCTTCAAAGTCCTCCAGTGCTCCCAGCCCACAGGAAGGATTTGAGTGCAAACCAGTAAAAGCCAAGCTATTTTGATACGGATGCGTATAACAACGTCATGGCATAAAATCCAAAAAATTAAATTAAAGAAGAGAAATTGGGTTACTAGCAAATCTGCACGAACAGATGGCACGTATGCACAAAGGAGCATCACTTGCCGTACCCACAGGGCCCATTTTCGGGCACACACCTCCCAAAACAGCACATTTCCCCCAGTATTTCCTTTCTCAAAGCAACACCTTGCCTTTGTGACAGCATCTTTCTGGCAAGGCAGCACCTCCAACTGCCAATAGCTGTTTGCACACTTACTGGAAGAAAAATAAGGACAGGTTTTCTCTTTACTCTCTCACGCAGCAATTTTCCTTCACAACCTTATCCAAAACACCTTCCAGCTCATTATTTATTACAGCTGTCCAGGGTGGCAGCATTAGAAAACCTTCGGCCAGAGACATACTCAGCTCCTCCACCCTCTCTGATAAGCAGGTAGATCTGAAAACAAAAGGAGCTATAGATTTTTCCTTCTCATGGGGACGTTTTTCTTTGAACAGCACTTTGTGCATAAATTCAACCTTTTCTTATCAGCGTAAGACATCGGTAACCAAAGCATTTACCCTACGCCCACTGCATTTTAAAAGCTCCTTTTAAAAACCTGCTGCGAGTGATACCACAAGACAGCACCAGTATATGAGGCTGTTTTCTGGCTGCAGAGGAGTTTCAAGTTTTAAAATCGTAACATGGAAGTTTAAGGGAAAAACCTGCACAGTTCTGAGCTCCAGAAAATCCTGCCGAACCTTGCTGGGAGCAGACCGGATGAGTGCAGGGTGTTACCTTGCCAGGAATGCCCTGTGCACACAAATGAAAGCTTCATCCCTCTACCCCCATAGCTGGAAAAAGAAAAAAAAGGAAAAGGGAAAAAAACCCCATAATTCCTTCTCACCCCACCACCATACCTTGCTCCCCACTCATCTAAGGTCAGCAGTCACCGCTCTACAGCTGCCAGTCCCTTGAAATCATGGGAATGTAGCTTCCTAAAGTCCAGCCGCTGCTTTTAAAAACGTGAAATTCACGCTCAGCAGGAGCAAAGGATAAGTTACATGCAAATCCTCCTATTTTTTTTGGAACTTGAAAGTCTGTGTTTCCTTCCTAGGAAGCTGAAGAAGCATCCCTGCAGATTGCACTAGCATTTGCCCTTCAAATCCCACTGACCCTCACCAGCAGGTGAAGTTGATGAGAGCTAAAATCACCAGCTGAAACCAGGCTTTGCAAAACTAACTCTTCCATCATCCAATCCAGTAGTCACCAGAAAAAGTCTTTGAGCATGGAATGGCAGTTCAGGAAAGGAAGGGCAAGGACTAGGACAGATCAGCTCATGTACATGCTCTGAGCAAGCAGAGATGCAAACAGTCCCGTTTCATCATTCGGCACAGGACTGGAAATTGTAAGAACAAAATGAAGTCTCTCATTCAATAGTTGCTGGGGTTTCGGAGTCTAAAGGTTGTTTTGGTCAGGGGGCCTCTGTACCTTGCTCTTTATGCACAATTTCCTACTGATCTCAACCAAAATAAGAACTAGGTGTATTCCTGCAGCCTATCACACCAGCACTTAGCAGCATATTCTGTCCCACACACAATATACAACTCTGCACATTTTGTTAAATCCAACTAGTAAAGTTTCTTTTTGTTTTAAACAGAAAATATGTACATTACAGGAACAACCAGAACAAAGCCCCTAAGCAGCTGGGAGCACACGCACAAAGTCACGTTCAGATGCACAGTAACTGCACCTCTCTGACACAAAAGGAGCAAGTACCTATATATAGTACATGGAGCAGTTCTCCGACAGAGCTGCTACTGCTCGGATCTGCCCCAGGGCCCGACCTTGGTCCTTACGCACCCAACTTTACTAACAGGAGCGGCTTGGCGGAACGACCCCACGGAGCTCCCGCCGCCCACTCCGATCCCCGCTCTCCTGGGAGAACCCGGTGCCTTTTTCCACGTCGTGGCAACTCCCTGCATATCCAAGTACTCCTCCTGAACGCGAGTGCTAAAAGGGATGAGCTCCGAACAAAAGAAAAATCCATTAATAACTAACATTGTAAAGAAAAAGGAACAAGCCTAAAGATGGTTAAATCCTCGTTTCCCCGTGTGCTCTCGCTCTGGATGGCAGCGCTTCACAGGAAGCACAGAAAGGGCAAACAAACACCAAATAGCTGGTCTTGGATTAAAAAAAACACTCCATAGGACCATATACCAGATGGAAAACTGGAAACCTGGGAAAGACGAGGCTGCCTATTCAGCGGCTGCTAACACCTCATTGAAGATGAAATGAAACGGTAAAAAAAGTTTTCAAACACCATAAAGCGTTTTTAAAGTTGGCTCCAGCAGAGCTGGGCACCGAAAAAGACAGCGAGGAAGGAGAAACGTACCCCGGCGTTTCCACCCCCGCTCCCGCTCACTCACCTCCGGGGCTCGGGCTTGCGGCGTTCCTCCAGCTTGGCGGCGGGCGGGGGCTGCGGGGCAGCCGGGGCGGCGAGCGGGCGCTGCGGACGGGCTGCGGGCGGGCTCAGCGGGGCATGGCGGCGGCCCTACACCTGCTCCTCCGTGCCCGTGCCCGTGCCCGTGCCCGTGTCCGTGTCCGTGTCCGTGTCCGTGCAGGTGAGCGCCCGCGGCAGCCCGAGCGAGCGGCGCGGCTGTGCTGGCGGCGCCGGCCCGGCCCGCATTTAAAGCCGCCGGCGGGCTCGGCCGTCCCCTCACCCGCTCCCATCCCGGGCCGTCCCGTCCCATCCCATCCCCGGCCGCCGCTCGGCGTCACGGGGCCCGGGGCGGGGAGCCCGGAGGAGGAGTCTGAGGGCCGGGGCTGCGGTTCCCCGCCCCGAGCTCCGAGCACCGACGGGGCAGGTGCGGACTTCCACGGCCGGAGCCGGAGGGCAGGGGCGGCCGCGGGAGCCACCCCCGCCGGCTGCGAGTGGCCCTGGCCGTGGCCACCCTGTGCTTCAGGCCGGGAGATGCCATCCCCCCGACGAGGGGGGATGCGTTCCCTAGGACCGGGGCGGGTGGCACCGCCGGGATACTGCCGCGGGCTGCCCACGGCTGCTGGGAGTCTGTCCCACTCCCACAGCAGGTTCCCTGCCGCTGGAAACGCACGACCCAGGGCGCTTCTGGGCCACAAGCACATAGCACAGAAAAAAATCCAACCAAACAGAACCCAACCAAACAAAAACCTCAAAAAACATTAAAAATCCAACAACAACAACAAACCCAAGAAAAATATAGAAACCATCATTTAGCCAGTTCATTATAATTTTCCAAGGAAATAGTACCTTACGTGTTGCTTCTCCTTAGCTTTGAGCATGGCAAGGCTCACCTTGCTTGCCAGACTAGTCCTAGTTCCTCCTCTCTCTCCTACACACACACTTCCATGGACACTAATCGCCCTTGCAAAGGTTCCCTCCAGAGTGATGTCGGACAAGAGAAGCAGTGCCAATATCCCACATCTTGTTCAGTCAGCTGTAGCTCCTGCGCTCAGCTTGACTGTCCAGGCCAAGGTGACGAGATCCATAAAATATTTTTGAACCACGGAGCTCTGCAAACGGCTCCCAAGGAACATGGCAGAACAGCAATCCATCACGGGAAGTACACGGACTCTCAGGGGAACAAAGGAGGCTATTGTAGCTCCATAGGGGGAAAACTCCCCTTCTTCAGCAAGGTTTATGATTACCACACAGCAACTGCCCCTTCAGCTGCTCCTCAGCTACCAAGCTCCACTTTTGTCACCCATCCAAACTCTGTCCTAGGGAATAACATGCAATCCATTGGCCAGGCAAAAAAAGCAGCAGCAACAGAAACCAGAGCACTTGCAGAGCAGCGCGAGAGCGCTGCAGAAGGATCTCCCTGCCAAATTCCTCCTCTCCTTTCCGCTGCTGCCACCCCTGTGCTGTCCCCAGACACTGAGAACAGACAATTGGCTTTAAGTCCCTGCCCCTCATGCTGTTTAATGTTTCCCTGAAAGATCTCAGAGCCACAGTTTGCACATGAATGGGTCAGGACTTGGGCTCCTCTGTTCCCTTTAATAAATCCTGTTCTTTAAAATCCTGTTTTTCAACAGCCAGTGAGTTTCCAATGGGCACAGACTCCCATCGCTTACAACTATATTTCATTTCAATTAATTACAGTCCCTGTGTTAACAAAAGCAGAGTACCACATCAGTTGAGAAGCTTTGTATACTTGAGTCCTAACCCAAATAACTGTACATCTTCCCTCTTCCTAAGGCTCGAAAGCAAGGACTGCTCTCTCCATGCCCTAAATCCCTAATGATGTGCCAGTTAGTCTATACCTTCACTTTATTTTTAAATAAACTACAGAGCTCCCGAGGAGAAGACACATTAGCTACTTGAGAAAATTGCTGTTGCTTTTTGCCACTTAGATTACTCACGGGGGTTTTGGGATCCCCCCAAGCATTGTGATCCCTCAATGAAAGCACCTCACGGATGCTTCTCAACAGCTGGCTCTTAGCCCGCTATTTCAGTAACAAACCTAAATAACTCCTGTACCAATTCCAGTTCCTCACAATTCACTGTAACTTCACATACTGTCATTTTAAACCTGTGCATTGAATTTTCTGGCTAAAAAAAAAATGTTTTGTCATCAGGATGCTTGATTCCAAGTCAGTCTTTAAATATAACATTGCTGTGTTTAATCATCTAAAACGCTACCAGAGCCATTTCCAGAAGTCCTTAAATCAAGAGCCAGGGCAGTTGTCTCAACCAAGTTTGAAAATGAGTACGCTCTCTGTGCAGAGAAACACCAAAGTAAAGTGCACTAATAATCCTGTCATTGTGACTGACAAAATAAAACCCGCTGGCTAGAGCCGACTTGTCTGACACATGTATATATGTACCTTTTGGCATTGCTTACACACCTTGGCTCGCACATTCCCTTTCCAAACCTCCCCAGCCATTTCCAATACTTTCTCTGCTTGATTTAATAACCGGAGAGGAGCTCATCACTCAGGACGACAGCCCGCTAGCTCTCCCCTCACCGCACAGGCCACAGAGAAGCAGTTGGACTCGGGAAGACTTTGGCTGTTTGAACCTGCCTTTCAAGCCCGCTGGCTTCAGCCCTGCTCACAAAGCTTTGGTGAGGAAATGCTGTGCCGACGGCCTTCGCCAACATCCCAGCCAAGGCAATGCCTCAACAGGGCACAGGACAGGGTATCACCTTCACCAAAAGGCCTGCTGCTATACAAGAATTACTGGTCTGCCTTCTCACCCAGCGCACACACATCTTCCTCACTCAGCTAACTGAGGAACTCGTTCTCCAGCGAGGTCGCGCAAGGTATCACTGTCAATGACAGTGTCTGACATGTGTATGGATAATGAGAACAGGCAAAGTTCTGATGGTAAAGATTAGAGAACACATACATGCGCATGCTCGGTGGAACTGGTAGGGTAAAACTTTCCCTGTGGGCAGGTTATTCCATAAATATATATTGCAGCATTTCTGGTGGATTCCTCGGAAGCCGCTCGTGCTGACCACAGCACTGTCAGTCAGAGGCAATGCTGAATGAGATGGAAACTGGCAGCTCCTGCACATCCAGGGGTTTGTGCAGACTACCCAGTGATAAAATATTTGCATTGGATTAAGTCAGAAGTAATTCAGCCTAAGTCAGGAAGTTTCAGAGGATAAAAAGATTTCAATGGAAGGATCTAGATGCAGAGAGACCGCAGCTGTACTTATCACGGAGACTTTCAGTATCTTTTCCTTGGGTGACAAACGTCAGTGCCAAGTCATCATGACAAAAGCGGCTCACTCTGAACATACCTGTGCACGCAGCAAACCCTTTTTACACCAACAAAATCCCTCATGCACGTTTTCAGGACTGAATCCTTCATCACAGCTATTCCTTGTGACCTTGAGGTGTCAGGGGTTTTTTGGTCTGTTTTACACAGACATGGGTATTGCAGCCGTTTTAGCTGCTGAACTCAACAAATTCCTGCACTGCATTCCTTAGTATTACAGCTGAATTAGTACAATAGGACTGATTTCCAAGGGAACCACAAAAAGCAACTCTGTAGCTCTCAGATTTGTATTCAAGTCACCAAGAATCAGGACTTGTCTGTCCTTTCCATCTGCTTCCCAAGAAATCTAGACAGAACATGGCGTCTCAGCAAGCACTCCCCGATAGCTGATTAGTAAAGGCCTAAGGTGAGCAAACCCATTGCCTTTGGAAACTTGATTAGTAGGTCCTGCCTTTTCTAACAGTCCTGCCTCAGTTAGCAATGAAAACAACATGCAATGGGGTGCTGGCTCTGTAAGAGAACCTGCTCAGCCCTGCCTGCCCACTCCCTGTGAAACCACTCCCTGCAGGGCCCTTGGAAGAAAAACTGCCAAATTCCCACTGACTTCCCCTGCCCTGGCTCACTCTTTTGGAAGAGGTAGAAACAGGAAGTGCTGAAACACATTCAGCTGTGGTAAGACAGAGCAGAACACTGGAGGGTTAAGGGGGTTTTTGTGAAGTGCTTAATGTGCTTCTCATGAATAATGCACCATGTCTGCTTGAGAGCAATGAGCCATCCTAGAGCACTTGGAGAGTCACTCAGGTCACAGCAGTTCCTTCATTCAGAGCACAAGGAGAAGAGCCATGGGGATTTCATCAGCTGGGGCAATTGCTTCTGGTACCTTCCAATACTTCTGCTAGCTACTGAAAGCACGCACATTCACCTCAAGAGCTTAGAAAACACAAGTTGTGTTCCAGTCCTCTGGGAAGCAACACAGGTTTGGGCTTTGCAGAGACCTGTGAGCAAGACTTGCCAGTCTCCTATCAACTTCCAGGACTGCATTCTCCTAAAGTGCTTACATCTCCTTGCAAAAACACTCCTTATCTTTCCAGCAAGAGCAACTCCTCCAAGAGCACACCAAACTGCCACACCTCGCGCATCCCTCTCTGCCAGGAGCCCCGGAGCTGCTTGGGGCCCAGAGAACACAGGCCGGGAGCCGGCGGTGCTGCTCGGGGGCTCTCTGCTGGGAAGCACCCCTGCTTCCCGTCCCCCGTCCCCCCCAGCGCCCCCAGATCCGCAGCCAGCCCCAAGCACAGCCCCTCGAGGGGGTCAGCTGCCAGTGTCCCCTCGGCAGTGAGCATGGGGGCGGCTCGATGCCCCGGCCCCAGGGAGCAGCAGAGAAAGCAGATTTCATATGCCTCAAGTTGTGTCCTGCTCCGTGCTACAGGGAACGAGGCCAAAGCAGCCTTTGGTCAGAGCCAAAAACACAGGGCTTTGCTAAAATAAAGAAACTTTGTTCCTACACCCACAATACCCACCAGACTGTAGGATGCCGAAACACACGCTTCCGCCACCTCCAACTGTTGGGACACTGGGACAACAAATACTCCCCCTCTCTGGAAGGAGAGGGCTATGGAAGCAGCCCAGCTGACTGAAGCACTTCTGTGCTCTCAAACACATCACCTGCTCTCTGCTTCAGAGTGAGTTCAGAGAGAAAGCAGGTCAGAAGGGACAGAGATCCTCTCATTTCTCAGGGTAGGAGGGAAATCCAAGGCTGAAGTCAAGCCCCTTGAGCATCAGGCTTGTTGTATCCACATAAAAATGGGGTACAGACCTGATAGGGATGATATGGGTGGGCTGCAAATGGGACGAGCAGTATTTAGGGAGGATTTCTTCTTTTCCCAGTTTCTCCCTGGCTGTCATTTTGATGAGTTTCTTTCTCTTCCTCATTCCTCAGCTATTAGCATCCTGGGCCGAAAAAAAAGCCACAAAGAAAGCTCAGAGGGATAGGCCAACGAGCCCTTCAGCCCACCTGTACTGTGGTCCAGACCAATACTTCTGAGCACCGAATCCTTACAGAGCAACAACCACCTTATCAAAATCCTCCTCACCTCCTTATCAAAATCCTCCTCACCTCCTGTGCACCAGCTCAGGAAGGCTTCTAATATTTTATCACTGACTGGAAGGACGTGGAGGAATCTCACCCACTCTCAGTGGAAAGCCAAGTCCAACAACATGACTAGTACAGACAAAAATTACAACTTACTTGGATTTTTACTGTCAAAACACAGCAGCCCCCAGGCAGCCTTCTTACCCTCTGGTTGAAGATAACTTCGCACAAGCAGATGGTGACAGGCATCAGGGTTAGAGATGCTTTCCCTGATGTACACTGCTTCCTGCCCGCTTCTCTAAAATGGAATCCTTGCCTCTACAACTCTGAGAGCATCTGGTCTTGAGCATCCAGTATCTTGAAGAAAAGAGTAACTTGAACGGCAGGTCACTGTGATCCTCTTAATTCAAGACTAGATCTTTTCCTGATGCTAAAAAATGCCATCTGGGACACCTCCACAGGGCTTCGGATATGCCAAATGCCAACTGCAGGAAATCTGAAATACACCATCAGTAACACAGGTAAATCACTGACTTCTCTGCCTAATCCAACCGTACACACACCTGAGCAGCCTTCTCAGATGATGTCTTACAATGGATACTTTGGAAAAAAGCTATAAAACTACCACCATAGGAAACTACAGAGTAAATCCATGGACATCTATATTGCTCAGCTCCAGACAACCTATCATTGATTGATTTACAGTGCCATTTAGGTTATTGTTCTTGGAACACTATTTTCCCCTCACTTTGCCAATTTAAATAACAGATATTCATCTCAATGCTTCTTCTTTTTCTCAGTTCATCTCAGCTCTTTGCCTTTAACCATTTTCCTATTGTGATAGGACTCTATTCGCAGTGAAAAATGTGTTTCCACTGGTTAACTTCTCAAGTGTTGCCTGATCTTCCCTCTGCAGGCCCTCTTTTGATATGGAGAAAAAGGCTACCCAGGAGCACCTGGTGCTTACAATACAGTAACTCCATCGTATTTTCTCTTCTGTCCTTTCATTTCTAAACTCCAGATAATTTTTAAGGAGGACACAGTTTGTGATGCCACACACCAAAGGTTGGCTTGGTTTGTTGTTTTGGGGTTTTTTTCTTCCTTTGCCTACGGTTTCAGTTTATTATCTCATTGTCTATCCTGGGTCATCAGAAATGTTTTCTTTTCTTTTCAAATAATTAAACAGCAGCATCATTCACTGCTTTGGATTTTCACATCTCTTGTTCTGTCTCTCATGTTTTATATCAACATTTCCTAAACAAAACATTGAAAACCAAACATTGGCAGGTCACATTTAGCCAGAAATTTGCACTCTATAAATAAAGCTTTGAGGACTTAATGACTTTTAAATTATTTGTTAGGTAATTCCAGCAGAAACAGTCTAGTTTAGAGCAAACAACAGTTCCTTGGGAGCATATGTAACTCCAAAAGGGCTTTGCCACTTTGGGGCAGTCTGAAGAGCAAAGCGTTCTAGGAAAAAAAAAATCGGAGTGAAAGTGAAACTGGAGAAATGTGTTGTCCAAGCCAAAAAAAGGCCAAAGAAATAAGAAAAAGCACCCCTGAAAGCTGGCTGCTCTTTCAATGTTCTTTCCAACTCTGCAGCCTTCTGCTGCAGCAGCTCCTGCAAGCACAGGCAGACGAGGAATACCCCCAGATCTCTGGGAGAAAGCCCAAAGAAAGGGAGAAGCAACCTGAGCTGAAACCTTCCAGAAGCCACACACTCCACTGGAAAACCTTTGGATAGATACCTGTAGGTATGAAAACCTTCCCTGTCCAGCCCTGTCAGATATCCAGCAACCTGGTCTAGTGGAAGGTGTCCCTGCGCATGGCAGGGGGTTAGAATGAGAAGACTTTTAAGGACCCTTCCAACCCAAACCACTCTGTGATTCCATGATATTGAGAGTCGCTCCCCACATTCAGCAAGTGCTAAGCTGTGCATTTTATGTGAGGCAGCACCAGGAAGTTCAGAGGAGAAACCTGCCCACAAGACCTGTTGCTGAAACCACCTATTTAAATAGCTCTCGTGGTTACCTCTAGCAGAAGTCCCTACCGAAGGCTGCAGCCAACAACCCACATCCAAGCTCCTCTCCACAGGAAGGAGGCAATTTGGTGAGCAGAAGTTCAAGGCCAGGGAGTGCCTGGTGCTCTGGAAGCACTGGGAAGGGCAGGCAGTGGAACCTCAGGAGCACTGACCTGCAAGAACAGCCATGAGGACCAAGCTGTCACAGAAGAGATGAAACGTCTGTCTGGCCTCAGCTTCTCCAGCCTTCCACCAAGCAAAATAAATCAAAGGCATATCAGCTTAAGACTAACAGAAATTAAGGCACTGTATGAAATAAAAATGTGCAGAAACAATATCTTCTGCCTTAAAAGCTAATAAACTCAGGCTTCACCTCAACATTTGTGTAGCAACAGGAGATGACTGTCCTGAGACAACATCCCGCTCTGTGTGCTTTAGGGCTCAGGCATGACGGAGTATTGACAGATATTTGGGACAGCATGTTCTGGTGGAGCATTTTAACAAAATATGAGTGCTGTCAAAGGGCAGGCTTTCATTTTATGCTTGAACAACTCCAGAATAAAATATTGCCTTTGGAGAATCTCACATATCATTTGATTAATACAAACACATGAGGACTATCTCCATTTCTCAAAGCCTTGAACTTTTGGCTATGTTTTCCCCCTCACTCGTGGTCCCATCTCAAAGCCCCCATTCATCCTCGCCAAGGGAGGGGACATCCTCAAGGCACCTACCAGCTCATCCTCTGAGGCCAGAGCATTCTCTTACCAAGCTGTTATCTGCAGTGGAGCAGGCAAGAGCTGCTCTCCAGGGCACGATGTCTTCATGTACAGCCCCACAGGTGGGAAATGCGGCCTGAGGCACTGACATCCTTTGTTTCTCCACTGCAGCAGAGGCAGCATAATCCATGCTCAAGCACTGGTGATATCCCTAGGCCTAATGTGTAACTATTCCAGGTGCCACCCCTGATCCATGATAGGGACAGAGGCAGTGAGGACACCAATGCAGCAGAAGCTGGGGGACACTGTATTCCCATCCCTCAAGACAACATCTTCTGGCCTTTTCTTTCTCCTTTCCCACCTATCTTACTTTGTGAGGTTAAATTCCAGCTTCTCACATCAAGACTCCTCACTGAGTTGATGGGGAGATTCCAAGGGATATTAATTGCTGCTTGAAATCACTTCAAAGGACCTTTTTTCCATCTCGTATTAATAGCCGGAATAAGGAAATTGGTTTGGATTTCATACTTACATCTGCTCCCTGAGTCTCTGCGCATTTCAAAACCCCATCTTAACCCAAGCCTCTTGCTATTAAGGGCTCCTACTCCATACAGGCACTCACACCCATCCCTTTCCACTTCCCCACAAATCTACAGCCCTGCGTTCCAGTTGGCAGCCAGAGGTACCAGAAATAACCACAAGAAAGGCTGCCATGAAACCTCCAGCCAAGTTTTGAAAATCCAGGCACTTGATACAAGCCTCTATGCTTAGAGGGCTTCAGCTGAAGGCAACCTGAACTCAGGCTCAAAAGGTTTTGTGTACCAGGGATCAAATATCAAAAAAATGTAAATGCAATTACTTTTTTTTCCCCCCATAAAAACATGCAGGATAACGTTGTTCTACAAGGCTGTTAGTGCATACTTGTAACAGTCTGCTGCTGCTCCTGCCCCTCTGGTACTAGCTAATGGCTGGTTTTCATTCCTAAGTGGTTCCCCCAGACCCCCCCCCCACCAAAGTCTATGCTACAGTGATTTTGGAAACTGGGTCAAAATGCAATTACTACATTCCCAGGCTTTGGGGTGGGAAAGAAAATAAAAGGAGGAAGAATGGCAAGAAGCAATGGCATTGGCAGCGAGCCAGCGTTGCGCTCCCCACCCTCTCACCTGTGCCACAGCTCCAAGCACTCCCAGAGCCGCTCTTTTTTCCCAGCACAGGCTTCAGGGAAGTCCCAAGGCAGGGTCTCGTGGGTGGACCCTGGCCACCCCTGCCCTCACGGCTGTGCTGGAGGTCGGGAGCAGGTGGAAGATGCAGCTGTGGATAGGGAAAAGACCCTGAGCTGGGCAGCAATCCCTGCAGAGGACAAGCGGTCTCTGCCCTGTGATTCTTGGGGAAAGCTGTAGCATCCAGATCAACTCTCCAAAGCTCTCCCCCAGGATGTCATTCCCATCTTTTCCCTTACTGTGGCATAAGCAATATATCCCAGTACTTCGGTTCCCCTGCTCCACTGCAAACATTTTCCACGGGAGAAGGAAAATATCTGTGTTTAGACATGCCCTTACTATTGTCACACTTAGAGCACAGTCTATCATACCTTATCAAATTGCACATCTTCAGCATGCAGATGGTTTGTGATGACACATTTAGGAGGCTTTCTGGTACAGAAAAGGAACGACTCAAAGACTTATTTATGCCACATCTTCCCAACTAGATCTTTCTGAGAAACGCAGAGCCCATTAGACACATCCCCTGCCTTCCTCTGTCCCTTATTGTTCCTTGTACACACAGTTATCACAAACCAATTCCCTTTGCTGCTCCTCTCCTTGGCTTTGTTTTCCACAGTTCTCAGAATATCAGTTCCAACTCTGCAGCGTTTGCTGGCTCTGCTCCCAATTAATAACTGCAGGTTAGAGTTGGGTCGTTATGGCTGCAGATTAATGCTGAAAAACATTCAACAGCTTCTGAGATACAGAGAGACACACAACCGTTCTCTTCCTAACACGGAACGTGGTTTATCTTGCTATCCCAGTGTTCCAGGGAGATGTTATACCACTTATCTAAATGATTTAAACAGATCAAAAAGTTGGCTCTGCAAGAGCACCTGCCACTGACAACAAGCCACAAGGCTGATGTTATCCGAGAAGTAACTGTATATGCTAGCACAGGCCAGACAGATCACACATGGGATTAAAAAAATGAATTTTCATGAAATCACTGTGTCATCATCCACATACCAGCAATTAAGCAAGCAGGAACACACAGCAAAATGACAGGCTTCCACTGGACATCTGGATCCTTGCAGACTTCTTGCAAGATTGTGAAAACCCCAGAGCTGGCTTTCTGAGGACTCTCCAGTTCCTAAATTCTCTGGAAAGCTCTCCTGGTTACAATAACAGAACTGGTGCAAAAGACCTTGCACCTGAGAAGAGTCTTATACAGGTCATGACCCGTATCAACAGGGAAAACCCTGTGAAATACCAAGTCTGGCACAGAGGGAAAAGGCAGAGCTATGATTTCAGACTGGAGATCATTGTACCCCTCCTGATCGATTCTGCCTCTCAGTGTCCCATCCCAAACCAGGCTGCCCAGACCTACCTCCAGTCCCTCCACAGATCCAGCTGTCCCATGGGTTCCTTGAGCAGGAGAACCAACGGCTCGCAGCAGCTCGCCTTCCACATTTGCTCCAGTTCAGAGAGGCAGAGCCCAGCAAACGCTGTCCCACTTAGAGGGACACTCCAACTCCAGGCCTGTATGACATTTACTATAACCCACTTCTTCCCGCCCCTCTGCCCCCCCAGTGAAAGGGATCAAAATAGTTTCCCCCCTGTGACATTTTGCTTCATTTGCCCGACAGGCTGTGGGAGCATCTCCGTTAAAGCCACTGAAAGCCAAGCAAGAGCAGCAATCCCTGAACCATTGGGATGAGCCCCAAAGCGGGGGCTACCCCATGAACACCTAACCTTTCTGCTGCCGGCACAGAGGGCATGGGGTCCAGGACAAACTGCTATATCCCACTGCTACAATTTGCTCTGCAGATGCCACAGGTGTAAGGCGAGCCCTTTGCCCAGTGACGCTGTAAGTAATACGTGTTGGCTGCCTGTCTGTGGGCCAAACTGCCCATCTTGGGGCTGACCCAAGCACCTGGCCTTTCACCCCGCTCACCTCGGCACATCCTTCCCCTCATGTGTTTTTCCTGGAAACACGGTCCCTCCACAAGCCAGCCCCATGTCCTGCTGCGTGCCCTCCCCACACTGCTGCCACGGGACCCTGCCTCAGGGCAGCATGCACGGACGTGCGAGCACACGGCGCAACTGTGATCTCGTGTTTCAGCTCCAGGCTGCCAACAAGCAGAAGCAATAACGAGAAGGGAAAGCTGCATCCAGTTCCAGATGAAGGCCAGATCACATCTGCCACCAAAAAGAAAGAGCTGGCATTGGGAGCCAGGATGTACATTTTCTTGATGTACAGAAGCACTGAAGACATTGGAGACCTGTGGTTCAGCAATGGACTCCACAGTGTTCCTCCCTTATATCACTTGGGTTACTCTTCATTGCACCTACACTTGCTCTCATCCTGGTTCTGAACCCAAAAACAAGGGCTTGACTACTCATTCAAAATGCAAGATATGCCTCCACAAAACCCGTATCTCACGCACTAAGATTGGTAAAATTTTCTAATTTATTAATTCTCCACAGCCAACTCTCTTGGAGTGTAGAGTACACCTTACTTCCAGTTCTACCTAAACCCATCACATACCTTACTCAGCAGTTACAAGCAAACAGAGCACTTGTCTCCCTTTTCAAGGCAAGCCTGCGAGATAAAATACCAAACCCAAAAGCCGTTCCCAAGGAAATCCCTTTTCCCCTCCATCTCAGACACTGCAAGTCTCTGGAAAGGAATTAACTCGCAGCATGAATCAGCTCAGGTCACGTATGGCTGAAGCACTGTTTTTTGCCTTTCCCTTTGAAGTCCTGCAGCAGGCGTAGCTGTGGTAACGCCGGCGTCGGCTGCAGCGTTTGGCTACTCCTGCGCAGCACTCGCCAGCACCCTGCTTTGCTCCAGAGTTTGCTGAGCTGCACAAAGAGGCTCACAGACAACCTCTGCTCCCAAATGATTAGGATGGAAGCAGACCAGGCACGTGGGGAGACGCTCTCACCTGTGATGTACAGGTACAAAGACGAATGGACTTATTCATCTGCCATCTTCCAGCATGGAAAACATAAAACCAGTTTAACCCCACTCCAGTGCCTTTCCCATTTCCTTCTCATTCCAATGCACCTCCAGGCAATGGAAACTCATTACTAGCCTCCAGTTAAGCCTCAGAAAAGATTTTCCTTCTGTAATTAACTCTTCACAACACTCACTTTTTCCTGCTACCTTTTAGCTAGGACTTTTGGGAAACAAGTCTGAAAACATTTTAAAACATTACTGATTTAAGGAATGGTACTAAGTAATAGAAATGAGAATGGAAATGAATTCTAGAAATAAGATTCATACCAGCACATTAAGTGTGCAGTGCAGGATACTTAGTCTGGTTTTCACCCCCTGAGTTATCCAAAGATAATGTCCACAGGAAGACGTATTCTGATGTATACCGGTTTAGGAAAGAGAAACATGGCAGTGTTTTCACACCTGGTCCAAATGAAGTCAGTACTGCCAAGTAACCTGGGAACACACAAGTCTGATACACCTGAACAGGTAATCACAGCCTGATAACCAGCCCGTCAGGTTATTCTGTTTTGTTGTTTTTTTCCCTTTGGAAAGCTGGATTGCTACCCCCTTACATTAACTTGTATTTGGGAACAAAACCAAAGCAATACTGCTCCTAGTCCAAGAACACCTAATGAAGAATTGAATCCTGTTCAATTCAAAGGCACAAGGTAGAAGAAAAGGAATGAAAAGACACAGAAGAAGAGCACAGCAGAGTATTCAGCAGTTATGTCTCTTTTAAGGCTTAAGGATTTCAGTACATTGGAAAGAACTTACTGTTGATGTCATTAAAACTCTGTTTGGAAGGGGCAATATTCCGAATTCAGGGTGCAGCCATTGCAGAAACCAGGAGAATTTTAAATTCTTCGGCTCCATGGAAATTAATACCAGGTAGGGGAGGGTGATTTATAACAGATCAAGCTATTTTAAACTGCCTGTTAAAATGTACGCTTCTGGCTACTACAGCTAGCACAGCTGTCCGACAAGTAATGGGTCACATTGTGGCACTGAACACTCCAGATGTGCCCTTAAAGATAAGTTGCAGAAGGAGATGCAAAGGTTAAGACAATTCCTTCTCTGGAGAGCCTGCTTCCAGCACAGGACATACAAAACCTGCCCCTGCTCAGCAGGGCACCCGCCAGGTGCCAGGGAGCCGGTGCAGAGCTGCAGCAGGAATACACTCCAGAGAGGGCAGTTGATCACCAGGACCCCAACACCAAGCAACGCCAGACTCTATTCCTTGCTCCATGTCCCATTCTGCACTCCTTTATCCAAGGCCCTCTTTGGAAAGAGGAGCCTGGTCCCTTCCTCTTAACACCCATCATCCAGACACTCGCATGCACTAATTAGATTCCCTCTCAGTTTGCACCACCCCGTCCTGCCAAGCCTCTGGACATTCTAGCAGAGTTTTGGATCTCTTCCACAGGAATAACAGGCTGACAAGTCACATCCCTGGTCAGGCCAGGGATCCCTAGCTTTCACCACGTGTCTGTATGGCCCTCTAAATCCCTACTAAAAACAAAAAGCAGCAGAACAGTATCTTGGAAAAGACATAGTTCAGTCCCAAACATGTTTGTTTAGAGTGTTTCAGAAAGAAAACAAAATAAATGTCTTACCTGTTGGAGTTGTTGAGGCAGCATTGAAAACCTCTTTAAAATACACTATTCCATCCATTTGTTAGAAAATTAGTAGTTTATATGGATCCTGTCCACAAGTCTGAATACTTGTACTGTGCCCTTGCTGCAGTGACGTGTCTCTGCCCATGGCAAGGGCTTGGAACCAGATGAGTTTTAAGGTCCCTTACAACCCAAACCATTCCAGGATTCCATGGTTTTGGGATTTAGTTGTAAAGCTGCACTAATCTCACAGAGCGTGTGCATCGCTCACTTAAAATTTCTTGCAGGGGTTGCTGCAGGATCTAATTAAAAGTGATTATAATTGGCTCTGTAGTATTTCCCCTCACACTTTTGCATGAGTAATCAACTGAAGACGCCAAAACTCAAAACACAAGGGGATTTATCTGGGATGCAACGACATAAAAAAGGCCCCTTCCTCTTGGGGCTGACATCCCATTGTCACGTTTGTAGAACTGCCACCGGAAGCCTGTAAAATGTTTCGTGCCCTGAATGTCACAGGCTGAAGTAGCCCAGCCTCAGAAAATAGGGTTCGTTTTTCTGAAGCCAAGGAACTTGACCACTGCTGCTTTCTGTCCTGCTGTGCATTATTAAAAGGTCACCAGAAACAAGAGCTCTGAAATGGTCTCTGCAGTTCTTTTTAACAGGATCTTTCTCCTCCTTCCTGTATTGAAAAGCAGGGAAGTTTTTAACTCGATTTAGTAAACATTATCTCCAAGTCAGAGTAGGCACCCAGTGAAATCAGTGGGGTAATCCATTTCTCTTGAAATCACTTGGAATTCTTTGCTAACTCAGACAAACACCAGGTTGAAAAACCTGCCAAAGCTGCTTCTTACTCATCAACCGAAGAGTTGACATTACTCCATCCTCCTTCCCTTTGAGTGGTCAGACATTTTCCATGGCCATTTAACAGCTTGCTGGAAAATCCCCCCACTTTTGCCAACCTGCCAGATTCTCTCTTTGCTGACCCTGAGAACACAGAGCAAAGCTAAACTTTTTACCAGAGCACTTTTCCTGGGTGGGATGGAGTAATGTGCCTCTGGAAGAAGAATAGGCAGTTGGCCAATGCAGGAATGCTGCTGCAGGCATGAGTGGTTTATCTTCTGTTTGATCTCTTCTGCTAAGGGATGACAAGAATGGACTTAATATATCTGCATAAACACATGAAAGAAGCACGAGTCTGGGGTGATTCGGTAAGCAAAGACAAGTCTATGTTGTCAGCCTGGATGCTCTGACACGGTGGAACATTCATGTTATAAAAAGCATCATTACAAAGAGAGCAGTCATTCTTTTAAGATGAAGACGCTCCTAACTAAGCAACAAGACGGAACAAAGTAAGAAAAATTATTCAAATTTTTAAATATTTCCCATGATTTTTTTTTGTAGAAATATTTTCTGATTCCTTCGCATGGGAAGAAGAAGAAATCCTTCTAAGATACCACAAGATCAGACTAAAGTACCAGGCATGGAGCTTCCTACAAGAACTTTCACCAGTGTTTTAGCTAGGATGTCTATTCCTTCCTGCCTACACAGCTCCAATGCTGTTTTCCAGCCTCAGCTCTCTACCCCTCCCCAAGTCTCTCCTAGTGCCACAATTACTTCCATCCCTTATCTCTACACCTTACTTGATCTCTTTGATGAGTTATGCAATGTTTATCCACCATTTGATCTTCTCAGATTGTTTCATAGCAACAGAAAACAGTTTATGGTGGATATTGTGTGAAAACTCTCCAGCAGAACGTGCCTATGAGTCCTGCTGGTTTCTTGGATAACGTTACGCTCTTTGGAACAATAATGCTGGCCAACAAGTTATCCTAATTTTACGCTAAAATTAGAGCAGTTGAACATTATTTATTTCAAGTCCACTGGTTTTAGTGAATACCAGGAAGCAGTGAGAATGTGTCCCATGCACTGCAACCCATACAGCTTCATCCATGACACTCATGCAATGGCACTTGCAAATCGGAGCAGTCGGAACAGAAAACACTGCATGGCAACTACACCAAGGAGAACTTCAATGTGCCCACCACATTCCTTGGACTGAATACCTTTGTAAAAGGGAGACCCAAAACCTTGGGACTTGGATTCAAAAGAGCTTCTCAGAGTCATAAAGAAAACCATGTCCAAAGACCCCCGAGGTAGTACGGGAAAACACAAAACCAAATTCCTCCAGCTAAGTCCCCAAGTGTTGCGGTTTTGGCAGCTGCTGCCTGAGCTCCCTCCTGTCCCCCAGAACAGGAAGCAAGCCGAGCAATTCAGGTATTTCTTACCATATCAGGCAGGCAGGTAAAATGCTTAAGTGATGTTTAGCATCCACATTTATTTTGTCACCAAGCATTCCCGAAGTGTTAAAACAACCGCCTATCTTTGGCTTTATATGGAGAAGTGCCTAAAAGTACAAAAGGATCCACACTTTGCAGTTTTCTAACCTTTCCTGGTAAAGCCCCATCAACTGCTAAACAGCATATTCCCTCTCCCTTGGCAACTGAACCTTGTCCTTCATAATCCTTGCACGAGTCCCTGCTTACAGAAGGGTCCCAGAATCTTTCCTGCGAGCTCTAGGAGAGATCCTGAACTTCCACTTTGTAATCCAGTGTCTTTCTCCCTCACTCTGTAAGGGCCTGCTTAAGTCTGGCCTCCATTTATGACGTCTCTCTTAAGACCTTTTCCAATTTACACATCATCAGTCATTTTCTCGTGTCCAGCAAGAGAAGTGAAGGTTTTGCAATATACAACTCCACCAGTATATTCAGATTTCCTGCTGCTACTTAATTTGACTTGTTTGAATAGGTCATTGACTTCTATATTTATATTGTCTGTATTTCAAATGAAAATGCAGTGCTCTCAATTAATTTTCAAATTAGCTGCTAAGATTTTAAAACAGAAGGGCCCAAATATACAAAACAACCAGGCACAGACACGTTCACCCATTTAGTTTTTCAAAGCACACTTGGTTCATAGGGTAAGGCCATGAGATTCCTGATTTGTTTTCTTCAATATGGATTGGCACACAAAGTAAAAAATGCACTCCTGATTTCTCCTTATTGATAATCTATCAATACTTTGATAGATTTCTATGTCCACTGCATCATTGTGATATTTTATAATATGGAATATCCTCCTAAAATTAGATTTTACACCACCAATATTTACAATTTAATTCCTTCAAAGAAACAAAGGGTGAAACCGTTCTTTCTGGCAACAGTATAATCTTAGATCAGGAATATCCCATTCCCCTTCTATCTTCCGTTCTAAGACCTTACGCCATCAGCACACAAAGGGGAAGGAAAGGTACGAACTCTTCAGATACATAAACTCCTTTTTATAGGAGAAGCCCTGGAGCTTCAGACCATGTAAATAAATACCTGACTGTTATAGAAGAGCAAGGACCAGAAACAGGTTCTTTGACACATTCCAAAAATAAACACGGCTGTTCCATCCCCATTATCAGACGTACCTGATCTGAGCCTCAGCAGGGGCCACTTGTCTAAGCAAGCAACATCACGTCTCAGGATGGCAGAGCTCTCGTGACCTTTATTGTTATTACTGTTATCAAGGACATCACAAAACGCTCTTCCTTGGAAGCACAGTTTGGCTCCGATTTTCTGCTGGAGGAAGGATTCAATTTTTCCTTTTAATTGTTTATTGTTAGGGATCAGTGCTTTTAAGGTGTTTCATGTTACAATTTTTTTACACAGAAATAGATGCTGACTCACTGGAAGAAGACAAAAGCTGAGGAATCTGAAAACACAGCTGTTGGTATTCCTACCTACATCTGCACCACCACAGGCTACAGATGTGGAATTCTAAGCCCTGGAAAGACTTGTTTTTCATGTTAGGAAACCTTTGCTTTCCACTTAACAGTTACCGTGACCACACTCAGTCCTTCAAACCAATAAATACAGGGAAACAAGGTGAACTTCCTTCTCCGCTGGAAAGAGGTAAAAACATGAGGGCAGAAATTTAGTTCCAGTGCTAAGGATCTGTTGGCTGCATTGTCTCTCCCGTTAGAAGGCTTCACTCTGAACTCCCAAAACAACTCTTAAGAGACACATTCTCCAAACAAGAAAGCAGTTTTTACAAGGGCAGGACAGGAATGACAAGACAAGGGGGAATGGCTTTAAATGGACACAGGGAAGGCTGAGATATTATGAAGAAACTGTTCCCTGTGAGGGTGGCAAGGCCCTGGCACAGGTTGCCCAGAGCAGCTGTGGCTGCCCCATGATCCCTGGAAGTGTCCAAGGCCAGGCTGGATGGGGCTTGCAGCAACCTGGGACAGTGGAAGGTGTCCCTGCCCATGCAGGGGGTGGAGCAAGATGTACTTTAAGGTACCTCCCAACTCAAATGAGTCTGGGTGGCTGCTCCCACCATGACTCTGGGACTGTAAAACACGAAACCAGAGACAGGTTGGGGTGTCTAACGGAGGGTGTGTGGCCTCCCAGTTACCCCCAGTCCAGGGGCCTGCCCCACTCTGCTGTTCAGCACCACGACCACAGGTCTGGGTCAGTTCAGGTGTTTCTGTGAGAAGTGTGTGCTGACAAATCCAACCATGTACGGAGCAACAAGGTGGTCTGCGTTGTCTTAAAACCTTATTTCCATTTTCCACAAGTAACAGAATGTCACAGATTAGTTTTAAGCTGTTTTCCTAGATCTGCTTTAAGTTATTTTCCATTAAATGGTACTAAAGGATGTGTTAAAGGTAGGATGGGATGTAACAGGCCTTAAATATTTATGGCCTTCGTATTTATTACAGATCTCAGACCTCCTATACAATATGTGCCAGCATCTCCATTCAATGCCAAATATTGTCAGCATTCCAACAGGAAGAGTTTATACCTACCTCAAGTTAATAAATCAAAATTACCACATTAACCTATAGATTTCTTTCTGGTTTAAAGGGGCTTTAGAACACTGTGCAAGGAAGAGAAATTTCCTATAGCTAAGCTGGGGAGTTCATCTACTAAAATAGTCAGTAAATAGCACATTAGAGAGAGGCCATTCTGGAATGCAGTTGGCCAGAAATGAAACACCACAATTAGCTGGAAATTCTAACAGTTTGGTGAGAGTGCTCTGCATCACACTTACAGAAATAGACTTCAGCTTGCATTTAAATGCCAGCCTGATTCTTAAAACCAGGCAGTGCTGATGTCTTCATCATGTTAGTAAATTCAAAGCTAACTCTGGGCAGAGTTAAAAACAGAAAGCAAAATTAGCCATTAGCATGGAAAGTCACTTTCACCACTGTATTTTTATATTCTGTCTCTACATTTTTGGGCTGCAACTTCATATTAGAAGATACCAGCTGCTGAAAATCAAGCTTCAGCACAGCACTCTGTCCTTCCTAAGCCTATCCTGCTGCTCATGCCCTGGAGAGCTTTCTCATGCACTCTCTTCACTCTTCTTGCAGTCTAAGCTCAGCAAGCAAGCAGAAATTTGGGCAGAAGAATTTTCCTGCAGCTTACACAGCAGAAATCCCCATGTTAACCTTCCCGACGACCCTCACACACACCTAGGCAGGGCACAGTTAGATTCTCAGCTATGTGATTTCTATTCGCGCTTTGCCCAAGCGTTAACTAATTTGGGAGCACGAGGCCAGCACCGGCAGAGGGAGAGGAATGTCTGTTCTGGGGAGCCAGCAGGTCTGCAGACACCTGCCAGGCAAAAATCCCCGTCCCGCACGGCTGGCATCACGCCTCTTTTCTGACTTGGGATTAGCATGTCATTTGTCTGTGCACCAGCTCTTCCCACCCAGCATCTCCACCAGCTGTCAGAGGCTCTTCCCACCCACGAGGCAGATGGCTCTACGGCTGGGATGACTATCCGGTGCTAGGCACTGGCACTTGGCAAGTTGCTGGAATCCCTCAGCAGGACTATAATAAGCACGGGGCATGACTAAACCTGAAGTGCTGTTTACTTTTCTAGAGGCATCGTGCCATACGCATATGCCACCAAGAACTTGAAAAAAATGTGACCCACATCCTCTTTCAATTCCTTACCCCTCTACCAGTAGCATCTCGTCACCCACAGCCAGCAACCCAAGCCTTGGGAAGCTGTTTTGGAGGCAGTTCCTGGTGGGACAGGGAGGCGAGTGTGCGGCCCATGACCAGCACACAACAGGGAACTAAGCCTTGTTCTGTCCGAACGGCACCAAGCAGGTACAACAGCTGGGAGCACACTCTAAAAAGCCTCAATAGAGTGGCACCTTGCACCACATCACTTTTTACTTTCAGCTACGTTTTCAGGCCTCTGACTACCACTAGCTCCGAATAATTGTCCTGATAATCTTTGCACAGACATGAATAAGGAAGGCTTTGAATAGTCAGTCAGGAATTTTTAACAAGGAATGCCAGGACTGCGAGCTGGAAGGGCAGGGTTAGCTCTCCCCTGAATGGCAGGGGGCAAACCAGCCACATGTGACATCCTTGAGTTTTTGCAGGCAGAGGAAACAAAGTGCTGGATGCATAACCGCACCTGAAATGGTGCATGTCAGGCAACCCTGAGCCAGGCTCAGGTTCCTGCAGTAAACACTTAATTTTCTTTGGAAACAAGTCATTTGCAAATATTATCCCAAACTGGTGAACAAAAACTTAAAAAGAAGGCAAATCACAGTCCTTAAAGCAAGGTATTCTCACAGGTGATTTTACAATCCAGAGATCCCACCAGTCAGTATCCTAAACCTGTTCCCAAAGTGGTGATGCAACGAGCACGTGCTCATACGTAGGCACATACACACAGATCCAAACTCTTTTTATGAGAAAAGCAACAAAGTGAAAAGAAAGGAATTTTCCCTTTTTGAAGTCGCATGCAATTTATTAAAACTGGATTTTGGAAGCATTCCAATTCTAATTCCTTTCTCTGAAAGAACACCATGTCTTAAACATATACAGTATGTCATAAGCACTATTTCACTTGTCCTTTTAACTCCTAACCAGGCAGGCAACTAGCAGTGGCCCTATTTTAAATGCACGGTAAAAGGCAGATAAAATGACATAAAATGGCCTGTTTCAGTTCAAGGAAGCCCAACAGTCAATTCAAACAACACACTTAATTTGTCTTTAAAAAAAAAAAAAAAACAACTTCAGTAGGTTTTGAAGAAGTGTTCTCCCCTTTTTCACTTACAGAAAGAAGAAAAGGTAGACCCTTTAAGCTATTTCAAACTGTGTGCCTGAAAGCACTAATCATATTAAAATCCCCTCTTGACCAACGTCTTTGTCACAAAACTAGGGCAAACACCATTTGGAAATCTTTCTGCTAAAAGCACTTTCCTTCAGGACACGGCTTCAAACCATCACCTACAGCCAAATACAACCACATGATCTTCTCTGACCCCTTGCTCCCTGCAATCCCTGCTCCCAACAGTGTCAGCTTCAGCAGTTCTGAGATTCAGACTTTGCAATTTTGCTCCTCCCAGCCAACAAGAGGAATGAAGTTAGACCTCCTCATCTCCATGGAGAACAGGATCCTGTTTCTCTGAAATGCTTCCGTTTTGATGTCAGTAACTACATGAACTGCACACATGTGTAGCTTTCCTTCTGGATTTATTACCCCTTACGTCTGAAAAACTGTTGATTTTCAGGTGAGCAGCTTACTTGGAACCAAAAGTGTTTGGCTCTGAAAGCTCAGAGCCACCAGTTTAGGCCAAATCTTTACCTGGCACCTTTCAGACTTGGGTTTTTCCTAGATTGGCAGTGGCCATACCTGTTTGCCCACCTTGATGAATGTGGTCTCCCAAATGCTCACAACTAATCACACTGCTTGAACTTTTCCTTCTTGACCAGGAGGTGTGGGTTTCTCACAAAGCAATACAGCGTTATCACATATCACCACCAGGCTATCAGACTGGAATCCCAGCCCCTTACCTTGTTCAAAGACGGGTTTTCTAGCAGAATTCCTCACCGGTACAGGTCATGCCTCTCAGGTAACCAGTCGTGGCCAACCACAGGACAAGAGCTCCATCCAGTGGCCCCTTCTCCAGCCAACACTTTCCAGTGCCATGAGTCCATTTTGCGTATGCCCCTTCCGAGACTCTCAGAAATACCAAGGTGCTTCAACTCCCTCAGTTTCCATCATGCAGGAATTTATTTCCCATTATAAAGTGGGACTTTGTACCAAAGGGGATAAACCCAAACATGAATACCCAAAAATGATGGCCATTTTTTAAATGTTAGGAGTCTCTTGTTTTCAGACAGCACTGAGATTGCTTTCCACACATATCCATCCCTCGCATATTCTCCTGAGCCCTTCAAACCATTACTTAATACAGATCATTCTAAGCAAAAATGCTGACGTCTTAGAGCCAGCACGCTTCCTCAGCAGCTCCAGAAACCAGAGTGGGAAAGGACATGTTAAACAGCAGTGTGACTTTTGGAGCTATCATTGTTTCTACCTCACTACATGGTCTGAGGAGACCACCAGTCTTAAGTACAACCAGTCTGTTCCTGGGACCTTTTTGTTCCAAAGCCTGGACTTGAGCAGTGAGACACCTCCTCTCTCCAGAAGGCAAGTCTGCTCTGAGGTCAGCCAGTCCTCTCCCTAGCGTACCCTCACATTGCTTCTGGGAAGAAGTAATTCCAGCTTGCTTATGCTGTTCCACTTGCTCTAATTTACCTGGGACAAAGGGTTATCTCTCTGATCTTTCTATGGGTGATGTAACAACATGTTGAAGGAAGACAGTGTTAGACTGAATTCCTCCCGGGTGCCTTATAATTATAAGGCACAGTCAGAAGGCTGTGGCAATAAGAGAGGTTGGCTTTAGGTAGCTGAGCCAAAACACAATTTTAAAAAACGGCAGTTGTATAAAAAGCAGAAATAAATACTGTACACTCTTGTTATGGAAAGAACTGACATGATCTCATCTCTAAAGCGATTTAGGTGCTTAATTGCCTCTGCAACCAATTCAAACACTCAAAATTCCTAAGCCTGTGAAGGTAAATGCAGATTTAATAATAAAATGTTCTTTACCTATAAAAAGACTGTGTTAAAAGTCAACTGTAATTAACTGCTGACAGGTCTCCGAGTTAAACCCTTTGTAACAGCAGCACAGAGACAGTGTCCTGTTGTTAACACCACATTTCACACTCTGCAGGGACCAGTTTTCCTTTTCTTCTGTGGCATTACTCGGGCATGGAACAACCCGAGAGTCTGATCCCACTTTCCTTTAGGTTTGCAGGACCGCAGAGGTTCTTCCCACAAGATATTTTCCCACCAGCCCAGGGCACACTTGCTCAGCCCACAGCCCAATCCCAAAGACACTGGAGAATGTCTATTTACTTTGACACCAGAGAACCAGTTTATATTTTGTCTCTCTTCCCGTCATATAACCATAAGCTAGAAGTGCCCAACTAAAATATGAAGTCATGTGTCCTGCTGAAGCGTACACTGGGTGTGGATCAGTCAGAAAGAAACCACGACAGCTGTAGCCATGGACTCTCCCCGTTACCTGTGATGCATTTCTGCTCCTTCCTTGTGCTTCTGGAGCAAGTCCCTTTTCAGCTTCACAGCAAAGCACGATGGAGGATTGGGAGAGTCTCAGATACTGCCAGCCATACCAGGAGCTGCAGGGGTGCCTAGGACAAATAAAAGAGATGATTTATCTTGTGCCCAGATGCCTCTGAAAAGGCCAGGGCCAAACTGCAACAAGAAGAGGACTGTTAGTTGCCAGGTGAAAGAGTCAGCAGCGGGGCTGGGCCAGGCTGGACCAGGCTTCAGCTTCCAACATCTCAATTAGCTGTGCAGGCCCTGGGGCTCTGCTGCAGGTGCATTCCCACCAGGACACCAGACCAGCTTGTTACCGCAGAGCAACAAGGGTTTTTTTCTCTCTGTAGCCAAGGCGAGCAACTGTGGGACTTGAAGAAGGTACTTAGTTCATTATTGTGTCACAAGCTTTCAGCTTCTGCTCCTGTCTATCCTTGCTTATCCAGCAAACACCTCAGTTCGCTAACAAGTGGAAAAGGGAGGAACAACTCTCCAGAAGGTGGATAAAATCAGGTGGTTTGACCACTGAGGCTAAGGCTATTTTGGCCATCATTAAAGCATCAGATTAGCCAGTCCATTTCTAAACCACACTCACAGGAGAAAGGAAGAAGTCAAAGACAAGCCCTAAGGCTGCAGAAGCCAATGGGAATAAGCAAACTGCCCCACAACACACATGCACACACCCAAAACTGTTTAACTTGTGGGCAAGTCTGGGAAATCCTGAAGCTGAGCACCACGGACAATTCTCAGAAAGATCAGTGTATCAGTATGGGAATGATTGTCAGGAGTTAGCAATGGCCTGGGTTTAGAGCCAGGCTTTTGCCTCTACACTGGGTACTGTAAGGACCTCCCTTCCATACCTATACGGTAAAACTGGCCTTACATGTGCACTCTGACACCCGCTGTCCCTCAGCCATCTGGGGTGGGCAGGAGGTGGCGAGACTGTTAGACAGAAAACCCTCAGAGAATCTTTCTAGAGAAGAAAGCCAAAACCCGGATTCCGGGTGCTAAGAGATTACAGGAAAGACAACCATGAAACAGCAAAAACCAAAACCATAATGAGCTGTGATGATTACTGAGCAGTAACTGTGCTCTGTGTGGTTACAGAACAATACTCCATGTTTGGAATCACTGTGACTACAGACTCTAGCTAGATGCTGCAGGCGCTTTTTTCCCCAGACACTACTAGACCTCGAAGCTGCTTCTAAAGCCTATGCAGGATGTGGCAAAATCTGTCAGGAATTTAGAAGCCCTCCTCCTTTGCAAATCCAAGCATCACTGAGAAAACAGAGTGACAGTTTGCAGAGAGAGGTGTCAGGAGAGTGAGGTGACATCTCCCAATGACAGCGGGACATGGGATTATGCCCAATCACACACAGTCCTCTAGTAAGAGTCAAGAATGATCCTGGACTGTGCCAGGTTACGTGGTGTCAGAGGGAGAAATGAAATGAAGCATGTCAACACAGGCTGCATTTTCCTTCTAAGGCAGATAAGAAGTGCTGGAGGGCTCTCAGCAGGGAAGGAACACAGTTGGCTTCAAAAAGTTGTGAAATCTTTGCCTATTTCCAACCAGTGCCTCAGTGATGGGAAAGAATGAGCAATCATTCCTGGACTGGGAGGAAAAAATAATTAGCTTTCCGAAATAGTTATGGAAAATAAACCCAATAGTAAGTCATACAAAAACACCATCTGCCCAACAAACCTCAAATGACACGGTAAACTTGGTGAGACTCTCGTGGAAGAAGGAAGCCCCTTTTGCTCCTTTCTAGCTGGTACCCAAACAGCTGGTGGAGTTACTGGGAAGTTACCCAAGTCCCAGTTACACCATTTAACTTAAGGCAGAAAAATCTATTGTGAGGAAGGGTTCAGTACGTCTCTTAGCAGAGTCCACACTTGGGACCATCATACCATCACCATTTAGATAGAACCCCTTCAATCCCAGAAGGCCAAACTCCATGAACATGTCAAGCAAAGCCACTAAGTCATGGAAAATAAGGAAAATACTGACAGAGGGCAGGTTTAGAAGATATATCGAGAAGGAACAGCTTCCCTGTGGGACTGGTGAGGCCCTAGCACAAGTTGCCCAAAGAAACGGTGGCTGCCCCATCCCAGGAAGTGTCCACAGCTGCTGGACAAGGCTTGGAACAATCTGGGATGGTGGAAGGTGTCCCTACCCAGGGCAGGGGCTCAAAGAAGATGACCTTTAAGGTCCCTTCCAACTCAAACCATTCCTTGACTCCATGATTCCGGAGGATGGAGTTGCAGAAGAAGATTACAAAGGGTGCAGGCTGCCTTTGTAGCGAAAAAAGACAAGGAAATTTTAAATTTCTTAGCAAATACAATTGTGTATAAATAATAAATTCTGTGCTACTAGCGTGTGGAAAACTCATTGACTTGAGCCAATCTGTGATCAGCCCCAAACTCTACTGGAGACTGTTTTGATGGGGCCTGTTCTATCAAAAGAAATCCACAGCTCAGCAAAGCTACTTTTAAGTTCTTAAATAATCTTTTAATGACTCTCTACTGCGTCCGAACTTCTTTCAGCCACTCAAAAGACATGTATCACACATTCAGCTTTAAAAAAAACCAAACAGATGAACACTGATACCCAATTTAATCAGAACCTTGCTGCAAATCCCTGGAGATGAGGTTGTGCAACAGGCTGCCAGGGGCAAGGAGCACACTGCTGTGATAAGCAATTTGTAACAGCAGCTAGGACAAGTGAAGAAATCAGCAACGGGACTGGGGCGGGGATTTTCACCAGCCTCTAGAAAGACTCCCTGCTCTACATGAATTATAACCAAATGCATTCATTACAAGTCATAAATGTCCTTTTCCTTTTCTTCGGTAACATCTAAACATGCCCAATTCCTTACTGACAGCAGAGAAGCAAAGAACTCCAGGGTGAAATGGATCTCTAAATACTACAGCAATGCGTACTTCACAGAGGCTGCTTTTCTCCACATTAGTTATATTTGCAGTATATTTTTCATCTTAGTATCTCAGCAATACTGTTTTTACATTCCTAATCTAATTTATTTTTCCAAAGCAGTAAAAGCCTGCTCAATCCTACATCTCATGATGTCCCTTCCTGTCGGAGCAGAACCTGCTTGTGGGGGGAAATCAACTTTCTCACAGAAAAGAAGTTTAGACGCACGCTCTTTTTGAGAAGCCGAATGGTACCTTAAACGTCTCCTTTCTCCATCTCCCATTAGTGACTTGTAAAAACTGAATACAATTGTGCTCTAAGCCAGCAGAATTCAGATATCAAGAAGGGAAAAAAGAAGAGAAAAACCACACAACTCGTATCCAAAGCAAAATACAAGTATTTCAAATTCACGAGTGTCAGAGGAAACCACCACCCTAACCCCTTTCATTAAACATTGACAGAGAGCTCATCTGCATATCTTAATCTCAAGCAAACAAACCCAAGTTTGGACTCAGGTGTGTTTAGCTGGATTAGAGATCACTTTCCCTCTCACCCCACCACATTTAAGGCATGAAACGGACATGAGAGCCTCAAAAACACCATCAGGTTTGGGACTGAAGGCTCTCTCCCAAGTCCTTTCTCAGCTTGTTTTCCTGACTGGGAGATGCTATTAAGAAAGCAACATAAAAAACACAGGCTAACTTGGTGGGTTCCTCTTTGACAATACGCTGTGTGCCAGGGGGAAAAGAAAACAACAAACCTTCATTCTCTTACAACATGTGCTTAGCTAAGTCCCAGTTCAAATAAACAGCTGTGCCCAGACCTTCACTCCGAGGGCAAGCCTGCACCATGAGCTCAGTACACCTCTACCTTGCCTGATGCCAGCAAAGCACTAGTAGGGTGAGCACAGCCTTTCCTGGTGAAAACTAACTCTTGCTGCAAGAAATTATTCCAGTTTTCCCAGGCAAAACCTGCACTGACAGGAAGAGCTTTTTAACCAAAGCAACTGTGCCAGCAGAAGACAGAAGACAAAAGAGGCTGCCAAGTTTGTAATGGCCTTATTTAGTCGTTAACCTGTTTATTTGGCAGAGAAAAAAAGTATCAGATCCCCTTCAAAGCAGTTCTCATTCACTGGCTCTCTGGGGATGTAAAGGCCTGCCCCAACAGCCACCACTGGAGCGTCCAGCCCCTCGCAAATGCTTTTTCCTACACACACGACCCTCGAGTGGCAGCACTGCCCTGGGTCTAGACATGGAACTGATAGGGCAGAGCATGTCTGAAATCAGTAGGCTCACAGTAAGTCTCCTCAACCCCATCAGCCACCATCTATGAAGAGCAAAACACGAAACACCTCCCTTGGGAAGTGGCGGGGACATACAGACCTTCTAGAGAGAAAAGCAACAATATTAAAATCCCTTGAGGGACTTACCCTTGCCTTTGTTCTCCCACTGTTGCTCCCTCACAAATCCAGCACACGCAGGAGCCAGCACAGAGGTTTTGCTGTGTCACTGGTAAGGCAGGAACTCAGCACCCACCTGCTCTCTGAGTGCTGAAGCTTTGGCAGTCGCTCAAGGTAACAGGTTAGCAGCATGGAACATTCCTAACATCCACTCTGTCCCTCTTCCCTTCCATCAGATACGGGAGAGAAACTCTATACACTGCAATAGCTCTTCAGGCATGTCTTTAGGTGACACTTCCCACCTCTTGGTACAGTTGTCAGCTACAGAAAAAACAGGTCAGTTTTTATCCTTCCCTTCTTTAGGAACAACAAAAACCCTTCACTGCTCAGCAGACTTTTCAGCATTGTACTTCCAAACCTGGAAGTAAAATTCCATCAATCGATGTATTTCTAAAGTCTACAAACCTGCTTGGTCTAGTCACTGCTCACCTCATTCCCTCAGCATGTTATGTGACGTATTCTGCTTCATTCAGGTCACTGCCTGTTCCCACCCCTCACTCAGTCATTCCAATGAGAGAGATGCTGTAGTTCAAAGCAAGAGTTCCATCCAAGCTAACTTCAAGGGCCATAGGATTTGCAAAAGCTAACAGAGAAAGCTCTCAGGAAGCTAACACTGGTTCCATAAAATCATCTCACTCCTGTAAAAGTGGTCTAGAGCAACACTAAGAACTGCTAGCCCACAAGTTTCAAATTTGCCAGTTAACCTGGGCCTCTAAAAAAAGCTGAGAACCCTCATTCTGACCACTGAAGGACCAAAAAACCCATCCTGTGGATGGGAGTCTCATCTCATCACTGTGCAAAAGCACTGACGAAATGCTGCTGTTGGATGACAGGAATGTCCCCACCACACAGTGCTGCTGGAGCAGAACCAGTGTTTGTGACCGTGCTGGAGCACTGCCCTGCTAGCCCCAGCCGGTGTGTGCAAGCCGCCCCAGCCTTCCTTCCCAAGGGTCCTGGTGGATTGTGCATGACAGAGATCTTCATGGATTCTATTTAGCAAGAGCGTACTTCAAAGCCAGCCTACAAATACCTCAGTCTCACTCCAGATTACAGCACTACTGTTTCCTGTAAGGACTGAAAGCTCCTCCATCTCTATGATCTGTTTCTTGGTTTGATTCCTACGGAGCTATTTTGGAAAGGAAGCCTCAATAATGAACACGAGCCAAAGATTCAGTCCAAGGCATCTCACTCTCTCTCAGAGAATCTCATCTCTGCCAGATGAATAAAACTGTATGAGCCATATCAGAAGAGAATCAGCTCTACCATATGAGCATCTCCTCATCCAACATCTCTCACTGAGAAATCTATTTCCCTTAACATCCATCTCAACCTCTCCTCTTTAAAAAACAGCAACTGACAACTTCCCTCTAGCTGCTGCCATCCTCCCCAAACACTTCTACAGCAGTTAAAAGGTTAAATATACAGACCAAACCTCAAGGCACACCTTGCTGTCAGCAGCACAGGTGCTGCCGATGACTCACGCTCAGAACAGCAACATGTCCAAGACCTCACACTGTCAGGCAGTCACCACTGGAACCAAGGACTTGCAATTGCTGACAGTTTAGGCACTATTTCAGATTAAAGTTCATTTTTACAAACAGCCCACAGCCTTAAAAATAAACCCCCAGCAATAACAAAAACCAAACTACATACTGTAATTTTTTAACCAGATCAGAGACAGCACTGAAAGGTTTTGGGTGTTGCACTGCCAAAAACCAAACAAAATCCCCAAACAAAACATCCTGAAACCAAGGAGCAGAAGTGGAAATCAGTACTTACATTAAGAAGCTGAGAATTCTGGTGTCTACATTGTATTTCAAGACTTTAAGTGCTTCCTAGTGAAAGAAAAGATCATTCAAGGGACATCCTATTCCAGCCAGCAGGAAATGTCGTAGGACAGATCTAATCCCCTACAGAAATGTTTTCCAAGACTTGAAGGAACTCAGCTACCCAAGACAAGAATCAGAATGGGAACAGCCAGTACTTTAGCCCAAACACCCAGGCTCAGAGCTGAGAAGGTGAAATGACAGCACAGTGCAGGTATCTGCACCCAACATATGTGCCGGTGTAGGGAAAACGAAATGCAAAGGTTTAGTCCATGGGCAGAGGTGTGACAGACCAGGAAGGAGAACTGGGTTATATTCCAGCACCAGAGACAAGCAGAGTAGAAGAGAAAAATAAAAAGCCCTCTAAGGCAGCACAACAAATGCAGAGACAGAAAATTCCAGACAAAAGTGGCTAAAAGGTGGGTTCCACAGAAGGGCTTTGAAAGATCCAGAGATCTTCAGCCTGTGCTCCACAACAAGTAAACACAATTGCTACATTTCCAGCAATGCTTTCTGACCTCCTGCCAATATGATTCCAGCTGGATTGTACCGGCGATCCCAGAAGCAATGCTAACAGCAGTCTTTAAAGCCAACAGTGCAACTGGATGCTGGAGGTGTCCTCGTCTGAGGGCAACGGGCAACTGCAGACGGTCAATAAAACGTAAAATGAAGATGCATTATCACTTTGAGTGCATTATGGGTGAGCAACCTTGGGAGAAAAGGAAATTTTCAGACAGGAAGAACTAGTGACTCATCTCCGGCATGGACAAATTCCACCAGTCCCACTGCAGGCATAGGCTAAGTCATTAACAGATCTCAAGAAAAGCCATTATTTACATACCTAAATAACAGCAAATGTGTGTCACAGGAGTTAAAGCATACAATACAGCCATGACATTTGGCAAACACAGTAAGAATTCCTTTCTAGAGTGTACCATGCCATAGCATCTCCAAAGCTCAGTCCCACCTATTCTAAAATGCTGAACACCAGCAGTGGAACAACCAGCGCCACACTGTCCTTCCAGGAAAAGGCTAGTCCTGTGCACAAGCCATGGTTATGTCAAAGAGGAAGAGTAAACCTCAGCAGGAAAGAGCTGAAACTGTGAGATGAATCTGTTCTTCGCAGTTAAAGGTCTAAAAATAGCAGGGGCACTCATTAGCCATAAAAACCTGTGTGTAAGTGCACGCAGAAAAGCACGAGGAATGCTGACAATGGAGTGCCTGATGGCTCCCAGCCTCAAGGAATCTCATTTTGCTCTGCAATACCTCAGACTGCTCAGCTCCACAAACCAGAGCTATATTCCTGTGTCACAAGTCTCCCAGTCAGAAACCAGACTTGCTAAAGCAGCACGAGCTGCACCAAAATCCCCACTGGACCAAGCTCTTCAGTCAGTTGACATAAGCACACTCTCTAGACAACAACATAGCAGAGACAGCAGAGAAACTTTGGCAAGGACAAGCACACCTGGAATACCTACATGACTATGCTGGACCATTGCAGCAAACCCTCAGGAAAGCAGCAGCATTGCGGATCAGGAATGATACCTAAAAAGTCAGGTCCTGCTGTTTGTGACTGCGGGTGTTCTCCTCACGAGGCGCAGCACAGACAGAACACAGGTGACTGACCAACAAGCCAGTCAATGACCTGAGGCCAGTGTGCTGGGCTGAGGGCTCGGGGTAAAGGCCATGAGCCGCAGCAAGGACAACACCAAAGGTGCAGTGGAGGCGCAGCAGAGAGCAACAGCTATGGTTTCAACAAACCAGCGGAGGCAAATCTGAAGGGAATGATGAGAAAACAGCACACAGTCAGCATACATCCGTAGCTGATGCTAAAACCAGGAGGAGTTAGGAAAAGCCCCAGCAACTAGATGGGTTAACTCAGCAGTACTGCTCAGAGAAGAGGACTAGAAAACCTAATTCAGCCAAGTGGAGCAAGGCAGAAGCCACATCCTCAAGAAGGTTGTGTCCGAGTGAAACACTGGCTTTAACTTGTCTGTTACAGCTTGTATAAGATCATGTTTCTAGCAGTTATTAAAAGACAAGTCACAACGACTTAGAAGGAAATTGGAGAGAAAAGCACAGAATACAGGACAGGAGAAAGCACAGGATGTCCTCTGAAAGAGCTGCAGTGGCAACATTTTTGTAAATAACTCTCAGAAACCAACAGCCTTTTTCCAAGCCAGGCAGTACTACAAGCCAGCAAACATCCATGGTGCAAGCTGGAGAACCTTGACATCCTGGAGAACACATATGGAATGTCCAGCCTGCCCAGGACATTGGGAAGAGCAGTCAGCAGAAATCCAAGAAATTAGCAATACCCTGCACTCTCGTTTAACATGCACCACACTGTTATTTACGCTGCTCTCATATTCTCTACAGCCACAGACTGAAACTCAGACCCAAGAACAAAAGCCACCTCTACACAACAGCCTCCAATTTGGACTCTGAGCATTACATTATACCCACCTAAGGTAAAATAAATCCCTGCACTGCTTACTCCCAAGTATGGAATCCACACTCCTTGTCACTACTGGATTTCGATCGGCATTTTGGAGATCCATCCCCAGTTCGGGTTAATTTGGCACATTAAGCACAGTGCATAGCCTCAGTTAGTAGAACTGCTAAGTGTTTTACTTTGCAGCAGGCTGCCAGCATCAGCACTGCTCAGGGCTGTGTCCGGGCCAAGAGCTCAGCCCTGAAGGCTGCCATGGCTTAGACACAGTGGGATTAGTGTTATCCATGTGCTAATATTCACTCACAGCACATAAACAGCTGGTGGCTGCACGGAAGACCTTCTGGTGACCAAACCCCTGCCATTAGCTCAGCCTTTTCTAGTCATTCACTTAATCCAGCAGGGTTTGCTCTATTACCCTCCCTCCTCCCGGAGAGCAAGATTTATCTCATTCCGTACAGTATTTATGCTCTGGCCGAGCAAGGAAGTGACCTCTTCCTTCTTTACCTTTTCCACAGCCATTCACTGTTAAAGCCCTAATGCTCATCTTGCAGCCAGCCCAGGGAGCGAGACACAATGACCTCCTGCGGCAGATTGCTGCATGGATTTCTCCTCATTACCACTACGCTACAGGGACTGCAGCACGGTTCTGCCATCAGTTTGTATTTCAAGACCAAACTTCTCCTAAGTTTCCTTTCCTCACAAATGGTTACAGCTTTCATTTTTTTGGGTGAACTAACACAGCTGACGTTGCACTGATGGCTTTTAATATCTTTTAAAACAAATAAATAACTTCCATTGGCCATGAATCTGGGCCAGTGGCATCAAAACATCCCAGAGCAAAACCTAAAACCAGGGCTGCCTTCCTCTTCCATTATTTAACAGCACACTTCAGACCTACAAAACAGCACATCAATATTAACTAATGCATCCTCCCGGGCTCCTGAAGGCATGGGGAGATATCAATATTTTAAAGATGAAAAGAGTGAGGCTAAGAGTGATTTATTTACTCACAGTCATGCAGAGTCTAAACAGGAGCTGGGAAAAACCACCTGGGAGCCCACATACTTGGTTATGCTGAAATCTCTTGGCAAGAGCACTTGCACACTGTTTTGTCCTAAGATATACCTAATTATTGCTACATACATACAGACTTCTCTGGTCTACGCTTAACAGTTCACGGTCAGTTTCTCCCGAGTCATTTTTATTTCACAAAGAGACTCCTGAGTATCTAATAACTAGAAAAAGAACAGAATCAATTCAGTACTTATCATATTTTATATACAATTCCATTATTATGAAGTCTGCTTAAATAAATACAAAACAGTACAAGTAAGTAACTGGCACAGAACTATAGAAAATTAGATTCTACCTAAAAAATTGGTTGCTATTCTAAGAAGCATCTAGAGATGAGAAGACAAACTTTAAAGAGATGAACTTAGAAGAGAACTTAAATCCACTATACACAAAACAGCCACAAGGACTGAGAATAAAATGAGGCAATAGTAAGACCATTGCTCACACGGGTACTTGCATCACAATTAAAACACTACTAATCAGTACTTTAATCTGCTTTCTAACTGGAAAAGAAACAGCATCTCAATTTTGTTTCCTGATCATGATGACTCTTGATTAAAACAAGCAAGCATTCCTAGGCAATTCCATCAGAGTATCTCTCACCCAAGGGAAGAGAAAGGGACACAACACCCAAAGGCTGAAAAACAATCCTCACCAAACAGCGGACACCAGTTCAGAAAGTTTTCGCATCTCTAAAAGGCAAAAGCCAACACAACAATCCTGGTTTGTGGTAGCCTGAGAATAGATTTAAGCAAAGGAAATACTGACAGATCCGGAAGGCTGAGGTACTGTTGGAGCTGAGGCTTAAGCCGAGGCACAGGCAGACCAGTCTCAGGCCATCTCGGCTGCTGTCTGTGTCCTACATACAAATAACTGCAGCTTCGTGTGCTCCAGGCCAGCCACTTTCAGATCCCCCAGAAGCCTGGGGGCCAATGGGGTGTGCGTTTGGGGTTTGGTATTGTTTTTTTCTCCACAGCAATTAAAAATTCTTATAATTGGTCATGACTTTGTTCCTTCCAACCCAAACTTGGCAGGCAGAGATTTTGTAAAGCTTTCTGGAACAGGATGCAGATAACCTGCCACAGAATTTCTGTGTGCTCTCTGTGATGGGTTTCAAAAGAAGCCTTTATTAGAACTCAGACATGTTTACTTCCTTGCAACGAGCACTGTCATTCCAATTCCTGTAATTAATTCCACAATTTTGACAGCTGAAACTGTAGAAATAATTGCACTGTTAGTCAAAATAAGTTGTTACTGTTCAGACTCTTGCCAAGAATGCTTTAAAAGCTTGTACTATGTGTTTCAAATAAATCTGAACTGAATCTTCATCCATTCCACCTCACTTCCTTTCTGGAACAAAGATCTTAAAATCTTTCCTTTTACTGTGCAACCTTCAAGTCCTGCACAAGATTTTCTGCCAGGCTACTGCTACTTTCCACTACAACATAAATATTATACAACACTCTTGTACTGAGCATTAAGTCGCACACACGATGCACTTTATGTAATGCTGTATCTCTATCCCATAAGTTCATTTCCCACACATGAAAAACATCTGAAGTCAGTCAGTTTCTCCGAAGTCCTAGAGAACGTTTTTACATCAAATACGCCCAGAATCCATAACCTTCAACTCATCCATTGTACCAGTATTACGTACGAGCAATCCACAATACTACTTCTTTTATGAGACAAGAAGCCAACACTATTAAGCACTAAAAAGTCTTTCCAACCACTTTTATTTTTCAGCCAATGGTTAGAGAATACCAGCACAATTCCAGCCATAAAGGAAGAAATCTCATCTCCAACAAGCAGGTAGTAGAAGCACCACGGTAGACAATGAAAAGCTTTACAATAAAATTTTGCCTTCAAAAGCCGACTGTGCACTCAGAAGTGTTTAAAGCAGAACAAAGCAGCTCATAAAACCCAGCATTTGAGATGGATAGCCTTAGTTTTTTTTCCTGAACCTGGAACAAGGGGCTCAGGCAGCAGCTACTCCACACAGGTCTCCCCTTCTTAGTCCAAGCAGGTGAGACAGAAGAACCTACTTCCAACAGTGCAGGATCTGGGATAAGCACCCAGAAGGCCCAGTGAACACATGGAGCAGCAGGAACAAAGGCAGGAAGCCACCTCTCACATCCCTAATGCGATTATGGGATGGTTTAGCAACACATCATTTACAGATGGAGGCCGTTTGCAAAATGCCCTTCTGCCCAGTGCAGTGCCTAGCAAGCAAACATATTCCTCTCCAGAAAAGGACCGACCAGCAACAAAAACAGCACTGTTTTCAGAAAAGCTAAAAAAAATTGGTAAAAAAACCCCAAACACGCTAGATAACAAAAAGCCTCGAATATCCTAGTTTGCAGTGCATAACAGAAACAGATATAAAAATTCATTTGCTATATACAGAATTTCAGTCACATCTGGATTTAATTCAGTGCATTCTACAAAGAACTTCTACCAAAAGCATCAGACAACATTTTTGTGTACCTTGAAATATAAAATTCCAGGTTATATTAAAATTCCCTCAGCAGCAAAAATGGTTTTAACCTTTTACTTCCTGGGAACAACAAAACATCCATTACAAATCCATGTGACTAATAAAACACTGAAGAGATCTAAAAACCCGTTACCTTCTTGAAAATTAAATAGCAGTTGGGCACAAAATAAATTTTAAAAATCTATAAAATACTCTAGAACTCATTGGTCTGATCAAAAACTGGCGCAGAATCTGGGAATGCTCAGAATCCTTGTCTCTTCAGAATTTGTGCATGTTACTTAACATAATACTGAACAGATGTACCGATTTATTTAATAATTTCCCTATTCACAAAGTTTATTTGTTCCTCACAACCAAATCACCAGGACTGAGTCATGCCTCTCCAGAGGCCTCCTATAAAAGAAGGAAGAAGCTGCACTTGAGACTTTGATCGCACAGAAGTTTGGAATGGTTTGACTCTGTCTGCGCTTCAAAGAGGATTATAACATGGTCAAAAATTCCTTGACCTGCAAAAAGAAACAAATATTGTCAATCACACTAAGTGTTTATCAACAGAAATAGACAGCAACCATATTTACCTCTCCTCTGCTTTATGCTTTACTATAACCTAAAGAAACAGGGAAAAAGAAGCTCTGGCTCAGCCGTGCCATTACCTGTCCATCAATAAAGTTTCCAGACATGGTACCTGTAATTGAGCAGATGCAGGGAGAGACACGATGGAATGATGCGAGCCCCTCCTGTGGTCCTGAACTACAGCCCTCTGTCACAAAGGAACTGCGCTACAGGCGGGTGTCTCCCAAACAGGAGGAGGAAAAGGGCCACCTCAAAAGAGCTGTCATTTGGAAACCACCGAGTCACGCCCACTGCCTGAACACCAGCCAGATTTAATGCCGGTGAACAACCCAGTGCATCTAATCAGGACGTCCCTTGGAATCTGAGGCTAGCAAAGAAATAATAAAGCAATACCTACCAAAACCACAGTGCTCAGAGAAAATCCAATACTGGAGATCAATGCTGGGCTCACAACTCCTGCCTTTAAGTTTCAGGAACATCCCAGGAACTAGGCTGTGATACAGCCTGAACTGGGAGCATTTTCCTCTGTCCACTCAAGCCAGGCTACTCCATGGAAAGGAGCTGACCATTTACTAGAGGATATGGTGCTATTCTTTTGGCAAAGGGTCTCCTACACAGAGCCCATCTGTAAATGTTTTATCCAAATTCTCGATGTGAAATGGAAACAGATCTTGGATCCCACTCTCCAACTGTGACCCTTCCCTTCTCAGGTGAGGGCTCAAGGAGGTGTGGGAAAAAAGAAGAGGTCAAATCCCTTCCTGTAGAGAAGGGAACACGTAACTGTGCCAAGACCAACTTGAAAGGCACCACGAGAAAGCCGCTCTCCACTTCAGAGAGTAGCACCAATAATCCTGCATGGAGAACCCTGTCAAGATTTACACACCAGGCACAGTTTCAGGATGAGCATCACAACAGAGGTGAGAAGGAAGGATACATGGTCTGGGAACCCACACAGCACACACCAAAGCCCAATGCACCCAGCCTCATCAAGTGTACCTCTTCCCTGGCTCCATTTAGGAAATGCCAAAAAGCAGATCCAGCACAGGGCATAGGCTGTTCCCAGATAACCTGACGGCTACCCTGGAGTAAACTCCTCCAAAATCCATACTAAGTACCCCAAGCTTGGCCTTATCTCATCTTGTGCAGATGGGAAGCACGCTCCCTTCCACAGCTGCCATGTCCGGTCATTCCATCGATTAACAAACTCGACCAGGAAGACTGGTTTTAATCAGGTGAACACTTCCACTCGTGGGTGGATCAATGGAGATCAAAGGACAAAGCTGCTTTTCTTGTGAAGGAACAGTTTATTTCTGAAGAATGGAAAAACATGTGCAAACCATTGCTGAGGTCTGTAAGTCATTGCAGCTACTCAGATGAAAGAGAAGTTGTCCTCACTTGAATCCCATTGGGATTCAAGTACCGAACACCTGAGCAGTTAAATGATAAAGGTTTGGCCTAGTTTTAAAATATGTACTGCAGTAGGCTATAAAACTGTTCATTAACTGAATGGAACTCTGTGATTTACATATTTTAGAAGGATGATTAGACAGTGAAGTGTATTTCTAGAGGAACCTGAACCATCAGTTTGTTCTGCTTGTGAAATTTTACCTTTTCGATCATGTAATCATAAATGTCCTTTTTGCCTTTGAAGTCTTCATTAACATCGAGCGTTAAAATTGGAATTTCCTGTAGATAGTCAAAGTCTGTTCTGTATTGGGAGAGGAACAAAGCAAATATTAGTGGCTGGAAATAAAGCAGAGAGCATTCAAATCCCTGTCAGCATTTTCATTGTTAAGAATCCCACAGAAAGAACTGCATCTCTAAATTAGAGCCAGGAATTCTGAATTTACAGCGTGGCTCTTGGGATACATCAGTGATTCCTGGACATTCTGCTCCCCCGGCACCTAACTGAATAACAGAACACTGTATTAAAGAGAGTTCAGCCGAAACCTCTGCTGCTCAGAGCTCTGCGTGAAGAGAATTCGGAGCGCGCTGCACGTCCAAGCAATAACGAACATGCTGGAAAGACACTACTACTAAGGAAACACTGACAGAAGTGTGCCCGCAGTTTAGATTTACACATAATAAGAAAAGCTGAAATTTCACCGGTGGAAAAAGCACTATGGAACATCCTCACAAAGATTTACCCATCCTCAAGGAACCATTCAACAAACCCTACCGCAGTGTCCTGTGCTGGAGCCAACTTTCATGTTTGTAGTGAAGCTTCTCCAGATATTCAATGGGGATTTCTTGTTCTTCATCTCTTCCGCGCAAGTAAATCCTATTCAAGCATTTCTAAAGGCAAAAGATATTAAATAAAAATAAGTAATTTGGTGTATTGCATGCCAAGGGCACAGAAATATCCATTTGACATTACAGATGAGCATTTCAAAATCTCACTATATGTTTCTGGCTCTTAGGAACTGTTTTCCAATGTTTTAAATCATTTGTTCCCATCCTGAGCACACCTAAAGCCTCAACAACACGCCAAAATTGTTTAAGTGTTGCACTTTGTAATTAAAATATACATTCTTTTCTTAAATAGAAAAACAAAAAGCCCTCAGAGTTACTCCACCATGTTACATTCCACAGTTTTTTACAACCATAACAAAACTGAAGGCATGGAAGCTGGAAGCAAGGAAATATGGAAGTGATCTCTAAGTTCATTAGACCTCTTTTAAACTCTTGTTTTTCTCTTGTTCAAGCAAGTTTCATACTCAAAAGAGATATTATTCTGGTCTCTCCTTTTAAACAAATATTAGATGGACCAAGATCAAAGCATGGTCATAAGGCCTCGCATACAGGGCGGCTTAGCCCCTTCGCCGCAGGTGTAGGGGCTTCACAGACCGCGCCCACATCAGCTCTAACATTACTGTAAACTGTTGTATCTATTCCCTGCACAACTATATTCCCTATGTAACAGCTATTCCTACAGCTATTTTGTACTTTCCTGGAGTTGCTTGCTTTATTCCAGCAGTATTTTCTGGTTTACTGTTCTCATGCATTCTGTTTATAAAATTAGAAAATCATTACCATCACAGTTGACTTTAATACACACATACATTTGCAAGAACATTTTTTTTAAGTACTTCCAGACTTAGTCACAGGTCAAGTATTGCAGCCTTTAAGGGAACAGGGCAGCCTGAGCTGAACTCTAACCATGAGGGGCAAGGCCCAGAACACAGACTTGTTCTCTGTGCGGTCACATTCGTATCCCTCACCTCAGGAGTGGCTCGCAGATAAATGATCCCATCCAGCGCCAGCCTCGAGCCATACTGTTTATTCATCCAGTCATGCCAGTCCTGGTAAATTGTCCACTCGGTCTCGTTCATGCAATCAGACTCGTATAAATTAGCAGCAAAGATGTATCTGTGGACATTAAAGTGATGGAAACAAAAATTCTCTGGGACACAGGAATCACTTGGTTTGCCTTAAGTACAGTAACTAGAGAAGAAGCTGAGTAGTAACACTGCAGCATCTCTGACAAACTCTTGGAGTGAAACAGCCAGTATTCTCCTCCTGGAGCTGTGTGCATGTAGACCACCAACATCTGCAGCTCAGGTGTGCAGGAATAACCCACAGGACACAACTGGCTTGTACACTGGGTCACTTATTCACAATAAATTAAAACACATTATTATTTGCAATATATTCCAACACGGGGAACACCTAAGGATTACGGGGTGGATTCAGTTATCAAATCTCACCTTCTGAATTCAGAAACACAGGATGAGGCATTTATTTATGCATTTTTTTGTTGGCCATAAACTAAAACACAAGAAGTTCCACCTCAACACGAGGAAGAGCTTCTTTCCACGAGGGTGGCAGAGCACTGGAACAGCTGCCCGGGGAGGTCACGGAGTCTCCCTCTCCGGAGACATTCCAAACCCACCTGGATGCATTCCTGTGTCACCTGCTCTGGGTGACCCTGCCTCGGATGGGGGCTTGGACTGGGTGATCTCCAGAGCTCCCCCCCAACCCCAGCTATTCTGGGATTCTGTGATTTGACTCGCGAGAACTTTCGTCTGCACCTTGACGACTCCAGCCCCACATACCTGTCGCTGTAGACAGAGCGCTCGAAGAAGACAACAGGATCCTGCGCATCCCGGAGTTTGCCATCCAGGGAGTTGAGCTGAGCCCGGATCCTGCTGAGGCACGCGTACATCTGGAAGGTGAAAGCCCACCTCTCCGGCTTCTCATACATCATCCGCAGCACGTTCCTGCCACTCTTCTGCGACGTGGTCAGCTCCTGGATTCACAGGGAAAAGAAACTGAGCGCTGTCTAACTCCGAAAAAATGCAGCTGAGGAGAAGTCAGGAGGCAACATGTCCCTGTCAAATTTTACACTGAGTGAACCAAAACACACCGTGCTTTTTGCCAGGTCTAAAAAACATCCCCAGTCCCTCAAAAGCCACTTGCACAGGAAGTAGCAGCTGGATTGCCAATGGAATTACAGGTAGCTGGGAAAAAACCCCAGCACTAAAACCAAGTTAGCAGCAGTTCTTAATTTCCTCAGACATTTCAGAGCACACTTTTCACGGCACGGGAACAACCGTCTGTGCTCACCTGGTTAGTTCACAGTGGCTACAAGTAACTCTTGTAACTCTTTACCACTTCTAGAAATTGCATCTGATGATGAATAACGTGTACTCCATAATAACCCAACAAACTGGAAAAGAGGAACTCAGACATTGTGAAAGCAATCAGCAAAAGTGTTCCTATCACACAGAGTCTGAAAAACACCCAGTCTGTTGGACACACTGGTATTCTGAAATTAGAGGAACATTTGACTTTTTTTCTCTTTTACCTCACAGCCGCCTCCAGAGCTTTGCTGGACATTGCACCATCTAGCTACAGGTTCAGGAACCACTTCCCACTCCTCATTGGCTTGTTTCAGAATATTCACAAAGGTGGATTTCCCTGCAGCTGTAGGAAAAGCATTCAGGAACAACGTCAGTGAGAAACCACCCACAGTGGTGTTATTTAACTAGTGTTCAACTCTGCCTGCCATCCCCATAAGTCAGTCTCTCACACCCATCATGTTCCACATCAATTAATGGAGGAACAGGGTTTTTCTTTATCTGAATTTAAACAGGTTTGACAACACTCCCAGGCACCTGGTGATATTTTGAGGTGTGCTGTGCAGGGCCAGGAGTGGGATTCAGAGATCCTTGTGGATCCCTCCCAACTCGGGAGATTCCGTGATGCCAGGTGTTTTACATCATAATCAGGAAAGATGTGGGGAACAAGCTTAACCAGGACTTCAACACGAAACAGGTGGATCAGCTAAAAACTGTAATAGAAAACGTTGCTTTTTTGCCCTCTCAAATCTCATAATTTTTACGGTGTCAAGGTAAAGTCTCTGACATTATGAATTGGCTTGTTTGCGCCTCCTGACCTGACTAAAAGCCTTTCACCGAGGGAAACGGCCAGGAAAATCTTGTGGAAGCATCCCTGTTGCCCCGCTCTGCCGTGCTGGAAAGAGCCCTTATGCAAGGGAGAGAGGGGGAAGGAGGATGAGGGATGAGAGGGGTAGAGGGAGAAAGGGGGGAAAGGGGGGAAGGAGGAGATGAAGGGGAAGGAAGGGAGGAGGTAAGGAAGAAGGGAAGGAGAGGAAAGAAAAGAAGAAAGAAAGGAGGAAGACAGGCAGGCAGTGAAGAGTCCGCGGAGCTGTGCCTCCCCCAGACACGGCCGAAAGCACCGAGCGCCGCGGGAGCCGCCTCTCCCTCCAGCCCTCGCCAATTCTTCCCTTCCCCGTCCCTTTCCCCGCGCAGGCGAGAGGCGCCGACTCACCGATGTTGCCCTCCACGGCGACCTTCTTGAGGCGGCCGTCGGGCCTGCAGCGCTTGGGCGGGGTGGCCATGGCGGCCTGAGGGGGCGCGAGGGCGCCTGGGGGGGCGGGGGGGGGGGGGGGGCGCGAGACCCGCCTGAGGGGGCGCGAGCCCAGCCCCGCGCGCGCAGCCTTCAAATTTGGCGCGCGACAGCGGCGGGGCCGCCAGAGAGGCCGTGACGTCACCGGCTCGCGCCGCTGCCGACCCCGCCGCAGGCAAGGGCAGCCGCCCGCGGAGCGCATCGATGGCGCTCACCCGTGCCACGAGCCGCTCCCGTTCTCAGCGCTGCCCCCGCCCCGCCCCGCCCCGCCGGACAAAGGGAGCGGGGAAAGGAGACGAAGCCACTCCGCAGCCACCGACTGCCTTAAAAACTCCTCCAGGAATGTCTCGGCACTGCCACGCCAGCTGGGCTTAAAGGAGATCGGCGGCACTTGAACTTAGGGGGCTGTTACTGAAAACATTGAGGAAGAAATTCTTAACTTTAGGAAGGAATTCTTTACTTTAGGCTGGAATTCTTTACTTCAGGAAGGAATCCTTCCCTGTGAGGGTGGTGAGGCCCTGGCACAGGGTGCCCAGAGAAGCTGTGGCTGCCCCTGGATCCCTGGAAGTGTCCAAGGCCAGGTTGGATGGGGCTTGCAGCAACCTGGGACAGTGGAAGGTGTCCCTGCCCATGGCACAGGGCTGGAATGGGATGAGCTTTAAGGTGCCTTCCAACCATTGCGGGATTCTCTGAAACTCTAAAACCTGCCAGACACCAAACCCAAGGAGAACCAAGTAAAACAGGGAAAGTCCTGAGCCACAGGAGATGGGCACCAGCAGCAAGGCAGCTGCAACCCCACATTTGTGTGTAAAGTTGAAGTAAAAGCCAGATTTTAAACCACCTTTTCCAAACTGCCCTCCAGCCACGTGTGTGAGGGACTCACCACGGGGCAGGGCACTTCTGAACCCGTCGTGGATGGGAGGGCAGGAAATCCGGAGCGCTGCAGCTGTTGGGGTCGCAGGAGGCTTTTGGGAGAAAGAAAAGCCAAAAAAAGGCACCTGTGCTGCTGGGCAGGGCCAAAAGCGGAGTCTGCACCTCGTGTGCCACTGGCGACCCAACAACATCCTTGGGTGTGTCGTGGTCATATGTTCACAATATACAGGGGGAGGGGGAAAAAAAAAATCTATTTACAAGTAGGAGACCATTGAGGAGCAATTCCAAGAAGGAAATACAGACAGTCATGGTCAAACATAGCTATTTATTTTCTCTTATAAACAGCCTTCAGTTTCTTATTGAAAAAAAAACCCCTAGGATTTAAATATTCTGCCCCATCACATACAACCATCTGTATACATTATTTACAACTCTCAAATAAACACGGTGCGGATTTTCAGACATTCAACTTATTCTTTTTTAATCAAAAGCTGTTTTCGCTTAAAACTGAAATCTCCGTCAGTGACTACAAACTGAAGCGGTATTGGCACAGTTAGCTCACAGTAAGGGTTCTCTCCTTGCATTTTACACTTTACACTGCGTTTTCTCCCATGTATTTCAGGATCCCAAAGGAGGAGGAAAAGTTAGTGTTGCTTTTGGAATTTTCTTTTTTTTTGCCTTCAAAAATGGCCTTTTGCTGAAACCTTGTTCATTTTTACTGAAACCTCGTTCATTTTTACTGAAACCTCGTTCATTTTCATTGCATCCTTCTCTCTCTCCCAGTGCACACCAAGGGATGTGCCTCTACACCACACAACCACAGCATTCCCAAGTAGTCAAACAGCCATGAAAAATAAGCGTTCCCGCCACGACACGGCTCGGAAAAATGTCCCCAAGTTGCAAACGTACAAAAATAATGAGTATAGTTTAGTGGCTATAAAAAATTAATCTCCCCTAAAAATACAATATTCTATGAACAATTTGGGGAATTGGTTCTTCCAACAAAATAAGGTAATTGGATATTTTCCTAGGCTGCAAACTGAACCTGGCAAGAGGAAACCATAGGGAAAGCAGGGAAATAAGAAGGTTTAACACTGAAAATCACCAATGTTAGTCTCATGTTAAAAGAGAAGATATCCAGGAAAAGACAATGGGCATCCATAAAACTGCCAGTGGTTTTAGGAGTAAGGGATTGAAAAAGAGACAACTGCTACCAGCAGCGAAGGAAACGAGATTCGGCGCAAAAGGGAATACTTGGGTGGGGAAAAAAGCTAGGAATCTCTGTTGGTGCTGCAGCTCCTTAAATAATCCAACTAAAAGGGGGGTTATGTACAGTAACAGCACTCTGGCAGGCAGGAAAGGAGGAGAGGGCAGCAAGGAAAAACACAACTATCCAAAAAGGATGTGTTTATAGTAAAATTGTGTCCGGTGACCCGGGAGAAAGGAAGAGGGGCGAGAAATAGAAAGGAACAATCTGAAAGATAAGTCGAGTCCATAGCAGCAAATAGGTGTCCTTACCTGTTAACTGAGGGTCAGGGACACCGGGAGAGAGGGGTCAGTTCCTAAGGACTGGGTAAGGACAGTGCTCCTCTCTACCTCCAAGGAAAAGCAGAAGTTCAAAGCTCTACATTGCATAGTAAGCAGGAAAAGAAACTGGATACTTGCAGATGGGCTGCCTGCCCCTCGAAACCTGTTTTCTCCCCTCAGCCACCTGCACCAGCAGAATGCGGTGGTTTTGTTTCCTCTTTGCATGAGTAACTTGTATCCCTGACTTGAACGTGAAAGACTTGGACAACACATCCCGTATCCATCCACCTGAGTGCTGTCAGCACTGCCAGTGGTGGCTGAGCTCCACCGACTCGGCCCTTTGCCCCTTCCCAGCTCGAGGGAGGTGCCCTCCCCAAGTCGCCACCCAAATCCCTGACAAGATCCACTATGCTGGTGGCAACAGACCACCACAGACCACAGGGATTCGGGATCCTATCAGACTGGAAGGCCTGAGGCAGCACTGGAAGCACAGCCTGGTGTAACCCCACTGGCACTTTCTGCTCCCGATGACCAAAGCTGGAAGGTTTTGTCTCCGAGCGCTCGTCACCTCTCAAAGTCCGTAGCGGGGGCCTGGAGCAGTGCAAAGTTGGTTTCTCTGGGGTTTATTTGGAGGGGCAGGGGGTGTCCCCCCCTTTTCCTCCCATAAATGCACTATTTCATAAACACATTCACTCGATCCAGATTCCACTGAGTGGCATTTCCATGTGCCCTTACTCCAAGAGTGTAAACACACATCAACTTCTGGTCCCACGGCTTTCAGAAGCAAAACAATAATGAAAAGCTGCAAAAAGAAACAGCACGGGGATCCTCAGTCCCCACCACTGCAAACACGTCCTCGATGTTATTTTCAAGTGTTGTGTAATTAAACAATGTGTTCATACAGCTGTCAGGCAAATCATGATCTCCAAGCTTTTATTACGTGCCTAGAAACTATTCGGTCAAAGACTTTCTACTGCCAGATATTGAATTAAAAAAACCCACTGTCCACCTAGGACTCATTTTTATACTCAGTACATTGCAATTCTGATTGGCTGAACTGCAGCAGATGCCTCTGGATTTCTAGAATTGGCTGTTAAAAAGAAAAAAAACTGCAACAACAACAAGAACTAAGCCCTCCTAGGGCAGAAGTGTGCCAGGAACGCGAACCACTGCACTGCCATCTCCAAGCAAATCCTCACTTCTATACATTCATCCTTTTTGCTTCTTGCTGGTGCATGACACCAAACCAAGGAGACACCCTGAAATTTAATGGGAGACATCACCTGTTTAGCACCTCGGAGCTCCTGCCTTGCTCACTCTGTGCCTAAAGCGTGCAGTTTTGAATTTGGGAGATCGGTCGCTTTTGCACTGTCGGGTGGACAGCGGCACAGGAAAAGCCAGAAGATCAGGATGCCTCACCTGAACCCAGCAGCTCCCAAGCGAGTCATTTCTGTGCTCAGCTGTCACCTGCTGGCTGTGTCAATGGCCACTCACCTCCTTTGCAGGCTCCTGCCCCCCATTTCCAACTTTACTCAGCATTTTTGGCCAAGCCAAGGCGCGCAAAACACAAGCTCACCTTCTCTGTCATGTGCTCACCTTGGCTTCACCTGTTCCTGTTGCTTTTCCCAACAGCTGGAGTTCCCTGGAGATGGGCAGTGATTTTAAACAGGGGAGAACACCATCATCATAACGTAACTCCAAAGCAGCCCGTGAAATAATCTTCCCTCCAAGACACATTTCCTCAAACAGCAAACACTGGCCACCAGAGCTCATCCTCAGAGCCAGGCTTTGCGTTCCTAACTTAAAAAACACCTTTCCACTAGTTATTTTTCAAGCCAGGTTTTCCTTATTATTATTACTACTATCCCAGTGCAATTTTTTGTAGGGAGTATTTTCCCTAACTGTATTTGTGCAAACTAACTGTTCATTTGGCAACTGCTAGGGGAACTTAACAAGCTGGCTGACCCAACCAATGCTTTCCTGCTAAGAACATAAAAGCAACTACGCAAAGTCCCATGGCAGCAGACATGGAACTGCTTGCTAAGCACAAGGTCTGTGTAATTTTGACACCACCTTCGCCATTTCGCTTTAGCAACAAGAACTTCGCTTTTCTTTGTAAGAAATAATCTAGTTTTGAAAAACTCTATATTCATCTCTAAAAAAATAAGACAAGTATCTGTATTAAAAGCTGGAGATCATTGATTTCAGCAAGTTATGGCTTTTTTTTTTTAGTGTAAGCATAGATACATATTTTTAAAACAAGTATCAGTAAGTGTCTGGGTGTTAGTACATATTTTCTGTTTCCAGCAATGTTCAGTATCGTATGTGCTTTGCACCTCAGAAGTGAGTCTGCCAAGGCACTTAGAGAATGTAAGCAAGTCTTCCAGGGACTTCATGAGAATGGGCTACCACTGACACAACACAAGAACCCATCCACCAGCAGAGTCAATCCCCCAACCAAGCATGTTTCCTTTATAAACACTCAGCACCTGCTAGAAATTCCACAATGAATAACAACAATAAAATAATAATTAAAAAAGCTATTTACCACATGTCACTAACAGAGAAAAGACTTCCCCTAATGAAAGCACAGAAAGTAGATCTCAGCTGTCACTGGTAACAGCACAGGGGGGTTGTTTTGTTGGTTTTTTTAAAAAAAAAAACAAATTAACAAAAAACAAATACCACACGCTCGCTTAAAGAAACAAGTGACTTGAAGAAGTCCTCTTCCTTTTATCTGTCCTTCGAGGTGAGTTTTTCAATCAGTTCTTGAAGTGGTGCAAGTTCTCTTCTATCAATAAGGTTGAATTCCTGTAACGGGGATGAGGAGAAAGAGACACATGCAGAGTTTTGTACGTACAGCTCAGGTGAGAAGCCTTATTTAGCCAGAATTCATTTGGCAGTCAGCTCTCCAAGCCCAGGCTGAGCCACTACAGTCTCCCCTGCCTGTCTGCCACTCGCTGAACAGCAGTGTTCCACTGCCTGAAGCTTTTTCCCCCAGTTAAAGGAAGGGGACTCAAGAAGATGCTGATTTTTATCACAAGGGAAGGGGGGCAATGCAGCTTTGAAGCGAGCACACTGTTTGCAATGTCCTTACCTGAACAAAAAATATAAAGTGCTTGAAAGAAGTGTTAAGGTGTGCCTCTTCCTGCAGCTGGATCACCGGGTCAAAGTGCTGGTGGTAGATGTGAGCGTAAACTCTGAAGAGACGCTTGAGAATTGTCTTGGCCACTGACATGAAATTCTTTGGGAATGGTACGCCTGCAAAGAAGAAAACAGATGGCTTATTCTTCAACTCCCAGGCCATGTTTGTCTGTTTTGAAAGCCACTACAACCCAGGACAGGTGAAATCAGTTTCAACAGCAGACCTTTGTCACTGCACAGGTCTTACTAAAATCGGCTGGGAAACAGCAAGCGGCTACTGGGAGCGATGAACTCTTTAGTTGTCACTTTCCCAGGCTAAAAAAAGACATGTATCAACCATCTAAGAAGAGGAAACCTCTCTAGCTTCTCCCCACCTACCAGTCTCCCTAGTCAGCTTAGCTCTTCTGCAGCCTTTCCAAGTGCTCCAGTCCTGTCTGAAGGCCAGAGGGCCAGGCTCTGGATGCTCTGAGGCCAGTCAGGACCTCACCAATGCTTTCAGGTCCCACCAATAATGTTTTCATGCTCCTGCTTCAGCCTGCCCTGCACACATGTACATCACATTTCCTCCTCTGGCTGCTGCAGCACACGGGAAATTCATATTTAGCTGGTCAGTTTGTGGCCTCTGAGTCTCTCTCTGAAGGCACGGTTTCTCTGAAGAAGCTTAATGAAAATATGTCAAAAGCTTCAGAAACTATTCACAAATTTAGAGCAACTAAGAGATCTCCCCTGTTATCTTTTCCAAACTGTTGGTTGGTCATTATTTCCCTCCTGCTTTTCTGAAAGAAACGTCTTTAAAACATCTATTTTTCACCTTCACTTGAAAAGAAACAAGCAAAAAAAATCATTAACTTAAGATCAAAGCTGCAATTCAGCTTCTTTGGAGATAAGGCCTGAAAGTTCCTCATGACACCTAAACATCTCTTCTGGGACAAAAAGCTGCCAGTTACTGGTTATAAGGGTCTGAGACCCTCTGCTTTATTTCTAAAGAAACAACTAACTGTTCAAAATGAATAAAACACCAGACTCTATGAACATAATCCGTTATTAGATAGAAATGGTACTTCCTGCATCCAGAATTGTGACAGGTGTTTATTAGGAGCATTAATACATGGATCGGAGTTCATGTATTACAACATATCTTAAAAGATAAGTGTATTTAGATAGATAATGTAACCTTCTGAACCTGCCCTACACATCGATCACTAAGGAGACCTTTTAATGCTCGAGGACTGGAGTGTTCCGTACACGTGTAACCCGAGTGCACTGTTCAGCTGCAGTTATTCATTTACCTATTTTAGAAGGAAACAGCGTTTCGTCATCCAGCTGGTCCTGGACCCAGGTCATCAGGTAATCGATGTACTTCGGTGCAGAGCACTTGATGGGTTTCTTTATGTTTGTGCCATCTGCCCAGTGGTACTCGTACCTGGGGTGGGACAACGCGGCATTTAGCACCAGTGAATCACTCCTGATAGGCCTGGAAGGCTGCTCTTCCTGCTGCCCGTGCTCCCACGCCCTCCCACTGCCCTTGGAACCAAGGCCCGAGTGCTCCACGCCACCATCGCCTGCTCCTCACCCGGCCTCCCCACTGCAATCCTGCTCCACTGCCTCCTGCAGGCCTTCCCAAACTTCAGCCACGCTGCCACAGCAACCGGAGACACTCGACATCTGCAGCAGCTGCCAGCCACACACATCAGACCCTCCAATTTAGGGAATTTCTTCACATGTGAAAATATTCTTACAAAACTTTGCATAGCTGAAAACCAAACTAGGTTAGCTCTCGCCAGAGATCCCAAATTATGGCTGTTCTACGGACACAGGTAGGTTCCTAGGAACGCTATTACAAAATTGGAAACTGATCTGAAGTGCCTTTCAGCTAAAAGAAGAGGTTTGGAGCAATCTGGTCAGGTGGAAGGTGTCCCTGCCCATGGCAGGGGGCTGGAACAAGATGAGCCTTAAGGTCCCTTCCAACCCAGACCAGTCTGGGATTCTGATCCTATGGTTAAGAAAACTCCTAGACTTCGTACACAACCAGGCAGAAACAAGTCCTCGTGAAATTCAGAATGGAACAGATATTTCGCCTGGCGTGGAGAATGCAGCTGACACCAGTCCAGATGGTGGATAATTTTGGAAAGATACTGCTTAAAAACCCCAAACACACCCAACACGGGGAGTCTGACAATACCAGCTCCCAAGTGAACCACAGGTTTGCGTGTTACAGATCGCACACGTGGTTTTATGCAAAGCTTAGCTGCATCTGATAAATCGGTCTTCTCGATTTGTTTAGCAAATTCAGTTTTGTCAGAACAACTACTGGAAGAACATTTGCACCATAAAAAGATTTGATGAAAGATTATGAAGGTGCTGCTCACAATGGGACAAAAAAATCCCATTTTATTAACAGCAACAAATCGGAGGTTCTGAAAGCATTTTAAAATTGTATCTAAGAACACATGCAAAAATCCCAGACACACCAAATGGACCATGTGTCTGGATTTATGTAAAATCAGGATTTCTCACCACCCAGTACTGCCCTAATACCAAGATTTAAGTGCTATTCATGTAGGACAAATATCGGCACTTAGCTGAGGTGCCAGGATCAGTCCGGAGCCAGACCAAAACAACAAACTGAATTAGAGAGCAGGAAAAAGCACAGACACTGGATGTCTCAACAAAAGCATAAGCAAGAATCCAAGAAGGGTACAGGGTAGGGGATTCTTATCCAGACATCTAATATTTCTACAATAACTACAAGGAAGATTTTGGTAAGCCCTAATGGAATGCCTGCGTATAAAAACTTTAAATCTTCATTTAAGAAGCCCTCATTAATGTTTCAGAAAAAAAAAAAAGAAGGGGGGAAAATAAATTTGATAATAAATTTACTTCCCAAGTTAAAGGAAAAAAATAAACAAACACCAAACAAATATAAACACGGGCCAAAAAAAACTAACTTTCTATTCCCCATCCCCTTAACAGAAGTTCAAATCCTTCTTCTCTTTCACATCCTTTCCACCCAGCTCTGGCACTCATCTCAGCTAGTCTCAAGTTTTTAAACGACAAATCATCTCAAAAACTGCACCCAGTCAACAGCGTGTAAAAACATGCTCTTACTTTGGGCCAGCAGACATCACGGGGCAGCTCTCCTCTGTGCAGAAGTCCGTGATGGTTCCATAGAGCATATTGATCTGGTTGAAGAAGTCGACAGCTGAAAAGCACGGAAACCACCCATTAGCACTCTGCAGCACAATATTCCTACAGCCCAGACTGTAAAGCACGGGTTCTGGAATGGTTTTTAGGAAAAAACTTCATTGTTGTTGCTTTTTTAAGATCCATTGTAAAGGAGATGCAGAATGCAACCATCAACTTTCTGGAACAGCCTCCAGCAAGAAGTATTTAATTGTTCACTGCAGCAAAATCTTCAGTTGGAAGAAGAAAAAGGAAAGAGAAAGCCTAGTTATTTCCTTTTCTGAAAGTTTCATGCATTTTATTACAATCCCAAATTCTACTGGCAAGTGTGCAAGAAAAGAAAGATTTTCAGTGTAAACTTTTCAGCTAGAGAGAGCAGGTACTCGTTAGGTGACAGTGGCTTCCTTCAGGCTTTGTATTCCAAAGGCCCACCTTTCCCATGAACATTTCATACAATCCCAGACTGCTTCGGTGGGAAGGGAATTTAAAGCCCGTCCAGTTCCAGCCCCTACCATGGGCAGGGACACCTTCCACTAGCCCAGGTTGCTCCAAGCCCTGTCCAACTTGGCCTTGGACACTTCCAGGGATGGGGCAGCCACAGCTTCTCTGGGCAGCCTGTGCCAGGACCTCACCACCCTCACAGGGAACAATTTCTTCCTAATACCCCATCTAGCCCTAGTGTTATAGTTACTCTTTTAGTTAATTACTCCAAGCTCTTTGAAAAAAAGGTTCTTTTTCAGTAACTAACAGCGGGTTCTGTCACGAGGAACTGTGGTCACTGCAATCAGTTTATAAAATCCACTTTATCTGCAGCTATCTTTCAGAGAATAAACAGCCAAGATTAGAGAAACGTCACGGCAGCAAGTCACAGCTACTGCTCAGCAGATGCAGGACACCAGCCCTCGCTGCTCAAGTGCCCACGAGAACTGTTAATTAAGTTTCCATTCCCTGCTCCCAGCAGAAACCACAGCCCACTGTTTGCTTCAAGGCAGGCATGTTCAGAAAACCCACACAGGCTCCGACAAAATGACTGATTATGGCAAATCCCACACTTGGAAGTCTCAAAATTCACACGCACATCAAGTCATTCCCTAAGACACCAGTGAGGCTGAGAGCTGAGCAAGAAGTAGCAGGGCAGAGCATGTTTGGTTTTGTGCTCTCAGGTCGAGAAGGGTAAAAGCAATGACTTGAAGTCACACATTTTGTCTCCTTGTGAGACCTCTCAGTGAGCAGAAGGGGCTCACAGCTACCACTGGTGCTCGGTGTGGTGCAGGAATGCTCAGGGAAGGGAGCACGTCATCAGCTCACTCTTTAATTACACAGCTACAATTTCATTATAGCTAATTCAGCAGTTAAGTCATTTGGGAAGGGAAAAACTGCTGCCACGCAGGAATGCAGAGGCACGGAGTGAAGGAACCACCAAAAGGGAAGGATGCCAGCAATACATGAAGCATCTTTAGTAATGCTTACTCACACAAGCGGGCTGGCTTTTTCTCTAGTCAGTTTTGCAATGCAGTGTGAATTAACTTTTGCAAAGGATGGTGTCAGCAATTCCAGCCTGCCCTGGAAGCAGCGGCAAGTGGAGCAGCAGAGCACTGCGTGGCTGGTTGGGAACAGGAAGGTGGAAGTCAGCGTGATGGTTTCACTTCCCAAACATGTCAAAGAGCAAGAAGAAAAAAGGCAGAACCACAGAAACAATTAGAGAACAATTTGCTCAAGCATAATTTCTACTGCAGTGCACAATCAACCCCGTACCACCACTGGAGCACAGCAGGCCTGAGAGGTAAGAGATGAGGAAGCACCCAGACAGGGCACAGAGCTTGTGGCAGCCAAAACTGCACAGGCTACAGAGTGCAATGGGAGAATCCACTCTTTGGGAGCAGAGGGCAAAATTCATGCAGCAGGGAGAGGAAGGAGGAGGAAACAAGGTCAAGCAATCAGAAAACGCTAATTTAGGCATCATTGTTTGGCCTGAAAGCAGAGAGTTTGGACAAACAGCTTTAGAGGAAGTTAAAAGAATGACATCAGAGACTTACCAGAGCAAAGGCTTAAAACTTGGTAGGAACAAAAGGAACTAACTTTAGGAAAATTACAAACCCCATTAGACTCACAGAATAATTTAGGATGGAAAAAACCTCTGTGAGGTCATCAAGTCCCACCTGTGGCTGATCCCCACTTTCTCACCTAGACCACAGCACTGAGTGCCATGTCCAGGTGTTCCTTGGACATCTCCAGGGATGGGGACTCAAACATCTCCAATGCTTGACAACATTTTCCATGAAGGAATTCTTCCTGATGTCCAACCTGAACCTTGAGGCTGTTTCCAGTCACCCTGTCCCAGTTCCCTGGGAGCAAAGCCTGACCCCCACCCAGCTGCACCCTCCTGTCAGGGAGTTGCAGAGAGCGAGGTCTCCTGACCCCCCCTTCTCTCCAGAAATAGAAAGAGACACACAGTTGTCCTCCCACAAGCATCAGCCCACTTTCAACACCCCCATGACAAAGAAAAGGCCAGCGACTCACTGTTAACTGCAACCCATTCATTTAAGTCTTCCCCCTCTGGAAGCATCACAGCCATCCGGAGATTGCCGCTTCCCAGCGTGGCCTCAGCATGTTTTAGCAGCTCGTACTGATGAGATCCCTCTGGAATGTTCTTCTTTGGTTTGAAGGTTTTGGAAGAGCGACTACCACTGCAAAGGAGAGAGGAAATATTTAGAGACCTTTTGGAACAGGAAGTAAAAAGGAAACAAGCAGACCAGTCCCAGGTAAGGTCAAGATCAACATTAAATACTTCACCCCCCCATACATTTTCACGTTGCAACAGGGTATTTACCAAAAACTGAGATGCTAAAGTAACTGGTATTCTGACTTTTTTTAAACCATTTTCTGACCTAATCACTTTCTTACCTATAATTTTGTTTGGAAAAATGTGGACTGGCTTAGAAAAAAATGTTTAGACATTTAAATTTTAAACCACAGCAGTGAGCTTGGATGGCACGTGAACCCCTAACATGTCAAAGACATGACATGTAGAATTAAATATTTGCAGAGAAGTGTCAAATGAGCCAATATTTGTGAGTATTTTCGTGTCTGAGCTGAGAAAAGCCTTCTGTCAGAACAGGCAAACTGAGCTCTGAATTCCAATGCAAGTGGAAAGATGTGAACACACAGACAGCACAATTTTCATTACAAATATTATCCAGATCTCATTTCTTTATATAAAGACTTGGCCAATGTTTCACCATCTCTCCAAGGACCAAACAATTTTTTGTTGGTGGGTGCAAGGGTTGTCTCTCTTTAATCTAGGAAGAAATCCTTTACTTAGGAAGACATTCTCCCCTGTGAGGGTGGCAAGGCCCTGGCACAGGCTGCCCAGAGCAGCTGTGGCTGCCCCATGATCCCTGGAAGTGTCCAAGGCCAGGTTGGAGGGGGCTTGGAGCAACCTGGGACAGTGGAAGGTGTCCCTGCCCATGCAGGGAGTTGGAACCAGATGGGCTTTGAGGTCACTTCTAACACAAATCATCCTGGGATTCTGTGATTCTGTTCTGTGGTCCCAGAGCTGCTCCGACTCTCCCGGGCTCCGAAGGAGCAGCAGCATCCTCCCCTTCCCGCAGGCCTCTGCGGTAATCCTGGGTCCTGGGTGTTGTGAAGAAGCACTTGGCTGGACTTCCCGGGATGGTACAGCTGTACAGCTGTGTACACTCACATGGATACCGGACCGACACCAGTGCAGCCGGCTGCTAAATCAAACCAGGAGCCAGAGGAGAAGGAGGGAACATCCTGCTCCCGTCTATTCTGTTACAGGACACTTCTAACTGCTCCCCAGTCATCTGCACCTCACCCTAAACCAGGATACCAGACACAAATCCTGAATAAAATAATTGCCTCCCAGTGGGAGTGAGAAGCTTCTGTGGCTCAGGGAGTTGCCGTCACCTCCCACCCCTCCGGCCACCTGCACCTGGTGGCAGACCAGGCTCAAACCAGCTCTGAAGAAAAAAGAAACTGAAAAAAACCCAACAAACAAAAACCCCAAACCTCTTGGCTGACTACTTTACTTAAACCCAATTGTTTTCTTTTCAGGAACACAGCCACTTCAGAGGCACTTTGCCAACACAGGGAGTGAAAATACAACCTAAAACATCAGGAGAGCAGAAGAGACTGGGATCATTATCTCTCCACATGTGTCAGTGTGAGCAGAAGGAACCCAGTATGAGCTAAACACAACCTGGAAATAGGTTATGAAATAACTAAGCCAAGAAACTGTTTGTATTTTAGCACAAAGAGTAAGCCCAACAAAGGGACGAGGGTTTGGGAACAGGGCATGAAGAAAGCAATGCGAAGGAATTCCCTAAATAAGTAGTTTATTCTGAGAAACTCTGGGTAGGAATTCACCGTACCCACCCCAGCTCATCAGTTTGCCACACAACAAACCAAGTCACTGCAGATCTGCTGAATACCCTGCACAGATCCATGGTCAAGGAAGCAGAAAATGCAACATGTTGGAAAAAGCTTTAGGTAGCATTTAATCCCTGTTCCCCCCTTCATAGGAACAGGGGGTTTCTTCCCATAAGCTGCCAAAAGCTGTAAAAACAGAATGACCTACTACTCTAAATAAGCCATTCCATCTTTGCCTCCAACACCTTTCTGATCCCTGCTTCTCAAATGCAGCACAGCCACCCTAAGACAGCAGGAAACGCTCTCAACACGAAAGGCAGGCAGGCAGGCATCCAAAAGGAAAAGTAATTAGGATAAATGCAGCCCGGTAGTCGTCACGTGCTATGGAAATACTTGCAATTTTGGCAATAAATTATCAGGATTCCATGCATTTATGCAGTTCACCAAAGCCAGTTAAAACACTCCTGGAGACACAGCTCAGAGATAGCCTAATGCAGCCTCTCTAAGCCAAAATCTTTATAGGATGTGGTTTTTCTTGGAAACTCTGGTTATAAATACTGCATTAATAAACATTATTCCAATTACCTTGTTAGTTCAGAAGGTCTCCTATTATTTAACCAAAGAAATAATTATTTTTTCCTATTATGCCAATCTGTTTCATATGACAGATTCAGAAAATTGTCTTGTTCCAGGTCTATTTCCTCAACTCCTTCAGCAATCAGTGAAAAAAGTAACTTCAAAGAGTTCTGCCTGATGGCCAGCAACACACACAATCATCTATGTCTGGGTCAAGTACAACATTTTCATTTTCAGCTACATTCCATAATGGAATTAGCCATTTCTGTTGAGGTTTTAAAATGCTCCAAGCTAGTAGGCAGCACCTGCCTTTTCCTGTTAAGAGTCTCTGAGGTCTCCTCCATATTAATGCAGAAGTGAAAGGGGACAGAGAAACCAATGAAGATCCCATTTTCCTTGGACATAAAAAGGTCATGAAATGGGGAGCACGTTGCATCATCCCCACTGTTTGCCACAACCAATTTGCAGCCTTTTAAGGAGAACTGACTTCTCAAGAAATTCCTGCGATTCCAAGGACGCTTCGCTCCCTTCACTCCCACATCCGACGCTTCTAGCAAATGATGCCCTTCTATTTTTACAGGGAGCTGCAGCCCCGGCAGTGCCAGCTGCAGCCCGGCCCAGCACTAAATGAGGAACTGTGTCTGAGGCAGCTGGCTCCCGAGCCGGGCTGTGTGCGGAACCGGGGCTCGGGAGCCTCGGCAAGCCCTTCCCACCAGCACGAGCCCACGCAGCCACGTCACAGCTCGCTCGTAAGCAAGAACACCAAATTTCCTCCAAAGCTGTCATTTTAGCCACTCATCTGCTGGCAGGGCGTGGGTTTCGTGATGCAGGTTCTGCAGGCTGCTCTGTCTCAGGCTGGCAAGACGATGTTTCCAGAAGAAAGGAAAAACTTGAGGTGTTCTTGCTTACCCCACGCTGCCTCAAGAGCTCATCTCAGCTTCAAACGCAGCACTGGCAGATGTTCTGCAGACAAAGCAGCTTAAATATCCAGCCTCAGCTCTTGATAAACTTCCTAGTAACTGCTCCCAGGAGAATTCCTTGGGCTGGCCTGGCTCAGACCGCCTCACTCCCAACCATTTGTCCACAGAGCCTTTCAGCAGAGATTTTATCTATTTCCACCAAGTCTGCTTCAGATTTGGAGAAACCTGAATTAAACCAGGTAAGTTTAGGCTTCTTATCCATAAACATTAACCCTTCACAGCTTGTTCTCACCACACAACTAACACCAGGCTCTCACCTGCTGTGCAGTGGGGCAGCATTTTCACCATACACCTGCCACCTACATTCCTCTAACTGCTCCATAATGCTGAGGCCCCTTTCCTTGGGGTAAGGAGTGAGTAACTAACTCCGGGAGGTACAGCTGTACCACTCAGTGTCTCCCCAAAGCCATCACCACCACGGCCAGGCTGAAATAAGCCCTTCAAAATATTTGGAAACGCTCAAGAGATCCTCAAAAAGCTGAACTCAAGACAGTGCACAGAACATTTACCCAGGGCATGGAAACTTGTCCTATGTTAACTCCTGCTTTTTCATCTTCAGACTCCTTTATAAGCATTAATTAATCCTCACCAAGTAACTTTGAAGTAGGGATCATTAGTGTCTCGTTACATAGGGAAACTGAGGCAGCAACTCACCGCCACAGGCAAATGAGTTTACCAGAGAAGCCCCCGAGTTTTAGCTCTGCACTTCTTTGTCTCCCTTCTCCTGCTGTGCCTCTTTTTAAACACAGAAACACTCTAAGACAAGACCCAAATTCCAGAAAAGCAAACATTTCCAGCCTTTAAACAATAATACAGGCCTTCAAATGATAACATCCTGCTAAGAATAGATACATCAGAGTAAGATCGGGTTTGTTTCCACCAGCCAACACGTCAACATAGAAATTAAAAGAAAAGCTTAAGCTACTTTTTGGCAATGTAATCAATAGCCGCAGCCTTTTAAACAGGTTTTCCCTGTGACAACCACAGCATCAGAAGGGCAGCAGGTAAAATTAAGCTGAACGTGTTCAAAATCTGCACTGATGAGACTGAACTTGAGCATTTCTATTTACAAAACTGAATAGTCACAACATTTCTGTTCTGAAGAGAGTGTGAGAGCAAAGCACTGCTTCCTTCAGCTCTTACAGCACCAAAAAGTCAACTTTTTCCAATCCAATTCCCATCCATTGACGCAAGGCTGTCTCAGTCCAGTCACTTGAATCTGCAGGTAACAAAAGCAAGGGAAGAATTCAGGATGCATTCGATGCAGCAGGTCTGGGAAGCAGTTAGGAGCTGCCAGCTCCTCACACAACACAGTTGCTCTCCCAGAAGGTAAAGCAATGGTTAGAAAGCAATCCCAGGCCTAGAGCTTTTGTTTTGGTTTGTTTAAGGAGGAATCAGTGGCACTGACTTGAAAAATTTCCCCAGACACATGGTCATTCCTATAGGAACAGAATACACGGGTTTTATTGTTTGTTAGCTATACCACAGAGTAACTTCAATTCTCTGTAGGCTTTTGAACCTGAAGATGCTTCTTAAGGGGTATGGTGACCATTATCATCATAACTGATTTGAAATGGTCCCTCCTTCCACTGGAGTACTGACAGAGAAATCAGTGTTTCTATGAGGTTTTTCATTCTCTGCCCATCAAGGTGGGGACTGAAATCTGGCTTCCCCTTCTAGGAAAAAAGGCTGTCTTCACAGACTGAAGTTCCCTACAGAATGGCAGATGAAAAACGCACAATCTCATGAACAGCTCTTAAAAAACACAGGTCCCATTATACACAAGACTCGACATGTTAAAAGAGCAGACGTTTATCAGATGATTCTCATCTAGGAAAGAGAAAGTTATTTAAGGTAGCCTTAAGGAACAGTTTTGCTTTTGCTTGCCCCAGCCACCACCCCTCAGTGTCAAAGCTGACATAACCTGTACACATCCACATTCTTAAAAAGCATTTTTTTCTCCTATACATACAGAGTTTAGAGTCAGTGACTTCAAGCCAGTGTGGGATTGGTCCAGCACAACTCTTATGTGCACCAGAACACACCTGAAGGGAAACCTTTGCTGGCTGAGCTCTGAACAGGGGACGAGCGTCTGGTGTTTGGAGAGCGGCCGCTTCCCTGTTCCCTGTGCCCTCACTCCCCCTGCAGCGGCACACGGTGCCAAATCCACAAGGATGTTAGGTGGCCACAGCCTGTTTTCCAGCCAAGCCAGGCACCTACGCTTCCCTCTGCCTCCGTTTTCCCGTCTGCAGGCTGAGAAAGTGCCTGTAAACAAGGGGGAGGTGTTATGCTACAGCACTCGTGTCTGCTACAACCCCACCCAATGGTGTTCCTGCTGTTTACCCACTTGGATGCAACCCTTCCGCCAAGTAATCGCAATTCCCAGTGCAAGGAACAAGCAAGCATCCAGAACCCCATCCCATGACCGGGAAATCATCATCAGTTTGCTATGCTCACAACCAAAATAAACTCCCTTGTTTAATTTAATACACTTTCATCTCCTGGAAAATCCTCAAAATAAACAAAGCAAGTCACAGTTGACCTCACTGGATACTACCAGAGCCCTGTCTGTGCACTCCGAACACAATTAAACTACTCCCAAGGCAGCCAGCGGTTGCCGAAGTGACTCAACCTCTCCTGCCTTGTTCCCTGCAGGACTAACAGAGAGGGGCAGGCCAGAGCCACAAACAGCAGTACACAGCAGTATCCACCACAGAAAAGCTCGGATCAAGGTTTTCCAGGCAACCGTGCCCTCCTGACTTGCAGAGACAGGCAGGCAGACGCGGGGACAGCACAGGAACTAGAACGTGTCCGAGCCTCCCAAAAGGCTCGCTGTGTGTGCTTTACAGATGTCACTGCACTGCTGCTCCCAAGATCCTCACAGACTTTTTCCCGAGAGCTTTAAGACCACCAAACTTGAAACACATTTTCACTCTGATTAGCAACAAAGAAGCTTGCAGCAGAGACCCAAGTACCTCTCTGCACGTTCTCCTCTTCCTGACACCCATCTGAAATCCTGTTACATGAGAGGAACCAAGATTATCCCAAACATTTTTTGCATGCTCCCAGGAATCCACTGACTACTCTAAGGCAAACACAATGCTGTCTTCACCCACAAAATTTCAAGCTTACTACCAATAGACTTGATATTTTTAAGAAAGGTGAACACTAGTCTTGGCTGTTCTGTCAGGTCCTTTCAATCAGACCCAGGTTCCTCAACTATTTCAATATTAACATTTTCTGTGTACATACAAACACACACCTAATGGAACTGTAAGGAATAATCGAAACTAGATTTATTTCTTCTAATATCCTACTATCCATGTAGTACTTCTTTAAAAGGGTGGGCTACTGGAGCTTTGAAGAAGTTAAATGCAAAGTATTCCTTCTTTTCCAACAGCTTTGTTTTTTCCTGCGAGATGGAGCTCACTATTTTGAACATTTCAGTCCCTAATTAAGCTCCCTGCAAGCTAAACAGCACTATTTCCTCACTAATGTTCCCCTCTTTTCTCAGGAAACCCTTATTTCTGTCAATTAGCATCAGCTTGCTCAAAAGGGAGGGCACAGCGTGAACTCCAACTCAAGTCGGAACTTCACCCAGTTATGTTTCCAAGTTTAGTTTCCACAAAGGTTCAAACCTCTTTACTGCAGGAATGTACCTAATACACCCTTCAGTGGACACAACCGCACTTTTTTTTGTAAAACCTATCCTTTCCCATATATAAAACTGAGCCAATAATAAAAGAAATATAAGGAAATATATAAAGCTCCAAGTCTGGGTTGCTCCTTTCAGTGACACACCGGATGGTGTTCCAAAAAAGGGCCCTGGAAGTGTTCACAAAGAAGGTTTACTAAACCATTTAAGTAGGCATGAAGGAGTTCAAGATCTTTCCCCAAGTAACTGAGAATATCCTTAAGCGGCCTGGAGAGCTCCAGCCTGCCTCGGGCAGCCTCACATGCTGCCAGTCCCATAAAGCATCCCCCGGATGCTGGGGCAGGAGGCAAAGGGGGAGAGCGTCCAAGAAATAAAGCAGGTGATGAACAGTGTTTGCCTACCTGTGATTCCTTTACTCCATCACTTCTTCCACGTGATAAACACGGACAAGCGTCCCACACAAAAGGTGTCCGCTGCTTTCCACAGCAAACTGCTCCTCCTGCCACACAGATTTCCTTACATTCAGCTGAATTATCTGTCTGTACATGACTAATGCTCTCTGCATCCCAAACTGCTGCTAACAGTCACACCCTGTAAATACATTTACAAGTAAGAAGCAGAGCTTTGCAGAAAGCCATCTACAACCCGCTGAGGGTGATAAATTGCAGTAATAAAAGCTTGGCTCTAGCATCAAATTAGATCTTACTTGTACACCAAATATAGTGTTTGGAGAACATGCCTCAGAACATGGATGGCTTCCCAAAATGCTGATCAGTGCTTTTGGAAACCAACGCTTAATGAATGACTAAAGCAAATCCAGTCATACAACCTAAGAAATCGCATCAGGGCATTTCTAAAGGAAGAAAAAAAATACTTAACTGAAGAGTTTAAGACAGTCTTCAGTCGTTTTAAACACAATAAAAAGAACCATCTCTTAATGTGCTTAGGGAACAGGCAGTTAAAGGAGAAATTTAACTAAATTTTCACGGGGAAAGAGTCATTTAGCACTTCATAAAAGGCTGCCCTTTACTGTAACCCCCACACAAAACAGGCTGAGGATAGGAACGTGGCAAAGGACAAATACTCGGCAACTTCCCAACAGAAAATCTCAAACAGAGACGGAAGATTACACTTACACTTGGACTAATAGGCAAAACGGGGTCTGGATCCAGGAACTAACAATCACTAGAGGCAAGAAATGACACAGAGAACAACAGGAAGAAGGAATGGACAGGAGGCAGCAATGAATAATCTAACAGCTTTCCAAAAATACACCACATTATCTCACCCCCAAGTATTTCTTACACATCCCCCACATTTAATAAAATCCTGAATGTGCCATGTGTAACTATCTTCAGGAAAATTTACTTGGCTCTTCCAAAGTATCTTATCAGGAAAACCCACCTGCCTGAAGCATCTCAGAGGGAACGACTGCTCCTACATACACAGGAGCATGCTTCTTTTGAAATTATTTAAAGTTGACCATTTGACAGTTGAGCCCAAAGTCAGCTAAACTGTTCTATGAATTTAAATATACAGATTTTTCTTTGATTTTTTTCCATTCCTATTGCAGCAAGAAATTTTAAGAAGAGCTGCTAACCACAGAAGTTAATAATAGGACATTAGAGATGCCATTTTTCCTAAAAGGTACACCTCAGCATTTGAAAAAGCAGTATTTCGTGCCATAAAGTAAAAGACAAAGTAATGCCATTTTGATTCCTGGATCGAGAACACTGAGCAAGTCCCTAAAACAATTAATCCATTCAAGCAAAACTAGGACTGTGCTACTGAAGTTGGTAAAAACACAATTAAAGCACCAGCTACCAAAACAAAATAAGGGTTACTTCATTAAGGTCAGCATAGTGAACCCACCCAATCATTATTTGGGTTGAAATTATTTCTGTGTCAAAAATCAGTTGTCTCAATTTTTAGGAAAAGAGGAATTTACCAAAGCTTACTTAAGCTCATTTGTTCTCATTGTCATAAAGAAAGGAATTAGACTTGTGATAAAGACAACAAATCCAGGCATTATGAGTCCTTATCTGCAAGTTCCTCTCCTTCAGTGAGGAAGGGATTAAGATTTTGTATGTCAGTATCTCAAGGACACAGGCAATTAACTCCAGAGGCAAGTGACCACACTGAAAGATGAAGTGGTGCAAGGACAGACAACAACAAATAGCAAAAAAAAAAAAAAAAAAAACACAACAAAAAAAACCAAAACAAAAAAACCCAAAAAAACAGAAAAACCCCAAGCAAACCTCAACTAAAACTCAAGTGAAATATGGGCTGGATCTCTTAAGGTATGTAAGAATACCAAAAGGAATGGATTCCTGTCAAGGATCAGCTGCGAACTGGAGAAGGAAGAGAAAGAACAGAGGGTGAACAGGGTAGAAGCATCTTCACACACCACAAAAAGCCAGAAGGAAAGCTGGGACAAGAAGCTAAGGTGACAGTTGGATTTCAGAGAGGAAAAAAGAAGAGTGAGTGAATTCACTTCCATGGACTGTTTTTAAAAGTATCAAAATACATTTGTAAGGCAAAAACTACTGTCACCTTCATGAATTCACAGGGTGGGACTGGCACACAAAATTACCATCTCCTCCACGTGAACTGACTGACTGCTGACTCAGGCTAAGGATTTGAAAAGTGAAGCAAAGCCTTGAATCAAACAGAACATGCCTGAGATGCACCATGCTTTGTACCTAAGCTCACTAAGAAATTAGAAGTTATTTCAAACTTAGTCTCCAGGAACCAATTTAAGCTACATGGATACATGCAAATCCTCAGCTCTCATTCCCTTCTTTCACATCCCCTCCCCAAAATATCGACCCAAGCAGCAGTGCCCTGGGAAAGCATCTGAGAGATCCGTGTACACGGATGACAAAGCAAAGCGCTGCATCCTCACATCCCACGTCATGAAACGTGAAGGCTAGAGAAATTTTTCCAAGTCTGAGAAAAGTAATAGTTACACTCAGTTCTAGCTGAAAACAGATTTTATAGCAGCTGAATTTATAACCCACAGTCTCCCTGTGTATTTAAAGGGAGAAAAAAAAAAAAAAGAACAAAAGCCAAACAGCAAGTTCATTGTAGCTCAACTCTAATAGGAAGTGGCTTAGTTCACAAATGCTAAAAGCATCGCAAAGCATGGCCTGCGGTTTAGCTTGATTTGTGGGTCAGAGGCTTATTGATAGTTCTGGCAGCAAGATCTGCCTTACTGCTTACGAGGGAAGACTTCAAGTGGCCAAATTTAATGCAGTTATTTACTCCTCTAAGAAAAACAAGCAGCTTCATTCTGTCAGCCTCTTGCAACCCTCCAGCCACTGCCTGACAGACAAATGCTTCTAATATTTTATCCTTTTTCAAACAAGCTAAAGAAGACTGCGTATCTCTAAGGACAGCGTGAGACGGAACTGTGACCCCATGGCTGTTGCCACGAAGAGGCCCTAAATCCAAAGACCCGTCTGAAAATTAAAAGGTGAGAAAGGCATTTGATAAAGACGAAAATCCCAGCCACTCTCCAGCGAACAAATCCCCCCCAAAAGTGATCCACGTTCCACCACTCCTCCCTGCAAATAGCTAATGGCATCGGCTCGCTTACACTGCAAACACAGAGCGAAGGACAAACAAGGGAAAACAATCGTGGCATAAAAGCAAACAATTAGGAAGCAATTAAGACCGGACATCACTGCGATGTAGTAAACACAACTTTCACACTGAACAATGCCTTTCTTCCTATGCTTTTTTTTTCGTTCCAAACGAATGTTTCCATCTGAGAAGGAGCTATCTAATAACATTTAGAAGTGACAATCACTCACTTCACCTACTACAAGTTCCCAAAACACAGCAGTAGGGGCAAAAGTTGTTTTTCCAAGTGCCAGGCCAAGTGCAGACATCTCACAGCCTGAACTAGTCTGCACAGCTCTGTGACTCCGAAGCAGACTCATTCTTGCAGAAATAAAAGCCAGGCAGTAGCTTCCTTGCTCTCTACCTCCAACCTCACTGGTAAGGCAGCAGCACTTCATTATCTGACACGCTAAAACCCACATCTTACTTCGCTTTAAGTTCATCGTCAGAGCTGATTCCATGTAAACCCCACCGCTACAGAATACTTCTGCTTTCCTCAAAACTCAAAATTACTGTTACCAAGGCTTTAAAAAAATTCTTTAGGAAGATGGTAATAGCTTTATAGTTCTCTCTCCAATTTACTTATGGGAAAACTCGAGAGACTTCTCAATCCTTGTACTTTAAAAAAAAAAAAAAAAAAAACTGAACACATCACTAATGGTACCGGTTAAGCAGCTGATTTTATGTTAACACATTCCTGTGTGGAGAGCCCCTGCCCTGCTCCTGCAGTAGCCTTACGCTCCTCAAGCTAAAACTGAAGCAAACGAATACATTAAAGCACAGGGGGGGAAATATCTGGATGTTCGCTGTATTTCCCATTTCTAACAGTTTGCAAATGCCTACACGCTGATGTTTCCATGAGCAAATTCCAGTCGAGGAGTGCCTACCGGGCCTCTGCGGGAGTCCTTGATCAAGAGGAGATAAACACATCTCCAGAAGCACGGAAGGAGCACTCACAAAGCACTCAGTTGCTACACTCCCCATGTTATGAAGGGAACTCCTTGGTCAAGGAGCAGCAACTCAGCATCTCAGGAAGCTGAGGAAAGGACAACAACAAACAGCCCTGGTGTTCTCCTACAGCAGGAGCAGCCTGAGGAACTGGGAAGGTCACATTGCTTGTCAATCTGGAAATAAACCCATCAGCTCTGATTTTGCTATTAATCTGCAAGAGATGTAAGGGAGAAAAGAATTAATGCCTCACTACACCCTCTGCACATATATTTACACACAAAGTATGATTTCAAATTAAAAAAAAACAACAAAAAAACCCCAAAAACCAGCAAACTATGTGGAGCATCAGAAGCAGCTGCCAGGCTCCACTGTGCTGCAGAACAAGGCAGAGAAGGAAGAGCACATCATGCCCCAGTTTGGTTTACAAGTTAACTCGGCCTTCACTCACAAAACATACGTGCCCCCAACAACAGCCACTCTCCCTCGCTCACCTCCAGCAGCTCCTCGTCCTTCCAAGACTGATCAGGCAACAACTACTTAAATCAATCTCATTTTTAAAAAACCCCGTGCTGGAATCTTCAGAGAGGGATTCCCTAATCCAAAGATAGGGGTTCTGTGGGGTTTTTTTAAAGAGAAGACAATGCCAGAACTTCAATAATAAAACTGAATCTTTTCCTTTTATAAATAAATGGTTTTCATCTAGCTTCTTTTTTATATAAGTTTTGCCAGTGGAGGATAACACAAGCATGTTACCATATGGCACGCCCACCAGAACTATCTTTAATTTTTTTCCTTGGAGATGTAAGCTAAAGTACCTGCAACTATGCTGTAATTACCTTTTAGAGAGAACCTACCAAGCAGTGGTTTTTTGGAACCGGAGATATTTTCTAGTCCAATTCCCATTTTTAAAACGTTTTTAAAGACTTGGGATAACCTATTCAACCACTGGAGAGGTTTACAAAGTCTTTTCAGAAAGGAAGAAACGGATCAGAAAGAGAAAACCGCGGCGCTGAAAATAACAATTGCTGTCAAAACCGAGTTGTATTAATTCAGTGACTCGCCTCACAAGACAGTCTTTTTATAGTGTTCCCCATAAGCAGAGAAGACAATGGTTCCCCTTGATTTTATTTTCCCCCCCGTGTAGCTTTATATGTCACTGGCCCTAGCAACAGGGAAGAATAGCCACGGATTTGTCAGCGGACAAGGCCCGCGCGAGGGGGGCCCCACACATCCTGTGTTATCCAAGCACAATGCCCCTGTTATTTGACAACAAGGAAGCCCGCAGGAGAGCACCGCTTTCGGCACCGTGCTGGGTGTCAGACTGACAAGCTGCAGCCCAGTCCCTGACCATAAACCTGCGCGACAGGTTCGCTGCCGCGCAGGAAACCTTCCCGGCGCGCAAGGACAATCCTCCTGGGCGAGCCCCAAACTGTGAGTCAGCTCACAAAAGGACAGCGCTGTCACGGAGGCACGGAAAGCAGCACGGACAAACACCGCCGGCACCGCCACACCAGCGGAGCGCAGTGACAAAGGGGTGACGAAGTACTGTGAAAGACTGTGTTACAAGTACTGTGAAAACACGGGGGGTTTGCTGCTCAAAATGCAAGTTGGCATTATTAAACCTGCAGATATCCAAGCACTGTCTTGGAATAACTCTTATCAAGCCAAAATTCAAGTCTGACAAAAGGCGATGCTAACTTTCTGGACCCCTAAAAAAAGCCAAGCAACCAAAAAAACCACCAAAACTCCATGACAGCAACACAGAAACTTTCCCTGGTCTCCTTGAGGCCTAGTGGGCATACTTTAATTTTTTTTTTTTTTTTGAAAACACATTTCTAGACTGCAGATGAGCAAATTAGGTGCCCTCTACAGCACTCTGCCAACAACAGCTGAGGCAGCTTTGTCGTGCACTAACTCCAGTTTCCATTTCTGTATTTCATCCAGAAGGATCACTTGGAACAACAGAGGTGGGGGTAAAGGTTTGCTTTCCTAGGTTTCAGAAGGGTCTGGAAAAAGAAACAAGCATCTCATTATTGCCTGTGACAGAGGGTGGAGGGTTTCATGCTTTTCCATTCCCAGTTAGCCAAATGCCACGGAGAGAGAGGCTCTCTAATTTGCAAACCAGACTCCCAGGACACTAGAAATCCTGTTCCCCCCCCCCCTTCTCCACCGTGGCAGCTGAGAATTACGAAGGAGGGGGACAGCTGGGCTTCTCATTAGGAGCACCGCGCCTCCATCCACGGACAATCATCTGCACCCACCTCCCGTTCGCAGCTGAGAGGTGCCTCTCAGAGTCCCTCTGGGGCCGAGCGGGTTGGGTACGGCAGAGTTAAAAGATAAATGCAAGGGAGGGACTGAGGAGGAAGCCAGCGCCAGGGTTATTTGTCTCCATGAGAACACAACTTACTAGAACACTCGAGCTCTGAGATAAAGTCTCTTCTCTAAACCCAGGCTACGTTTGCATCTGCTGGTTATCAACGCGAGCCTCCAAGAACTGTCAGATACTCCGGCAGCAGTCCCGCGAGCTGCTCGCACGGAACCCGGAGTGTGCGGGAACACTCAGCGGGGACAAGGCCGTAATGGAGCTTGGCTCTTCCAGGGTGCCTTTTTCAGCTGCCTTGATCGCCCTTCTTTCCCTAGAGCGCATCTTCGCCTTAATTAATAGGTCACTGAACCGGTTTATGTTAATTGTCACAAGTACCTCGTCTTTGTTTCCAAGGGGAGGGACCAAAGTTCATTAGGTTCTTGCCCACGAAGCAAAATTTAAAGAAGTGGGGTTCTGCGCGCACCTGAATCGCCACCGACTCCTGAGGGAGCTTTTTCCTGCCGCAGTAAAGCCTGGCCAGGTCCTCAGCGGGGCTCCGGCAGCCGGGGAGCCCCACCTGCCCCATCACCTGCACCGGGATTCACTTCCACACGCCAGCTCCTAACTCAGCTGGGGCACACAACGCTACGACACCAACCTCTACCCGACAGAAACGAGAAACCCGCATGAAAATATCATAAAAAATCCCAGAGAGACCCCTCGGGTGGGTGTTTGACGCCGACCCCGCTCTCGCCTACCCAACGACACCTCTTCGCCGGGCAGCACGGCGCTCAGCGGGGAGGTCCCCCGGGCTGATGACCCGTGGCTGTTTCCAAACTCGTGTCCGTGAGGGGAAGCCGTGCGGGAAGGGGAAGCCCGGCTCGCCCGCCCTCCAAACGCCCTCACGGCGCGGCGGCGGCGGCGGCCCCGCCGCTCCCTGCCGGCGGGGAGCGGCTGCTCCCGGGGCCGCCGGGGCACAAAGGGAGAGAGCGGAGAGCGGACGGAGCGGGCGCCAGGCCGGCGGGGAGCGGCGGGCAGCGGGCGGGCGGCGGCCGCGGCCGCTCGGCGGGCTGTACTGCCCTGCCCGGCGGGACGGCGCAGAGCGAGAGGAAGGGACCCCCCACACCCCCCGGGTACTCACAACAAGAAGCTCATGGCGATGGCGGCGGAGCGGGACCGGCGGCTGCCTGGACTCGGCGCGGCACGGCTCCCAATGGCAGCGGCGGCGGAGGGCGGGCGGGTGCGGGGAGAGCGCCGCGGGGCGGGGACACGGCCCGCCCGGCCGCCATCGCCCCCAGCGGCCCCCGCGCCGCCGCCGCCTCCCTCACAGCTGCGGGGCTTCCGCAGCGCCCGCCTCCCCTCACGGCCGTGCGGCTCCCCATCAGGCGTCCCCTCAGAGATCTCCGTGTGACTGCCCCCCAGACACCTCCATGGAAACGGGGATCTCCTGCCCCTCCCAAGCTCCCTTTCTCTTCAGAGACCCCCATGAACCTCCCCCCCCCCAGATATTTCCCTGGAAACGGGCACCCCCTGCCCCTCCAGAGCCCCCCTTCTCCCCTCGGCCTCCCCCTCAGCCCTCAGGACAAGGGGGGTCAGGTACCAGCCCACAGGTCACCACCATCACCGGAAAAAGAACAGAAAGGTATTAACCCGCGTTTCTGCCCTCCTCAGTGAACCCTTTTTCAATGAAACGTGACAAAATTGATTCTAATATTTCTTAATATTTGATTTGTGAGCAATTTTTAACTGGGCTGGTGAGGGCAAGTGGTCAGCAAAGGAGGGGCGCCCCTCAGGTGACACTATGGGCAGCTGAGGTAGAAAAACGAAACTGCTGAGGTAAAAACCCTGCAGTTTTGCTAAGAAACCCTTGGCAGGAAGATACAGCCACATCCCAGTGCTCTTTATGGCAGATATTGCAATCCCAGGGTATAATTTTCACACGAAAATCTGGCTCTGTTTAGGTCAGTAAGAAGCCAGATTTTGGAGAGGGCACGGGACAGGCAACATGACCCCCAGGGATTCCCTCCTGGCGCAAGGGGATTCAGCCATCCCAAAAACCTCACACTGCTGCAGGTAAGCCAGAGGAAAACCTGATGACTTTCAGATTTATCAGGCAAATTCAGCACATCAAAACAGGCTACAATCCCACACAACAGTGAGTTTCCATACGGCACATCAGGGGTTTCAGCTATAACGCCTTAGGTGCCCACACTGACAGTCATCTGCTTCCCTCACATTTTTAAATGCTGAAACTGCATTTTCCACTTTCTGTCTCTGTCCTTCAGACTAAGTCAAAATGCCAGGTCAGTGCATTTCTAAGTAAATTAAAATTACACTACTGTTTTTAGGACACCTTTAAAATCCAGTGTTTTACGGGGTAGCAAAGGTGTAATTAAAAAGCATTTCCCGACGTTTGCAGTTCTCCTTTTGGCTGTATTAACCAAAGCATGGAATGGGTCTTGGGGCACTTTGTAACAGATGCTGTCAGACTAAGTTGGCTATGTAAATCAAACAAAAATACATCACTGATCCTTCTGGCACATTCCTGTTGGGACACGAACAACCTCCATTCCCTGTTCCCACCCGTACACTTCCTTCTACCCACAGAACGTTTTATTTTAGCGGCAAGTTAAAATTAAATGTTGGTTACTGCAGAAGGAAATACTTGGCCAGGAGAGACGCTTATGTAACGTGCAGGCTTTACGTCTCACATTAATATCGGGCTGTTTGGGATGGCTGAGGGTCACATGAAGGGCTCTCCTCAGCCGCCGCCGACCCGAGGGGCTGGCAGGGAGCTGCAGCCTTACGTAAGGGCCGACCCGCTCCGCTGCGCCGGGGGAGGCACGGCCCGCGCTCCCGTGGCCTCGCCTCTGTCATCTCCGTTTATCCAGTGCACTGCAGAGCCTAAGGAATTCCTCTGGAAGGGCCCTCCAGCTGACAAAGTGCTTCGGTCCCGAACTGAAGTTCTCAGCTTTTCAGCACAGCTCGGTAAACACAGAACATTCCAGCTGAAAGCAGCATGAAAATTGAGATCACAAAACTTAACATGTATATACAATCAAGAGTACAAAAAAGGGAAACAACCTTTTGTTTTGAAAAATAACACAGCGTATAAATAATTTTGGAAAATACCACAAGAGAACAGAAGGTAAATTTTTCTTGACACCAGATTACACAGAGGGATAAGGAATGTTTCCCAGTATGAGATAAGCACTTGTTTTAGTAACACATCTGATGATTTTTCTGATCATAATTTTTAGTCTTATCAAACTAAAGAATAGCTGAAGATTATTCTTAACAACAACCTGTTTAACATTATTAATGAAAAAGGCGTCCTCCCAGGTAGATACATTCTCCAAGGCAGATAAATTCTTGGTCCACAGCAGTATGGAGGCATCTCCTGGGATTTTCTATTTTTACAGAGGCAGATTCCCTCTCCTAAGCCGACTTCATTCAACAGCAGTTCTGTCGAGTGAAGAAATGCAAATTCTCTTGTCCTAGGATGACCTTTATATTCTACCATAGGTGCAGAGGCTCTGATCCATCATGTAACTAAGGAAGCTCTGAGATTCCATGGAAACTTCAGTGCCAGCAGTTGCCCAACAACATGGTGCCCTCTAAAGGTAACTCTCACAAACCTGACAAGCTGCCAGACAAACAGCAGTGGGTGTTTTTTCCTGTACTTGCAAAGAAAGCAAATCAAAAGAAAAATGGGTGGAAGATGTGCATCCCTTCAAGAGACTCTTCCTTGCACCCTGCTTGGGTCACAAGAGAAGAATGCACCTCACGTTCCCTTAGTCCCTAAGATTCAGGGATCTGCTTATTCAACTGAAAGCACAAAAGCCAATCTAGATACAGATAAGTGCTCAAGATGAATTCCTACAGTTATCTTAATTTTTTTCTCCTATAGCATTTGCTTGCTTATTTAAAGAAGGTTTTGAAGAGAAACCTGGCAAGTAGGCTATGAAAAACAGGAATGTGAACCACTTGAGCACCAAGGTCAACATTCCTTTGAAAATGTGCATAATACATGATTTACCTTCAAAATTCAGAAGGGTTGAGAGTGCTGTTGTCAGGAGGCTGTGCTGTTCTCAGGGTTATAGTCTGTCATGTGAAAGTTTGTTACAAGGAATAGTTTACAAAAGCACCAGCCAGCAACAAGAGGGTGACATAAAGTATCTTGTTCACATTTTCAAAACGGTGATAAGAAACGTTCAAGGCTTCTGATAAATGAGTGTGTTGGCAGCACAACAAGATGGAAGACTTGTGCTGAAAAACCCAAGATGGTATTTTGGGTATGATAGTTTGCAATGGCTTGAAATTGCAACTCTTACTTGGCAACCCCCAGGCTACCACTACAGGGTGCTGGAAAATAGAGGAGTATCTTGGCTGTCATGGCTCTCCTCATCTTCCTGATGCTGGGGTCCTGCTTGGCCTGGCACATCCTCCTGACCAGCTGCTTGGATACCTGCCTGAATACCCTGGATCTGAGCCTCCACAGCCCCTCCTTGGGTTCCTCCACTGTTGTGGTTTGGGATTTTGGCTTGCCTTTTCCTACTCATTTTGTTTCATCCTAAAAATTTTTTGTGGGCTCAGCATGACCTGCCTTCCCCATGTGTGCAGTTAGAAGCCGGTGCCAGCTCTTTCCCCCTTATCCCTCTTGGACGCAGCAATGACAGCAGGACTGTCTTCCCAGGCCACCTGGAAGGGGAACGTTCTTCACCAACAGGTTCAACCAGTGCTGCCTCTGAGACCTTCAAGCAGGGATGGGAGTGAGAGGGACAAAATCATCTCTCTTGGAAAATCAGTCTCCAGGGAAGGGGTGTAAAAGGCTTGTCAGTGATGAAGCCCAACTTAAAACTTTGTATTGCAAGAAACCATCTGTGCCTTGGGCTCATCCCCACAGCGTGGGCAGCAGGGGAGGGGGGGATTCCTCCTCTCTGCCCTGCTCAGGTGAGACCCCACCTGCAATGCTGCATCCAGCTCTGGGATCCTCAGCACTGGAAGGACATTGACCCATAGGAGCAAGTCCAGAGGAGACCACCAAGGTTATCAGAGGGAGGGAACACCTCTGCTATGAGGAAAAGCTAGGAGAATTAGGATTTTTTCAGCCTGGAAAAGAAAAGCTTCAGGGTGACCCAATTACAACCTTCCAGTGCCTGAAGGGAGCCTGCAAGAAAGATGGAGACTACTTACAAGGGCCTGCAGTGACAGGACAAGGGGGAATGGCTTCACACTGACAGAAGGCACGGTTAGATGGGATACTGGGAATAAATTCTTTCCTGTGAGGCCCTGCACCAGGTTGCCCAGAAAAACTCTGGCTGCCCGATCCCTGGAAGTGTTCATGTCCAGGTTGGACAGGGCTTGGAGCAACCTGGTGTAGTGGAAGTTGTCCCTGCCCATGGCAGGGGGTGGAGAGGGATGATCTTCAAATTCCGTTCCAACCCAGGCCATTCTAAGACACAGCTCCGCGGTAGGAAAAGCCAGCTGTGACAGCTGCGAACGCCCGCCCCGTCCCGGGGAGCGCCAGCGGCAGCCCGGACACAGCGCCGAGCACCCCCCGAGCCCCGGGGGCAGCGCGGCGGTGCCCGGGAAGCGCTTCCCGTGCGGCGCCTGCCGGGAAGGAAGGAAGGTCTCGGAGGCGGAGCCGCGATCCCCGGCATGGCCGTGGCCGCCGCCGCCCGCCGCGCTCTGTCCGCGCTGCTGCTGGGCCGGGGCCCGGCGCTGCCGCCCGCGCTGCGCCTGCCCCGGCCCGCCCCGGCCCCGGCCCCGGCCCCGCTCAGCGCCGCGCTCCGCGCATACAGCCAGGTACGGCCGCGCGAAAATGGCGGGCCCCGACCTCTGCGGGAAGCTGCGGCCTCCCGCTTCTCACCCGGGGGCTTTTCTCCTGTGTCCGTGACAGGTCACAGATGCTCCGTCCCAGGAAGGTCGCCTCTCAGAGCAGGAGCCCGCCTCACCCAAGGCGGAAAGCGACAATGTCTACCTCATCAGGGCACAAGGATTCCCGTTCTCGTGCACCGAGGAAGATGTCCTTACCTTCTTTGATAGTATGCGTGTTCATTTGCCTGCCTAACTGTTCTGCATGCTGGTATTGAGCCCATTAGTTCATGACTACTTAACCGTAGAAAGATTTAGAGATCGTTAGCCAGAGAAAGATGAGGTCTTATCATTGCTGCAGAATGATTCACAACTGACACATCTAAAGGGGATAATCAGCTTCCAAACTGCTGGACACTGACTAGAAGCTCATCCTTGTGGTCTCTTAAATTTAATTGGACGAGTCTTTCCCTTCTTAATCAGTGTCTCCACAGCAAAGGGAATCCAATTCAAAGTGAAGCTCTTACAGACCACTATGGCTGGCCCAAACTCCTCTCTTTTCAAGAAACTGGAGGGTTTTATTGATTAAAGTGCAGCGTTGTTTTCTGATCCTAGTTAATAGCTTTTACATACCTTTGTACGGCTGATCCTCCCTACTATGCTGCATCCTCCCAGAGGCCAGATGCAAGTTTCTAAATTACTTGCTGACCTGCCAAACTAAAGCAAGTCGGTTTGATGTTAGACTTCACGTTAGAAACGCAAGTGTTCTACCCTTTGTTCTGCAGTGCTGAGGGGATGAGCCCTGTGCACCGTAGATCCCCGTGGTTGATGCAGTCCTGTATGTTCCTGTGTTGTGTGTCCTTTGGTTTCCAGGCTGTAGAATTCGAAACGGTGAGAACGGGATACACTTCCTCTTAAACAGGGATGGGAGGCGCAGGGGGGATGCCTTGATCGAGCTGGAGTCCAAAGCAGATGTCCAGAGAGCCCTGGAAAAGCACCTGAGATACATGGGCCCACGCTACGTGAAAGGTGGGTCTGGAACAGCACGAGTTACGAGTTACGTCGCAATGAAACTCCCCAGGGAAAGAGAACTCCTTGATTACTGAAGTGGGGTGGCGCGCAGGGGTGGAACCGAGCAGCAGATCAGCCAGCAAGGCACTACTGGGCCAAAATTTCCTAGGCTGGCCAGGGAACGCAGAGGGGCAGGACCACAGAGCATGGGGTGGGGGAGGAAATGGGATGGAGCTTTGCAGAGGGTGAAAGCTGCCTTAGGAGAGCGTCTGCGGAGTGCCTGCTGCCAGTGCCATGGGGGAAAACTCTCCATGCCCGCGTTCCTTGCAGTTTTTGAAGTCCACGACAGCGATGTGGAGGGCTTGCTGCGGAGCCTGCGGGACGAGTCACAGGCCATGAATGATGGAGTTGTGCTGCTCCGAGGCCTCCCCTTCACCTCCACCGAGGAGGACATTGCAGATTTCTTCTCAGGTAACTCAGCCTGGGCTGTGCTCTTCCTTTACCAGGCATTCAGTTCCTTAAGTTGATGCTGTTGTTCCTCAAGGAACAAGGCAAAGCACATGCAGCCTTGAACACGTTAAACACCTCAAGGAGTTGCTGTTCCCCAGAAGTCACTCAGGCTTTCAGAGCACCCTGCAGAGTTTCCCTGCACCTCTGACAGGTCTAACCCAGGATTAGTACTTTCAGCACTCCGATTTGGGGCCAGGGGAAGCAAAGGAAGGGAACCAGACACTGTGATTTGCAGTTGGATTGCTACCAGTGCGTAATTTGGCAACTTGAGAAGGAAAAAGGCTTGTACGATAGTTACAGCCCAGGTGATGCAGCGTGGGTGTTCCCAGCTGTGACATCAGGATGGGTAGGTCACATATGCCACTTGAATCCTTGTCCCATGCTCAGTGCTGGAGCAGTCTGGGTCCTGGCTCCCCAAGATGATATTCTACAGCACAAAAAGTGAAATTCACTGACTCTGACTTGAGTTTTAAACAATACAGGAAAGAAAGTACCATAATAAGAGAAAATTTCAAGAACATTTGTGCTCTTGATCTACTTGTTGTCTGGAACTTTGATTCACTTAGTTGAAGCCTCAAGTTGATTCCTTTTTTAATTAAGGCTTCTGTGAAAACTGCCTTAAAGCAAACAAATCGGAGTTTAAAAAAGGTACTTAGGCCAGCATGAGCAGTTGTTTCAGAACTATTTAGCTGCCCAAGTAGCTTGTCAAAAACCAGAAGAATAAGAGAAAAAAAAAAGAAAAAGGCTTTCTGAACTATAGCACAAGTTTCTGCCACAGCCAATGCCTTTTTCTCCCCTGCCATCTCTAGGTTTGAAAATAACAGACATAGCTTTTATTTACCGGGGAGACAGAAGAACAGGAGAAGCTTTCGTGCAGTTCGCGGCTCCTGAAATGGCAGCTAAAGCCCTGCTACGGCACAGGGAGTATATGGGAAATAGGTAGGTGCTTCCCTGGAGTTCAGGGGGTAGGAGAACGTGGTACGAAGCACCTGTGTGACTTGGAGCTCAGTTCCTGACAGGTGAAACAGCTCATCTCACACTTGCAGTGCAATTAAGGAGGGCAGAGGCACCTGCAATGCTCATAGTTTGGGGGAATTTGGGGCCTCTCAGAAAGTCTCCTGTATTTTAGGTGTTCCTGAAGACGTTCTCATCCCAATGAAAGGGTGACAGCCTCCAGAGTGGGGAACACTAGATAGACAGTCTGCCCAGGCCTCAGTGCACGGGGGTCCTGCGCCTCCTTCAGATGTGTGATCCTGCCAAATTTCCACCAGGTTCCTCCGTGATTTGGGCACTTTTGGCAGCCATCCCCCTGCCCTTCAGCCCAGTGCCAGGCACAGCCAGTGTTTCCTCTCAAGGAGTCCCTGTTTCAAGCGCAGCTTACTTGGCTTGAATCCATTCCCAGCAGTGGCTGCTAGCTAGTGCCACACCATCTCCCACCTCTTTGGTGACCACTTTCCCCCAGGGAATTTAACCATTTCATTCTAGAGCACTGAGTCCTGTGCCACACATTTACCTCACAAGAGCCTCTCTCCGCTCAAACAGAAGCTCAGGCCACCTTTTCCCAGAATCATCATATCATTTAGGCTGGAATAGGCCTTTAAGATCATCGTGTCCAACTATTAACCTAAACACTGCCCAGCCCATCCCCAAACCCTGTCCCCAAGCACCATATCTACACAGCTTTTAAATACCTCCAGAGCTGTGCTCAGAAAAGAAAACCCAAACAACCACAGCTTCTTTTCCCTGCTGAGCTTTCTGACTTCAATAATCTGTAAAACTTTATCTGCACCCCACATAATAAATAATTTTTCCAAACCTTACCTCTCCTCCTGCACACTAACTTCCTTTTATTTCCTTGCTTCCTGTTCCCAGGCTGCATTTCTTTGTTTGTCACCTTCCCCAGTCTTACTAAAAGCAAACAGCTGCTCCATAGGCAGAATTTGATTAATTAATTAATTGAATTAATAGGACTCCCCTCCTCTCAAGTAGAGATTAATTCTGAATCTACTTTTAATTTCTTTTGTCAGAACAAGAGCTGACGTGACTCGCCCACCTGAGCTCACACACCTCCATTTCCACGTGATTAGCAAAGAAATGGAGGGGTTTTCAAAATTGCTGGCAGCTTGCTCCCATTCATTCTTCCTGGTTTTATCCAGAGCTGGCCTCCAGCAGTGCCCAGTGCTGACTGGGGACTCAGGGGGGCTGAGCTGTCAGCTCTGTCAGCCTGTACACAAGGTTACTTCCCCTACTCTGGCTGCTCCCTTCAGGAAAGGAGAAAGGCCCTCTCCCTTGGATGTCCGTATTTCCTTTTCATCACACTGTTCCTTCAGTGCTCTGGAAACTGCCTGATTTAACACTGCTAGTGTTAAATCCCATCAATTTCATAGGCATACAGAAAACCTTAGGTCTCCACTGAAGTATTTCCCGTGATCCTGTGCTTCTGTGATTCTGCCTGTTCTGGGACCTGTTTTGGGGCTGGGTAGGGTGTTAAATTTGGGGGTTGTAGAAATCAGTGCTGTTTGCAGAAGTGCATGGAGGGGAAAACAGCCTCAGTTAAAGAGAACTGTGCCAGTGAAATGAATTTATTATTCAGCACCTTGGTGTGCCATGGCAGGGCTCTCACCCCCAGTACCTGAGCAGAGCCAAGGCAGGACACATCAGGAAGGTACTTTCTCCAAGCCCCGAGTGCCGGGTGTGCCATGTGCTGTCTCCCTTTGGATTCCAGGTATATAGAAGTGTATGTGAGCAGAAAGCACCAGATGCAAAGGCACATGCCCTACAGCAAGCAGGTGATGGCCTACTCCAAAGCGAGAAGAGAGTATGAGTCCATCTCTGAGGAAAGGGGCTGGAGAGACACTGGAGGCTCTGATGATGAAGGAGAAATTAGTGAGTCCCTTCCTGTCATGAGTGTTCCTCGAGGTCCCTTTGTGACACCCCATGTGCCCACAGCTTTCACATGAGGGAGGGGAGCACTGCAAGCACTAGTGATGGTTTTTCCCTCCATTCCACAGAATTGTGCAGGGAAGGAACAGAAAGCTCCAGGAACGTTTTAGAGTCTGAGAACACCTCATCACCACCGCAGCACTTTGTCCACATGAGGGGTTTTCCTTCCCAAGCTAGTGCCCAGGACATAATAAATGTGAGTAACAGCGAGGCTACAGATGAAGTGTGGTTATGTCATTACCAGTGCAAACCCTCAGTTAATTGTTACAGCTGCAGCAATTGCAGTCTTTTAATTAATTAGTGTCTGTTAGTCGTCAGTGCTGTGTGGCTTTGGACAGCTGTGGCCTCAGGGGCACAACAGGGATCTGCTTCTCTCCATGAATAAAAAGGAATTAAGGCTTGCTGGGATGTGTTAATATCCATCACTAGGCTTGAGGAGCCATTGATAATCTAAAGCAAGATTTCAGAGTAGCTGACTGCACAGAAATGGTAACAGTGTACATGGACCTGCACTGATGCGCACAGAACATGGGTGCCGTGTGAGGATTTTTGTTCCTGGCAGGAGTTCCTATGCCAGGAGTTCACAGGGGGTGACAGGTGACTGGGGAGTGCCTCAGCTTCACGCAGATGGATCAGGGAGCCTTTTGCTACTCAGGAGCTCAGACCCCCCCACGGGTTCACAGGTTTTGGGAGTAAAACCATTGAGTTTCTGGGGAATAGGGTGCATTACTGTTGTTTCTTTCTCACCAAACTCTCTTACTTTCCTCCTTTTCAGTTTTTTGCTCCGCTGAGGCCCACAAGGATCTTGGTGGAATATAACTCCCATGGAGATGCCACAGGAGAGGCAGATGTGCACTTCAAGAGCCACGAGGATGCAGTCGCAGCAATGGCCAAGGAGGGGTCACAGATGGGTAAGTCAGAAAAAGAGAGGGGATCCTACAGTCCCGGGACTGAGACCTCAGGGGGTTTGGCACAGCTCATCCAGCTGCTGTTACACCCTGTGCAGAGGGATCACTGGAGTGTCGCTTTCCAAGTTGTAACGTGCCATGGGCTTTGCAGAGAGAAAAAAAATACAATGTAACACATGCAAGTGCCTGACCCCAGCCCATCTCTCTTCCGTTCCCCAGAGTGCTGTTCCATTGAATTGTTCCTGAACGAACATCCACAGGGAAAGGAGAACTGCTAGTGACAGCGGCACAGGCGCAGGTTTGGTAAGCACATCCGTCTGTCCGTCCTGCTGTGTTTGTACCAACGTGAACATGTGCCTCACGCTCACAGTATTCCAACCAGCCCAAAGGGTAAAACACAGAGGGGCTGAAGGGAACACCAGGTGTCCAGCCTGGATCCCACAGCCTGCACCTCCAGATTCCGCAGGTGCCAGTCCCGCAGCCGAGGCAGCATGAAAAGCTCTGATGGAGTTACATTCCCTGGCAAGAAGAGGAACCGTGGCTAAACATTTCCCATAGATGTGGCTTCATAGTAATTGGTCGTTTGGATAGAGTGGGGTTTGATGTGACCATGGAAGGTGGTGGACAGCTTGGTCCATGAATTCCCCTCAGAAAGTGGGGGGTGGTGGTCACTGCTCCCCAAGCCCTGGCCCCTGCAGCAGGGAGGGCAGCCCACCCATGCTGGGTTTCTAATCCACGTCAGGGATAAGTCCTTGGGGCAGGTTCAGGATGTGCACTGCCACCTCTTACCTGCATCCCATGCTTCCTTGGCAGCTCGCTCCTGTTGGTGCCTGTGCAGGGGGAATTAAGCACTGCCCCTGCCGTGTGCCTGTGCTGTGGCCCCACCTGAGCATGTCTCACCTGCAGTCTGTGGTATTTTACCATTGTCAAACTGTACTGTTTCATTCTAGTAGAGTATTAACTGGGGATAAAATGCAATGGGCATTGGGGAAAAAAAGGAAAGCAGTAAGCCACAGGGAGGGAGTGATTTTTATCTTTCCTCTTCCTTGTTTTTAGGCCAAGCGAACACATTCTGTGGGTATGAGCTTGAAGATCATGTCCAAGTGTCACCATTCAGCAAGGAGGACAAGCTAAGATTGGTTCAGCCTTGTGTAACAGCTTGTAATAAATGTGATGGCCTGTGGGGAGTTGCAGCAGCAGCAGCTGCAGTGGGAATGGCCAAGGCTGCAGGGTGGAGCAGTCCTGGGCTCCAGGTGCATCAGGGTGCGTTAATAAAACACCAGGATTGCCAATTAACAGCTGCGTGATCTAAGTCCTCACACAGGTGCACACTGGTGCTCTGAATCCTTTCATGCCTCCAGCCCAAGGGAAATGGGATGGAAGGACCACTCAGGAGGCAGGATATGGATGATCAAGTTTTTTTATTGTGTGGAACAAAATTAACATCAGAAAACCTGCCCCCCCCCCATTCCCAAGGTCCAGGTGTCAGCCCAGCCTGGCATCACACAGAATACCTGAGCACAGAGGGAGCTGGCAGCCAGCATGGTCCCGCTCCCACTTTCCGAAATGCCAGTCCCGTGGCAGCCACCAGTGCTGTGCTCTGAAGGGGGCTCAGCCACCTCCCTGCTCCATGGAGTTTAATCCTCCATTTCCAGTTTAATGCTCCCTCTGCATTGCCTGGGTGTTATTTTCTCCTCAGGGGATGGGTCACACTGGGGTTGGGTACAGGAATTCACACTGTTGGATGTGTAGACTATATACTCAAAACTACTGACACTAAATTCAGTGTTTTCTCCATCCATCTCCAGTGTCTCATCCCTTCAGAGAACCCAGGAATTCACCTGAATTCCAGGCTTTTGGTATTTCAACACTGTTTACAACTCCTGCCATACTTTAGGGGATAGCAGCAAGGAAATGGGTCAGGAAGCTACCCGGGGGGGCAAAAGAGCCGAAAAGAGTAGAAGTTGGGAGGCTGAACATGCCAAGTCCTAGAAGGATCTAGGAGAGATGATTCCTGGTACAAACCAGCCCTGACCATGTCAGTACCTCAGCTCCAAGAGGCTTTTTCATGTGGTTCTAGCCAATCTAATGACTAGAAAATCCCCTCCAAGGAATTTACCACTACCCCCTAACAACATCTGTACAAACCCCAGTGCATTTGTCACACCAATGCATCCATTTTCTATGAACTACAGGACATTCTGTGGTCTCAGAGGCTGCAGGAGGTGCCAGTAGGAAAAGGAGCAAACACTCCTGTGACACGAGAAAGCCACCACCGCTTTTTGGACTAACAAAATTCCTTGAGGGAACAGTAACAAAGAACAATGTGGCATGAACCATGAAACCTCTCTGAGCTGTATTTGCAATTAAAATTTCTAAGAGGTGAAGAGTGTTCCCATTTAGTTTTGATCCAACAAAAAGTGAAACGCCAGGTTTATTGTAACAACATTTCCATGTGCGCAAGGTGGAGAGGTGGATCCAAGTGGCCCTAAACCTGTGTCTGATGGGGATTGGGCCCAGCCTGTAAAGCACAGAGGGGGAACAGAACATTCACAGCTTGGTTTGGGGTATCCCTGTGCAGACTAAGCCCCTGGTCAGAGCCCTGAGCCAAGGAAATGCAGGGAGGATGTGTTCACCGCTGTCCCACCTGCCCTGCTCACACCATCCACCGGGGTTCCCAGGATAAGCCAGCCTGTCCAGGGCAAACGGAAAAGGGGAAATGGAATTTCAAGTGCAGCCAGACATGAGGAATACCAGCGCTCCTGTTGGGTTTTGAGGAGCCTTTGCTCAGCAGCAGCAGCAGCAGCACACACCCATGCCACACACGTGAGGGCGAGAACACTTCCGACTTCTGCATGCAGACAACAGCTCTGGTTTGGGCAGGGGCTCCCAGAGTCCTGAGACTGCTCAGGCACACCTTGGGGCTGCTCCATGTGACATTCCCAATGCAATTCTCCACAGCACAGACAGATTTTGGTACAGGGAAGGGCTCAGACTGTTGTTTTAGTAACAGGAGATTCTAAACACCAAGAAGCTGCTTCCCTTCCAACCTCCAAAGCACATGGGCAAGTGTCTTCACATTCCCCCTGAACAACTCCAGAAACACCACCAGCTACAGCCGTTGTTTGTCACCTCTGTGCCACCCGTTCCCTACAAGGGGCTGCTGGAATACTGCTGGATGAGCCGCTGGTGGCAGGGGTTGCAGACACGCTCGGGGTTGATGCTGGACGGGAGGGGCAGCTCATGCACCGAGCAGGCTTCACAGAAGGTGCCCCCACAGTTCTTGCAGACATTCTGGAATGCAGGAAAAGGACAGAGAAGTCAAGGCGAGGTTCAGGTCTTGGCAGATCAACTCAGGGGAAAACAAACACTGAGTTAAAGAAGGGAAGAAGCTGCTAAGGGGGAGGGAGAACAAACCACTGAACAGGGCGGAGCAGGGAACCATCACCCCATCAGCATTTAACAAAGTTACGTTAAGGGCAGAGGGGCCTGCAAGGGCTCATTTCTTGGTACAAGTCACCAGCAGGAATCTGTGATTCCACAACAAAAACCAGAGGGAACTCACAGTCACCGGCTGTGGGAGATGCCAGTACAGCTCCAGGAGTTACCTTTCTTTGGCTCCGGCTGTCCTCCTCCTGGCAGAGCTGGCAGATCTCGGCGTGTCCAGGGCCTGACAGCTGCTCCTAAAGCCCAAGGCAAAACCAAGACATTCTGCTTTACACGGCTCCTGTGGCAGAGCTCTGCAGCAACAGGGGGGGAACTAAACATCGTTCTCACTGGGAACCAGCTGACAGAAGCAGAAATTCCCAGTGGACAAGACAGCACAAGGCATCCCAGTGGCACTCTGGGAGTCTGGCTGTGCTTTGCCGGGTGCGTGGAGGAGAAGGAGTGGATTTTGGTCCAGCTGATTTACGGGAAAAGAGCAAAACAACCAAGAAGGAGAATCACCCACCTGCTCTTCCTGCATGCCGCTGGGTGACCTACAAGGGAACAACAGCGTCACTTGGAGCAGGCCTTCCATCACCAGAGCCTTTAAATAGAACATCTGTGCTACCAGGGAATTCCCTCATCCTGTTTTTAAAACCCTCCCCAGATTTTTGAGCAGCACTCCTGGTTCAATGGGAAGAGCAGAAGACAAAATTGCAAAATGCCTTCAGGAGAGCAGAGGAGAGGGAGCATGAACACAGAAAAGACTGCTGAGGTGCTAGAGCAAAACAGTTCGAAACTGTCTTTAAACGTAGGCCTGCAGGTTTGATCCCTAGTCCTGCTGTCAAAGGCAGCAATAAAGCACCACAAGGCCTGTAAACCATCAACCTGGCCCTCACTTGCTTAAACACTCCAGGTGAAACGGGGGTAACAAGCATCTCAGGCCTGGAAGGTTTTTAATATCTTGCAAAGCAGATTTAAGCTGCTTTATGCTATTTTTAAGAGGATACTTTCCTGATTAACTCATTAACTCACTGATTATCTCAATGAAGAGTACCTCTCCACTGGCACTCGAGACACTGCAGCAGAGCCCTGACAGTCAGAGCAATTCCAATGGGCTGTTCCATCCCCGAGCCAAAGCCTCAGCACTGAGCTGTGCCCAGGGGCTTTGAAAACCCCTTTTAACTTCTAAAGCCAAATACTAAAATCCTGCAACAAGAATCCTCCTCTGTAATAATTCAGTTTGGAAACAAGTGACCCGAACCACAATTTTACACAGCCATCTTAAAATCGCACTTCAGGTTCTCTTTCCCCAACAGCTTCTCTTTAGGAGGTCCAAACACCCTTCTCCTTTCCCTCACCAAATAATATACTTTGGACATGAGTTTCAAAGGTCTTGCATTTGGCTTACCAAGGATTCTTGAGTCAGAAAAATTAGTAAACAGCAGATTTAGATAGAAAAAAATTCAAAGGTAAATGGGAGAGACACAGAGCTTTTCCCATCTGAAAGCACCGATGATGAACAACAGAATCTCCGCCTTGCCTTCAAGAGCTATGGAAAAGCAGCAGAGAACTCAACAAAGGGCATGAGGTTGGAAATCTTTCTTAAAAAGGGAAGTTGGACTATTCTAAACTCCCTGTTGGCACGGAAATTGGAGAAGGGGAAAGCGAGACTTTGGAAAGGAGAGGCAGAAATGAGATTTGTTTCCTTCCCTACCTGTGTGGCAGGACACTGTTCTCTCTCAGCGGCTGCTTCAGTTTAGCATTTTCTTCCTGGATTCGGAGCTTCCCATCCTGCCAAAAGGAAATGCTCACCCATCAGTTGCACCAGAGGAAAACTCCAGTTTCACTCCTGCCATACTGCAAGGGGAGAACTGGCACTGCTATTCTGGGATACTGCTCTGCCCCTCCTTGGCACAGAGGGGTATCTGGGCCCCAGTCTCCTCTGGGAGCAGCTCTCCATGCTTTCCTTCAGCAGTGTACAGAGGGGACTGTGCCTCTCAGAGATGGGCAGGGGTCCCATGACCTCCTGTTACCAGAAACAGTCACCAGTTCTTATTTGCAGAGCAGAGGTTGAGAACGAGGAGGGGCTGAAGAGGCTTTGTAAAAGCTGACCAGAGACAAACTTTCCCAGCCAGCAAAGAAAAGAATCCTCCCCTTCTCCCTAGCTGAGATGTGGGTCACAGCTGAGCCATGAGGCCTAAAGCACTTCACTGAAATTGTGTAATATTGGTCAAATGAGACAAAACTGCACCATTCAAGCAGGACAGTGAGAAACAAAGAACTGCAGAAACCATCTCTGTTACTGCACAGTTCTCATTGTTACAACTCAAACTGCCTGGTCAGAGTATGTAAAGATCTTCCCAAAGCTCCTCTGGTTGTGGCACATGAACGACAACCATTTATTGCCTGAGAAAGCTCAGGAAAAGCAAATGAGCCAAGTGAAACTGTACCTCAAACCCGAGCCAAAAACCCAAGTCACGTTACCTGTCTGAGCCAATTCTTTGGGCCTTTTTTGCTTTCTTGGCTGTGCTGGTGACTGTGAGACCATCTGTCTCTTTCCCGCCTTAGCTCCAGTTCTAGGTGGCTCCTGGAATACCAGGTGGAATTGTGAATAAAGGATGGTTTTGGAACACTTGGCATTGACAACTGATGAACTGTTCGACCCTCTCTTCACACCACTAACTCATGAGCTAAAACTGCCTCTTAGAACCCGAAGCTGTCTCGCAGTGTGTTAAGCCATAATGTGTCAGGATGAAAAACCTACACATCCTTCATCTAATTCTGGCACAATTTAGCATCCAGCTGATGCAAAACCAGACCCATTTGCCCATGTCCTCCTAAGCTCACCCATGCGCACCCAGGACCTCACACCAATTGCTGACCAAAGCCATTTTCTGGTTGTTTGAGCGCCTTTTTGAAAAAGGAAACAAAAAGCTGGGCCAGGAGGGGAAGAGGGGAAAAAAACTCTCCATGCATCCAACAGTGCTCCCACAGAATTCACCCCAGTGACCTTGCAACAAGCCACACATGCGTCAAGGCTGCAGGAGATGCTCTTCTATTTTAAGGAAAGAGATTTGTCTGTGTCCCTGACACTGCTCAAGTGATGACACTGCAGGGGAAAATGTGATGGCTTTTGACAAGGTCTCTGTTTGGCTTCCAGCAAAACTAAGAGCAGTTCCAATGGGGAAAAAATACACATCACAGTACTGTGTGACAGGTAAGACAACCAAAATCACTGCCCTTGCTCCAGACCCTTCAGTGTTTGCTCCAGGCAGACTTGGCTGCTCAATCTCTGCCCAGGAGCAGCAAATTGTTAGTGTTAGCTTTGGATTCCCAATTATCGCAGAATCAAGAAGGTTTCAGTTGGAAAGGATCTTAAAGACTGTCTTGTTCTCTGCCCTGTGCCATGGGCAGGGACACCTTCCACTGGATCAGACTGCTTCAAGCCCTGTCCAAACTGCCCTTGGACACTTCCAGGGATAGGGCAGCCACAACTATTCTGGACAGCCTGTGCCAGTTTCCAAGTGATGCTGTTACCAAGGATTTCCCTCCCTGGAGTTACACCTCGTGGCATCTAACACACAACTTGCCTCACTCCCTCTCCATCGCCTGCTTCCCCCTGCCATCACCCCGCCTGCTCTCCCCTAGAGACAGCAACAATAGCCCAGAAAAGAGGTTGGAAAAGGGTCTCTTCACCGCTGCCTGGAGAGCTCTTCCACTTCCAGCTGGAGGCTGTTGATTTTGTCCCCAAACTCCTGCTTGAAGAGCCGGTTGTCCTGCTGGGCCAGCTGCCGGTCCTTCTCTGCCTGTCGCAATCTGGATTTGAGCCACATGAACTTGTGATAAAAAACAAAAGCCATGGTGGGGAGGAAGACCGAGTTTAACCAACAAATAAAAAACCCAGTGAAAAGGTAAAGCCAAAAAAAGAGAATGGTAAAAACAATGGAAAGGAGGAAAACAGTTCAAAGCAAAGCAAAATGTAGGTGAACCAGGCAGAAGCTCTCGTTTTCAATAGTTTTTATTCTATCACTACAGTTTACAGCCATTAGATGAGAAACAGAAAACATCACTTTTATCCAGATTCGAAGCAAACCTCAAGTACACAGAATTTTAAGTCCAATTGGAGTTTAATGTATGTTACATTTCAGCTTTGCACAGGTAACTGGAACTTGCAACATAGGTTGTAGCTACTCTATTGAGAATTAGTGCATGTTCCTGGTCTCTCCCATGGATGGACACTTCGGCTCAAGCCCCAGGCATCAGTACACCAACACATTCCCACTCGGGGCCTGATATCAGAAGCAGCCAGATCCTTAAATCTGTCTGATTTCAGCACAAACCTCACCATCCGACCCCCTGTTCCTACAGCAGAACTGTGCGAAGGGGCAGGGGGTTCCCTGTCCTAACCAGCTGTTCAGACACCTTGATCAAAGCTTCCACGTTTCCCTTAGGATTATTTCTTCTCCAGGGAGTTAGGATGAGTTTCTAGTAGCAGGTTACTGAGGGGTGAGTTTATAGGTTCAAGCATGCGGCTCGGGCACGGCAGGGAGGTTCCCAGCAGGGCTGCACTGGGAGCCCAGGGAACAAGCCCCACAGTGGCCCATGATCACACCCACGGGGACCAGGCTGAGCCCCGTGGATTTTGAAACACACCAAGGTGTTCCCTCCTGCCTTTGTCACATTTGCCACCCACTGCCCCAAGGAGCACCATCCCATAGGTCAAGGGGAGAACTGGCACCAAAGAATTACTACAGGTGTCTCACCAGAGCAAAAAACCCCTTATTCGACACAGAAACTCCCCAGATCCGACCTTCCAAAAGAAAAAAGTATCTCGAGCAGCAGTTATAAACCTAAAGCCTGCGAGAGGCCAGCACAGGGACTTCTGTGACCAGAGAATGTTAGTTTACAATAGTTCAAGCTACAGTTACTCCAGATTTTGCACCAGGGTGTTAAACTGGCAATTATTTTTCCTATTGAGAGGCATTTCCAAGCTTTAGCTCTTGTTCCATTAGCAAATTCCATTTGTTTTGAGCAAGGCAAACTCAGAAGAAAATGAAAGAAGTGTAAAAGGCAACTCTTTTCAACCACCAACTACTCGGACAAGAAAAGGGCAAGGACCAAATTTCCATCTCCACTCCCCACTGCCTGCACACTGGGTTCTTTCTCCTTTTTTTAATGTGTTTTTGTTTCCTTTAAACAAAGATCAGATTATTTTTTATAAAACCTGTAACTTCCCTTTCTGGGAAGGGGAGAGACCTCCCAAAACACCTCTCCTCCGCTTCCTTGGGTCAGGAAGGACCACAGGGTATGTCTGGAGGGACTCCTGGCAGAGGTAGAAGCAATGCAAAGAGAAGGAGGTTTCCACTGAACTTACCACTCTACCGTGTTACTCTAAGACACCTATAGCTACTAATTCTGGACACATGAAGTTTAAAGGAATAAGGATAAGTCCCCACCCTCCCCCCAAGTCCCTAAGGCAGAATCCAGGCAGGCTGGTTACGGGAGGGCCGGTCTTCCCGGTGACGGGCCAGCGTCGCGCCCGCTCGGCTCGGACTCGGGGCTGAACCCACAGAACAGAAGAGAACGGGGAACGGCTTGGGGTACGCACACAACTACTGTCAACAACTTCCAGGGATGCATTTCTCATCTACTTCACAAAAAGGGCAATACAGAAAAGGAGTCGACTGTCCCGAGCTGGCCACGGCCCCGGCTGAGCCGTGCACGCGCCGAGGGCTGTGCTGCTGCACGCGGTGACACCAGCGGCTGGACACAGCCACCTCGCCCACTCCTGACACTTTCCCGGGGTGCTTAGTGGCCAACTCGTTGGTACTTGAACACGGTTTAAATGGCAGGGCTGGGGATTTTTATACCCGACTAAATCTCGGCAGAAAAACTCACTGATTTTAAAAACTTGGCAAATTCCAAATCAACTTTAGGTGACATTTAACATTTTAACAGTTGCTTTTAGCAATTCTCAAGTTCTCCCCTCATAAATGAGTTCTGATGTCAGAGCTGTGAGGTGGCCAGACATAAAAATGTCTAATGATGCTTCTGGATCAGTTTGTTTGCTGCACTATTTAAGGTTTTTGCCTGTTTCACCAAATCCTTTTCACTGTATAAGTAAGTCAGAATGAGGATGATGAGAAAACAAAAAAAATAAGAACAGCAAGAGAAAAAAGAACACATGAATTAGCTGAGTAGGTATCATGAAACATTTTCAAACACAAACTTGTTACAAAGAAAACCACTTTGTTTACCAAGAACCGTTCCCAACAGAAACCCTAAAAAGAGAGCACCAACGGAGTGCAATGTGCTACTCATTAACCAAGTCCCGGACCTGCCGCTCCCACTGCTCTCCTCAGGCAGCTCTGTCTAGCACAGCACTGGGACTCTCCCCGGCCCATTCTGGATCCAGGGGACACTACACTAAAGGACACACCAGTGGATCGTGGTTCAAGTTTCCTGTCTTACCTTTGTTCCAGCTGTTTGATGGTGGCAGCCATCTGATTTGTTTTCTCTTCCAAGCGGCTGTTTAATTCACTCTTCTGTTTCACTCCCATGTCTGAACTCTGGAAAAAGGAGCAGTGGGGGTTTGTGTAAGGAGAAGTAAATCCCAAATAAACCCCCATAAATCATGTGGCACATGAAACAACAGGGCAGAAGGCAAAGAGGCAGGAAAAGCAAATGCGAGGTCAGTATTGCAAGGACAGATGTCATGCCATAGAGGTGCAGGCTCCATCTGGATCCCGCAACAGAGCAATGTCACCATCCATGAAGACTGCTGGATATGGGAAATGCACAATGCAGTGCTTGCTAATAGTTAATACCTTAATATCATTCAGCTGTTTTGAACAAAGCCATTGGCTCAAGGAGAGCAAAAGCAACTCTTTGCTGTTGTCAAGTTGATTTTAAGATCTATTCTGAGTATTGTGTTGCTGTTTGGAGAGTCTGCTCATGTCACCACACAGGAGTTACACCAGGTGCCCTCCACACCAGACTGTGCTGGAGCACAAGCTCCCACAGCTCTTTTCACACCACAAAACCACACAAGATGCTTTCCCCTGTCTCACACGCACACTTCTGGACCATGATGAATTTTTGTTCAGAAGAAATTGCATTTGCCTTTACCCTCCACCATGTTCCAGTGTTCTCACAGCAGGACAGAAGTGTGCTGCACAGCCTGTGCCCCTTCCACACCCAGCACCTTTCCAATAGGCAGGAGGAATAAATGCACAGCAGCTCTCACTTTTATCTGGAATTCCCTGCATTTCCTTAGCTCCCTACCTGCAGCTTGAAAGACAGTTCATGCTTTAGAGCCCTGAGATCGTCCAGTTGCTGTCTGAGTGCCACCAGCGCATCCTGCTTTTCACAGACATCCTTCTCCAGCATCTTCATGGCCAGCTCCATCTCCTGCCGCATCCCGATCTGCGCCTCCAGCTCCTTCTCCACATCCTGGAACACAAGGAGCCCTCAGCATTTCCAGGAGCTCCCCTTATCACCCAGGGGGTAACCACCCTTCCCTTCTGCCCACGCACTCCCTACCCACGAGCGTGCTGCACTGCCGCCAGCTTCAGAGCCACACATCTGACACATCCCTTAAGGAGAATAACTCCACAGTTTTCAGTCCAGTATCAGAGCCAGGTGTGCAGGAGTCAGGGAATTCTACATGGGCCTATCTTTGGGATGGAGGGGTCTAAGGAAAGATTTTATTTCCTAAATACGGTCAGGTCAGGCATTTTTCTCCCCACACGTGTATCGAACAAGGCTTCAGCATGGCAGTGACCCTTTGCAGCCCTGTGGGGTGAGCCCCGAGCCCCCCAGTCCTCACCAGGCGCAGCTGCGTCTCCTCCTTCAGCTGCTTCCGTGCCTCAGTCAGTGCCTGCCCATCAGCAGTTCTGTCCTTGGTGGCCTGAGGTAACAGACACAGTTCACTTGGCATTGTGTACTGCCAGCCCTCACTGGGCCTCATTATTAGCTTTTCCCCAACACTTGGAATTCCGCAACAATTCAGGACAAACCAGCACAACTCCTGTATCCCGATTTTCCTGCCTCCCCTCAGTAAGCCCCCCCCACCCCGTCCCCTGACACCTTGCCCAGCGAGCTGTAAGCTGTGGGAGCTCGCGGCTCCGCGCCCGCTCCCTGCTCCACCGCTATGGCCAGGCAGGATTCCCTGCGGCCAGGGCCCATCTGTTCCCTCTGCACAGAGCCTACCTGCCGCACCTCTAATGCAGTGTGGGGTTTGTGTGAGACACACAAGGAAATAAACTCTGTTCCAAACAAGGCATTCAGGCTGGGCCTGCCCCAGGGCTCAGCAATCACCCCCACACACACACGAACACACCAACCTTACGACTGGACTCCAGGATGTAGGAGCTTTCTTCCTTAACCCGCTCCATCTCTTCCTGCAGTGTAATGATCCTGTTGTTGGCAACTGCAAGCTGGGAACAAAACACAACAGTAACGCATCATAAACATACTTCACTGGTTTTTTTCTCTCTTGACCCCACCAGATGAGGAAGATTTGGCTGGAAACAGAGGATGAGCAGCACACAGCACCCTTAGGGATGGGACATCTGGCTCAGAGGAATTCCCAGGGATCACAGCACTGCAGACTAACAGATTAATGTAAGTGTATGGTCAAAGGCAAAAGTAACTTCAGAAACTCTTTCTGGCTTTGTAACTCACAACTTACATAAGGGCCACACACAGGAGCAGCTCAGAGACATTCCAAGGGATCAGCCATGCTAACTAACCTGTGACAAACCCAAACAGAACTCCCGGATTCAAGTGTGAGTCCTTGGCAGAGCTCAGGCCCGACACACACACGTGGCTGTGATGTGTGACACAGCTCATTACCGACACCCCAGCTGGCACAGCGCGTGCCGCCGTCACCGCAGCCTCACTCCACACTCTGCAGGCTTCCCTTGGCAACTTCATTATCAAACCCCAAAAATACTACAGGCGCCATTGCAATTCATCTCCTGGTACCACGTCACTATGCAGGTAAAACACCAAAAGCCACTCATTCCATCGGGTAAGACCTCCTGTCACCCATGTGTCAGGGAACTGACCCCAAAACATTTTATGACATTTATGCCATCACTAATGAGCTGCAGACTGATGTTAAAACACAGACTGCACCTATGCCTCACGTACCTGCTGTTTCTCATGCTCAGGCTGGACATTTTACTTATATTGACATTTTTTCCTTTACTTTTTGCAAATTTACATAAACATACAGTAGATTTTCCAACTTGTGCTCAGTAGTGACAGCCAGTGAAATTCCTTGGCAGGTCAGCTATTCCAGTTCTGTCATTAAACACCCCTCATTCTGTATACCAGACATCTGAAAGGAACTCCTCCCTCCCTGGTTAATCCCTAATTCCCAAAGGCCAAAGCATCAGGTGGTTTTCCATGATACTTACCTCCTCGGTCAGCTTTGTGTTGGATTTCTCCAAGGCATCCACCTTGGCCTGCAGGTTGTTTACTGTAGCACTGTTGAAGAGAAAAAACCTTACAGTAATTCCTTCACTGTTTAAAATCCCGTTTTCTCTCTTGTTCTACAAGATAATAAAGAGCCAAGAGATCACGTTTTACCTTAGATGTCTATTGAGTTCTTCTACATAGTTCTTCTGGTCCAAAATGGCAGTTATCTGACCATCTCTGGAAAAAAGAAACAGGGCAGCCTGGAACACCTGAATACACATTCCCAAGAGAGGAGCAGCAGGACAACTGTGTGTGCACCTACCCTTCACTGCCTTTCGTGCTGTTCCCATCTTTCAAATACATGGAAAAATCAATAACTCCGACCTGGAGAAGAAAAAATTGCATTTTACACTAAACACTTGGTTTCTAAGACCAACCCACTGTTCCCAGGTGTGGAAGTTTAGAGTTAGGACATCAGCACCTGCTGTACTTCAGTAAGGGTTCATTACATCAGCAAGCTATGCAAAATTAATGAATTTTCCAATTTAAATGAGCAGAACAAACCCATTAACTGAACACCCAGTACCTGGGAGTCCAAGTCCTCTCCCTTCATGCAGAAGTTGGCATCGATGACGTTCAGACCTACGAGAAGGCCAGCAATGATGGCACCTTCCTCTTCCATCATCAGTGCGTTGGGCTCGTAAAATTCACTGCAGGATGCAGGGCAAGAGACACAGAGGAGTGAGATGGGAAAGATGATCAAGATCTTACAAGACAGCAGAAACGAACCTAACTGAGTCCAGCACTCACCTGAGAAGATCCTTTCTGTTAATCAAGGCTTTCATGTACTCTGAAAGTTTCTTCTGCATCAGAGCCAGGCGAAGCCAAGCTCTTCCTCGGCCCACAGGTGTCCTGCAAAGGCCAAAACAAACATTTCCAGACACCCTGCGAGGCAGTCACCAACAGCTCTAATAACCCCACTCTACCTCAAGTTTTTGCACTTCCAAGACAGAGGTGGCACTGGTGCAAACAGAGAAATACAAGGCATGTAAGCACAAACAGGTCCAGACCGATTAAGCCCGCACTGTTTCTCTCATAACTCACTCTGTTTTTGCTGCCCTACTAAAAAGATTTCCCTGACTTTACCCCTGCTGGATGCTGCCAGACAGATCAGCTGCTTCAGCTCATCACCTTCTGAGTCACAACCAGTTCTGCCTAAGTCACAGGAACACACACACACCAGCACAGCTGCCCAACACCACTCCTTGGGGTGGGTCAGGCTGGATGGGAATCCAGACAGACAGCTCAGAACCAACTCAGTGCTGTTCTCCTCAGTGCTTTGCTCCTGAACACCCTCACAGGATGCCATGGGCTCGAGCGCCAGTCCTTCCCCTCCTTTCTCCCGGCCACCGGGAGCACGTGGCTCTAACATGCTGACCTGCATGTCTGACCTCACCTGCTACGAGCAGCAGCAGCTCAAGGAAGTCACGGCCAGTACTGCCCACTCCTGACTCACTAACAGGACCTGGCTCTTCCAAAGGGTCACTCTCAGCAAAAGGTTTAGAAACATATTCTAAAACTGTTCTTCACTTCCATTCATTTCCTATTGCAATGCTCTACAACAGGAGGAGGTAGCAGGCGCCCTGGCACAGCACTGGCCCTGTCAGCTGCTGCAGAAGTCCTGCACAGATCTCCAGTAAAAGCACTTGTCCGTCGGTACATCACTAAATACTAACCCAAAAGCAATTTATTGAATTTATCCATCTATTCTTTCAGCAAAGATGACTCGATCCTTAGTCCTGTTGCTCATACAAAAGCTTCCTTAACCATTTTTTCTATTCCAAGCTGAAAGCCTCTTACAGTTTCTCTTACCATGAAATAGGCAAGCCTGAATGTGATGTCTGAAATTTCTATGAAACTTTTACAAGTAATATAGGCTTCCTGTGGCTTTTTGCCTCCCCTCTTTAACACAAACTACTATCTTCTCCAGCTTGGTGCCTAAGCTTCCTCCTCACATAAACTTTAACTGAATTTATTTAAAAGAAGCATTACCTACATCAGCCTCAAAACTGTTTATTTAAACTGTTATAACCTTTGTGTAAATTCCCTTCCTCTTGAGTCTGACTTCAGAAATGCTCAGTAAAGGCTATTCCCATGCTTGACGCACATCACCACGCCTTAAGAGCTAGCAGTAAATGTACTGCTGTCCATAAATTGCCACACTCTTAACACAGCAAAAATACATCCTGTGCTCTCCTGCTGCTGATCCTTGATGAAGAGTAAGAGAGCAATGATCCATTTTTATCTGCAGAAGGTGACAAATGTATTCCTGAAGGTTCTGTTTGCTCTTCCTTCTCTTCTTCAGGATCCTTCTCACAGTAAAACTCACATTATGTACTCGTGCAATAAAGGAGTGTACTTACTTCAGCCCTGGGAGATCCTTAACACTTGCTGTAATCTCTGCAGCCTCAGGAACGAGTTTTTCTACTAATTCTAGAGGTCCCCAAAATGACTTATTTTGCCCAAGAAAAGTCTTTTTGGCTAAAAAACAAAAGGAAATAAAAAATGAGCCTGTTAGACCCGTGCTGATACAATGCCTTCTCAAACAAGTGAATAAAAAGTAGCCAAAACCTGCCAGAATGGTTCCTCTGGGGCTACTGCTGGGCAGGCACTTGGTATCCTGGAATCCCAGGATGGTTTGGGTGGGAAGGGCCCTAAAGACCACCAGTTTCCACGCCCCTCTGCTTTCCATCTCCAGCTGCTGCCACACAAGGGCAGCACCTAAAGGACAGTCCACACTTGGCCATTTGAACTGTGACTCAGGATTTCACAGTCTAACAGCACATTCTAACAGCAGCTTCAAGCCATGAGCTGCACACAGCCCAAACTCTCGGTTTAGACAGAGCTATTGAGAAAGGAGCTCCAGGGTTACAGTTCCTCTTCCAGCAAGGGGATGCATTCCTAAAGCACAAAGAAATGCAGAAAAAGGAGTCACGAGCTTGCCAAAAGCCGATTTAATCCCTGATCACTGACTTATACCCGGGACAACTGAAACGCTGTTTTAAACATGCCAAGCACCTGCAACGCCTCAGCTTTCCCCCTCCAGGAGGTTTTTGTGCCTTCCTTTGGCCTGCCTGGTCCACTGTGATCACAGCAGTGACTGCTCAGCCTCTCCTCGGTCTCGTGCAGGCTGCAGAGCCCTGTTTTTACTCCACGCTGCTGTTCCCCGCTGCAGGCCGTGCCCTGCAGTGCGGAGGGCTCGTGCCCAGCCTCTGAGTTACCTTTGAGGCCGTGCTTGAGGCAGTGCTCCATCACCACGAAGAACTGCTGCAGGGGGGCGTAGTCCGAGTCCAGCGTGCGGCCCAGGTTCAGCGCGGACTCGATCAGCCCCTTGATGCTCAGCTTGGCCATGTTCATCAGGTTCATACGTTCGTTAGCCATGAGGTAATTGGGGTCTGCAACAAAGGAAGGAAAATGATGGTGAACAACAAAAGCTGGTTTTATTACAGTAAACACCCCACCTTGCTCTATTTGTTCCTCAGCTTTGAAGGCATTTTTGGGGCAGCGAGTTTCACAGGAGGCACTCTGCAGGCCTTTTGTGGAGAAAAATCAACATCAACTAGCGTTTTAGGGCCAAAGCCACAACGGCATGGGAATAGACAATGTATCATATTGAGGGTGCCTCAATACTTCAAACAACTACAGGAGTTCCCTATTTTCAAGAAAGACATTCGGAGCCTGGCGTTCATCCTGTGCTTTGCACCTTGACAACATGTCTCTGACTGGCATGGCCATCACTTGTTCCAACTCACATCCCCTGCTACAAACCGGTAAGAATCTTCCACTTGTGGTTTGTTCTTCCATCTAAAGATCACCATAGACCCCCTCACACTTAATCCAGCAACATGTGTCTCTATGCCAACTTGCATCTCTCTTCCTCAAGATTTTTTTTTAAGCTTAGATGTAACATGGAACCAACTCCCACTTATCTCTCTTGGTTTCAACACTGCCACTGGTTTTCACCAGTGAGAAGGAGCTGATCTTCATGCCGCCTGACAGGTCATACCAAATCCCCAAACTCACAGATCTCCCAGGACTATATTCTTCCTCTACCATATTATAAACATCCAGACCTTTACATCTGCTACTCACACCCAATTTTTGAGCTCCACTTCTCAGTTGCAGGCAGTTTCATCCCTGTAAGGCCCATTTATCCAGGGCTGCTGCCAACAGCCAGGGACCCTCGAACCGACCTGCCACCTTCACAAGTGAATTAACTACTCCTGGCAGCAGAGATGTGAGCAGAGGACACCTCAGACTACAGATCTAAGCAAGAGGCACCCTGTCAGCACCCACCAGCCAAAAAGAGAGCCAAGAGCACAGCTAATATACCCACACCCGAGTGCATGTCACTGTGGGCTGGGAAAAATCCACAGCACAGGGAGAGCGAAGAGCCGGGGCAGTGCCGCCATCCAAACCTGACACCATGGCTCATTTGTTCAGTCTCTCCAAAAGCAGCTCAGGACAGAGCTTCTCTCATCCCCCTTCATCTTCAGAGTGAAGTAGCACCAGAAGCCTCCTTCTCTAAATTTATTTCCACAGTTTAGAGAACTTCCAAGTACTCATTTAGGAGTGCAGTACTCAGAGCATCACTGGACTGCACAAAGACTGAACTTCGTGAGGGGTTTTTACGGCCTTTCAGGACTACTGGTGTCTGAAGGTGATGGGTCTGGCTGATCTGGAGGTACCCTGAGCACATGACCTCTTCCAGATTTCCAATTCATTTTATGACCTGCAGTGCAGCTAACAGTCACCATCACCGGGAATGAAGACTCGGGAAAAAAGTCAGGCACAGTATTGCCAAGATACAGAGACCTCCTCCTCATCCTCTCTCAGCACATTTCCTCACTGGCCAAGGCCACTGATCTGATAGGTAGCAAGGCATCCACAGTGACTCTGCTTGGGTGGCAAACCAATCCCTAATGCAGAATTAAAGGAACTGTACAAGAGAGCACCAAGGAAAATGCTCCTTTGGCTGCGGTTATTAGCTAATTTCAACAGAAAAATATTTTCACCATATCACACTAATCAAAGGTTTCCGCTTCCTTCGTCTGCTGCGAGCAATTGTGCTCTGCATGTGCAATGTATCCAAGATTCTCATCTTGCAAACCAATTTGCTTATATAGTGTGAAACTGGATAAAATCCCTAAGGTTTAGTCCAAAAATTAAATGCTAAGTACGTGATACTCTTGTTCTACGTACTGGACCACACACACCTTTAAAGAAGGCAGGGTAGGCAGGCAAGGCTGACTTTTACATAGTAAAACTGTCAGGCTGGCTTTAAGCTTGGACAAGTCTGATCCTGGTGTGGACCTGGTGTGCTCCATCTGAGCCGGTACCAATCTCCTCCAATCTCCTCCTGCCTCTAATTGCAAAACCTCTGCCTGGGCTTTCCTACACATCCCATGTCATAAACCTCAAAAAGTAAAACCCCAGCCCTCGAACTTTGCCTTTCCACAGGGTTTGGGTCTGAAATGAAGGAAATCAAACTCTCAGGACACTTTGTTATTCAAATGTTCCAGCTTCTACAGAACAGACGTGTTTTCTAACCAGCTGCTTCCATGAAGATGTTTCCAAAAGCATGTGAGAATCCTGTAATTTGTTTAAAAGATACAATCTGTACCCAGGAACCTAAAAGCCAAGGAAAGAGTCAATGCAATACAGGATCTCAAAGGGTTAAGCTGTGACCGGTCTTGGTACTTCTTATTTGGTGACAAGAAATTTTATCACTCCTCATACTCTAAAACAAGGAAGAAGCAAGTAAAATGAAGCTAAAACTTGCATCAAAGGCAGGGAATGATGAGACACTGGAGAAGTGAACAAACCCACTAAAAGCAATGCCAATTCATTAGCATTTCATCAAGGTTCTCCATCTTACATCAAGAGCACCAACCTAAAGTAACCTGAAATTCAGCACGGCTACTTGCGTGTGGCAGAGAAACGTCTCTCACCTGACAAAATAAATGCAAAACAACTTATACAATATTTTATGAAAAAAAGAAGTCTCAACCCCCTTTTTTTCCATAAAGTCTGCCCTGGAAAATGCCCTTCTCTGAGAAGCAGCATGGGCTGTTTTGCCAGGAGAGGAGGACACTGCCTGTGGCTGAGGAGGCTGCGGGCAGCACCCAGGCACAGAACCAGCACAGCAGTTAAAGGCACCATCATGGAAGATGAGCAACAAGGATCAGTGTGCTCAGTGCATGAGAGCATCAGCCTTTTGTGCTGCAAACACTTGAACCCCAAGCAGAAGCAGTTGTATTTAATCATCGAAGTACCAATTTGCTTGACCACTTGCTACACATTGGGGATTCAACTATTTTACATCTGCACTGTTTCTTAAAAATCAAGAAAGAAGCACTATAAATAAGTTTCTCATTTAGTACTTCACAAGTTCTAACAAAAATTTGCAATACAAGTTGTAGGGGGTTTTAGAATCATTTTTGCCAAGCCTTGGCAGAAAATCTGCATAATCTAGTCAGAAATACTGCAGAAAATCTTAAGCTTCAGGGTGATTTCTGAAATACTTTTTAAAATTCAGCTTCCATATGTTGCCGCAACCTTTTAAGCTGTGCTTCTGCCAGGCTCAGGAAACTACTGCCTCTGAAAGCATTTAGGAGAAGGCAAATAGCCCTTGTTGATTCACTTCTTTTACCTCCACTTCAAGTCAAAATAGTAAAAAAAACCCACACATTTATTTAAGCAACATCAAGAAAATGCAAGAAAGCCACAGCTACTGGCACTGGAAAGGAAAACTAACTGCATTTTGCACTCAGGCTCAAAATGATAGTGCAGATGCCAACAATTAGCACAAACAAGAGCTGTGAGATGTGGGTGTGGAACGCACCTTGGGAATCATCGCGCAATTGCTCCACCACATCTGTCAAATCCTCCCAAGAGTCTTTGCAAACAGCAAAAGGAAAGGAAAAGAAAGAAAAACGTCATGCAAGCCGTGATCTAAAGGAAAGATTCAAAATCAAGATATAAGAAAAGCATAACTGAAAGGGAGATTTGCATCATACAAGACTTAATTCATAGTGGCAAGAGATCTGAAAGTCAAAACGGTTTATTAGTCGGCACAAAGCAATAGAGCAAAGCATTTGTCTCCCAGAGTCAGACCAGGGCAGGCTTCAGTAAAGCTGCAGAAGCTTTGTTTCTGCATTAACACAAGCAACATTTTTGTAAAGCATATCCTAAAAAGAAAAGCAACAAAAGCATTCCTTTATTTGTAAGACAAAAGCACTAAACTTGTGATATTTAAGCAACGTCAGCTTTTGCTTCAATTTCCTCATATCCAGCCCCAAGAAGAACTGCTGGCAGGGAAACAGCCACACGTGGGAAGCAGGCACGTTCAGGGAAAAGACACACTGAGGGCATTTTAAGGTTCAACAGAGCTTAAACTCTGTTATGACCATGACCCCAAATGACAAATCCCGCAGAGGTGACCCAGCTGAGCCCTATACGGGTCACAGGCTGACTATGATCCCCTAAGGACTCAGCCAGGGAAGCACCTGTCTCCTTGGCGGGACAAGGGAGGTATCCTGGGAGAGGAGCAGGCAGGACAAGGAGAACCGGTTTCAGCACACCCACTCCGTCCCTATTCCAAACCCAGCGAGCCAAGCCAGACAAATGCCCCGAACCCTGGGCATTTTTCACTCCCTACTTACGCACCCGCGCTCCCCAGCGTTAATCCGCGATCAGCGGAACATCCAAAGCACGGGGAAGGCTCCGTCCCCCTTCCCGAGCCAACTGTGCCGAAGTCCCGAGCAAAGTCCAGAGGCTGCCGGGCCCTCCTCCCTCCCACACACAGGCAGCGCCAGCCTCCTGCCCCGGGAGCCAGCCCGGGCCCGCAAACTGCTGCTCCACGGCTGAAACAACAACCAAGAGCCTCAGTGCCACTTCAGCTCACACAGAGCTGAGCCCCTCGAGCTCCGTGTGCCCAACAGGCCCCTCATCCTGAGACTGGGCTGTGCACGGAGCTCATTTTTAACCCTTTTCCTCCAAAGCAGAGACTTCCACCGACATTCCCCTGTGGCTGAGCACTACTGCAGGAGCAACAAGCAGTTTCCCTGGAGGAAATCCCTGCTGTTGCAAAAACAAATCCCTGGTGATGCTCTCCCCCACGTGCAACACTGGTGGCTTTTGGTCTCTCGTGACAGGCGTTGCAGCTTCCCAAGGGCCAGGAGACTGAATCTCACCGTGGCGGACGGACCTGCCTCTGACACTTCCCAGGACTCTGTTGCACAAACGGGACACTGTGACTCAGATCCAGATGCTGATCGTCCCAGAATCCCTACCTGCACACCGTAAGGGAAGCCACACACCACCACTGAAAGGTCTTTTATTTAATACTGAGGGGTTGGATTTTTTCCTTAATCCAAAGAATTAAAAGGGAAGAACATATAACCAAAACCAGATTTAACAGAGACAGAGAGAACTGACAGGCTTCATTTCATCTTTCTCATTTATTTTTAACCCTTAGCAAGTAACCCACGTAAAGCTCCCAGAGAAATACCCAGAGGAGTCACAAATATTTTCTTCTCTTCTACCCTACAAGCCATAATCCCATCTTCCTACTAGCAAGAACTGCAAGAATTTAAACTGGTACTATGGCATTTGCACAGATTTAGAGGCAAAAGCACACATTCAATTAGCACTTTCTTTCCTATTTTCATTCTTCCCTATTTTCATTCATTCTCCATGCATCCAACCGCACTTTGCAAAGAGTTCATTTCTTCTTTTACCTTGTACATTTTCCCACTTGTCTGGAAATTCCACCAAGCAACAGTGGGGGGAACAAATCTTCACACAGAAGAATCACAAAGACCTGAAACTCTGTAGTTTCCATGGTCCTTATGGTGTATGAAAAACTCAATACTTCCAATTATGATGGAAATTATTTAATTCTGTACCAAGTTTAGAGAACGGGATGACCGAGACTTTTAAGTCTCCATGAAATGATTAACTCATTCCAACCAGATTGCCAGGAAGATTAGTATTACGGAACTCAATACCCCATTGGAATGAACACTCAAGCCAGTTCTTCAGGAAGGGACTGGAGACCTCGTCTCTAAAATATTAATCACGAAAATCCCATCTGTTATTTGGACAACGGAGGGGTTTGCAGTCACTCCCTTCGCTGACACAGCAGCAGCGTCTCACTGAAGGAGCCGGGATACACTTTCCCAAGCCGAAAAAGCTTTTACAAGTAAACCCTGGGAGAAAGGAACAGCATCAAAATTATTTCACACTGCTGCTCAACCTTTACTTCTTTTTTAAAGATTGAAGTTATTAGGCTAAAATAGAGTTGAGTCAAAACCTTTCTGAACCAATGAGCATCACCTCACACACAGCATCTCGATATGAGAATCAAGTTCCTCCAAAGACAGATGAAATAGAATCACAGAATCACAGACTGCCTTGGGTTGGAAGGGACTTTGAAATTCACCCCATTCAACCCCCTGCCATGGGCAGGGACACCTTCCACTGTCCCAGGTTCCTCCAAGCCTCATCCAACCTGGCCTTGGACACTTCCAGGGATCCAGGGGCAGCCACAGCTGCTCTGGGCAACCCGTGCCAGGGCCTCACCACCCTCACAGGGAAGAGTTTGTTCCATCAGGAAGAAAAGGTCCCAAGTTTTTGAATAGCTCAGGATTTTAAAAATTATTTTTAAGTACAGGAATTTTAAACAAACTCATAAGGAGAAGCTGAGCTGTCAGTAAGATAACCTAAAAAACCCCAAGGCGTCGGTTTCGGGAAGTGAAAACTGAGCTTGATATGGAAAGTCCTGAGCAATGGTGCCATGTCAGTCCTGCTGCTGGGGCTGCTGGGAAAGGCTTGGCCCAAATCTGGACAAATATTCCTTTGTTATGAAACGGGAACCTCTGGTCACATTACTACACTTAAATTGCATTCTGATATTCGTTACCTTAGGAATACATTTAACAGCAAATAAAGAGGTCAAGGAAGAAAATTAGGTGGATGCTGTTAATGTTATGGGAGGTACATAAGGAATTCTTTCAGGTTAGGTTTGCCAATGAGATGGATCATGAATTGTTGATAAAGAAAAGGGATCAGCAAAGGGTTTCAGCATCATGTTCAAACACCCTGCAAGCCCAAAATCAGGGTAGCCACCAGGCACTCTGCAGCCTGGAACGCCAAGAACCATCTACTCAGGACAAAGTAGCTTAAAAAACCATTTATTTTAAAACCCACTGCATAAAAATTCCATCTCTAAATATACACATATACAGAGAGCCTTGCATACGGAAGAAAAGAGCAGTCAAAGATCTGCAACAAACCAGAAGGAAATAAAAAAAGAAATAAAGTACAGACAACTTGGAAATTCCAAGCCCACTCTCCATTACACGTATGGGACAAATAAACAGCCGGCATACATCGCACAAAGTCACAGTATAATCCCATCCTAAGTCTTATTCCCATCTCCACATCATTACCATAAAATAATTACCCAATTTCTCTATGTTGCAACTGTGTGCAGTTATATGGAACGTTTCTGCACAACCGGCCTGGTTTCAGAGGGAAACATATGACTAACTGCTATGAGAAATTTCTCATCCTATTTTGGCCCTCGATAGTTTACACCAAGGAAATAAAAACCCAAACCCTTGGGGTTTTTTCCCCATCTTTCACTTCCCAGTTCAGTTGACACCCAAGTGGTTTCTCTGAAGCACTTTTGACTCACCACCTCGGAGGGATATAAAGCTGCCCTGAGTTTCCCAGGTCTGACTTCATTTAGACTGACACAGCTTAGAAGAGCAAAGAAAACAACTCTTAAGAGTAATTTCTGATTTGAAGTCTGGATTACATGACCTAACTGCTATTCCCAAGATTTATGACCATGAACACACTATAATTCATTTAACTTGCATTTACTGACTTCACATTTCTTCTATTAGAGCTGGTCTCCAGCTCCTTCAAACTTGTCATCTATTTAAGGGTTTCTGCCACCAGATGTGTTTTAAGAGGTTTTTTCCAACTACAAAGTCATCTCATGCAGGTTTTTGTCCACACCTGAAAGGTCCCTGCCACTCTCAGAACAATTCAGATTTGTTTTGTAATGGGAAACGCCCAATCCACTGACAAATTCCACCTCTCCCACGACTTTACTGTTCCGATTCCACACCACTAGAGAAACCCTAAACCCAAGTTAACAGTTGCCAGTTTGCAAAACAAAAGTATAACCAATAAGGTTATGCTGCTTCCCTAAACCATTTCGAAGTACACAAAGAAACATGGAAAAACACTTGGATAGAAAATGGAGAGAGAAAAGGTAAAATCTGAAGGATGATTCAATAGCCAGTGCAACAGATTAATGGGCAGGAGGTTTTAAGAATATTTTCTTTTCCTGAAGAGCTCTACAACTCCTTGTCAGGGCATTTTACACAAGCACATGTCAGAAACTAAAACTTTTAAATTACTGGTCAAAAAAGAAGAAAAAATCTGACCTTAGCTTCTGCCCCATAGAAAAGATAATTTCATCTTCGCGTGTTACAGATTCTAATTCCAATTGCTCCTTTTAGTGCAAATAGAAGAGGCTTAATAAAAAGAGGAATACTGTAATTCTTGAAAGTTCCAAGTAAACTCGAGTTAGCACATGTATTCTTCTGGTCTCTACTACAAAGTGATCCCATGAGGACAAAAATTTCCACAGCTCTCTTGTGAAGCTCCTCATGATTATTCAAGGTAGAAATTTAACATCCAGTAAAATGGCCTTAAAAAAGGCCATTTTGCATAACTTCTCCCCAAAGTTGAGACCAGTGTTCAATGCCATCCATACACACATTCTCTTCAACATTCAACAGAAATACAATCCAGGTGGTTTCTACCTCCATCCCTAAAGATGCCTCAAAGACCGTCACACATTGCAAGCAAGCAAGCAAGGTCAACAATCACCAGTGTCACATTTAATTTTGTGGGGCCTGCGGAGAACAGTAAGGTTCTGAGAGTCTTATTAAGAATCACTGCCTGTTTAAAAAATTAGTTGTTTTTCTAATCCAAGCAGATTTACAGTAAACAGCAGAATCCGCTTATTTTCATATGCACACACAATTGTTTCCACCAATTGAAAAAGCATATTAATTGCTTTTATTGTTAAATTGAGCAGCTATGCTACTGGTTATATGGAATATACACGGTTGCAAGCAACTCAGTATCTGCTACTTGCTTTTAATTTGAAGAAAAGTTTTGCTTAGTTGCTCTCAAGCTCCAGCTCTGTGCAGGACTGGAATTGCTGTGACTGGCTCTGCAGGCAGGATGGCTCGAGGGCTGGGGGCACAGCAGATCACAGGGTGAAGAGAGGCCAGGGACAAAACTCTCCAGAAGCCACAAGAGCTGAGGGGCAGCAAATGGAAGGCTTCAAATCTTTATTCCAACAAGCTGTTGGATTTGGTACTTACTGCAATATGTATTCTACATCTCTTAATTTGTAAGGAAAATCAATCCCCCTTTGTTATGCCTCTAGCAGAATTCTACAGCTTTTTTTTTTCCTTCTCCATAATGCCTACCTTTGCACATCAGTTTTATGGAGACATTTCCAGGGACACGAGCCCATGCTCCTGTGCCCTCGGCCTGTGCACACCCCGCAGACACAGCAGCAGTGCTGATGCAGTAGCAGCAGACCCAACACTGGGATACAGCTGTGTCAGCTTTCCTATTGTCAACGCTTTTCCTGACCTTCTCTGTTCAAAATATGACTTGGATCCAAATACACCCCCCCAAACAACCAAAAAGCAACCTTAATTTATGCATGCATATACATCTCCAGGAAGGTCGTTATGGTACTGCTCTTTCTGCATCTGTTTTTGACATATAAATTAAATAATATGGCAAAGAAATGAGCAAATGCTGTTTTCTAACCCCTTCTGGTACGCACCACAGAGTGACTGTAATTACACCTTGAAAAATACTGGAGTAGGACCAAGGAAGATCTTAATGACACACATAAGAACATAGGAATTGGAAGACAACTGAATTCCTGCTCACCCTGTACTCACCTCCCTGAACCTCTGGGATATGCTTCAGAGGGAATGTTAAGTTTCTCCTTTTGAAACCTCTGTCTGGTATCCCACTGCGTGACTAAGTACTTGGCAAGCCAAATCCAAACCCAAGGGCTACTGTCACTGAAAGCAGCTGTCAAATGGAAATCAAATTATCCCTTGGAAATTTATTTTAAAGCTTAAATCCCCACCACAATTTCACTTGTCTCATTCAGCAAGACATTGCTGACTTAACCAGACAGCATCAAACGGGTCAAGCGAAACTGCTTGGTGGAGTGGCATTTCAGGAGTTACCGGAAAAGGGTCAGGCATGAGAAGCTGGAGCCTCCTTGCTCTAAAACCAAAAGGTGCATCCAGCAAGGGCACTCAGAACCTCAGCACTTGCAGAAACTCATCGCCTCTCCTTCTTCCGCACTTGTTTATTGGCAGAGAACTGTGTAGATGTCCTCTCATGCTTTTAGTACTCTCACAGCATTCAGTCCTCGTCCTGGTATTAAACTGTTTATCAACCCAGATGACAAACCCTTTTTCCAGGGGAAAGCAAGATGTGCTACATCTCCACATTTCAGGCTTCCAAGCCATTATAAACAGCAGCACGCTCATCAGAGGCGAGCTGGGGCACTGTGATGGCATCGTCACCTGACAATGGGCATCGCTGCGTAATCGCTGGGGCTTTCCAAAAACTCCCCACGACCAGGCACATGCTGGGGTGCTGCCACACCGTACTCCCCTGGTACCAGATGGCAGCTGACTAACAGAGCTATCAGCCCTGGTTTAAGGGCAAAATCACGATTAAATGTTCTCACTGAGCACACATCACGGTTTTCTTCCTTCCTGGGATATACAAACCTGATACAGCTAAAAAGATAATTCATCACACCCAGCCTTAAAGGGCTTAAAGGGCTGGGTTACAAATTCTGAGGGAGATCTGAAGCAGCAATTTGGCTTTCTGATCTGCCCACGGCTGTCCAGGCTCTGCAGGCAGGACACGAGCATCTGGTCCTGGAGACGCCCCCTCCCAACTCGTGCAGCGCCGGAACAATGCGCCGGCCCGGGGCTCCCGGGGCACAGCCGGACCGTACCTTCGTGGGTAGGCTCGGGGTCGGGTGTCAGCGAGATGTCATCCAGCTCGCGCAAGCACAGCCACTCTCCATCCATCGACACGCGGAATTTGCAAAGATAGATGGTCTCCATGGCAGCCTGAGTGATCTTGTCTGTGGTGGGGGTTGGCATGTCGCTTTGAGGCGTCAGAGCAGACATGATGACTCAGCTGGTACAACAACAACGGGGCAAAATAAGGACTAAAAACAAAAGCTTTCTAAAGAAGAAAATCAGAAATACCTTGCGATTAAAGGACAGATCGCTCAGGATCACAGAGGCTGCTCTGGCCTTTTCATAGATCAAGCAAGGTAAAAACGCTGTTCCTTCCCGCTCAGCTCTGCCTCCCTCCTTTCCACCGACTGCCGTCGTCTTCAGCTATGCTAGAGGCTACTGATCCTCAGCATCCACAGAAAACCTGGCTTCTGCACCAGAGGCAGCAGGGGAAAACAGGCAAAAAATACAAAAAGGAAAAAAAAAAAAGGCAGCAGAAGCAAAAAGAATGTCTTCCTCTGGTGCTGACCAGAAAAAAAAAAAAAAAAAAAACAAAGGACGAGCGGAGAGGCAGTGTCCCGGTGTGCAGAGATCCGAGCGCTGGTCCCCTCTCCCGGCGCAGCCCGGGCAGCGAGTGCAGCCGGGATTGGCTGTGCGCAGGGAGCAGGGTGGCGACCAAAATGGCTGACTAATGAACTGAGCTGGAAATCCAGGCTCATGTGATCGCCTGCGATTCCCAGGATGCTGCCGAGACGCTGCTGATGCGGGGCCGGCAGTCAGGCGCTCCTCGGCACAGCACCTCCTCGCCGGGCCGTGCCAGCCCGTTTGGGAGCGAGCAAACACCGCCGCACCCCCCATCCATCGCCCCCGGAATACAAAGGAGCAGCGCCAGCCATATAAAGCCGCATTTGTATTCCGCTCGCATCCCTGGATGCCACTACAGGAATTCAATCGGCACCTTTGTTTTCAAAAGAGGTGTGCGAGTTGCAGTTTGGGTTTAATTCGCTGTGCCACCTTCTCAGGGGGCACCTTGGAGCTAAAATTTCCCATGTACAAAAAATGTTAGGATGGATTTTTTGTCTCAGGGAAACGGGAAGGAAAAAACGATCTGGGTCTAAGCACTTCAGTGACTGAGGATGAAGCTTTTTCAGCAGGGCATGTGCACATGGAAGGACAATAAGGAAGAACATTACAAACACTGTGACCCAATCTTATACTTTAAAAATCTCCCCCGAAAATTGTGCTGCTCACGTGAGGCTCACAAAGAAATATTGTCTCTCAGCAGGAAGAGAAGCAGACTTTCAACCTCTCAACAATAATATAATAATATTATTTTATAATAACAGCATTGCATTCCCTGTCCCTTCCTGGCTGGCTGAACCTCGCCTGTGTCCCCAACCCACACAGTCCTGGTGCTGGGGCACAAGAGGTCCCAAGTCACCAGACACACTTCTCATTCCCAAGGTCGCTATAGTGTCACCACCCACTCCAACAATGATATCAGGCACCAATAAATGAGCTTATCTGACTTCATTCCTGTGTGGCTCCAATATATTTGAGGAGAGCAGATGTATAACATCCATCTGAAATGGATGGACAGTAAGCCTTGGAGAAGGCTGCCACCAGAACAACATATTGATAAGAACACGTGCCCAAATGTATGCGACCTTGATTACTCTCTCCCTTTTTGTTCCCCAAAGAAATACTCAAAAGGATGTACATCTGTTTCTCAGGGATGTGAAATGCCAAAACAGATTGCTGGATACAGAATTCAGCATGCCAATGCATATAAGCTTTTGGAAAAAAACAGCACCCATCATGTAAAAGCCTCATAGAACTGGGAAAAAGGATGAAGAGCTGCTATTTCTGACTGGCAAGAGGAAGCAGTTGCTTTCGGTGAAAACTTCCCGCTTAGTGCAGCACATTTTGACTCAGCAACTCTTTCCCCATTAGGACAAACCCAACCAAGCACCATGCAGCCTGTTCTGACAGCGATGCAAAGGGCAATTATTTCACAGAAAACAAGAATTACTATTGTTTCTTCTCTCCAAGAGAACAGAGTTTATAAATCGTGCTGACAGCATCTTAACTCGTATACTTATAAACCCTTTCAGCAATGACAGCCTCTAGCTGCAGCACCCACATCGCACCACCCCAGATTCTAAACCCAGTGAAAGTGGCCACGTACCAACTGCTACGGAACAGCTGCTGGGCCTGGCTAACCCTTGGACGGGGTCTAAACAAACAGCACATGGTCGAAACAAACCCTTTAGAATCAACAAAGCACCATAAGCTATTGCTCAAGCTATTATCCAACAGATCTCATTATCAGACAGTTTAATTTCTTTGTTTTGAAGCAATTAGAAACATCAACAGCACTGGGTGTAACCCTGCAGCTCCCATTCCACAACACGGGTCGGGTCGTCAGCTGAACTCAGCACTGGCAAGTGCCCTGCACATCGGGATCACAGGGAAGATCTGCTAAAAAATTAGGAACTGTTCAACTTGCATTGGTTTGCTTTTAACGTGAAGAAATAACAGAAGCCAGTCTTCCATTTCCAGCTGAGTTCTATTTTCAGGCTCCTTTATGCAATGATCCCGCTGCAAATACTCCATAGGGATATTTAAAGTACTTGGAAAATGTTCTTTAACTTTGACTTATTTCCAAAACCGAAAAAAATAACCACAAAAAACCCCAAACAGGAACTGTTTGACTTACCGACTTGTGACCTTTTCATCACCACCTGAAAACCACCACACAAACTTTCCCCTATCCCCATTCTGTGCCCCAAAGTGATAAAAGCAACAAAGCATCTCATGAAGGAACAAAAAAAAGGTCTCGAATATTTGTGTTTTCATAAAACCTTTCATACAACTACCAGGCAACTCAAGGGCACCTGATAAGGCTCCATCAGGGTTCCAGGATGGTCATGGACACAGGAAAACCCAAATCACGGATAAATGCAGAGGAGGTTGTGCAGGATGAACCACTTTCTCCATCTCAAACCAGTCAGACAGCCTTGACTGGTCCTACAAACCCTCCTGTGAGCTACACTTTGGCACAAGCCCTTAGAGGCTTTGGCCAGATTACAAAACATAGCAGGGTTCTGCCAAAACATTTTTAAGATTAAAGAATCACAAACTGACTGCATTGGAATTTTAAGACCAACCACCTGAACACCAAGCACTCCGTCAGCCACCAGTATTTGGGAGCTCAGCTGTACTGCAAAGTATTTTGAGTTTCAAAACTGAATAAATTAGAATAATCTAGGCAAAGAAACCCAAACAAATTTCCAAACCAGCCTTAGGACTCCAGGGAGCATCTTTGGGTGTACTTTTATTTTCAGAGAATGTGAGTAACCTGTGTTTCCATCATTAGGAGAAAGTTTTCCCCCTCACTGTGTAGAGATTGCAAAGGAAAAAGGACAAAGCCATCTCTGACATGGAATGTAATCTAAAAAGATAAAATTAGCATTTACATGGCAAAGTCTGCTTCTGACTCCTCTGCCAGCACAGATATGCACATGACCTCAAATACCAGCTACTCTGAACCCTGCAAGCCCAAACAGGAATGGGCAGAAGTTTGACAACCCAAAAATCAGTAATAACGTCTTAATTAAGAGGTGACAAGTTTTTCTTTACCTACTGTGAAACACAGAGATATTATTTAAGGATGGAAGTAACTCTCATAATTGAAGGTACAACTAAGAAGTGGGAAAGAGAAGTCTTCCCTCTTAGTGGCATTGGGCAGGCTTTCAGTGAGAGCAAGGAAAGGTTTAGGGTTTGGTTTAGGGTTTTGGTTTTTTTTAAGGACAGCCTAATCAAGTTGCTTCTAACTGTTTTAAGGTTTTGCTGTAGGTCAGCACGTTTAAGTACATCATCATGTTCCTTCTGTCTGGAAACATCTGTAACAAGTAAGCAGGTGCTGCTGCCATGTAGAGCTTTTGCAGTCTCCTTCCCTAAGCAACTCTGGCCTTCACCTGATGTTTGGCATCAGGTGAGAATACAACAGAATAGTGCAATGATTGTGTTGTAACAGGAAAAAAAAAAAGACTTGAAATAAACCTCCAAAATATTGTGAAATACTGACTTTTTGGTGTAGTGGCCAGTGCCTCCCTGTAACACCTAAGACTTTGCAGGAGAACTGCACTGCTCCTGATGCTCTGTGGGAACAAATGAAAGATGCTTTTAGAGATGTGAGAGCTGGAAAAAACCACAAGAAGAAAAAAGAGATGATGGAAAAAAGTGATTTACTGACAGAGTTTGCCCCAGGAGAAACAGAGTCCAAGACACCATGCAAACAGATGCTGATTCCTGTTCCCTCCAGACACTGCTATCACTGCATCAGTCAGTCCCTGAGCGGGCTGTGACACACGATACTGCACAGGCAGCTGTCACCTCCACGGCTCACAAGAACAAGGGAACTTTTATATGCATCTTATAAAGGTTTTTCACAAAGCCTACATGAACAATCACTGCAGAATAAGGCTGACACAGGATAAAGCACTGCTCAACCACTGAGCTTCTCCACTAAGTCCTTGTGCACAAATTTACTCAACTCAATGCTTCAGTTTCTCCACATCCAGATAAGAGCTTCTCACAAAGTTTGAACAGCTAAGATGAAATATTTTTCTTTAAGTCTTCTTTTCTATGAGAAGTAGCTCAACCCCTTGCATGCACATCACAGGGTTTACTATGTTTAAAGATCTCCTGATTAGCGGAAGTACAATGGAAGGTTTTGACAGGGGCCTGTCATTTTAAACAACAGTTTAGCAGGGAGGGACTTTGGACATAAGTTGGCAGTCACAGACAGTCCTTCACAGAGCTCAGAGCAAAGTCAGAGCATTTCACCTCCTCTTGGCATTACAGACATGGACTTCTTACCTCACTGGTTATAGCTCTGCTGAGTAATGCCTTCAAGTACATCAGCCTCCAAAGGAGAAAAAACCAGATACCCGCCCCAAACAAATCAGCTCCTGTGTGAATGAAAGCTCACCTGGGACAAGAGGTGACAAAGCAAAGGCCAAAAGCTCAGTCACACACACTCTGGCACCAGCCCAGAGGATGAAGCTGCTGGTTATTTTTAGGATGGATGGAAAAGAGAAGATCTCTCCTATATGCACCCATGCGTGTACTTTTTATTTGAATTTAAAACACACCCAAGTGTTTCAGAGTACTCCAGCTTCCCCAAATACACCACAAGAACATCAGAAAGAATCTGACAAAGGAGAACGCTATTTGTCACCCAACACGCCTCACACAGCCATGCACTTCAGCCTCTTCAGGTCTCCAGCGTGCAGTGCCCTCGCCTCGCATTTGTTCTACGCACCAGCACCAGGAGGAAGCCCGAGCGGGGGTTCCCCAGCCCCTAAACTACACCTCGCGTCCAGGACAGCCTGTTGTATTTCCAAGGGCGGCACCGATTCTCCTCAAAGGGCTCTCTGTGGGGCTGGTCTTGCTGAGCTGCTGGGCCAGCACGGCTCACGCACACCCCCACACGAACCGCCTCCTGGCGAGCCCCCGCTGCCCTTCCCGCCGCCGGGGAGCACCCGCGTCCCCCCAGAGCCCCGCGGGGCAGGGGCAGCTCTGGGGCGGGCGCCCCGAGCCCGGGCGCGCCCGTGGCTGCCAGAGCCGCGTGCCCCCCGCCCGGAGCGCTCGGGGCAGGAGCAGCCCCGGGAACGGAGCGGCGCCCAGGGACCCCCGACCCGCCGCCCACCCCGCCTCGAGGGAGGCTCCCGGCCCGGAGCAGCCCCGCCGTACTCACGGGCTCCGTCTGGCCCCGGGTAGCTCAGCACCAGCACGGGCAACGCGGCCCCGCCGCGGGGCGCAGGGGGTCTCCACAGCCCGGGCGGCGCGGCCGCGGCGCCGCCTCCATGGCCGGGGTAGAGGAGGAAGAACGGCGGCGAGGCAGGGCGCGCCTCCTCCTCCTCCTCCTCCGCCGCCGCTGCCGCCGCCTCCCCGGGCTCGGGCCGCCGCTCCATGCCGGGGGACAGCTCCGCTTCAGCCCCGTCCCGGGAACTTTCCGCCGGCGGCGGCAGCGGCCGCGCTGCCCGCTCCGCCTCCGCCATCGCCGCCCCGGCCCCCGCCCCGCCCCGGCCGGGAAGCGCCGCGGCCGCCTCAGCCTCCGCCCCCGGGGGCTCCTCCCGCACCGCCAGGGAGCGGCTCGCCCCGGCCCGGGGGAGCGCGGTAGGTGACAACCACCCCGATAGCCACCCTCTGAGGGTGCAGGGGCTCTTACCCGTAAAGCGAAGTCAGGGCACCATCTCCTGCCTCCCCTTGGCTTTCCCCGGCGTGAGAGCTCATGGACAGCAGCGTTTTGAGATCCTAGGACAAAAGGCGACAAAGTCCAAGTACATTCCTTAGTATTAAAACTGCCAAATACAGCGTATAACTGGGAATTTCACTTGGGAGATTCTTTCAGAAGACAAGGCAATTAATGTGGACTGTGGTGTTGTCAGCAGGCAGCAAGCACATAAATCAGCCAGTTTTTAAGGAACACCCTGCCTTCCGTGCACTTGGGTTAAGCTGAAACACGTGGCTGCTTTCTTTTTAAATCTCACATTAAAATTGGAAAAACAAAGCTGTAAAGGCTACTGATTTCTGGAGACTGGTTTTCCAGTGCTGTCCCAAGTCATGCAACATGTTGCAACTAATTGAACAGATGCTTTAATCCACTTTACAAATCTCACAGCTGAATGTCTGAATTTCCACTTGCTAACAAGAGTAAAACAATGCCCAGACTGTGTGTGACGGAATATTATGGAACGCAACTAGGAAAACCTTGACAAAATCGAAGACAGCAGCAGATGTATTTCCATGTGAGTTATTCAATGTATTTTCCTTGCTCTGTATAAATAGAAATTTCAGGCTGTGATGCAAAAAGCATTGTCCCCCTCTCTGCCACTGTACTTTTCTGTCCAAGCTTCCAAAGGCAGCCAGGCTTACTCTGGATGCTCATCACCCCCCGAGGGTTATGTCTTCTGGGTGCAGAAAAACAAAATAATAGCTCATACCTTAGAGCTTCCTACACTTTGCCTATGTCAATTTAAACAGGAATCATTTATGTGCTGGTGCAGGCAGGACTGACTATCCCTTGGATCACCGTGCTCCAGGCGAGCAGATGGAAAGGACCCAGAGCAGGTACTTCCATGGCTGTGAGCGTGATGGAGGTGAGGCAAAGCTGTTACTGAGGTGAATCCTCACCTGCTTTAGGTGCTGCTGAGGCTGCCAGTCCTCTCCAAGCAGGACGCTGGCAAGGACAAGTGCCATCTCATAGCTGAAGCATTCCTTGGCAGTGTCAGCACCTTCTCCAGAAGCAGTACTGGAAAAGGAAAAAAGCAGCATTAACCAGGACTTTGATCCACTCCTTGCTTCTTCTCCTGATCACCTGTGGTTCTTGTTTGATTTCATGTGTCCATTTTCATAGGGATTTTCAAAACCTGTTCACCACCAGGAATTTCCCTTCAGCACAAAACATTACTGCAAGTATTTCTTAGAGACACTGTACAATGTCCCGCCTCCCACAGCATTAATAATCACAGCCTTCCCGTGATCACCCATACATAGAAGCATACGGGAATGATGTTTATGGCTTTGTCCAATCTCTGAACTAACCAAGTAGACATAATGCCTGGTTAACCTTCACTAACCCAGGAGCTGTGCTGTGCCATCTGCCAGCAGGCAGGGCCGGGCTGCTGACACGCAGCGTTCCCTCCGGCCTTCAGCCTTAATCCCAGTGTTTCTGGGAATGTGTCTGTAATGGCACGCCAATTTGTTATTTCCCTTATTTACTGCTCAGTCGCAAGTCGCCAGAATTTCGCTTGCCAGCTGCCCGGAGCTTTCCAAGGAAGCACAAAGCCAGATCCACGAAAGACCATTAGCCCTTCATTTTTGCATCAAGTGTGAAACGTGCACAAGCAGGTTCTGTAGTAATGAGATCAGGGAGCATCTCTGCTGGCTATTTTCCACATCCCATGTGATGCCTGTTACACAACACCATCCCTCCCCAGAAAAAGCACCTAAGCTGCTTTTTTGCCCAGCATCTTACCTCTTACTGACCTCTTGGCAGAGCCTCCGGAGCACAGCTCAGCATTATCAGTGGCAGCTGCCAATCATGATCCCAGTGGGGAGTTAAAGGTGGGAAAACTCTACTTCCCTCCTCAGCAAGGCCGGGACCCTTCTCCCTGGGAAGAAGGAGCAGCCAACACTGTTGCTCACAGTAAGGGCAGGTGAGCAAGCACAGCTCTAAGGAGACCTGTTTGGTGCATCTGAGACAGAAAAGGACTGTTCCCATCTGTCCAGCTTAAGCTTATTGTGTTTCTACCTCTCCCTTCAACAAACAGCCTGGAAAATTACCAAAATATTCTCCAGCCAGCAGGGAACAGCATGTTCCTGGCAGAAACAGGCCTGGCGTGTCAAGGTTTACACAGGAACCCCAAGAAAGCACATGTCACTTGCAGAGCACGAACAGAGCACCTGCATGTTTAAATTACAGAACCTGGCCTGTCACAGGACCAAGAGCACACACTCGTATCTTGGCTTCCCCCAAGACCATCACACACACAAAACCCCCCCATTATATGCAATCACATTACCAGATAAAGCAATTATTCCCCTGAAATAATTTCGTATGGAAAACTAATATCTTTCAGATGGTACGGTACACAAACCAAGGCATGGGCTCACTGAAACCTGTCCCAGAGACAAGTCCAGGTTTTACCCAAGACAGTTTTTGTTAAACTTCAGAAAAATTATCACTCATTCTTTTTTTACAGCCCAGATTGGAACTGGCCACTCAGAGCCAGCTCCTGGCAAGCATTTCAGTGTGGGATTAAAATGCATTTACCCACCAGAAGGCATGGAAATAATCACAACATCCTCAAAGTTTACCTGACCACTGAAGACATAAACCTTGCCCATCTGTAAGGTGGTCCTGTAGCAATGCTACTCAGTCCTGTAGCAGCAGACAACATTTAACATTTATCACAGGGGAAGTTAATGTTTATCACATACGTGGTTATAAATTCCAGGGAAGTCCTTGTTTTGCTTCTCACTGAATTCAGGAAGGGAAACAGTATTTAAGACCACATGGGACTAACTTAAGATAGCCTAAAAGTAGTGCCCATACATTTAAGAGATAACAAAGGAGTTAATCAGAACAAAAAATCAACTATTAACCACATCTCTGCAGCTCAACACAGGAACGGGATAGACCAGAACAAGACAGCAAAACAGAGAAGGCAAGCGACAGCTGCTGAACCCCTTTCTCAACCCACCCTCAAGAGGTCCATCCCATCCCATCCCATCCCATCCCCCCATCAGTCCCACATGGCCCATTTAATTCCCTTTGCCTGATACATCCCTTGCAATCTCTCAAGGCTTCCCGTTTATGGAAACATGACAGCACCACAACAGAGGAAAATACCTTCAGACACGGGCAAGGTACGGAAAGGGCCCTGTGCCACTCGGAGATGGCACCTTCTAGAAAGCATTCTCTGAAAAACAACCCACCCCACCCCCAGTTTCCTTAAGAATAAACCCCACGATACCGTGTATAAAATTTTTATTGGATTCAGTAGTGCTACTCGCAGCTCTTACAAAAAGATAACTATCACTTAAGCTTCCTGCTTTTCTTAACCCCGGCCCGAATGCCAGACAGTTCCCCGGCATATCTGTGCAGCTCCCTCCGGACCTCGCGGACCTGGCCCTTACGGCGGATTTTGGCTCGCCGGAATTTCTCCCGATGCTTGACCCGGGGGTTGCGATCGATCTTCCTCCTTTTGGGCGTGAGGCCTTTGTTCTTGATCATCTGATAGGTCACCCCTCTCTTTTTACTGGGATCTTCTGCTTCCAACACCGCTGCTTCTTCAAGCACATCTTCGTCTCCAGCTCTCTTCCTCTTGAGTGCCAGCTTCTCCTCCATCATCTTGTAGTATTTTAGGGCAGCTTCCTCATCCAGCTCCGATTCATCCGACGATTCAGCAGCAGCAGCAGCAGCCTGGCCATTAACAGCTGCAGAGGCATGTTTTGGTTTGTTTTTCTTGCTACCCATGGTGAGAAACACTGAAAACTTGTTTTCCTTCCGTAGCTTCTCTTCCTTCTTGTCATAGTAGTTCCTCAGAAGCATACGGACCTGTGGGGAAAGCTTTTGGTCTATAACAGCGAGGTCGTTGATGATATTTCTGTACGCCACCAGCCGTTCGATGACTGGGTGACTATGAACCGGCATCCTCTTGGACTTCAAAACCAGATAGAAACTGATATTGGCACAGTAGTTCAGGTAGAGATGATACTTTGTCTGCAAATAGCGACTGCCCTTCCCCTGGGGGATAGTGCCGTCTCTGACCATTTGCAGCAGTGGGTGCAACTCATCCTTGATCTCCATGAGCTTCACCTCAAAGTCCTCCATCAGGTGCAGGAGCTCCGGGGACTCCTGCTTCAGCAGCTTCAGCTGCTCCTTCTTGGAAAGGGCCTGCAGATCCTTATCAATCTTCTGCCCCTTGCTATCATGGGTTTTCTGCTGCTCAGCCAGGTAGCCCTGGATCATGTCCAGACCATAATCATCCTCCCCCAAATCCCGCACCAACCGTCTCTGGATGACTTGAGCCTCCTGCTCCTCTTCCTCCTCCTCAGCATCGATTTCTTGCTGGCTCCGCTTGCCCTTGGCCTGGGCATCAGTCCCATAGTCCGTGTCATAGTAGAGCTGCTTGCGCTGGCCCCAGGAGAGCTCATGGGGGAGCTTGGCTTCCGGATGCTGCTCCTCCAAGTCGCTTTCCATGGACAGGTCCCCCTCTTCATCCTCAGCATCATTTTCATCTTCCTCACCTTCTTCATCTTCTCCATTCTCATCCTCCTCTGCGCTGTACTCCACAAAGGGATTCCGCTCCTGCATCTCCTCATCCTCATCCTCCTCCTCCTCCTCGCTGTCCTCGGGCAGCTGCAGCCCCAGCACCTCCTCCTCTTCCTCTTCCTCACTGTCCCCGGCCTCATCGCCGCTGTCCAGAGCGGCCATCACGGCGCGGAACTGCTCCTCGTGGAAGCGCTCCACATCGTCCGCCAGCTCCTCGGGGCCGGCGCGGCCGCCGGGCACGTCGGCGGGGTCATCGGCGGGCTCGGCCCGCGGCCGCAGGACGGTGCCGCGCCGGGTCCGCATGGCTCCCACCGCCGCCTCCGCCGCGCTTCCCCTTCCGCTGCGTCCCTTCCGCTCGCTCCCGAGCCCTTCCTGTTCCAGGGCCGGAGCGTGTTCACGCCCCCGGAGAGATGGGGGATGCCCCGGGTAGCCCGCAGGGAGGAGGGGCTTCAGCCGTGGCAGCTCTCAGCAAGCGATAATGCCACGTGGAAAAAAAAAGAAACAGCCTTTTGTGTCCTCCTCAGGGTTTTTTCTTCCTCTAGAAGTCCGGCCATGTACAGGTGCTGTTTGTGCTGTCATCTTACAGCAACGAGGAAAAAAACAGATGGAAAACACACCTGACACCTGTGCCCTTGTAACTGAGACTTGGTACTCAGTTCCCTACGACCAGATCAAACTCGGAGAGAAGCAGAAATATTTGCAAACCTCCCTGGACACTTCCGAGGTGCACACATGAACTCTCCTGAATCTTTCCCGTCACCGAAAAGCACTTTTACAGGGATACAGGCAGCTGCGGCCAGAGCCAGGCCCGTTCCTGGGGGCTGCGAGGCAGCTTCAGGCTGCACAGCTCGGCAGCTGCTGCTTCATCACCTCGGCACTCCTTGAATCCATCCCCTTATGCCAAGAGATCCATGTGTCCCAGAAAAGAAGGAATTCTGATTTTTCAACACCTGAGGCCCCTCACTAGGAGGGCTTTTAATGCAATCTCTACTTGTTTGCCTCTGCATTCTCATTCTGTGTTTTTGTGTGTCTGTCAGCCATGACAGAGCACCAGCCCAGCCTCCCACTCTTCCCAAGGGAAAATTACATTAATACTGAGCCACAGGGAAGCAGTCTGCTTTTATGAGCTGCCGGCAGCCCTACCGCGAGAACGGAGTAATTAGACACAGGAATTAGCGTAGTCCAAACTGAGAAACCCAGAGCCTGATAAATTAGGCATGCACACATCCCAGCAAAAGCAGTTCTGCCTACAAGTGCAGGTGCTTTTTTCTCACCACAGAACAGGTGCGGGTGTATTTATAAATGCTCCTGTCCACCTTTTTGTGGAAAAAAACAGGTCAAGCAAATATTCAAATCAGCTGAAATGGGGTGCACAGCTTTACTCACTTTTTTGGATTCTGATCAATCTGGTGGCAAACAGGTCTCAGTTTTGACTTTCTGACACACTCAGCCTCTTCACATGGTCACCTCTGGGTCAAAACTTTCTTGCACAAAGACAGGTTTTGCCTCAGATCTGTTTTCCAAATCTGCCTCTGCCAGTTTTCAGCCATCACCTCCCTGGATACAGGCCTGTAGAAGAAAGAGCAATAAGAATAACTTGGGTCTGGAGATACACAGCATCCATTACGCTCGTTAGCTATACCTCGATGGAAATCCTCACTTGATACTTGGCCACTAGATACAGCTGTCTGTGGTGATCAGGCTTTGTCATCGGGCTGCTCAGTCCTGCTGGCTTTTTGTGTGAGTCCATGCAGAGACATCTGCAGACAGTTCCTGTCAGGTTGAAATTCCAGATAACTTTTGTAGCTGTGACTTAGACAAACCCAGGCCTTTCTCATGTCCCTGACCTTGACAGTTTCCATCTTAAGTGTCCTAATTTTTTTTAAGTCTGCCCTGTCAAAAATTAGCATACTAACTTCCACTTGGACTCTCTTGGCTTTAAATGGAATTGACATGTCTCCCAATCCAAAGTTAATTTCCAAGAGCAGGAAACAATCTATGTCTATTCAAACCTTGTCCAGGACTTAGTGAAAACATCATCCACTTCTGGTGAAGCTGGAGATGGTCTCCAGCATGAGTTAGTTGATCCAGTTTGCCAGGAGCTGCTCAAGCCAAACCAGTTTGCTGTAAGCATCATGGAATCACTGCTACCAAGACAATAATCAGGGAATGCTGCTGGTCTGTTTAGACGCACCATTCTCTTGGCTTCCCAATGAGAAAGGAGGAGCAAAGAGAAGCACAGAGCAGACTGCTCGTGGATGGTGTGTTATGTGGAGAGGCCCTGTGCCTTGATGTCATCCTACTCACCCAGCACAGCAAGGACACACAACAACAACTATTTTGCCTCACTTCACTCAGGCACCTGCCCAGCTTCATACCTGGAAAATCCTAGTTCAGCATGTCCAAGGCCAACTGGAAGCACAGGACATGTGGGCGGAGACTGAAACCACAGGGGTGGTTCCCATTTCTTTTCCAATTCTCAATTATTCCATCTCTAGCCTCTGCCGTGCAGGGAGGTTGGGAGTCCAGCTCCCCACTCAGCCTCTTGCCAAACGCCTACTCACCCAGATAAAATTCCAGAAGTCATCCAGTAAAACAGGAGTAATCCATAAAAATAACAGTCCGTAGCATAAACCTTCCTCTCAAGAGCTTGCAATCTTGCTAGAAATCCCCAGAGACATGCAGGTGGCTGAAGGGACTGAAAATAGCTCTCATGTCATCATCTCCAGACCAAGGGACTGTACACACACACGTAGATTTAGCAACCGAAATCCAGATATGCTGAGCACCAGCAGCCAGGGAAAACCACCAAAGTGAACAGAAAGACACAGATATAATTCTGCTCAGTCTCTGCCTTGACACTTGAAAATACTCTTCTTGCATTTCCCCAGTGCCATATTTTTATTAGTGCAGCTTGGCAAAACAGATCAGAGCCAGCCTCCCTTGTGTGTGCTCTATCCTGGTGCCGGCATCCTCCCTTCTTGTATAATTCTAGAAAAATTCTTACAGAACAGGGTGGCTGAAACAAACAGTACTTTAGATAGACATCCCTATCAGCCCAGGTGAGCCAGTTTTATTTTTTACCTTCTACCAAAAATGGGGCACAGGGAACATCTTGCACCCGTCTCAGAGACAGGCTGCATAAAAGCGTTAGCAATGCTTTCTGGGATGGGGAAAGGAAACACCCCCAAATTTTTTCTCTGCTAAAGACGGTTCCCTAACGAGAACACAAAGTTTGTAAAGAACTATGGCAGAACCCAAAGCCCTGCAAGGAGCTGGGCTGTGACCCATCATCCCCACCACGTCCCGTGCTCGCCTTGCACACGAGCGCTGCTGATGTAACCTCAAAGCTCGTTGCATCATGCACCTGCAGGGTGAGGGGTTTGTGCTTGGGGGAAGACCTCAGGGCACACAACCAGGGGGCTTGGAACGGTTCTGGGCTTAGGGAGCCCGCCAGCAGGGTCTGGAGAAAGGAAGGACAGCCTGCAAGGTGACAGGAACCAGGATGCCTGGCAGCATTGCCAAAAGAGTTCAGCCTCTTGAAGAAGGCTGGCAAGAGCAACCAGGCCCTTGCTAAGCCTGGGCTTCCCTTAAAAAGTAGCTTTTTCTGTACAAGACACATGCAAATGCTACAGAGACAGCTCTGGCCGTTATAGGCTACATTGCAACATTCGCTCTTCAGAAGTTACACAAACGATCCCAAATCTGGGACAAAAAAAAAAAAAATCCCAGGCCCTCTCCAGTACTGCCCTCCGTCAGGAATAGTCTGCATGCCCAATACCCCAGGGCTTCCGTGGGACCTGACTCAGGACTCTCATAAACACAAATGCCATGGAGTCCCCTTTCCGTTCAGAAAAAAATGAACTCCTCAAAGCAGGAGCTGCAGTTGCTGTGCCTCTTTCACCCCTGCCCTGTCACCTTTCCTGCTTTGACTGCAGGCTCTCTGGGGGCAGGTCCAGCCCTGGTTTGCACAAAGCTGGTCCAAACAGGATTCTGATTTTGAAGCCTGAAGTGGTTTTTTAATAGGACCCAAGGGACTTTTAAGTCTGATTTCTCAAAATTAGGAGCCAGAGCTGTGGGCCTTGGACTTTTGCGCCTTCCACCAGCCCTGATGGCAAGGTGTCCCCAAGAGCTTGGGTGGTTTTGCACCTCCTTGTACTCAGCAGCTGTTGCCTGTCGGTGAAGAACAGAAAAAAGCACAATAAAAATGCAACCCCCTGCTCCCTTCCCCTCCGAAAGCCAGAGGTCTTGATGCATTAACACACCTGGTTTCAGTCCCCAGCCACATTTTCCAGTGTTGGCTGGGCTGTTTATTTTAGGAAACCAATTTGCACACGCCCTTATAGGCAGAGTCAGGCTCTCCACTCACATTCTTCAAAAGAAGGGAAGGCAAGATGAAGAGCTCTTTGTTGCTGTGCGTGACCTTGGCCGTCTCCTTGGGGATCGTCCTTGTGACAGGTAGGTGAGCAATGAAGAGATGGAAAACTGGGATTAAGACATCAACGGCAGGTTTTGTGTAATTTACCCTGAATTGTTCTAACAGTCAGAGGTCAAACCTCAAAGCCTGCTCAAGCAGCCGTGTTTCAGTGGTGCTTGGACACCTCAGGGTGTTTCTGCATCAGAGCTGTGTGGTTTTAATTGCTGCCTGGAGGATAAAGTGATAACTAGCTCCAAATTTAAGAGTTGATAATTAGCCATTTTTTATCAGGTTTCTGAAGCAATAAACTGCAAATGTGCATGCTTGCTTTTCTGCAGTCCTAGGGAGCTTGAAGACTCGTACCTGCTAGATCTAAAGGCTTCCAAAATCTTCTGGTAATCCTGTTGTATGGCCACAGCCAATTTGTTCTGATTAAACTATAGCTTATTATGTAACTCCACTGAATTTCTTGGAAACTCTTGATTTCAACTGAGCTCAGCCTGTCTTCCCAGCACACTCCTCAGTGTGGGTCTCAGGTCTCTACACAGTCTGAATCCATCCTGCTGCACACGGTGGATGTGGTCTGCGGGATCGAATCGGTGCTCAGGGATAACCATCCCAACAGCACGGACAGCTGCATCCCTGCATTTCCTGCAGCTTTTGGAAGAGGGCATCTTATTGCTTACCCCAGGCAATTCTGTTGGGCTTCACGGTGTATCACAGGACAAGGCAATACTGGAAGATAAGAAATTTTGTCCAAAACACAGCCACATAAGTATTGAGGAGGGAGAGAACAGCTTAGGGCAGTAACTCAGGCACCAGGAAATCCAACCTGCAGACATTTAGAACAGCATTAGCAAATTTTGCATTTAAATACCTTCTCCCCAAGGGGACTTTACTGGGTGACACATGGAGATACTGCTGATAAAATAACTTTTTTTGAGCCTTGTAATCTTAAATGAAAAATTGATGGAGCACCAGTAATTTTAACAGTGGATCCAAGAGCATAACACAAGGAATTAAATCAGGGCAGTATTTTTAGAGCAGTCAGAAAAACCTGCATATGCATAAGATTGTGTTAATCTAATTTTAGAATTAAAGCCTGCTCTCAGAGGTTTTGGGACAACCCGAAAGCCAATAGGATCTGACTTGAACATTGGCTTTGGATTAAGGGTTTGGGAAGAACTGCACACAATGTTATGAGGAATGCAGCACAGACAGCAAAGGAAGAACTGTGTGATAGACAAGAAGCCAGAGACTTCCCTTGAGCCAAAAGAAAGGCCAAGACAAGGAGCCAAAGACTAGGGAGGCTTTTCTGGGAGGCTTCTGCATCAGAGGGAAGAGCTCATGTGGAATGATGAGTTGGCAGAGAAGAAGCTTGGAGAACAAGCTAGGAAAGTGATTTCCTTCCCAAGCTAGAAACTCCATAGAGAATCTTATCCAGCAGGTATACTGCTGCCAAAGGCCACAGACAGCACTTGTAACCAGCAGGCCAACTCTAGGGTCACTGAGGCATCATTTTACACAATATTGGTACCTTTCTCACAGTTGTGGTGCCTGTAACAATCTCAGAAAACCTGGAATGCAAGCAGATGAGACCAGGATATTGTAGGGGAAGGAAGGACCAAAGATTTTAAGTCCAAGTGACTCCAAAATCCTTTGTAGACATGATTAACACAGATGTTTTCAGCCTGTTTCTTTTTTCTCTCTATAATTAAACCAAGGGACAAGCAGAGCGGGCAAGTCCCCAGAACTGAGATCCATCTGAGCCCAATACAAACTGTCCCCATATGACAAAAATCACTGGGTCTGGTATTCTAAGCAGGCTGAAGGTGCTTAATAAGAATGATGGTGCAAAGTGATGGCTGTGAACTTGATTTCAGCAGCATTTAGAAACACAGAGGGATGTAAAAACAACAGATAAAAGCAAGGCTGGCTTGTTACGGGTGAAGAGACCAGAGGGTCTGGGTCGGGGAAAACAAACCAGCAAAGAACAAACTATGTCAAATCCATCTGCTCACAGTAAGGCAGCATTGCACTACATCAGGAAAATCCCAAAAAGCCTCTGGGTGACACGTGGCGTGTTTTAGCCTGCTTTGACTGAGTTTCGTATCGAGTAGCATGCCAGAAGCAGCAGTTTGGAGAGGTAAGTCAGGACTGGAGTTTTCCCTGCAAACCACAAACATCATCAGGGCCACCTGCCTTTCCCTGCCAGGTCAGGGGGCTGCCTCCTTGCTGGGTCCTGCTGTGCTTTTTGGCATCTGTTCCCCCAGGAACCTGAAGGACAAGATACCACTCAAGGAAAACTAACACGTCTGCCACATTGGCAAGGTCAGAGACATCTATTTAGAGGTCAGATCCAAACTGGGGTTTGGACTGCTGAGCAGTCTTGGTGCATGACAGAGGAATTGCATAACCAATTCCTGGTAAAAGAGCACTTCAGTCACCAGATGTGGCTAAAAATCCCATTTTACAAGCAATTCCTTCATGTTTGTCCCTCACCAACCAAAGCGTCCAGGTTTCTAATCTTGTCCTTCCCAGTCCCACCGCCCCCACATGCAGCAGCACACTGAGCTGAGCAGGAAGACAGCTGAACTCATCTTTGCTAAGAGACTCACTTGTACCTGCTGCAGCCTGGACTTTAATCAATCCAGGTGCCATAATGGTGCGTTCCTGGCATTTTCGTCGCTTGGCTTTCTGCTAGCGCAGCTTTCAAGGATTTTGTTCTTGATTCTGGGATTGTGTACCCTGTGCTTGCAGGTTATCCAGTGGGCCCCAACGATGAGGAGTACGTGCTGGTCAATAATAAGTGTCAGTGTGTAACAGTGACCTCAAAGTTTGTTCCCTCCAAAGAAAATCCTGATGAAGAAGTCCTGGAAAGAAACATCCGCATCTTGTAAGTGACAGCCAAGTATTTAATGGAGATGGTGAGCAGGAGATGCAGCGTTATTTGAGTTTTCTTTGCATTGTTTCTTATGTCCCGGCACCTGTGAAGCGAACAGCTTGTCACGTGGGCTACTTTCTGTGGTATCCTGAGTATTTCCCTTTGCTTAGTGCTTTTCTACCTCACACGAACTTCTCTATCTTCAGATACAAAAAGCGTCTCCATGTTTTAAGCAGACCAGTAGTAACTTCACAAAATAGACTGGGGAAGTAGAGCATGACCTGTCAAAAGTTGATCTAAACTGAAATCAGATTGAGCCCATGACACTGGATTGACTTCCTGACCCGATAGAAAGCCTGGGAAAATAGTTAGTGCCTAAACTATCAGTTTAGGCCTAAACTGATAAACTATCAGTTAATGCCTAAACTATCTGTCTCCCATGAGACAGCGCTCAGTTCAAGAGTAGGACTTTGTCCTGTCCTCTCCACTCACACAAACCCAACAGAAGTGTGTGTGTCTCTGGGAAACAAGGACCAGCTTAAGCCCAGAGCTGCAGGAGCGCTGGCAGAGCTCACAACAGGAGAACCACTAATTAAACATCGCTGTCCATCAGTCTCAAGCATCTGCCAGCTCAGAGTTTAACAAATGTTAACACTATCAGCCCTGTCACCTTGCAAGTGGCACTTATGTCAATTGCTACAGCTCTCTTGGGGAGGGTTGTTGCCTTTGAGGGTGCAGAGGACCAAGATCTCCTGTTCCTGGGATTTGATTCGGAGAAGGGTCAGAATGAAAATAACCTGAAGAAGAAGATGAGAGTTTAAAATTGCTCACAACATAGCAGACTCCGTTTAATAAGCAGTTTTCATGAGAGTGATTCTCTTCCCATCTTTGCAGAGTCCCCCTGAAGGCTCGGGAGAACATCTCTGACCCCTTGTCCCCGCTCAGGACCACTTTTGTCTACCGCTTGAGTGAACTGTAAGTAGTTTTATTTCCTAGCTTCACTTGCCAAGACTTAACCGGCAGCAGCTCTAACAGATGCTTGAGGGCCAGATGTTCCCCTGGAACACTTAGAAAGGGCACAGCACTCCCCTGGCTCTACCCGCAGAGGAGCAAGGAAGATTTGGGGTACAGCAGGGGCATCTTTTCATCTAAGTCCTCACACTTGTTCTATTTTCCATCTCTTCCAGCTGCAAAAATTGTGACCCCATAGAAATTGAGCTGGGTGGGGCGATCCACCAGGCCCAGCAGGGCAACTCCTGCGAGGAACCGCAGACCTGCTACACTTACGACAGGAACAAGTGCTACAGCTCCCCTGTGCCACTCCTGTACCACGAGGAGGTGAGGCAGGTTCCAGCAGCTCTGACGCCGGCCTCCTGCTTCGCCGAGTAGCTCGGCTCTCTGCTGTGCTAGAGCCTTGGAGCCCCGCTGCTCCTCTCCAAAATGTATGTATAGCACCGCAGTACCTGGATGACAGCACCCAAATGCCGGCTCCTACAGTAACCCAACTAGTCTCTTCCCGTTTCCAACTTCAGACTCGTGCCATCTCCCCAGAGCAGCTCCTGGTTGTCAAACTCCCTTCCCACGTCCCTGGCACATACCTGCAATGCCATTTTGTATCTCAGACCACACAGAGCAGATCCCCAGCAAATACAAGGCAGTCATTCCCTTCAAGTCAAGAAAACGACACTGATTTGCAGCTCTGGGGAACCTGTCCTTTTCAGTCTCCTGTGTGTCTCCCCCCAGCAAGGCTGCTACAGACATCAGCAGGAGTGTCTGTGCCCTTCCCTCCCTGAGCAATCTAAAGCAACCTCTGCACAATCTTCATAAAAGGCCTTTGATGACGTTAGCAGCATTTTTGCCCTTAGAAGAGAGTTGTAAAACCATATTAGAGAGAGATGAGGGACCCTTCTAGCACTCGGGCATCTGCAAGCTTCCAGTTCTCACAGATTCAGAGAAGATCAAAAGATGCCGCTACCCTGAAGTGTTTTGCAAAGTTGCCAAGCCCTCAGCTGTGCCAGGAATACTCAACTCTACTGGGAGATGTTGGGCGTTTACTTTCTCCACTGCTTTACTGATACTGCTGCCTTCTTCCACCCCTGCTCCTGGTTCAAGTGGTGAAAAAAAAAAATCAAGTTGGCTCAAATTTCTTGTTCCTCATTTTGCATTTAAAACCTCAAAAAATTCTGTGAAGGGGACATAAATTGCTAGAGTGGGACCCTAGTTCAGGGTTCAGAATTGGAGTAATGAAACAGCAAAAACCTTATTCCCACAATTGTAGTTTTGTTAGTGAAACATTCAATAAACTTTTTTCTGCATCAGTCTGTGTGTTCTATTCCAATTCAATAAGAAGGCATGAAAAGAAGCCAAACCTATAATCATATTCTTTTCTCTTTCACAATGAATCAAACTCTCCCTAAATAACTGCTTATATTTACAGGCAAAGCCTCCCAAATACCAGAACAGAAATATTTCCATGCACTTGCAGAACCTCTGACAGATTGAGGCTGAACTGGTTTATCATTTTCCGATCAGCTCTGCATCACTGAGCTGCTTTGAGGCCCTGGGAATCAGTGCAGAGTCAGAGTCTCAAAATCCAAACATCACCTAAATTAACTCTTGAAACCGCAATCCACAGATCAGAAGTTTTCATCATCTCCGAATAAAGTACTTTTAAGACAGGTAATCTGGGGGATATTTTTTGACATGAAAGGTGTCTGTTCTAAAGAAAAAATCTTGTGGGGCCAAATTTTGAAGAGCAAAGAGGTACAAAAGGATTGACACAAATTATTCTGATGTTATGTCAGAGTTTTTGTGAAAATCCCATTTTCCCCCTCCTTCATGGAAAAATAAACCAATTCAAATAAAAGCCAAGAGCAAAGAGCCTCTTGGCAGACTAAGGATTGCAGTGGGCACATAAAACTCACCAAAATTTGTCTCAAAGACATTTTCATCTTCAAAATCCTGGTGTTCCCTGGTCTCAGCATGCTGTGATGTTACAAGTTACTAGGTTACAGCTATGAAGTAAAGTCTGAGAGGGAGAAATTAGACTTCTTTTCCATGTCACCTCTTTAATCCTCAAAAGACATGAAAAGGTACTCATTCAAAACTATTATTTTGGGGGTACTCAAGCAGCCTTTAGAAAGCCAATTTGTCGTTTCAAACAAACCTTTGCTATTCAGTTACTACTAAGCACGTGCAGGGTTTGACCTCTAAAAAATGATTTGCAGCAAGTTCCTCCCCTCAGAGAAAGAAACATTTGTGTTTCAGGCAAAGGAATGCCACAGCAAGCAAAGCTGAGGCTGAAAGTCCTCTGGTTCCACACAAATACCTCCCATCAGCACCATCAGCTGGACTGTTCTTCTCCCCCTGGAGCTGCAAGTGACTGTGCAGTTTCTCAAGCTATTCCTGTAACATAGCCCTGCTCCCCTGAACAAAACAACACAGTTCCTATGTCTCAAGTCTGCAAATAATTTATGAGTCGTGACCCAGAAATAAATATTTCTGTTGGACTTAGAGACTTGACTTTTTTTTTTTTTTCCCCAAAGAAAAGAACACTGACCCTGTTCTCAATTACAAAGTTACAAGTCTTAAGTCCAGGAAGACAAATTCCCTACAGCAGTTAAGGGCCAGGAATTGACAGAGAGTTTAACTGAAGTGTTGGCAATCCAATACATTAAATGTGTTCAAGTAAAACCTCCTGGACATCGTAAAAACTTGAACTCTACAGTTTTTGATGGAACATGAAGCCAGGGGCTGATTGCAGCAAGGGCAAAAGAGAGCCAAGAGCTGTCCATCTCCAAACTCCCAACCTAACATCAAGTGCAATTCTACCCCATCCATGAACTCTGCAGCCCCAAATACTGCTTAACTCATTGAAAAAATTAAGAAATGCAGTGCAGAGAAACATCTTAGTGCCTTAAAAGCAACTTTAGTAACAGCTTCCCCTTTTTTTGGTTTCTAATGGAGCCTAATTGACCTTAAGAACAAAACCCATTCTGTCAAGTTTGAGTGTTTTGGTTCTCTGTTTTGCTTCTTTTAGGGCATGTTTAAACATGTATCAACAATGCAACAAAGGAAAAACCTTCCAATATACTGTCATACAAGAAGTCCCTACAACAGGTAACCATTCCATACTGGAAAACAATTAATTAAAAATGAAAGCAAAACCACTGGCTTGTTCTCTATAATCCCAACAACAGACACACCCATGTTTAGAAGCTCTGAATAGAAACAAAAAAAGATGCCTTAAAGGAAAAAAAACAGCTCTTCTTTTTAAATTAAATAAAATGTAAAAAAACCCCTGTCAGCTTCTTATCTTCAAAAAAGAAAAAGCCTAATAAACATACACGGAGCTCAAAAAACTATGCAAGCAAAAAAAAATTGCAGTATATTCCATACCCCCACCAACAGTACTTTTTATAAATTCCTTGTTTAACGTGTTAATTAAGCAAAGGTACATAAAATGTGCTACTTAGCTCACAAAGCGACGTACGAAGTCAAACTGACAGTTTTTTCCTTAATGTTAGCAATTAGGCTCACTAACACAACCCCACCATCCCCAAACAAGAAGCAGCTGGTCTTTTCCAGGTGAATTTAAGCATTCCTGGCCTAATTAGCACATGGAAATCAAACCAATCTGTGCAGGAGACAACAGGCTTGGGGTATAAATGCTCACACCAGGGCCCAAGTTGTTTTTCTGGTTAAGTAATAAAAGTTGTGGTTAGGTGACTTTTGGGGTGTTTGTTTAATAGAAATTGTTTGTTCGCTTTTGCCTTTTTTCAAAAATGCTAGTTAAAAGTCAGATTAATTATAAAGGCTAATTCTGTGAGTCCTTTTAGTGCAGGCATTTGATGTTAATTTTCATAGTAATCTGACTGTTGTGGCTTCCTAAGTAAAAACTTTGATAAATAGCCTATAAAGTTAGATTTTTCTCATCAAAGGCACTATAGGGACTATTCTATTATGTGCTACTTGCTTAAGCATGCATATTTTAATATTGAATGAGTAAAAACTGTTTAGGAAGATGATTTTTATTTATGCCTTCTTTGTATGGAATGAAAGTGAATGGGTTTGTTTGTCTAACCTTGTTAACAGCCTTTGTAGAAATCCAAGCAATAGCCTTGCTCCTGCAGAGATAATAGGTATTTAGTGGTTTGCCCTCAAGTATGGATAAGGCTGTTTTGCTCCATGCCTTTCTCAAGCAGTGTGTCTGCTTCTCACTTTAACTGTAAATGTTGTGCTTTAGTCAGTCAGTGACTTGTGTTGGAGCAGTTTAGTGTGAAGCTTAGCTCTTTTTCTGATTGTTAGGTTGAAAAAGGCCTGTGTAGTGGTGTTTTGGTTTTGTAAACCTTTGAGCTAAGGGTGCTGAGATAAGGATGGATCACTGAGGGTGCAGGATCAAGTGAGTTCCTCAGCTGGGTCATTTAAGGGCTGTCCTGGAGTGTTCATTAAAGTAAAGCTGCCTGAAAGCAGAGGCTAAACAGGACCAGGTGCTAATGAACCAAACTAATAGCTGGCAAGGTAAAGGTATCAAATATTTGTTTAGCTCTTTTGGTGATGGAGGGCTTGCTTTTGTTCTATGCACTCAGTAACAGGTTTTTCTCTTACCTTTGCAGTCATTTTGCTCTCCAAGTGATGCTAAAGCTGTATTTTTGTGCGCTGTATAGGTACATACAGAGGGTGTGCTCTTCTTGCTTTAATAGGTATAGGAAAGCCCAAACTCACCGGAGGTGGTACCTTCAGGTTGCCACTGGCAGCCCACTAGCAGGTGTGTGCTTAGGTGGTTGCAGCTGGCTGTGAGATTCTTACCAATGCAGTGAAAAGCCTTTCAGTGAGAAAAATGGTGGTGGCTTAAATGGGAAGTTAGATTAATGGTTTTGGACTGTGCCCTCTTTAAGCCTTGATGCTTTTCTGATGCATCTTGTGTGGCTGTATGTAAGAGCATTTATTGGACCGCAATTATTTACTACTGTTTGCTAAGTACACTGTATCAAGGAGTAACAATTTCTTTCCACACGGTAAATAAGCAGTTGCCTAAAGGAAGTATAAACTATGCAAATGAAGGCATCAGCTTTCGAGTATCATGATCAAAAGCTAAACTTAAAAAAGACTAAGCTAGAATCAACCTTTTTTCCTCACTGAGGGTTCACTTCTATAGTGATTATTTGAGATGTGCTGTGAAGACTCTTCCCTCCAGACAGCTGGGAAGGGAGGAGAATGCGCGGTGTGCTGGAGCGGCGGGCCCGAAGCGCCGCGGAGGAGGCGGCTCCGGTCCGTGCCCCGGCTCCCGCTGTGTGTGACCCCGCGGGCTGCCCGAGCCTGCGTCCCGAGGGGAGCGCTGCCCGCGAGGAGCCGCTTTCCGCTGCTGGCACCTCCCGCCGCCAGGGGGCGCTGTGCGCGGCGCGCGCCTCCCGCGGACATGTGTCCCTCGGCGGCGGCCGTCGGGGGCGGGCCAAGATGGCGGCGGCCAGCTGAGCGTTCGCGTGGTGCGCTCACGGTGCCGGTGCCCGCAGCCATGTCGGGCCGCCAGGGCAACAAACTGCCCAGCAACCTGCCCCAGCTGCAGAACCTCATCAAGCGCGACCCCACCTCCTACACCGAGGAGGTGCGGACCGGGGGGGGGGGGGGATCGGGGAGGCCGGGGCGGGCTGCGGGACGGGCACGGGGGTACGGGCTGGTGTTGCTCATCTGCCGCTGTTGCCCGTGTGTGCGCAGTTCCTGCAGCAGTACCACCATTACCAGTCCCATGTGGAGATCTTCACCTTCCAGCCGGACAAGCCCAGTAAGGAGCTGGCCGAACTGCTGATGTTCCTGGCGCAGGTGAGCCCCCAGCCCTGCGCCGGCGCCTGCCCTGTGGCAGCCTGTGCGTGGTACCGGCTTCAGTGACTATTGCTGATGTACAAACAATTAAACTGTACTGGTTGCGAGGCCTGTGAGGTAACCCCAGGTGTTCTCTAGAGCGTTCACTTGCCCCGTCCGTTCCAGGTTGCCCACTGCTACCCCGAGCACATGGCCAGCTTCCCGCAGCAGCTGAAGGAGCTGCTCTCCTACCACCACACGGTCCTGGACCCCGACCTGCGCATGGTGAGACCCGCGGCTTGGGCTCACCCTGCCCTTTGTGTGAGCTGAGAGCTTGCGGTTTGCTTCTCAATAAAGAGAAGAGCTGGAGAGGAATGTGAAATTTGGGTTCTCTTACAGACTTTCTGTAAGGCTCTGATCCTGTTGAGAAACAAGAATCTAATAAATCCCACGAGTTTGCTGGAGCTCTTCTTTCAACTGCTGCGGTGTCACGATAAACTGCTACGAAAGGTAAGGTGTGCTGACAAAAATCTTTCATTTCCAGTGGGTTTTGGCCAGCTTGCCCGAGGTAGTGCCAGAATAGGCAGCTGTTCTTTGTTTGATTATGAAATTACAGTTTAAAATAGCTCAGCTGTTGCAGCAGTCAGTGCTGGAGGCAGGGCTCTAGCTGTATGTTGGAATAAGAACTGAGTTCTGCTGTTGCAGGTTGTAGGCTTGTCCTGTTTGGGATTGAGCCGTTTGGGTGTGTCTACAGGTGACAAACCTGGCTGTCAGACCAGGCCTGAGTGAAGCAGGGGTAGGATTTGAAGCAGTATTTGATGCTGTTCATGGTCCTGCCTTGCTGTACTGTAAATTCAGTCTGATATTCAAATATGTGAGTCTTCACAGGATAATTTCCTGGTTTTTGCTGCTGTAACTCACGTGGTAGTCTCAGTGGTGATCATCTGGCTCTCATGTCAGTGCTTGGGCACAGTGTTCTCTGTGTGTCACTCCCTGTCATCTCTCCACCTGCAGACCTTGTACACTCACATTGTGACGGACATCAAGAATGTCAATGCTAAGCACAAGAACAACAAAGTGAACACTGTAAGTGCTTTGGCTTTCATGTGTACTTTGAACTGAACTCCTGCTATTGTGGAAGACCTCTAAAAACATGTTTTCAACTTCTTTTTTAGGCACTGCAGAACTTCATGTACACAATGTTGAGAGACAGCAATCCCACCGCTGCCAAGATATCTCTGGATGTGATGATAGAGCTTTACAGAAGGAATATTTGGTGGGTCTGGCAGGCTTGTGTTGATTTGCCGTTTATTGTGGGGCACATGGGTATCGTTTGTGGCGTGTAGTCCAAAACACAATGCAGGAGACGGTGACTTAAATAGATTTCTTAATTGTAGCCCAGTGGGGTTGTAACTTGTGCCAAAGAATTTAGCTGAGAAGAAATACTGTCTTGTGTGAAATGAGTTGCTTAAATATTTGGTGAGAACTAATATTTCTGAGAATAATGTGAAATTGCCAGACTTGAAATAAAAGATGTGGTTTGTTTTATTCCAGGAATGATGCCAAAACAGTCAATGTCATCACAACTGCCTGCTTTTCCAAAGTGACCAAGGTGAGAAGAGAAATCACTTGATACACTGGATGTTACCTTGGCTGCCTTTTTCGTGTGGCTGTAACTTAATATGTTATTGCAAGCAAACTTCACTGATTTGTCTGTTGGTTGTTTAATTTTCAAAGTACTACTCATGGGAGGAGGTGGAGCTTGGCAGCTTATTTTGTAACAAGTGTAGACTGGTGTGGGGAGTGTGGATGCACTTTTCACTGCTATTCAGAAGAGACTGTCAGGATATCACCTCCTTGATATCAGCACCGTGAACCTTTGATTAAATGAGGAGAGCAGCTGTCCTGCTTGGGGTCTGACTGAATATTGGGCCTTCTGTGTTGGCTCTTGAGGCTTGTCCCACATGAACTCACTTTACTTTTCAGGTGTTAGTTGCTGGTTTGAAGTTCTTCCTTGGGAAAGATGAAGATGAGAAACAAGACAGCGAGTCAGAGTCTGAGGTGGGTGTTGTGACCAAATATTCCCTTCTCTGTTCTTCAGACCCCTTATTACTTCTGTCATCTTGGTGGCTTTGGCTCTGCTAGTCTGTCTGCCTCTGTGCTAGTGTCCGGTCTAGTTTTCTCCAGATGTTTCTGTGCTTCACAATTTGTGTCTGACAGCTGGCCCCAAGTGATGGCAGGATGTCTGCTGTCTCTTAAAAGATAAATGCCAAGAACTCTTTTGGTTTTCTATTTAAATGCTGGTACCCATGTGTTCTGACACTTAGGAAGGGGGGAGAGCTTTCAGAGTATGTGGTCTTGAAAAATATTGGTAGTTTGTTTCTCTGATTGCCATTCGAAGCCTGGGTTACCTGAGTGTTGTGTTCCTTCCCCAAGGATGATGGCCCCACAGCCAGAGATCTGATGATGCGCTACGCGACCAACAAGAAAACCACCAAGCGCAAGAAGAAACTGGAGAAAGCCATGAAGGTCCTCAAGGTGAGGAGAGGCATGCCTGACTTCCCATCATCTTGGCTTAATCCTTCTAGTACTGAAGTCCTGTTGTTGCCTAGCTTGTTAGCTACGGGTGGCACATAATCCTGTGTGGTTGAAAACAGGGATAGTTTTTAAAATCCAGGGCTAGCTTTTAAAATGTTTTTGAAGAGGCAGCAATCTTTTGACAGCAGCCTTGAAACTGAAGCACTTTACTTATAGAAAGAGAAAAATGTCTCTTACTCTTGTTTCCATGCAGAAGCAGAAAAAAAAGAGCAAGCCAGAGGTGTTCAACTTCTCTGCCATTCACTTGATTCATGATCCCCAAGGTGAGCATGCAATGGCTTCTCTTAGTGCAATTTGTGTTAATCCCATATAGGGAAGCTTGGACACAGCTCTGCCAGGAGAACCCAAGTGACAACTAGGTGCAGATGTGACACTTGGAATGTGTTTTTACTCCAGGTGGTTTCGCTGCACTTGGAGAGATCAGTCCTGTTGTGCTTGTTGTAGTGGAGCACATGTAGGCAGTGAGACAAGGAAGGAGGAATATTACATCTTGTGCTTTGGGTTTCTACAGATCAGGACATGGCTCTCTGCCTCCCTCGTCTGTGTGAAGGCAGTCATGGGGTGAGCCCAGAGTAGCTGATCTACTATAACTGCTCTGGCTTAGCCCCTGCCAAAATGTACTTGTCTAACAGCACTTGATTTGGTCTTTGTCTGTTCTAGTGACCCTCTGGGGATTTCATTTTCTCAGATCAACCCAAAATGTATCTAAAAATTCAGTTTTCAATGCTGACCTTGCGCTTATGATGTTGGGGAATGCCTGCCTGTTCCCTCTGCTGAGCCTGTGCACAGCAGGCCTTTTAGGCATATGGGAAGTAAAGTAACCCATTGGAATAAGTGATTTAGTCACCTTTAATTCCTTCTCTGAAAGAGCACTGGGGCTTAGAAATAAGAACAAATCAGACTGCTGATTTTGACCCTAATCCCATTTGAGTTCTGTGTTGTGCTCTCGGTCTACTGCAATTCCATTTTTGCTTCTAGACTTTGCTGAGAAACTGCTGAAGCAGCTGGAGAACTGCAAGGAGCGATTTGAAGTGAAGATGATGCTCATGGACCTAATATCCAGGCTGGTTGGAATACATGAGGTACGTAGTTGGATAATTTTATAGTGGTCTGTTGGTAGCTAGCCTGGTTTGGATGTGAGCGTGTTCTGGCCTCGTGCCTTGGGAAAATGAGTTTTAATTTTTCTATATGTCCAAAAGTGCATAGGGATGGTCAGGGAGTTACCAGTGGGCCTCATGGAATGGCACAGTGGTACAGACTTTCTGTGGTACTAAGTGAGCTCTGATAGAGAAAGGTGATGGTCTGGAATAGCTAAGCTGTCCCTGAAGAACAGAGGGGAACTTGATGCTTCCAAGACCTTCCTAGGAAGCTGCTCATGCTGACCACAGAGCTGTCAGTCAGGTGGTGCTGAACAAGAGGGAAACTGGCAGCTCCTGCACTTGGAGGGTTTTGTGCAGACTACACAGTGATAAAATATTTGCGCTGGATTAAGTAAAGAGTAATCCAGTCCAAGTTGGGAAGTTTCAGAGGATATAAGGATTTCCATGGCAAGGACTAGGTGCAGAGAGACTGCAGCTGTATTTATCTTGGTACAATTAATTTTAGTCCCACAGATATCAAACTCAATACAGGAGACAATATTATGCTGTAAAATCTGAGGCATTTGGAGAGCACACTATAGAATGAGATGGTTTGACAATGTATCAGCTTGTGAAGGTGATCTCAAGTTCAAAGCCAAAAAGATAATATGTTACAATTTATCTTGCAGCTTTTCCTTTTTAATTTCTACCCCTTTGTTCAGAGGTTCCTTCAGCCCCATCAGAGGGGTAAGTCACTACTCTAGGTACTGCTGATCCCTCATGTCTCATGTACAGGCATTTCATGGAAGTGGCAATGGAAATGGATAGGTAGCAGTGGATTGGTGGGAAGCAGGAGTAGTCTAGAGTGTGGACAAAGGAAGTGTAAGTCCCTGACTGCCAGAAGTGCCAAGTGCTTTGGACTTCCGTGGGGCTGTGTGCACTCATGGCTCCTTACTTGAGGATTTGAGAAGTTCCAGCAAAGGAATAAAAGAAAGGAGTCCCTAATCCTGACTAGCTGAGCACGATTGCCTTATGCTGCTTCCTTTTACTGGTTTTTGACTCCAGTTCTGGAGCATTTCCTTTTGCTTTAGCTGGCTATTGCTGCTTGGTGGAGGCCAGAGGAGCTCCTAATGCTTGGTGGGAGAGGAGAAACAGTTGTCCCAAAGAACTTCAGGCTAAATGGCTTTGGGACTGACCGAGCAGCTTCTTGAGTTTTAAGGGATGTGTTTATTGGCTGGAGCAAGCTGCACCAATATGTTCTGGCATCTTTCTGCTTTTCTTCCAGAAGTGACAAAGATTCTTCTGTTTGCTGCACAGGCTTCCCATCAGCTGGTACCACCTGAGGTCAGTGTTCACCTGTGTGTCATGGGAACGCTATGTGTGTGTGAGGAGGGGGAAAGGGAATTGGTCAGATTGTTTGGAAAAGCTTATGGTCATTTCAGCTATTTTTGCGAGTTCCAAGGGCTTGTTTCATAAAGGGAGGGAAAAAAGATGTTTGTCTTATTTTCTGCAAGAAAATTTGTGTTTAGAAAATATTTGTGGGCTCTACTGGCATGTTCTGATGTGTCTTTCTATGAGAAAGGTTTTGTCTATTAATAACATCTAAGTGTGTTAAGTTTTTATTAAAAATGTACTCTTTTTTCTTCTTTTCAGATTATCCAGTCAGTGTTGATGACCATTGCCAACAACTTTGTCACAGACAAGAATTCTGGGGAGGTCATGACTGTAGGGTGGGTACAGAATTATATGAGTGATGTCAAACTCCAAATGTGGTAAAATACATATTTTTTTAAACCATTTGCAACTTATTCCTGTTATTTGTACTATGCTTTCAAGAAGCTGCTTGAGTAAAAAGTTAGGACAGCTTCAACTTTGTATGTTTTTGTTGGGAGTATTTTATGATGGTTTTCTCCTTTTACACCAAATGTTGTATAAATGCTGTATAAGGTTCTTCAAGTTTCAGGTAATTCAGTCTGTAAGTGTCATTTTCTCCTAACTGGTGTTGAGAAAATAATTAATTTTCTGTTTTTTTAGAATCAATGCAATAAAAGAAATCACTGCGAGATGTCCCTTAGCCATGACTGAAGATCTGCTCCGAGACCTTGTTCAGTACAAGACGCATAAAAATAAAAGTAAATATTATATGGATATGACTTTAAACTGCTTTTTTTCCCCTGTGTTATGTGGTCTTCAGTTACAGCCTTCGTGGTAGTGCTGTCCTAATTGGTTTTTATGGGCTGAGACAATTTTCAGTGTTTGGGTTACTTCTGTCTATTTGGAGTGTGTATCCATGGGAGACAAAACAGTCAAGGGTAGTTGTGGCAGGGGGATTGACAAAAATAAAGCAAGGAGAAACGTTTAAGAAGAGTCAGCCCTAAGGAAGTGCTATGTTCTATACCAGAGAAATCAGAGGGAGCCATAACCTCAGAGAAGACATGAGTAGGCTGTAAATACTGGTGATCTGTCTGGGCTTTTGGTTTGCTCAGAGTTCTGCTTTTTTCCTGACTCTCTCATTTTCTGGGCAGATGTGATGATGTCTGCAAGAACTCTGATACACCTGTTCCGCTCTCTGAATCCAGAGATGCTGCAGAAGAAGTTCAGGGTAAGTGTTTCATGTGTCTTGCATTCACTGAAAACTGATATGCTCAAAAATCGTGAGAACTGGTCTCAGTGTCCTCCTGAGAAGGTGGAGTCAAGCCTGTGTTCTTCCTCTGCCTGCTGCCTTTGGACGTGGTGTGCTATTATTTCCAATTTCCTTAGTCCAAATTCATCTAACTCACAGTTAGATCATGCTCCTGAAGGTCAACTGTTTTCTGAGATTCATTCAACTTGAGTAATTAAACTCTGCCTCATGAAATAAGGAAAGGTCTTTGGACCCACGCCCTCCTGTTCCCCCAGACATTTTCTTGGATTGGTGGGCATTAAAATAGCCTGCTTAATGTGTTTTTTGTTAATGTACAGGGTAAGCCTACTGAGGCCTCGGTGGAAGCCAGGATTCATGAGTATGGAGAACTGGATGCCAAAGATTACATTCCAGGAGCAGAAGTACTGGAGGTTGAGGATCAAAAGGAAAAGGGAGGAACCCAAGAGGAAGGTTGGCCTTTTTTCTTTAAAAATTCTGTTTTGGTCATCGCTGTCACTAAGATTTTATGCGGACATGGAATGTGGTGTTTGTGCATTTCACTTCCTGCTGCCTCGTGCCTTGGCTTGCACATGTCTATCCTCGAGTAAGTGTGGTTTGTCAGTGGGGTTTGGTGCTGTGTTGCTTTTTATGATACACACTGAGAGGGGGAAGCAGAGGGACAGACAGTACAGCTGTGAACTTTGTGTTCAGCTTCTCCTGAGTAAAACCTTTTGAATATTATTGGACACCAAAATAGTACTTGGGTATAATACTTGGCTTAGTTAATTCACTTCCTGTGTAAATGCTTTACACACCCTGTAACCCCCCTGTCTGAGCTGGGGAAAAGAGATGGAGATCTTTAAAGCAAGGCAGAGTCTGGCAAATGAAGTCTGAGTGCCTTGGAGATGCTGCAGGAGCTGTGCTGGAGGAATGAACGCCCTGATGGAACATGCTGTGCAGTGATCACTATAACGTTGTGCTTGGTTGCTGAAGCTGGCAACTTCAGCACATCGGCCAGCACAGCAGTGAAGAGCAATGCTTAGACTGTTGTAACTAACCCAGCTATAAATCACAGTACTTCTCTTCTTGATTTAGGTGGCTAGGAGTGGGGAGCACTGTGACTGAGGAGTGTAATTAGCGTCTGTAAACTCCTGTGGTGCTTCAGGCTGTCGCAAATGCACTTTGTTTTCAGGATCTTGATCTGGAGCTCTTGCACAGAGCTTTGCCGAGCATAGCGTGGATCATGTGCCTGGGCAAAATGCAGTTAGGAGATGGGTGAAGTAAATGAAAGGCACCAAGAGCAGGTGATCCAAGCATCAGTTACTGCCAATCCAGGTAGCTGAGATGAGTTTGTGTTAAGAGCTCTGTACTTGTTCCCTGAGCAGATGGCTGGGAAAGCGCTAGTCTGAGTGAGGAGGAGGACAATGAAGATGGAGAATGGATTGATGTGCATCACTCCTCAGATGAGGAGCAGCAACAAGTAGTGAGTTCCAAGTCTCTTCTATGCCAAATACAAATGAGTCTTGTTAATCACAGACCAGATCCTCTTGCTCTTCACCTTGATGTGGCTGCTCTTAAATACCTGCCCAGGCCTTCAGAGTGAGCTGTCCTGAAGCAGTGAGGCTGAAGTGCTGGTTAGCACTGCTGCTGAAGTACACATGTTGTTAGGGTGGGAGGGGAGAAGGGGGAGTTCTCTCTCAGGGCTGCTGTGATAGTCAGCTGAGAGCTTTTTCTCCCAAAATCTGGTGTGCGTGTACTTTATTCAGACACTAGATGTTGGATATGAGACAAGGAAAAATCCTGACTTCTGGTTGTAGCATTTCCCAACAATATTGCTGTTTCATAATGTGTATTTGGGAGGCAAGGATCGTGGACTGGCACAGGAGTGGTTTGCAAAGCTGTGGATGATTCTTTCGTACCTTTTTCTTTTCCAAAGGCAGAAAAAGTGAAAAGCATGCCCATGGAGGAACGAAAAGCCAAAGCTGCAGCAGTCAGTACAAGCAGGCTGCTAACTCAGGAAGACTTCAAGAAAATACGCCTTGCCCAGCTTTCCAAAGAACTTAATTCTGCACCTGGCAAAGCTGCAAAGCGGAAATATATTGAAATAGACGATGAAGATGAGGAGGAAGGCAGGTAGGATATGGAGCGTTAAGTGCTTTTTCTTACCTATCCTCTGGCGATGCAGCTCTTCATTGCAGCAGGGCACAGAGCTCTGCTGTTTATCAGTGTTTCCTGATGACAGCCAGCAGCCAGAGCCTAGAATGGATCCTGGGCTGGGGGTTTGCTTATACCTGGGAGAAAAGACATGAGGAGCCTGGTGGAAGGTCTGAGACTGTTTAACTTGTTTAGGCCGAGAGGCATGAGAGGAGTGTTTTTGTAGCAGTAGCTGCATGGTTATATCTCCAGTGTTTGTTAGACTTTGTGCAAAAAGCAGGACTTGAAAAATAAAAATGGTTGACTTTTGTAATGGATATCCCACACATGAGGAACAGCCTGAACGGAGCAAGAAGCATTTGTGTCTAAATTGATGGTAGGACAGTGGCCTGAGATGGGTGAGAGACAAAGGATGAAGAGGGCATCTTGTTTTCCTTGCCAGATGAAGTTTTGTGTGGTGACATTTTACTGAATTTGTGTGTAGGGGGGAGTTGCTTTCACTCAGAGATATTGAACATCTGCATAAGAAGCCCAAGTCAGACAAGGAGACCAGATTGGCAACTGCAAAGGTGAGGAAGTGGCATGTTCTGTGTCCTGTCCTTCTGGATTTGGGTTTGTCTTGTGCAGGAGGAAATGCTGGGGTTGCATATCTAAGGTGGATGCCCAGCTGCCATGCGGGTTTTGAGAGATTGTTTGGTTCTTTGCTGTTGCATCTTGGCTGTAACAAATAAACAGCCTCTTGCTGGTCACAGGTGGCCATGAGAAAGTGCAAACCGTTTTCACTGTGACTTAATAAATACAGCCAGCATGGGAGAAGGCATGTATGGGCACAGTCATCCTGAACCCAGATTTGTTGTTACTGCCATAGAATGTGTTACCATCAGGCAGGTGATGTTGACGGTAGGAGAAGGAAAATGACCCCTTGTTGCTCTATTGCACTGTCTATTCTAGGCTGGAAAAACAGACAGAAAAGAATTTGTGAAAAAGAAAACCAGAATTAACCCATTTGCCAGCTCTTCCAACAAAGAAAAGCAAAAGAACAAGAACTTCATGATGATGAGATACAGCCATAGCGTCCGGACCAAGAACAAGCGCTCCTTTAGGGAGAAACAGGTAATGTTTCATGCCGGAGATGGATGGAGCAGTGTGAGCCCAAACTCCTAATATGGGTGTGCTGCTGCCTACCCTCTGGCCTGAGGTGTTGCTGTGGTAACTCAGAGAAAGCCCATGGCTTGGCTTCCCCGAGTCCTGCCCCTACTTGGCAGATTGTGGTTCACTCTCCGTAGTCTCTGACCTTTCTCTTGTTACTGTTGTGTTACAGACTCATCTCTCCTGGCCTACAGGTCATCTAGTAGCTTGTCACAAATGTTTCTGAGAAACAGATGCAAATGCTATTTACTAGCTACTTGAAACTGTGGTTTAGAAAAAAAATCAGTTTAACAGTAGTTCCACACTAATGCTGTTCTCAGTAGTGAAGCCTCTGCCAGTTGAGGGTTTTGTAAGGTATTCTTAAACTCAGCTCATCCAAACATGTTCCAAGAAACTTGTAGAATAATCCAGTGGTCTAGTTCTTTTTTCTTCCCAGATCCTGGTTCATGCTTCTTGAACGAACTTTGAGTTGTTTCCGGGATCATACACCTTATCCAAATGATATGTCTGCAATTTCTTGCCTTAGGAAAGGCAAGACAGGAATTATTTGTAGACTCAGTAGGGAATATTGGAAGATTTTCTGTTGAGCAGGAGGATGTGGACTAGTATCCTCTGTAGATGTTTATTTGGCATCATTCTGCCTCACCTCAGTTATGGCTGACAACATGAAACCAGCTCTCAGAACACACCAAATAGGCTGCACATGAGCAATACAGGCACTTTAAGGAAGCTGCTGTTTACAGTTACACTTGGGTCAGTTATTCTAAACAAAATCTTGAAGCATTTTGTCCTTATTAATGTTTTAAATTCACCTGTAATTGCTGAACAGCATTTATTCATACTTTTTTTCCCCATGGAAGCTAGGCTACAGCACCAGTCTGTTAACCGTAAATTGAAAGTAAGTGTTTTGAGTGGGCTGGAGGATCATAGCTGTGTGGTGCTTTTGGTGGTAAGATAAAATGACCTGCTTGCTATAGTCCAGAACTAGCTCCTTTCTTAGCTAAAACATGTTTGAAGCACAACGGTATCTCTTTAGGGTGATAATGGCACTTGTAAAAATTCCTCCTTCCCCTTGAAAAGGAAGTTTTGTAATACTCCTTCACAAAACACCGTTTTCACTTACCTCTCAGTTGAACTGAAACTGTCTTGATCTCTTCGGATCGAAATGAGTCAGAAGAACAGTTTGTTCTTATCTTCTTCTGTATAGGCTTTGGTAACTTTCAGCTCTTTAGCTGTACTGTACCATGACACCCATCCAGGGCCAACCTGCTACAGCAGTTTAGGTAAATAACCCCTGTGTTTCTGCCACTGTAATTGTTAGCATTTGCATTGCTGCTCCCAGTTTGAGCTGATGAGCTCTTTGTGTTTTTATCAGAGGTTAAAGAAATTGTAAAGGCTTGTTGATGTGGTAGTGGTATTGTCTCAGTTATTATGCTCCTTACCTGAATATCGCCCTCTTGTTTTGCGTTGAAGCTTGCTCTTCGAGATGCACTTCTGAAAAAGAGAAAACAGCTGCTAAAATAAATGCTGGAGAGAACTTCATCACCCTTGAAGAAATAGCCCTGGAGATGCTTATTTCCACCCACCGTCACCCTGAGGGAAAGAAGGACTGTGGTGCCTTATGGATTTAGCTCTGGTCTGTTCAGAAATGCAAATGGAACTCTTGCAAGCTGATGGATACTGCATCTATAGGACAGAGGCCTTAATCTTTGGAGGATTTAAATTTGGTTTTAAAGCATTCTAGGGAAGAAGGCAGTTATATTTTTATTTAATGTAATTTACTTACAGTGGGTTTTGTATGTGTAAGTATTAAAATACACAACCATATGGTAAAAAATCTACTTGAGGCAATTAAGAAGTAAGCAAACAGAAAGGAAAAAGAATATTCTGGTCAGTCTATAAAGTATGTTGAATATAGTGTCTGTGCCTGTCTTAGGGGAGTGACTGTACAGGTGGAGTAAGCTGTTGTCTAAGCAGCTGGCTTTGACCAGTATAGTAAGACCAAATTCATCTGTGATGCAGGTAAGCTCAAGTCAAGAGCTGTGGGGAAGAACAGTTCATTGTGGCTTACTAAGAAAACAAAAACAAAATTAGTGCATTGGGATATGGGGGGTTTTATTGCCATTTAAATACAAAAATGGCATCATGTGCCAAAGGAAAAAGGAATGTTTTCCTGTAGTGGTGTGCTTTCTGGTGGGACTTGCTGGTGTCTCTTGGCAAGTACATGCAAGAGTCACGTGGATGTCTGGATCCTTCGTCTAAGGTTTAGACAAACCCTAAGGTTTAACGTGCGCTTCAGCCTTGACCTCTGTTTGGACCATTAATGGGTTCTTTGTACCTTCCCTGGCCACCTGTTTTAATGGAGTTGAGAAGTTATTTATAACTTGAGGGAGTTACTTATACCATCCTTTGTCAAAGTCTGTTAAAAATGGATTTCTTTGTGGTGCAGAAACAGGTGCCACATGCGCAGTGTAATGGAAATGGATTTGGTGGGGTGCTTTTTTCCTTTCTTTTTAGGAAGCTGGGTTAATGCTTATATCCCATGTGGGAATTCACTTAGCTTAGCTATTTGTTGAATATGTATTTGTAATAACTTTAATTCTTTCTTGTACTGATTTTGTATAGTTTATTTTGTTGTCCCATTGCTTCCTAGAGCAAAAAAAACCTTAGGCTTTAGGGAGAGAAGGACAATGGAGGAATTTTTTTTACAACTTGCAATGTTGTGTTCAAATTGTGTTCCTGCTGCGGGAAGGGCAGGGATTGGTACTTGGCAAGGAGAGCAGTGAGCTCTCAGGTGGGAGGAGCATGTGTAGCTGGCAGCTGGAGTGCTGTGAGGATGGAGTGTGGAGCCCGGGCTGGAGACAAGGTAGGGGGAGGAGAGGGAAAGTACAATCTATTAAGCCCCACTTGTACTGGTGGGGGCGTTTTTTCTGCTGAACAGCCGAGCAGTTTTCCTTCTTGTGCATGTGTCCCGAAACTAATAACCTCTGACACTGAAAGGGGAGTGGTATTTTTTTGCCCCCGGGGTTGAGGACAAGTGTCTAGTCTCCTCTCTTCCTGTTTCCCTCTTGTTTACAGCCTTGCTGTGTCAGCCAGCATGCTGACAGCTGTGCCAGCCGTGGGTTTGTCCCCTCTGCCCTAGTTGTGGAAGCGACAGTGTTGGACCGGCTTTCATCAGTTTGGCCCAGCAGCAGCGGCGCCGGGGCAATACACGTTCGGCGGTCCCATATACCTGCTGCCGTGGTGGTTGTGTCCCGTGTCTCGCGGCGCGGGCTTGCATGCTCCGGGCGGGCCGGCGGTGACGCCTCGGGGCGGGCCCTGCGGCGCGGGGAAGGGCGGGCTGGCCCCGGGGCGCCGCGGCCGCTCCATCCTGCGCCATGGGCTGCGGGCCGTGGGCGCTGCTGGCGCTGCTGTGCGGGGCGGCGGGGGCGGCGGCCCCGCTGCGCTGCAACGTGAGCCTGGACAGCCCGGCCGAGCAGCGCTGGCTGCCCGTGCTGCGGCACTTCGACCCCGCTTTCCTGCGCGCCGCCGTCCAGCGGATCATCGAGTGCGTGCGGCCGGGCAGCCCGGCGCGGGGGTGGCCGCGGGGATGGGGGACAAGCGGGGCGGCGCCGGGAGGGGCTGACGGAGCAGCGCAGGGGTGCCAGGTATGAGCCGCAAAGCCGCCGGCCCCCTCTCGGCTAAGGCCCCGGCTGTGTCTTGCAGCGAGAGCGTACCGAAATGGGTGCACCAAGTCATCCAGCCCATAGCAGCCGAACTGGAGCTGTTCATGCCGCAGCCCTTCGCGGGGGAGATTGCGGGGATGTGCAAAGCACTGGGAGTAAGTCTCGGAGATGGAATCCTGCTGAATTTCGCCTACGAATCCACTGCGTAAGTGTCGGGTACTTACACGGCCTCGTACAGGTGGGTGTGGAGCTTTAGTTCAGCGTGGGGGAAGGCACGTGGCGGGTGGCTTGCACGCTCCGTTCTGGGACCACTTCACCTGTTCAGCCGGAAGGTTTCATTCTCTTTTGGCAGTTTGGATGCTGAATGGAACGAGAAACAATTATGTTTTCTGTTGTGAAGTACAAGTAGTACCTATCTGTCATGGTTTCGTGTATGTACATATATCCATATAAATGTATTAAAATCCAAAAATCACTTTTGCTGGTAAGGTATGTCCATCCAAAAGTAGTTGAGATCATTTATCTTTGAAGATGATGTAATGTTCTCTGTCACTTAAAAATTGTCGAAAAGGAGGCTAGAAGAATTAGTTGCTCTCTCATTTGTCTGAGAAAAAGTTACTGCTAAACAATTTTCTGGATGAAGGTTCATAACGGCTGCATAATATCACTTCCTGATTTGAACACTGGAAGACGACTGTAGTATACTTATGGCAGCAAACACAATCTCAGTGAAAAAAGATGCTCCGTTTCATTGTCTCTTTTTGCCCTAGAAACGTGGTGCAGGAGAATAATCAACACTTGGTGTTGCCTCTGGGAATCCTAAAATATTTCTCCATATATGTTTTAGCGAATATCAGGGCATGTGGCCCCTTGTTTGCATTTGGGTTACTTTTTTATTGTGTGGTACTCAGTCCCTTTTTTTAGGATCATTTTTTTAGTACGGACTAATAATGGCTATGATACATTTAAATGCCAGCTGTTTTAATATTTTCACAGAGGATACTTACCACACTTAGCCCTAGTAAGGTCCCTGAAATTCAGGTTCTTGGCTGGGATACTAGAAACTCCCACCAACTGGGAATAGCCTACTTGTGTGAAGAGTTTTTTACCTGTATATTTTTGAGAGGCACGGTTATGCATCACTGAAATGACCAACTCTTAACTACAGAGAAATTAATTCCCTGCTAATGCAATATACTCCACCAAAAAGCCCGTTTTAATGAAACTGAACTTGTTACACAAGGAGTTTTAACACACTTTCTGTTCTAGAGAATAGTCTGTTACTGAAATGGCTGATACTTGAATAACCAATGCTTTTCAGTTTCATTGATGGGACTTAACTCGAATTTATCTACTTGGGATTAAAATTATAAAGATTCCAAATGGAAACGAAATCATCAAAATTAAATGCAGAAAATGCAACACTTTATGGATGCTTTCAGATGTCATCTTTTCTTCATGATGTGGAAAAGTGAAATGAAATAATGTCACTTTTCTTGAGTGGAAGTGCTGCTTTCTGCCTGCCCTGTAATTTCTGACCTGCTGTGGGCTGTGGTGTGGTATTGGACTCCTCTTTGTACACTTAGCAGAGTATCAGCTCAATTACTCCTGAAATGCTGAGCTCCTTCAGCTAGAACATTGCAAGCAGTGTCATAGCTGTGCCTTCAGTCATTCCTTGCTGTGTTCTGTTTGCAGGTTCTGTACAAGCATTGTTGCTCAGGACGACAAAGGAAACATTTACCACGGTCGGAACCTGGATTATGCTTTTGTCGATATATTGAGCAAGATCACACTTGATGTGCGGTTTATAAAGGGCGGGCAGGTACGATCCAGGGTTGGTGTGGCTGGGTGATATTCCATGAAGAATGGGACAGCTGTATAGCTGCTTAGATGGGGGATTTAATGTAGGAGTGAGTTTCCCATCCCAAATATACTGGGTTGTTAGAGCAACAGTTATGCTCCTGGAGTCTGAGATGAATGCTGATTTTCTTTGCTTTCTGGACATCCAGTTTATGGCGATGGACTGGAAAAAATAGAACAGCTTAATCTAGTATTGAAGATCATTATTTTTAAGAGATTTTGAAAAAAGGAAATGTACTAATTCCAAGGCTTTTTTTTTCTTTTTTAGACCTTGTGAATTTTTGTGACCAATAAGTGTGTTTTTAGATGGAGATTTCCAAAACTTAAGTAGTTGTTAGTGCAGTTCGGTTAGTCTGATTTTTTTTTTTTTTTTTTTTTTTTAGTGTTTGTTAGTCCATTTTGTAAATGGAAAAGTTGCTGTTTGTTGCTTGGCAGTTTAACTTGAGCAAAAGTCTTGTAGCAGTCGGTGATCACAAACAAATGACATGCAGTGAATTTGAGGCCTCAGAGTCCCTTTGTAATTTACTTGGCGTGTTTTACTGTAACTGAAGGCACAGTATTTTACAGTAATGTAGATATGAAAGCTATAGAAAGAAGTATGGGCTGCAGGTTCCAACAGTGTTCTGTTCTGGAATGCTGAACTGCTCTCTTTCCTGGTTTCAGGTAGCATACCAAGGCACCACATTTCTTGGTTATGTAGGCTTATGGACTGGGCAAAGTCCACACAAGTTCACAATCTCCGGAGATGAACGAGGTAAAGGAAATGTCTTCCACGGTAGATGATGTTGTGTGTTGGTTTTGTTGATTGTTGCCTGCCCTGGTCCTTTTCTCTTAGAGGGAGCAATGAGGCTAAGGTTGCCAGGAGGATCTGAAGTGGAATGCCTTGCCTTGCCCTCAGGGAGTGAAAGCACATATGCCTGCTTTTGGCTGCTCTGTGGGAGAACGTATTTGTCAGCAGTGTCACCTGAGCTGAAAGAGTCAAATGATGAGGAAAACCTTGGGAAAGCTGTAAAAGATGTGGTCTGGCCAAGAGACACCACTGGAGGTGGCAGAGTAGGGCCTGAGACAACAAGATGCAGTTTGGACAGCAAAGAAAAGGCTCCTTTCCTTGTTCTGCTGTATTCCATTGTTGTCTGGGCTCGTAAGGCACTTGGAAAGAGAGGAAGGGAAGAGAAGCATAAGACAGATCTAGGGGAAAGGCAGAACGGCTTGAGGGAATGCCTGGAGACACTGGAAAGGCAATTGAGCGAGATCAATGGTAGAGCGGAGTTGAGAGATGAGAACTACTGAGAACTAAAACTTGCAGGAGTGGGGAAGGCGGGGAAAGGTCACTGCCTCTTTCATCAGGGCTTCAGTTGTGTCCAGCTCACAGCTTGGGAAGTTGTCTCCTCCGTTTCTTTCCCCATTCATTCCTTTTAAGAAGCTGATACTTCGTTGTTCTTTATTAGGTGATTGTTAGAACTGGCAATAATGTATTCTCAGAACCAACATCTAAAACATTTATTTTTCCCTTGTGATGGTGAGAAACTATTTTCTTTTTAATCTTGAACAATCTGTTCAACTCTAGCTACGCAAACAATATTCACTGAATGTGTTCCCCCTGTACATTATCTGTGAGTAGGGGTTCTGCTCTGGAGCACTTGCACCCCTTGCTTCCTGTGTGTTTTGTTAATTCTTTCCACGGTTTACATGCACACTGCTTCTGATTCCAGAGTAGTTAGTTAATCTTTTCAAAACTGGAGTGTCCAGGGCTAATACTTACAGGGACAAACTGCTTTTACATCAACTTAAAGGTAAGTGTTAAGTGTTTATTGTGTCTGTGCAAAGGCCTGATTGAGGAAATCTTGTGTATCAAAGTCCTATGTCTCTCCACGTCCTGTGTTCACTCCACATGTGCTGCAGTCCTGTCCATGGGCTGCTGCTGTCTGCTTGCTGATTTATCTGAAGTGAAAGCTGTTTTCAGTTCTTTCCAATTGAACTACAAATTGAAGGAAAGGAGCATGTGCACTATGGCTGAGAAGCAGGATGACTAAATCAGGGTAAAGGTCTATCAAGTGACAAGCAGATTGATGATTTTTTTTTTTTTGTGGTTTGCTAAGCGTGAGTGTCTAAATAATAACAAACTTGGCCTTCTGGTTTTTGCATTTCTTACTATTCTCAGTAACACAAACAATATTGCTACCTCTTTTTTAGCTATTTTATTATTTCTGTGGAGTTATTCCTGTTTTAATATTTCAGTAAGATGAGTAATGAGGTGATGATTATCACTCCTGTCATGACAGGTCTGAGATGCTTTCTGGAAAACGGGGGTGTTAATCCCGCTGCTGTGGCTGTCAGTTGGAATTATGTTGTCTATTTATATTTCACCTGAATATAAGATATACCTGTGCTCCTTGTTGGCATTTCTCCCGTAAAATGTTGATACTTTGTGCTGATAGGCACCTACCCTGTCTCACTGTATATAAATTACATGTATAGTAATTTTTTTTTCTCCCCAGATGGTGGTAGATGGTGGGAAAATGCTATAGCTGCTTTCCTCAACAGGAATTACCCTGTCAGCTGGCTTGTCAGAGATGTAAGTGCACTGAGTTGTTCTTAGGTTTCACAGATGTGGCATTTGTCCTTAAACATCTAGTAAATTAGAATCAGTCGCACAGAAACCTTACCAACTTGGTAAGTAAACGGATTTTTCAGGAGAAAGTAAATGTTGACCCTGTGCTGTCAGTAACGAGGCAGTTCTGGTCCTTTTGGAGGGCAACCTCCAATGCCAAAGGTCCTGGAGAAGCTGTGCCAAGACCTCCTTCCTAGGGAGTGATTCAGCTAGCCATGACTTGTGTTGTAACCAGTTAAGACAGCTGTACTCCTAGATGGTGAATACCTGTGCCAGGGGTTATTTTATACTGTTTGATATATTGCTATATTAATATTTTCAAGTAGAACTTCAGAGTCAATTACCATGTTCAGAAAAGCTGGACCTTTGCTCTTTTGAAGATGTCCCAGTGTTTGTTTTTGTGCTTAACCTCCCTGTCATCTCTGGTTTGCGTTAGACCCTGAGTGAAGCAGAGGACTTCCAGTCTGCTGTTCTCAGACTGGCTGGCATTCCCATCATTGCTGAAGTTTACTATATTGTGGGAGGTGTCTCACCCAAAGAAGGCATGGTCATAACGAGGAACAGAAGAGGGCCAGCAGATCTCTGGCCTCTCGATCCCTTAGGTGGAGCGTAAGTAGGAAAAAACTACTTCATTTTTGCTTCTCCCGTTCCCCTTCTGAGCAATTGGCTTAGTGGCACATCTTCCTTGAGAGATCTGGGGCACCTCTTGGTCATGGTTTACAGCAGGAGATCAAAGGTCACCCACCCCATTTCTGTGTTCCACAGTTGATGGTAAAGGCTGTTACGTCTACCAGCATGGGGCCCTTGGGGATGCAGCAGGTGGAGGGAGTTGACTTTGAGGGAGTTTTTTCCTTTTGGCAATACAGGGATATGCCGATTGTTGGACTTGGTGAATTACCTACTGATTCACCTTTTCTTTGCTTATATGCTTGTTACAGGTGGTTTCGTGTGGAGACAAACTATGATCATTGGACTACCCCTCCTCCTTCTGATGATCGCAGGTAAGTTGATTGGAAGGTCTGTGGGGAGAGAACACTTATTTTCAAAGAGGTTAGAGATATGGGCAGGTGTTTTCTCCTTGAGCAAGCGGCTCATTCGGCTCTTGTAATGCCACTCTGAAGGGAGCACGTGAGGCGTAGAGCCATATTTGCAGATGCCAGAGGAAAGGGTGTAAGGCAGTGATTAGCACAAATAATGAGAAATTGCAAGGATAAGGCATAGCCGAAGAGTTGCTCAGAAAGCAAAATTCAGCAGAGGGTAAATGACTCAGATTGACAGTGTCAAAGTATTGGATAGCACTAGAAAGGTGCTCAAACATGATTTTTAGGCTGCGTAGTGCACAAACAGAGATTGGCAAGTTCCTTCTTGGTATGTACTCAATGGAGTAGTAACAGGAACTTCAACAGAGTGAGATGAGATCCAGTCACACAACTTGGGGTTCTTTTAGACCAAAGCAAGCACTTCAGCATCAAGGCCTTTAGTAAGAAGTTGTTTGTGTCAGTGCTTTGTAGCCTTTGGAACAGTCAAGTGTGTTTAATTGATAATATGTTGCTTTCCCACAGAACTGCAGCCATCAAAGCTCTCAATGCTACTGGACAGCACAACATCAATTTTGATACACTCTTTAAGGTATTTCTCAAATTCTGCATTGTGATTTGCTCTTCAAGTTCTTTGACAAAGCAGAAGTGCTCTTTTATTAAGGATTGAAAAGCTGTGCTTTTTTTGTGGGGAACCAGGTTTCCTGCACAGCTGTCTCTAGGGGGGTTGAAGACTGAAAGTTGTCTAAAATGCTTCCGGACTCCTATGTAGGCATTTTTTAAGAGTCCACCAATTCAGGTGGGAAGTGCAGGAAGTGAATCCCATCATCTTTGTGCAGTTTTTTATTTCAAGCACAGGCACATAGTGTTAGACATGGTGAGCTTTGGGAATTGGAATGTCTTTCAGAGGGCTTTTTTGAAAGTACTTCTGTAAAATGGTCTGATGTTAAAAAAAGCAGGAAGTCCTTGACTTCGTATTAGTCCTTTCATAACTTCATCCTACTGCTCTTTCTAAATAGACATTTATTTCCCTCTTTATCTACCTAAATGACAACTCTTCAAACTTTCTGTACAGGTGTTGTCAGTGAAGCCAGTCTTAAACAAGTAAGTATTAGATTGAGAGATGTTGATCTGTGCCTCCCGCTGTGCCTCAAGCCACTTGAAAGTAAACCACAAACTTTTTGAGCATTTCCCTTATGTGTCTGAGTCTTGTGGTTTCCCAGCTAAGATTTTGGGTTGTGCTCATGACCCTCTATTTTCACTTCCACCACACCCTTCCTCTTGGGTCTACCATTTCAGTCAGGGAACTGCACTTGTTTGGGCTCAGTCTGGTAATGGGAAATTGCTTTGGAGTACTGAAACAAATGACTCCTTTGGAGGAGCAGCCGGATGTCACACTGAATCCTTTGCCCACTTTTGGGTTGGTGTTAACACTGACAGTAGCTTTTTCTGCATGTTCTGGTATAGCTCTGGTTAACGTGTAATAAAGTAAGTGGGATAAAGCGTTTATCTGGGTTTACTGGGTTTCCAAGAGATTTCTTTCAGTATATCATTCTTCTGTACTGTTCCAGAAATTGCACTTTTGCAGGTTATCGTGTTTTGGTTTACTTTTACACGGAGCTTGGTGTATTCTCTGCATCAGTCATTCTCATTGGAGCTTGGCATTGGCTTCCTCAATGCCAGGACCTCTCCTCTGCCTTGTCAATGTGAGGAAATGGGGAAAGGAAGAGGTCCATCTCAGCTGTGACATAGATACAGTACCAATTGTTTAATACGGTGATGAAGAGTATGTGGAAATACAGTTCCTCTACTGTGCTAAGTGGGGGAAAGAACACTAAAAATTAGTGCCAACAGTCTTCAATTTGATCGGTCTTTTTTCCTGATCCTTCTGTACCTGAGCAGAACATTTGTTTCTGCAGAAATTTGTCCTGCTGCTTTGCTAGCTAGATAAATTCCCCTTCATGCCTTTGGAATGTCACTCACTCTGTTGCTCTTTCCCTGCCAGTAACACAGTGTACACCACAGTCATGAGTGCTGCGTTTCCAGATCGGTACCAGACGTGGATGAGAACTGAGGAGTGAAGAGGTGTAAGTGGCAGACGTGTAAGTGACATCTGTACTTACACAACCATTTCATTCTTACACAACCATTCTTGGATAAATACCTTCTCTTGTTGTTATAGAGGGAGTTAAATATTGACTGTCCTAGTGAAACTCTTGGAGATGATCTTAGGAAGAGTTTTGATCAGAGAGGAAGGGGTGGATGTTGTAACCTAAAGGTGGAGGTCCCCTCTGGGAATGTTTTGGCTATTTTTACCACTCCCGTCTACTGCACTTGCTTGTCTCCAGGTGGATAATAACAGGAAGCTCTGCCAGACGGAACTGAATCCCAGCAGGAGGGGATGATGCCCTTAGCACCGAGAAAAATCAAGCTTTGTTTGTAATGGCTGCTCACCAGTGACTGAATGTGAGCAGCATCCTTTGGGGGCTTTGTCCTGTGAATGTGCAGAATAAGTTCACGTTCTTGAGCTCACAAGGTGCCTCATGGGACAGCTTCAGAGAGATATTATGATAATTTCTATGTCAAGAAACTGGTTGCATAGCCTTGACAAGAGCACAAGAAGCTGTATTCCAGTTTAAAGAGCTTTTAAAAAATATTATTGCTATTATATTTGTAGCAGTTCTGTCAGATGTGATTTCGGCAAGAGTAATTCTTTCTAGAGATTGTGTAGAATTTGTTTTTTAATTAACTCTGGACAAACCTGTGTTCTCTTACCTATTTTTCTAGTTCAACGCACTGAGCGAGAAGCTGAAGCTGTGCAAGACTAACATATGCTTTTAAAATCACTCCTGGGAGCAATACAGTGGCTTTGGTTCATTAATGACATGAACCGTTCAGGAAATAGTGATTTGTTAACTCCTTGAAGTGTTGCAGGTGATCTTGTTAATGACTTGTAATGGCAGTTTGAAATTTATTGTAGTTAAATTGATGCTCTAGTAGATGTTGATGGGTAAACATGGCTTGTACTATTTTTGGTAAGAGTTGGACAACTGCAATGTACTTCTGTGCTGACTAATAAATACATTTTGTAATTTACATGATCTGTAGGTCTGAATATAATTAAATAAAAATATTCAGCTGATAGCTTGATTTATGAAAGCTTGTTGGGTTACTTCTATGTCATCATCCTTTTCCCTCATCTATGAGGAGTTGTTGATCCTGGGTCTAGCAGAGGCAGATGCAGCAGTCAGCAGCATGCACAGCTGTAGACTATAGTTATTTTATTGATCAGAAATCAGGGGCTGTTTCAGGAATTGTGGTAATGCACTTTTCTCCTTGGTCAATGAGAGGAGGTTGTGTTGGGTAGCAGTAAGGTTAAAAAGGGTTGTATTTGTTCTTTGTGCATTTGGATCAAGTTGCCTGCAGTAAAAATCAACAGCTTGTTTTACAGTGCAGAGCAGTGAGGTTTTTGTCAGGTTGTGCTGTGACTGCTTATTCAGTGTGGGCACTTAGGTGTACTCCAGAAATACTAAGGGATTTGAAGAGCCAAGACCAGTGGATACCTTCCAGTAAAGCTGAAAGGTGCCCTTCTTCACTGGATAAAATGTCACCTGTGCGAAGGTGTGGTCAGAGCATCACTTCCAGATGCATGCCATGCTGGCTGCGGTGAGTGTGCACTGGTTATGCAAACTGCTCTGAGAGCACCTTCTGGGGCTGAGGGCCCTTTATCTCCTTGTGCTGAGTATCATAACCTACTTACCTGCATCCTCTCCACCTGCCTGGATAAAAGTGCTGCAAGCTTGGCCTTGACCCAGTTTAGACAGCGATGTACAGCAGTCAGATGCCAGATGATAAATTTGAAGAAGAGTTCCTGTAGGAAGATTTGAAAATGCTCACTATCTTTGAGATTGCAGAATGCCATTGCTTTAATTCACAGAGTAGGCACTGATTTGTGATCCCACCAGGTTTTCTTTAAATAACAGCCACCCACAACAACAGGATCCTTACAGGTGTGGGGGTGTGTAGTCATGCTGACCTCTGCAGCATTAGGCTGATTATCCTCTGGCAGGGGTGTGCCCAGATGCTCACTGGTATATAAATTTACCCAAATGTATTTGTTTCAATGTGTACCAACAGTCTGGAATGTATAAGTTGTTAGTATCTATGAATATTCAGGAAACAATTTGCTTCTGCTGTTGTGTTTGTGGCTTGGCAGCTGTTTGGGGTTATGAGGTTTAAACAAGTAAGGAATGTAGATTTTTTTTTTTTCCTTATAAATTATTTTCTTGAAAGCCTTGCATTTTCTGTGGTAACAAACACTCCAATATGCTGATTGCCAACAAAATAAAGTCTTTCTGCCCCCTTGAATGCGTTTTTGCTAACCAAAAGGATACATAACTTCCTGGTCTTAGTTTAATGACAAGCTAAAAATATAAATACTAATGAAGTGGTAAGTGGCATATCTTACAAATTAGATAATTTTAACCTGTGAGTAGCTGAGGTATTTGTGATAAGAATTGAACTTTGATAAAAATGCAGAGATGGGATTGTTAATACTTTAATAAAACCATCATAATGCTAGAAACATTAAAATGTAGCACTGATTTTTTTTTTTTTTTTTAGTAGGTTTGGGTGTTTTGTGGGAATTTTTGCCAAGAAAGGCTGGACCAAAAGATAGTGAAGGTATTTCTCTAGCCTGGCATTCTATGATTTTATCATAATTGCTTTTTTTTTTTAAAAAAGGAGGATCATTTATAGTTATTTGGATGGATTACTGATCATATTTGTCTGAGATTTCATCTGCTTTGTCTGTACACTTTTTAAGTCTTTAAAAGTAGAGTGATTTTCCTGCTTTCTCAAACCCTGGAGTTGTGAAGTAATAAAACAGAAGTAAGCTAAATTATCCTTGCTTTTTTTACATCCCTTCCTTTCTGCACTAGAGATTCCCTAGCTACAGAGCCCCAAATATTTTTTCAGCACAACACAAATAAGGGGTGAAACCTTGAATTATTTTTCCTCCAGAAGTTTGCATTTAGCAGAAGGCGACTTGAAAGTGTGTAAGAGCTGACTCCTAGGACAAGAGAGGCCAACATGCTGTATTTCTCGTTCATAATCCCTTCAGTAATCCTAATCCAGTTGAGATCTGTAGCCTTTATTAAGCATCACATGGAAGAGGATTCTTAAGGCTGCTCATAACTGGGCAGTAAATAAAGTCTCTGCACCAGTTCTGGGCTGCACGTGCACAGAGACATGGTGTGTCCTGCTGCCTGCCCAGTGGAACACCTTACTTTATTATTTGGATTCTGACAAGGAGATTTTACATCTGTAATTAAACAACTAGTGTCAGAAATCATCGTTCATTTGGGTACTGAATACAAGCAAAATTTATCAAGTGGAGAGCTTCTGTTGTGTTTATCTCAACAAATCCATAAATTAGGACCTGGCAAGGTAAGTTGCATTTTTCTTTTTAATTCTCTGCAACAGGGTTTTATGTTCAGAAATAGCTTATAGTTTGAAGTGAAATACCCTTTTTGTATGCCAAGGTGTATAAAACTGCATTCGGGAGTTCCATATCTGGAATTCTCCTTTTTGGCACTGCAGTAATTGTGTGGGTGCATGTTTGAAATACAAGCTTCACCATCTTGTTTGCAGCTACGAGTGGTGCTGAGTCCGACGTGCACGTGGGCCATACATAGGTATTTACTCTCAGGGGCAAGATAGGATGATCACTTTCCCTAGTGCCAGCTAGCGTTTTTATCCTTGGGAGAAGTATTTGATTTTATTTTAAATTAATCTATAGCTCTTAAACTCTTGCTGTTTTTCTTTTAGCAGAACTTAAAATTTGTTTCCCTCCAACATCTCTTTTAGGTTTTTCACTAGTAAACTTTCGAGTCTGTTATGTTCTCCCATTGCCTTCCATATTCTACTCATCTGTTCCCTCCATTGCTGGAACGTCTATAAAGCTGTCAGGTTAGTAGGAATCCTGTTTGTGATACATGAAATGTCACCTTTCTTAGGAGCAGGCTTCACATTTGCTGTGGTGTTTCTGGCAGGTCCTGTGGGTCGAGCACCACATTCTGCACAGATCTGTGATGTGCACAAGCTCACAGAGTGTATAGGATTTGGTTCCGAATGCTGTCCCTTGCTTTGATTTTGGAGAAGTTAAAATAAATAGGCTGAGCCAGGAAATTTACCTAGGCTTTTGTTGGTTGTGTTTTGAAGTGATTGACTCAAACGGATTTGTGCAAAGTTTCCTTTCCTGAATTTTATGGGGTACTAGATGGTGTTATTGAACAAATCATATGCTTGTGTTTGAAGAGTTGCAAGAAGCGTGTTATCCAGTGGCTCAAGAAGTGCATGGAGTCTGGCTGTTACATCTTTTTCCTGCCTGTGGAACATTACCTCTGGTGATCAAGGAATGTACCTCTTCTCTATGTGTGTGTGGCCTTCTCCTGAGGCCCTGAACTTGGTGTTCCACTGGTTGTCTGAGCCCATGTGGGGCTCTCGAGTCCGTGCCTCTTTAGCGGTGGTTTAGTTCCACCCTGGTTTAAGTGCATGCAGTGGCTTTTCTCACCTGGCTTTACAGAGTGTGGCTGTTTGCTGGCAGGTGCTCTGTGCCGTGGTGCGTACCAGGGACAGCCTTGTGCGAAAGAGGCGTGAGGAAATCCTGTTCCAGAGGCCTCCTAATTGCACCAGAGAGAAGGTGTGGTGGCCAAGAGCAAAATGAGGAAGGAGCTGTTGGTAGCTGGCTGTTTCCTGGACGGATCATGTTTCTCACCTGGTTGTTTAATACAACCTGTACCTGATGCTGCTGCTGCTGAGTTCATCTATTCTTTGAGGCTGTGCCTTGATGGGTCCCTGTTCTTCTCCTGTTTCTTAGGTACAGGAATTTAGGAAGGGAAGACCACATGTCACTGGGTGGATGAGGAAGGATCCGAGGTGCTGAGCAGTTGGAGTGGTTCCATTTCTTCCTCACTCCTTCTAGCCTTGGAACAGGTTTGATTCCATTGTAGCTTGATTTACTCCTGTGCACTCCTTTGCTCAGGTTGTGCCTCTCACAAAAATCTGAGGGCAACAAAGTGAAAAAGTTCACGGCTCCAGGAACTGCTTGGGAGGGGCCTGTTCATAAGCCTACACAATACAATAAATAGGGCACACTAATACTAGGCCATGCCTCGCTATGGATGGCCGAAATTTGTTTGAAATAGGGCTGCCCAAATAATAAACGCCTGCTTGTTTGGTAGGGAGAGAAGGAAATAAGAAAAAAATTGTTGCCAAAGGTGACCTCAAATCCAAGGTCACATTTTGTCAAAGCAGGCAAGCAGTACCAAGGTCACATTTTATCAAAGCAGGCAGGTGGTACCCCTGAACGCATCCTCAGCAAGCAAAGTACTGAACACTGTACTCGACTGTTTGCTTCAAATTTATTCTCCATTGTTTTCAAAGTAACCTAGAAGTGTTTTACTTCCTGGAAAGGGGGCCGATGCAGAGTGAATCATTCCTATCATTGCTTCTCTGGAAAACTAAAACTTGCTGAAATCCTCAGATCTGTGTCTTTAAAAGGAAATTTTTGTTAGGATAGGCCAGATGGGATTTACAAGTCTATGCTCAAAAGTCCTGAACTTGAAAATTTCTTTCCTGAGCTGTGATTTCCCTTGTACAGGAGGTTACGAACGAGCTATAAGTGGTGAGTTTTGTGTGCAATTGTCCCTTGGGTAGTTAATAATCTGGAAAGCTGTCAGAGTACCTGCATTATTTGAGCACAATGAAAGTAAAGTACCAGGTAAAATTGGGTGTAATTAAGCAGTGATTTCAGGCCATTTGTGACATTGATATGAAATGATGTTGTTAGAATAAAACAAGGGTGTAGGCATTTTCCTGCGAGCACTGTGGTATATCCTGTTGTGTCACCCACTCATGGCATTCTGAGGATGCCATTGTACAATTGGGCACCCCGGGCAGGGGAGAGTGAGTTCTAGCCTTTCCTCTGCTTTAGAACCTCCCCGTGCTGCAGTGTTGCTGAGCAGGGCTCACCTTCCTGAGCAAACATGGAACACTCACCTTACACGACACCGGACGTGCTCCTTCAATTAGCATTTGTGCGGATCTGAGCTATTTTGAGAGGAAAGACGTGGGTTAGTTGGAAAGAGATTGAAAGAGGCAAAAGAATTGCAGGAAGTGAGGAAAAGAGGAGGGCTTTTCCTTTTCCTGGGCAGAAGTGCCTCTGTAGTTACTGTCTCCTGACCCTTCAAAATACTTTGAGCTGTGTTCTCCTGCAAACACCGGTCTTAACATTTTTACAGGGGTTTATTTCCTTCCCTCCATTTCTCAGCTTTTTCTTCCCCGAATTTCAGGTGAGAATACAAACATGTTGAACTCTTCAACAATACAGCCTGGGGCTGCTCTGGCAGTAGTATGTGACTAGGTTTTTTTCCAGAGGAAAGATGTCTGACTGTGAATGACATTCTAGTTATTCTCAAAGTGAGAGACTTCAGAGTTTGACCCAATCTTGCATTAGGTTCTGTTTGCCCTGACCAGAGCTTCCACAGCAGTGAGTTTACCAAAGTCTGGTAGTCTGTCCTTTTATACTGGCACTTCATGGAATAATACGCTCCCACACTCGAGCAGATGCACGAGACGGAGGAAAGCAATGTTTAACAAAGCTGGTTATTTTCTTCTGATAGCTAATTGTTGTTTTAGGCTTATCTTTCTGCTAGCTGTGGTTAGATAAAATATAGTGTATGTGTTCATCCCTCATAATGAGTTATCCTTTACAGGGGACTACATGCATGAATATTTGTCTGCACATACTGCTTCTTAATGACTTTTTTATAGTTCTTGATCAGTATTGAAAAGCTTTTCATATGTTTGCCAAACAATCACAGTACAGTTATTTTTATGCAAGTAGGAAAGGTGCTGAACTGATTGCTGTTTATATAGCTCACTTGAAATTTGAAGCAGTGAGACAGAAATCCTCATCTGATTATCTGGGAGCAGCTGGAGAAACCTGGTAGTGGAAAATGTACTTGGGCACAAGAGAGGCCATGTGATCGTTGATATTAACTGTTAATATATTTAATTGCATATTCTTAGCACTGGGGGGCATGTTGCAGCTGTTTTGATTCTAACCAAATGGTCTTCCTTGCATCTCTTTTGTGGTTTTGGCGACACTGGTGCAGTCTGCAACACTGGAGCATTGGTTGGAGAACATGGGATCCGGTAGTTCTGTAAAAGTCAAGTACAAGTACTCCCTGCAGAAATCTGAAAATGGTGAGTGATTCTTAGAAAAGTAATCTTTTCCTGTTTTCTCCTGCAATGTGGGAGGTTGCATTGAATGTGTTTCTCTTTTGGTTTACGTGGTTTTCTTCATAGTACTCAACTGAGGTTCTGTCTTTCAGTATCCTGTTACAAGGATTCTCAGGTGCCAGGCAGAAGACAACAAGCTTGAGGAAATAACAGCTATTTAGACCAGGAGCAGGTTAAATCCACCCAAGCCTAACCAGAAATGAAACAACAGTTAGAACTAACACCTGCTGGATTAATCACTTGCTGGGTAATGCAGGTGTTGTGTCTCTGCTGACAGTGAGACACATGTCACCCTGCTGCTTCCCTTGGATTATTTTCGAAGCCTCTTACTGGTGCAGGACTGGTTAAGCAGAAGTGTTAGTAAAGCCAAAATAAATCTGGTTACAAAGAATGTGAAATGGTGTGGCTATGAAAAGCTGAAAAGCAAAAAGTGTGGTTTTTTTCTAATTACATCAGCACAATGCTCTTCATCTCTGCTAATAATCTAGGCTTGTTTACGGCTCTCAAAGCTGTAATGATTTATTTTTACGAAGCCTTCTGTAATGGTGTCAATTTTGTGGGTGTGTGCCTATGTCTGAACAAAGGGAGTTGATGAGGGAGACCTTAGACATAAGGAAGTGTTAAAAAGTAAACAGTCCTTTCTTTGTTGTTTGAATTATGCAGTCGTCAGCACTGGCAGAACAGCAGGATGGGGCAAACTGTTTGTAAGTGCTTGGAAAAGAAAATAAGGATTGCAAGTGAGGATAGGGTTGTGACTCAGACTTCTGTTACTGTCCACTGTTGAAAAACTCCACTTTTTATTTAAGTGAGGCTTGCCTGTCACCCATAGCACCAGAGGTCCGTGGACTTCCCGAACAAGTTCAGGGTTATTTTAAGATGATGAAGTGTAACGCAAAACTAGTTACTTATTTGAAACCTTGTATTGCATCTGATGCCTCAGCAACAGTTTCCCACGCAGTAAAACCTCTCTCAATTTCTAGCCTTTGGTTCTCAACACCCTTCCGATTTGGCCATCTGCAGTGGGGCAGCTGCTTAGGACTTTCTACCCAAATGCGGTGTGCCAGATGTCACCCGTGTCCCATCTGTACAAGGTCTGAAGACCGTTCCCAATGGAGAACATAGGAGCAGAGCTGTTAAACTGGCCCTGCCTTGGAGTGAATTCTGGTTTGAGTGCTGCCACTTTGGTATGCTTTCAGCAGCGTGTATGATGGTACGCAGCTTGGATCATCATAAAATGTGGATAAATGTCTGTTGATTTTTTTTTTTTTCCCCCCAAACTGATACAAACACTGCCAGGTATAACTCACCCAAGTGAGCTGCTAAATTAGAATACCCGGCTTTTTCAGTTGCAGAGTCAGTCTCTGTAAAAGCAGAATAAAAACCAGTGCCTTGCCTATCTGGGGCTTAAATGCTGTGGATGGAGGTATTTGTGTTAACTGTGCACTTGATAACATGTGTTTCATAGGTTTAATTTTTACTGATTCAAAGGATCTGTGTGTGTGGAGTCACACAAGGAATTTTTTCAAAGCCCAGCAAATCAGTAAGCACTTGCTCAGCAAGAGAGAAGGCAAAGAACACAGAAGTTATTCCTGAATTGAGGCTTGCCAAATCTTACCTTCTTGCCCACGACTTCAGGGTGTCTCAGCTCCCTGCTGAACAGCAGTTGTAGATCTTCCTTTTTTGTGCTCTGCAATTCCCCAGAAATTCTGCTGAAACAGAACCATAATTTAAAAGGATTATTACTTTCAATACATAAGCCATTGAGATACAGTCTTTAGGGAAAGGTCACTGTTTCCTGCTGAAGTATCTGGAGGGCGGTTTGTTATGTAATTAATGCAAGCTGATGGAATTAGTATGACCTCTTTGTCTCTTGCCAGTGTATAGCAGCCTTTGGGTAGGGGTGAGGGATTTTCCTCTTTTTAATGAAGATTTCCCACACAGCTGCCATTGCTCTCCCTGCTTTGGTGCATGTGGCAAGGGAATATACCTTCTGCAGCAGGCCTAGTTCCCTAACTCTGTTGTTTCCCTTGGATTTTGAAGCCAGCCTGTGGATACAGAATTCATCCCTTTCCCCTCTCAGCTAAAGATGACAGAGAAGCAGTGTTAGAAGATGTTTTTAGTGTAGGGCTCCAGAAAGGAACAGGAAGGGATGCAGCGTAATCCAAAGAGACATGCCAAGTAGCAGAGCTGGTCCAAGTGGGATCGAGGCCAGCTAAGGAGAATGAGAGATTCTAGAGGCACAAAAAGTTCTGTGGCAGAACTTGGAAATGTGGAACTGCACCAATGTACTTCACTTGAAATATGCACACACCCCATCTGAAACAATCTTTCAAGGGAACATACTGGAATTGGGAGAATTCACAGGATATGTTTCAAAGATCAAAGAGCAGATAGCCATAATTTGGTGGGAAGCACCTGGTGTCAGTGCTGGCTGTGGACTGGACCTCAAACAGGCACCTGGAAATTCTGGCATCTCGTTCATTGTGTGCCATTAAATGGCCAAAGTTCTGCCCCCCTTTTTTCACTGTGGGTGTAGTTTTGTCTCTATATTATTGTAAGGTAATGGTATGTTGACATTTATGCTGTGATAGAGTCCTTCTGAAGTTCTTCCACAACTGCAAAAGCTGAGGTATTTATTTAGCATAAAGAGAGGTAGAAAACCCTCATATTTGTAAGACTTTAGAAGGAAACTTGGTACCCTGTCTTCTCCCAACTCTTTGTGTGGCCTCAGTTAAATTCCTGGTTTCCTGAAGCCCCAGCACCCAGAGATGGTAAGATGGACATAAAAATGATCAAGGTAGGTAGAAAGGGAGGATATTGTCTAATAATACTGAAGAACGTGTTAGGACTTTTAGGCCCTAATAATTTGTTGTTAATGCCGGTGCTGAGGAACCAGAAGCAACGGTTAAAAGTGTTTCAGAGGTCTCTGGTCAGGCAGGGTCAGGTCAACCTCTTGCAAAAAGAAGGCGAAAAGAAGCGGATTTTTTTTGCCCTTAGGCATGAGAATACAATTCCTGGAAATTTCCTCTGAAAAGGCAAGGTTCCTCTTCAATGTTCAGGGGTGGGGAAGGAGCTGTTGCAGGTACCTCAGCTGCAGCCAGTGCTGCTCAGCACATCGGTTCTGTTCTTGTCCCCCAGCTTTCAAGGCAGCTGTCTTGATCCAGCAGTGGTATCGGCGCTATGTGGCTCGGCTGGAAATGCGACGCCGCTGCACCTGGAGAATCTTTCAATCCATTGAGTATGCCTGCGAGCAGGATCAGATCAAGGTATGGTGCCAAGGAACAGAGCAGATAGGAAAACACAGAGGAAGGTGGTTTCTGTGCGAGACTCGCTCAGTTCTGGCTGCTGGCTGGTAACCCTCTAAGTGCTTCCGTGGGCCGGGGACTGGGTTTCCTGCCCCTTTTTAGCCTATTGACTCCCTGCTTGCTTGTGTTGCATAAAACACAAAGTAACGAGCCTCAAAAGCAAGCCGTAAGAGCCATTTAACAGTTTTTCTGGAGTCTGAACACAATAGGCAAGTCTAGTTAGTTTGTTATGCTTTAACTTAGATTAAAATTCTCTTACATGGCTGCCATGCTCTCAGGGAGAGGAAGGGCTTATAGTGTACTTCTCCCTGTGGCTGAAGGTAAAGCCTCTGTTTTGACTTCATTTCAAGATAGTCAAAACTTAAATTGGTACAATGGGAGTTGCTGTACATACCAGACAGCATGAGAAGGGCAGAGGTAATACTTCCAGAAAGAAGATCATGATAAGTTGCCACTCTGTTGAATTTCTTTCTGGGGTGACTGATGGGCTCTCCCTCTTCTTGCAGCTTCACAACTTCTTCAGTTACCTCATGGACCAGTTCACACCAAGCAGCAGCAAAGAGAGTAAGTTTGTGTGCTGTTTGTAGATGTGGCACTGGCAGCTCCAAAGGCTGCTCCCTGTATTATTCATTGCCCAGTGTTGGGCAGTCTTCAGTATGGCAAATGTGGCCAAGAGTCTAAAGAGCAATGGCATCAGGAATAGGGAGTGAATTGTCTGGAGACTCTGAGCTGTGCAAAGGATGTGGGGCAATTCCTGCTCTTAGGAGCTGGAAGGAGGCATAAAAGTTCCGTTTGTTTTCATAGAATCACAGAATGTTGCACACTGAACATGGAGATGTGTCTCTGCAGCCTTTCCCCCACTCTAAGTTTTGTAGCAGTGCCAAGCTTGGACCCAGCATCTATGGCTGCCATTGCTCCTGAGTGCCAGCTGAGCCAAATAGCTTTTCTTTAGAAAAGTACTAGAATGGTACCTGGAGCCAATTAACTTCTTCTTTGTCTGTTTCTCTTTCTAAAAAAAAAAAAATCAACAACACTAATCTGCTGTCCCAGGGGATTTTATCAGTCGCATGTTCATAAGTGGGGAAAGTTACAAAGAGGCAGAGCTGGAAAAATACTGTGAGTATGAATCCATAGAGGTGCCAGACTCCTACACTGGACCCCGTCTCTCTTTCCCACTTCTCCCTGACCATGCCACGGCCTTGCTGGAAGCTTTCCAACAGAAACAAGTAAGGATCCCAAAAGGTACCACGCTTTCCCCTTATCTGCGCAAGAGTGTAGGATAGATGATTTGGCCTTAGCCTTCCTAACAAGCTCAGTTGACTGGGGTGTAACAAGCTGGCCAGCTGTTAAACAAAAGGGTGTTGGAAATTAGATGGTATTTCCTAATTCCATAGAAATGTTTCTCTTTCTGAAAATGTACTCCTGACAAAACTGAACACTTTACATAGGGGTGTATCAATATTAACCTGAATTTCATTTTTAAAGGGAAAAATCAACAACAGCTCATGTTGAAACATTTTGTCATTTTTTGTTCAAATTCCTCAATTTGTAAATAAGTATAGGATGGCCCAGAGGGAAATGGCCAATTAAAATGTTTTGTGTGATGCAACTTAGATTCTGATTTAAAATGTAAATTGTGACACTTTTGATGAGGAAGTTGAGTCCCACTTCAGCACTAACAAGACAAGCCTTCGTACAACTGCAGTGTGCTGCTGCCATCCCTCAGCGGATGTGCTGAACTGCAAAATAGGCCAAAACATCCCTTCTCCAAAGAGAACTTCTAAACCAAAGGTGCCTCACGTCCTGACTGTATTAAATGCCTACGCCCTGGCTTTGAGCGTATGTATCACTGCAGGACATGTGGAAACTCATGGACTGGTTCCATGTGGAAAAGCTAAGAAAAATCTAGAGGAGCAACTTCTTACCTGTGATATTGGGCTGGAATTTCTGCTGCTCCTGGAGGTGGTGTGGCCTAGTGGGTATAGCCTTGTCCACAACGGCTGGGGCTTTAGGGTTGCCTTGCCAGCCGTGTCAGTGCTGAGGCTGGGCTGCTTTGGGCAAGTCTCTTCCATCCTGCTGTTTCCCAGTATTTGCCTCGTCCTGTTTGTAAGCCCATAGGTCAGCACAGTGTGCTATCCTAGGGAGAGTTTCTGCCATCCAGGCTATCCTGGTGGAGTCTTTGCAGCCAGAGTGGTGCTGCTCAGAGACCACTGATTTCCTGCTTTAATCCCTTCACTTTCTCCTAGTAGCAGCTCCATGCTCGCTATGTCTTAAACCTCCTGCATGAGACCAGGAAGCACCTCAAGCAGTTGCCAAACATCAGCCACGTCTCCACCTGCTACAGCGAGGAGGTCACTGTGTGCGGTGCGTCCCTTGCAGCCTCCGGGGTGGAATGCTCATATGGGAGGGTGGGGCAGAGAGAAAATGATAGTGAGGGCACAATGCCCCCCTCTGTACTGAATGGGGAACACAAATGCTCTCTGTAGGCAAAACGTGTGATGCATTGAGGGGCAGCTGGGCCTGTCTGAAATACCCAAGTGGTCTTTTTTCTCTCACCCCAAACTTGGAGCCGTTTTACTAAATCACAGAAACTGCACCCAGCTGAGGACTGGTCTCAAGACTTGGTAGTGTTCTGATCTGTTCTGTGGTCTGGGATTATTTAAACAACGAAATCCTGGAGCTGTTCTGTGTAAGCAGCAGCGCATGCATGCATGCAGACCCAGAATGCGAACACATCTTTGCATCCTATAAGTAAATTTGAGACAAAGCTTTTCACTATTTTCCTATTCTGACTAATGTTAAAATGTTGAGATATTTCTGAAAAATACATACTTAGCATAGACTTCTGCATGCAGTCAGCTTCTGGAAAACAAACCTCTCTCTCCAATATCATGTTAAATAAGAATTAGACTGTCATTTTGAATGCAAAACTTTCTCCCATGTAATAATAATCTCGTGCCATGTTGTGCCATTACAAGAGATAAATGAATAAAGCTTCTAAATCAGTCTTCAGCAGATGGTGTAGGTTTTTTTACTGTCCTTCTCAGACTTAAGCTCAAGCCTTACATTGTGTCCTTTTCCTCTAGGCTTGCACTTCGCAAAGTATTTCAGTGGTCATTAATTTATAAAGGACATAGTACATAGGAAGTTATGTATTGGTGTTTTTTTAAGTTCAAGGTAAACATACTGAGACTAGTCTCTTTGGGCCTATTAGGAGACTTGCACGGCCAGCTGGATGACTTGTTCCTCATCTTTTACAAGGTAGGCACCAAATTTGGAGAGGGAGGCTGTCCAGGCATTGCAATGGGTATCCCATAGGTCACGTTGAGTAGTGTTTGCAAAACTGGGCCATTCATGTGCGGTCCTCCAAGTCAATTGGATTGGTTTTAAATGGCTTCACAAATCAGTAGCTTATTCCCTTGTGACTTGAAAATACATGTCCATTTTAGAAGTGCCAGTGGGCATTTCTCTAGTGCTCATACCAATGACAACCCCCTGTGACTGCCAGCTTTCACTGCTGGGGCCCATGGGGTTGAAGATGACCGAGGATCTGTTGTAACCTGGGACAGGCGTGAGAGACGGTGCAGCTGTGGGGGAGGCATATGGAGACCATGGGGAGAAGACCTCTCTGGTAACATCTGCCTGTTCCTTGCTTTTACAGAATGGCCTTCCTTCCCCTTCCAAGTCCTACGTGTTCAATGGGGACTTTGTAGACAGAGGCAAGCAGTCCCTTGAGATCCTTGTTATCCTCTTTACCTTCCTCCTGATCTATCCCAAGGAGGTTCATCTCAACCGCGGGAACCACGAGGACCACATGGTGAACTTACGGTACGGCTTCTGTGCGGGGCTGAGCACGATGTCAAGGGTGTTGTGCAAAATCCCACTGAGCTTCTTTTCTCCTGTTCCTTTAGCTATGGTTTCACCAAGGAAGTGATGCAGAAATACAAGGTAGGCCTATGTTTGTGTCTCCTTTACCGTGTGAGACGTGCATTTAGAAGACTTGATGCTTCATCTCTTTTCTGACCTGTCCTCTTAGGTGCATGGGAAGAAAATCTTGAGGATGTTTCAGAATGTGTTCTGCTGGCTCCCCCTGGCCACCCTGATTGATCAGAAAGTCCTCATTATTCATGGGGGCATCTCTGACACCACTGACCTGAACATGCTTGAGAAAATCCAAAGGGACAAAGTAGGTTTTATTTCCCAGTTTTTGCAAGAGACAACAGTGTTGCTGATTTGTGGTGAGGAGCTCATTTCTACATGTCAGCTTAGCTGTTGACAAGACAAATCTAACAGATGGTCTTCCTAAACAAACTCGTCTTTAGGTATAGGCTTTGGTTTGTTGGTGTGTGTGCATGAGCCGTGAAGTGATGAAGCACTGGTGGTTTCTGGAATATGTGCTGGTGCTGAAGTAAAAACACAGTGACGATGAGACATTGTCCCACAGCTCCTTAGCCTGTTTTTACCCCCTAGATTTCCAGAAGGATTTTGGTAAATCATTTAACTTGTCTCTGCCTCACTCTCTAGTTGGGAAATACCACTTTCCTTCTCCAAATATAACGACAGCTCTTGCACTAATCATTAATGCTTCCTTTGCTCTGCTGCATAGGTCCCATTGCAGATTAAATCTGTCTGCATGAAGTCAATGAGGAAGAGTGAGATGTGATGGATGTGGGTCCCAGCTGTAAACCCAGGATGACATGTTTGAGAGGATGGCACTAATAGTCCCCCACAGTTAATCAGCAGTTGAAGGCAGAAGGGAATTGAGGCTTGGATCACTTGAAGTCTGCCAGCAGAAGATGTTAGAGCTGGAGATACGGGTTTTCATGCCATGTTATCAGCTCCATTTCTCTCATATCTTTCAGTTTGTTTCTGTGTTAAGGATGAAGAAAAGAAAGGAGTCGAGTAGAAAACCAGAAATACAGGCCATAAATGGGGAGAGCAAATCAGACACTGAGGCAGCTCCCAGGTTATCTCTGCAGCCCCAGTCAGCCCAAGCTCCCAGCACAGCCAACAGGCTGGAGTTCTCCAGGTGGCTCCGGCAGACGGTGCAGGAGCAAATCGACACGTGCCGCCGGCTGGTGGACATCAGCGAGTCAGAGCCAGAGGAGCTCACCTATTCCAGCATGGTCTCCTTGAAGGATGTGGATGAGCCATCCTGGACTCGCCAGGAGGAGTGGAAGCAGGTGAGAAGTCTAAGCAGGGTCGTGAGCTGGGTGTGCTGTGGGTGCCTCCTGCAGCAGTTGGTCCTTCAGCAATAGGTGGCCAGGAAGGGCTGTTCTGTGAGGCCTTTTTCTGAGGGGATGTTTCCTTAGGTACCTTTGTCACCTCCTGGGATGAGCAGCTGGGGACTTCCTTTCCTTTGTTTTCCAGCCTGTCTGTGAGTCCCTTCTGTGCACTCTAAAACCACAGTTACTTAGTTCACATTGCATATGACCTTCCAGTGCTGCACACCTTATCACTATAGAGCTATATATTGAGGTCAGGGTTAAAGAGATTAAGCTTTAATCCAAACAGTGGTTCCTGAGTCAGCATTTGTGTTTCTGGAGGCTGGAGAATGTCCTGGCTAGAGAACAAAGGAGTTCAATACTGAGCCTGCTAATGGCCTTAGGATCTGCTGGATGTTCTTGCCCCTTGTGTTTTGGGATGGAGGAAGACAGGCAAGGCTCTTGGACATCTTAATGCTACCAAAGGCAAAGCTTGTATCAGGCCTGATTTATGCACATCCCTCTTTCCCCAGACACTTTGGATGTGCCTGTAGCTCCAGGCCAACAATATTGCCACTTCTGAGGTGGCCCAGGTCTGTGACAGTCTTCAGCTGGAATGCAAGGAAACATGTCTGTTCCCCTGCACTATGGTTATAGTAGCAGTCTAGGGAGGGATTCAGAGACTGAGCTGTATTTTCTTAGCGAACTTTTCCAATCCTTTCAGGTTTTAGACATCCTCTGGAGCGACCCCATGCCTCAGGAGGGCTGCAGAGAAAATAAGGTGCGAGGTGGGGGCTGCTACTTTGGGCCTGATGTGACAGAGAAGTTCCTTGCGAAGTACGGCTTGCAGTTCCTGATCCGCTCTCACGAGTGCAAGCAAGAGGGCTACGAGTTCTGTCACAACCGCAAGGTCAGTCGGGGTGGTGTGAAGGGTACTTGGGTTTCCAAACTGCCAGGGTGGGCTTTCTGGGGGGGGTAGCTTGTCTCAGTTCTGCATTTCTTCCAATGGGGCTTTAAGCACATACAAAATCCTTGAACAGCCTTATTGGGAGTTACTGAAGTGTGTTTCCAGCTGAGGTCTTGGGTCAGGGTAACCTAGAGCTGCCTGCTCTGTTGGGGACATGGCTATGCAGGCAAACCCTGTCCTTGTGTGTGGTGGTTGAGAGAAGATCTGAACTCACTCGTGCCATGGCCTCCACGTAGTGCAGCTGTTCCTGCAGATGAGCTACAAAAGGGTGTTACTGAGCTGCTGCAGCCAAGTTCTGTTCTCAGAAGATTCACAGTCACGTCAGTGGCTTTGTCAGGGCACTCGGCCTCTGGAGAGCGGGGAGAGAGCACAGAGAAATTGTAGAAGCCTAGCATGTGGCCAGATCCACATGTGACCAGTGCTACCCACGAGGAACTCACACTTGCAAGGCTTTCAGGCTGGCTGCCACCTCACTCTCCCTTTTCTCTGTAAAACATGGTGCTTTCACAGTCTGTGGACTCTGGAGGGGATCAGGTGTGTTGTTTACATATACATTAAATATTACAGGATGTATGCACTGACTGTAAATGCCTCTTTTTTTGGGATTAGGTGCTGACCATCTTTTCAGCCTCAAACTACTACGAGATTGGCAGCAACAGGGGAGCCTATGTGAAGCTGGGACCAGACCTCATCCCCCACTTTGTTCAGTACCAAGCAAACAAGACAGCCCATATGCTCACTATGACCCAAAGGCAAGGCATTCCAGTTGCTCTGTATTCACCAAATCAAAATTCCCAAAGGGAAAACTTTGCGAGCTTTTAGAAAGTTTGACTCTGGAGACGAACTTTCACAGCTTGATTTTCTAAATAATAGCCCTAAAGGAGGGTTCAAGCTTTGTACTTGAGGTTACTGAGGAAGGCTCGAGGGTTGAGAAAGGAATGTTAACAAAATTTCAAGGGGATTTTTTTAAAGGTGATTTTTCAGCTTTTCTTTTCAATGTCAGGTTTTAACTTTTGACCTTTGCTGAGGTTCCCTTTTGCTTTGTTACTCCACAAATGAATGCAGGGACTCGTGGCATCAGCTGCAGGAGTCTGTGCCCTGGGCATGCAGTGCCTTGTCACAAGCATTGAGAGGCAGCTGTAGCTGTGCAGAGCAGTTGTGTGAGGGTCTGGGCAATCCATGGACAAGTAGACAGAGGACTGGGAGGGAAGGTGCAGTTTTTCTTGTCATTCATGGCAAGTCCTTAAAGTGCTTCTCTCTGTTCTGCATCCTCCAGAATCAGCAGAGTAGAGGAGTCAGCCTTTCGAGCCTTGCGGGAAAAGCTGTTTGCTCACACCTCAGCCCTCATCAGTGCCTTCAAGGCCTATGACAGGGACAATACAGGTAACTCAGAGCTGAGGGACATGCGCGTTCATTGCCTGGTTGGATAGGGCTGAAGTGACTAAGTTGAGTTTGTGGCTGGCTGGGAGACTGCTCATTGACAGTCATCAGCAACTGTCATGGGGAGGCTGTATCAGACCTTGCCAGAGGTCATTTGCTGTTACTCAGTCTCTGTGGATGCCTCTGAGTGACACCATAAAGAGGGGGTGCTGGAAAAGCAGGATGTCATTAGCCGAATGTACAGCAATTCAGGCTGGTACTAGAAAAACTCTTTGCAGCTGGAGTACTGGTGAAGCATTGGAAAAGCTGACCTGGAACATGTCTGTCGTGTCACTTGAGAAGGGCTGGGTGGTGTCTAGAGCCCCTTCATCCCTGGAGTCTAAAATCACTGGGAAGAAAGCGAGGGATGTCTTCCATGGCAGTTGCCTCTGTCAGAGCCTTAAGGAAGGAGCTGACAGTTCTTACTTCTGTGGCTGACAGGAGTGCTGTGTTGCTGAGAACTGTCAGTTGGCGGGCTGGGGGAGAAAAGGGTTACGGTGGCTGGCAGAACTGCTCATGGGGAGAACTGCTTTCTTGCTTTCTTCCCCGGCAGCAAAACTGTTCATAGGAATCCAGCCCAGTTGTTACAGCAGCAGCTAAAATGGGCAGTGGGCTACAAATTTCTAATGAAATACCCAAAGTTAGTGTCTTGCCTTTGTTCAGATGTTTGCAGCCTCATAGCCTTGATTTGTTGCAATGATGAAAAGCTCGCTGAGGCTTGGAGGGGAAGTGTGCTTGTGCCTGCAGTGCAAAATAATGCTGTACCGTCAGCAGCACCTAGACTGTGTATGTGTCACTACTTTAGGCTTTTTCTTTGCCTTTATATGCTTTTCTGTATCCCAGAGGTGTCTCCCTTTTCCCTACAGGAAGGATCACTCTGAGCAACTGGGCAACAGCAGTGGAGTCGGTGCTGCGGCTGGGACTGCCCTGGCGAATGCTGAGGCCGCAGCTGGTGTGCAGCACTGAGGATGGCATGCTGGAATACAAATCCTGGCTGGACGACCTGGCCATGGAGCAGAGGAGCCAAGAGGTAAGCACTCGCCCCCTTCCATCAAAGCATGACGTGAAGCAGCTGCTCACCAGACCCCCCAGCATGTGCAAATCAATTATGGTACAAAAGGACAGTGGACGGTTCCTGCATGGTCCAAAACCACACTGAAGTTGATAGAAAGTCTTGCCTGAGCTCAAATAGTCCTGAGGCATCCAGCCCACTTTAGAAATAGATGATGGATGTGAAATCAAAATTTAGAGGTAGTTTTGGATGCAGGCTTTTGAGTAGGAAAACTGTATTCCACTCTCCAAGTAGCAGTTTCTTAATTACATCCAGCAAATGCAGCTCTGCAGTGGTTATAAAATGTAGCCTGGCCACTGTTAGCGCAGAAAAGCACTGCTGGGAAGGGACAGGTTGCTGATGGTTTGTTCCGCAGCTGCATAGAGGGTCCCATCATCACACACCTGTTTGATACGGCACTGCCGGCATGTTCTTGAGAGCAAAAAATATTCTTATTTGTGAAGACATCTGCAGTAACGACTCAGAGAAAGCAGAGGTGTCAGGAAGATAAAACAAGTGTGATCATGTCTTTCAGCACATCCAGTCGAGCTTGCTGGAAGTCATTTATCGAAACAGATCCAACTTGGAGACCATATTCAGGATCATAGACAGAGACCATTCAGGTAAGCAGGCGTGCAGGGGGTATTGATCACTGCCTTGTGTTCCCTTCTACTTTGGATCTTCCTTTAGTATATATAGAAGTGTTTTTATTTAACTGTTTAAGGCTTGGGTCTTCCTGCTCCCTCCCAAGTTTCTGAAATTGTACTACACCTCTCTGCTGCTTTGTGTTTTAGCCAGTGTTCTCCACATTAGGAGGTGTAGTTGCAGCATGTCAAATGCTCCTCCACAGGTCTCATCTCCTTTGAGGAATTCCAGCAAACCTGGAAGCTGTTCAGCTCACACATGAACATCGAACTCACGGATGATGGCATTAACGACTTGGTTCGCAGCATTGACTTCAACAAGGATGGGAACATTGACTTCAACGAGTTCCTGGAAGCCTTCCGCCTTGTCAAACAGTGCCCGTCATGAGAACCTGCCGAGGGCTGCCGTGTCCAATGCCTTGCTTTCTACCAAGCCAGGACTGTCCAACCTAACCTAGAGTGTGCCTGCAGATGCCAAGCAGGGAAAGGGAAGGCAGGTGCTTAAAACAGACATCACTGTAGGCAACAGCTGTGACCCATCTGGGGAAGGCAACAGGTGAAATAGATGAGCTGCACTTCAACTGACTGATTTTTAAAGAAGCTGTATTTTAAGTAGAGTTTCCTGCTCAAAGGGAAGATGCAACTTAGCTTCTCTTGTCACTGTAATGAAATGTTACAGGTATATTCAAGAGCAGTAAAGTGGAAGTAAAGGTATTACTTGTAGGCAGTGTTCTAAGGAGGTAGCACCTGTTTGATCACAGCTTTCCTTTTAATAAACCATTTTTTCTAGATTGCTGTTTCTTGGTTGTTCATTTCTTCTCTAGTCAACTCTGTGATACCTACTTCCCTGCTGGTGCTCCTCTGCTGTGGTAAGCTTGTTCTGGAAGTTTGGAGCTACTAAGTACGTGTAGTAGAGCAGTGTGTTGGGGAACAAGAAATGCCTCAAATGTGCAACACTCTGTAGCAGGGGCACTTAAGCTTAAGAAATCTATTGAGATAATTTCATTTTCAAAGCCCAGGGAAGTAGATCAAGTAGCCCCCTGCTAGGGAGCCTATGCTGCATGTTGAAGTTATTTTCAAAGCATGGTAGGACTGCAGCTTATTAAGTGAAGTGGGGTGGGGTGTGTGAAGTTTCCAAAACAAGAAACAATACGTGCAGCACAGTCTAGCAGGGGTGCCATGGCAGAAGCCTCCACTGAAGACTGCTACCCCAGCCCCCAAAAGAGAATTCTAGTCTCACTGAATTTCTTACAGAGCCTATGACCCAGTGCAGACAGTTTATTAACTGGAACTGTGCTTCCAAAAGGAAACTAATCGTTTGTCCCCTTAACTAGAGTTCCACATACACATTTTCAATTGTAATGTAACCATGTTGCCACAAACACTCTCAAATGCACAATACAGGTCTCAGCACCATTACAGCTGTATTTCTATTTTTCCATCCTTCAAATTTTATGAACGGAATTAATTTTGATGGCTAATGAACAAAATTATTTTTCCTCCTCCACGTTTGTTTCTGGTGTACAAACTCCTACTGCAGGGAACACTGGTTTTTTGTTTCAGCTTTTTTCAGTGAATTTCATACTGAGGGAAAAACCAGGTCTCTCTCCACAGCATGGAGTGAGTAGGCACCTGCTCTGCAGTGCTTGCTACCAAGTAGGATCTTAGGATCATCCCCTTATTTTGGTTTGAGGACTGAGGCTGCCAAGCAGCTCTGTGGCACCGGGTTTGACAGCCTGTTACCTGCAGTGCCTGGAGCAGAGTGAAGTGCACTTACCGGGAGTTGTGAGCAGCGTCACCGCTTTGCTGATGTCACTGAGAGCCAACACCACACACCACTTATTACAAAGTCAGACTGAATTTATTACTCTTGGGCAATTTAAAAAAAGGCAGAAGACAATGTCCAGACATTCTGTTACTTAGAGGGGCAGCAAAGCTTTGTATAATTCACATACGTAAAGTGATCAAAACATAACCTTCAGATCCTCGTAGTCCAAAGGAAGGACAGAAACTGGAAACATGAACTTTCTGCAGCTTGCCCCAGTAAACTTACTGGTATTGCAGAGAACAACACAGTTACAGCAACAAACATCTCTGTAATGATTTAAATTAGCTGTTTACACAATGCTGTTACTTGATTGTTGTGACAGAAACATGAAAGCGGGCTGAGCTTTCCACAAACCGAATCATTAGTGAAACAATGCCCGCAGCACTGCATTTTTAGGACAATGCTGTTGTAAAAAAAAGGAGAAGAAAAAAAGAAAAAAATGTACAATAGTACATATCCTTTTATAGTAAAATGGTATCTGAACAGATTCAGTTTTCCTTCTTTTGGTAAAGCATATACAGCTTTATAAAATAGAAACCTTCCAAAGGTCAATTTTAAAAGCTTAGAAGAGGCTTTGCTAATTCTAAAAGTAACAGCCAAAATCCCATTTTCTTCCTACAAGATATGTGTTTTATTTTACCTCAACAGTTTTAGCCTTGGAAGGTGAGCCATGAACTTGATTACCATGTTCTGTGTAAACCTCCACCAGTCAACTGAAGACTCCTCCTCTGATGGGAATGCTCTCATTCAGCCCATGTTCTATTAGTTTGATGTCCTCCAAGTCATCCTTGATGATGCTGATTAGGTGACTCAGCCCTTCTTGCTGCTGCTTTAGGTGCTGCAGACAGTTCAGAAACCAGTGTGAGTATTGTTCAGCTTCACACACTTAAGTAGTATTTCTCCAAGGTGTCATGACTGGTGGCCTTGACACATTGAAAAGCCTGACATAATTTCTCTGGAGGAAGGAATAACAGCATTTTCTGTACTAACAGCCTACCTCCAAAGCGTGGTTTTCTACAATAGCTTGGTGCACTGTCACAGAGACCAATTAAAAGGATGACTTCATCAAACAGTGCAAGAACATGACATTCTAGATACAGTCAGTGTGTGTGTCTGGCTTAAACGATGAAGTTCAAACAGTATGCTAGGATTCCACCCAGTAACACTTACTTGCTTGATTTCCCTTAAGAGGTCTGCATCTATGTAATAGCGCTCTTCAGCCCGCACTGCTCCAAAGTGGTTCTGCATCCTGATTTGGGACATGAGCTCATTCAGTCTGCCCTGGGAAGAGAAACAGGTTTAAATCAAACACAACTCATTTACAGCTGGCAGAGCTCCAGCATCTACACTTCCTTGAGTCTCCAGGGCTGGAAGCACTGCTGTTCGTTCCATTTTCAAATGTTCTGGAACACATGCAGAGGGCAAGCGACTCGAGTATTTCCAAGAACCCAAAACTACTGAAATACCTATTGGTTATGCAGCAAAGAGCATGATGCTACAACCTACTAACACTGCCAGATAGAAAGCTTTCCACAACCAATATTTATACCTCGTTTGGAAAACCTGACATGTTTTCAGTGAGGAAACCGCAGAGTTGTTAGCCAGGCTCTATCAGCCACTCACCTTGAACTGCGTGGGTGCATTAAGTTCACACTGAATTGTATCCAGCTGTACACGAAGCTGCTCCTCGTCTGCTTGAATGGCGTAACCACTTTTCCTTTGGATCTCCTGCTTTATTAACACCTACAAAAGATGCCTTTGACGTTCATTAGAGAACACTTGGCCCATCCCTTTCCCCACCAGCCCTCCACATCTTTTTGCCCTTCCTTCAGCCTGTTTCTCAGTAGATATGTTCTGTCATTTAGTCTGCTGCTCCTCTAAGACCTCAGGGCAGTCCTGTGGCTTCTAAGTAAGACAGAAGGTTTCCTAGTACTACAGCCCTGAAGCTTTCCCTGACAGCTCTGCCTGGTACTTAAATGAACACTTGTTAGCTGAAGTCAGAATAATTTTCAGCATTGGCCTGCACAAGATGGCACAGGTTCTCCTTTCCCCTGAGACTGCTTCTGGCACTAGGCTGTGTCAAAGGAGTTATTTAGATTATCCCTGTTACCTGCAAAGTTCTGTGAGAAAGCGCCATCAGTTTCCTTTTGTACTGTGCAATTTTTGCCATAGTTGTCGTTTGGTTTTTCTGCAGCTCGCTGATATCTTCTGATATTATCTGCAGAGGAGATGGGAGTCAATTGGAAGCCAGAGAAGTTTTTGCTAACAGAACACGTTAGTCCTGATTTAAAACTGTGATTTTCATGACACCACACAGCCCAGCGACTTCGTGTCCTTGACCCAGACGATTTTAGAAAGCTTTCTTCTACCTCTACTGCTCTCCTTTGTGTTTATTCTCATATACAACTGGGATTTTCAGAAAGCCAATTTTGGAAAATTGGTTGCCCAAATTTAAAAGTCCATGCCAATACAACTTAAATTGAGCTGGTGTGGATTAGCCTATAACAAAACAGTAAGCTTGAACCTGAAACAAATAAAAGCCAAACCACACTGCTCAGTTTTTAGGCAAAAGATCTATTTAAGGAATATATTAAGAATGTGGTTCCCGTTTCAGTTTTGAACACACAGGGGAGGTGCATTTACTAGCACATCCTTTGTCAACAGCAACTCATGACAAAGATGAGCAACCTTACATCTAATCGAGTTTGATGCTGTTTGGTCATCTGATCCTGGACCTTCAATCTTCTCAACAGTTCCTTGAAACCCACCATTGGCACAGGAATAAGCCTATCAGAACACAAATATTTCTTACAACATGTTTTATACTGGACATGTGGTAAGGATTAATAATTATGAATAGAATCTAATATCAAGTTACAGATCATGTCGGCCTTTTATAAATCAATACATAACCATATCTTCTTTTGCTAAGCTCTCGAGTCCGCACTATTCCCAACAACCTGTTCCTTTTTCATAAAGAAATCAGCCCAAATTATCTGTAACCACTGGAGGGTACAAAGGTGCATCACCTTCAGCAATGAAGAGGAACAACCATAATGGTTGCAAAAAAGAAGTCACAATAACTAATCCAGGTAATGGAGGACACCACATCTCCAAGTAATGCAAGTAAGACTCTTTATCCTGACAGCTCCTAAGCGCCTAAATGGGTAAAGGGATTAGGACAGGCACTTCCAGTAATCTTCACTGCTTTCAAGGAGATCAGCACTTGGCCAAGTTGTACTCGAGTAAGTTTCTTGCAAGTTACCTGAAGGGTTCTATGCAATTATTATCCCTTTCTCCCCTTTCCAAGCCTTGTTGCAATACTTGGACAGACTATTGGACTTACTTATCAGGATCGGGATTATCAACTTTGGCTTGTTCCCATATAATAGGATCAACACCTGAAAAATAAAAAAGGATTTTTAGTATGGATATCTGAATAGATACATGTTACAGCTGATAACCAGGAAAAAATGCTGTGAAATACAAAAACCCTGTGAACTGTGCTAACCCGAATGACTGCTACACAAATTAAGGTTAATTAAACTAGGGTAGTTCTTAAAAAGTCCTGGTCCTGAGCAGGGGCAGTAAATTCAGACCCAAGGGCTGTCAAGCACTCCTGCCAGCTTGAAAGCAGGAGAAAGGAACAACCCATAGGTGCTCCCATTGGACAATCCATACTCTAAAGGGAGAAATTCCTACTGCTCCCACTATATGCCACACTTGGGTCATCTGTCCTTTTAAAGTTGCTTATTGTGTAAAACAAAAAAAATATTAAAAAATCAGTAATTCAGTGATCAAACTAACAAACCAGTTGGCAAAATAATCCCAGTGGGAGTTAGCTCTGACTTTTCTGCAAGACTAGGCCCAGTTCCTTTTGCAATCCAGACTTCCTAACTTTTTATATCCTAAACACAGACATATGTAAAAGCTATAGACATAAAGGTAAGTCACCTTATGAAATGGCACAAACAGCCCTTAACTACTCTAAAACAAAGCTATATGTGCACTGTCTGTGGCCACACACATAGGCTAAGAGACTCGTCTGCAAACTAGCAAGTGAGTACAGGACATGATTATTCTAATTTTTAATTTTTTTTTTTTTTTGTACTTTTCACAGGCGTTTTCCAGCAGGCCGACACCTGCGTTTTCCCCAGAGAGCCCAAAAGGCCCAGCCCACGCACCGGCAGGAGGGTTCTGCAGGAGCTGCTTGACTTGTGCCGGGGACAGCTCCGTCCTGGCCATGGACAGGCTGACCCCCAGCTGCTGCAGGGATGATTTGATGTTGGCTTGTTCAAAGTGGGCGTAGAGGGTTGTTGCAGGAACTCTCCTCGAGGTGCCGTTGGGCGAGCGCTCCACAACGTAAATGATCACTTCTGTCCTGAGCGAGGCAAAATGCGGAACGTCAGGAAAAGGCCAGCAGCACGTAGGAGCTAACACAATACAGAACCACCCAAAATCCAAGCTACCACTTCTCCCAGCTGACTTTTAAATTCTTTTAGCCAAGTGAGATGTAAAGTACCAGTAACTGCAGGGTTCAACACAGCAAGTGAGAGAGAGAAAACCTGTAAATACCATTACATTCTCTGCTCCCCCCAGTTTTAACCGCTATATTCTACGGTGATACTAGTACCACGTTAAGAATAACCTAAAATCTCTGGAAAGGTACTGGACTTAATGCCTTAAGAAAAACTACATGAAGGAATAAGAGACACAAATCAAACTCAGGATGAACAGATCTAAAATCAAGGAGAAGGGGAGACAGTAGACTTAGGCACCAACCCTTTCTAACATGCAATATAAACAGGCAACACTGTGGGAAGGTCACGTACTGGTCATCTGGCATCGTTTTAACACCTTCAACATTGACGGTGAGGGTCTGGTTTCCTCCCAAAATTTTGTGTAGTGATTCCACGAGCTGCTGCTGCTGGCTTCGAATATCTGCTTCTTTTCTGTTAAACACCAAGACCACGAGGCCGTCTTCATCTTTGTTGTTGGGCATTAAACTGTAACCCACAGCCTGACAAGGAACAAATGAAAAATGAAGGTATGTTACTTCGCAAAAGCATATCCTTGTGGCACGAAGGGGACGGGCTAAATCCCTCCATTTTTAGAGCAACTGGTTCAATATTCAACTCACAATGTATACAGAGCTGCAGAAACATAAAATCAATCCCCTTTTAAATCATTCTCTCACAGGGCCATCAGTAGAGCAGCTTTTGAAACAGTTTGGATTTTTACAAAAAGTTCTTAAGTATCCTTTCCCCATCGGGGGAGTTGCCAACCCAGCAGAGCTAACAGCAATCAGGAACATTTTACAAACTGACCCTTTTTCCAAACTGCAAATGGAACCAGAGGATCAGACTTTACTACAAGCAAAAGCAGAGCGGCAGCTTTCACCTCCTCTTGCCCGTCAGCTGTCACCCCAACACAGCACTGGTGACAGGGTGGACAGCAGGGGCTTTGTGAGACCCTGGCACTGCACGTGGGTGGGTGACCTGCACCTTTCCTCTTGCACAAGTTCAGCTGAAGAGAGAAATGAGTCGAGCATGTGCCAAGGAGCCCGATTTTGTCAGCAGAGAGTAATCCCCTGCCACGGTGAGCCTTGCAGAATCAGCCATCCTCTCATGGAGCACAACAGCGACAGCTAAGGAAGAATTTGTTTCTAAGCACATGACACCTCTGCTATTTCTGTTTTAAATAAACAACTCTTCCATGATCTCTTTATGCAACATACTATTTTCAAAGTAGAACAGATTTTTTTTTTCTTCCCTGCGGTCCTTCAAACAACGCCCTGTAACACTTACCTTAGCAGCACATGTTTCTTGGTCTGGAGCTGCATGCTTCTCATGTGTCCTAGAGCTGGAACTGTGTACAAGTGGATTCCTGTGGAACCCTTTTCAGGTGATGCGTCATTCTTATCAGATGCCTGATGTTTCCAGAGGCAATAACCAAACTAGCTTATGATGCTTTGTTCCTATCCCTGTGCCACCTTCTCCCCTATTTTTTGCAGGCACCTTCCACTGCTGGCACAGATGGGACTTGTCAGTATATCACTTAAGGCAAGTGAATTCATGGCATTAGAAACACTCCAGTCGCAGGGACAAGAGTAAACCTAGTATCTGGCATTGTCTAACCTGAAAACTCTTTTTTTTGGTAAATGAAACTCTAAAATAACTGATTTTGCATCACACAACTTACACTGGGCAATTTTTCAAGGCCCAGAAACAGTGAAAGCAATTTCAGACAACAACTTACAAGAATATAAGCTTTCAGGTGCATTGCCAACAAAATGTTCGAGGTAACACTGAAAAAGGTGATGCAACAAAACTCAACATTTGTTAGGCAGGCACAGCTGCTGAGAAAATTTTACAGAAGTCCCATAATGTGCATAATCAACACTAGACTTAATTAAGTATTAACCTACATTCAGGTCACAAAGTTTGCATTCCAAAGAATCAGCTCAGGGAAGGAGGGTATCACCACGCCTGCCCCAAATCCCCTTACAAGTCTGAGGCTTAACAAGACAGTCAGCAGGTGTGGGATTTGTGGAGGATGAAGAGCCACGAATTCTCTGTCAACATGAGAAGCAAGATCTGGAACCGCTGACGATTCCGTACAAGGAATGGAGTCAGCGTGAGCACTGGCAAGGATAAAGGCACAAGAAGGCTCAAGGCTGGTGGACTTTAAACCCGGCACAGGCCAGGTTCATAGAGGGTTATTTTAATCTAGACAAAGCAATGAAGAAAGACCCTGAAGTTCTTATTCCAAATGTTCACAGTTTCCTTCAGACAAGAAGGTTAATTTAAATAGTTTCTGTCATATTGTAACATACACAGATACACATTAAAATTAATTTCCATAGATCTGTTCCACATACACACACACTAACCTGAATGCTAGCACATGAAAATGTTACTTTCATGATCCACATCTGGGCTCATTATCTAGTCCCTCCACACCACCCAGATTTCCAGCATCTTCGAACCTTTTAATGAGTATGCATCAGAACTGTGCAGATTACCTGGAAAAATACTGTTTCAGAATACTCTTACCGGTGACAAAATCTGATTTAACAGCCATGAGATGCTCAGACTCAGCAGAGTAAGGGCATCAGTGCCCTTTGTGGGCAGTTGAACAATGCCATACCTTAAACCTGCAGAAGGGGTTTTCCTGCGTGAACTCCACCGGAGCAATGTTACTGTTGAAGTATCCTTTGCCCGTGCCCCAGAAGGCCTGGAGCTGGTTCCATTTGGCCAGAATGGCATCCCTCTCATCTCCCAGGAGTGTTGGGGCCGAGAGGGCGCTGGCTGTATTGATGAGCTGGTTGGACTGAGCAGGTGTCTGGGCAGGCTGGTTGAACAACCCGCTGCCTAATGCTGGGTGGGATGAAGAGAAACAAATGAACTCCTTGACCAACCATGACCATGCTATCACCTACATCTGCCTATCACTGGCATCACTTCTTATCATATTCTGAGAAGCAAAATAAAAACACTGAGTGAATAAATGAATTAAAATCAGATCATGTTTTTTACGTGTCTTTTTACAGCCAAACTTCATCCACAACAGAAGTTCCTGAATGCTACATTAGAAGAATTTTTTTTTTTTTTAAATGAGACACCTGTATTGATCCATGACATCATCTGGCACTTTCAATATCCAAATCTGAGGGGCACGCTGGCTGTTACAAACTCAGCAGACTCAGAGCCTGCAGCTGCTCATTATCCAACTCCCATTTAAATTAACTTCAGTGCCTTTTTCCTCCCCCTTCTAGTAATGCTGTGGCTGCAATACCAATTCTCTAACTACAATTTCTACCAGCACTAAACCAAAGGGGTAAATATTGTTGGAAGCTCAAGGGTGAAGCTCAGGGACTTGCTTGAGCTCTAGTTTAAGAGTTTAACAGCCTCCGGTTACAATACACTTCTGTCCCACTACCTGAGCAACTGAAGGTGGCAGTCTTATGCTTTCACTGCTAAGGGATAGGTAAATCCAGAGGCCATACTCACTGGTCTGCTGCTGCTGCTGCTGGGTTCCGAAGCCTCCAAAGCCTAGCCCAGTTCCCAACCCACTACCCAAGCCAGTTCCAGTTCCTGTGCCAAAACTGGTACCAAATCCAAAGCCTTTGTTCTGGGTAGCACCAAAGAGTCCTGAGGAAACAAGCAAATGGTTATTGAGAAAAAGAGCATAGCAGCCATGCAATCCAAAGCACTCCTGGATTTGTTCTAAAGCCAGTCCTTCAGTCCCTTACCACTGGTGCCGGTATTGGTGGGAGCAGAGAAGCTGAACGCTGGTGCCGCAGTGGTGGTGGTTGTCCCGAAGCCTCCAAAGGCACCTGCCAAACACAGACTGCAGTCAGGCAGTGGCACACGGCCCCTGGAGCTGGGCACAACACGACAACCAACCGCACGCCTCGGGTGTTATGAGAACAGGTGCTGACAGATGGATGTCACATGGCACAAGCATGTAGCTCACACTGATCGTGGGAATTGAGTTCATTGTCCAAGGAAATAGGGGAGAAAACACGGACCACAAAGCCAGAACTTGTATGGTGCGTCAAGAAAGCAAACAAAAAGGCAGCAGTCAACTGACATCTTGTTCCTGTACCAGAGGGATGTGCTTTCCCCAGTGAGAGACACAACTAACAGTACTATGTCTTAGATTCATTCTCAGGAATACTTCTGGCCAATGTCACTGCTAAATGTTTAATAAGCAACCTGATGTTTTGTGAACTTTACAAACCGAACCTCTGGAAACAAATCAAAGCCTGACGCCAGGGTACACACAGTCGCTGTGCTTACAGGCAAAATTTACAGGTAAAATTCTACAGGGTTCTTTTTTTTTAAAGCCTTGTTTCCCAATGATCCTCCCCATTACATCTCATTCGGAGGTTCAACCTCCAAAAGCAATCAGCCTTCCACAAATTTTCAGGAAAAGCAGTCACTGACCAGCAGGAGAGGACCTATGCGAGCACCTGAGCTCCAGGGGTGCCAACAGCGCTGGCCCAAGATGCAGCCTGGGAAGCCAAGTTCTCTGTGTTTCATGCTGCTTTTACATGCGTTCAAGTGAAGATGACAGTCTGCTACAAAGGATTTGTCAAAAAGATGCTGCCTCTCTTAATTCCCATGTCAATAGCAAAAAAAAAAAGTTCTTTAGGTCTATTACACTCACAGTCCTCCTGTCCACAAACAAAATGAAAAGCATAAACCAAAGCTGATATGCAATTGCATTTTATTTCCATTCAGCAAACATCCCAATGTGAGTGGGCACAAGAAGTTGTTCCCTGTAACACCCATGTTTCAGTCCTGCCAGCAAGTGGGACACCCTGGCAGCAGCACCAGCAGATGACATCATTTTTAGGTACCTTTGTACTCACAGCAAATTTAGTCATCCTTTCTTGAAAAGGGACCCGAGAGCACAAATTAAGTATCAAACTAAATATCGAATTGACTATGCACGGTCTCTTCTGGAGCAGCCCAAATGAAGCTAAAGAAACCCAGCCCAAGAGTGTTCACAGCAAATAAACCCCAAATGAGATCCCTGAGGTGCACAAAACAGATGAGAGGTGCTGACACAGAGAGCGATGACACTGCGGGATGCATGGAATTCCTATACGAGCAGCGGCAACGGGACCCCCTGGGCTAATTCCACACCAACAAAAGCATTAGAAATCCATCCAGTCCAGTGTTTTTGTACAGAATGGGAAAGATTTAAGGTGAAATTACATCAGCTGATCGCTCAGATCTGATGGATCTCCATGGGGCCACAAAAGGCTTTCTTAACCACCTCCCAGTGCACCCATCCCACGCAGGGCCCTCCCTGGAGCACTGAGCATCTCTGGACAGCTGGGGCAGGGTGGTCTTGGGATGCACAGCGGCATTCAGGGAACAGGTCACAGCTGGGCTCTGACTTTGTGCCGGTCGCATGTAATTTGTTTCTCCACAGAAACTACCGAGGTGTGGTGCATTCATGACAGCCAACGCAAGGCCAATGAGGAGACACGGGGGAAGATGAAAACATGACTGCAGTAGTCCAAGAATCTCATGTCAGGAAACATGGCACAGGGACCAGCCCTGGGATTGCTCGGGATCGCCTGGATTCATTCCCATTTCAGAGACTTTTGGCTACAGGGTTATTTTTCCTCAAAAGCTATTCCTTGAGAATTTAACAGGCAAAACCCCTACAAGCCTATGGCTCTCAAACCCATTCCATTTCCACAGCTTTTACCGCCAGTCTTCGCTGGATATGAAGATCAGTAGCGGACACGGATTCCCAGTTAGGGATGTAATTCTTGGACCCCTGCTGGTAACATTGACCACAGAACACATATTTACGCATTATCTACCTGCGCTTGCCAGACTGTTACCAAAATTGAATGGTGGAGTTGAGGTAGTAGAAACACCGAAATTCCCAATATTAAAATTCACCGCGGGATTAGCAGTTAATCCGAAACCCCCAAAATTAAACCCACTGGCAGTGGAGTTTGCAGTTTCAAGCCCACCAAATCCTGACGAGCGGGAAGCAGAAAAAGAGCAAGGCAACATTAGTTCTGAGTGAAAGGCAGGTCCAGGAAAGAAAAGTTGAAGCATTTTTCCATCCCCGTGGGCAAGACAGACATAGTTAGAAACAAGAGTAAAAGGTATTAACTGGCATTAAACAATATTTATTGGACACGAGGAGGACAGTTAAAAGCTCCACACATTGCTGCTGTAAGGACGTCATTTTTCAATTATACTGTGCATAAAGCAGCAGCATTTCCCCACCTTATTTCAAAGCCCTACATGAAACCATCTCTGTGGTTCAATATTCACATTAAGAGTAATTTTAACAGCCTAAGACGCTTGATACAGCTGCATCTGTGTTAAGTGTAACATATAATAGCAAAATTAATTAATAAGCTATCAGGAAAGCAAGAGTAAGTTATCTTCATGCAAATAATACACTCAGAGACATGACAGCAGAATAACCACAAAACTCAACTCCAGCAGCTGAGGCACCACACAAACCTCAGCTACTCCAGGGTGGACTTAGCCAAGTTCTATTGCCAAAATCTGCCCACATCAGCCTTGCTGGACATACTGATGCATCCAGCACCCCTGGGATGCAGCTGAAACAGGTTCATGCTGGACAGACAATGGGAAGTCCTGAGGAGTGATCCCAGATTTCCCTGGTCTGAGAGTGTCATAAACCTTGCCACGGTGTACAGGCAGCACAAGGAGATTTTTTTACTTTCAGATGGGGCCAGAGAGAGTGTGGGTAAACACACTCTTCCAGAATGGAAGAGACAGTAAAATTCAGGTTAACTACAATAAAGATGAATCCTGTTCAAAGGACTTGCTCAGATGCTCTCCTAAGAGCCAACAAGGAATTATTTAACTAAGTGAGGGTAAGGAAAGTTCTGTCTTACACTTCACCATGACTGACAGTGACAAAAGAAGAGGGGAAAAGGTCTTCCTTTACAAGTTAACCACTGTCTTTTACCTTGCTCAAAAGTGAACTTCCAAGGGCATCCCGTCCAAATGAGGACTTTATTGCAAGCAAAAGGCTGATCCGAAGGACCTGCACCACCTCATCACAAACGCCGCAAAAGCAGCACCCGAGCCCGCCGGGCGCGGGACGGCGCCTCTGAGGCGGCCGCGGCTCCCATTGGCTGGGGGGCACGCGCTACCGGCCACCGCCGCTCCCATTGGCCGCAGGGCACGCGCGGGCCGCCGCCGCCGTTCTGATTGGCGGGGGGGCACGCGCGGGTCCCTGAGGGGACCGCGATTCCCATTGGCGGGGGGGCACGCGCGGGACTCTGAGGCGGCCGCTGTTCCCATTGGCGGGGGGGCACGCGCTGCCGGCCTCGGCGGCTCCCATTGGCGGGGGGGGTGGGGTCAGAAGGGGGACACGCGCGGGCCGCCGCCGCGATCCCCATTGGCCGGGGGGCACGCGCGGCCCTCTGAGGCGGCCGCTGTTCCCATTGGCGGGGGGGGCACGCGCTGCCGGCCGCCGCGGCTCTCATTGGCCCGGGGGGTGGGGGGGGGGCACGCGCTGTCCGCTGCTCGGCTCCCCCAGCACTCACCGGTCGGGTTGGCGGCCCCGGCTCCTGCCGTGGCGCCGAAGTTGAAGGCCATGGGGCCGATCGTGGGGCGGCGGGCGGAGGCCCCCGCAGGAGGCGTGTGCGAGCCCCCGCGGCGGGTCCAGCCGCAAACAAAACCGGCCGCACGAGCCGCTTTTTCCGCTGCCGCCGCCGCCAAAGCGCTTCCGGGTGGCGTAGGCGACGCGTGGTGACGCAATCGGCGCGCGCCAGCGGGCTCTACCACTGCGGGCAGCGAGGGGGGGGGGGACCGGGAGGGGCGGACCGTCCCACGGGACACGGGGGAATAAAGGGTAACAAAGCCAAACAGCTCTCTCCCGATTATCCGAGGTGGGGGAATGTCCTGCTTTGCGCGAAACAGGGATAAAAAAGGCTCGCGTGCGGGAAAATATTCTCAGCCCCAGCTCGCCGAGAGCTCCTGCTGAGCCTGGGCTCACCCCAGCATGGGGTTTCCCCATCCCTGCATCCCGTTCGCGGGGCATTCCCTGGATTCCCCAACGCCGGGACCACAGTTCCCGCGTTCCTTTGGGTGTCCCCGCTGTAGGAGCTGGCGGGCAGCCAGGAGGGGAGAGCACACAGCTCCTTCCCAGGGACGACTCCCACACACACCCCACATCCATGAGGAAGAGCTTCTTTCCATGGGGGTGGCCGAGTGCTGGAACAGCTGCCCAGGGAGGTCGCGGAGTCTCTCTGGAGACATTCCACACACCCCCGGACACATTCCTGTGGCACCTGCGCCCAAAGGATCCCAGGATGCTGTGAAAAGAAGCAACACCTGGGGAAAAGCGCAGCAAAGCCAGTCCCCAAAGTGTTTTCCCAGGGTTATTCCCAGAAAGCTGCCCAGAAAACAACACTGGGGGTAACAGGGAGAAGGGATGACAGCGCTATCACAGAATCGCTGGAGGGCTGGGTTTGGAAGGGACCTTAAAGCCCATCCCATTCCAGCCACGGGCAGGGACACCTTCCACTATCCCGGGTTGCTCCAAGCCCCATCCAGCCTGGCCTTGGACACTTCCAGGGATCCAGCGGCAGCCACAGCTTCTCTGGGAATCCATTCCAGGGCCTCACCACCCTCACAGGGAAGAAACCAAAGCACCAGCCAAGAAAAAGACCCCAAACCAAACAAAGCAAAGGCCAGTGCCCCTCTTTAGAAGACAATGACACATTTTGAAAACGTATTTCACTATCTATGGAAACGTTCCTTGATGAGAATCTTCTTTTAATCGGGGAGGGGGGGAAACCTTTGTGACTTTTAACACAAGTTTCTGTTTGACAAGTAAAAAAAGTGTCAGGAGTTCTCAGGCCCCTGTCCATAACACGGAGGGGTGCTCTCATCCCAAACATGGCAAGTCTGCATTCCCACCCAACCCCCACAACACCACCCAGCAGCTTTGCCCCCTCCACCCCAAGAACAAGGCCGAGCTGTGGTGCCTTAAGCTGCAGAACAAACCCCACACCTGAAGGATAGAAGCCTGGCTAACAAGCAGAGTGGGAACAGTCAGGTGGTTTGCATGGAAAAGCACTTCCAGCCGCTGGCTCGGTTGCACCTGGAGCTACGGACGCCGCGCAAAGCTTGGCTCTGGGTTGGGTTAGTTGTACACATGTGCTGTGACAGGACCAAGGACGTGAGTAACAAACACTAGGTGCACACTGGAGTAAGCACACGCAGCACGTTACGGACAGGACACCACCCGGCCTACAGCGCATCTGTCCCTGTCCCAGGGCCGTCCAGGAGCCTGCTGTATTCCCAGAAAGCCGTCCACATTCCCAAGGCTGTTTGCAAACACCACCTCTGTCGCTCCTGTAGGGAATCAGGCCGGCTTGTGGTCGCCCATCCAGTGGTTACGATCCTCTGTGGCTGCCAGTGCGGGTACAAACAGAGGGCAGGGTTGAGAAAAGCAGGATCTGGAGCAGTTTTAAAATGGAGTTTTAAAGTTGTAATGTAGCTGGCGAAAAAAGTCTCCTCCCTGGCTGACAGTGCAGATTCTCTTCCACCTCTGTCCCACAAAAAGTGACGCTGGACACGACCGTGTCTCCACAGGGGACAGCTGGTGTTAGGTCAGCTCTAATTGTTTGTTCTCCAAGCTCACAGGGTAAAGAAAATCTACTAAGATGTCCTGATGAGTGGGGACCTCTCTTCTTCAGTGCTCTGGAAGAACAAAACCACAGCAAGTTAAACGTGGCCATGAGAGAGACACCTTCCACCACGGGAAGCTGGGCTGCCCACGCTCCAAGCAGGGAAGGGAAAAGCTCCTCCTTCTAAGGAGAATTCCCTCTAAGAGAGCCAGGGCTGCACTAAGAAAGCACCAGAGGGTGGGTGGCAGCTTGGGCAGGGAGCTGCTGTAGCACCTGGCACAGGAGGGAAGGCCAGAACCACCCAGGGATCACAAGAAGAGCTGTAAACTGCTGGATTACCTCTGTTTGCAGGAAAAGCAACAAAAGCAGAGTAGGAAAAGCGTGGAACGCAGGTGTCCCTTGGTCACTCTGACCCCTGTAGAGTGTTCCAGCACATCCAAGAGAGCTGGTTTGAAGCTGTGCATGTAGGGTGGGGCAGGAATTCCTGGGGGAAGGGAAAGGAAGGGAAAGGAAGGGAAGGGAAGGGAAGGGAAGGGAAGGGAAGGGAAGGGAAGGGAAGGGAAGGGAAGGGAAGGGAAGGGAAGGGAAGGGAAGGGAAGGGAAGGGAAGGGAAGGGAAGGGAAGGAAGGGAAGGGAAGGGAAGGGAAGGGAAGGGAAGGGAAGGGAAGGGAAGGGAAGGGAAGGGAAGGGAAGGGAAGGGAAGGGAAGGGAAGGGAAGGGAAGGGAAGGGAAGGGAAGGGAAGGGAAGGGAAGGGAAGGGAAGGGAAGGGAAGGGAAGGGAAGGGAAGGGAAGGGAAGGGAAGGGAAGGGAAGGGAAGGGAAGGGAAGGGAAGGGAAGGGAAGGGAAGGGAAGGGAAGGGAAGGGAAGGGAAGGGAAGGGAAGGGAAGGGAAGGGAAGGGAAGGGAAGGGAAGGGAAGCAGTCTGTCCTACATAGGACCCTGAAGTACAGTCCCATGGGGATGGGAGGCAGTGGGACCCACTGATCCAGAAGGGTCCCCCAGGCACGGAGGGAAGTTGTAAGACCGCATTTAGGGAACACCAAACACATGAGACCACAGTAAGCTCACAGCAACTATGAGGAGAAAACAGCCTCCTAGAGAACCCAGGCTATTCCTCTAACCAAAGGCTCCACACTTGGTGTCATCTGAATCCTGTTCTGGTGAAATGTCGGCGTCAGCTTTCGCCCTGACAAGCACCTTAATGCCAGTGTGTCACGTGGGACAGAACTTCTCATAAACAGATGTACAAGCTGTCTTGTAAATAGAGAATACTGGAGAACAGTTTCTGTTGCTGCTGTATGTGCAATTCATCTGTTCTTTGGCCACAAATTTGCATTATGATTCTGGAAAATAATCCACTGGCACAACGCAGTTCTGCTGAGAGAACTGACACCAACTAAATCTGCCCTCAAATGCGGTGGAGTTTTTGCATCTTATCCTTCAGGGTCCTCTAGACAGGCTGATTTATTTCACTACTGTTGGCAAGGGAATTGGGCACAGAGACAGGACCTGCCTTACCAGGCTTCTCAGATTAACTCCGCTCCTTTGCTTTGGCGCGTTTATTCTGAGTCTATTAAAACTTCCCCTCCCTAGAAAGGTCATTTCCAACAAAAACAATATAAAAACATGTGCAGAAAGGCACCAAAAGGTAAAATTAACCACAAGAAAATCAAATGCAGGCCGATGTACAGCAAGCAAAGTCAAATCTGAGTGCTGCTTACCTCTTCACTTATCCCCCGGGACCTGCACACCAGCACAATGAAAACAATCCCAAAAACAATCCCCAGAGCCATGATTACAAAGGGGATCCCAGTCACAACACTGGCTTCCAGCAGGACGTGCCTGAGCTTGCTGGCAGATGCTTCATCAATCAGAACACTCTGGAGCAGAGAGAGACGAAGAGGGGGAAAAAAAAAAGGTTTATTTATTTCTGTGCTTTCTATAAGATCACTTTTGTGGAGGGCAGGGAAACAACACTCCCACAACTCTCAACCACTGCTTCATTGCTTCCTGGCATACTTCCCCCCCTAAAAATTCTTCCAGGGGCCAGAAGGATCCCCTAGTCTGTATTTCAAAGAAAAATAGGGATTTTTAACTTTTGGTTTAGGAATGGACTAATACAAGCCTGGAATAACAGTGTATGTCATCAAAACTAGTCCCCCCTGCATCCAATTAATTCAGTGATCCAACTACAGCACAGGAATATTGACAACAGATGACTCAAAAAAAGGTGTGATCTCCTGAAGTCTTGCCTCTGTCTGAGCACCCCTCTTCCTCATGGCCAACTCCTTTGAGTTTAAAAGGTGTGTCTGACTGAGAGTGTTTGGCAGGGCTGAACTTAACCCTACAACAAGCAGCAGGAGTTAGTTAAGGAACAGCAACAGCTTCCTACCTATCACTGTACAAAACAACAAGAAAATCAGCATTTTCTTTTCTGGCTAGCTCAGAGGGTATTTTTGCAAGCATTAACACACCACAGTGCTGGAAAGACATAACAAAACTGTTTACCTCATTTAGATACATCACTGGGAAAATCAGCGTTCGGATGTTGCCTGTTTCACTGTGTGAAAAAAAAAGCAATAATAAAAAATTATGGGTTTGGAACTTTTCAACCTGAGGGTTGTGAAGACAGATTATACAAGAACAATGAACAAGGAAAGTGTCCCTAAAAAACCTCTAGGCTGTTCCTTTTTTGCTGTGGATTTTCACCTCCCTGCTGGAGTAGGACAATCTCGTCTCCAAGATGGATAAATTCCGGTTTGGGAGCAGGGTGTATTTTGGGACTTGGTGGGCAGTGAAAGACAAGGATCCATCTGGGGCTCATTCGTAACTGAGTGACAGATTTGTGCCAGGCAGCAGGAATCGAACTAAGCTGATGTTGAAGGTTACTCCTATTTGTAAAACACAGGAACTACTGTCCAAGCAACACGTGCACAGCAGCAAAAATCCCCCAACATTTGGCACATGTGGAATCCCAGCTCAGGCAGGAGTTGTGTTACTGTGACGGCTCCTGGGCACTGGGAAACAAGCCTGAAGGAACACCGCTGGCTCTCCCAAGGGGACTGGGCAGATAAAATACTTCTATTTTAGTTATTACAGCCAAGCTGTGCCAATAAACAAACATCAGCCCTGCAGCTGAGCAGGAGGAGCAGCTACCATACAGCATTCTTTACTCTGCAGGTGGAACTACAGAGTCTGCTTCATCTGTGAGAGGAGAGGATACTGCCCCTTCAAACTGAGATTGGATTGGACTTCTCTCTCTCACACTTCCTCTCTCCAACCCATATTCCGTCAGAACACTGCAAAAAAATTCATTCTGGGTATCAGCTGAGATCTGAAATGCCCACCCGGCAGCAGAGAACACTCACAAAAATTCAGGTAATTTTCGGACGTGAACGTTGACCTGCATCCGCTTGGCTGCCCGCAGGACGAGCCCTGTCAGCTGGGGAATAAAGGAGATCAGTGTTAAAAAAAAAACCAGTAAAGGTGAAAGAATGAGAACTGTGAGAATGCAGGAAGAACCTGGTCCACACCACACAGCAGGATCTGCACTGGACCTTAGGAGAGGAGCTGTGGAATTTCCTCCCACTTTAGCCGCACATAACAGCCCGATGAGTCACAGCACTGTTTCTGCAAACCAGGCAGCTCCATGATCGTGCTCTTTTCCTTGACCCACATCTGTATGTGGGGGTGTAGAGATCACTGCTGTACTGGTTTTAGCTGGGAGAGAATTAATTTTCTCCACAGTAGCTGGTATCAGGCTGTGTTTTGGAACTGTGATGGAAACAGCGTGGGTAACACAGGGACGTTCCAGTGATTGCTGAGCAGCGCTTGCACAGCCTCCAGGCCCTTTCTCTTTCTCACACTGCCCTGCCAGTGAGTGGGTGGGTGGGGTGTGTGGGAAACTGGGAGGGGACAGGGACAGGACAGCTGACCCAAAGGGATCTCCCATTCCATCCAGCATCATGGAACTAGTACAGATTCCTTGAGGTCAACGGGACTACGCCAGTACACACCATCCAAGGAGGTGACCTAAACCCACGTGCTTGGATCCATTCACCTACAGAACCCTTGAAAAAAGGCTGCACTTACAGGATTGATGTCCAGAAATGTCTCATGGTATTCTTTTCTGGGATGCATGCCCTCTATGTCCGCTATAAACTTTGGATCTGCCTGGTAAAAATGTGGAGCTGACAGAAATATCGGAGCACCTGGAATGCAAAAGCACCAAGTCACCACCTAAAAAAAGGCCGAGCAGGATTCAGGGAAGCCTCTGAGGACCTCGCAGTTCTGAGCCATTTACAGAGAAGGGAAGGGCCCCTTGTGGAGCTACAAGCCCCCAGTGTCTCTGGGACGAGCCCCTCACGCCCCTGCAGCCCGGCCGTACCCTGCTTGCAGACGCTGACGTTGAGCACGCCGGTGCCGGGGCAGTTCCCGGCGGGCACGCAGAAGCCGGCGTTGGCGGGGTTCACCGAGGTGTTGGCAAACACCATGGAGGAGGGCACGAAGCGGAACGTGGGCACCCCGGCCACGGCTCCCGAGCTGTCGTACACGAGGAACAGGGACCTGCAGGGAAGCAGAGCCAGGCGTGCCAGGCTGCAGCACACACCGAGCCCAGCTGCACGTGCCGCCCTGCTGATGCCTGTGTGTCTGCCCCTGCATTCCCACCACCTTCTGTATGGAATTTAATAGGCTCTGATCAGCAAACACACATCTCATCATCCTGCTGCTGCACAAAACAGACGGTCCCCACGTCACTACTGCATGTTGTGTGAGCGCTGGTACCTCTGCTGAGAGGGACCAGGAAAGGAACACGGTCGTGGAAGACAGAACAATCTGGCACGTCCTGAATTTAGCCTAACACCCATCTGTATTGATTTAAATAATTTCAGATCGGTTTTGTTCTTCACACACCGGGAAATCAGCAAGAGGGGAGACAAGGTGTTACACGAGGAAGGAAATGCCAAGATTTTCTTGGTACATTGCAGACAGCATCATGTAAAGTCATGAATCTCTGAAGAGGGCAACCTGGGTTCTCTAAAAAAGCACAGCACAGAGGAAGACTTCGGAGGCAAGAAGCTTAAGGAAAGTTCATATAAATCCTTCAGTTCTCCTTGTTACTAGCCTTGCAGTCCAGTCTGTCCTTCCAGTTTTCTTCCAGATTTTCCCCTCACAAATCTTCATTTTGAAGTAACACATCCTTAACTTGCTGCAGACTGGGAGGTTTTTTTTTCTGTAACTCTCATCCTTCCCACCACGAATGAATGCAGAACACTTCTACTGTTAAATGAAATCACAGGAGGAGAACCACCAGCCTAACATGACACCTCAAGAGGAATGCACATAAACGCTCTGCTTTAAAGTCTGAACAACACTGTCTTCTCCTTACCTGCAGAAATCAGAAGAAAAGATGTAAATGTTCTCATCTTTGCTGATCAGCGGGTGAAAGGATGTCCCATCTGTGCCATTGATCATGTTACATGTCTCTGTTGTCCACCAGCTCAAGGACCTGAAGAAAGGGAAGCAAAGAGAGCAAGGGCTAAAAGATCTCCGAGCAGCAGTCAGGCAATGCCAGCTCCTGGCCTAAGCAAATGGGAGTCAGACCTGTACAGTGCTAATTCCTCCTGCCTCAGCTCTGCTAACAAGAAAAGGGATTGAAATGGGTTTAAACTGCACCTACAGTCTCTTTAAACTGGCACCAGGCAAGCAAGGGGCAGATTCTGACAGAGGCAACACTCCTCTGAAAAACTTACTCTTTTCCTTTCCACTCCACAATCCTGGAGAAGTTCAGGTAGCTCGTTTCCCCACTCAGGAAAACATATTCTCCATCATCAGTTCCGTTCATCTGCAAACAGATACAGTTTTCGGTGGCTCCACTCATTCTGTGGCACCTGGCTGGTCACTGCAGTGGGGTGGCAGGAGTTGTCACCACTCCAAATCCACCCCAGGACTGATGGACTGCCCCTGAGATCTGTGCAGATCATTGAACTCCACCTGGTACAGGAACGAGGTGGAAGTGACCAGGCAAGATCCTTACACCTCCCAAGTGCAGGAAATACAACTCCATATGAGCCTTTTCTCCATTTGAGAGCTGCCCCTGAATAAAGAGCCCTCAGGAAGAAAATAACCCCACAGAAATAACGTCAGCACTGCAGACATCTCCAAGAAGCAAGGATTCCCCACAGCCCAAAATGACCAGAAACACTGTGGAAGCCAGGAATGGCTGCAGCACAGAAATAACATCCAATTTCAGTCAGTGACTAAGGAAGTCAGGGCGTTTTTCTAGCAGTTTGCACAAGTGGCCCCACAAAGCCCATGTTATTCAAGCAAACACCCACAAGAGTGGAGGGGGTTGTCCTTGGAAAGCTTATCCATACCTCCCATCCAGTGCCTAGATGCAGGCAAACTGAAGAGGGAGCACGCCTTTGCTATCCCTACCTCCTGGCTCAGTGCAGGCACACCCCTCTCACAGCCCAGACCCCGCAGCAGTGCCCTCGTTCCCCAGGGAAAGCACCAGCGGGCGTGGCCATCCCGTTACCTTGCTGAAGAGCCCGAAGACGGGGTCGATCTCGGGATGCAGGATGTGGATGGTGGACAGCAGCCTGTCCTTGTAGCCCCACAGCAGCTCGTGGACGCTGCGGACCGTGAACAGGGACTCCTGGTACAGAAGCAGCAGGACCTCTGTGGCAAACTGCAGAGGGGTTGACCTGGTCCACTCCATGGCAGTCTGCCGGGGCATTGCAATGAGGGAGAGGTGGTCAGATTTAATGGGGAATAAATGATCAGCTGCATCCAGACACAGACACTTTTCACCACTGCACATTCATTTCCTCAAAATGCAGACAGTAATAACGCTTATTTCCTTTCTAGCTGACAAGTGGGTTTACAACATGAATTTAAAGAGGTCAAAGGTCAAACCAAAGAAGGGCATTTCTTTGGGCTAACCAACCTGTGGTTCTTCTCATACTGCCTGTTACAGTACATCACAGCCAAAAATGTGAAGGAGAGATAATCCTTACCACCACGAGATGCCTGGGAGGAATTGAAAATACAGTGTCTGTACTGTCTGCAACTTTCAGTAAGCTGAGTCCTATCTACTACTATATACAGGGCATTTCTGTACTCATTCATAAAATCAGGCATTTTTGGAAATCAGGGGAAAAAGTTGAAATGAATGTACTCTGCAATTGAAATTAAACCAGGACGGAGAGTAAAGGCCGAGTCACACCCCCAGGTGCTGGAGTACAGCCTGATTGCCTCTGGAAGCCGTGACACCTTTGGATCTGCTTGTTCTCATGCTGTCTCTGTATGAGACCAAAATAATGGCCTGCCTGTGGTCACCACAACGAGACTCTCTTTCACGTAGGACAGTCTGGGGGTGCATTTCTAACTTTAATTCTACTCTGAGAGGTCCTTTTCATTCAGCTCCATCTGAAACTGCTCTGCTGTACTTTCTTTCCGGTTTGAGAAGCAGACTTGGAGGCAGCTCCTCCAATTTTGACAAAATAACCTCAAGCATTCCTAACTTCCTCACGCAGAAGCCGGAGTTCCTCCTAGGCATTTGACATCACTACTTCCCTGGTTTCACTGACTCTTGGAAGCTCAGCAAGCCTGATTTCTCCTCATCCCTGTAGAGTGTGTGATCTCTTAGCAACAGAGGAAGGCACTAACACTGCAGAGGTGTGAGGAGAGGGAGGAACAAAATAAATCCCCCGTGACAGTGCAGCCCAAACTGAGACCAGCATCTGCCCAGGACATGAGCTGCCTCTCTCATTCTTCCATCACATTTATCTACTACAAAGGGAGAGTCAGGATGAAGCAACACACTACTCGTTCTGAAGCGTGTCAGGATGAATTCCAAGCAGGAATGAAAGAGAACTCACCACTGCAGGAATATTTATTGTTCTGATCAGGTCCACTTCAGGGTCTCCCACTGACTTCTGAGGTTCAAACACATAAGTCTTTGGGTTTAGAGCAGACACTTTGGTTCCATTGTCCAAAAACTGGACATGCACTCTTGGCCTGTATTCCCTGAAAGACAAGAGTTTGTTCTCTAATCAAGTTAAACTAAGTACACACAGCATTAATTGCAATTAACTTATGGCTGTTCTACTGCTTTAAGCACATAAAGGGTGGGATTTTCAGTTCTTTGAAAGTAGATTCTCTCACTGACACGAACTCCCCGCTGTGTCAGTGTGAGCTGAGTCAGACCTCATGGGGCGTTTCCAAAAATGCCACCCCACGTGTTAATTGCACTTCATATTTTTGCCTCGTCTTTAAAAACCTCAAAGGAAGGACAACAATTTCAGACGGCTCAGAAGGATTTAGAGGCACCATACATGAGATTGCCCTTGAAGTCCAGTTTGAAAATGAACCTTTTACCTCTGCTGCAGGCAAAATTCACCCCCAGAAAGATGCGGGCTGCGTGTGTCTCACTGACCTGACCTAAGAGCCCACCAGAATCCTCCTGCTGGCTACAGAGCACTTGGCACTGGGGCTTACATGGGACACGACCACAGAACAAGCCTCATTTTAGTTCTTCTTTAATTCTCAAGCAGGAATCCTGGGCACGACAGAAATTCAACTGAATTTTTGCTGTTCACTACCCATGGCCTGGGAGGTTGCTGCTATTCCTGTCTAAGCACTCAGACAGCAGGATAAAACTCAGGATTGCTGACAAACCAGTCCAATTGGCAAGGAACATCAAATGCTACCTGCTGGCCCGACGAGAAAGTCAGATCCTAATTACCCTGAAACACATGCAAGGAGCACTACTCAATTTTCATTACCATTAGCACTTTACAAACCAGGGTTACACAGTTGTGCAGAACAGGCCGACACACACACACGTGTCTCCAGCAAACCCCAAAAGGGAAAGGGCAGGCGGGCTGCTCGCCACCTGGCACACACATGAGGTGAAATTCCCCCTATTTCCTCAGCCTGCAGTTACTCAGAGGGCTGTTGACTTTGACATTTGCCTGGGCAGATTTCAAGTCACAAGACGTGAGGGAGAATTGTTCTGCCAGATGTTGTGCTCTGATGTCCTGCATTCGTTCAGATTGAGATTCTATCCTGGCTGCCCTGGATCCATCAGTGCAGCTTCACAACAGGCTGCATTACTCTGGTTCAGCTTTCAAATCTAAAGCAAACTGGAAAGGCCTGTGAAACTACTATTAGACACCAGCCACTTCCCATCTTCCTTACCCAAACAGTGTCTCTACCACTCTCCAGCATCCCTGCCACTCAGGAACATTTTGGTCTGGCAACACTTCCAGCTTGACTTGGCAAGAGCCTCTTGGACAGCAATCTATTTTATACCCCAGGGCTGGAACTGAGGGGATGGAAATGGACAGCTGTGAAATGCCTTCCTAAAATAGGCCAGGAGTAACCTGAGACACCTCTCCAGCTCTGCAGAGGAAAATAATACTCCCTGATGAGGGATACGAGTAGGAGGCTCTAAGATGTTAAAGTTAAAAAGCTGTAAATGTGTGCAAGACCAGACAATATTCCAGTGTTCTTTGGGACTCAGCAGGCTTGGGCAGACAAGCAGCTTGCACTTTGTAATTACTTACTTTACATGCTGCCAGTTCAACTTCCAGGATTTAAAAACACCAGCACTATGTTTTTGTTACAGAATCTGCCTCAAGTGCTTTACAATGTATGCTGGTGAAAACTCTGAGCTGCAGGAAGAGACTCTTTTGAGCCCTCCCACCTCCTCCCTGTCACTGACTGGATTTTTCTCCTCTGCTTGTCCGGCCCAGTTCACTCCCAGCCTTTCCCCAAACACGCTGTTTCATAAAAGCACAGAGCCATGCACTTCGTGTGAGGGCATTTTAGATGTTCTGTCACATGCTAAAGCCAAATGAGTCTTCAATGCTTTGCTGCACAGGGCCTGTGAAACCAACTGGACATTTCTTCCCTGGCTGGAGCGTGCAGCATGGCTGGAACATCCCTTCCTGCTCCCTGTGCTCCCACAGCCTCCTCTGCTCCCCACCCAGTGCTGACAGCCTGCTGCAGGCACAGCCAGGCAAGGCTTATGGAACCTGCCGGAAGAGAGCTCTCCACTTCCTAACTTTTCCTCCTTCCTCTATCAGACAGAGCAGAGCACAGGGGAATCCTGTCCAGACATGCCAGAATCAGGCTAAGCAAACAAGCCAGAAGCAACTGGAATGTGCAGCCTCCTTCCTTCCCTCCCTGTCACCACCAGGAACACCGCAGGGAGGGCCGGCGCTGGGGACCCACTCGCAGCCAGCCTGTGGCGTGGGATGCAGGGAAAGGCTCTCCCAGCAAACCAGCAGCTCAGGCTGGGCCTCCCCTGGGGCAGGGATCAACCCAGCCCCATCCACCCTGCTGAGCTCCTTCATGGACAAGGTGCAGCTTCCCAAACCAGGCTACGTGTGACACCCACGAGGGACTTGGAGCTAAGGAAAGGGAAAAGAAGAAGCTGGCAAAGACGACTGAACACCAGCCTGTGTGGTTCCCTGGAGCTCTGTGAACCCTGGAGCTGATCCTATTTATCTTCCTGACACAGAACTGACTGAACACATTGCTGACTAATGACCAGCGTTATGCTGCACACACCTGAAGGAAAACTTGGGAACTTGAGAGCTTGTGGATCTTTTCTCCAGCTCTACTGGCTCATGTAATAGCAGGGATTTTGCCAAAGTACCACATGGAGTTTGCCAAGGCTAAACAGACACAGGATTAGAATGCAGAGGAGACAGGGGAAGGGATTGTTGGCAGAGGGAGAAGCAAAGCTGAGGTGTGGGAGGAAGGAAACTGAGAGGCAAGAGATAATGCAGAAACCGAGGCTCCCACAAAGGCTCTTGCTTTCATTCCAGCATTTTTTCAAATACCAACAGATTCTGATCATTTTGAAGCTTAGGTAAAGACAGCTCCTTCTGGCACTGAGCCACAGCCTGGCCTGGATGAGCCTGTGTGACCACAAGTGAGGCAGACAGTGAGGAATCCACCTTTTTGCTACGGTGATAGAGTTCCTCATAAGGCCAGGACTCCCAAGACCACAACCCTTCCTGCCACAGGCCTGCTCCTGGTTTACAGGGCTGCTGGCAGCTGAGCAGAACACAGCTCTAAAGGAAAACTCGTTTGTAAGGTGACTTTTAAAATCTCTCCATGCCACACAACACAGCTCTAGGGGCTGGACAATATCTAACGCTGCACGTGGCCTTAGTAAATCCATCAGTAAAAATGAGAGATAGGTCTAAAACCTAAGCAGGTTTTTCAGTGAGGGTTGGCTCAAGAAGACCCTTTTAGTACCACTCATGTGGACTGTGCAACTCACAAGACAGCAGGCCAGGATGCAACAGCTTCCTCTGTGTTCAGCAGCTGAGGAACAGCAGCACACCACCACAACTTTGCCCAAAATCTGACAGAAGTCGCCGGCTTCATCTGAAACCAGTTGCAAGTGTCAGTGCTGTCTGTGTGGGCTGTGACCGTGCTCCCCTGGATAAACCTTCCCTCACACATTAACACCTAGATTTTCTCCTAGAATGGGATCCCAAACGTTCTGGATCTTACATTTTGGCTTCCTCACACACCACAGCTTTTGTAAAGTGTGGGACTCCTGAAAGGGTCCTACCTGTAGGTGTATGGTCCTATTTCCTCTACGAGAGGAGTAGCACCTTGGAGCACTTCCAAAGGATTTGTCACATTAAAGAAGTAGAACTGCATGTAGACTGGGGGGGGAGGATCCTCCCAGGCCTCAAAGGTTTCCGTGCCATTCTTCAATACTGTTCCCTGAAACGAGAAAAAGGCAGATCAGCTGCTGATGCTATGATGCTGCATGATACTGACAGGAAAGAGAGGAGTTCCATGCCTTGGGAACAAGCACAGGCAGTAAGACTCAAGACCACAATTCTAGATCTGCTTTACTTTGAAACAGCTCACTCAATCGCAACCAGCACAGGCACCTGCTCTCCTGGCCACAGGCCAGGGGCAACGTTGCCTTGTTTGTAGTTCCACTTCTCCCCACAGACAATTCTGCCTGACATTTTTCAGAATGGAGACTGATCAGCTATTACTCAGCAATCCTGTCTCCTTTCCCACATCAGTAAAAACCTCCACCTGGTGCAAGACACCACAAAACGTGCCAACGTTACAGATAAAAGTGGAACTCAACAGTGGGAGGCCAAGAGAGTCCTGGCCTTTATGATATCTTTGCCCAAGAATGTCAGATTCCAACACAGCTGTGGGATTCTGTCTCCAAAGCAATTAGACTTTGTTTTTCAGTGGCCTGTGAGAAAAACTGTGAGTGACAAATTTCTTTCAGACAGGCGCTCTAGGATTTGTGCCTTTCCAAGGTCTTGGCACAGGGGAAAGGTTGTTTGCCCTCTGTCTTTACCTTCTTTCCTACAGCAATGGCAGCACATGCATCTCCAGACCGACGGTCTGTCAGTCTATTTTGTAACCAAGCTATAAATCATTATTTTATAGCAGAAGCACTTAAGAAATGAAACACTAATTCCCTTACCTCAGTGATACCCCTTATCAGTATATATATGTTATATGGAAAGTCACAACCACAGCTGTCACATAGAGCTCCATAACAGAGGTCTCCATCTGCCATTTTATTACTACCCCATTTTAGGTAAAATTCACTCCACCTATAAAGCATCCCCACTGCCACAGTCAAGGCTTTTCATGTAGTTATAACACTGGAACTGCTTCAGTGGTCACAAAGAGAAATCTGGCTAGCAGAGTGAATTTTCAGGAATAAACACAAAGAAAACTCTGTCTTTGAAAACCACATCACCTGTAGGCGGAAGAAGGGGAGGAGGGGAATGATTTGCAATTAAATGGGTCTCATCAACACTCATTCTTTTTATTCTTCTGAGCAAACAAGTCAAATATTGTGAGTGGAAGCTCAGAATCAGGGCAGGCTGGACAGCTGCCAGCTTGCGGTCGATGTTGATGGGGTCTTATCAGCCACAGTTGCCTCAGGACTCATTCTTGGCCTTCCCACTTAAGGAGCCGTTTTCTCTCCATGTAGACTTTCATTTCGAAGGATGAGATAAAGAGAAGATTGTTTCAGAGACAAACTTCCTGGCAGGAGCTTGGCATGGCAGGAGTAATGCTGAGCGGCAGTGAGAGCCAGCCCAGCTGGTGGCACTTTGCACTTGCAGCCTGCTTTCCCCATAGGATTTAAACCCATGTATTCTGTGCACAGCTCAAAAATCAATGTGTTTCAGACACGCTTGAGGAGTTTGGAGCATTTCTCTGGAACTACCAACACCACGTATGTACAATTTCCTACACAGCTGGATGCTCTTGATCCTGTTTTCTTATGATGCATGCCAAGGAGACCCATCCCTGTACTCACGAGTATTCGCTGGTCATACTCATTCCAGATCTATTTCTTGGATCAGCATGGCACAATTTGGATCTCCCACAGAAATTAAATGTCTATTTATAGCTCTGTACAGTGACAGCAAACCCAGAATCACAAACTTCTGAGCTGGATTCAGAGAGACTCCCAAAAACTGTCAAACAATGAAACATGGTAAGCTCTTTTCTTCTGATTTTCACCAAATGTTACCAGGGATATTTCAGTCTATCACATGATATTACAAGGCCATCAGGGCTTCTCCTTTCCAGGTGGAGTCCATGCTCATTTCCAGTGTTCCAAAGCATCCTTCCTGTTGACTGTATTTATCAGCCAGCCCTGAACTCGCAGCTCTCTCATTTGCTGCTGTTTCCTTGCCTTGACTGTGCTTTACACACAGGAAGTAAAAAGGGAGCTTTCCCTCCCAAATATAACTTACTGGCAGTTATGGTGGGAGTGGGAAACGGTACTGAACATTTTTGAAACCTACACAGAAAATTTAATTCCTTTTTTTTTCCCTGGAACTCCTAAACATTTTAATTCCAAGATATACTTTTATGTGTTCATCTGTGACAGAGTTTAACTGCAACTTGTTAAGGTGATGGGGTAAATGTTCAGACCAGCATGAACAGACCTCCCTACTCCTGCACCTTGGGAATGCCCTGACCCAAAGGAGCATCTCAATGGATCCTCCAGCTAGTTTCAGGTACTAGGCCCTGGTCACAAACAGGTTTTGGCCATCTATTGGGATGGCATGTTTAGTTCACAAAAATACAATAAAATGGCAAATAAAGGATAAGTTGATGAGATTTGAATGCCTTCTGGGAAAAGTGCTGCCACTGTTCTTGTCACAACACATCTGCCCACTGATTTTCAAGGGGATGTGAAGTCTGACAGCAGGTTGGATTTCCCACTCTTCCCACACCCTCTCTGTATCCCAGATCCTGCCTTTGGCTGGAAAGGCTGCTGCACACAACCCCCTGTGAAAGCAGAGCCATCCTCAGCAGTTCACAGGTGCTGGAGTTGGAGACACAGGTGCCTCAGCTGCTCCAAAATACAGCTTTCCACTCCAGCTGCACTTGAGACTGCAAAGACAGCCCTTCACTGTGAGGCAGCTCCGTTTCAGGACGGCTGGAAAGCCCTCAAAGGAACAGGAACTCCTTGCAAAAGCTCGGGTCTTGCCCCATTTCAAAGGCAAATTGACATTAGTCTATTTGTACAAGATTCTCTAAGCTACACACGGTTACACAAGAGACAGCAGCTTTCTAGACTACACACAAATGAGGAAAAGCTCATGTGGGGTAAAGCAAATGTGGAAAGAAGCCAGATCAGCAGAGTGACTGGGAGCACTCTGCTTTGGGGCCGAAAGCTGTGCTTCCCCAATCTGGGGGTGCGTGGCTCCCGGAGAAGGCCAGCAGGGAGTTGGCAGCTCTCGCGGGGATGCCTCATTCCCTGCAATCCAGATGTGTGCCAGCACGAGCTGGAGAGCAGCAGACAGGAAAAGACTGAGCTCTGGAAACTTTATCCTGCATTACTGAAAGCCCTGCTGAGCGAATACCAACTTGCTCTTACATAAGGCCCCGTTGTGGGGAAGGAGCAGGCAGCCAGGAGATAATACGCGTAAGGAGGATCACGCCTAATTCCCGACAGTCCTGCTCCAAACCACGGCTTTCACCCCACTGCTCCGGCGAGAACAGCACACTTGGAAGTAGAACTTCTGGGATGCAGAGGATGGCAAACTCCTTCCCAAGGAGAGCCAAGATAAGGGGCACGGAGCTGCACTTCTAAGTGTCACAACCTGCTGTAAGCTCACTCCCAACCTAAAATCACACTTGCCAAACCAAACTGATTTAAGACAAAGCAGTTTCCACGGTAGGAAATGCTCCTCGTCAACAGCCCAGAGGAAAGAACAGTAGGTTAGGAGATCACAGGTGATCTGGTCACCAGTTAGACAACAGCACTGGTCAAATCCCTTCATTGGTTAGCATTCCTGGTTTCTCTGTCAGAATAAGAACTAAGATGATATTCCTCAGATAGACAGATAAATAAATGTTCATTTACAAAGGAATTCCAAAGGAGTTACTAATAAGTTGACCCTTCTCACTGGACCACTGGATAAATGCACAGAGCCACTCTGGGAGAGAAACAAAAGCTTAGGCAGAGCAGGAACAGTGCAGGCCTCTGCACCCACAGCAATGCCAGGATGGGTGTCCCCAAGTGTGGAACAACAGGGTGAAATGCCTCGCTGCCATCACCCAGCCTGGGGAACTGGGAGACACCACGTGTTCCAGCCCACAGCACCTCTGGCTGTGCTCCAGAGGCAGCAGTAAATGGAGCAGCAGAACAAGTATGAAAGCTGCAAGCAATTTAGGACAGAGGTGGCAAAAAGAAGGGGTGCTTTAGGTGTCCACTGCTCCCCTCAGCTGCTGCTGCTCTGGAGAGGGCTCCTCGCTACAGCTGCTGTCCCATAGCCAGCAAAGCTGCCTCAAGAGGAGGCATTTTTACCCATCCTCACTCAATTTTTACCCAGCCCAGGGATCAGTGCAGCCTGAGCTCCATTCTGAGCCCCAGCCCAGCCGGGTGGTGCTGGGAGGGGGGGGGTTCACTAGGCCGGGGGGGTTCACAGCCCAGGGATGCTCCTGCCCACCCACCCACAGCTGCTGCAAGGAGGGAGCCAGCCCCCTCCCTCCCTCCCTCGCCTATTTTCAGAGGGAACAAACCGGTAAACAAGGACCGGGACGGGAACGCGGTAATGCTTTTACCTGCTTCACCTGCAGATCCACCACCGTCTGGAAGACGTGCGCGACCAGCAAGGAGATGCTGGCGATGAGCAGCGTCATGGCCAGGACCCCCACGGTGACGAGGCACAGCGACTTCATGGCTGCTGCCGCCGCTGCCGAGCAGGGACCGCCGCGGCTCCGCCAGGCTCGGGCTGCGGGGGCGGGCGCACTGCGGGCCCCGCCCGCCCGCGCCGGGAGGAGCCGCCGCCGCCGCCGCCGCCGCCCCTCGGCGCCGCAGGGACCGCGGCTCTCCCGGGGGATGCTGTCCCGGGGGATGCTGTCCCGGATCACCGGGGCCGGGAGTACGCACCCCAAAGTAACGGGGGGTGGCTCCTGCCCCGCAGCGATTCCTGGCACAGCCGGAATCCTCCTGCCCGCTGGGGATGGCGCTGCTAGAGCGCCTCGCTCGCTGCAGTAGGCAGCGCCAAAGGGCGTTCTGGAAAACAAGCGGAGGAATTCCACAGCAAGATTATTGGGGGGAAACTTGCAGGGAGCGCGAAGCGCCTCTAGACTGAATTAAGCATCGCAGGGAGCCGATTCTGCCACAATTCAATGCAGCGCAGCTGCCACTAACACAGTTAAGCCGCTCCTGAAAAAGAAATCAAATCAATGTACCTGCTCTTTTAAAAGCCAGTGGGATGTACTGCTTCACTTTCCACCCACCACTGCCAGCAGGAGGGAAAGCCACCTGCAACACGGGCTTTCCCAGCGATGGATGTCATGCCAATCCCTTTCCACCACGGCCTTCCTATGGCACAAGAGGAAGGAAAGCCCTGAGACACGGGGCTGCCGTCCCCCATCAGCAGGCTGCCAGCAGCACCAGTATTTCCCAAGTCACGAGTCAGTTCCCTCTCCAAACCACGAGGACGGCAGCTTGCCAGCAGCAGCCTGATCCAAGTAATGCCTTCCTGACCAAGAGGGCAAGTGGCCCATCAGGTGGATTTCCTGCTAAGATGGACTGAAGCATCTTCCCTTACAAATACTTCTTCCTGTAATTGTGATTGCAGCAACAGTGTTATGTTATTATGTGCCCTTTCAGATATTTTTGCTTATGAAAGGTTCTGAGGTCACATGTCACAGTTGTTTGGAAAACCAGAATTTTTGTGGTTCCACCCAGGCAGGAAAAAAAAAAAAGAAAAAGAAAAAAGAGTTGCTCTGGCAGCTTGCTTTCCTTTAGATTCCCATTCCAGAGGGGTGTTCTTAGCCCTGTTTCATCACCATCTCTCCAAAAACCAGAACCAGAGTACATAATTAGAATCTGGTTTTGAAGGCTAATTTAAAACAATAGAACTACAGCAATAGATCCCTCCCCTTAGAAAGACTCTTCCATGGGATTTCTCTCTCTGAAACCATAAACCTTCCCTTCCACTGTAAAATATTTTAGCTGAACCCTGGCACAAATATTTATAGATCAAGCAAAGATTCCTGCAGGATTTTGTGTTTGCTTAATTCAGCTTTTTGGTTTATTTTTTCCATAAAAACCTACCCGTGTGATGTGTAGAACCACATTGTTTCTCCATGCAGATTTTCTAGATTCTCAGTGTGAATTATTTTCTTTATTTTGGCAAATTATTTTACCTTTGGAAGCCAAGGAAGTCCTCAGCAGCCATGATACCCTGCAAACACTCCCGTGAGGAGTGGCTCCACCTCTGAGTGCAGCCTGGGAATGCAGTGGGTGCACTGCTGGCTCAAGGCACAACCCTGTGTCATAATTACAGATCCCTGAAACAAGCAGAGGCACATCTTCCCTTTCCAGCATCATGATGATATTACTGAGAGAAGAGGCACACAAGGCCCACATTCTGGAAAGCATGGACATGGTGAAATTGTCCTGTCCCATGCACTGGGAATATCTTTAATTAATATAAAAAGCCAGACTTACTGAGGTTGTGATATGGCTCCTTCAGTTTGTACAACACCACGTGCTTGGCTCCTTGAGGTCTATGTAAGGCAGGAAAAGCTTGTCAGGGAAGGAATTAGGAAATCACACAGCACAGTATCAGCCAAATCAGAACAGATCCCAGAAATCCTTAATCCTACTCCTGTGGTTTAGTAACTATCAGACATTTCTTCAGTGAATGTTTAATGCTGCCCACAACAGAGGGCTGGAACAGCACACAGGAGGGTGGGGTACTGCTCCTTGTCTCTGTGTGCATCCATAGCACTTCATGGATCTCTGGACTTTGACACCCAAGATAGTAATCGTGCTTGCCCTTACTTAGTCATCTGCCACTGCTGACAGACCTGTTCACACCACGTCTGACTGGATCCAGGCCTTGCACTGCTTCCTTCAGGAGCTGTGACCTCGAGGCAGACAGAGACATCTAACAGCCTCCCCAGGACCAAGTGCAGTTTCATCTCAATGCTGAAAACGCAGCTGTAACTAGAAAAGTGCTGTAGTTAATAAACACTCCATCAGTTTGTCTTATCTACAATTTGGGCAGGCTTGTCACTCATCTCCTGCTGCTGCATGATGTTTGCAGTCTGCTTCCCTCTATGGATCTGTGGTACCTGGCTGCCCAGCTCATCCACACGACACTAAACACATCACAGGGAACCTGCAGGTCCTTCCCATTCCCAGTGTCCTGACAAAGAGCCTGTGCTGGCTGCAGTTCCACAGCAAGGGCCAAGAAGGACAGCAGCACAAGGCTTACATGCAGAGAACACTCCCAGCCTTGGAGGAGCAGCTCTTGGGGAACACCCAAGTGCATCAGTAACACACAAGGAAAAGGTTTCCAGAGGCTTTGCCCTTCTGCTTTCCCTGCACAGCTCACAAACATCCTTGTCACCAGCGAATGCATACACACTGTGGGTTTCTAGCACTCTATGCTTAATTAATAAAATCATAACCTAATTATAAGATCCTGATTTCAGCTGAGAGTTCAGACATTTCTGAAAGGTTTATAAGAGGGTAGAGATCACATTTCACTGTCTCAAGCTTTAATTTATTCTTCCTACAGAGGCAAATTAACTGCTGGCAGGAAAGCAGTTCACTGTAGGGCAGAGCTGCACTGCAATTACTGGGTCCGTCAGTGACCTTGGAGAGGGCTGGGAGTAAAGCTGGTGCTCTTGTAAGAGCAGCCTTTGCTCTTGGGTTAGAACACTGCTTGACTTCCAGGTTTGGGACTGTGACATGTCAGGAGATGGAACATTTGCCTACAACAGCATTTAACTTAGCTTCTGAGGAAATCAAATACTTTTAACTGCTATGAGATTAGCAGCAAAAATGCTTTTCCTCCTGAAATTTGGGCCTGACTCATTTTTCTGACACTCCCCAACGAAATAACAGCAGCCCTTGTGGATTGTAAGCCACTCACACACACAGGCATGTCGTAATTGTGATATAGGCCATGTGGCACATTTTAGAATCACACACACACAACCATATTCCTCGTAACTTGAGCTATACCAAAATTAGCAAGTGCAGCCACTCACACCCATCAGCTGCTCCTGATCGGGTTTGCTGCTCCCCTGACTCATCTGCCTGTGCAGCAAGAGCCTCATGACTCAGGAGTGCCAAGCTGTGCTGCCTGCATGGGACTGAGCGTCACTCCAGGCCACCTTTTCCTCACTGTCCTTTTCACCAGGATTTCTCCCCTCACAAAAACATGAACCCCTCATTCACAACACCTCCTTTCCAGCACCGGCACAGAGCAGTGCTACAGCTCTCCCTGCTGAACCAGGAAATACCTTCTGGGGAGGGAGAATGTCACCAGTGGCTGTGAAACAGAGACCTTGCTGGGAAAGGAAGGCAAGCAAGCTGCAGGGCATGCGCCGGGATGGACGGGAGGCTCTGGCAAGTGGCACTGTCTGGGTAACTTACACAGGTTTGCTGAGGGCCTGGCTTGCAGTGCCAAGCCCATCTCATCAGTGAAGCTCCTCCTGTCAGAGTTTTACTGCCTCAATTCAGGTTTTAGCTTCTGCAATGCAGATTGCAAGAGGAAGAACGCTATCTTTTCAAGTGCTTGATCTGATACTCTTGAGCATTGCCCACAGAGACTGACACAGTTTTCCAAGCCCTCAGTTTTCTATACGGCCCTTGAGGCAGCTCCAGGATGAACCGGGTTTACTTGTTCTGCTGCTGCTGAGCACTGCAAACAGCCCTGGACTACTGGGATAAACGCAAGTGTGGAAGCAGCCAGGGAGGAGAACCAAAACCACAGCTGATATGAGCCCATGCTGTTCCCAGCAGTAGAGCAAAGGAGAACCTGGCAAAAAAAAGTCTGGAGAAATGCAAAACCAGACCAGGATTTTGTTCACTCTTGCCTTACAAACAAGGAGACAACAAAGCCCGAATCACCATAAAAATGTGTCTCTGATTTTTACTCTAGGGAGAGCTATAGGGAGCGGGCAGGTTTCTGACACACGTGGCTAACAGAGTCAGGTTAGTCATGCAGGTCAGGTACTTTATCAGTCACACACTTCCCCATCAATATCTGACACTGCAGAGCAGAGACTTTACCCTCCGGCCTTGAAAACCTCTCCTGCTAACCCTGGACATGACAGACTTTATGAAGAACCTCTTAATTCAAACAGAATCCATGGTGATCATGCACTTTTTTTCCTACAGTATGGTGTGTATGCCTCCTAAAAAGGAGAGGATTACAGTCTACAGCTGTCAGTGGGACTTGAGGGCCCAAATCCCACAGCAGTGGATAAACACTCCATCCCCTGACCCAGACCTTCCTGAAGGAAGGGGACAGAGAGAGACCTGTTCCATTTATTTGCTCCATTTGGAGCTTTGACTGAGTTTCAACCTATACCTAGTTTTAAGTGAACTGCACTAGGGAGGGTACATTTAAAATGAGCAAACCAATGGCACGTTTCCCTCACCTGAGAGTGCTGTCCCACATAAATGCCACTCTGACATACAAAGGTGAGGGATGCTCCATAGGAGAGACTCGAGGAGTCTCATTTTGATCTTTTTGTATCCCATTCTCAACTGCTTTTTGATCTGAACGAGTTCAAGAGCAGACTCTGGCCCTTAGAATGTCTGCTGCTGCATTAAAGCCTAGATGCACACACCTCTCAACAAATTTTACTGAGGAAAAGTGGAGGTCTTGCACAGAGAGATAAAGACAGGGATTTTCACAGTCTCCACTGACTGCATTCGGGAGAGGCTGCAAACCTACAATCAGTGTCTGCTTTGTTCTGAGACTGTCTTGTATCACAGCCTGAGATCTTGCCCCATTCCTGAAGTAAACATAGGGATTGAAGGCTGCAATTAGATGATCTTGCCAGCCTACATCACATTATGATTTACTCAGGCGATCAACTAACTCTAATTAAAATTCTGCAGTGTAAGTATCTTCTAGCAGGCAGCACCAGTGGCTCCAGAGCAGCACAGCCGAGCTCTCTGGAGCCTTCCCATGCACAAGACCTGGAGTGTCCATCCTTAAAGCACACCAAACTTGCTGCCACAGATGAGGAAAGACCAAAAAGGCTCAGGCTGGAAGTCTCTCCCTGATTGCCAGTGTCCACTGCACTTAAATGCACACTTGGTGGGCCCAGAATGAGTCATCCTTATCCCCGGCTGGCCAATGGCAGCCACTGGAAAACAAATGCTTTGTATGTCAGCCTGGATACAAACAGCTCCTGTGCCAGCTCAGACAACGAGGTTGTGTGTGGGACAGCCCTCAGCTCCCATCCCGGGCCGGGGCAGCGCTGCCTGACGGCATGACAGCCACCAGCTTCCCTGGAAATGTGCCAGAGGTGGTGGTCTCAAGTGACCAGGTCAGGAGAAGGATGAGGGAAATGATGTGCAAAGGGTTAAAGGAACGAAGGGTATCCTACGGGTCTAATCCTGGTAGGAAGGCTATGGAATCTTCTACCTTAGGATCTGTTTTCCCTGTATCTCCCAGCCCCCGAGGGCGGTGCAGAGCCAGGCTCTGCAGCAAGTCGTGGCTCTGAATTCCTGCTGAAGGCAAAGCTTTGGCCCCACGATGTGCCGGCACCGGTGCGTAGCAGGGTTTTATCCCAGCGCAGTAAACAAAATCCCGGGACTGTTTGGATGGGCAGGACGCCAGGCTCCCTCCAGGACAACTGCTCACAGCTGCTGACAGCAACACTGCCTTCGACTGTTTGTATGGTCTGCTCAGCACAGAACAGGCACTGAGGAAAAAACAGAGGGGGAAAGGGAAGGAAAACGGTGCCTGACAACAAAGCCAAGCCACCCAGCACTCTTCGGCTATTTCTACGTCCGTGCTTCTTCCAGAAGCCAGCTCCTCTGTCCCCATTCCTTGCCAGATCCCAGGCTCCAGCCCCAGTGCCATGTTGCACTTGGGTGCCTGCCAGACTCAATTCTCAGTATTTAATATCTTAAATATAGGCCAAAAGCAGAGCTGGGCCCTAGGATGGGAGCCATTAGGCTTCAGCAGTCTGCAATACCTTGTGTAGGTCAGCTGTGTCCCGTGGCACCAAAGGGAACACTTTGGGGAAGCAAAAAATGCCCCCCCCCGCCATGGTTCTAGCATGGGACTGGGGCCTCAGGACAGAGCCACTGCATCGGGTGCTGGCTCAGGGCTCGCCCTGCCCTCTGACAAGACTGTGGGGGAAAGGACTTTATGCTTTCTCCTGTCATCAGACCCAAGCAGCACATGACTAAGCGACTAGTGACATCCCCCCTCACACACTTAACTCGGGAAAGAGGAACTTGCGGGAACAGATTCAGAACAGGACGCGCAGATTTGATGGCAGCACAACTGCACTTCAAGGCACACACAAGATTCCTGAGATTCCTGCTGCTGCCTTATTTTATATCCCTGGCTTTTTATTTCAGGAAGGAAAAATACATACCACCAGTGAAGGCACCTCCCTGCAACTCTGTGATGCCAGACCTGTAATCAAACTTCAGGTCATGAAGACAAGCACTACCATCAGAGCTTACAGACCATGTGGGAGAATCCTTTCCCAAGAGTCCCCACATGGTAAACAGCCAGGCAACACAGAAAACAACACCCCCCCGCCCCCATTTTGAATTAAATCACGTGATTTATAAAACAACACAATTTTCTTGCAGCTTTTAGGAAAGCAGCATCAACACACATAATCAGAATTTCTAAAAAGGTTTGGCCTAAGTCAAAGAAAGAGTGAAATTATACCACACTTCACCTGTCTTTTATTCTGCATTTTCCTATGAGCCTGACGATGTAAAGAATCCACATGGAAGCCAAAGCATGATGTCTCCAGGATGTGAGACAACCAAGAGAGGCTGTCAGCAGGATTTTGCTGGAAAATCTCATTTATGGTTCAATTTCTAAGAGCTGCTGAGTACCACAACTTCAGTGAAGTCTGAGATGAGCTTGAGACAATTCAGCCAAATATATTATACTTTGCTTTATGCCTGGGAGGAGGTAAAAAGCAACGGGCACCAACCATGAAAGGGCATCTGGAATGCAGCTGTACCAGCTGGGGAAATGGAGAATGAAGAACAACAAAATAGAAAGTGTGGCTTGCACAGAGTGACTAATAAACTGAAAAAGCTGGCAAATAATGGCTCATGGGAAACAAATCTAGGAGGAAAAGGGATGTAGGGAAAGTTGTCATTGACACTACTGTCACAGTACAGAAGTCCAGAAAAAGCACAGGAAATACAGTAAGAGAGTGGCAGGGCAAGCAATAAGCTCTACCTCAAACCCAAGAAGGAATTCCAAGTCAGGCGACTATGGGTAAGTAGGAAAGAATGGCATTAGACCTCTTAGATGGTTTGGGTCATCTAAGCAAGGATGAAATGCATTCTAATATGGAAAAACAGCAGAGCAAACTCAGAATCACAATCTGTGTCCTTAAAAATACATGGAAAACCTGTGTGCTCTGTGCTTCTCAGCCTGGGTAAGACCTTGGGAGGTGACATCTCTGTCCAGGCTGGGTCACTGTTCTTAAAGAAGAATGACACCAGGCCTCAAGTAGACTCCTGAGGTCCCCTTTAGCTGCCTTCCAGATTTTAATGGCTGATAATGGAAAGCAGGTCTGGATCTGGGGTGTCCTCATTACTAACCAACCACTCTTCAAGAAGTTAATAGCAACTGACAGTAAGCATCTACTCTCTGTTTGGGAGGGAAGAGCTTTTCCTGCCAGCCATACAACTCCTGTGCCACCTGCTGACTGCTGTGCGATGTTGCACAAGAGTGTCCAGTGCTCACAGCTGAGATACTCCAAATAATAAGGGAGAGGGATGGGGAAGAATGCCAGTCAGGGTCACGGTTTCCTCCAAAGTGCATGAATACTTTGCCCTTCCCATTTTTCTACCTGCACGGGTGGGGATCCAACACAGAAAGTGTCTAACAAATGCCTGGAAAATCTCCAGGGCATCAGAGTCTTGAATTTTAGATTTTAACCTGGCTCCTAGGGAGGCTACTTTAGCCAAAGCTCTGTGGGTTAGGGTTAAGATGGGAAAAGGAGATGCGACATTGCGCCTTTTCCCATCTCCTTTTAACACCTGACCATTTCCAGTTAAACTAGAACAGGAATTCTTCACACTGAAAGGATCAGTGGTGCTGAACATGGTTATACCTTGCAGCTACTGCAAGGGGTAACTCCCAAAGCACATTGCTGCAGCACCAGCACTTGGCATCTGTTCCAGCAATAGGGTTCCTGTGGCACTTCCAGCTGCCCCGACAGCACATCCACAGGGAGTAACAGGGCTCCCGGATTTGTATTTCTTTCTTACTTACTCACATTTCCATTTTGTTCTGTCGCAGAACTGGAGGAAGCACCGTACACACACAAGGCTTTAAAAGCATTCTCTCCCCGGGGTCAGACAGTGGCCAGGCTCACAGGAGCTCCCTAAATACATCCCCAGCTGCCTCTGCCGGAGCCAGGATAGCGGGACAGAAGCACACGGGTTGTGCTGAGCACGGCATTTCTCACTGGAGATTCCTCGGCACCACACTAGATGGCACAGCTGAATAACAAAGTTCCTCTGAGTCACTGCCCGTGGGCCAGCCCTTCCCAACAACAGCTCTGGCTGCTGCCTTGGCCACAAAGCTGGGAGAGTAAATATCTGTCCTCCTGCTTTGGTTTTGGTTCTGAAATGTGGAAAGGCGTCAGGCTTGAGGCTCCTGATCTTGGGCCAGCCAGCTGGGAATTCTGCAAAGTCACATGTGGCTTTTCCAAATACTCTCCCACTTTTCCGATGCTCTCCCACTTGCTGAGCAAACAATGGTGCAATGGAGCCTTGCTCACAGAACACTGCTCTCCAAACTAATGCCACATCAGGAATGACTGTGAGAACAAACTGAAGTCTTGAATTGATTAGAAACAGAATTGTGTCCCTGAGACTTGAAGCATTTGTTTCCTTGTCCCTTTTTAGTAAAGATGCCTTGTTTGGTTCTGATGAAAGCTTCAAAAAAAAAATCTCAGTTACAGTTTGGAGCATTTCTGTTTATCTGCTTTGGAAATCCTCTTAGCAGACAGAGGTCTCCAAGTTCTACAGGATGTGAGCACTTCCAGAATTCCTAGAGGAGAAGGGACCAAAGCCTCTAAAGGGATATTACTGTCTGCAATGGTCCATGCATTTCATTCCATGGTTCAGAACAGGAACCTCAGCCTTCAGTGACCCTTCTCAGTTCTCTCCTGCGCAGCATCTGTGCTTCTAACACTCGGTAAGTGATCGGCAATTCGGGAGTTTTGCCTTAGTATTCACCCAGACCCTTGTTTTAAAAAAACAGGAGATAGCAAATAAATTCTAGGCATCTTAAGAGGAGTTGCAAAGCAAACAACTCAGCTGCTGCCTGCACAGGTGATCACTGTTACAAGCACGAGTACAACTCATTACACCCACATAAATCCACACTGCCTCTGAAAGGGAAAGGTCCTCTGGGGACTATGCAGGACTTGTCTGGGAATGTGGCTTACTGAGCTGTCTTTCCCTGCCTGGCTGTGCAGCAAGCTTGTGTCTTTCTCACAAACTTTGTGACTCCCTCTTTTTGTAATGATCCAAATACATTTGTGGTAACAACAATTACCCTGAGCACTCAAAGCAATCGGAGTGCTTTGCTTTAGTTTCTTCTGCAGGTACTGGGTGAAAAAGTCTGGCACCAGAAGAGGCCTGAATGAGCATGGAAATGAATAGAAGCAGGGGAGACCTTTGCTCTACTCATTAAAGCGGCACCCTGCCTTTCATGCTGTGCATTTCTGTATCTTCAAAATAGACTCTTCCTTAAGGATTCCTGCAATAGTCTCTGCTAGGCTGTGTTTGCTTGATGTCTCTTCCTTCCTAAGCTGTTTTATCAAATATTCTTAAGGAAAGAAATGTGGGGTTAGCAGCTCCAAACACTACCCCTTCATCTGTGCTGAGGGCGGGCAGAAGGATGCCCTTTTAGTGTAATGCTACAATAATTAATGGGTTGTGTCTGCTCTGCTCCAGGGAGCGACTGGGGAGTGCACACAGAGTACTTACAGAACAGCAGTGTGTAGGCGCCCTAACTGGCAATCCCAGCTCAGCAAGGTGGTGCACAGACACAGAGTAGGGAACTGGCTCTGTTTTGAAGGCTAGGAAAAAAGGAGTGTAAGTAAACTGCAAAAATATCACCTACTCTGCAAAGTTTCAGTAGTTAGCACAGCTCATTACAGCCGAGGGTCTGTTTTAAGCAGCAAGGCTGAGCTGCACCTTGAAGCACCAACAGTGGTAAAACAGAGTGCACCCAAGTCCTCACTCACTGAGAAAGTGCCCAGGCACGTCCTGCCTCCTCAGCTCGTTCCTTCCCCTGTGTCACTGAGCAGGAGATGTGAGCAGTGCACGTTTAGCTCATGCCAGGACACATCCCCGACAGCCAAGTACCAAAATAGATACTTTGACTTAAGCAGCAGCTCAGCACTTTGCTGGAGGAGATGGTTCCTCAGCTACTGTGGTAAGCAAAGAAAGGGAAGATATTTAGATCATGAATTCTGTGTGTCTGCACTGCTGCCCTCCTCCATGTCAGCCAGGGAGCTGCCCCAGGGAGGCTGCACACTTGTGCTTCTATAAATTCGATTGACATTTACTCTCCCGTTAAGCTGAGGGAGAGCTGCTCTGACACTGAAAGATTAAGAAGTTCACACACTGGAAATAGACTTATTGGGACATCCACTTAGCTATTCTCTTTTCTAATGAGATAGTGGGCAAAATCTCATCAGTGGGCTTTAGAGATCCAGTCCTGACCACACCTTCGGTCAGATAAAGAGAATGGATTAAAAAAAGGCAGCAATCAGAACCGAGTGGAACTGCTTCCCCTCACTCCTTCCCTGGTGTTAATCTTTGGTGTTATAAACATTTTCACAGTTTGTCACTCCAGAACTGCCAATTCAAAATACAAAGCCTCAGTGTGCATTTACTAAATTTCTCAGGTTTCTAGTAAGATTTATCTGTATAACCTCTCAGTTTTGAAATAAGGTTTGACATCATCACTTCAAGAGTAGTAAAACGAAGGTAAATTTAAATAAACATCAAACATCCTCTGCACTAATGGACTCTGAAATCCCGGTAGTCCAAAAAGCTTCCTGAGCATAATATAGAAGCCAGGAAAGCAGGGCCACGTTAGGGAATCCAGCTGTAGTCATTAGAGTATGATGAAGAGGTTACAAATCAGAAGTGAATTCATCTCATTTCTCAAAGATACCAGAGCAGGACGGGATTTTCACCAGCACAAGCATTAAAATTACCAGCAAATCCGTCCCTGTCAGCACACCTCTGCTGAAGCATCTAAGCCCACCAGCACTGCTAGAATTAAACCTGCCCTGGGTGACCCTGCCTTGGTAGGGGGCTTGGACTAGATGATCTCCAGAAGTCCCTTGCAACCCTAACTATTCTGAGAGAAGGGAGAAAAGGTGTATGGGTGCGTGAAGACTCGAAACTTTCTCCGCCCTGACTTTGGGAGTTTTTTCCGACCTGCCCTTCCACCGCCTCCGCGGCGCGGCTCAGCCCAGCCCCGCCCGGCCCGGGGCGGCTCCTCCCCCGATCCGGAGCCCGGCTTAAAGCGGCGCCGGGGGGGCGGCTCCGGCGGGGTCCCGCTGCTGCAGCGCCCGGCCATGGCCCGTGACCGCGGCCCGCCCGTGCTGCGGCCGCCCCGCGCCGCCGCGCTGCCCGCCGAGCCCCGCGGCTGGGGCTGGCTGGGCGCGGGGCTGTGGCCGGCGCTGCTCGTGGGGCTGCTGGCCGCCGTCGTCGCCTGGCTCTGGTACGGCGGCAGCGACGGGCGCGGCCAGGCGGGCGGCGAGGAGGCGGCGGCCGCCAGAGAGGGGCCCCGGCGGGGGAGCGCGGCGGCCACAGGTACCGGGATGGGGAGGCGGTGCTCGGGCTGTCTCGGGCTGCCCGAGCCTGCGAGGACTGGGGTTTGCCGGCGCTCAGCTTAACCCGTTGCCGTTCTCCCTAAATGTCACTTGCAGAGGATGCTGCGGCGGGCGGGGAGCCGGTGCGGCGGGAGGTGGCGGCTGCTGCCCCGGCCGGCCCTCCGAAGCCAGGAGAGGATCTGGCGGCTGCTGCAAGGGAACAGCTTAACCATGTCCCGAGCGGTGCAGTTTCGGGCGAACCTGTGGAGCTGGAGCAGCTGATCCCGAAGCAGGGCGTCACGGACTCGGGGGAGCATCCAGCTGGTACGGCCCGCAGCCAGGCAGGGGAACTGGTAGCCCAGGTGGGACAGGCAAGTGACGGATGGTGCATGATGAACTTGGCAGGAGCCTCTGACGGTGACCGTAAGGACAAAAGTGAGGAGCAGCCACGTCAGCCAGCTGAGAGTAGGGACTTGGACCATGAAGAGTGGGAAGTTGTTTCTGAGCACCTGGTCGAAGGGGAGGATGGCAAGGACGGCAGCATGGAAGACTCAGACAGCAAGGAATGGGAACAAGGAGACTGCTGTGACGGGGACTCGAAAGCAAAGAGAGTTGCAGCCGTGCCCCCCATGTTCCAGAACATCCACGTGGCGTTCCGTGTGCACTACATCACCCACTCCGACGCGCAGCTCATCGGGGTCACGGGGGACCACGAGTGTCTGGGCCAGTGGCACAGCTACGTCCCCCTCAAGTGCGACAAGGATGGCTTCTGGTCCGAATCCATCAGTCTGCCCGTGGACACCAGAGTAGAGTGGAAATTTATCTTGGTGGAGAATGGGAAGGTCAGACGCTGGGAAGAGTGCAGTAACAGGACCCTAGTGACTGAACACGAAGATCAAATTGTTCATCAGTGGTGGGGGTACCATTAATGGGAAGGTGGAAGCTGCTGATCTAATGGCAGACATGCCTAGGTGAATCACCCAGCCCCTAAACCTTAGGGGGGCTCCCCTTCTTCTCTAGGAGACCCTCTCAAGTGCAGAGCTCTGGAAATCCCATATCGAACCACATGAGCAGCAGATGTCTGCCCTCCCCTTTAGGAAATCTTTTGGCAACCTGAAAAATCAACTTCGAGTGCGTGCTGAAGAGACACAAGGTAGGCTAAGAAGGCACGAGCAGCATTCCAAGCACCTGCCTGTCCAGGTGGATCTGGACCCTGGACTCGAGTTAGTGTTACTTTGAGCGGGGCTATGGGATGCATCTTGGTAGCGACTGCTTGGGCTTGGGAAGCGTACTGGGAGGTGTGGCTACCAACACTGTAACCGGAACTTAAGTGTTTTAATTTATGTAATGTATTAAGTAAACAATAAACATTTTCAGATTGACAGTTCATTACCAGTTGACCAGTGACCTCCCTCATTTTGGTAACTTTGATCCAAGTGAGCCACTTGACCTGAAATCATAGTGCTAAGGAACTGCTGAGAAGTAGCCCTCACTTTTGGGAGTAACAAAAGGTTGAACCCCAAAATAGTTCATTCGCTACCCCCTACTGTCCAGCTATCATCTCGGCTCAAATGAAAGGCTTGGCAGGCAGCTCCTCTCCTGCTGAGGGGAGAGCAAAGGTCAGAAAGGACTGTCTCGGCTTAATGAATTACTTTGTCAGGGCAGGAGCAGGCTTTAATAAAAACCTGGAATGCTGTGATGGCTAGGGAATAGGGTTCTGGCTGGAACAGAGTCAGGTGGCATATTCTGCCTACTGAGGAATAATACCAGAGTATTGTTAGCAAATACTTAGCTTAAACTTGTAATTATTTTTTTAGACCAGGCTCTTCAGCTTGAATTTATTTTAAGTTGTGGCCTTCTAGTAAGCCAGATGAAGTAGAATAGTTCCAGCTTCAGCTGGTTGGTATCTTTATATGATACAAGCAGAAAGCTGCTCTGCTTCCCTGCTTTTCATATTTTTGGGTACAAATACATGCTGCCACTTGAGCAAGCTTTTCTTTCCATAATGCTGAACCAAGCTCTGGCCTGCAAAGAGCCCTTCCCTAGAGTGAGCTTGGTCTGGGAGAGCAGAGTTTTGTAGGAGATCTGCAAGTATACAAATTAGCACTTTTATTTGGAAGATTTACCTCAAAGAGCACATCACTGATCTAAACTAATTAGCCTTTGCTAATTCCTTCCTGCTCTGTGTGGTGGTGCAGTCTGAATGTGGGAAATAGAATGGCTTTGGTGAAATACTGGAAGATGAGCTTCAGAGGCTGACCTCGTGCATCTGGTGGGTTTATGGGCATCCAGTTGGTGAGACAATGCTAGAGCTGCTGGGAAGAACAAGTGTAGATGTTCTTACTGGGACTTTGATACCAGCTGTTCAATGAGAGTGGGTTGGGCTGCCTGCTCCTGCAGACCTAGCCACAAAATAGCTCAAGGAAGTCCTGGGAGGGGTATTGAGGGGAGGGTGAAGAGGGAGAGAGATTAAGGCCAAGGAACAACTGCACGGGCAAGTTGGAATTTCGATTTTTATCAAGTAAAACAACCTCAGTTGCATTCTTTGCACTTGTCTTTTCTAACAATAAACTGAAGTGGACACTATACCTAATATACAGCTGCAATAGAAGGTGAACTTCAGAAATCCCTGAAGTCAAAGCAAAACATTTCATTTCAAGGTGATTACAAATCTCTTCCCCTCTAATGGAAGCTCCTCAAATAGTGAGATACTGTCAACTTAAAAAGCACTTGTCGCGTGGCCGCTGCCGCCTGAGCGTATTTATACGCACGTTTGAGGCTTGGCTGAGGAGATTAACTGTGCTATTAGATTAAGTTATTCACCAGAAAGCTACTTAACCTATGCTAGAATAGATTCTCTAATGCAATGGTGAACATATCAAACAGACCAACCCTGAGAAGCCTTTCAAACTGAGAACAATTTATTTTTTTAATTAAACACCCTGCGCTTTGATCCCACAGACAACTCACAGTCCTCATGATTGTATCATCTTGCTGAATGATCGGCTGCAGTTTCTACAAAGACCTGCACCCAACTTTTGCTACAACCTCTAAATTATTATGGCATTCACATCACTGCTTGCCCAGCAGGACCTATGCTATGTAAAATAAATGGTTTGGGTATGGCGAAAGAAAGAAATCTGGATTTCAGTTTTTCTGGAGGAACCTATCAGTATTTTCTCCAGGTTCACAGGCATGTTTTCTCATTATTGAACAATCTATTTGCTCAAAGGTGAAGGTAGATTTAAACAAAGTTGCCTTGCTGCATAAAAAAGATGCTGCTGGAATGGCTGATAGCTGTCTAATACAAGGTCCTGGCTGTGAGACCAGCGAAGCGAAATGTGAGAAACAACTTACTGTTGACATTCCTGTGTGGATCTAACAGCCAGTGGCTCAGCAGATATCCAAGCAAACAACAAACTGTCTCACTCACAGCTCGGCAAAGCCTGCAACCACAGAGCTACCTCCAAAGTTCACCTGCTCACACCCCTGACAACAAACTTACAACAAATCAGACAATTTGATTACTTTTAGGTAAAACACGAACTGTTCCTTTTTGTGAAGTAGTTTGGTGCACAAATGCTGAATGCTGCAGCTGGATGGTGAGCTGTGCAAGCAGCCTGAGGGGACTGGGCATAAACCATTTTAAAGTCTCCTACAAAAACCTTCACTGCAGCTTGTTTGTTTTGCAAAACCCACGCCCATCCCACATTCGCTCTGGGAGTTGAACTCACCGTTCGGAGTCTCTTCACATGCTAGCCTGGTATTAGGTTTTCTCTCTGGGGGGTTGGTTGCCATCTGTGGTGTCCTTGCTGTGGGCAAGCTTGGCCTAACAGTCCTCCTGTGCCATCCACCTGCATGACATGGAATAACAAGTGCTGTCAGGGCTGCAGAGGCCCGGATGTATTCAGCTGCTCTAAGGCTCATGTGTCTACGAGCCTGTCCCTTGCCCGCTGCTGGTGGCAGGGGGGAAGCCCAGACCTGTCCCCAACTCTGCTGGATTCCAGCAAAAGGATGTTAAGCTGCTGTTTTGGATTGGCAGATGTCACTCCCTTCCCTCTGGCTCTCTGACCTCTCCCCCTGCTCCCTGCCCTTGGCACAGGGCTGCAGCTTCAGAAATTCTTTTTAGCTTTGCTCCTTGAACACAACTGGGAGTGCACTTACCAGTGACCTTTCCCAGAGGCTCTTATTCTCTACACCTGACTCTCGTCTTAAGAAAATTTTGGTAGATTTGTCCAATATGTGTGGCAAGTCCAAACTGTGATACATGAACCATCTAAACCAATCCCTTCATTTTCAATGCAACCGATTCCTAGGAAGGGGGGAGACACTTTTATTAATATTTCGACTGAGCTTGCAACACAGTTGCAAAAACTATCAGAAACGGTGGAAAAAATTATTAGGAAATCTAAAACAATTCCTTGAATTAAAATACTCTTGGCAATAACTGAAGACAGCTTAGGAATAACTCAGTAATTTCTTCTCCCCACACAAGACTTGAACTAAAGTTTGATGAGCCCATTCTGCTGAAATGAATCATGGTACAGTATGGAATTCAAACTTGAAGAGGAAGAATTTAGCTTAGATATAGGCAGAAATGCTTCCCTGTGAGGGTGGTGAGGCCCTGGCACAGGTTGCCCAGAGGAGCTGTGGCTGCCCCTGGATCCCTGGAAGTGTCCAAGGCCAAGTTGGACAGGGCTTGGAGCAACCTGGGATAGTGGAAGGTGTCCCTGCCTGTGGCAGGGGTGGGACTGGATGATTTTTAAGGTCTCTTTCTACTCCTCCATACTTCCTGCTCATTTAAAGTAAGAGCTACAAACAAGAGTTAAAAAATTGTAAGGGCTTTTATTATTAATCTTTAAAAACGTAACATATTTGAAACACAATGTACCTACATGAAAGCAATCAGTAACGCATACAGCACCTTCACTTGGGCAGCTTTCTCTCCTTTTCCTTGGATTTCTTTGTCTTCACCTCCTGAGTTCTGGTCACTGGTGACGTGGCTGAAAATAGCAGAAGAACAGATTAGCTGAACACCACCTTACCTTCGAAACGTTGAGGACTCAGGAGCAGACACCGGAAGCTTCATAAAGTCCTCCCATAACAAGTTAGGCTGTACCTACCAAGCCCTTACAGATGGAGCTTTAGTTTGCAATTCTTTATGTGAATATAGAAAACCCACTGAGGATATTAATGGTGGCAAAGAACAAAAGTGAGAACACTTACCTTTGACTTATTCATATAAATAACTTGATTAGTTTTACCTACATCAGGTCACTTGTATGTCCCTGACACAAATGCACCGTGTGATGAGGGGAAATAATAATTTCCCAAATCTGCGCAATGAGACTTAAAGGAGCAAAGGGGAAGAAACTGGAATATGCAATAAAAAAAAGTGCAGAGAAAAGAAATCCCATCTCATTTGGCATCCTGCCATCCCAGGAGCTCATGCAGCTGAAGTTTTGGAAATCTTGCAGTTTCCATGAAAGCATCATCGGCTTGTTAAAAATTTCCTATAATTGGCCGTGACAGCACACGAGGACACCCCTGAGCAGCTGCCATGTTTGACATGTTAAGGATCTTGAAGCTTATTAGAGTTAAGGGGCATTGTGGAGTTAATCTAATTACCTTCCCAGGAGCAGGATAATGGAGAAGTGGGTACTGCTAGTAAAACTCGTGTGTGCTAGTAAAAGCACAGGTCGTGCTTTGGCAGGTACCAAGAACAGTTTCTGGAGAGCGTGTGTTTTTTCAGTAAAACAGGAATATTTTTAGTAAATTTTGGCACCTTGTTTTTTTATCTGTAATGATTCCACCAGGTTTTGCAGGCTTTCCATCTTGTTCTGTAGACTCTTTGGTGTGGGCTCACTAGTTTCCCTGGACTGAGAAGCTAGGGAAAAAAATAATAATATCATCACCAACAATAATAAAAAAAGGCCATTATAAATTATCTAAACATTCCCTTTAAATTGAAGTTCTAAGGAAACGAAATCTACACCAACATTTTCAGTAAACCCCAGAACCTTACTAAATGTGTTACAGGAACCACAACAGCTATTACAAATATTTGTTACTGCAAATATTGATGTCAAGCATCCTTTCAGTCTCTTAACCTCAATAAGGCAATTGACCAAGCCTTAAAATTAGCGGTGCGTAGAATTTATCTTCTCACTGCATAATACATTAATTAGCTGCTACACTTCACTCACAATTCATTTATCACAGAATAAACTTTCTGCTTGAACAGAACTGGGACAGGGTGAAGGTACTGGCTGGGAATAGACCCAGCCAAGCGCTTTGGATCAGGAAATGTGCCGGGACGTACCTATTTGTGGGGCTGTGGCTGCTCCCTCCAGAGAGCCAACCTTCCCTGAGGCTGGGCTGTGCTCTGGTGAGGCAGCAGGGCCAGCTGCAAGGTCATCAGGTGGAGTAGTTAAGAGCAAGTGTACTGGAGATCTTGCTCTGTATCTGCCCTCCTGAGAGACTTGCTTGGGGGAGGATGTGTAACGAGGTGCTGCTGAGCAGATGGATGAGTTTCCTAGGAGATGTCCAAGCAAAGAGCAGTGAGCACACACCTGAGGAGGGATCCCCACGCAAGCAGGAGACTAAAGCCTCCTTAACAAACATGCTTGTTGCTATTGAAGTCATTGGCATGTGAAAACGTCTTTTGTTCTCTTCCTTATTCCATGTTTACTTCCCAAACAGGGAATATAATGGCTGCTCACAAGCCAACACTCCCTGTCCATTACAAATCCCCCATGCTCAACTACTTCCAGTGTTCTACGGAAAAAAACCCTACTTGCAGCTGTTTTGGATACTAGGAAAATCTCTGGGTGCTGCAGTTGGTTTGCTAGAAGGCTGACAGTAACCACCCAGGAGATTTTCTTTAATACTCACAAGTACAAAAAGAGTACCCAGAGCAGTTACTCCTCACAATAAACAGAGCCTATCTCTGAAGGACGGTGGCTTAAATTCTAAATAGAGAACAACATCAGTGTCTGCAGGCAATTTTCACAGAATGGATAATCTACGGGCAAGAAAAGAAAAGGTGGTTAAGATTTGTATCTTCAAACTCTGCTTCTCAAAGCCACATCCTTGTATTTCTGTTTCGATTACAAAACTCATGTCACCACAGTTTAAAAGGTACTGACTGACCATCCAGTACTTGGAAGGAAACCAACAGCATTTGCTGATTCCTCTCAAAAGCACATCCGTATCCAAATATCCAAATAAAGAACTCAAGAGCCTAAATTTAGGCTCCAAAAACGTAACAATGCTATCCATGCTAATTACACAAGTAACATGGAAGTTATCCATTTTGGGTCTGCCGGTATCAGCCTCCAGGGAGCTGCTTTGCAACAAGATACAGATTTTGTAGCAAGTGCAATAGAGACTTTGTAACAGCACCTGCTAAGAGGTATTTGAGTAAATTCCTAGGAAAAGATACTGTACTGGGACTATATTTTTTGTAATATTCTGTAATGTTCCAGTTTGACATCAATGCTGCCAGTGAAAACTTACCAAGGGATGCAAGGAGCAGGGAAACATCTTGGCACAGAAGATCCGCAGGATGTGAGCGGGCAGGACCCCTGAAAGCAAAATGAGGGCAAAACCTGCATTCTGGAAGGATTATGCTAAAGTTTGGTCATGCTAGCCAGCATCTACAGTGAGAACGTGAAGCTCTCATATGGAGTCTCCAGGTCTTATACATGGAAATTAAAAGCAAACAATGTAAATATGTTTCAGAGCTCTTTCTTAGAGGGAAGAAAGTAACATGACAGCTTTGTTTTATAATTCCCAGGAAGCTCTTAGCATTATGAGTAAAAACACAAACAAGCTCAGGACTGGGGCTGTATTAAAAAAGCCTTAGAAGCTGAACCTCAAATGAGTACTGTAAGAAGCAGGCTACTGAGCCAAGTGAAAGCACTTCTCACTGTCCTAAAATATGCTTTTCCACCATGCTTGCAGTAGCAGCCTCTCCAGCTGCAGTTTTGATTTAATCCTAATCAAAATTCATGAATTACATTTTCCTTTATGAAGTATCCTTAAGTTCTGGATTAGAAACATCAGAATTTGTGCTGTATTGAATTTTTCAACTTCATGTACCACTGTCATTATCACGTGTTTGGCAAAAAAAAAAATTTCCTGCCTCTGGATATTTACATATGGCAGGAAAAGAAGAAAGCAGCTCTGAACAAAAACAAAAGCAAGCACTAAAGGCAAATGGTGTGGTCACCTTCTATTTCCCTACCACATAAAGCATCTGAGGAACCTGGCAAACAAGAGAAGCTTTGGAAGCTTCCAGATTATCTCAAGCTTACATGTAAACCCAACCTTCTTGCAAAACCACGTCCCACTCTGCTCCTGAAGCACATCAGGAGCCAGATCCCAGTTTCAGAGGGCACTGTAAGTACACAGCACACAACAGAAATAAATCTATTATTCTTACACTGCATTCCTCATGGTTGTTACGGGGGATTGTCTCCCACCATTGCTGCTGAGATCCACAAAGGGAATGTCACTGTCTGATCTTGTTAATTCTTGAAGAATCCTCTTTACATCCTGCAATGGTTCTTCCTTCAAGATGTCCTTGGAAGGCATCTGAAATTAAATAATTCAGTTAAAAAGTATTTACAAAGGCACTCTATTGTCTATTCTTACCTCAACTCATCCGAATGCACATACTTTTTCCTCCTTTACTCTTGTTTTGTCCTTTTTAACCCGTGATCCCAGGAATTGCCGTAGAGGGCACAGACACAGAGCTGAAGGGAGACACAGGAGCACCTGGGGGTGTTTTCCAGGCACTCATTCCTGTAGCAGTTGAGCTGTCTGCAGATACAAACCCCTTTATTGCCACAGCCATGGCAACGAGATGAAGTGCAATATTATTCTCATGCTCGGGACTTGAGGCAAAGGGCTGGGTCAAAGAACCCTTTCTTTCAGTGAAACTGGATTTTTCACTGCTTAAAACTGGATTTTTCAGCATTTCATGTGTTCAAAGCACTGCTCCCACTGACCTTTGCTCCATCTGGGGATGGAATTGGTTGGAAACATTTTGCTACCCCATTTTCATTGAAAAAAAAAAAAGGTGATTTTCAATGGCAACACAGTGGTTTTAGCAGGGCTTATACGGGGAACAAATCCTCAGCTTCATAATGGGTCAAAGTCATACTGAGTCAGACCAAATCCTCCTTTCCCACATTCCAGCTAGGAAACCAAACTATCACCCAGGTAGAGTCTGTCTCAAGTGTTGGAGCTGCTTCATTTTGTACAATAACTAATGATGCAGGAATGAAGAAGATTAAAGTACACTTTGATTCAAGTGCTCCTGCAACCTGTTGGGTCCTCACTGTGGTACTAAATTAAAAATCAGTCCTTTCTCCTTCTTTATCTTCAGAAGTATAAATTGATTAACTCAAAGAAAAGAGAATGGGAGTGCCTGGTGCTGCAGGGACTTCACAGAAGTAACGATCCTTTGTTCCTTGATGTAAATGTTTGCCACCACATCAGGAAGTAAACCAGAAAACACTCCTGAAAAATGCTTGCACTAACTTGTAACCTCCTACAGATTTTGAGGTTGAAAGTAATGAAAATACCTGGGACATACATCAGGTCACTTCTGGAGATGTATACAAAATCAATAAAGAAAACAGCTAAAGACTTTTTTTCATGAGAGATTAGAGTTGATGTTTTCTTCCACGAAAAATCAGAACAGCACTACAATTTTATATAAATCTAAATGTAGATGTGTAAAACCAAAGGGAAGAACAATGATGTGGGTAAAACTGATCAAAATCAATGAAGGCCAGCTTGGAGAAAGATCCAAATATCAAGCAGATGATTAAATGTATCAAGAACTACGTACAAATCTATTTTCACTGTCAAATGTGATTTACACCAAAAAAAAAGAGTGAAAACCAAACTGCTTACAGATCAGTACCTTCAAATTTAATAGTTTATAAATGTTATTGGTGGAGGTAAAATAAACTCTTAGCACAATCTATAGCATTTTTTAGTTGTCCCGTTGTTTTTTACACAAAAAAATCTGAAAGGCCACAGCACATGTGAAGCTACAGAAAATCATTTCATCTTTGGTGTAAGGAATTAGCTCTTGGGCACTCTGAGCAGACGCTCTCCCATGTAGGAACTCCGTGTTATTTTTACTGTTCGGGACAGGCTGGTTTCCCATGCTGAGGCAGGCACTCACCTGAGGGGCAGAGCTGGGCAGGTGCAGGGCAGGTGGCTGGAAAGCTGAGTGCAGGTGGGACAGAGGCACAAGGTGCTGAAGCTTCCCTGTAGCAGAAGCTGAGGAGTAGCCTGGGCCCTGCAGCTCCTGAGGAAAAACAGTAGAAGTTCCCCACCTTGGTCATTCTTCCTCTGAAGCACTTTTTGTATTGCTTACGTAGAGTTGTATTTTGAATATAGCACTTTGCTCCTCTTTCAAAGCCAGCAGCTGGGGTGGGTCACTAAAATTAATGATATTTTCTTATGATAAAACTGCTGTTCCCAAGGTACCATTCATTTAGAGCAGTAGTCTCACTGCAGCCTGAATAGCCCATGGTTATGAATAAGTTGAAAACATCCTCTATTCATCTCAATAGTAAAGACAGGGATTGGATTCAATCTATTATTTTGTTGTCCTTACTGTACATAGCACTTCAAAAATCTGGAATTACGGACATGTGCAGCACTGAGGAATTCCACAGTTTGAGGAATTCCAATAGAAAAGGGTTTCAGAACACAGACTTCTGAGAGTTTTTTTCACTAAAGAGTGCTAAACCTGAAGTCAGGCCCCAAAGCAAATGCACCTGAGGTTAGGCCCATGCTTCTCAGGAAAGTACTCACTCTCACATCCAAGGCGTGCTGCAGCCTGCAGCACATCGCTTCCTGCTCCTGGCACTGGATGATGCACTGGCACTCTGCAAACTGCAGGGACGCCTGCAACAGAGCACAGGAGGGGCACTGCTGAGTTGTGCTAACTTTCTGTGGATTACACTCTTTCCTGTCCTCTCTCTGATAAAGAAACAAGGTGCACGCAGGGATGCTGTGTTTATCTCCTGCTATCAGCACAGAAATACTGCAGGATGCCTTTGCTGACAGGCTCACAAAAGCAGCTGGTTATACAACCCTGGCAGCCATAACATGCACACCAGAACGTCCCAGAAGGGATAATATCCTTCCAGGGCCAGTCCCAGACCTACTGAACACCTCTGGGATTAGAAGATTCAACTGAGGCAAAACCATACCTTTTCTTCCTTAAAAAGTTTACTCTGAAAAGGGGCAAGAATATCTATACACTACAAGAAAGGTAAGCTTCCAGTGACAAGCATTTGAAGTCAGAAATGCTACACTTGGCAGGAGGTATCACAATTCTTTTGTCATTTTTTAAAGAAATTTGAGAATGACACCTTGCATAGAAATTTACATCCTGCAAAGTTAGAATCCTGAGAGGTCTCTTCCGTCTGGAACAGCAGAAGCTTACCTGCAGGGCACCTGAGATTTCTGTGCCAGTCAGACCAGACCTAACCTTAGGAGTCAGGTACGCCAGCATCAGAAACCTCACCTAAAAAAGCTAAAAGGCAAACGAAACACCACCATGCTCTTTAAAAATTCCCTCATATAGAAGAATAGAGAAAGCAGCTGTGCCCAGAGCCAGTGGAAGGTTCTACAGCCTGTACAATACATTTACTTTAAATTCCATGTAGTTTAGATTTCCCAGAGCTACTAAGGAATAAATCAAGAATTCTCTTAATGAAAACAGAAGCCAATAAAAAACTCTTCAGGTGAGGATCTTACAGTACATGTGAAAAGAACATGAAATCCAACCCTTGTCTTCCCAGGTGACTGTAGAGGAACTGAGTTTCCTTAAATTACCTTATCAAGGGCTGTCTCCATCTTAGATAGTTTTTCTTTCAGCCGTTTGTCTTGTGATCTCAGGATCTCCAGGTCCCCAGCAATCCTGATATTTTCTGCTCTAATACAGCTCAATTTTTGACTTAGTTTACTATTTTCTTCTCTGAGATAATGCTTCTCCTGAATTTAAGATAAGGCCATAGAACCAGTCAAAAATTTATAAATGATAGACATTTGTCTTCTGTAAATTTTTTTTAATCTTTAAAATATCTGAACTAACCCTTTGAGCAGCTTAGATATTGCATCTTACCCAAAGATGAGGTTTTGTAACAAGAAGAAAGGCCTTACAAGGAAAAGTGCAACTGGACTGGTCTCAGTGAAACAACATCTCAGATTTTTGATCCATTTTGAAACAGGAATTTCAAGCTTCAGCATCCACTGGACCCAAAGCCAGGGAGGAAGCAAGATAGGTTATACTGAACAGACATAAATGATTGTTCACTAAACTACAGCTGTTGGTAACTGAGTGATTTGTCACAGAAAGTGAAAAAAGACTCATTGTCATAGACAGACCCTGACAGAGAGAGTTTACATCCAGAACTGCCTCAGAATCCAGAGGGGAAGCACCGTGGACCAGGGTCAGAAGGATACAGAATGTGTAAGTTGACATTTTTAGGAAGAACTGATATGTAAGAGCCTGATTCTCATTGCAACTACTCTTGTTCGTCCAAGAGGAACAAACATAAATTAAGACCTGTCTCTGTGCAGAAGGCCGATTCCCATGGACATCAAGTAAAACTATTTTTGGTCCTTCATGGGCTGACTGTGCTTTTGCCCATGCATTTCTCCCAAGACAAATCTCTCTAAATGCAGTGAAATACTTTTACATGGAGCTCTTGTGACCTTAGCTGCGTTTGCCATTGCCTCTTCCAAGAATTTAATCTTGCTCTGTAGTGCATCTATCTGTCCTCTCTTAGCTGTGATCTGCTTCTGCATTCTCACTGCCGCTTCCAGAGCTGGAAAACACAAGGTAAATTCTCAATGAACAACAAGGATTATAACTGCAATACTCACAAAAATTCTCTTGTTGATAAGACAAATGTGTGTGATTTTTGGGAAGTTCAATCCATAGTTACCATTGCCATCAGACCCCTCCATAGTCTTTAGAGCAGTCCTGGCCTGTTTCAGTTCAGCTTGGGCCGATTTCAACTGCATTTTCAGTCTATTTGCAGTATTTTCCATCTCCTTGATTTCACCCTGGTAATTCCTCTTCAAATCTTCAAATGCCTCTGGTGAGAGTAAGTAAAGATTGAAGTTAGAGTGACAAAAAAATTTCATTCTTCTAGACTGAGATTACTGATCTACTGCCAATTTGTGATAAAGGAAGCGCTCCCAAGGGGTACTTTCTCAGGGTTCAGGGGTGTGCAGAGAGCAAAGCATGTGACCAGCAGCATCTAGCCAGCAGCTGTGTAGATTTAACTGAGAATATCCTTCAACTTCAGTGGTTGCTTTGGATCCAGATCTTGCTCTTTATAAATTTTAAATAATATATTCATAATGATATACTTTTAAAGTATTTTAATTTTTATAATTTTATACATCTGTATGTATTTTAATAATATATCTTAATGGGGTTTCCCACACACTAGTTGTGAAAACATCGAAGTTGAAGCATCAACTTTTAATAACATTGTAGCAAATTTACAACAAAACAAAGTGTCACTGTAATTTGACCATAGGTGGTTAATGGGATCCACTACTGCTCTCACATATCACTCTTGAAAAAAAGGATCAAGTTGCTGTTCTGTGATTTACTAGATCTGCATTTTTCACCTCCTGACTCGGGCAGTTTAAATATTTTTGCTCCTAGTGAGACGGGCCGTAAAGATTGTGCTCCCCCCTTCAGTGCCAGAATCCCACACCATGACACAGCTCCCTGGAACAATCTGACCATCCTGTGCTGGCAGGAACCTCGTACTGTACCAGCAGCCATATTTGGATTCAGCCAGCAGGCTGCTCTTTTATTTTTAACATGAGCCCAAATTAGCAGCTGTGGGAGCTGAGCTGAGGCGCCCTACCTGCAAGGCCAGCTAGCTCCCTCTGGCCAGCCTGGAGCTCCTGCAGGAGCTCATCTTTTTCCAGTTTTGCATCATTCAGTGCCTGGAGCTTCTCGGTGCATGTGTTAACCAGCTGAACCTTTTCCAGCTCCAGCTCGCTCAGCCTGGCCTCCATTTCACGTATTCTGGCTTCTTTCTCATCCTTTGCACTCTGCTTACATAAAAAACAATTATGTGTAATATACATCATTATATAAAATAAGCACAAAGACGTGTGGATACCACTACTTAAAATCTCAGTTTGGGGCAAGAAAGAAAACCAGAGTAAAACAGACCAATTACTTGTGTGAAAATTGCTAACCCAGGCAAGGAGGGTACAGCAGAATCAGATCTGAGGGCTTTAAAGAATACTTAACCTTACCAGGTGTAGGATATGAACATCATTTCCATCCTCTTGTAGCAGCCCCCCCCCCCTCCCATGTGCACTCAAATGCCTTCTCACAAAAGAGGATGAAATTCCCTGTCTGGAGTGATTTTTCTTCTGAAGATGCTGACCTGCATAAGGCTACCATATCCTGTATTTCTTGTCTGAGAAATAACCAGTGTCCTCAGTTCGGAATTCTGAGTGCTGCCTCTCTGCTGCTTCTCAGTTACACTTTGTATTTCTGGTTCTGTTCTGGCGTGCACATTCATCTCACCGAGGTCATTCCAGCTCTCACCAGCCTTTTGGCAGCTGCTTTTCACCAGAGAATTACTCAGTTTTTGTGGTAATGTTATAATATTATCCTCCTCTGCCCACTAACTGAGTGCTGTTAGAATTCCAGGGGCATTGCCTAATCTTCAAAACCACAGTAACAGCACATTAAGGCAGAGATTTGAAACTAGAAAACATTTATTGTCATAAAGAGACATAAATGCAGCATTGTTTGCACACCTTAAGCTCTTCTGCTTTGAGTTTCCAGTCATTTATTTCTTTTTTCAGCTGGGATTTCTCCACTTCCATTGCTCCAGCAGTTCGACCATGCTGGCCCATGATCTGGGTCATGTTATCAATTTGCTTTTGGAAGATCTCAATGATCCTTTCCTTCTCCAACACACGGAGTTTCAGCGTCTCACACTCCGACTGCACCTTGTGTAAGTGGCCCTCTTCACTCTTCACATGCTGGACCTCCTGCATCCTGCTGCCAAGCTGGGAACGTAGCTCCCTGATTTCCTGGCTGGTAGCCCCAAGGGCTCTCTCCTTCTCCTGCAGACAGGTCACCAGACCTGACACTCTTTGCTCAGCAGCCTCCAAATCCCTCTGCTTGGCTGCAAGAGCTTCCGTGCCTTTGCCGAGCGCTTCCTCGGTCATCTCCAGCTGCACAGTCAAAGAGGCCATTCTTCCAATGCTTTCATTTTTTTCCTCAATTGCAGCCATCTGAAGAATAGCAATACAAGGATCAACCAAGAGATTTGTTTATTTCTACCTTTAGAATGTCCTGGCACATTTCCGGTTTTCTGCAGTACATCTTCAACACCTGAGTTGTACAGAAAAATAAGGTCAGGATGCTCTGGCCCCTCTCTCTCCATTTTAATACCCGAGTAGACTATAGGTTTTTTAAACACAGGAAATGAAAAACATTACACTGATGTAAAAAAAAATTAATCGACTGGCAAAGTTAGTCCAAAATTCGGAGCACTTAAGGCTAAAGAACTTCAAGTGATAAAACTCAACTGGCTGCACTGTAAAGTTGGGGAAAAAATAATTACATGAACAATTTATTACTGATTTAATTTCTGCAGGCAGCAATATGCACCATTTAAAGCACAAAGTGCCGTGAGTCAGAAACCCATAATAGGGCAAAGCAGAAACCGAAGAAAAGAGTGAACTTCCTGGTGGGAGGATTTTCAACAACAAATAATGGATTGAGAAAATGTAGAACGATGTGTGAGTTAGCTCAAGCCTATGGTCTGGTAGAAAATAAAGGAATCAACTGGATCTTTATTCATAATGCAAAGAAGGTTATCTAATTACAGCTCACTTTTGAGGGGTTGAAGTTTGGAAGAAAGGGGAATGTAAAGGCAATGTCTGCTTTGTCAGAAGGAATTCTGACACAGCACTCACTGGTTTATAAACACAAACTTCACTATGTTTTCATTAAATACTGCATAAAGTAAGGCATTATGAAGGCCTTTAATTTACTAACCACTGTTACAGACATGCTCACTGATGAAAATACCACATTCTACAATTTGTTTGGTAGATCTGGTAGCATTAAACTTTTTGGAAAGATACAAAAAGTCATGTTGGAGGTATATAGTCAAAATCACCAACCTGGCACTCCATTTGTCTGCGACACTCCATCCTCATTTCCTTCAGTGCCCTTTCCATGCCCTGCAGCTGCATGTTTCTGTTGTCCAGCTGCCTCCTGAGCTGGTCCATGGTGATGCTGTTGTCTGTGTTCTGATCCCAAAATCGCTTGTTCTGCTCTTTTTCTAGGCTTAGTTCTATCTCTTTTTTATGGAGTTCAGTCTATGAGAAATTAAAGTCATCTCCCTCCTAAATAAACTCAGGATTTTTTTGTTCTCTTAACTATAATTTAAAATGTAAATAATGTTAAAAACACTAACATACGCATTTCAGAGCTACTAATTTCAACAATATGAATTTAAAGTGTGGCCCAAACTGAATTACAAAGGGCATTTCTGCTAATCATAACTTTTGCTGTTGTTTACTGCTTGAATATTGGATAAATCTTGCAAAATACATGTTAAGGGACCAAGGTTCCTCAACAAAGGGATCTAAACAGTGAGGTTAAAGTGGAGGTAGCTCAGCATCTTTATATGATTTGCATAGGTTTCTGTGGCTTTGAATTTATGACAAAGTCAAGTCTTAATTCTGACTGTCCCTCATTGCTATTGGCAAAGGCCCTCGGGCCTTTCACAGCTAATTCAAATTTCTAGTTAGAAACAATCCTCAAAGGTAACTAAAACAAGCAAGGTGCAAATCTGAACACTGTCAGTAAGGAGGAGCTTTTAGAAAGCAAGATTTTTTTCAATACTATCACTTGTTTTTACCAGCAGTTGATGAGTCTGGTCACTCGGATTTCCAAATTCTTGGCCGTGTTGTGCCTGGTCTGTCGGAGCTTCTGCTGCCTCAGAAGGAGCTCGGTGCAACCGCTGCTTAAGGTCTTTGACCTAGAAAAAGGCAAATATTCATGAAGAATTATCTTAAAGCATTCTATTTTAAACAGTACCTTGGATTTCTTCTAGGTTCTACTTGAAAGAAGTACAAATGTTATCTTTTGTCTCAGCAGAGTTATTCACTGGGTGTACTCATAAGTGTGTTGTCTTCTTTTAGTGATTAAGCTCAGTTTCATTTCAGAGTTAATTGAGGTTCTGGAGAGTAAATTGGCTTCCACTCTGATCCAGAGCTCTTCAGAATTCCCTTACCTACACCATAAACACTGACTGGAATGGTAAAACAACACTTTAGGGAAAAAAAAAAGACCTTTTTTCACAGAGGAATATTCCTTCACCATGGCTACATTCAGAAATCTCTAGGCAAACATGTTTTCTACCAAGTGGTGTTCGCTTTCTCCGTAAGGAGGCAACTTCTGCCAGTGTGTGAGATGATGGACCAGTCTACAAAGCTATTTAATAAAGATACTCTTGTGTGCAAAGTTTAAGATAATGTTATTTATCTTATTGTCCACACGGTTTTTCTGAAGCAATCCCTCATCAGAAGACTTTCCTCCTGTCTCTGGAACATTGCAGCTCTTCACATACTCATTTTCACTGGCACCAGTGCTAACAGGCAAATCCATACACACCTTGTTTTCATAGATCCTCTTTGTTTCTCCTGACTTGGAATGGAGCTGACAAACTGTGGATTCCAGGTGACAGACTTGATGTGGATGCACTGAATTTGGGATTCTTGCTTGTTCTCTATGGAAAGTTTGATGTGGAGAAATTAGAAAAACTGTAAGAACCGTCAAAGAAGCAGCCTCAGCCTCCTCATTCTCAGCCTGCCTAACACCTGGATGTTTTGTCTCTCCTCTATCTTGCGTGGTTTTGTGGGGTTTCTGGTTTTTTCCCCTTTTCTCTTCATTTCACAGTCTGTGCAACAAGTGCTTCATTTAAACAAAAGCACTGAGAAACCAAAGGAATAGGGCAGGGACTGGAGTGTAGGAGCAGCATAAGCTTTCTCTCAAATTAAGGTTACTCTTAACATTTTCTACACAATAATCAAAACCCAGACTTAATGGTCTCTCTCCATCAGACTTTGGATGCTACTTCCAAGCTGCGGGCACCGTCGAGCTTTACGAGGCAGTGCTGCCACCTCCTGCTCATGCTCATTTCTTAGCTGCTCAATCCTCTTCCCAAAAGAAAACACTGGTTACAATTTCATCTTGGCAAATAGTAACTTCTTTCACTTGTCAGATGTAATAATTTCGATGTTCTGTTATTAAGTATCGAGTTCTAGATAGTTTTATTTTGAAGGGGTTACTGTGTAACTCAAGTGGACGGCGTGACAAAAATCAGGACATCTCAAACAAAGAAGGACAAAACTCTTAGTGAAACCAGCAAGAAAAAGCTGATTTAACCACCAAAACTACTTTCAATCTTTTCTTTTAATGGTGAAACTGGTGTCCCAACAGATTCCACATGTCCATTTAAGTGACACTTAGAAAAGTAAGGTGCAGAAATTCTTCCAAAATAGAATTTTTTGTAAATAAACCAGGAAATTTTCAGCATGGGAGGAAAAAGCAGCAGAAAATCATGAGCAAATAAACATCTCAATGGAACAATTATTGAAGTTCTCAAAAACATTGAGGACTTGCTAGTCCCTAGTCACCCCACCCCAAACACCATCATCATCATATAGGAATTCTCTGTGGAGCACGTGAAAAATGTCTGGTTATGCTTTATGAACGAAAAACCAGAGAACAGGTACCTAATTTGATGTTGCTGAAGCAGAAGTTCTTTTCGGGTCTGTGATTCTTTTGTCAGTGACTGAAGTTCTTCTTCCACCTATTGTGAAGAGATGACAGTGCAAACCCCTGAAGAAAAGGCAGTCTGAAGAGCAGATTCTAAAGTGTCATTTCCTCCCTTTTGGTCCCACCTTGAGCTGTGGAAATGTGGTAAATGCCAGCAGTAAACCCAGCCTCGAGGTGGGACCAGTGTAAAAGGCTGGAGTGCCAGCACCTGCCACCTTCACTGCAAAGGGGCATTTGCACCTCTTTATGCCATAACCCTTTCCCTAGGCCAGGTTAGAAGGGGGTTCACGAAGATCTTGAACATATTTCCTAAAAGCCAGAACACAGAGCATTGGAAGGAAAATTAGGACTTTGTTCACATACCAGGAGCACCTTTTCTTTGAGGTGCGACACCTCTGAGCCCAAATCCCACAAGACATCACGAAATGCTGTGCTCAGGCTGTGGATGAGCAGGCTGGTCACGTCCTCATGCTCACAGAGCTTCCTGCCCGTGCTGTCTTTGCACTCCATTAGGATGCCACGTGATTCCAGAAGTAACTCCTCGAGGCTGCAGACCACCTTTGTCAGGCGCTCATTTTGGCTGCCAGCCTCCCTCAGCACCTCATCCTGCTGCTGGCTGGCAGCTTCCAGCTCTCCAGTAGTATTTTCTAACTGTATTTTTACATTCTCTTGGCTCTGAGGCTCCTTTTGTCTGAATTAGGAAACAAAAATAAAATAATTTAGAGAATGGGATTCACATGGAGTTTTATCCTCATAGATAAAATACCTGAGTTGATTAACTGCTGGTTTTTATAACTAAACAATGAGTTGTTTTCTAAACCAGGAGTGCTAGTGTTATTCCTGGAGGGAAGCTTCTCTCTGAGGAAGCTTGCTGTGCCTCTCAAAGCTCATACAGACACTCTCCATGATACATCTGTCTTGGCCTTCATACCTGCTCTCCTGAAGTGCATCTCTTTCCAACTGCATTTCCATCAGTTTGCTCTGCTAATCAGGCTTAAATGGATTTCCTGTTGCTCACATAGCTCAGTGGTCTAAAGGAGAAAAACAAACAAACAAACGAAACCAATCAAAACACTGATGAAATTAACAACAAACAAAAAAGAGGCTGCTCAAAATAGTGCTGGTGAAACTGTCAAAAGACTCAGCAGTGACAAGGATCCATCTAAATTTAAGAAGCTGCCCCAAATTTCAACTCACTTCATGCAGCCTCTTCTGTACGTCTCCACCTTTCTGAGAGAAATTACAGAATAAGAGGAGAGTTTGGTTATATAAAACCTCAAGCACAGAAGGAAGGAAACCTGAGCCAATCCACACCGTCTTATTTTATTGGAATTGATCAGGCAATGGATAATTTGCTCCATTCCTGAGGGGGTGGTGCTAGTTTGAATCATCAATCTGAGTTAATCAGTAAATTAAATCTTAGTTTGCCATCAGTTTTCAAACTTATTAATGACCCTTCTGTGGGAGAAACTTTCAAATATTAGATATATGAAAAGAGGAGAAGAAAAAAGACAAAAAGGTGACGAAAATGAGAAAAATGAGAAACTCAGTGGCAGTTTTAAACCAGATGGTACTGATAGATTTCTTATCTAGGTTATTTGGATTCTCCTGTGTGACTGGTGCTCTGGAGCACTTGTGACCACACCGCAAGCCCAGAGGCAGCTCCAGCAGCATCCTCCATACCTAGATAACTTATTTCCTTCAACAAACCCTCTGCCTGACACAGCCGCCCCGTGGGTGCTTCCTGTGAGCACATTAGGGAGAAGAGCGGAGCCCTGGGTCCCAGAGCCCAGCCCTGAGGGGCCAGAAACGCGAGGAGAAAGGCTGAAGGGTTTTTCTTCCACCGCGGGCACCGGGGGCCCGAGGCGCCGCCGGGACCCGTCCCTTTCCCGCCATCCCTCCGCCTCCCGCCGCGGGCAGCGAGGGACGCTCCGTCCCCTCGGCGCTCCGTGGCACCGCGCTCCCGGGGCTTCCAGCTCCGCAGGGCGCTGCTGCCGACCCACCCCGCTGTGGGGAGAGCCGCCAGGCTCCTCCCGCCTGCTCCCCCGCGGGAAGGAGCCATCCCGAGCCGCCAGCTGCTCCTGGCAAGACCCGCTGGCTCCACCGGGAATTGCGGCGCCCAGCCCCTCAGCCCCAACATGGCCGCTGCCCCCTCACGGCTGGGCACCATTTTGTGGTCTGGGGTCCCAGGTGGTTTAGCGATGCCGTGCTTGAGGCTGGAGATAAAAATCCTCTCGCACGGGGGTAGGGAAGGGCCTGGATCATTTTCCATGTGGTGTTTGGCCAGTAAGGTGGCACATTTTGGAGGGGTGAGTGTGAGCTGACTGAAGGTAGAAGTCGGGGTGAGGGGACTTCCTCGCGCCAGAGAGAAGCCCAGAGGGTCAAAAGCAGCTTGCCCTAAATCCAGTTCAGTAACAAAAACTGGAAAATTTTTATTTTTACACCAATCTTGCCAGAGAGGGCAAGCTTCTGTGTTCCCTGGTATTTTCAGGGTGAGGGAGAGGGTGCAGAGTCAAGAAGCAATTATTTCACTTCAGCAAAAGAAATTACATGTCTGACTGTCCCATTTTGGATCTCGATTTCAGGAATGAACACACAGATATCAATAGGCCGTCCTTCTTTTTAGGCTATCCAAAAGACCACCGTGATACAAGTTTCCAGGAACAGGTGTATGAACTGGGCCCAAAACAAAATCCTCAGAGAGCTGGAGAGATGAAGTCTGAGAGAACTCAAGAGACAGACAGGTATGTTGATTCATTTAAATATCTGGCTAAGATGAAAAACACATAACCAGTCCTCAAGGGTACCACATCATTTTCATCTACAAGAGAAAAAACCATCCTCCTAGTGCTGAAAGACACACAAAAGGAGAAAAGTGGTTTTACGTGGACTACTGCAGCAAAGTAAGAATTAACCAGCTGAAAACAAACCTCAGGTCTCCATTCTCCTTGCTGCACTGCAATCCCAGGGGGAAAACAGCTAGAGGAAAGGACTTTTATTGCACCACCCAGAAGAGAGAGAAGCAAAAAGACTTTTCCTATCCACAGGGATAAGAGGCAAATGAGTGTTTAAGTAAATACAATATCCCACAATATCCTGAAACTCTACGCTATCCTGAAGCGAGATTTAGTCCCCCAACAGTCTCAGGTGTTAACAAAGCATGAAAACTCACCTGGGAGGGGGCCAGCACCTACCTCTGGCAGGCAGTGCTGGGCTTTGTTTCTCCTGGATTTTGGATAGGCCACTGAGGTTTTGCTCCTTACTGTGAGGCTGGGAAAGGAAGGGGACACTCACCAACCCGCATTCGTTCCTGGTTTTTCTGTGCTGCGGGCTGGCAATCCAACTTCCCAAGCCCTGCTGGGAGCCACCTGCCCCTTACTCCAACCCCTCTGCCTGACTCGGTAGCCTTAGGAACAAGCTCCTCCCTCTGGAGCCGATCATATGCATGAGGGAGAGCCAATAAACGCCGCATCCAGGGGTTGATTTCTCCCCCAAGGGTCATTCAAAGTCTGGGTTCAGCGGGAAACTTGGTATCTTCTTCCCATCGGGATCCTCGCAAGGTGCTTTTTGCAGAACACCACCTGTCCTGGCTGCAGGTGCCTTTTTTTGTCCCTTGTCTCCTGGCAGCCCAAGTCTGGAGCACTCAGCCGCCCCTGCCTTTCATGAAACAGCCGTTTCCTGGGGACAGAGTAACTCTTTCAGGATGGAATTCCTGAGTAACTTTTCTCCCTTTTGGGAATACCTCTGAGAAGGCAGCAAGATGCAAATATGAAGTGCTTGTGTTTAAAACAATCCATTTCTGCCAGAGAGAAGATGGTGACCTATGCAGGGGGGATAGAGCTTCAGAGGAAGGGATTCAGACGCAGAGGGAAAACCTGCAGTTCTGAGGTCAAAAGCCCTGAATTCACGTTCTTCAGTTGTGGCAGCACTTGTGCTCTCCTTAGAGGGATGGATCCATTCCTCACCTTGGCATGTTGCTTTTTGGTTTGCTTTGAGGACCTGAGCAACATGGAGCAGTTCTGTGCCAGAGGCAATATTAAACGGAGAGTCCCTTTCATGTTCTCCGAAGAAAATTCTTTCTTTTCAGACTTCAAAGACAAGTGCCTTTTCCAACACCAAAAGGATGTGGATTCATTGGTTTCACAGATTACTTCTGTTTCTCAGCTTTGTTCTTCCCTTTCACTCTCAGATCTCTGTTTTCCCCTTTCTCTGTCTGATTTTTCACATTTTTACCTCAGGCCTATCCAGAAAAACAAGCTTATGCTGTGGTTTGGAAGGAAGATGAACTCAAATCCAACTGGGAATCTGAGTGGAGGTTCCCTGTGTAGCCCTAGGAATTTTTCTCTAGAAACACCTTTTGAACATTAGTTGATGACTGCAATCCTTTTGATGCCATGCGGAGCCCCAACATGTGTTCCTTCCTGTTATTGTTTCTTTTAGATGCCAGACTGACATTTTCCAGAGCTAAGGAGATGGATATGTTACAGTCAGCCCAAGCTGATTGGGAGTAAATATAGGAAAGCCGTATTTTTTATTTATTTGTTCCTGATTTTTTAATAAACCTTTTTAAGGTTTTAATAAACCTTCAGGGGAATTGCTACCCCAAGAGGGAACGATTAATTCCTGAAGGGGTCCTGAGCTGATCCAGGAGAGCTGTGTCTTTTGACATTTGTGTTTTGTTCCATCCTACTGCAGATTTAGGTGAATGGCTTCAGGACTCCTGGGGAGAGGAAGAAGCTGGGCCCACTGGTGCCTGAAGGATGTCTATTATTTAAAACTCCTGGCGCTCCTCGGCTTACACAGAGCCCTGTCTGGAAGAAAAAGAGAAGTTCTTTGGTGATAAAACCAGGGACCAAGGGAAAGGAAGCACTTCTTTCCTTTTGCAGCCTTTCCATGCTTTCTGTATGGCCATAAGCAAGTCACCCGTTGGGTCTCTCTGTGAAAGGTAGGAGGGCCCATATTATCTGACAAAACTTCTCTTTAGAGACAAATTGTGAATTTGCTTCCTCTGAACTTACAGGACAGAACTAAGCAGCAGGTAGATTTAAACTAAGCCTAGTGTTTAATTCTCCTGCCGAAAGGGCAGTAACAGGGTTGCTGTTGTGTTACTGGTGTGTACAAAATTTAGGAGCTGAATTTCCTGTCTTTGATTTCTAGGTTTACCTCTAATCTGACCTAATGGCTTGCCAGCTCAGGGACCCAGGTAAGATCAGTAACGCCACTCTGAATACTCAGGAAAGATTCTGCTTCATTTTTGAAAGGGGAAAGCATATAGTAAATGCCTATTAACTAAGGAAATGTTTGCGTTTAAATCGATCACCTTAAACTGTGACAATTTCTGGTTTCAGCAGACGGGGGCAGTGTTGCTCTGATGAATTTCATTTGCAAAAGAAACCTGGGATATTTGAAGGAATTTAGGAAAAGACAGAGCAGTTGCCAGCTGCTTTGGTTGATGATAAATACAGGCTTTGATTGTGAACTCTGAAAAGTGAAATCAGTGGTAATTTTTCCTGCTTTAGCACTGCAGTGCTCGATGAGGGAAAGGCTTCTGACATGACTGTTCCAAATTTATTTTCTCTTACACTGAAACTGCGCAAAACTCAAATATATTATTCTGTGTGGAAAGCACTTTTCTGAGCTGGGGTCTCTTTTGTTGCATCCCAGCAAAGAGCATCTCAGCTCTGTCCTGAGAGGAACTCCTGTGTGGGACAAGAGCCCGCTGAGGAAGTAGCACGGGATTTGGCAGCCCTTTTTGGGTGATTGATCAGACCTTTTTCCTTAGCTGGTTGTGAGTCTCCAATACATGGAAGCACCTGTATGTGACCTTTTTAGAGCTGGACTAACAGGATGAAAAAATAGCAAATAGGGAGGTGGTAAGAGGAGAAAATTCTGTGCTTGCAGCGGTGACAAATTTGGTGGCATTTTTGGCAAAAATAATATTGGATTCAGCACTGTAAATGAACCACAGTTCTAGAGGAGAAGTAAAACTGTCTCTCAGAAATATGTTGATAACTTTTAATCATCAGATGCAGCAGGCACAGTGAGAAATACAGCTCTCACTGGAAATCTGGCGTCCACAGACAGGTGTGGTGACGAACATTTTTTATGGGAGATGGATGCAATCCAAAGAACTGCCTCGGCTTGTTAACAGGCTGGTGTGTCCTTACACAGCCTTAACTAGTCCTGCTGGCTATGGATAGGAGGAGGCATGGCCCCGAGAGAGCTCCCGGAGCCTTCGCCTGTCCCTGGAAGGGCTGTGCAGAGGATGGAAATGAATTGGTCTTTGTGGTGGCTTGGAGAGAGGGTTTTTACACTGAAACATTAGGAGTGTAAAGCCTCAGAAATCTGATTTGAGTCAGTGAAAGGGTGAGTTCTGGATAATAGCAGTCCGTGAGCCTGACCAGGATGTGAGGCTAATGAAAACTCAGCCCCTGGGAGGGAAGCTGGGGGGGCAAAGCTCAGTCTAAGCAAGGATTGAGAAATCATCTACCATGAAAAATAAAGCAAGGGGCCTCTTTTCTATGTTTCTCTCCATGGCTCTTGGGAATGAGACCTGGGACACATGGGGCAAGTAGAAGGCTCTGGGAACCTGTAACCTCTTAAAGAAATTGAATGGGAATGGGGTGGCATGGACAAATGCATGGATTCCTGGGTGTAGAGTCCCAGCTCCAAAGCTTTTCTCCCACAGTTCATTAAGGTTTTGTTAGCATAAGGTCCTGAAAGCTTGCAAAACCCAAAGAAGAAATAATGCACATCCCAGGCACTGTAAGACCAAAAGCTGGGGGTGTCTTAGAGGCAGAGACGTCACTATGTGTTTCCTCAGCTATGACAACAGGAAGGGCAGTGGGCTCTGGTCTCCTCTCTCTATTGTCCCGTTTGAGATCCAGTTAAAAATCAGGAAAGGTTTTGCACACCTTCAGTGACCCATGCTGTCATATATGCTAAGTGATGAGCCAAGTCCCTAAGCCCACATGAGCATACGGAAGAGCAGATGCACCCACATCCACATGTTCTACAGTAGGCAACTGCCTACATTAATAAAAGTATCCTAAGTTTTTGGTGTTATTTCTTATTCCATGTATTTGGAAAGCATTGGCCTTTTCTGGCAATGTAAATGGGGAAAAGAAACATGTCCAGGGAAACTGGTAGGCTCCATGCAGAGGAAAGGCACTTTATGAGAGCAGAATTATTAGCAGTGCTCCACTGAGCTGATTTGGAGCAGGTCCATTGTGTTTTCAGCAACTGGCGGTTTGGATTGTTACAATTCCTTGGCAAAGACAATAGAAAGATGGTGGTTTCCGGGGGCATAATAAAAGGGTGAGCCCCAGCTTTTGCACACTGCATTTTATAATTGCATGCTTGATGTGCACAATTGGGCAGCACTGCCTTACTTGCCTTAATCCATCTCTCTCTCTCTCTCTCTCTCTCTCCCCCCCTCACTTCCTCACCCTCCCTCGGAGCAGCAGTAGCTGCTGCAGCTCTGGCAGCTCATCGGGGAGAGCACCGAAAATGAAAAGAGTTCAGTTATTGCCTTAACGTTTTTCCCAGAGGATTCATTTCACCTGCTTCTCCAGTTTTCCCAATAGCTTTTTTTTCACTTTTTAATCCAATAAGTATGGAGTTATTTCACATTTTAAACCCCTCTAAAGGGTTTTAGGAATGGACTTTCTCTCTTCTCCTCCCCCAGCCTTTTTTTTTTTTTTTTTGATAAGTCAGAAAATTGTGAAGTAAGTGAACAGAGTAACTGAGAGCTGGGAGGGAGAAGACGCTGCCATTCTTTTAGTGCAGTGGGCTGAGGCAAAAAGGCCATTGTAATGGTAAATCGCATGCAGAAAGGAAGAAAAGACTGATAATCAATCACAAATGAAGCATTCGTTTGGATTTTGGCAATTTGCTGGCCAGGGGCTTTTAAATCCATAAACTTTTTCTTTTCTTTTTCTTTTTTTTTTTCCTTTCTTTGGCCCCATCTTGAAAAGCACAGTTTTGATCTGCCGAAGACCGGAAGAGAAATCTTTACCAAGCTCTCATGCCCGGAGTATCTGGGAGTGGGAAGCGCTCCGTGCTGAAATGCCAGTAAAATCCTGACGGAGAAGCAGCGTGGTGAAATGTTGATGGGGCTGTTTTTAAACCATCACCTTGGACTCTGGCTCTGAAGAAAAACTTTCCACCTCAGGCTCTTCTTGTTTCTCATATTCAGGGATGACTTGTGGTGGGCTTCTGGGGACTTTGATTTCAGACCTGGTTGCTCTGTGACTGCCTGCATGGGTTTTGTGTTTGCCTGAGTATGTGATTAGGACAGATGAGGATGTTGGACAACATTAACACGAGCATATCACCTTCAGAGTGCAGCATCACCCACAAGGGAAGATACATCTACCTGGAGGCACTGCTGCACGGAGGTGCTCCATGGGGATTCACGCTGAAGGGCGGGCTGGAGCATGGAGAGCCATTAATCATCTCAAAGGTACTTTTTTCATTTTCTATGCCATGCAAGCAACATGGGAGTGGTGCCCGACTCAAAGGGCAAGAGTTGTAGAAGTAACACTGAAATGTTATAATTGATGTTGTATTTGGCTTGGGTTTTAAGTGTTGAGCACCTGTTCAAGTCAGCAGGTTTGCTCAGGAGCTGCGTATTTGAGAAACACAGGAGAGCTCTCGGCATTGTTTAACTATCCAAGTGCAGGTTTTGTCCCACAGGAAGTATCGTGGCTTGCAGAAACTGGCTGTATTTATTTCACTGCTATGAATGGGAGGGAGTAGGGGACTCTCATGAAGTGATCTTGTGTCGTGAAGTCGTGGCAAATCTGAGCATGGTCAGTAATCCATCCCCACCACTCCTGAGGTGAGGACAAAGTGAGTGCTTTCAGTCACACGGTGGAATGTTGGCTAATTAGAAGTGTGTGTGTGTGGAACAGTGCAATAAAATCTTGCACCTATTTGGTAAATGTATATATTGTGCTGTGTTAGTGGTTTGCTCACCCTGTGTACTCTCTACTTACTAAATATCTGTTAAGTATGGTGCGCATTCAAGATTTTTATTATTTAATGATTGAGTATTCTCAGCAGGCAACTAGTAGCATAGCTCACAAGGATATTTTGAGGGGAAAAAATGGGAGAAGGAATTCCTCGTTCTCATCAGAACCAGTCTGTTACAAGTATCCAGGTACCTCAAGATGCAGGTGCTGAAGACAACGGATTTTCAAAAGCATCACCTGAAATCTATGAATATCTAAAATAGATTTGACCTATGGCCCTAAAACTGTTCTGAAAATAGGAGATAGGTAATTTTGAAATTTTACCTCTAGTGGGTCAGAACCATATTTGTCTCGTGTCATCAGTCTGGTGCATTCTGTGTGTTTATAGCATGTATGTCGAGCTACCAGGTGCACAGAGGGATATATGTCCAATCTTACTCCCTCCTGCAAACTGGGATGTATGTGGGGAATTCAATGGATCAGAACCAGCAGCAGCTAAAAGAAAATGCTGGTACTCAGAATCGATGTTGTTCAAATCCTTTGTATTTTCAAATCCCTTTGCATCTCCCTGTGCAAACACATTCACATGAAGACTGTCAGTCACTGAAGTAAATTAGTTGTGATTAGTGCATTTACATGTTGAAAGTAAAAAAACGGGGATTCCCATAAAAGTCTTTTCGTCATAAAGGGGTTTTAGAAATTTCACACAATCATCTTTCTTACAGGACCTTCTTGGAGACAGTTTGGCATAGCCACAGACAGCAAAAGTAGCCTCACTGAAATGGTGTTATAATTTTTATTTTATAAACATTTGGGACTAACACAGGCTATTCACTGTTCCTGGCAGTGTTCTGCAGTTGTGAGGAAAGAGTTTCTTTTTGCTTTGACATTCTTCTGTGATGTGAAAATCACCCCCCCACCCCGCCTTTTTTTTGTTCCTTTTTTCTTTTTTCTTTTTTTTTAATTGGGGGCAGGGAGACAGAGAGGATGGGAGATGGCTCTGGCTGCTGAACATTAATTAATCTATGGGATTTGGTTTCCACAACAACCAGGCCCCTTAATGTCAGACACGCCTGGAGTGTGCATACTGCCACTGAGAGCTATATGACTTGTGCCTGCTTTTCCTGAAACAACACCCCAAAAATGTGCTGGGTTTTATTTTTGGTTGGGCTGAAACAACACCCCAAAAATGTGCTGGGTTTTATTTTTGGTTAGGTTTTGCCTTTTTTCTCCTTGTAGTCCCTGCTTGGTTTGTGCTATCAGTGTCAGCATTTCAGTGTTTTGCTCATGCATGGGTGATGCAGAGCTGGAGAATGGCTGCATGTGAAAGCTCTGCTTTCTGGAATTCAGGCAGCTCCCGTTTCCTTGTTTCCAGTTTCAACTGAGAAATTCCTGTTGTGCTTCAATTCACTATGTGCTCTTCAGAATTAATTGCATATTAGTCATTTAGCTAATTCAGTATTCCTCGCCTGATTGTACTGTGAAGTAATGAGGAACTGTGGGGAAACGATGAATTATGTTACAGGTTTCATTCTGTACAAGAGTGCTTGGAGAATCATAGAAAGTTTTGGGTTGAAAGGGACCATTAAAGATGCAGACATGCACTGAGAGTGATCCAACAACAGCTGTAAATAATACTACGTATAAATACCAGAAAATGTGGATGTCAGCTTTAATTTCTTATTTTTCATAATTAAGAAATTTTATTTCTGTTTTGACTCCCTGTTCTGTTGGCAAATAATTATATTTATGTCTGCTTACCTGTCTGTTTGCACTGAGAGAGTGGTGTTAAATGGCCTTAGAGTAAATAAAAGTGGACATTTCAGCAAATATCTAAGCTGGTGCCCACGACAGCTTGCAATGTGACCAAGTAACACTGATGTATTGTTATGGAATAGCAGAGAGATGAGAGGTAACAGATCTGTGTGAATACAATAGCTCTTTCTAGCCATCAGGAACTGCTGGGGGCCCAGAGTACTGGTGTGTCTCAGCTTCAGACCAAAGGCTGTAATGGAAGTTCAAAACCAAGATGACTGAATTTACAGAAGGCCCACGTGCACAAAAACTGCTTCTCACAGCCCTGGGCAGCCCTTGGGAAAGACACATTTCTCCACCAATAACATGCCAAGAATTTACCCAAAAGTGAGGGAAGCAACAGTTGGGAGTGGAAGTGCAAAAAGCAGACCTGTATTCTCAGCTGGTAGAAAGTGTTGGTTTAGAGAGCCAACTCCCAGAGCTTCAGTATCCTTATAGTGTATTTTTTTAGTATTGCCTTCAAAATGAGAACAAATAAGAATTTGCTGCCTTTCAGTCAGATTCCCTTTGCTGTGCAGACCTATTGCTGCTCTCTGTGCAGCAGGACAGGCTGATTTGGAGGGGGGGTGGTGGTTCAGTGCACAGATGGGCAAACTTCCAGTTAAAAACAGTAGTAAAGCTTTGCTGACTCAGCTGCGGTGCTCAGCGCATCATGCAACCCAGCCTAACTCAACTTGTCAGAAATGTTGGGCGTGCAGCTAACGTGAATTTGCGTAGCTAAAACACACAGATTTTTTATGCTAATGCTGCTCTTTTTTCCCCTGTGGAAAGACAGCCCTATACTGAAACAGTTTCATGGCAGCTGATTCCGAGTCCTCAAGGCAGGTCTATTCATCATTTATTTTGCTGGAGGTGAGAGCAGGCCATAAATTTGTTACATCTGACTCACATTTTTCCCTGAGGGAAGCCTCAGAATAAAGCTTTGTGGAATCCTCCCAGCATCTGTTTTTGTTGTACCAGCAGGAAAGAAATGGAAGGATGGGCAAAAGGTAGTCAGTTGCACGTTCCTTTTCTGCTGCACCTCAAGGACATGTCCAAAACTCAATACCTAAAGAAGCACCAGAATGTCCCTGGGTAGCAGTGGGACAGTGCCCAAATAGAGGCAAACTAACACTGTGTATTTTCCCTTTTGTATTGATTCTGTGGTATGAGACACTGTCAATGACATGTTGTCAAATAGTCCTTTGGCAAGAAGATCCTCAAGTTTTTAATTACTTCCCTTTTTTTTTAAAAAAGTGACAGTTGCTTGTTTTGTTTTTAGTGTTTAAACACATTTGTGCTTAAAAGGTAACTCAGTGCCCTCGATGTGTCACTAGGGCTTCAAAATGAGTAGAAGTCAGATTCCCCAAAGTGACATCCACTCCTCTGTTTCCTGACCTTGGGTCCCACAGTTGAATTTCTGATTTTTTATTATACCTGTTTAGTAATTTAGAGCCCTGCAATTTTGGCCCAGATTGGGGGATATTTGCTCACAGTGGAAATTTCCTTAAACAAGGGGTTTCTTCATCTGGGAATAGAACTTCAATGACAAATGCCAAAGTCATTGCAGGTGATACCAAATGTTTAATTAGAATCCAATATCCTGTGGCCTCAAAATCATGATAATACCCAGAAGTAAACCCAGATTTCTATTTCCAAATTACTTTCTTGGCTCACCCTTAGCTGTAAGATCAAAAATGTAAAAATGAAAGCCCTGACTGTTCTAAGCAGTAAAGGCAAACTGGTAACAGAAAGGTTCATTCCCTCTCAATTTTCTCTAAGAATTTTTAACCTAAGGTAATTAATGTTAATCAATCTCAACCATTTTGGAGCCAGGAGAGATATTTCTGTGGTGTGTTTCTCCTTGCTACACAAACCTTTGGAATAGTTCTGGCTGTTGTAGGCCTCTGAAATGACCTTTTATTTTGAGCTCTGTGTTGACGATACTAACAAAGGAGTTGTTTCTCTTGCCTAGGAATTAAAGCATCCAAAGCCTTCTCCCTCGGATAGTGGCTGTGTGGGAACACTTTTCACATGCTGTGCTGGAGTTCATGGGTTCCCTTCACTCAAAAGGGCAGGTCGTTTGCAGGGACCTCATGCCAAAAGCATGACACAAACTCTGAGATTTACCTCTCAGCAGGGATGTAGGAAGCAATAAAAGTTTAGTAATAATGGGAATAGTTTGGGAGAGAGCCTGAGAAATAATCTGGAATTCTTGTAAGGTGTTTAAACCTTGTCCGGAGCCTGGTCCAAACTCTGATGCAATGAACGGCAGTCAGTGCTTGCAGGAGCTGGACCCGGCTGCCTTCACCCCCTGCCTGTGCTACTTCTCTGGTATTTTTGGTTGAGAGAGCTCATAGCGCACTTAGTGACGTGCAGTGAGAATTGTTCCACCATTCTTGATAAAACAAAACTCAAAAGGCCGTTCTGTACCCAGCTGGTCCACAGATACTTATCCTTGTCTCTGATCCAAGCACTGGGAATCCCAGTACCAGGAGCTTTTCCCGCTTGAATGTCCAGAGTCCCTATAAACAAAATAAAATTATCTTATGCACTGACAGGCAAAGTTTCTTTGCATCTGTTCCCTGTATCCCTTGGTGTGAAAAGTGGCAGTTTAGGAACTGTTACCCTTTTTGTAGGGCTGCAGGCACAAAACCCATGGCCAGTGCTCACATTAGGGAGGCTTCTCTGAAGTTAGCAGAGTCATGAGAGACTTGTTGGCCCGGGCACTAGGACACGAATCTGAGCCAGAGGCACGGTGACATCTTCTGTGATTTTTTTTAAATTTTATTTTTATTTTTTCTTTGGATGTTTCCACCCTCGTTCTTGTCTATATGGACTTGATTTTTCTCCTTGCTGCTGAAGAATAGCTTGGGGCCTGTGTTGTTAACGTTTGAAAAAACCATCCCTTCTCACCCTTTATCTTCCAATATTCTGCAGGTGGGCTGGTGATGGTAAGGGGTTCATGGTGCAAAATCATCTGCTGGCACATCTGACTCTTGTTGCAGGACTGCTGCAGTGCACAAAGCAGATGCCTGATCCCAGATATCAAGGAAATCCGGATACTGCAGACCGGCAACTGCCACTGTAATTGTTTCAGGGAGCAGGAGGCAGTCCCTCTCCACTCTTCCTGGTTTCTCAGGGCTCACATTAGGGGCTCTCCAAATGATGCCAGCACAAGGGACAGGATGTCTACCTTTTCTTAAAGCAAGGGAGTTGCTGGATGAAAAGGCTGCTATTGTCAGCCCCTCCATTAGGCTGCCGAGCGTTCTCCAGCACAAAAAGACTTCTCTTCACTTCCACAGCACTGAATTAGCAAGCGCGGGCAAACCCAGCGTGCCTGACGTGAGCAGGGCCTGGTGGGCACTGCTGCTGCTCCAGCAGGGTCAGGGGCAGCTCTTCAGACTGCTGAAGGGGCAGTGCCAGCTGTGCTGTGATGCATCACAGGGAGGCTGGCTACAGAGAATACCTTGCTTGTCCCAAGCTATAAATCCCAAGAGGCACAGACAACTCCATTATAAACATGCCTGTGGAAGGAAATGATGAAAAAAATTGTCTCTCTGTGCTGAGAAGGGGTGGGGATGGTGTCTGCCAGGTGTGGGTGTCCAGTTGACCAGTCACGCTTTAGAGTTTCCTCCTTAGCAGAGGTCAGCCCAAGCAGTGAAGTTTTGGCCCAAATCCCCAGAGACAGCTGCTCTGAAAGATCAGGTCTCCACCCCTCATTGCAGCCGCACGAGTTACGGAGTGTCATATCCTTCAAAGTCACAGAAAGGTATAAGAGAAGTATTTTCTTCTCAGGACAGAGAGGAATCCTGTGTGAATAAACACAACGTGTAATCCTTAGGGTCAAGAAATGAAACCTTCGTAAATCCCGCCCTGGCTTTAGCCTACATGAAAGATGAGACAGAAAAATGCCACGTATCCTTCTTCACTTGGCTGTAGCAGATATAGCCAGAGCTGAGGTTTAAACTGATCCTAAAATGAGACCCAGGGAATGTGCTCTTTAACTCAGTGTTTGTACACAATAGATGTTTGCTTGTGAAAGGGTCCACTACTTTCAACTTTTCCCACACTTCTTGGGAGCCCAAGGCATAGAAAGAAAACCCATCATCAATAATAGATGTGGAGCTGAGCTAATCTCATCTCAAATTTCACTGGTGTTTGCCTTCATGGACTTTTGATGAAGCTCTTAACTGTGGAGCATGAATCCAGCATGGGTCTATTGCACAGGAAGTATCTGACCAGTGACAAGACCCAGGGGAACAGCTGGAGCTGTGTCAGAAGATGTTAGGCTGAATATTAGGAAAAAGTTCTTCAGCCAGAGGGTGGTCAGGCACTGAACAGGCTTCTCAGGGCAGTGGTCATGGCCCCCAAACCTGCCAGAGCATAAGGAGTGCTTGGAAAATGCTTTCAGGCACATGGTGAGATTCTTAGAGTGGTCCTGTGCAGAGCCAGGAGTTGGACTCCATGATCCTCATGGGTCTCTTCCAACTCAGGATATTTTGTGAACTAGTCAGAATTGGAAGGGGTCTTTGAAAGTGAGAATGAGGTGAACTCTAATTTGCTTTCCAACAAACACTGGTAGTCAAAGGAACAATGTCCAGAGGCCTTTGAAAATAGACTGCTAAGGCAGATGATTTCTGTCATTCATTTGTGTACTTCCAAAGCCTCGAATGAATCCCCATCTGGTGGCAGCAGAGAGAGCATCCAAGGCCGTGCCGGGAAACCCTGAAAGATATTGGCACCTATCAGTATCAACTGAGTACACCTGAGAGGTGGAAAAAACTTTCCAAATGTTGGTTGTTTTAAGTAAGAGAAAGTTTGTGACCACTCGTTCTCACAGCTGAACTGGAAATAGAGTTCTTGTCTTTCTGTTTTTAGCCAGTCACTGCCTAAAGCATAAAAAAACGCTCAACAAATAAGTGATTCCAGGTTTCTTGGTCAACTGAAATTAGGAAAAGAACAACAGGAGCAGAACAAGAGCAGCTTATCCAGGACACAGCTTGTTAACATCCTAACTGGTATTCAAGCATAATATTAATTTTTCACACTTGCATTAAAAAATCCCACCAAAAAAAAATCAGACCCCAGTGAAGAATGATTCCTGCTGATAAGAAAATCACTGTGCTTAAATTCATTAATAGAATAGGCTGTGGGATACATTTCAAAGCACGGGGTGAGAAATAAGCTCCCAAATCCCATTAAGAAATAACAGGATTTATGTGCATTCCTCCCATATATTAACTTTCCCCTCTGGAAACGTCTTGTGCTGAGCTGGTGCCATTTTTCAGGCAGGTGCAGTGTTTTGCAGTTCCCACAGACTCCTCAGATAATCTGCCAGCCTGAAAGCCATTCCCCATTCTCCGTCAAGAATGGGGATTTTCCGAGGCACGGCTGAATGAGGAGTTTGGCTGACAAATGCCGTGGCTGGGTGTTGTAGCGGGGTTCAGTCACACATTCTGCAGCGGTGCCGTAAGCAGCTCTGGCCCGGCCACATCCGCGGCCACATCCGCCGCTCCGATGTTTTCAACTGCGGCCAGCAGAGATCCAACAGATACCGGGGTTTAACAGCCACTGTCGGGAGCAGGGCATTTTCTAAACATGACATGCAGAGGTACCATCTGTAAGCTGAAGTCTTTGGGGAACTGGTCTGTAGGATCAGCAGGATCCAAAAATTTCCCAATACCTGTGGAGAACTGACTCCCTGAGAAGGAGCATCCACTGTAGCCTTATGGAAGTTTTTACCTTGGTTTTCTGTTGAGCTTGTGAGCAGTATTTATTTTCTCTATCATGGTAGTGGCAGCAGGATAAAGTTAAAAGCTACAACCCCATTTAATGCTGTTTATGAGTGTAATAAAGAAATCTGCTCCCAGGTGGTTGGAATTTATAGTTGTGATACAGTCACGAGATGTAAGTATAAAACCCCAAATGTGGGGATGGGTGCAGAGTGAAGCAGGAGAGTCTGCAAACGCACCAGGGAGTTTACTACCTCATACAAGGATGATGTTGCTTGAGATTTATGCATCATTTAATACTGGATTTTAAGATGTTTACAATAGCACATAGTTGCTGCAATAATCGTGTCCTTGAAAACTTGCAGTAGTGCCGGATCCATTGTTGCTGGGTTTTTGGTTTTTTTTTCTGTAAAAATATGTGTTCTTTAAAGGAATGCTTCATTTAGAAAAGCGGATTGGTCCCCAGTGTCAGACGTCATGTTGTCGTACATTGATTGATGACCAGTCTCGCCAGTGTACTGAGAGAGACCCACATTTCTCAAATGCAGTCTCACAGAAACTGGGAAATGAGCTGATGGAATCCAGACCAAAGATCTGGCTGTTTTCCAGGGGCAAATACACGGCAAGACACATTTTCGGTTTCAAGAGAGGGGCTTGAAATGGAGAAAGAAATGTGAAACATTTGGACAGCGAGGGATGAGGTCGTGGGGGGAATCTTCATTTTTTCAATGGTCCCTCTTCCCTCCCTCCTGCCCTGCTCCATTTGGTGTTTGCTTAAAAGCAGTTGCCAGTGTTTGTTGAATAGTGTCAGCACAGAAGGGATGCAGCCGCTGACCTGACTAAAAGGCAACAGCAAAAGGTTAGTAGAATTAGTCTTGTACTGCAGACTTGTATTAATAGTTGTATTGTGGGGTTGTTGGCACAAACTCTGCAATTAAATAAGTTGTTGGCACTCTTCCCTAGGTTAAATTACTATGGCTGTTCCCCCTGCTTGCAAGTCAATGAATACAACACTTTTGGGGAGGCAAGTTCAAGCATTTTTGTTCTTTGGGGATTCTGCACATTTCTGGTCTCAAGCTAAGAGGTTTCTGCTGGCTTTCCAAGCAGACCTCTGTTGTTGTTCTGTCTCTGCAAACAGCCCGTGCAAACTAATGCTGGAATAACCAAGCAGAGAGGGAGGTGGGTGAGAGGGAAAGACACCACAAAAGACTGATGGAGAAACAAATGCCCTTAGAAGAGGTCCTTGCTTTCCCTCCTGCCCAGATCCACAGATGTTTCTTAGCACTGGGCTATTGTTGGAGAGGATTGGTTTTCCATCACAGCTTCATCAGGGGCAACTTACCCTTTTCGTTAGGCCAAAAACATAGCCATGGACATGGGAGGGGAGGGACTCCCTGCATATCCTTGCCCATAAGTGCAGAGCAGCCCCTTTTTTCCAGCCTGAGGCCCTCTTCCAATTCCTGCTTTAGTCAATGGCAGTTGGGTTTGTTCCAGGGGTCCCCACACTCCTCTGTGCCATTCTGCAGGGGCCACTCTCAGCAATACACATCCACGGCTGGAAAAACTTTGGATTTCCAATTTATTAACAGTTCCTTCTACTTTGGGAAAAGAAGTCCTTGCGCTTCTTTCTGAGTCTGTCTCTAATGTAGCAACACGTTGACCTGCCAGCAGCACCTGTGTCCTCACCTGTTCACTAAGGGGTACCTCCAAAAATCACTCCTCCCTCCATGTAGTCCAGTCCTTTGGGCTAGCAACCTGTAAACTTCAGGCACAAGAACTGCAGGTGCTTCAGTCTCTCTTTTCCTTTGGCTAGTGTGGAAAGGCAGCAAGACTGTGGGGAGACTGTGCTCTGTACAGTCTGAGCTGAGAAACCTGTACAGAGAACATCCAAGATTCCTAATAAACTGGTGCTATGCAAAAAAATGTCAAGGCACAGCCTTCATCTGCGCTTCCCTTAAGACTGGCTGTTATTTAACCAAGTGTTGGACGTTAATTACGAACTGCAGTCAGAGGTTTCCCTGCCCACCAGGGTCAGGGGCTTTTTATGGTTTATATCAATATTTGATGGAGATTGATGGAGAGTGAGCCATGGACACACCAACAGAAGCTGGAGGTTTGGAGGAAGGAGTAAGCAGAAACAAAAGTAAGTGCGCTTGAGTGACTCAGTGTCTCTACGACTTGTTATGTATCTCATCAGCTGCTGAAACAAAAGGTTCCTGCGCTGGTTGGAGCTGAAGAGAACCAGGGTGAGCATCTATTGTTCTCTATGTTTTATTCTTCTCAGGCTGGGATCTTGTCAGCTCTCATTAGCTTAACAGGTTGGGCTGTGTCACCCCTTGGATGGGAGACTTTGCAAGGCAAAGAGAAATGACACAAAGTGGTTGGGTCTGTGGTCCTGCTCCCGCTGAGTCAGTGCTGAATCACTGACCCCTCGGGGTTTGGGGGGAGAGGATGTGATAGCGCTGCTGTGTGAGACCTTCTGCCTTCGGTGATGAGATATTATGGAAGCTCAGGCGGTGGCATATTGTACTAGGGAAAAAATGTGATGCCACAAGCTAAATTCTGTTCAGGATAAATCACATGCCAACAACAGCATTATCATCTTGATTTTTCCTGAGTCACATTAAGCCCTCTTTGTAATTCACAGGGGGTTGTAGTCTGTCCCTGTACTTTTGGTGACCAGTTGTAGACCAAGCACAATCCTCAGTCAAATGTCTTTGGTTAGTTGCTGATTCTTCAGCACTCCAGAGTGAGTCTGCTTCTCTTTAGGGTAATATTAAAATGGGGGCAGTATCCTGCCATTTCCAATAAAAGCATTATCTTCTGTTATGCCTGTGGCCTTGGCATTCCCCAATGACTGGAAGGGAGCAAATGAATCCAGTGGCAATTGGATATGAGCTGGCTCCCTGCATCTGTGTGGGATGTCACTGGCCAGCTTCACAGCAATACCTAGAAATCTGCAAGGTGAGTTTATTGTGCCAGAGTATGGCTTTGAAGTAATTCCTGTTGAGGTAGTTCAAGGCAATTATCTCTGTATCTGCTAAAAGCTGGGAAGGTGGGAGCTAGGTAAGGAAGCCAAGGTTAGAAAGACACCTTTCTGCATAGGAGAGATGAGAGACTGGGCCTTTCCAAGCTCTGTAGCTATCCCTGCAAATTCCCTAGCCAAAAAAAAAAAAGAAAAAGAAAAAGAAAAAGAAAAAGAAAAAGAAAAAGAAAAAGAAAAAGAAAAAAGAAGATGGATAAAAGGAAAGTGTGGTTGTCTCATAGCTGCTTGACAAGCAACCCTGAGATCCCTCTGGCAAGAGCAACTGAAGCTGAATTTGTCATTGTTTGGCTTGTGTCACCCAGCTGGTCGGGTCAGAGAGCTTCTCTGACCTGAGCCCACGAGTGATGGACAGGTCTGTAGCGGGCATTATCACAACATAATCACATGGAGTGAAAGGAAAACCCTGTGTGCCTTTCTTAACTTTTTCTCTCCCTGTTCTCCAAATCTTTAGGATAATACATCTTTTCTTATTTTATTCTGAATCCGTTAATGCTTCTGTTGTGTAATAAGGTTTTCACAGCAAAATATGGCCTGGAGAGTAGTAAATGGAATTCTTCCAAGAATCCCCAAAGATCTGCAAAGATTCTGTTCCACTGCTAAAGGAAGCATTAATCACGGTCAGAAATATTTCCTGCTGGGTTGTAGTGTGCTTTCTGATTTCCTCTGTCCCTCAGGCACTAGTGGAAATTCCAGCTGATAAGAAGGTGTGTGGAGTTTTTTTGCTGGTTTAAATTAGCTAAATTGGTTTTGGAATGGAACAGGGAGTCTGTAACTTCTTAGTGGTATTACTGCTCTTGCCAAAACTAGCAGCAGCCAGGGAGAAAAATGCTGGAAACCCAAAGACCCTGGTCAGGAGGAGAACAGAGGAAGAATTTTGTTGGCCTGGGGGCTTATGAAATTCCTTTTTCTGTATATCTGGATATATGTGTGTTGCTGGCTTAGGCGGCAGTGTAGGAGGAGATGTGCATTCGGAGCAGGCAGTGTCAGGAGTTCGGTTGTTCACTTGGATTTACAGTTTTCGTTTACTCACAGCATATGGACCATGGCATGAATGCTAACTTCTAATACATGGAAAGCTTAAAGAACATAGAACCATGTAATATTCTTGGTTTGGTGGCCTCTATAAAGAGACTGGTTCTGTGGACCCTGAACCAAAATCATGGCAAGATGGAAAGAATAAAAAAAAATGAGGGACTTGTGCTGAACTGACAAGTTTGTTTGACCCTGTATAATAAATGCAGGTGAACTTTGAAATGAAAATGAGCACCAAGACCAAACCTGAAGTATTCTGCTTAAAAAATGTCAAAGTTAAAAGTTTCAACCCTTTTGAGTTATTCCTTCTTCCCTGCCTTTTAGGGATCAACACACCTTACTGCATTTAAGCTGCATGTGGAAGCAGTCTTGTTCTTGCCAGTGGAATCACTATCGCTAAATAAGGATGCCCCCCACTCTTGTCTTTTACACTAAAGCTCTGCTTGAATGTGGAGCAATACAGCCCTCATCCCACCTATGAATGACATTCCTTATTATCTTTGGGGCTTGTTTTGACCTTTTGTCTTCTGGTGAAATGGAGCTGAACCTTGCCAGAATCCCCCTTTAAGACCTTTTCTTAATAATACGAGGGATATCTTAAGCTCCCAGGAAAACTTAGGTAGTAAGGCAGAATTTTCATAAGGGAATGGATGTGATGACATCAGTGGATATTATTCCTGTTCATGTCATATTTCTAATGGAGAAAGATATTTTGCTTTCTTTATTGTTATTGGTAACTGGAGCTGAGTGGAAAATGGATTTTCAGGTCACTGGATGCTAAAAAATTATTTGCACTTGATCTAGATGGTTTGTTTCAACAACATTTTTAGTTTTGACAATTCCCAGGGATAGCTTCAACTACTAAAATCAAATCAAATAACAACATGCTAATTTAAATTGAAAAATTGTAGCTTTTTGTTTCAAAAATAGTGACCTTCAGGCTGTTTTCTTTTAAATGAATACCTTATCAGAATCAGTGTGTGTGGGGAAGTGTTTCCACTATTAACATGACACCAGTTGGATTTAATCACCTAAGTCACATAGGCATTAGAAAAGTTGATGAACAGTCTTTAACGCAAAGTAGATGAGAACTGGATTTGCAGGAACACTCGGTGTCCAGGGAAGTTTCCCTGGTCCTTATTTGAATACTCATAAAAAAATCTGGCTTTCTCACTGAAGTTTCCTGTTGGCAACTGCTCTTATTTATTCACACCCAGAGCTCTCACCTGTGGTGTCTTTCCACCCAGAGTGGATACCGTGGCCCTTTGCCTGTGAACGCTGCAGTGCAGAGAGGCAGGGAAAGAGATCCTATGATGACCATCATCCCCAGGTCTGTCAGGAGGACCAGAGTTCCCTCTGCCTGAGCTAAAAAGCTCCGCTCTAAGCAGAAGTTTGTGCGGAGCTGGATAAGGCTGGGAAGGAGGCACCGTTTGCTCAGCATTTGTGCTTAACCTCCCCACACACCCCTGGCTGCCCAAACCTTATTATTTCAACTATCCCAAATAACTTGTGAGATTTGCCTCTAAGTCTAGGGATAGCACTAATCCAGGCAAAGAGGTTTTGGTAGTGTAAGGCCTTGCCAGTGGAACAACTTGTGAGAGTGAAGCAGCTTTTCTTAAAGCTGGTGTATGCACACCGATCGGGTACTTGTGTGCTATGTGAGCCATTGGCTTTGTGCATCCTGGAACTGTCCAAGGCCAGGCTGGACAGGGCTTGGAGCAACCTGGGATAGTGGAAAGTGTCCCTGCCCATGGCAGGGGTTGGAACTACATGGTCTTTATGGTCCTTTCCAACCCGAACCTCTCGGTGATTCTAAGATAGATACAGCCCTGTGGGCTCCATTTGCGTTGGTGCCATAGGATTGGGTTACAGTGACCCAGGCATCCAAATGTGCCTGTAGCTCACCACACCTTGCTGGACTTTACTGGCCTGGTGAAGCATGCTATGGAGATGGGAGCTATCTGTGTGCTAGTGAGCAGCAGAACCCTCGAGCAGCAGTGTCAGCTGGAAGGTCACGAGATTTGGTGTTTGTGCCCACCCTTGTTCTCAGTTCAGCGTTGCTCTGGCTGTAATTCCCAGCACGTGAGCTCTCGCCCTCAAGAGCTGCCTCACTCGCAGGACTTGCCTCGGCCGAGGAGCCGTGGTGGCTCTGCCCCGCCTGGACCAGCCCCAGGGTTAACTGAGGACAGCTGCTGCATGAGGGTGCTGGCTCCGCGCAGCCTCACGCGTCCCCTCCCCATGGCACACGGGAACAGCCAGGACGGTGTTTGAGGGAGGCTGGGATGGGTGCGTGTGTGCGCTAATGAGGCCCAGAGTTGCTGCCAGCCAGCCCTCTCCAAGGGCACTTTGCACATGAGTGCACCAAGAATGCACCAGCTATTCAACGGTAATAAGTTTTTATAAGCACACGTTTCTGACCATGTCAAATTTTGTACCCATTCAGCTGCTAAAATCCATGGAATTTGACACTGGGGAAACAATCACATTTGAGAAGAGCTTGTACAAAGGGGAACTCACATTGCTTCCCAGCTAGAGCCTGAGCAGTTGATTGGCTTTTCTAACACAATATCACACATTTATTCCTTAAGCAAGATTAAAAGTTTAGAAGAAGAAAGATTAGTCAGCAAGATTAGAATAGAAAACATTCTTAGAGAGTTATATTAACCATAAACAATCATCTGCTCTCCAGAGCTGCAAAAGTAAAAGGGCATTTTTTCTTTCACAATTTTGGATAGGAGAGGTCTACAAACACAGAAATGGGGCCTAGTCCGTTCTCAGCTCAGAAATCCCATTATTTTCTCATAATTAATATTACCTATGTGGGTGAAGTAAAGCACGCTCAAGGGTGTGAATACAACGAGCAAACAGGAAAGAATCATGTTCCTAGAGGTCTTGGTGTCCCAATACCCAGACAACAGCAACAGATTCTGATGTGCCCAAGGGGTTTCACACTGAAATGAGGGCAGTGCAATATCTTTTCCATTAGAAAAAAACACAGAATCTAAACAATGGAAAATCACTGGTAAGAGAGACCCAGTAAGCACCAAGGAGTGACAGGCATCACCACTGCAGCAGCAACAAGGTGTCATCTTTGTTAAAGAAGGCTCTTAGGTTGGCTCTCATTGCCTTCCTGGATGAAGTGTTGAAGTACAGGAGATGAAATCTTATTTCCCACACTGCTGGTCTGATATCAGTTTACCACAATAACTGCTCTCTGGAAAAATAAACATTAGCTCAGCAGAAGGCAAACTGCAAAACACAAAGAGATGGAATATTAAGGAAATGGTGAGCAGTCACTTGAGCTTGTACAGGAGCACTTAACTTTCTCACCCCAAGGGCTCGAGCGAGGTGAGAGGAGTTCCTGGGACTCATTAACCACAGATCCATTGTTCATGGGAAGCTTTTGCTGTGGGGTGATCGATACTTCAAAACCTGCATGGGAACTGATGGGAGATTAGGAACAAATAATAAAAGTGAAACCAGCTTACAGGCGTGATCCTTTCTGCCCTGTGGCTTTGGGCAGTTTTAATTCCTGGGCAGTGAGGAAAGCAGTGTGGTTCAAGAGAAGGGGCCCTGCAGCAGGACCAAGGAGCTGCTGTTTACAATCCAGTTCTACCTCGGGCCCTCACTTGTGCCCTCTTTTATCTAACTTCTGTTTTGGGGCCATTTGAGGTCTTCCTGCTGGCACACAGGAGATGCAAGACAAGAGCAGACACAACACAGTCTCAGTTGTAGGTGATGGGCCATGCGACTAACACGGGCACAGAGGGCTTTTTGAGGTGTCGCACAACAAAGGCTTCGAAGTAATACCCTTGAGTGCCTCTGTGAGGGGCGTGATGAATCATCAGGGTGGGAATCTGCTCTTGGAATTGTCCTGTGGTAAACCTGGAAGGACTGAGGGAGATGTCAGCAGTGTTTCTTCTGCTGCGCCCTGACGTAACTGAAGCAGAATTTGGTTCTGGCTATTTAAGTGTGATGGATGAGCATTATTATCTGCCTGGAGAAACGGAGACACGACAGCAAAGTCATCCAAGGACAGCCCTTGGGGGTTGGCCAATATCCCAAATCTGCACCATGGCATCAAAGAACAATATTTTTTATCTGGGCTGCTTGTCTCCCAGCAGCAGGGGAAATAACTTCTCTCCTGCCTGATACTCCTTTGCTTCACACCTCCCCTGCTTTTTCCAGGCCACAACTGGACTTGGGAATTAGCTATTGATGGGAGAAAGAGAAGTGAGTGCTGTGCCTGAGCTATGGAGAGGGGACCATTCATAGGACAGAGCGGTCAGGCCATAGGAAATAAATTATGATGGCCTTTTTTCTTTGAGTTCTGAAGAAAAACTTGTTGAACAGCCATGAGACCTTTTCTTAGATCCTGGTTTAATATCGCCTTCTCCATCATTCCCAAGAAAGCTCCCTGAGTCATCAAAGTCACCAGATACAATGCATGGAGCAATGATTTCCAGAGGCCAGTGCTTTAGCTGATGTAAATAAACACATTTGTCACCCCAGGACAGTCATACTGGACCACCAGGATCTCGGCTGAGAAATTGCCCTGTGTTTTTCTTTCACTGGAGAGAATAATGTGTCCCTAAGGTACAAAACTAATTACTTAGGCATATTGCTCTGCCACAAGGAAAAGACTCGGGAATGCAGATAGGCAGTGTTGGGCATAAAGCTCAGGCACAGTATTCAGCATCTTGGAACAGAATTTCATGTGTTGCTTCAGCAGGACATTCAACCTCTGAACTGACCCTTCAAAGAGGAGGAGACAGGAAAAAAATGCAGAGAAACTTAAAAAATGCATCAGGTTATTCAGTTCTCGTGCTGTCCAAATAGCGAGCCACACAGGTTTTGTTCAGAGCATGCTCTTTGCTCGGGAAAGCATGAAGAACATTTCTCATCATCCTCCCAGAAGAGAAAGAAGAAATGTCTGTTGGCTGACATTTGCTTCAAGACCAGCCACTTCCATGTTTGCTTGTGAAGATTGGAAGGGATCACAGAAGAGTCTGATTAAGCAGCAGGGTAGATACTTGCAATGTTGGAAAAAAAATTTAAAAACTGAAAGTTTCTCAAACTCCACTACAGATGTATTTCCACAATACGAAAATCTGCGTAATGAAGGGTATTAGACAAGAATATTTTTGGGGAGCTTGACTCTATATATTTCATGGCTTTTGTTCCCTGCACCCAGTGAACCATCTGCATTCAGTGAATCCTGTGCCCGACTTTTAACCTTCTGCTGAGGTAATGGAGCTAGACAATGGCAGACCCCTAGATATTAAAACCTGGTCTGTGTTTTTGGACTGATAAGGGAAATGTTGTATAAACTGGTTTAATGCATTTTCCTATCACGTTAAGTTATCTGTATGCATTTATTTTTCGTTGTCAATCAAATAGTCAAATTCTGGTTTTAATTCTGTTCCTACAGTATTTTAAAATCTGCAAAGAATTGTATTTACATGTCATGCTTCGCTGCTTAACTCCAAAAGGATTTCACCTGTGTGCATTTGGGGACCTGGGCCTTTATACATTGATTTCTTCTTCTCTGTACTTCCTGAATGAAAGAAGCTTTTATGAGTCTATGAGGTACAAGTAGACACGTAAACATATTGCGAGCATTTCAGCAAAAGCCCTTGTTTTAAACAATAGTTTTCAAACAAAAGCATAGGGCTGCAGCTTTGCCAGTGTCTTACTTTTTTATTGGGCCAGGGAAAAGCCATATTTGGAGTTGCACTAAACCTGCAGGTTCTCTGGCTGTGTTTCAGTCTGCCTTCCAGTCAAACTGGCATTTGTCTTCCAGTTCCAGAAATGTTACTGTGATGATGATGTGTGAAATGGAAACAAGACAATTAGCGTTTCAGGCACGCCAAGCTGGCACTGGAACCAACTTACTTGAACTCCAAGGGAACAAATCTGACGTGGAGCCCATTCAGTGTAAACAGCAGTCTCAAAAGAGCAGCACGCCTTTATTTTCTGATCACGGTGGGTTAACGACTGCTTGTTAGTCCCAAGGTGTTCTCTCCTTCCCCACGTCCATTCCTTTGGAAAAAGGAATGGGGTTTGCCCTTATTACTCAGATTAAGAGTTTTGACCATGTAGTGATGAAGCATATGCTGTGAGCTATTACAGCTTCATTGGCAAGTGGCAGGGTGAAATTGTTCAGGGACCGTGAGCACAGGAATGGATGATAAGAGCCTTTTCATTTATTAATCACTTTAATTCACATCTAAAACTCAGCCAGCTGAAAAATAACCAGCTCTGGAGAATGGGCACATAGAGCACAACACGGGCAGCTCATAGCTCGGTCGTGACATCTGTGTATTACTACTTGTACTTTGGGAGGCTGTGCCAAGATTAATGACTCTGGACAATGCTGAGAAATTGTTCATTATATGTGAAAGTTTATTAGATTAACTGACTAGGAGACATTTTGTGGAGATCTTCACTGGGATGCCGCCGATCCCATGTTTTAAATGCAATATTAAGTGTTTTCAGTTTAACTACAAGAAATACATCACCAGTAGTCAGATGCTGCAGGGCAAAGATTAAACTGAAGGTGGGATTTTTATTTTTAATTCTTTTTTCCCCAAAAGAAAAGTTTCAGATTGCTTTATGCAGGAATTAATTACCCATAAACCTGTGTTATGATGCTGGATGTTCACACATTTAACATGTTTTTTTAGCTGTATTCTAGAAGTCTTCCAAGACTTAAATCCCTGCAGTCCATGAAGATAGAGGTGGCAATAGATACCTTGGATAGATGGGATAGCTGATGCTGGGAAGCTTGTAAACTCCCACAGTCTCGGAGGAGGAGAATGCTCACAGTTACAGACACCCATCGGCCACATACAGCTGTCCTTGCACCAGGGTTACCCTTGCTGCTACTTGGAGTGGAGGGAGAAGGAGAGGATTTAAAACATTTTCGTTCATTAAAGTATGACAAAAGACCTTATTCTGCCCAGGCATGCAGCCCACAAAGCTGTTTAGGGACTGAAAGAATCAATTGAGGCGATCCAGTGGCAGCAGGACAAAAGACCTCAGGCAGTGTAATTAGCTAAGTACTGCATGCTGCTCCTTCAGCCCCCACTCAGTTAATCAATCAGGACAGGGATGGCTGAGTGGAAAACATCGCTGAGATCATGCACTGGCCACAGACACCTGGGCTTCTCTGAAAGCCACGGCTGGCTTCTGGAGTTCACACATTTTATCAGTAATTGAAACCAGCTTCCCCACAGATGGGCATCCAGACTGAAGGCAGTTCTTGTGACAAATGGTGACAATACTAGTGGCAACTACAGAGGAGAGACTCCATCCCTGCGTTGTACACTGTTTAGCTCTGAAGACAAACACCAGCACACAGTTACATCTGCAATTTTCACAGGAATCTCTAGGATCCAACAGGAACAGTCAAGAGGCTACCATGATCACTGTGCTGTTTTCATACTCTGTGTTTTGGGTCTCCATGCAATGAAGGCATCAATCCTGACCTCAGTAAGGGCCAGAATGCAGGAGAGAAACAAACTGTTCAGGCTTTGCTCAAATCTGGGGGTCTATCCTGACAGCAGAAGGGAGATTCAACTGAAAGAGTCAGCTGGCTCTGCTTCTAATTCAGCTTGAGGAACAGATGCTGGGATTTTACTGGAACTGGTGCTCTATGCAGCTTTTCAAAGGGCCAGCACTGTACATTTTTAATTATTATGTTGGCAAGGGTGAGAGCAAACAGCAGCAGTTCAATATTAGTGTTCCCAAAAGTCTCTGCTGGGACAGCTGGAAACTCACACTTGCAGCCTTAAGGTTTGTTGTTCCGTTTCCCTGTGGTTTTGCTCTTCTCCTGCCAGGCCCTTTGAACATGAGCTGGTCTTCAAAGATCATCCAAGCTTTTCACAAGTTCAGCACAGTCTGCTTTGATACAGACAAGGCAGTGCCTAGTTTTCACCAACTCACTTAAAGACGCTTCCCTGGAGAGAAACGGTATCTTGAAAAATTTGGAAGCCTGAAGGAAAGGTTGCTACTAGCCATCTGTAGCCATAGCAAAGGAAATACCCATTCCAAGCCCTCCTACAGAGGGATTTTTTCCCTGAAAAATCCTTCTGTATAGGCTTCATCCAAACCCCATGAAATGGAAAAGGCATATTCTGAATTTAGCAATGCGTGGTCAAGTCCCTGGAAGGATATTGATTAAACTAATTCCAAACAGAGCAGTGTCTGCCACAGTATTTCTGCTTTGAGGTTTCCAGTGTACTTTTTGTTCTTTCCTCTTGGAACTTTTACGCAATCTTCAAGTTTTCTGCAGCTTGTTCGTCTCAAAGCTGTTGTTGCAAAATTGTTTGCCAGAAAGGACATTGTCATCATTCACAGGAGCTATTTTTAAATTCCGCCAAGATTCCTTAAGTGAGAATGTTATCCCAGAGAACTGTACATCCCAGAGATGCTGCGGAGCGACTTGGAGCCGAAACAATTGACCACATTCACTGAGGTGGCGGGGACACCATAGAGAAACAGTGTAGTTACCTTCACTGGAGTTTGGCCAGCATCCCAGCTACCAGTAATGCCTCTGCTCTTACAGGAATGTCCTGGGATTTTCATTAATGTGTAATTCAGCTTACAAAAACGTGTGCCTGCTGCCTTATCCCCTGGAGCTACGGCCATTAAAGAAATGCTGTTTAGCCTCTGTGTACTGTCTGGCTTTAGCAGGCACATTCCCTTCCTTTCTAGTTATTCCTGCTCCTCTCCTTCCTCCTCCCACCTTGGGATGCAAGGGTAAAGTTTCCAGTGCATTGTGTAAACAGCGTGAAGCAGGAATATGATTTTTCAATGCTTAAGGTTGAAGCTAAGAAAATGGAAAAGGTCGTGCAGTATTTGGATATGAAGGGCTCCTTGTACCCAGATTCATCATCACCTTGTATCTGTATCAATACCTCCAGAACCTGGCACTACATGCAAGAAGAGAGGAGACCAGTGAGCCAAATGGCCTTCTCATGATGCAGGAGTTAGGGCTCATTTTGTGTCCTGCTCTAGTTCAGATATTAAACTGGAATACGGAATCTCTGTAATCCAATTCCTTCCTGAGATCAAGGGCCTTTTGCGGCCGAGAGCCGAACATGCCATTTCACATCGACCTTGTTAGTGAGAATCTCGGAGTTGTTTGTCCTGTCAGTTTATTTTCAATGACATTTTTGGGAACAGAAGAGCAGCAAAAAAAAAAAAAAAAAAAAAAAAAAAAAAGGAGAACTGTGAGAAACCAGGAAATGGGGCCAAGTGGAGGAGAAGGCAGGAAGGGAATGCATGTGTTCAGTTTGTGTTTGCAATGCTTGTGTGGGACTTGTCACTGGCACAATATGGTAAAACAACAATTTGAAACCCTTCCTCTAGAAAGGAATGTCATCCTGGAGATGCAGTGCAAGGTGTAAATCCAAAGCACACAGGAAGGAGGAAGACAGCGGGCAACGTGCCTGCTGTTTGTACAGGTATGTTTACCTCATCCGTCTCCGTGGCACCTGACAGCTCTGGAAACTTGGACCTGCCTCAACCTGAACTGCAGCTGAATTCATTTGTGTGTCTACTGCAGCTAAAAATAGTTTGGCCAAAAAGTGTTTGGCTTAGTAAATGAATAAGCTTGGAAATGCAGGTATAAATTCCCCTCCCTAAAATGTCTGGATAATACAGTTCCAAGCAGGATGTGGCTACTTTAGAGGATTCAGGCAAGGAGAGAAATAGGTGCTGTGTGTGACTGTGAGAGTGGCTTTAGGGAGCACCTTTCCCTGTCACCCACGTCTGAAGAGATTTTTTTAAGGCAGAAGAGAACAAACGTCTTTCCTCTCACACCCTGGCAGTTTTTGCACTATTAATGTCCGTATCTGCAGTACAAAATTAAAAGAAAGTTCCCAGAATGCTATGAAATGCCTTGTTAATCACTAGCTAAGCCTGCTCTTATCATCTTAGTTTCCAAATTGCTCCAGCATTCTCCTGAGCTGGTGAAAAACCCTGCCATGCAGATTGAAGACATTTTTGGCTGACACGTGGGCAGGGAATTTCAGGGATTTTTGGCCTTGTGGGCAGTAGTTAAAGAATTGACACAGAGCATGAACAAAATTAATTCAGTGCTTATTAACATGAATGTTAAGTATTTTTTAGCAGCATAAGGTACTTTCAGGACAAAATCATAGGGAATGTGTTCTGAACCACCAGGTGAAGGATACCATCAGGAAAACGAGACCTCAGAGATCATGTCCGGCAGAGTGGGAAGCACTGAAAGGTATCTGCCAGACAGACGGAAAGGGTCAGGACGCCTTTCCTCTCATTTTGTACTTAAACAGAGGACTGCAGCATTTCCTGATGAGCCTGCCTGGGTTTTCAGTATTTAAATTGAGGAATAAGGTAAATACCACTCTTAAACAGTTTATTCTTGCTTTCCCACACAGTAAAATTTATTCAAGTATCTGCCTTCGAACCTTTCCGATATTTTCTGTGGCTTAAGTGCAGCACTGCTCTATTTTCACAACAGCAGTAATAATTGAAAAATAATTTCCGTTGAAAAATGGGTTCCATGAAAAAGCATTTGTCCCCTGAATGTCCAGCAGCCGCCGGATGGCAGCAGAGGACAGAGATAGTGACTCCAGGGACAAACCGAACAGGGCTTGGTATCTCCCTCGCAGGGTTTACTGCTCCATCTCTCCCGGAAGACTGGGAAGGACTTCAAGACATCCACACGGCTGCAGCAAGAACAGGCGCTTCAGTTCCCGTGCTCTTTTCCATTTGGATGGCCTGGTACACAGAAATGCCCGTTTTATAGAACTAGCTGCTGCACTTGGATCTCTGGAGCTGACCATCCCCGAAGATCTCAGAGGAAGTGTTTCTTGGAGACAAAAGAAACTGGGAAGAAGGCGGCAGGGAGGAGGGGTGACAAGCTGATCTGTAGGCAAGGAAAAAGAATCTCCCGGGCTGTGAGGCTGGCATCTTTCATGGGCACTAAATTCACTTGAGAAGACTTTTTAATAATTACAGAAGGCTGGGGGAATAAAGAAGGGGTTTGCCAAGAGTGATGTGATGACAATGGCTTGGACCGTGAAATTCCTCTTTTGTCCCAGCACCGTCACTCTGAGCCGCGCTATTGCCATCCATTCTCTGGTCCAAGGGGAGCTCTGGCTGTGGCATTGTGCAGGGTGTGTGACCTGGCACTGAGTCAAGATGCTGGGGTGAGCCGGCCCAGCTCCTTTGGAAAGTCCGTTAGCTTTTCCTTCTCATCCCTAGGGATTCCAGCAGTACTCTTCTGCCCTGAAGGACACCTCTCTGAATGTTCAGCTGAGTTTTATTTGCTGTTGGCTGCTCTAAGCTTTGATCTTCAAAGAGTGCCTAAAAATTTTGATGTCTGGTTCTCATTAAAATGAGAGAGAAGTGCATACCTAAATCCCTCCAGCAGCTATTGAGTCCTGGCAAGAGCTCCGGTTGGTTCATCAAGCACAGCTCTTCTGCATCATCTGTTTTTATTTCCTCTCAGATATAGACTGTTAAGTGGTTAATCGTTTGTATTACTGGGCTCAGGGAGGAAGAAGAGCGTGATACAGAAGGGCAAAAGGTAGAAAGGGAAATGATAGCATCATGAGGGAGAGGACAGCCGCGGCAAACAGAGGAGAATTAAAGCTGTGGAGACAAGTGGGAAACCAGAAATAATGATGGGAGGACATCCAAGAGCAGTTCCTCATGGCTGTAGGAAAGGGAACATTGCCGTGAGCGAAAATGCCCCAGTGCTGGGGATGTGGATGAAATATTAGCGGTGGGGAGTCCGGTTTGGCATCAGTGCAGCGTGACCTCAGTCAGAGCAGGGAGTGCGGCTCCAGCGCTGCTGTGTGGTGCTCTCTGTGACCCTGGAAATGTCACATAAACATGGCTCCTGTTTTTATTCCTCTCTAATTTAGGAACAATACTTCCTACTGTCTCCCCATGGTGTTGAAAGGTCAAATTATCTAATGGAAGGAAAGTTCTTGAGGATGATTACTGCTGTTTTCATTACTATCATTATTGCTGTTTGTAATAGGTATAATGGAAGTGTTAATATTGGGGAAGGGAAATAAGGGAAAGAGAAGTGGCAAACATCAAAAGCAGTAACTGGCCATGCTGGGGCCAAGGATCTGTCTACAGGAAAGATAAGTACTACCTGTTCCAGTAGCCAGAAAATTCCATAGCTTTAGATTCACATAATTTATGGAATTAACTGATTGCAGGGTGGATTTTCTTGACATCTCTGCTTTGAATTCATGTGAGCAATATGCCAAGGCAGGAAGTTCACTGCCTAATCATGTGATGAAAAAAACCCTCGACAGCTGTAGTTTGAGAGCTGCTGATTGTCTCCTTTCTCCTCCAAACTGATCCCAGGTGCGTATGTCTCAGCCATATTTTCTTACCTGGGAATATTTTCCAGTTACCCCAAAATGAAACGGTCCAAAGAAAGTCTCCTGGCAGTTGGTCACCCTGTCAAGCCTCAGGGGGTTGAGTCAATATAGCATAAAAGCAAGTATAAAAAAGTAATACAAAAGTCTGGGAAAACTTGTTAAACATCCTGTAGAGAAGGACACATTGCCATTTGCACCTTGATTTTAGAACATCCAGGAGATTAAAGCAGTGACGGAATTTCCTTCTACGGCTGTTCCTGTGACGCTGGGGTTGGCTTTCCCCAGCCTTGGAAAGTTGTCCTTGGAGTAGGGAACAAATACAATTTTGCAGACACATCTCCAACTGGTCTGCTTTCCTAGATGGCAAGGACGGGCAGAGGGAGGGGGCGGAAGGTACAGAAGGTCGTGCAGTGCACAGCAAAAGAATCTGCCAACAGCAAAATATAATGACACGTTCCTACACTGATCCATCTGCACTCAGTGCCAAAGGTGGCATTTTTGAGGTGGGCCAATTCTTGCACCTTTTACCTTTTTGTGAGCGAATGCTAGTCCATAAGACCCCAGTTTGAGGGATACACTGCAACTACCAGGAAGGGCTGTTTGGAGATGGTGTGTGGGCTCTGTACAGGTGCCTGTGGGAAGGATCAGGGAACAGCTAATGCCACTGACTGTCTATCCTAAGGTTTGTAGGGTTCAGGCAGTCCCTGAGCAGCACCTTACCTCAGTTTTAGAAATTACAGCTGTTTCCACAGGCCCGTCTCCACTTTTGAGGGATGAGTGGCACTGGGTGAGGAACACTGAGTGCCACGGACTCCACAGCTGTGAGGCAGTGCTCTCTCCTGTGCTGGGTGGCCACATGTTTGAAGCCCCTTACCTAGGCTTTAACGGGCTTACTGTCAAAACGTCATAGAAACTGGGTTTTTAGTTACTGAAACCTCGTGAGAAATGTGAGGAAGGACTGTAAGGTTGGGAGCAGGATGGCAAAGCAGGCTGAAAGAAAGGAGTCCTTGGGTGTGTTTGGGGCAGAGCAGAAGACCTTTCCAGCAGACTCTTTGGCAAACAACTATTTTTAACTCTCCCTTTGCAAAGCAAATATTAACTCTCAGCCATGTGCAACCACGGGCTTTGTGTTCTCTGGAGAGGGGCGAGCTGTATCAGCTGCAGCAGAGGAACAGGGAATGAGCTCTTGTAGCCCCTTGAACTGATATCGGCCAATAATCACCGCAGACCAAACAGGATCAAGTTAACATGCTCCAGGCCCCAGTATTTGTGTCACCTGGTGCTATACCCTCTGTGGCATGCTTGGAATGGATTGTTTGCAAAAACCAAACAGTGAGCAGAGAAGTAAGGCTCTCTGATTCCCAGGAGCATGGGCAGAGTGTGTTCTGCAGGCTGGGATTGGAGCTGGAAGCAGGAAGCAGAGGAAGAACAGGACAAAGTGGTCCCTCAAAGGGCAAGCACTACTCTGCACCTGCACTGGCATCGCTGTTCTATAGCTGACCCGGGTGCACTTCAGTCCTTCTTTGCCTGGCTTGGTTGCTGCGGGCTGTGAGCAACAGGAGGGAAAGGCAGGAAAAGGCATTGGTAATGGATTTATGCTGGCTGAGAACCAGCTGGTTTTGCCTTGTCCTGCAGCTGCTCTTCTCCCTGCCCAGAGGTTCAGTCCATATGTTGCCAATGTGTAGCTGAGAGCTGATTTTGGTGCTGTCTCTCTGCTTGCTCATCACAGCTTTTCCACATCTGTTTCCTCTCCCTCTGTTTGTCAAACCTGCCCACTGATGCTGGAGGGCTTGGGGCAGGAATTGTCCACGATGAGGTGTTTGTACCATGCCTCTAAAAGCGGGACCTGATACGGCTTGAGGCGTTATCCACAGCAAACGCAGATTAGTTCCTTGTCTTGTATACATGAAGAGGGGTGGAGAAAATTTATTGTTAGTTTTGCCTCTTGTTACAGAAAAGATCCTGGAGTCTTCTTGAAGGCCTGAATCAAAGCTGCATCATAGGCCCATCTTTCTTTGTGCATTAGTTGAAAGACTTGATTTTCTCTGCCCCTTCCTCTTTTAAATGTAAAAATCTCTGTGGGAGCCTAACAGTTTTGTGCTTAAGAAGGTGGAAAATTATCTTAAGAGCTAAGCCTTCTTTCCTCCACTGGCTTAGGAATTTAGAGTGACCAAGAGAAGTCAGACGCAAACTCATCCAGGCATGTCTCCTTATCTCTTGGAGCCAAAGCCAGCAATCTGTTTTCCATTCACTTCTTGCCACTTTTTGCTGAGGGGCTGGCTGCTGAGATTAACCTTGCTCCCAGGACAGGAAACAATCACGCAGGAAATGGAAAGGTGTGGAAGTGTTGCAGCCTGCAGGGTAGTCCTAGGAATGACCTTGAATCCTTGCCACTTGTCAGTAACTCCCTCCTGCATGGATCCCACTGGCATATCTGCAGCTGGATTGCAGCTTTGGTGCCCACAGTCACTGTATGATCTGTACCGCTTTCACTCACATCCTGGATGGTCATCAACATGTTCAGGCTGCGTGTGGGAGAAAATGCCTTGTTTCGCCTGTGTTAAAGAACAGATTTACTTTAAAGTATTGGAAAGGTTTCAGAGCACTGCTAACCCTTCAAAACTGTGGAGTTTAACTTGTTCTTCCACTGAATAAAGTTCAGCCTCTCAAGGTGAGGTCATTCAATATGAACCTTGTATGATTACCTGGAATAAATTAGTCTGTCCACTACTATGCTTTGTACTTGGGAGCAGAAATGTTACTGTAGAACAATGCATAACACTATGAGAAAAAATGCCTTCCTTGCTTCCCTGCAGCATAAAACAATAACTAATTTGGAAACTCTTTCCTTAGCTTGGAGTAAATGTCAATAGCTGAATTCTCTCGAGATGCATGTATGCACCAGGGATGGGGAAATCCAGCAGAGACATGGCTCCAGGGGTAGACCTTTGACTTAACTATTTCTTGATTGAATTGTCTTAACTGCTCTGTCACGCTGACACAGAGGTTGGGGACAATGGGGAGGAATTTCTGTCTGCTGCATGTCACTGCCCCCAAATTGTGACATGGCATTAAGGTTGAACGAGGGGAGCAGCATATTCTCTGGAGACATTCAGCAGCTCTGCAACTTTGTTTTTAGGTTTGAGAACCATCTCTGAACTCCACAGGGGATTAAAAATCTCCAACACAAAGCCCACATCAATTCAGCAACTCAACGAGTTTTCTGAACAAGCCAAAATATGTGTGCCCTGCTCTGTACTGGGTGCAATGCATGACTGGTCTGGTGTGGCTGTGCTACACCTCATAGTGGACAGGTAAATTAAACATCCCAGTCTTCCCAGTTTGAAGTTCCAGTCTGGGCAGTGAAAAGTGATTAAAACCTTGGCTGTTGAATTTGCAATGGATACAGTCAGATTTTCTGGTTTAACCCTTTCCCCCCCATTGCACTGGTGCTAATGGCCTTGTGAAGAGATGAACCCCAGATTCAATGGAAATGCATCTTTCCACTGGAAAGAATGGAAATGGTTCCGGTAAAATATTTGGAAACAAGAGGTGCAAAGCAGAGAACATTTTTCTGTAATGCTGCTCCTGGGAAAGTCAGGGACTCCTTGCATCGGCGAAAGCTCCCTCTCTCTATTCCTTCATGGGGCAGAATTTCTTCCTCTTTCACCCTGTCGGTTCCTATAAAATCTTTTTCAGCAGCTCAGGAATTCCGAACAGCCACCTCCAGCAGTTCATTTGTGATGCTTCTCTTCCCATCATTATAATATCTGACACGAAAAGGGCAGTAGTTTGCCATTGCAATTGCTGCTGCTTCTGTCAACACCCTGCTCTGCTGGCTTGCTGTTTTGTCCAGGGCATCTCCAGGTGTCCCCCAGGAACTGTCCTAATCTGCTGCGTGGCTCTGCTCTCACCTGTGCATACCGTGTGCACACATCTTTGCTTGATCGCTCCTCTTTTTTGTTGAGAAACTTGAGCAAATAAGTTTGCAGCTTAGGAATCACACGTACCATTCATCATAGAAAGGACACAAAGATGGAATAATCCATCTTAAGAGCTGCAGAGAATTTGTTGTTACAAAAGCTCCTAGAAGAAAGGGAAGAGAGGAATAAATGAAGAAAACTTCTTTAAAATAATCAAGAAAGGCTTTCAGTTAGCCAGTGTTCTCCAAACCTACAGTAACCATAGTGAGCCAAACAAAAGGCAGTAGTAGTAAGTCTTATGTATCCTTGGTGATCTGCTTAAGCAACTTCTTGCTTTTACAGTAAGCCAAAAAAAGGGGGAACACATGAGTTTGAAGTCTCCTGCAGGATCTATTGAATGACAAGAAGCCTCCTCGAATGCAAGAAAATGGTCTGGAATGTTCATGCAAAGCAGGACCAGGGGTGGCCTTTGGGATTTTCAGCAAAGGGCAGTGGGCATGGAAGGCTTTACTGCAGAAAAGACAACGGAAGGACTGGAGTTTGCATCAGCCCAAGGAGACTGTGGAGGCTTTTTGAAGTGGGCGTATTTCAGGAGAGGCCAGTTTGGCAGGGAGCTCCTTGTCCTTTCCTTCCAAAGGAACCTGACAGAATGGGCCAGATGGGTTTGTGGCAAACAGGAGAAAGAAAGGGGTATGTGGAATATGCTGGAATCATGGAAGTTTGATGGGATTTCACAAAAAGTAGGAACCATCCTGTTGATGGGTGGTGGAACACCCTCTGGAAAGGCATACTTTGCTGTTGCACGGTTCTGATTGGCATGGACTCTCCCCAGGGTCAGGGCCTGTGAGCTAGGGATTTGCAGAGACATCTCCTGGAATAAGAGCCAAGGTTTGGATCATCACCACCCACAGAGTGGTCATGTATTAATTAGATAGGACAGAACAAGGTAGAACAATTGTGTCCATTTCCAGGTGGGAAACTGAGGCATGGAAAACAAGAGTCTTTATGCTATTGATGTGTTTTGCTGTACAGGTGCCCCTGCTGATTTCAAGGAGAGGGGTTGTTCTCCCCTCCTGGCACTGCCTGGGCTCTGTTCACAGCACCTGCAGTAAGACCAGCCATGGAATTGAGCGCCAAAGGTTCAAAGCCAGACTGATACTCAGGTATTCCTCCACCCTATGCTTGCCAGGGTCACCTCTCGTAACTTGACTTGGCAGAGCAGTTGGCCTAATCCAGCCAAAAGGAAAAAAACTTCAGTCCCCGGCTGGCTCCTGCTGGCTCCTCCTGCTCCTGATGGTTGAGTGACAATCATTACACCCCCAAGGTTTGCTGGCTGCATTTCACCTTGTTTTTCTCAGCTTAAATAAACCATAAGAGGTCTTCCTGGCTATTGATTGACACCTTGCACTAGCTCCTGTAGCTTACGGCCATCACATTTTTGTCACAAGTGATTATTGAGGGTGATTTTGGCAATGCTGTGGCTGCTCGAACTACTCCACTTGCATACTGAAAACAACAGACTGCATTGCTGGCTCTGCCCTGGCTGACTGACAGCACTGAGATCCACTGAGGATTTAGGGAACAGTGGAAAACTCGCCTTCCCATTTCCTCTCACTCGGGATCTGGTGCACAGGGTGAGCCAGGCTGTCCAGAGCAGGGAACCACAGGCAGAAGTGGTCCCCACCTGATGTTATTTGGCTGCTGTGGCCTGCATGGTGTGCACACATCTCCCATCCTTGACTCCGTGCCTCCAGCACGTCCCATCCTGGGCTCTGTGCACCCTCGTGCAGTGAAGCAGGTGTTCATTTAAATAGGTTACCTGCATGTTGAGGTTTGTTTGCTTTGTTGATAATTGTTACACTGTGATAGAGCTTTGTGTTTATAGTGCAGCTTGTTTTGTTTGAATCACTCAAACAAAAATTCCCATGAAATATCACCACTCCTTAAACACAAATATTTTCAGAGGCATACAAAGAGGAAGAATGGACATGGAGCATCTGAGCCTTGCTTTGGGAGACAAGGCCTTGTTTCTGGACGGAACCTTATGAGTCTTTTTGCCTTTTTTCTTCTCTGAGCAATAGTACCAGGTCACAGGCCTGTTGTGAATGTTTTCTTCCAGGAACTTTCAGGAATTTGTGTCCAGGTAACCCCAGCTGGATAGATGACAGATGAGAAGGCTAACAGGTTAGTAATAGATGAGAGGACTGTGTCAACAATAAAACACAAGTCCACATCTCCATTTATATTCTCTCTACATCTGTAAGTAATATGGTTTTGTTGCTGACATCAAAAGCTTTCAAAGGCATAGCGTGGGTCTGGTTTTAGGTCTTGCTCGTGGGCAGTTTAAGTACACAGGAGCAAAGCAATTCACTTTCAGCCTCTGGAGTTACTTGCAGGTGACTCTACTCACGCTAACAAACTTTCCTTAAAGGCATCCTTTACTCTGGTCCTGTGGCTGGCTGCTTGGCTTTGCAGGCTGCAGTTTAAGAGCCCTTGGTGTAGGGATAAGCTGGAATGCATCAGGATTTGAAGAAAGATTTCCTTCAGAGCAGTTAATAAGGCTATCAGCCTTATCAGAAGTATTGCTGGGTTTAGTCTTCCCTGAAAGTGTTTGATTTCACATTATTTATAAAGGTGAATATGGAAGAATCCAAATGTCTGTTTTCACTGAAAAAGGAGAAAAAGAAAGGTCTAGCCCATGTGGTTGTAAAGAGAACCTTAAAACAGTGTTCCTGTGAAGTGAAAAATCTCAAATATATAAATACAATTGGAATTATGAGATGATAAAGAACAGATCATGATTCTGTTGATTTTTTTAAGGTTAGGGTTCATCAAGGCACAAGTTAATACAAATGCTTGTGATGAGTATCACAGCCTTTGAAGTAGCTGGTATTTGTTACAAGAGATATTTTTCCAAGCAGGACTTTTCTCCATTGTACGTGCTGTAACATAAAACAAAAACAAACAGAAAATCCCTTCTGTTGACTGTATCACAAGTTAATCTAACCCCTAGTACCCCACTATTGTATTTCATTGAAATGATACCCACCTGTTCTGCTTTACAGCAGCAATAAACTGCAGCAATACTGCATTTTTCGCTTGTTATTTATTTATATTGGCAGCAAGGGCTAATATTTCATCTCTCACCCTTCCTGGTAATTGTGATACAAGGCTCTTTATGGGAAGGCTCATTCCTGTGGTTTTATCCATTCTTAAGAAGAAAAGAAAAAACTCATTCATCAGTGGAATGACTTCCTGGTAAGATGAATGACAATGATTTTTACCTACCTTTATAGGGGGTTTGGAGAATTTATTGGCTGATGTTTGGGGAAGTCAGATTTTACATTTTAGAAGGTACCTGGGCTGGAATTCCTTGGTTTAGAGGAACAGACTGGATTTGCCTCCGAGAAATCACCATTCAACACCAAAACTAATGCCCTGGTAAAACCTGGGTGGTGTGTCTGCATGTGCTGAGTTACATGTCTGGGGCATGGCTCAATTACACGCTGCTTGGAGTGACTTGAAATAAAAGCAACTCCCAGAAGAATGCGTGCAATTTCACTGCTCCGAAAATCGCACCCCTGCAAATAGCAGCCCTTCCTGCCTGGATCCGAGGCTGAATCCAATCCAGACACATCTCTTTGTCTCAGTAGGATGTCTGGGAAGGTGAGTGCCTGAAGGAAGAGGTTATACTTCTGCTGTGCCAGGAGATGTTACACAAAAGTGTGGGTCCCGTGACATCTGCTGATACAGGTCACAGCCTCTGCTGAACAGGGACTGCTGGGTGCTTTGAATAGCAGATTTTGTGGTGGCAAGTTTTGCAATCTAAGTAATTATCAGTTGCACTTGGAGCCAGTAGCACTCCTAAGTCTCCTGAAACTCAAGATTTGCAGTGCCTAACCTGGCCCTCTGCTAGGCTAGTGTTTGCCTTTGCAGAGAGTGCATTAGTGCACAAGGCTGCGATTTAGAGATCCTGGGGCAAATTTTCTTGTCCTCTGCCTTGTACCTGACTTCTTTCCAGACTTGGTATATTTTTGCTGGCCCCCAGATGGGGAGTCACTACGCTGTGTACATGATGGGCTGTACAAAGCAGAGGGAAGTGCCCTAGGTGTCTCCTTCTAGCCTTGCCACTACATGGCCTTGAGCAGGCTGCTTACTTTCTCATAAAATTCAAATAATTGTCTACTTTCTTTATATCCTTAGCTGAAAAACCCTACAGAGATGCTGCACGTCGTTAACTACCTACACCAGAGTGTTCCTGCTTTGCTGCTGGCCAGTAAGAAAGAAGCTGTTGTTCATCAGGCATCTGGATCATGAAGGGGAGCTTGAACAAAAAAAAAAAAAATCACATCCAAGATCTTCTAATCCTGGCTTTGCCCTTGGGCTGGTGCCTGGGTGCTCTTATCAAGAGGCATTCCATGGCCGTTTTGCAGGCCTTTACTGCTTCCAAATATCAAAGACTTTCCAGGCTTATTCTAAACAGTGCTTCTTGGCAGAACTCATCTGGCTGCTGATTCCAAGCCCCCATCTATGTGAAACATAGGGGTGGCAAGCACAGACCTCTGTGTGAGCTGGCTGACAAAGGGAGACCAGGATTTTTTCATCCAGGAGCAGAGTTTGGGGCTGGTAGATGAATTCCCTCAACAGAAACACACGCTCAGCTCTGCAGGTGAAAGCCAAACCGTGTCAGGCATGTCTCACCTTTGCCTTCTCCCCTCTCTCCTGTGCAGATCGAAGAGGGAGGGAAGGCAGACTCCCTGCCTTCCAAGCTGCAGGCTGGTGATGAAGTGGTGAACATCAACGAGGTGGAGCTGAGCAGCTCCAGGAGAGAGGCCATCTCCCTAGTGAAAGGCTCCTACAAGAAGCTGAAGCTTGTCGTCCGCAGGTAGGCAAGAGCCACGCTCGTTCCCTGCCTTCCTCCTGCCCCACAGGCCACCCAGACATTCCCCTCACTTCTCCAGCTGGAAGCCTATGGCTTGGTCTAATCTTAGCACAAGCCTTATTTTGAGCACGCAGACACGAGCCCAAGGGCAAATGCTTGTTCTTTTCAGCCAATATTTCTAGGACTCCTTTGTCACTGATATGTCCAAGCAAGTGAAACACCCAATTTTCTTGCACTGCTCCCCTGCCACACGACACTCCAGGATCCCTGTTCAGTGGTGTACAAGCAGTCCCATCTTCCTCCCAAGTGCCCAGGGCTCCCTGCGAAAGGGTGACCATTCTGTACATAGCTCTTGCCTCGTTTGCTGCATGTTATCACTGTTGCTGTGACAGCAGAAAGATTTCCACTGGCCTCAGCAAGATTTGGAGCTGTTTGGTGTTCTGCAGGTGAGTGATAGAGGATTTTGAATCAGAGATATTTGGGTCTGGAATTTGTGTTGTTTGGTTTTTTAAAACCTTAATAGAAATGCTACCTCTATGTCTTTTGCTGTGGCCACGTCCAGTTTCTTTCCATGCCAGTTAAGTGATAGCTGGTATCACTTTGTGGAGTGCTCTGTCCTCGATTTCCACACTTACCCAAAAAGGAATCTAGGTAAGGATCAGCACAGCTGGAGAGCTGTCATTAGTCAAACAAAAGGTGTCATTTTGGGTCACTGAATTGGAACAACTGAGTAAAATCTGAGTGGTGATGCGTAAGCTGGGCAGGTATGACCAGCTCAGACACCCTCCTGCTCTCTGCGCTGTACTTTGTGCTTTTGCTGACTCGATTTTGTTGTTTAACTAAAGCATCTTTAGGTAACCTTACAGCAAATTCTGAATATTCATATACAGAGCTGTTATATGGTTTGTGCACCCATTGGGAGAGGATTTGCAAAAGGAGTTTGTTGCAATTTGAGTGTTTTCCAAAAATACATGGTTTTTACTTTAGGCCCACGTAGACTGCAATCCAACTGTACTGACTGAACAAAACGTTTAATTCAAACTAACTTAGCAAAACTGTGGAAACAGAACCTGTTTGTTTTGTAATGTAATAGTTTCTCTGCATTTTTTTTACATTCCCAAGACCTTTTCACCTTTTTTTTCCTCTTTAATGAGTATTCAAGGGATTTTGGTGTTTTTCTGGTTTGGATTACTATAGTGAACATGAAGAAAAATTGGTTGGGAGTCTTTCATGGCTTCATTTCATCACCACTAGAAGGATCAAGCACGTACACCGCTAGAGGTATTACATTCACGTACCATCCCCTTGCCAAGGTACTTTGGGTCCTTCATGCACATTTAAAGCTCAGTGATAATCCATGAATTTAAAACTGGAAAATTGCAATTAAGAGCTAAGAGCCCAACCTTCAGGTAATTTGACCCAGTCCCAGTTGACCCTGCAGTGCTGGCATGAAGGCAGCAAAAACCAAAAAATGTGAGGTCCTGACTGCTCTGTGGGCAGTGGATCACAAGTTTCTCTGAATTCGCTCCATCACCAGAGATGGCCAGGCTCAGCACACTGGCCAGGGTAGAAGAAGAGATTTTGTCTCCAGTTCTAGAGAGTAGGAAGGGATAAAATAAGGATTCCAGAGGACAATGGTGAGAAAAGAGGAAAGAGGTGCAGATTACCTTGACCCCAGACAGAATGAGTTTTTCCATTAAGCCTGGTAAAGGCAGCACTAACCTCCTTCCCACCTGGGGTCGGGTTTGGTTGGTTGGACAAGACGATGCTTTGCAGTACTACATCATCTGAAAAAAAATTGTTTTTTGAATGCTCGTGATGCTGATTTTTGTAAATTTGATGTAATGATTGAATTGAAATGAATTAGGGTTGCTTGCTACAAGTACCAGCAGTCTGAAAACTTCCTGACCTGTCATTTGTGACCTGAATTTTTGGTCAGTGTGTTCAGTATTCACAGAAGCTCTTCCTTATGGAGTGACACAAACTCCCACAGATATGGACTTTACTCCTTAAAAGTCATATACAAACAACAGCAAAGTCTGCTTGGTGTATGTGGTTCTGGCTCTTAGCAGAGCATATTCCAGGTTAGCATGTTTTTGAAGGTTTAGTTGTTTGTTTTTCAAATTAAAACCTCAGAAGTTCTCTGTAATGGTGTGGTGGTGACACCAACGATCACACTGGACAGAAAGCACACATTTTTTAATCAGATGTATTCTGTCATAGTCCACATAGCATACTCAGATTGCTATTTGATCTTGGTTTTTATTTCAGGACAAAGGTAAGCCTTTAGTACTTAAAGGGTGAGCCTCTCCATGTGTTACTAAGCAAAAATAGGTGTTACAACACCTTGCAGGTCTGCAGCCTGGCTGATGCAATGATGTGGTATTTCCGTCGGAATGTCAGAACTGATGTGTCATCATCAGTCTTCATCAGCTCAAGTTTGATTGATCAGTGTAATGGAGGGAAAAAGTGGGAATAGTTTCAATGAAGGGAATGTGGAGGCAAAATCAGGGAAAATTCAGGGTGAGAGGAAAGGCTAAAAGGCTAAAATAAATAAAGATAAAAATTAGCTGTCTCACAAGGATATTTAATATTAATAAATACCAGTGGTTTGAATTAAGTGACCAGCACCAGAGCAATTAGTACATGAGGACCGTAGTCTGCCTCTCACTCCTATGCAAATGTCCTGCTGTCCTCAGGGAGGAACTTGCAGGAGGAGAGACATGAAACTGTGAACGTATACACTTTTTGCTTCCTTGCTCACAGACTTACAGTAGGGCAGAGGCAGAGAATGACCCAATGAACCCTAGCGTTAAGTAAATCCTGTGCCTATTCCCTAAGAGGATCCTTACTTGGGAGATAACTGTTGAATACTTTTTATGGATGCTCTCTAGCTGCATTTTGTTTGTCTCATCCCCAGCTCAGAAGCCCTCAATGACAGTTTTCAAATGTTCATTTTTCTCTTCTTTAATACAGCTACTCACATCTCCCTTGTTTCAAAGACTGTTCCTAAAGCCAGGTCGTGCCTCTCTGCCCATTCCTCGCTGGCTCCCTGTGCTTGTTTTGCCCATTCATTTCCAGGACAATGGACCCAGATATGTGTGTGTTTGCTCATTCCTGTACACCTCAGGCCTGCAGCTGGTGTGCTCTGAGGGACCTTGCTGACACTCTCACTCCATTGTGCTGAGGCCAGAACCAGCTGGAGTAGGAGCTACTCTGCAGCCCAGGGAGTGACTCAGTGTGTCTGTATCACTGCTGGCGACAAATGTCTCTCACCCTTGGTACGAACAGAACCAGTTTCATCAGGCCTGAGGAATTCACAGGCTGATGCTGGGGAGATCGCTTTGCTCAGGGTTTGCCATTTGGAACAGTTGGTGTGAATCACAATGGGAAACTGGAGAGACCAGTTTGTTGGATTTCATAGAGGGAGGCTGGCCTACTGTCCTCAGCAAACTGCCTTACAGAGGTTTTGATACTCAGTTGATCTTTAACCAGGTGAAGAAAAGGTTTGAAAGCCACAGCTACAAAAGAAATAAGGCTTAGCTGGTTTGTTGTGAAATACACATCATTTTTTCCAACCTGTTTTTTCACTGTTGTTTCCTCTCCAACTGCAGTATCCAAGCAGAGTTGGATGCAATTAAAAAAATACCCTTTTCAGTGGTATCAGTCTGATCTAATTGTGTTGTGCATGCCTGGATCAGCTGAAGATAAGGCTCAAACCGTGGGCACAGCCTTGTGTGCTTTACAGCCCCCACAGTGGCCTGGAGCAGTTGCCAAAAATAGGCTTTTGCACAGGTCAGTAGGCAGGAACGGCTGCGGGAGCGTCACACTGTTTACATGGCTGGACATCCAGCGTGTCCATAACAGCAGCAATTAGGGCAGCCAGGCGTGGTGGCACACGGAGCTGTGCCACCAAGGGGACCCACGGCCTCGGGGACAAGTCCCACCCATCCTTTCCAGCACAAACACTGCCTGAGCCAAGGCCTCCCACAGGCCGCTCCTCAGCCATTGCGGGTGCAGGGAGGGCAGAGGGCGCAGCTCATGAAGTCACTCTCGTTGAGGGGATAGTGCACTGTGGAGGGATCCAGCCTCAGGCTTGGTTGATTAAGGTAAAGCTCTATTAAAATTTGCTGGTGGAACAGCAAGGAAAAATATTCTGCAGAGAATTACCAGGGTTTTAGGCCCTTGTTCTGCCCATGCCAACGTGCAGGGACCTTGCAGATCTCTTCCAGGGTGATGTTTTCAGGGCTCAGGCCAGCACAGATTGGGATGTGAGGGGCTCTGATGGTGACACTTGTGTTTGCAGAGCCAGTGAGATTGGACAAAGCATGAATCTCAAACAAGCTGTGATTTACAGCTAAACTGCTTACTCCGAGATGCACATGTGTGCTCTTAGCATATATCCAATCATTCTGATACCAGCGACCGCAAGAAGCCTGTTCAAGTATTATTTATGTGGTATATACAATACTCTAGCGGAGATCGGTATTCAAGGGGGTTGATTTTCTGTTTGCAGTGGTAGTGGTTTGTGTCTGTCTCAGGCTTAGCAGTGCCTGCAATTCTGTTCCTTCTCAAAGAGCCTTAGACTAAAAATACAAGTCAAATAAAGGAGGAGTGGGGATAGAAAACATTATCCTCTTTTTCCTGTTGTGCTAAAAACTGTACAAAAAGGAAGGATTAAGCTTACCCTTGGCTATGACCATAATCTGTATGTTCGTTTTCATGCTTCCCTACAAATTTCCTGCATCACTTGGGTTATTTGGGTTATTTTCTTGGTACATCCCTGTCCCTGGGCCCCCTTGCCTGAACGATGAGACCTGGGGGAGATGCTGGGTGAAGCATGCTGTAACCCTGAGACTGGGAGCATCAGAGGGAAGCCGCCTCATGCAGGCACTGAACGGCCTGAGAATTCACCCAGGGATACACCCCCTGCAAACACCAGTCCTGTGGCCCAGGAAAACCTGATGCTGAGCAGCAGGGGCTGTGTCACACTTACACACTGCAAACTGCTGGGGCTGGAGCACACTGGACATGTGGGTGTATTTGTTCTGCTCTTATCCTCCTCCTGACACGTCTGCTTCCAGATGCTGGCAGCGAGAAGGTGCTGGGCTGTGTGGGCCTCCCAGGGCCAGTGCTGTGTTTTCAGACAGATCTGGTTCTAATCAACTCATTTAAACACCTCTGTGGCAAGATCAGGAATTAAACCCAGACATCCTGAATACTTGCACTTATCCACAGCTACAGAGTTGTTCTTCGTTTGGCAGCAAATTGCTATAACTAAGGCCTTAGGAAAAAATAAAGGGAAAAAAAGTCTTCCACTCCACCTGATAAATGACTCTATGGAGGTGTCGAAGGGTGGGAGGAAGATGTCAGTACAACTGACATCTGTGGCTCAGAGCTGATTCAAGCCCATGGAAATCTGTGGAAAGATTCCCACAGACTCCTAAAGGCTTTGGCTCAGACCCTCACTGAGCAGTGACTTCCCTCATTGATCAGGAGAAAATGGGCTATTCCTGGAGAGAGGGGAAGCTGCTGGCATTTTTACAAAAAGACAAGTGCCAACACAATTCTTCAAAGAAGTCTGTTGACTAATCCTTTCCTCTTATGACACTAATGTAATTTTGTACTGTATCTGACAGCATGCCAAAAAATTGCATCGAATAAATCCAAGTTTTGTGAATGAAATTAATTAGAATTGGCGCTGGCCCACACCCCGCTCCACAGCAGCGCAGGAGCGCCTTCCCAAAGAGCTGCTCTGCGGTGTGGTTGGGTTTTGTTCAGTGGCGATGACTGGGGGAACGGCAGAAAGGAAGGCTTCACGCACATGGAACGTTTAAGACTGACAGCTTAGAGGCCAAAGCTGGCACTCGAGGGCTGGCAGGGTGGTCTGTGTCTAGCACTGTTTTATGTTTGTTGTGAACTCCTCCTCAGGTTTTCAGCATGCCCCTGCTCATGTCTCCTTGTGTCTCAGCTCTTTTAAAGTGCATCTTTTTAACACCAAAAAAATGAGCCTTTGGTTGGAGCCTGCAGCTCCTCATGTGATGCCAATGGGTGTGACCAGCCAAAGCTTGTTAGGGGCCTCACCCACTGTTTGGATGGGATTTCCAAGGCCTGTACACTCTGTGCCTAGGTAAGGAAAGGCTTTGAAATTTCCTTGTGTCTTGGATCAAACTGGTCAGTCTTTAATATCTCAAGTACCAGTATTTTCATAGAGGAGTTTTCCATGCATTCATTAAAATGTTTGCAGTTCCTGTCTCATTAGGAAGGGACAGACAGCTGAGAGGTGAACAGAATTTAATTTTTAAATCACTGGCAAATCCTTACTGTCTAGGATTTAATTAGCTACAGCTCAGGACTGACAGGCTTTTAGGAAATTTACCACAGGGAGTAATAAATGTGAGGAAGATCTAGATACAATTTTTGAATAAAAGGAAGTTTTGTGCCACTGATAGGGACAGTGGGAAAATGCCTTGGAAAAAAATAAATGCCAGCCACCATGATGTGTTATTTTCTCTTGGACGTTACAGACTGACCCCTCACCTGAAGCTGCATTAGGAACCCAGGAATTTCCAGCCACTGCCATTCCAATTAGCTGCTCCTCTCACCCAGTGCCTGTGGATTAGTTTGCCTTCTTCAGGCAATAATCAACCTGGGGTTGGATTTGACAGCAAGTGACTCTGGAAGAGCTGGGAAATCTCTGCCAGCGCCGTACAAAGTACTTTTTACAGCATGAGTCTCCTTCTTTTGGAATTTCTTGAGGATTAGGTTGGAGCTGGATCAGATCACAATAGTATGAAAACTCAGACAAAAAAGCATGTGTTCTCCCAGCCCTCTGTGCATCATTCACTATCTGGGATGGTGTCCGGGGTGACCTTTAGTCCACAGGGCAAATACTTGGACTGGAGAGGGGTTCTGGTTACCTGTCCAGGTGCAGAGGAGTGCAGGGTGACACCTTCACTGGGCAGCTGCAGGGGAAGCTGAGAATAGCTGCATTTCATCATCCCTGCTGTGAGGAGCTGCAGTTGCATGGCTTTAATACCAGGAGCTGACTATAAATATAGATTTATAAGGGGTTTCTTGGTTGGGTGGCACTGATGTGTACAGATGTATATGTGTACACAGCCAGAGCCAGCTTAAATATTTAGTTGCTCAGCTACTAATACAAAATAATTTCACAAAATCTTTTCCTTGCTTTTCCTGCTTGATCCAAGGTTTCCTCTGAAAGGGAGGTGAGGTCAGGAGAGGTTAATGAACACTGATGTAATCCTACTGATATAAATTGTGTTTGCCTGGATTTACTTCAGCAAAACAGATGTTAGGGTGTAGTGATTACTGTAACTCCTTTACGTTTTTTTATGAATGGGCTTGTACAGGTCATCCAAATCCCTTGGTATTGTCTCTCCCTTACGGCTGGATACATGGAATATCTCAGGCAAAAGAACAATGACGAGCAGACACTGCACAGACAGTATCAAATGGTCTTTTATATGCACAACTCTTCCTGTGTGTAGCACAGGGCAGCCTGACTAACTCACCCAAACAGAGATGGACAAAGAATATAGAACTTTTTTTTCCAATCCCCCTTTCTTCAGCTTCCTGCCTGTTTGACTTTGGCATTAGAAGGGAGGCAGGGCTGATTTCTGATTTTCTGTGCATGTATGTAAAACATTTTTAGGTAGGTTATACCTGCATAATACTCCATAACTTTTTTTTTCTATTCAGAATGCGTAAGGAAAATAAAATCAGAAATTGTGGTGAAAAAAATACATCTTTAGGAAACTGAAAAGAGACAGTTAGCTCAGTTACCCCTTAGGCTTTTGTGTTTACCAGGCTTTTAAAAATGATTACTCTTGTCAGGTGAAATGTCAGGGGATGGGTGGAGGCATTCAAGAAGGTAACTGCGTGGAAGAGGATGATGTATTCTCTTTACTTGAAGTCACGGGGACATTTGAGTAGAGAAAATGTGGTGAAAAGTATGGGTGAGATAGTGAATGTTTTGACTTTATAGCTGGGCTGGAAAAGAGAACTAGTTAGGGTTAAATGGAAATGCAATTGTATGTTCTGTTTGGCCTGAAATGAACCATTTTGCTCCTGGTAGGAAAAGCATGTTAATTTAATATATGCAATGTATATTTAATGTATGTTTTCATCTTTCTCTTGGATGTTAAGGCAGCCTGGCTGGGTAGAGAGCACCTGAACCTCCCCGGCTGCATTAGGCTGACTTCCTCTGTAGCAGGATGGGTCCAGTGGGTTGAGGGCCATGTGCTTTTCTGGGATTATTTCCATGGACTTCATCCAGTGTCCACAGCCTTCTCCTATGGCATCTTTTTCAGCCTTGCAGTCCATTGTTGAGCCCCACCTTAGGGGCCAGTGAGCAACAGGGACCCTGCTACACCTCTCCTCCATTGTTTTTATCCCCCACCCTCACTCCCAATTACATTTTTCAATTGCGATTTGAGGGGTGAACTTTGAGAGAAAAAATAGATAATTCCTGGCTGGCTGAAAACACTGCTTTCTTGGATATAGTTTCTTTTCCCCTCTCTCCCCGCAAAGACCAGCGTTAATTATAAGAGGGACCAAGCCCAAATCTGCGGGGAGCCGGGACAGAGCTGACTGGCACTTTCACTCAGCGCATTCCCCCTTTCCTCACGGTCTCTGCTCCTGTCTGTCAGGCCTGCTGACGACTGCTGGGTAGGAGGGCAGTAATCTGAGCTGCCTGTGCTGAGCGAACCTCCTGCTTTTTACTGCCGGATTGGTGCCGAGGTGCCTCTCTGCGCAGCACCTGTGTCTGCAACTCGTTATCGCAGTCGCTCTGCCCGCGGCTCCGCGCTCCGAGGCGGTGCTGCCATTCCCTGCTCCCAGCACCGCGCTCCCCACGGGCAGGCTGCCTCCGGCGAGGATGGGAATACCTGAGGCTGGCTCTGGTGGCTCCCAAGGTAAGCGGCCTCTCCCCAGCCACGGCACAGCCAGCCAGGCGCGGCTTCGTGCCGGGGCCGGCAGCTGGAGCGCGCCGCGGGGCTGTGGGAGACGGAGGGCGGGAGTCTTAAGGACTCTCTCGGTGCCAAACGTCACGAGCATCGTAAACTTCAGAGCAAATGAGTGTCCATGCAGTGCCGGGGGGGATTTTTCTGCTTCAAGCGAGCTCGCAGCAAACGGGGAGCCGGTGCTGCGCCGGTGCTCGGAGTCTGTCACTGGGAGGCTGTTGGGCAATGTAAGCAAGTCTCTCAGACTTCAGGCTAGAAAAGTGCCAGAAGCTCACAGGAGAGGTGAACTTGGGAGAGCCACCAGAGCCGTACAGCACGTTTAGGTCCATCCCCGCCCTCGGTGTCCAAGGGTAATAATAACGCCATGCACTTGGGACGCTGAGTCTTCATGAGCAGGGGATCTGACTCACGGCTGCACCATGATTTGTAGGGTGCAGTTTGAAGTTTTATAGTCTGGAAGAGTCTCTGCTCAAGTTCGTGGCACTCTTTTTGGCCTTCACCTTTTATAAGTTGAGAGTCAGCTAAAGTGGGTGTCAAACCAGGCTAATGCTTTACGTCACTGTTCGACAGAAATGGACCAGCCCCATAATCTGGGATACGCTCTTGTTTGACCAATATGGCAACATTGCAGAGAGCAGAGAGAGAATGTGAAAGAGGCTGGTTCATGAGAGATGGCGATTAGTGCAGCTCCAGTGCTGGCAATCAGTGTAGCTCCAGTTGGACCTGCACAAATTTACATTCCTTGAAGACCCGTCGTGTATTGTACACACCTATCCGCCCTTTTAGATTGGTCATGAATCATAAAACTAAGTTCATTGAACTTTGATTTTGATTATTTCCTGACGCATGAACTCCTTTAGTAAACCCATTAACTAATCTTTAAACTCATTAGCTGCTTCATTGCTATTAGGATATTTTTAACTTGAAGTTTGTTTGGGGTTGTTTTATCTTTGACTATGGGCCAGAGCTTTAGCTGTGCACTTCAAGGGAAATTGTAACTGGTTTTTCTTCTAAACTGTGGTGATCCAGTCTGGTTAGGGAAAGTTGTTAGTGCAGGTCAAAGGAAGTTGTAGTGGTGCTAGTGGAATACTGGGGCCAGACTAGTGGGCATGGGAGTATCCCTAAAGATTCCTGAGGCAGCAGAGCTGACCAGGATCCAGAGCATGAAGGAAGAGGTTGTTTTGCAGCGCAGATCCCATCACCCTGCAGCCCGGCCTGATGCCTACAGGGGTGAGCATGTTCCCAGGCTGCAGCAGTGAGAGGAACCTCCCATCTGAAATTTGAAGAGATGCCTGAACTAAAGAGATTTGGTGGTTGCCCTGTTCAAGCAAGTTGGAAAATTCATCTTGGGCTGATGCTACTGTTTTCTCTGGTGTGCTTTATATTCTGTTAAAGAGAGGTCTTTTGGATGCCTTCAAAGGGCTAAAGGCAATACCTCATAGAAACCCCAGTGGCTGAAGAATCACCAGATATTAGCATTTACCTCAGTTGCCAAAGCTTGGACGTTTCTTTCTGCCTTTCATAAATTACAGCCTGCAGGGACCATTTAGTAATAAATCGTAGCAACTTGGCTGTTAGAGGGTAACCCATGTACAGAGGCACTTCAGGTCTGTGCCAGCATCTCCTTTGTTCAATAAAAGTAACAGCAGGAATTTGATTAAAGACTGATAGAAAAGACAGGGAGGGAGAAACATAGAAAAGATTAAAGAAAGAAAGAGCCACCTGGAAACTTCATTCCTCCTTTATTTCTAACTTAAGCTCATAAATACCAAATCTAAACCATTGTGTGTGTGAGAGGGAGGGAAAATTTCCTGCATGCCTGCACAGAAAAGACTGCACATGCAGCCACCCAAATGACTTTTAGCAAAAGTCAGATTCCTTCCTCCAACTTAAGGCTTCCTCCATGTCTGCACTGGAAATAAAACAAACTAAAAAATAACATTATCCCCCCGGTGCTTTGGGAGAATGGCATTTGGGAGGGTCAGGCGAGTCCCATCCCTAAAGGAGAGTGGCGCTGGATTTGGGCTGAGCCTGCCTGGGAGCAGGGAGCACATTTCCCAGGCTGCCTCGGAGCAGCCCTGCGGCTCAGCACAATGCGATGGCCAGCTGCACACGGCCAGCCCACAGCATCTGCCCCTTTGTCTCCATCATCCTTGCTGTTAACACCCCCAAAAAAAGGAAAACCCAGTGACTCCAGCAGCCAAATGCAAATAAGCCCCCAAGAGCCCCGTTCTGTGTGATCAGCAAGCGACAGGCAAATCACATTCAAATTCCTCACTGCAGAGCCAGCCCGGCTGTTGTTTGGGTGTAGGAGACCAGAACGCTGCCATTAAGTGTCCAACGGGAGCGACGGTGGATTGCCTTTTCCTTAGCCTTGCTGTGCCCTGGGAGCTCAGAGCGCTTTGCTGGGAGTCAGAGGCGCGCTTTGGTTCCCAGGCAGGGTTTGCAGGGCACAAAGAGGAAGTCTGGGACCATGAACTCCCCAGGAATGGGGAGTTCAACCCTAAACAAGGTTTCGCATATTTTGGAGGCTCTTGCAGGTATTCTTGCCCTACTCCAGCCTAGATGGAGCAGCAGGGCAGAATCCTGTACCTGAAGTTTTTGGCTGCTGCGTTTGGTGTCCCTTTTCTATACACCTGGACATCTGTGCTGCTTAAAGTGTGCTTTTCCCCACCTGCCACTTCCCTTAGTCCATCTTTACATTGTTTTCTCTCTGCTCACTTTCTCTCACACTTTCCAGCTGTTTGTAACACCTGTTGGACCAGTGAATCCTTTTTGGCCGTGGCCTTGGCTCTGAACTGTGTTCAGGATGCAGTGATGTGTTTGCAGCAAAGAGGATGTCTCTGCCTCGGTCCAGCCTTCCCCACCTCAAGCCCTTGTCCTGAAGGCTGCTGCCTCCTCCATCCAGGGAGCAGGAAGATGCACAGCCCTGGTCTGGATCAGGCCTTGCGGGGCTGGCTTCTCACTCGCATTCAGACGACTACAAGGACGCAGAAAGGGGCAGCGTCCAGGACTGAGCCTCCGGTTAGCAAACCACATTCTCCCGGTCATTCAAACTCTCAGAAGAGAAAGTAGCGAAATCCTATATCCCGACAGGGTTTGTCGTCCCGCTGCTCCTCACATCCCGGCCTCGCGGCTCAGCGCGGGCACCTCGGGGACAGGAGAGGGCGGCGCGGTGTCCCGAGGACCGGCCGCCCTGCGCCGGGGCCACGTCCCGGCGGAATGTGGGGAATGCGAATGGCATGCTTGAGTGGACAGCTTCAGAGCCGGGCGCAGGGATGGCTCTCCTGCCATCTGTTGTGAGCCCCGCGGGCCCATAGCAACAGTGGTTCAGGAATGGGGCCGCTGCTTTTTTTTCGTAAAGAAATTCTTCCCGGCCCTCTTCCCCACTCCTGCATGCGCACACTCATGAATAAGCGGGAACGGGGCTGGGATTCCTGCTCCAGAGTGATGCGTGCTGAAGGAGAAATGGTGTTTTAGAGTTCAGCTTGTGTTTGGTTTGGGGAGGCGTTTTCTTTTCTGCGCTGGGACATGAGCCCATGTGTGTAATTCATTGTTAGTTGCCAAAATCTTGTTCTATTCAAATCAGGTGTCAACCTGTATTTGCCATGAGGTCAGTAAAGTCTCCAGTGGATGTGCAGCCACTTGATTGTCCTCAATAAAACAGAGATCCCCTCAGCCTTATTATTACGAATACCAAGGTTATAACAGGTGTAAATAATCCCAGTGTACTGATTTGTTGTGCCCATCATTTTCTTCCGGCCCCGGAGCTCTTCTGTTGTGGCTGAGGGGCTTTGCTGCATCATGAAGTGGTGGGACCAGATTCTCTGAGGTTACAGGTAGCTCAGCATCACTGGTGGTACTGAGAGATGCCAACTTTTATCCCAGGGAAGATTTTGCCTCATAAGAACTCTGTCTCCTAAGGACACCAGTGTGAGGTGGCGTGCCACGAGGAATGGTTAGCGTTGAAAGAGCCTTTATTCAGTCAGCAGGGGCAGGAACAGACTGTCAGTCTGTCTGAATGGTTTTATTCCTTTCTTTCCCCTGGAAATTCCCTTCTGAAATGCAGATTTCTCTTCTCCCTACACCTTAACCTTTTTTTTCCTGCTGTCAAGCAGCTGAGGCCTCATTCCTGCAAATTGCTCAACCTCTTGCTGTGACTCAGCAAAGTGAATTGGTTTTAAGTATTTTAACTCCCTTAAGATGAGGAATTGTAAGTTGTAAATTTACATGAGAGTTTCAAGAAGTTTGACATGAGACATGCAGAAGTTAGGGGTATTTAACTTTCCCAAACAGTATATTGATTTCCTTGGTGTTTTTTAGTATTTTATTTCTGTGCCTAACAGCATGCAATAAATACTGAAATTTGCAGAGAAGTCCCCATGGACAAGAAGGAATCAGGGAACTGGAAAGGTTTCATGCCCTTTGCGAAGAGATATCATGAAGGAGGAGAGGGGAGGAAACCCAGCAGTTTTTCCCCCAGTGCTCAGAGCTGTGTTTGAAGCTGGGCACACAGCTACAGTGGCTTGATCACAGGGAGCAGGGTATAATTTCAGTGAAAGCTGATATGTGCAGGGAGGAGGGATAAAACTCTCCCTATTACAGGTATTTATTATCACTTGACAGCTGTCAGTTTGCAGTAGGGGATTTGCCTTCCTGTCAGCTCTCTGAGAACCAGGTATATTTGCCTAAGGTTGTAGGGAAGGGTAGAAATCCTGCTTTCAAGCACAGGTATCATTTAACCGTGATAAGAAGGCAGGTAAAGCATTTCTTCTGAAAGACGGCTGTGGAGAACAGGGGAGTAAAGTCTTTCTGGCCCTACCCAGATGGGAAAAAACAAGTCATTAAAATCTGATACCTACCTGCTTTTAATGAGAGAAATGTTGTTCGAAGAAATAATCTCAGTCCTATCACCACCGAACTATTTTCAGGAGCCATTAGCCTTTCACCTCCTCATATGTTTTATCTCTTACTTTTGATCTCATTCAGGGAAAACGGCAATGCTGCTGCAACCAGAGATTTGGGCTTTAATCAGGAGCTTACTCAGTCATAACCGTGCTCTTTGCAGCCATCCTTCCCAGCAAATGACCCCCCAAAAACCAAGGGGAGTGGGGTGGGGAAAACAGTAATTAAAATCAAGCACTTGGTGTCTTTAGTCATGTTTAGTTTTTCGGTGAGCCAGTACTGGTATTCTTATGGGTTCTGCAATGCTCCCTTCATCTTTAGCCTCTTCTCCTTCCCCAAGAACTCTTGCACAGCTGCTGGGGACAGGAGACTGTGAGTTGCCAGCCTGAACTACAGGCACGAGGCAGTTGGTTTTTTGGCTGGAAAAAGCAAAGAGCAAGAGCCACCTGTGGATGGATATTCTGAGCTTCACTGAGCAGACACAAACTCTGGCTCAATTTAACTGTACCTTAGCATAAGGTTGTATCTTTGCTGTATTGTCTACTTGAAAGCTGTTCTAATGTAGAATAAGATCCTTGATCCAGGCACGGTTGCTCTCACAATCCCCCAGCTGGAAGGGAAAGAAGCTGAGTTGGGTTGCTTTGGTTTTGGACAGTGGGATCGGCAAAGGAAGGCTGTAGACGGCTGAGGGCTGTTGAGGTTCAATCTCATTCTCTCTCTTCAGTGTTTATCATGAGTTTTGTTCTTTGTACCATTCAGAACAACATTTTAAAACAAAACTAGGAATGCAGACTTGAGTCTGCTCAGACAGTCTGAGTCCTCTGGCTCATCCTGCCCAGGAGCCCACTTCTCCCTATAAAATGTAGCTGCTGTTGTTGCTGTTCCTACACTGCAACAGGTCTGCACAATCATCAGCGTTCTTCAATATTTTCTGACTCAGCTCCAACATGTTGCATTGGATGGTCTTTGATGCTGATTTTTTCCTTGCATCTGTTTAATTCAGACTGGGATCCATTTTAATGCCAACCCAGTTTTATTTCAAAAGTTATCCATTATCAGTATTTGAGGGTAAACAGAAATAAGTGAAAAAAGAATGTGAATTATCAATAAGACATAATAAATACACATTTATTTCAGTGCTGCTTGTCCATATTTATTTCTTTTTCTTGCCTTTATCTATGGATATCAAAAGCACAAAAAAATGCCAGGAATGCCACATCCCATTGAAGTTCTCCTGACGGGACATTCAGAGCAATCCACGGCAACAGCTGTACTGCCTATTTATCCTGAAGCAGAAAATCGTACACGGCCTGGGACAATGTCCGGCGTCGCCGACCGACACGGGGGCCACGTCTCTGTCACGGTGGGAACTGTCCCTGCGCTCCCCTGGGCTGTTTGTGTGCACAAGAATCATGCTTATCATATTGCTGTAACACAGCACTTTGCATCTAATTTAAGCAATACTGGGGCTTTTGTTTGTCTCAAGAGGTCTAACCCAGAGACAAAAGCCGTGGTCCAGCCTGAAGGTTGAGAGACGTTACCAGACATTCATGTTCACACATACACGCTCCGTCAGAGGAATTTATGGCCATTACCATGTTCTCTAATGAGTACAAAATGAGACCATTACATATTCACATAATTAGTTTGACAGATTTTCATTTAAATATAAAAAGACTTCTAGTCTTTAGAGAACAAAAGGAGGGGTTTGTTTCCAGGGCAGTTTTTGACTCTGCTTTGCTGGAGCAGGAGGTTGGGAGTGACAGCTGAAGGGAGACGATTTAGTGTGAATTATTCTCAGCTTTTGATTTCATGTTGCCATTTCTTTGCTGCTTTTCCAGTTCCCCTGGAGCACCTTGAGGAGAGCTGTGTGATGGGGCCTTTCAGGTGCAGCCAGGAAAGCCCAAGCGTCATTTCTGTTTCTTGGATATTTTGGCATCAGAGGAAAAGATGTGGGGTTTTTTATTCATTTAGTTAGAGTGATTTCTCTTTGCAAAGGTTAGCAACAGCTCGCCAGCTTGCTCTGTACCTTTTCCCATGCCTTTTTCACACCTCTTTTACCTGTGGTCACTTGTCCTTCAGGTTATTTATCTTTTTGTATTTCGAATGCTCTGTTGGCATCACTTCAGCTGTGGTTTTCCTGAATTGGTTGGAATTTTTAGCTTCTTCAGGCATTCATAGAGGAGCACTTGCTTAATTTCACGTCTGGGTTTTAGAGGCCGCATGTTGGCCTGGTCATCTCAGCACGATGAGCACTAAACATGACACATTCCAAGCAGGAATTCTTCAAAGTCAACATGAGGTGTCCTCCAAAGACCCATGCGTGCACCCAGTGTATCCACACCAAAACTCCTTGGATTACGGTAGATTTGGATTGCTTTAGGCTTGGATTATCCACTGATATACCAGAGTAGTCCCCTTAAACCATGTGAAGTTCCTTTGGTTCATAGCATGTGTCTGTGGGGCCTCTCACCTTTGTGTAACCAGCCCATGTCCTTATCGGAGCTGACAACATTTGTTCCTACATAGGGGTTACATGCTGGGAGCCAGGACTAAGTGCACAGCTACTTTATTTACACATCTAAGTGCCTCTTGGATGATGCTGGTAAATTCCAGGACGCTTGAGGTTCCCTGTGGCATTTTAAAAAACAGCTTTTGTGCGAGAAGACCTTGCGCAAAATCCACACAGGCTTGGTTGTGACACTTCCCAGCCCTCCCTTTGACGGGGTAAAGCTCAGGGGCCACTTGTCCTTTGGTTTACTATGAATGTCCCATTCCAGGATGTGCCTCCCATATATTGTGTCCAGCTGAGAGTAGGAAAAGTTTTATTCATGGGTCACACGTAACCACACTGTGGAAATAGAGCTGTGAACTCGTAGAGAGCACAATGCATTTTGCCACTTCCACGTGCTAAATCCTCAGAAGGGCTGGTGTTCATCCTCAGCTGCGAGCACACCTGAGAAATTCCCTGCCTTGTTCTTCTGGAGACTGCCGGGTAAGAAGTGACCTTTTCCCTGACCAAGTGCAAATATAGCACATTTGTGTTTCATTCAGGATCCAAGCACTTTTATTCCCTGTTTTTTAGCTCTATCTTCCTTGTCTGGCATAGGCTTTTTAAAATGATGTCATGAAAAGGAGTTTGGGCTTAATGATGAATTAGTGCTATTGGAATTTGAACTGCTCTTGTTTTTCAAGTTATTCTTATCAGAGAGGCCTTGTTTCTGGAAGGGGAACAGCGGCGGCTCCATTTAATAAAGCTGACAAAGCAGGAAATGATCACCAGCCCTTCAGAAAATCCTAACTGAACATTTACTTAGAGCCACAGTGGAAGAGACCCAGACCCATAAATCAACCTATTAAACCTTCAGACATGAGTTTTTGGAACCTCCCAGGCATTTCTTTTTCCTGGTGCTCTTAAGAAGTCTTTTAAAGGCACAAGCTTCATGATGTCATTAAGGACATGAGCAAGTGATGTTGCTCCAGGCTTGGAATCAAGGCAGTGAGTGACCTTACCCCTCTATAAACAAATCCCGGCAACTTCAGCCCTGGGTGTTTATTAGACATGAGCACAAGCTGAAGTGAGGTGCCAGTTTATCAGGCAGGAGAGGTGGTCGTGTCTGTGTAGGAAGGGTAGGATTCCCTGGATTGTTTTAAGAAGGTCTGTGCTGCCTTTTATGGCAGGGTGTGAAGGTTAAGCCTAGCCTGAGTGAGTGGCTGAGGGGAAGCATCTATCCTGATCCGTCTATCCAGAGCCAAGCTATCATCTTTTTGCAGTCCAGTTCTGCACCGTGGAGGAAGAGGCATCTTGGTGTATCTGAAACGGAGCCCTTCAATAAGACCTGTGTACAGTGTTAGTACGTGGGAGTACCTCATGCTCTGCAGAGACACAACAATCCCTCAGGGGAATGTTTACGGGCAAAGAAAAATACAAACTGTCAGCACTCAACATTTAAATTTGGGGGTAAGGCAGCTAGTATTATTCCTCACTGTTTAATCCCCTTGGAAGATTAAGGAAAGGATAATTAATATCTGCTCTTAAAAAATCAACAGTATACTTCTTTCCTCATAGACAACATTAAAATAAAGGCCTGTAGTTACATGTGTAAAGCCTGATTAGTAGGTGTGCAACTATTAGAGGGCCAGGATGCCTGGGTTTCATTTCTGCCTGTGCCACATACTCACTGTGAGATGAGAGGCAAGGTGTTTACTGCTGTGTATTTCCATTTCTCTGTCCAGGCAGTACGTGTGACAGCCCTTCCTAAGGTGAGGGATGTTGTAAGGCTTAATTGTCATGTGCGGGCACTTTGCAAAATACAGTGCACCGCTGAAGGTATGAAATGGCAATTAAAAGAAAAATATAAGGTCTTTCTCTCTAATTTTCAGAGGAATGTCTTTGTACTTTTGGTTGCTGTAACCGCAGCCCAGATTTTCCTGCTAAGTAGATGGTGAGAACTGCTTCTTAGAAAAGAAAATATCGCCTTCCTCAGCCGCAGTCACCCAAGAATGAGCCTTTGGTAGCTAAAAAGAGGAACAGATTCTTCATCATTGTCCCTCCCATGCAGGGCTCGGAAGACAGGGCTCTGCTCACAGGCCCAGAGTATTCCTTCAGCTTCCTGCTTTGCCTCTGCCTCAGTGGCTGAGTGGTTGTTCTCTCTTTGGGATGGGGCTGGCACCATGAGCACTACAAATGTGGCTCATAATCCCAGTGCCTCTGAAAGTATGGATAATAGAGACCCCAGGTGCCTGTAGCTCTCCCTAAGTGTGAGAATATATAGGACAGTGGTCTGCTCCTGTCATCCCAGTAGGCCATTGGCTGAAAGTTTTGCTGCATAATGTGGGATCTCTGCTGAAGATCACTTTTAGTTCCAGCATTTCGCTGGTCCTGAGGATTCTGCAGCGCTTCTGAGTGCAGCTCTCATGAGGCTCCCCAGGAATAAAGAACACATGACAAAGAACCGTAAAGGAGGTACCATAAAGCAGTTCTGCTGCAGAGAAGAACCCAGCTTTGTACCTTCCTTTATATCTTTCTTTGCAGTTGAAGATAAATCATAAGCCAAGGGGCTGGAAGCTATTTTACAGCTCCTGGTGTGGGAATGGGTGCGGGTGGGTGTGGGCACAGATATCGTTTCAGAGTACACCAAAAGGGAGCTGTCCTGGGACAAAACCAGTGAGGACCAATGTGGAGTTGGGTTTTTCTCTGCAAACTGTCCATTTGTCTCTTGGGGTATTTTGTTCGTTACGCGATTTACGTATACAAGGCCAGCAAGTCACTAAAGGCAAGTTGCATCTCAGACGTGTCTGTTGACAGAAGTAGGGAAGCAAGAGCCTCTTCTCCTCTCTGTGCTGCTTAGGAAGGCAGCAGGAAGTGCTGGACTGACCCTGTGAGTGGTGGTGCAGCTTGAACAGAACTGAACAGCCAGAGCCTGGGCATCAGGAAGAATTTCTTCCCTGAAAAGGTTGTCAAGCATTGGAATGGGCTGCCCAGGCAAGTGGTGGAGTCAAGAAGAAACTGGATGTGACCCTCAGTGCTATGGATTAGTTGACAAGGGGGTGATCAGTCAAAGGTTGGACTTGATGATCTTGGAGGTCTTTTCCAGCTTAAATGATTCTATGATGACATTGCTACACAGCACATCCAGCCTGTGATGTGTGTGGGCCATCAGGAAACCTTTCCAAGGGCTTTTGCCTCTCTGACAAGATCAAATACTAGAGGAAAAGAAAGGAAAAACAAAGGGATGGGCTGGGAAATGCGGCAAAGTCCCAACAGAAGTGGCTGATAAAATGCCCCCATGCATGTCTCAGCACAGTTTCCATGGCTAAGGGCTCTTCTCGCTCTGCAGGATTACGTGGACGCTCCCTCCCTCATGGCTGCAGTGGGACTAATCAGACAGTAAGGATTGCTCGTGTGAGTAAAGCTTGCAGGCCTGAGCTGCCTGCCAAGTGCTGCCCACGCTCCTTTTTGTTCTCCCCAGCATTGATCTGGGAGATGAGCAGAGCACTATTTTCCAGGGCCCTGAACCTTTTAGCAGCAGACAAAATGTTAATTTGAGCTGTGTCTTATGACCTTGTGACCCACAACATGCTCTGGGGTGAAAGGTGCTTTGTTCCGTGTCCCAGTTTTGTCAGAGCCTCTGAGGGACGGGCAGTCAGATAATGGACACTGGTCCAGCAGTGTCAGCTGCGCTTGGCATTAATGAGTGATCCCAGATTTCGGTTTTAGCAGGTGGCGGGCTGGAGCAACTCCTTTGCCATGTCCTAAATCTTTTTTTACAAACAGTTTGGTCAACTTTGTGAGCTGCTTCCTGTCCCATGGGTGCTTTGGATCAGGTCTAGTCCTGCAGTGCTGGAGTGAGGGGATTAAGACCAAACATTTACAAGTAACCCGAACAATGGCCTGCAGAGAGGTGTGATGGATGCAGGAATCAGGACTCTGGCTTAGAATTATTGCTCGTTGTTATCTACTTGGTTGTACCACATACAAACAGGTGGGTTAGGAACCAGCAGTGCTTGCTGCCATAAAAGCAGAGCAAAAGCCAAGCCAGGCCCTCAGGCAGCAGGAATCTCCAGGTATGGCATCAGGCAGTCGGCATCAGCCCGGAGGGTATTACGGGAATCTTCAGGGCTGATTCAGCAGGTCAATGTTTACTGCTGACAGAATGTATTGCCTGTGAACATTTATTTTATTAGTGACATTTGGTATGAGACCAGTTCTGAAAACTGATGTTTTGCAAAGTGTGCTGGTGGGTGACAAACACCAGTAGTTCCAGCTCTGTGCTGGTCAGAGGAGGTGTCACTGACCCTTGCAGCCTTCCTCTGCAGTAGTCCAGACATGGGAGATCACACTGCACTCCCAGCTCTGCACTCCCCTCCAGGGTGGCACTGGAGTTGTGCTTCACCTTTGCCTAAAGAACAGGCCTAAGAGCTGAGCGTTATTTTTTCACAGTTAAGGTGTATGTAAGAGGATCTTGCTTTAATTTCAAAGTCATTAACATATTTTCTGTCATGGAGCTTAACAGGCAGACATCTTTCATCTGGCTCAGCCCTCTGTGTGGGGCGGTGAATGAGACTTTGTAACAAATGGCTTTTTTAAAGAATGAATAAGGGTTCCTAGCTATCATAAGCTGCCTAAGAATTCTGAAGGATCTTATCTTTTTAATGAAAATGACTCTGGTTTAAAACTTCTGCCAGCTTGGAGTTCACACTGTCACATTTCAGGTTCCTTACCCACCTTTGCTCTTAGGGGCTAGCGTTCCAAGCTGAATTCACTGAGGATCAAATTTGCTTGTTGTGAAGATTTTTATTTTTCAGTGTCACTGCCATTCCAGCTTTCCCCCAGGGAAATGAAGAGCACAGTGTAACAGCTGCTGGGATTGCATGCTGGCAAACAGGGCAATGACAGTTCATGCTGGAGGGACATGGAATGTGGCGATGCTTCCGTAAGTCAGGAATGAGTAAAGTTTACAACAGCATTCCAGGAAAGGAATACACTGGTTACCTTTAGGAAGATTTCACTGTGATGATGTGCAGCTGTTCCGCTCTTCCCAGTTCCTGAACTCTGCCCCTGGTTCTTCTCCTTCTCCTTTAGGCAGATACCCAACATTTTGCTAGTTCCTTCTTCTAGAGAAAGAGAGGGGAATGGGATAGAGACTGGAAAGAGGAATCCTTCGGAACTGTCCCCACATCTTACACCCATGCATTAAAAAAAAACCAAGAAAAGCGCCTTGCTTTGTCTGCTAACCTGTATGTTTTAAAGTTAGGCCAAGCAGGATTCCTGATCAGGGCCTGATCTCTAACAGTACTGGTCACCTGCCTTTATCACCTGACACAAGGACAGGATAGGAAGGCGGTGGGGACGTGTTCCCTAAAAGAAGGGGCAGGATTTGTTCTCGAGGTCAAGGGACCAGCTTGCCTCTTTGCCAGATTGGAAGCACAACCTTTCCAACCAGTTTGTCAGCTCAATTGTTAAGCAACCTGCTTTGTTTATGCTATAAAACCTGGCTCCTGCGTTCAATGTCGATTGCCAGAGGGCACGGGAACAACAGAGTGAGCTGCTTTAAATCCTGTGCTTAAACTCCATCAGGCCTTAGAGATGTAAAGAGAAGGTTTCTCTCTAGCTGATAGATTTATTCTCAGTCACATTCCCGTGACCACAGTGGAGGAAACAGCCTGAGCAAATGGGGCAGAATACAGCTCCTGGGATGTAGCTGGAATAGCCGGAGCTCCAGGGCAAAGACCCAAACATATCCTGCACCACTGGGGATTAAAGTCAGGCTGTCAGTAGGGCTTTAACGCCCTGCAGATCTTTCACCTGACATTGTCTTTAAACCCTTTGGGCTCTAACAGAAACAAAGGTGAATTAGAAGGAGATTTTCCTTGAAACCCGAGCTACAGAGTTATGAAGGTGTCAATGCTCACCTTGGGCTCAGACCTGCAACATTCTGCGATGAGTCCCCAGCAGTTCAGTGAGCTGCTCCAGGCCTAGGGGTCGGGAGGTTTCCTTTACTCAAAAGTACTGATGCAGCCAAAGGCAAGCCAAAAATTCATGATTTACGCTTCAGTCTAGCTCTGACCTGTCCCGAAGTCTGGCAATTGCTCCCCTCCTGGTTTCGTTGTGTTTATCTCTTACTAGGGGTGTTTGCTGGCCTGCTCAAGCAAAAGGGCTCATAGAATATGATTCACCAAAAGAAGCGGTTCCCGAATTACCCAGTGCCAAATATTCTGGTTTGATCCAGCAAAGCTTTTCAGGTCATGATCAGCTTTAAGAGTGTGAGTAGTTGCACTGAAATGCTCTGGATTACCCTGGTGCTGGTGTGGGGACAGCGGGCGCAGCCTTGCACGATCAAGCCCTTGGATAGAGGGGTGAGAGGCCATGTGCTCGAGGACGGGAGAGGGGTCACTGCCAGCAGTCCTGTCACAGAGTAGCACCCTGGAATTTAGGGCAAAAGCACATTGGACTTTTTTTGTTTAATGCCAATCTGCCTGAAGTCCTCCAACTGTGTAAGCCAAGATCAACAAAGGCAGCTAAAACCTCTAACGCCGGTTTATCTTCTTTGCTGACAGCGATGTCAAGCACAAAATCAAATTCTTTCTGAGTGTCAGGTAAGTCAAAGACTGCAGAGTGCCCCAGAAGGGGATTCTTGGGGATTTATGTTCCATCAGCAAGACGAATGATAATTAAAGCCTGAATATTTCTTCTAAGCTGGGAAACAAAAAAGAACCGTCTTAATTCCTTAAATTCCTCATGCCAGGCTGTAAAATATATTCCATTCATGCCTGTGTCTTGCTGCTTGTTCTCTCTGTGTGTCTTTCTTTAGCATTCAGCCACCTGTTTGTAAGCAGTGTCCTGCAGGTTCTCAGGGCGCTTTCCTCCCCGCTCTCCCTGCCCTTGGACGTGCTGCTTTGACACTGAGGCCTCCTTGTCTACGGGAGACAGTCCATCAGAGCTCCCCGGCCTGCCCCGCTCCCATAACTTCATTCTTGGAAAGTTTCTGAGTTTCCCGGGCGATAAAACATGAGCAACATTTGCTCTGACCTGAATCATTTCTGAAGGCATTGAGCCCTGTTTTGTTATGAAGGTTACTCAGGGTGGGTGGTGGGGCATGAGAATTCCCAGTGATGGCAATTCCTGACAAGTGTCAGAAAGTCGCTGCCTGCACCTTTCATGCTGCAGGATTGTTTTGATTAGTTTTTTAGTGCATGCTGAAAAGTACATGTGACAAGCTGAGGGTGAGAGACGCCAGCAGAACAAATCGGCACGTTACAAGATTGTCTGCCGTGGCTTGCCCCCAGCTCTCACCAAAAGGGGAAAAAAAAAAAAGAGGAAAAAAATCCAAGCCCCAGCTCTGTATATACAGCAGCTATCAAACTGTCACAGATCCCCACTGCTACAGCTGGGGTTAAAATAACATAATAGCGGAGTGTTTGCTGGTCTTGTAAAACCTCCTGTTATTCACTGGAGACCAAACTAATGAATCAAGAGGACAGTGTTTAAAACTGTTAAAAAAACTGTAAAATGACAAAAAACCCTACACAGTAAATAGCTCTGGAATGTTGTGGGTTGACTGCGTGGGATTTTTTTCTTTGCTCTGCATTATTTATCCCCTTAAAATTAATACCGTCTGCATGATGGGTGGCTTGGAGCTTAGAGAGACTTACAGAGCAAGTTCACTACCAGTTCTCAATTACTGTGGAGTCTGATTCTGTTCTCATTTACTCTCGAGTACATGGGAAATGATTGTGTTTCCCTTGTGATACAGTATATCCAGGGAATAATAAAACCTTGACTGTCTGGCCTTTGCAAAGAGAGACCCAGGCCACTCCAAATACTCTCAGTCCATTTATTTCGTTTTTACTACATTTCTCGTGGTGATGACATGCTGCATCTCTGCTCCCCGGCCCAGCTCACAAGACCAGCATCACTTCTGGCAGAAATTAAAAAGTTTCAGATTTGAACTTTGGAAATATTCAGTCACATGTCCAAGCTTTAATAAAAAAGCCCAACACCATTTCCATCCTGAGAGGTCTTGCCTGACCAAACCTGGTAACTGAGCAACCTGCACAGGATGCTGTGGTGTCAGTTCCCAGATCCATGGCAGAGGTTGGGTGGCACTGGCATTCCTCATGAAAATAATCATCATTTTCTGCTCAAAACAAAGCATTCACTTTTTAGCTTGAAATTTCATTTCCTCTTAGAAATATGAAAGCTTTGGAATGGGATCATTTAGCAGCCAGACCCCCATCATACACACTGACTTGACCTTTCCTGAACCGTCCCAGCCCACTGGCAACTCCTGCCAGCATGGCTGAAGGTCGTTCTGCAGCATCTCTGCCATGAGGAAACAGGAAGGTCATAGCTAATACTATGCCAAATTAACAGACAGGGTTTTAATTGAGCACCAGTTATGTGTGAATACTTGCATAAGGAATCCCGGGCCTGCTTCAAGCAAGGCCCCTGGGTGTGCGCTTCAGGCTAACCTAAGTACAAGTGCTTCCTTGTGTTGTGTCTTGGAAGTGATGAATGCCAAGTTGCCTTCATGCTCTCTTTTTAGAAATCAATTTGCCTTCAAAGAATGGGAATTTTACTGTGCTGCTGGTAGAAGGAGGTGGAATGTTAGATGGGAACCTTTATGCCCTTTCACAACATGAAAGGAAGGGAAAATACGGTTTTTCATCTGAGTAAACGACTTTGCATGTAGGTTGACTGAGTGAGAAGCTGTATTGTAAGGATGTTCATTTTTCTTTAGCAATATGGAGAGCCCACCCAGCAAAGCATCTTGTGAAGTATTAACAAGGTCATGGTTGGCATCCACAGGGATCTTTAATCCAGGCTGTAGCTGCTTTCAGCATTAGCAGCTTCGGAGATGTATTCGGGGAGGAGGGAAGAACCATACCAGGCTAATTGGAGAGAGCAGTTGGCTACCTGGAAGTCTAGGGACCATGTGTAATTAAAAACATTCCTGTCTCCAGCACAAGGCTTTATAGATCTGTCCTGGCTGTCTGTAATTAGAGATGTAGACTGAATATATTGGTTTGGGAGTGAGATTATTTGTACTTTCCTTGTTTCTGGTCCTCCTGTTTTATGGTGACATGTTCTCTGGGACATGCGGAGGAGTTCAACATCCAAAGTGATCCCGGAAGGAGCAGGTTGAAGATCAAAGAGGGAGCACTTCACTGCTGCATGTGTTCTGTTTAAAGAAAACATGTTGGATTTCGGCACATGGTTAATGAAGCTGGAGGTAGTCTGATCTCCTGTTACTGATACAGTGAGGAGACGCAGCCTCCTTGCATGGGGATGGGAAAATAACCATAAATTTAGCAAACACACACTGTACCAGGGCAATGGAGCTGAGCCTGTGATGTGCCTTCACTTTGCTTGACCCTATTTCCCTTCCCAACCCCGATTCACAAGCTTTTCATCAAAAGGGATCCTTATCTTTTTTAACCCTTTTCCAAAACTGTGTGAATGGCTGAGACACTCTTTCAAGTCAGTGGGGGCTGCAAACTGCTCTGTGCTTTGGAAACTCAGACCATGAATTTAGGCACCTGCTTTTTAAAGATCTTTATCTATTAATTTAGCAGTGCTTCAGCTTCACTATCTGTATGACAGGTCAAGTAATTTCTGCTTCCTCCAGGATCGGAAATGGGGAGTGGGGCAAAAATGCCCTTATTTAACTTAACGTGGATGGGCACAAGGTATGCCTAACTGAGGCATTATCTTTCAGAATATAATAAGGTATGAAATCCTTTTAATCAACATTTTAATGTACCCTCTATGAGACAGTTAGTGGTTAATTTGATAGGATGGCACCAAATATGCACAGAAAGGTTATCCTGTGTGATTCTGTTAGGTGACCTTTCCTCTAAGGATTCCCTTGTCTGCCTTTCTCTGCGTTTCTTTGTGGTTTCTCTCATTTCTTTTGGGGTTTCCATATTAATTTCATCCTACTGCTCCTTTTTCATCCCTTTTCCCCTGGGGCAGAGGAGAAGCAGCAGCAGAGGAGGAGGAGAGGGACGCATGTGACACCAGCTTTTCCCCAGTCAGCCCTGCAGTATCACTCCATACCAGGAAGCACAGGACTTTCCCAGGACTGGTTCTCATTGCTGGAGGAGGAAAGGCAGTGTCTGAGCCAGGAGAGATTAGGTTGTTACCCAACCACGCTTCTGACGTAAGGGCTGGGCTGAGAGCACCCCTAGGTGTGGTTGTGAAACTGGCAATAAAATTTGTTTCCTAGGTCTATTCATGGGTCTTGGAGATCACACAGGGGACTGATCAAAACCAGGCATGAAGGGAGAACCTCTGGCATTGCCTCGGCTTCTTTTTATTATCATTTCCCAAGGAGCTGTGACTCCACTGTGACACTGGAATGGGAGCTTTTACAGTTCTAAGAACATTTCAGGCTCTGGAATAAGTGTCGGATGAGGCTGGGCTAAGCCGTCACTCCTTTGTGCGAGCCTTTGAGGCAGCGCTGGTGTGTTTGAGCTTGGACAACTCAGGATCACTAAAACATGGGGTCCTGCCTTAGCTTCAGAGTGATGGCAGTGCTTTTCTGGGGGGTAACAACAAGGCACCTTCTCTCTCCTCTGTGTCTTCTGCTGTTCCTGCCCTGGTTTAGTCACCTGGCTCTGCTGTGTTCTTGTCTCATCAGCTCGGTGCCTGCAGCAAGGGCAATTACTCCAAAGCCATGGCTGGCTGGCTGCTGGCAAGCACAGCTCTGTCATTATTCCTGCCTGCCTGTTAAAAGGGTGAGTGGGGCTGGCTCCTTCCCCTTCCTGCCCTTGGCCTGGCTCCCCATGCACTGCCTCACCTTGCCCGGCACAAGCTGCAGCGCTGCTGGTGAAGGCCGGGAGCGGGCTCCCGGCAGCGCTCCCCATGCAGGCCCAGCTGCACGCCCTGAAGAAGATCCTGGCCCTCTGGAGCGCATCCCAACGGTGCGTACCCGGCTCCGCGGATCGGGGACATCGGTGTGGCACTGCGTACCCCACTTGGGCACCTGGGCCTTTTGCTTCCTCACCTCTTGGGAAAACTTCAACTCCCTTTGGTGACAGTCAAAAGCAATTCACTGCTGCTTGTTTTGTCTGCCTGCTTTGGTGAGGGATGGGATGCTCAGAGACTCGGTGAGCTGGGACATTGCACTTTGCTGTCACCTCTCATTCTGTCTGATGTTGTTTGCTTGTTCTTTTAGGCATGAACCTGTATGGTGAGCACAGCTGGATCTGTTGTGCTGACACAACCAGCTGGGCACAGGAGATGGCATTTAGCTGTGAGGCAGTGCCATCCTGCCCCAGCCTGGGCATGCTGCTGTCATCAGGCTGCTCTGCTGGCTGCTTTGTGCTCTGTGTGGGCTCCATATTGTGAGGATCTCTGTTTCTGATGTTTAGATGATGACAAGGTGATCAGAACAACGTCATATCACCTGGGAGCTTAATCACAGGTGGCACTGTGGCACTGTGGCACTCAGACAAGTCCTGCCTTCGCTCAGTTTGTGTGTTTGGTCACCATCCCTATCAAGTGCATGATATTTGCTCCTTTTCTGCTGGTGTGTTTATCCAGGGGCTGGAGGTGAGATTCAGGAGTTAGTTGAAGTACTAAAGACTGCAGAGACATCTGCTTTCCAGACCCAATACTGAGTTTTCAATCCTTGTGATCCAATTCTAGAAAACAACTTCTTTGCCTTTGCATGGGCACAGAAACAACTGTGGTGGTGCTGTGGATTTTCACCCAACAGGATTTAGAGCCTAATGATACCAGGTGTGGAGCAGCCTTGTTTTATAGCAACAGAGTATCTTATGATTTAATCTTGACCTTATAAAATTACAGGACACCTTCCTTTTCTGCCGGGGCACTGTGCCCACCAGTGGCTCCATACTTAGTGCAAACTGCTCCAGGGTTTTGGCGGGGTGGACTCTCTCCTTTAGAGCAGATTGAGGGCATGGGCTTGTTTTCAGCCATTAAATGATGCCTTTCTTAGAGGTCTTGTTGTCACGTAGCCTTGAATTACTGTGCAATTCCTGAAAACATCACTGTTCAAGTGATTACTTTCCTTGCAGTCCACATGTTTGGGAATTAAGATATACCTGTCTTGGCTTTTCAGAAGTACTTACTATCCATGACAATCCCAAGGAAATTATCATGAGCTGCAGTACAGACATACTTATATTGAGGCATTTTAATTTAGATGTCTAAGATTTTAGTTTTTACCTGTTTTACCCAACTCTAGGTTATGTCATCCTCTACCACTTAGAGAGTCAAGTGTTTCTCTTTTGCTATTTACTCAATTAAGTGTTAAGTGCAAATTCCTCTACTTGGCCTCTTCCAATGTAAATAAACCAGGATTTGTTTTAGTGATGGAAGCTAACAAGGGTTTAATTGACGTCAGCACAGGGTGAGCAACATCACGATATCACAGATTAGAGTTACGATGTTGAGTGGCTCCCTGGGCTTTTCCCTCTGCCACAGCTGTGGGACCACGAGGCTGGATAGCAGGTGGGAAATGGCCAGTTCCAAAAGCGCCATTGCAAAACTTCTGGAAAAAGTGGATGGAACTGCTGCATGTAAGCAGGGAGGAAGGTTTTTGAGACCAGTTGACTTGCAGGTAGTCACTTGCTTCCTACAGGGGAAGCAAAACTTTATCCAGCTGTAAAAGGGAATGCAGGCACTTAAACATTTAATCTGCAGGTTTTGAAATTTAAAAAAATAAAGGTCAATTTAAGTGTGCCTTTGTACACCTGCTAGGTGCAGCTCTCATTGCAGGAAGGCTTTGGTGAGCTGTCTCTTAGAGGACTAATGACAGGGCACAGCAGACGGAGCCGTGGTTGTGTGGAACAGCCCCGTGTCCTCGGAGCAGGCACAAACAGTAACTACAGCTGTGCCTGACACAGGCTTTACCACAGGCTCCTTCCTGGGTGGTGCAATTAGGCAACTCACAGGCTTCTGGTTCTTGAGAGAGACTTCAGCGAGCTCTGCGTGTTCTGAGACACGGCTCGGAGATCTTCCTAAGGGATCTCATAGGATAACAAATTCATTTATTTCATCAGCATCTTGACAATGTCTCAGGCTGAGTTCCTTGCTTGATGGGAGCAGTGTGGTCCAGTGGTTCCGTGTAGCTCTCAGTGCTAAATTTTTGACATTTGAGGTTCCTTTTTTGGCTTTGTTGGTTTGCATAGTGGCTACTTGCTAAACAGCATGCGCAAGAAATGGAATTACTCTTCTTACCAACACTTTGGGATAACTACACTTATCCCAAGTGTATTTTAGATCCAAATATATTAAATCTGGGCTGGCCTCAGGCATTTTCTTTCCCAATTGACCAAATAATATTCTTTCTTTCAGGAAACAAATTCCAGTTGCCTTGAGCTCTTGTCACAGAGGCAGAGTCCATGTATGTGAGGGACAGTTCCCACATTTTGACAGAACTAGACCAGGATCAGAAGCTTCACGCTCCTCATACCTTTTGAAGCATTTTTCCCCATTTTCCCTCACAGCATTCAAAACTTTTATCTGTACTTTTGGGGCATATTTTCTGTGCTCTGGTGACCCTGCCTTTCTGTCCTGGTTTGCCTGAGCTGTGTCAGTAATTCAGTGTAAACTACCCCTCATTGCAACAGCGATTCTCAAGTGACAGCACCTCTCATGAGATGTTGAGCTGCTGCCTGGCACACAGGAGTGCAACCAAAACCTCCACTTGTTTCTTAAACCTTTATCAACCCATTAAAGCAGGAGTGAGCACTGACCTAGAAATGTAGCAGCTGCAGCTCCGGCCATGGCTGAAAGAGCCTCCTGGTGACCTACTTTGTCCCAGCCTGGAGCATCCTGCTGCACAAGGGTGGGTCCTTCCCAGGAAACTCATCAACAAACTCTTCTGGCTGCTGAGGTTCGGGGGAGGCTGCAAATGAAGGGGTTAAATGGCAGGGACTCTGAGGTTCCGTTTTAGGAACCTTCCTGAAGCCCTTCTTTTTTACACCCAGCTGTTAGCCTGACCTTATCTCTGTAGTTACAGAGAGATACCTTGGACATGCACTTAGGAAACCCCTGAAGGACTGCCCAATGTAACCAGCACACACCAGGTTAGACAACTCTCTCCTGTAACTTTATTTTGGTTTAATTATCTTTCCTTGCTTTCCCATTTTGGTTTGTGTAGAGCAACAGTGACATCCATTGGCTTATTAAGTGAATCCAAAGTACTGTACACACGCCATGTATTTACTCAAGGTGGAGGGCTGGACCAGAGTGTGTCTGAGAGATTATAAAATGCTGAATTCTCGGAATAATTGTTAGCACTGCAGAACCAACCCAGGTAGGAAAAAGAGCAAATTTGCTTCAGCTTATTCACTCATGATAATGTTTAAAAATTTAAATCCCTATGATAAAAGTCTGTTTTATTTTAAAAATGCATCCTTTCTTGAAGATAAGAGGGCTTAGAAAAAGAGCAAAATCAGTAGAGGTTGTGGGGGAGGAACTGACAGAGAGAGGGTTGTAAAAAAACGTAGTGAATCAGAGACTGAAAGTCTGAAATAGAGGATTGAGTGATGAAAAAAAAAGAAAAGAAACAAAACAAATCATTCATGTGAGAGGCTGATCTGGAGGATCCTCATTCCATTCCAAAAAACCTGAAAACAGTTCAATTTATTTTTAACCATGTGAGTGAATCAGTAGATGCTTCCTGCAGGTATTTCATTGAACAGAACCAGTGTCTGCAGTAAATTTTTGACCAGCTGTAGCTACAATCCCACTCCAAGGTCCAATGCCTTGACCTGACAGGGAGTCCCTGTGAGAAGGAGGATTGAACTCTGAGCCCATTGGTCCATTTTTGTTGCCCCATAGCCCAGCGCAGCTCTTGGGGGTTGTGTCTGCAGCCAGGTGCAGCTCTTCCTTGTGACTGGGACACCTGGCACTTGCAACAACAGCACAGGGATTTTCTCTTCCAGCACCACCAGAGACAGAGGAAAAACAGAGTTATGCTGATTGACGCCCTCTGATTCGGAGTCTGGTTCATGGCTCTTAATTAGAAACGGAATTGTAAGTGCTGTGCAGAGCAGTCATAACTGAGGGGAGCTACAGGTGCTCAGCATAAGGTTTTCCATTCCATTCAGCAGCTTTGGAGCAGGCATTACGTCCACAGCAACTAGAGGGATTTTCCCCTTTATTTAGATTTTCATTTCCAGTGGGAGAGCCCGGGAAACATTCCCAGCTGATGCTCAGTGTATTGGGGAATTTCAGACTGCCCTTTGTGGATATGTGCACAACAGAGCAGGGGGGAAGTTCATGAAGAAGCTTTGCCTCCTATCCCTCCAGACTCCAACATGCTGGAAATGCTTTCACCGAGTTTATGTGATTTTAGCCCTTAGAGTCTCTCTGCTTTATCTTCATATCCAGTTGCTTTGGATGGCTCACAGCTTGCAAATGTTTCTTCTGGATATTTCAGACACTGACATCTCAGTCCAGCCAGGAGTCTCCCTTTGGAGACCCTCTTTTCTCCCTGCCTGCCTTGGAGACTCCTCTGTGGAGTTTTGTTGGTGCATTCCTTGCTTTCCCTCCTCCCTGTGAAGTGCTTCCATGCCTCTCCATGGCTGCATGTCTGCAGCTAATGCCTATTGCTGTGCTTTCATGGACTGAGAGAAGAGCACATAATTCCTTTTTTTCATCTCTCTTAGTCATTCTCTGGCTGATCTCTCTCTTTCTCTCACAGCTGCTTTGCAGGTCAGCTCCACACAGCATTTGGGTTTGCAGGGGCCGATCTTCCCAAGCCATTACCAAATGCTGGAATTTCCCTGGATGTTGACTTTTTGGTGCCTGGTGAGCTCCTTTTCTCATTCCTGCAGTATGTGGTTTCACAGGGAGTGGCTGGCTGTTGGCTCAAGTTCCTTTGGCTATCCTGTGTATACATTTTCCATGATCAGAGAGGGAGGCCGGCGGATAAAATCCTGCTGTTTGCGGATAACAACGGATAACATTGCTGTGCTAACAGACATTTGCATGGGAGATATGAAAACAGCCCCATTCATACCCTCCCGTGGTGGTGCTGGGTCTTACAACTGCTTTGAAATTTGAGGTGAGCTGTTGCTCGATTGCAGAAGGCACCGGCTTTGCCACGGCTTCCCACAGGTGCACTGGGCTTACCTACCCCTGGTCAGCCTGCCAGCAGCAGGAGGGTAAGCACAGCCTTCCTGCAAAGCTCCCAGCATCCTGAGGGAAGTTATAGACTGCTCATGGGTGCCTTGTCTGCAGATTTCCAAAGATGGAAGGGAAAATACTGTATTTGCACTCCAGAGCAGGCTTAGCCCTGTTCTTACCCATACAGTAGGGATAATTCAGCAAAACACCGCAAACATCTGAATTCCTTTTGGTAAGGAATAAGCCAAAAAGGTGGGCTTCTTTCCAGAGAAAATACTGACATTTCATTGAAAACCAGAGTCCCCCCAAAGTGCAGCTGCATGTCCGTAGACTGCACCAACCAGTTTGTACCTGCGGGGCCGGCATTCAGTCAGCCTTTCCGGCGAAGACAAACAGGGTTATCTCCTCGAGTGTGCTTGGAGCTGCCATGAAAGGGAGGCTTTCTTCCCCATTTCCGAGAGGAACCAGGGTTGATGCTTTCCTATCACATAGGGACCTTGTTCTGCCTGTTTGTCCCCAGTTAATGACATCCGGTGCTGATTAGTGGTGTCACAGTAACTTCCAGCACTGCCCACTCTGGTACTTGACTTTCCTTGTGCTGCTATACCAGAGTGCCAAAATGCAGTAGATTCGAGGCAGGCTTTAATTTGGAAAATTCAGCCTGACCTGGGATCTAGGTGTCTGAGGTGGCACAATGTGGCCCATCTCTCTGCCCTGCCTGGGTTATGGTGGGGCCAAGTCCCTGCCTCGGGCTTTCGTGGCTCTGCTGTGGCAAAGGAGAATGGCTCCCAGTGTTTCCTTGCTCTCACATGCTGGAGCTGTTTGCACATTTAGAGCAAATAATGCTTTATTACTGTTTACGTGAAAGGAGGAAGGCAAAATAAATTTTAAAAAAGGGGAGTGAGAACATCTTGTGAACCTGCTGTTCTCAGATCTCTCCGATAAGGACAGTTCCAAGTGCGTGAGAAGTTTCCTACTCCAAGATTTATTTACTTCTGAAAGAAAAGCCAACTTCATCTCATTATTTTATTTTCAATACAGGTTTTAATTTGGTGAGAAAATATCTTCCCCTTAAAGAACCTATTCTGCCTCATTAACTCCTATAAAAAGCACCCCCCCAAGCTTGAAATGTTAAAAGAAGCATAAATTAAGGCTAAGTTTGTTGTTTGCCGCTTTAATCAACAAACATCCTTAAAAAGGACTCACAAAAGGTTCTGTAAACTAAATTTATTAGTGAGCAGGAAAACAGGCCCTCAGCTGCAGCCTCCTCCCCTTCCCAGCCCCCTGGATTTGGAGGGGGTGGGTTTTTGGAGTGACTGGTTTTCTTTACAGTGTCCTATTCTCTTGGGCAGGTTGTTGTGGTCCCATGGATCTCTGTCAGACTTTTGTGATGCAGCTGAACTGAAGTGACTTGGGACAGAGTCTGTTAATTAGGTCTTCAAAGCCTTCTCCCTTTTCTCTTCGCTGTACAAATGCCCTTTTTTCCTCTTCTTTTCCCTAAATCTTTTTGTCAGTAGCTCAGAAGGAAAGAGGGTTTTTTTCACTGCAAGAGAAAACTGCCGTTCTCTCTGCCTTCCTTTCACCTCTCTGGGATGTTGGAGGAAAAATGGATTCACATCTATTTTCTGCACTTTTCCTCTCCTTCAAATGTTTAAGAAGCCTTCCACAATTTCCTCTTTATGCTATCATCATGATTTATTTCTCTCTTAGGAATATCTCCACACACAGAGTGGTGCTCACAGTGACTGCGGTACCAAGAACCAAGGGAAAACATAGGGACATAGTCTAGAAAGTTTCAGTGCAGAAGACAGGAAAGTTGAATAAAAACATTAGGAATTAACTCCCCTGAGTCGGCACATGTGAATATATGATTTCTTTCCAAATTCCCCTTAGAATTCCCCTCGTAACAGTGAGCTTCCTTAGAATTCTCTTGCATCCAGACTCAGTTCAATCTTAAACTGATTTTTCATTAGGTTTATTTGGGTGAAGTCTTCATGAGGAAATTTAATAATGGGTTTTATTCATTGCTGCAGGATTTGGACTTCCTCACTTCTAAATTTTTTTCACAGCTATCTTAAGTTCAGTCTGAGATATGCAGTGTAAGAGAGATCCAATAAAAATCCCTTTTGTTCACTGGAAAAAATGGCCTTGACCCATTAGAGAGCGATTTGATACTTATCTGAACACCTCCTCACCTTCCAGGAGTTAATTTGACTTGGAGATGAGCCAAGACAGGGAGTTTCTCAAAACTTCCTCCAGCTTTACAGGCTTGGATTCAAAGAGTCCTGGCTCTGAACAACTCATGGTTCAGGTTTTCCAAACCAAAAGGCGACTGGGCACGTTTTGGAAAACTGGAGCCTCCCTGGCAGTTCTGTTCCCCCCTGATTGATGGCCCTGGCTCCAGCCCCTCCATGCTCTTGCTCTTCATGGTCTGTGGGTAGGTCAGCACTGCAAACACTCCTCAAAGGAAATCATCCTTCTTCGATGCAGCCCATGGCTTATCTCAAAACCCTATTTCCTCCGTCCATCCCACGCCTTCCCTTCCTCCCCCAGCAGACGTGATGAGGGTCTCGCATTTCACACCAGCTGCCTGAGAAAATGCAGGATGGGCCCCACTGTGCTGCAGCCTGGCATCTGCAGTGCCCAGCGAGCCAGGGGCACAAGGAACAGCCACAGGACAGGTTCCTTTGGGGCTGTTTAACATTGTCTCTTCATACATCAAATAAGAGCTTTTTTCCATGTCTGCGAACCAGCCGTATCCCAGCCCTGTGTCCAGCAGCTCACGTTGCCAGAAACATGAGGCTGGGAAAACGGGGAAGTGTGGCATGAGGGGGAGCACGGGGATCTAGGGCCACTCCTCTAGTGCCATCACTGTGGGCATGTGGTGCTCTCCCACCTCATAGCTTTATTTAAACAGGAAGAGGGAAGCTTCCTTGGTTATCCCATGTCCCTGGGAGCACGCTGTTCACTAGCCATGGCAGTACCAGGCATCCAGCTGCCAGGGAGCCAGGCAGGTGGAGAACAGGAACACTGCAGGCTGTTTTGTGGTGAGTAGAAAAAAACAAAAGAGAAAAGACTCCTGGATGAATGCCTGAGTCCTTTGGTTCCCCACAGCAAGATATTCCTGTCATCTCTGGGAATGGATGGGATATGGCAGTCCTAGGGCGTCTTCATCTACTCCCAAAGGCAAACAAAGGCAATGCCCATCACGGTGGTGTGTACACAGGGGTTTTTAGGCTCTCTGTCCCTGCTCCAGCCCAGCTGGCAGGCTCTGGAGCTGATGGCAGCAGTGTGTACCTTGCCTGTTCAGTGTGATGTGGGAGCTGAAGTGAAACTACCTGCTTGCTTCTATCCAGGTGGGAAAGGGCAGGGAGACAGGCAAGGGATTCACTGGACCTTCCAGACACCAACTCATAACTGTCTCTGCCGTAGTTCACTCCGCTTCCAATGCAACTTGCTGCAGTTGGGAGACACAGGTCGGAATCTGTCTGGGCACTGCAGGGTCCAGCTCTGGCTTCTTCAGGTTTTCTGTAAGTCAAAGGACAGGCGTTTTCAAAGCAGTGAGAACACCAGCAGGACAGAGGAAAACTTAGAAAGACCCATGATTGTTGAGGGAGATTATATGACCTCTGCTCTTGTGCTTAAATAGGATTAAACTGCCATCGGAAGCAAACACTGAGTAAGAACCCAAAATCTGGCAAAAAATATTAAAAACAGCCCTCTGAGTCCTCCCCCTGGTTCTTACCCCTTGCAGGATATAATATTTGATACTGGTGTCACAAGAGTCAGCCAGTGGAGAAATCCTGCTTTGTTACAGACATTCTTTCATTTATTTGTATGGAAGGGCTTTTCTTTCCAGAATAAACATTGAAGGGCGTGTAGGCTGGTCCTGCTGGAAAAAGTTCTGAAGGTAGTTCAGTGGGAGCTGAGCTGTGGCGTGACACACAGGACATGCCATCCAGGGCTGCTCCAACTGAACAGGGAACAAACACTTTTCCGTTGAAGCAGGATCAGGAGGGAATTGCACAAAGGCTAGGGTGTGACTGGGATGGGTTTAGCTGTGTAGGGCCAGTGAGGCATTCCAGCCAGGACACTGGCTCGAGGTGAGCTGTGGACACTGAGCACCTCCGAGCTGTGGCTGCCATTAGCCAGAGCTCCCCGCAGCACCTCAGCTCCGTGCTGTGGGTGTTTGGACCCACGCCGGATCAGCCTAGAAGGGAAGCTGTGCTCACTGCTCCAGGGCAGCACAGATGGAAGTTGTGCGGAAGGTTTCGTTTTGTCAGCAGTATGTGCTTGTTGTGATCCCTCACAGTGAATTCCCACTTGGATTAGCTGCCTGTCATCTGCTTCAGGGCGAGTCCCTGTGCTATCATAAGTGCTATCATGCTTCAGTAAATAGTCCAAGGTTATGGGGAGCCTCAGGTTTATGCTACGGGTGGTAATGCTTTTGTTGTTGTTTTTATCACAGAAGGACAAACGTTCATGGGTTTTTATGATCACATCCCAAAACCGGACTTTGTTTCATTGCCTGGTAACGTCTGTGATCCTGTTTGCCACTCGGTGTCTTGCCAAATGGCTGGCCAAGATGCAAAGTACACTTAAAGTGTTTAAAATATCAATAAAACCATCTGGGATCATTTCACAGAGCAAATTATTGTGGGTCCATCTGGCTCCTAATGGAATAATCCTGAGCAGGTGACACACTGCACATGCCAGTGTGGGAATATACAGTGTTCCATGTAGCTTTCCAGTCAGAGAGGGGAGAAATCATGCCGTTGGGAGAGGTGATAGCAAAAGCCATGCCTCCAGTGGGTGACATCTGCACAGGGGAGCTCTGCTGGCAGCAGCGTCACCCTGGCTGGTGGCTACAGACACTGGCTCTTGAGCTGAGTGATGGGTGTGCTCGGCTTGGATCAGAAAGGGCCTCTTGCCATGAAAGGGGACGGGAAGGCAGGCACCACCTGAGTCATCCTTACTAGCAGGCTGTTTAATCCTGCTTCCCAAACCTGCCCTTCTGTGTCACAAGACAGTGATCTAGAGCTGTTGAAATTATTAACCCATCCTGATGACGCATCCCCTTAGGCACGTGCACGGGAAGAGTGTGTTGTTGTCCCTGGTAGAAATCCAGCTGTGAGAGCTCAAAGCCATCACAAACCAGGTGTGTGACAGCACCCCAGGTTTTATACAGACCAAATATTCTCCGTAGGAAGCACAAGTGAAAAAAATACGGGAAATGGCACTTAATCTGCTGAGAGAGGTGCCACCTCATGATGGGTTTCATCATTAGGACTCAGACGTAATGCTCACTGCCTTTGTAACCTCACCTCAGGTGGTTTTTTTGCATCTCCCATGCTGGCTTATCACTATGATTTCTGCAGCTGATTAAGTATTCAACATTTCAGGCTGCTGATTATGTGTTTGCAGATTGAGAGAGAGACGTCAGCATGAAAAGTAGCACTAGCTGAGCATAATTTCACCTGATACAGATGCACCCATCGAATATTTTAGTTCAAATGAGACCAACAGGAACCATTTCAAACTAAGCCAGAATAAGTTACTTATAAACAGAAATTAAATTTTCTATGTAACATGTTGTGATAGCTTAACAGTGGATGAACAAATGGCTTCAGGGAGGCCAGTGCCTCTTGTGAAGAGCATGTTGAGAGTGGCATTATTTCCTGCTCAGATTAAGATCTCATCCCTTTTCCTCTCTCTATAAAATACCAGTCTCTTTCTTTATAAAATAGGGATATTTTCAGGTGATGTTTGGATATTCCTGGATAAAAGATCCATTATGGGCCAGATACTCACACCGTGAAGTGCAACTTTTCCGGCATCTCCTTCAGTCACGTCTTTGGGTTCAAAAGATATTTTCTTTTCTTCCCATTCCCCCACTTGCCATCTTCCTTCTGCACGGTTCTCTGGTGCTGCCAGCAGCTTGGAGAGGAGTTTGAGTTCAGGGTTTGTTAAAGGAGCAGGCGCTGTATTCACATCCACGTGCAAATCCAAAAAACAGGGCTGAACATGGAGCCACCCCTTGAGAGGAAACAGCCACCAGATAAAAAACCAGGAGTCTTAAAGGAGGGTACAGAGCAGAAAGGGAGAGGCAGGTGTTTGGCATCAAAAGGGCAGGAAGGAGGATGGCAAGTGGCAGTGTGGGAAAGCAGAAACTGACTTCATTTCACCTGAAAAATCTGTCGCCATTGAGAACGGGGAAATTAAATCCTGCAGTCTTCAGCCAGGAAGACTTTGACACCACCAGGTCTGGCCACTTTGGTTCCTAGGCACAAACCAGCTCAGCTCCATAATAGCTTAATAATGTGCTTGTTTCATGCCAGCCAAAAGCAGGGCATTAGAAGTACGAATTCTTACTTGAAACTTGAACTCCTTCCCCTGTAACGCAAATCACTGTGTGGCATGAAGGGTTTTCTTTAGTTTTTCACAGCAATACAAGAAATGGAAAGGGTTTATTTATCTTGTCTCTGCCTTCATCTTCCTTTGTGACATGCAACAGTTCAGCTTCATAGTTTTAAAATTAATTTAATGTATGTCATTTGCTGGTTAAATGTCCTGTGCGAAACGAACCTAGCAGGTGACAGCAGACGCTGTTAAAGCCACCACAGCAGTAAACGTGGCTTTGCTGTGGCCCGTGACCCTCGCTCCCGAGGCAGGACCTCAGCGGGCAGTCGGAAGCCCCGCAACAGCCTCTGACTTACGAGAAGGTGTGACTGGACTTCTACAGGGACAGGAGAAGAATGGCAGGGCTTTGGAGGGAGCCCAGTTCTCTGAGGGCTGCGCTCGGCCGGGAGCTCAGGCAGTTCGCGCTGCTGGTGCGGGGATGGAGATGCGGTGGCCGGGCTGTGGCGGGATGGGGGAGCTTGTAGGGGGCTGCAGGCTGCAGCCGCCGTGCCGGGGGGGCTCCCCCGGTGCGGGGCGGTGCTGGGGGCGGGCTGCCCGTCGCGGCACCTGCCGGGGGCGGCCGGAGGCGCCCTCGCCCGGCGCGGCTGTGAGCGCGGAGCCGTCCGCGCCCCGGGGCACGGTGAGTGCGGCCGCTGCGGGAGGACCGCGCTGCGGCGGGCCGGGAGCGGGGAAAGCTCGGGCAACGGGAACGCGCGGGCAACGGGGAGATGCGCGGGAAGCGGGAATGCGCGGAGAACGGGGATGTGCGGGAGCGAGGGATGCGCGGGGAGCGGGGCTGCGCGCGGAACGGAGATGCGCGGGGAGTGGGGTGCTGGAGGCCGCGGGGTGGACGAGACCCGGCGTGCGGGGGCTGCCCGGGATGCGGGGCAGGCGCGCTCCTTCTCCAAGGGCTGGGCAGGGCGAGCTAACAAAAGGCGGCGGCCCCGCAGCCCGGCCGGCACCGGCGGAGTCTCCCGGAGAAGGGCGCCCGCCCCCTCCCCTTCCAGCTGCTGTTTTCTTGTTCGGTGTTTTCGGAGCCTCTGGATGCTGGGAAGAAGCAGTCGGGGAGGGAAGGGGTGTAGGATCAGGCCGCGCCGCCCTTCCCCCGGTCCGTATGTGAAACTCGTTACTCGGAGGGGTTCTCCAGGTGGGAGTTAAACGCCGTCCTTTGCACGGACACGTCCCGGACTGCATCATCCCGCTGTTCGGGCTGCACCTGGGCAAGAGCTGAGGGGCTTGAGGGTCCCTTTAATGCTCTTTCTCTAGAGGCAATTGCCCGGCATCAGAGCAGCGGGAGGTTTCGCGCGCGCTCCCACCGTGTTACATGTTTTAGTAAGCAGTGTAGTGTTCCTGCAGGCAGTTCTGCTGGCAGGCACCTTGCAACGAGATACTGGGACAGAAGCTGAGAAGTTTTATCACCTGGTTGGAATGACCCACAGACTCCTTTAAACGGCTGAGAAGAGAATTATATTCAAATGTAACATTATCAGCCAGCATTTTTCTTTGTAAATTTGGGAAGAATGTGACCCACAGACCTCATTTGCCTTCACTCCAACTTTCTCCCCTACTACTTCTGTCCATGAGGTCCAGAGGTCTGCTTTTCTCATTCCCTGCTGTAATGCATTTTAAACTCTGATCTCTGTGTGTTCTTCTGCCTAAGAAACCCAGCCTTAAATTTAAGTGACGTTAGGTGCCACCAGCAGCACCCATTGAAATACGTGCATTTCTCATCCCCAGCCTGAGCCCTCTTTAGCCCAGTCTGCAGTGGGGTGAAGCTCAGCAGCCCACTGTGTTTCCTCAGCCGTGGGGGCCTGACTCTGGTCCTGCAAGGTGCTTGTCCAGATTTTCCTCGATGCCAGCAGAAACAACAGCAGGGAAAAATCAATGCCCTAAAACTCCTTTGACTAAGAGAGGTGAAGTCCAGGCCAGCCTACAACTGGGAGAGGGAGGGGTGCTCTGCAGGTCCATAATATGGGGATTTAGAGGATTGAGAGCTTGTTGGCCCATATTAAATGGTGCTTGGCACCTCTGGTTCTTAAATCGAAGAGGGAAGTTCAGTTCAACTGAAATCAGGATTACTGTAAATTTTAAGGGAAAGTTCATTTAATAATCACAGAAGCTTATCTTCCAGAGGTCAGCAGGCCAAAAGTTTAACTGTAAAACATTGCTCAAAAGGCAATAAGGACATACAAGGCCAGCTGCAGCCTACTTGGCATTGCTCTGCAGAGAGGGCTGCTACTGTGGGACTTGGGAGCCCTGCCTCTGGGAGAGAGGCAAGCTGTGGTCCTGCAGCAGCCAAGGGCCTCCACAAGTGCCCCCGTGTTCAGTAGGCCTGAAGAGATGTTTTATGAGAATAAAAGCAGGGTAATGTAGAGCCCTTCTCCCTCTATAGAGTATCCTAGCTCTTGGCAGCAACAGGAGAAAAGCTGGGCTGTAGCAGGTGGATGCAGCTGGCATCGGTGAGCAGATGGACTCAGGAAGGCTGCTGAGGGAACAGCAGCGATGGGGAAAGCATCCTTCCTGCATTTGTTTAGCCAGGGTGGACCCTGCTTTAATGGTCAGCCCTCTGGGTGAGCAATCGTCCTTCACTTGGTGTTTGCAGAGCACCTGGCGTGGTGGGGCCTGGTCCATCCCATCCCTGGGCTTCTTCACCCCAGCAGCCGTGTAAGTAAATAAATCAGGAGGATATGACATCAAACAGGGTGTTTTATAATGCCCTGTGTGATTCCCACTTGGCTAACATTTGTTCAGGCCTGGAGTGACTGTGGCTGGCACTGGCAAGCTGTTGGACTTTAATGGATGTGGGAGTAGAGAATGGCTCATGGTCAGCAGGATCAGGCTGTGGCCACACTACTCAGAGAGTGTAAGTCACTGGGAAAGAAAACCTGTGTGTTTGAAACCATGATTTAAGGGGTTGTTCCCAAGTTTAACTGGAATGAAAAGCTTGGCTACCCTTGGTGTGCTGCATTGCTGCATGCTTGCCTGTGTTCAGATGAGAGCCACTTCTCTAATCCTTTACATTCAAGTTGCACCAGGGCTCGAATTAGTGGCAATGTCCTTTGGGTTTAAAGAAGCATGAGGAATTTCAGTCTTCAGTTGTTCATGAGGGAAGGGGATTGGGTGGGTTTTTGATGTAGCAGTAAATGCTGTATTGGCTCAGTTCTAGAGGTTGGGATCAGAAGGGTAAATTTATGCCTTTGAAAGAGGAATCTGATGGAAATGAAACCAGCCCACTTCACCCTGATTAGATTTCATCATGTTGTGCCTTCAAAATGCCTTCAGCATCCTGGCAACAAGGGCAGAGATTTGAGAAACATCCAAAAGTTAAAAGGACACTGTTCCTATGGATTATCAGCATGTCTTTTATTTTAAAAAAAAATCTCATCTTTACTATTCTTTCAGCAACTCAAAACGGTGTTGAAGAAAAGTATTCAGGGAGACAATAAAAATAGCCAGGCCAAGTGCTCTCCAGCAGCGACCTGATCCCGTCTCGTGTGCTGCGGAGGGTACAGATTCCTTTGCAGTTACAAACGGGCTCCGGGCTGGAGACAGACTCCATTTCAGCCTAATTTAAGCAAAGTACGTGATGATAACTGGTGGCCAGTACAGTTATAGTGGGGACAGGGCCCCTGTGCACCATGGCTGCATCCTCGTCACGCTATGGCAGCTTCAATTTCCCTGCATAGATGGGAGCAAATATGTGCTATAGTAAGGCATAGCTCTAAAAACTCAGCTACAGCCCTGATGGAAATACCAAGCCTGGAGTGTGTTTGTCTTAATACTGTTTTCCCATGTAGGCTAGGGAGAAGTAAATGGCATATACCACCCCCCAGGGGCAGGAATGATCCGTAGGGAGAAGGAGAAGCTGGGATATTTGGAGTGACTCTTGCAGCCAAGGAGTTTGCCTTGTGAAATCATGGTTAGATTTGTTTGTCTTCCTGTGCAGACATTGTTTGCCTGGGAGCCCCCTTACTCCATGCTGGCTAGAGTGCTTAATTCCCTGCAGACCAGGCCTCAGGACAGATCTGCTCTGTGTTGGGAAGGGAGTGGTTAAGCCAGACCAGAGAGAGGTGTGTGTTGAGAGGTGGATTGAAAGGAAAAGGCTTTATGAGGCCCGATGTGAAGGACGCCAAACCTCCAGGCTGGAAACTGGGGGCTATCACTGTCGAAGCAAAAAGGGAGCTTAGTTTTTAAGTGGCTACTGAGTTTACTACCTTGTTTCTGTCAAGGAGTTTGCAGGGGTGATGCTGATTAATGCAATGTCCTTTCCCCAAGTCTGTCTATTCCCTTCCTCTTCCATCTCACCAGGCTCAGTCTGACATTGTTCATTAAGCCACTTGTCCCTGATTTGTGAGGAATAAATATTGACACTGATGGCTGCTTAATAGGATTTGGGTTTGCTGCTTTCTCTCCGAACGGGTTTGGCACTTGTGACTCAATTTGCGTTTGGGACTGGCTCCACCAAGGCTTCATTTTGGGAGGAGTGTTGATAATGACGATGGCACTGCCTGTTCTGTGTACGAGGAGAGGCTGGGAGTGGGGTTATGTATTGCTCCCCTTTTTCCAGTTGACATGCAGAGATTTCCAGGCTGTGACTCCAAATCACTGCATGTCCCTAGCGAGGGTGTGGCTTCCTTTGAGACGGTGCTGCTGTTCCCACTGGGGAAGAAGAGTTTTTGGTGTCTTGTTAACCTGTAACTGCCGTGAAGGCCTCAGGTCAGACTGCCACTTGGCACTGCTGTGGGTGCTCCTCTCCTCTGTGCTTCCTTAATGTGTCTGGGGGCGGCCGCTCCAAGGAAATGCAGCTCATGCTGTTTCAGAGTGTTTTGGGTGGATTTTTAAGATGTGTCTGAAGTGAGGAAAGTCTCATTAAAAGGTGATAGGCATTTAGGCTCAGTGGGGTTTTCTGGGTTTCCCAAGAAGTGTGAAAAGTTTCACAGCTACAGAGCAGCACCTTCATGTTCCTGGAAACCCAGGATGATCTGAGACTTCTCCCTGGAAGTCAAAGCCATACGCTAACCCGTAGTGGAATTTCTCTCAACTCTTCCTGGGGGTGCTTCACCTTAGCGGTACTGGAGGGCAGCATCACTAGGGAAGTCCCTGACCTCATCCAGGTGAGCTTCCCACAGCCTGTGCAGGTGCTAATCCAGCTCTGCAGTGCTTGCAGAGAATATCCCAAGACCCACCTTCTGATCTTGCTTCGAGCGCAAGGAATGACTTGGATCTAGGCTCAGGATCATCAGACCAAAACACAGTAGACAGGGTGATGTGGAAGAGCTTTCCTGCTGTGCATGGAAGAGATCCCACACCCAGGGCTGTGTACAGGAAAGATGCTTGTGGTATCTCCTCAGCATAGACGACTCCTAATGCTCCTAAAATGGCTCCCTGCTGGGGGGGAGTGGAGTCAGGAAGGCCAGTTGCCCCTTTGGGGTGGTTTGTGTGAGAGCAATGGGGATGCACTGAGGTGTAGGACCAGGCAAGAGGGCCCAAGGGTTCCTCTCTCATCTCATGTTCCTTGTCATGGTTGCAGCCCTCATCCTTTTCCAAGCTCATCTCTGCCAGACTGGCAGATGCTAAAAATATTTTGAGTGACAAACAGATATTTATTAGCTCAGCAGCCAGCATTTCTGTCACTTGCCTTGGGCTCTCTCATTCAGCTGGCCAAGTCCTCATCTCCTTACTCAATCTATCCTCATTTCTTCGTTGGGCAAATCTCCTGCTGAAATCCCCAGGAAGTGAATGGAATGCTGTGTTGAGTAAGGTGCTCAGGAATTTGTCCAGGAAGAGGTTGGCGTGTGGGATGGAGAAGCAGCTCATAAGGAGTAGCTCATATTCTGGGGAGTAGGCATTGCAACACCTGTAAAGGTGATTTAGACCTGTACACTCCACCCCTCAAGTTACTGCAATTAAAATCTGGAATACCAGGAAGCACTGCAAATAATCAGGTTAGAGAGAGCTGACAGACAATTCAGCTGCAGACTTGAGTTCTTGGTGCTGAGTGTCCACTGTGCCTGTGACAAATGAGAGTATGAGGCTTTCTTCTGCCCCCTCTGAAGAGATGCTCAGATTGTCACTCCATTAGTACAGATCACCGAGATCAGTTTTTCAAAATGCAGTTGAGCCACTGTTGCAGCACTTTGGTAACATCCATATTTCCATAGGAGAGCTGCTGGGCTAAAATTTCAGGGTGTGTTCCTTAAAGTGCAAGGTGTCGCCAGTGCAGGCAAGGAAGAGAGATCCAGCTGTGCTGGCGGAAGAGATTAATGCCTCACTTGCTCATAGTGCCAGAAACCTCGTCCATCCGCCACTGGAACAGCTCCTGTAAGCACTCCCTTAATCTTTAGCTTTAAACCATTTAAATTGTTGGTCTGAACTGACCTCGTTTGGTTTGTATGGAACATATTAGGAGCTGCACCAGCAGATCCAGCCTGGTCCCAGCTCCACACTGCTGGTGGAAAAGTTTCCAAGTGAGGACTGGGCTTGCCTTTCAGGTTTCAGGTCTGCACCCTGTGGCCAGGTGCCAGGTAGGATATGTCTTGCCTTGTCTGACATTCAGACACTCCCCCCCTCCCCCCCCCAGGATGGCCCTTTTGTAGCTGGAAAACATCGCTGATATGAAGGGTGAGTGTAAAAAGAGTAATTATGGGGAAATATCTTCTGCTTATTGCATCTCTTGCTGTGAACATAACTATTCTTTCACCATGGAGGGCTTGCAGGCTTTTCCTATGGAATTGTTTTAATTCCCAAATCCTAAAACGGAAACTAATCCTTATATTATATGAGTATGGCTTTTCCTTCCTCCTTGTGGCTGCTTTTCTTTGTAGGAGCTGCAGTTACATTTTTTGTTTCATTTACACTTGTCCTTTAGAGCCGTCTTGGGCTTTGGTGTGTGTAATGTAAGAGAAGTTAAATGTTACCATTTATACAGAAGGCCTCTAGATCCACACGATTCAGCATGGGGATACCCCAGAAGCTGTCAGGATGCTGATTTACCTGTGTGTGGTGTCCCTGGTCCTTCCAGGGACAGGTGTGTTAAGGATCCTCCTGGCATGAGCGCTGACATGCATCATCTTCATCTCAGGCACCTCTGCCCAACAGATCTGATGCACAGAGAGAGCTGATCCCAATCTTTTATGGCCAGGTCTGAAGGATTGTTCCTCACAGCCTCCTGGTCCTGAACAGCCCAAGAGGAGAGGGGATGCTCTGATTCCCCAAGCTGATCCCATAGTGTCCCCAAAGGCGTCTCTGAAAAACCTCTAGAGATGCTCAGTAATGGTCAAGAGCAAGTCTATAGGATAGTCCTGTTAGTCGTGGGGTAGAAAAGAATGAAAACGTCATTTCTCTGTGGTTTTACTCCTGTCTTGACACAGTAAGTAGGTAGATCTGTTTTCTGAGGGAGTTAAAGCTCTCTGAGCACAAGGTGCAGGAAAGCATTTTGCTTGCAGGTAGAGTTGGGAGTGCAGGATGGATCACACGCCACTTTTTTTGACAGACCAGGACAGTTGTCACCTCTCAATTGTCTCCTCCTGAGAAGGTGAGATCTTCCCTGAGCAGGCAAAGTGCTGCTCAAGTCAGTACGGATTTAGAGCCCTTTGCTTCCATTGAACTTCATCCCGAATTAGAACTTTAGAGAATTAAGCCACGGTCCTAGAAAGATTTGGGCCAGAGCTGCACGCAGCGCACTTTGGGAACAGTCTCTCTGGGTGGTACTGGGGCACAAACAGCAAGCTGTGATAGAGTATAACCATAAACCTCTATTACAAAAAGCCAGGAATTCACTAGGGATAAAAGCTAAAGCCTGAGCCCTACAGGTTCTTCCTTCTAGCCAGGATCCAGGTCGTTTTGGCAGGGCCGTGCAGGGAACTGTGCGCTGCGACGCCGGCTGGGCAGCACAAGAAGGGACTGTGGGCTGCGGGGCTGTGTGCCCAGCTGCCTCCGAGGGCCAACTGCTCATGCAAAGCAGGGAAGGCCCCCAATTCAGAAAGCGTGGATTTAGGGTGCCTTTAAAAGGGTGGCAGTCTCTGGGTCGAGGTCTGGGTGCAGTGGAATGCCTATTGTCAAAGCTAAAGACCAAAGGGAACACTGCATATTGTGGGCCCAAATGCAGCTGGCACGAACCAAAAATGTGCATGTGAGTGCCTTTCTAAGTACTCAGTAATCCTCCAGGGCAAAACGGGGATTAGGGCTCTCTCCCAGACAAAGAGGGAGTTCATTTTCCTCAAAGATCCCTTGGCCAATGAAGTGAGGAACCCAAATGAATGCCAGGGCTCCTTTCAGCTCTCTGCTTGCAAACAGGTACGGCGCCGGAGCAGCTGGTTTGTGTGGGGCTGTGCAAACACAGCGTGGCCAGATTGTGGGATTGAGGTCAGGTCAACTAAAACCCATCCACTCCCAGAGAAAAGGGAAAGCCAGAAAAATACTGGACAAGTAGGACTAGACAGTGTTGCACAGGGAAAACGTGGTCTCCTTTCTCCAGATTTTTTCTCAGTGGACCCGAAGGTCAGCGCTCATTGAGGTTGTTTAAGTTGGAGTCGCCTGAGTGAAGAGCCCTCTGAGAAGGAAAGCTGTGAGTCTGGATTAATTCCAGGTGACTTCTCAGCCTCTGTTGCTTTGCCCTGAAATTCTGCGTGCTCGGAATCACCATGTAGGAGCCGTTAGACTGAAAGTGATGGGTGCCTGAATGGGGGATGTATCCATCTAAAATTCGCCATCCTGTGATTTCTTTAATTTGCCTTCAAGCAATGGCCTGTGCAGGTAGAAGAGCACAAGCCCCCTCTGCACTGTTCCTGGAAAAATTCTTCTTTTCCCTTTTGGTGATTGGCTTATGGCACAAAGATCAGCTCTAGTAATCCTGTCTTACCAGGTATCAGGGTGGATGTGCCTGTGATGTGTACAGAAAATGTGCATTAAGTAGTCTCGTTTCTTAGAAGCAGCAGCCAGCAGCACTGTGAATGGGTTAGGGTTGCGTGGGGTTTTTTTTTCCCCGAGCTTTACTGACCCATCTGAATCGCAGACATCGATATTATTGCTTCTACTTGAGACTTGGATCTTGCTGCAGATCTCTGGAAAGAATGCTTAATTCAATCCCAAGATTCATGTGTTCACCTGAGCCTTATTGAGATTTCAAACTCTGTCTTGCTCTGCTTAGGATGAAAATGTGCTTCCAGGAGTTACACAGGTGGAGCCTGTTGTGTTTTGGATCCATGAACCAGCCTTGAATTCCTCATGTGCCTTATTTAGACTGTGGAGTTAAACCTGGCTGTTTCCCATCTCAGGTGAATGTCCTGAGTCACAAGCAAGAAGTTTTACCCAGGGACTGAGACTTTCTCTGGTAAATGTTTTAGAGGTTATTAGCGTGAGAGGTTTCAGTGCAATTTATAAATGTTTTTTCATTAAAAAGTTGTTTTGTCCACGTGTTTCCAGCTGGTCTTGGCTCTTCGTGTGGCTTGGGGGTCCCATGAGCACAGAGTAACAAACCTGTGCAGGCCTTGCTGCTACCAGGAGAGCACCTGGGCCTTTGTGCTCTGACACACAGGGCACTTCCAGTGCAGCTAAAGGAGATTCTGGGAGCGTGACAGAGATGTGGATTACGGGCTATTTCTGGACCAGCCACAGGAGGTAACAAAATAAGAAATACGTAAGCAATCCAGTCTTTTCACTTCAGGCGGAGCGGGAGGATCTGCCAAGCAGGATGGCCATAGGCAAGGTCGGTGCCTGGGATGAGTGTGGTCTGTCCCTCCCTCTGCATCCCTCTCCCTGACAGCATGGAGGAGACAGGAGGGCTTGCTGTTTGCCAGGAGATGGGGGACTGCCACGGAGGTGGCGTTTGCATTCCCAAGGAGACGTAATTCCGGCTCATCAGCTGCTGAGAGCTTGCCTGCAGGATGAGGATAGCCAGAGGTGAAGCTGCCCAGCTCTCCTTATGTCACTGGGCTGAGCTGGGGATCTCAGGCTGCCCTGTGACATTGTGTAACGTGGGGTGCTATGAGGATAAACCAGCAGCTTTAACTCCTCTGGCTCCTTCCTGCCTGTCAGAGCCCAGTTTGGCTTTGTTGCTGCTTCTCCGTATTTTTGTGTCTGTGATGTGCTGTTGGCTGTTTCTATAGCGGAGGAGAGTTTCCTCTTAGGTTCTGATTTAAGACAAAGGGAAAAATATCAGGAAATGGCTACAAATAGCTGTAGAAGTTGGAAGAAGAGTTCCTTGCTTTAATCTCGGTTTCAGAAGCATCATTGTGTGAGCCCCTGTTTTTCTAGGATAGCTTTTCATTCTGACAGTGGTTACAAATACTCCTGTTGATCCCAAATGATTTAAAAATGAGAATTTAATCTCCATCCTCTCTGCTAGAACAACACTGGACTTAGAGGTAACAAGATATTAAAAAGTACTAAACTTGTTAACTTTTGGGGATTGGATCCTCTGGGACTTAGGTCATCTATTATCATGGCAGCAAACCAGGTATCAGTTTAAACTCAGTAATCATGGCTTCAAGAGGTGGGTCCATTAAAAAATGACTGTTGTGAAAAATTAAAAAAAACCAAAAAAGTTAATTTTTAGACATAGTTCCAGGTGCTGTTTATGGCTGATCTCAGGCATATCCTAGACTCATCCCTGGAACTACAGGCAGCTAAGCAGAGAAGCAGAGTACAGCATGGTAGTGCAGCCAGAAGAACTGTAAGGCTGTTGTGCTGGAAAAGAAATACTATGAGCAGACAAAACTTCCGAAGTTGGGTTTGTGCCTCCTCCCTGTGCAAAATCTGTCTCCTCTTTGGGAATTACAGCCAGGCAGCTGAGCTCACACTGCATCATTTCCTCAGTGAGAGCAGTGATTTTTGCTGCTGCCATTACTCAGGGAACTATTGTTATGAAACATGGAGTTTAATTAATTAAGAATATGATCTCTGCAGACTCAGATAATTGCTGGGAGAGCTGGTGGGCAGAGGCACCCACCCACAATTTCTGTCCAGGCTGGCTTTAGAAAACCAATCTGTGTTGGAATGTGAAGGTTGTAAATAAGGATAAGGAAGACTGAAGAAAGTGAGGAAGAAGAGCCAGGAGCCCAAAAGGTTAAGATAAGTGCTGTGAAACGTTCCAAGCACGCAGGTAACGGGAGGTCAGCACGGGAGGCAGATAAAGTGGCCAGAGGAGCTCAGAGTCGGCCCTGCTCAGAGGCAAAGGATCTCCCTGAAACAGCAGCTGAGTTCTGGAAGGACTGTAGCAGCTCGGGAAGGCCATGAGACATCAGGTGGCAGCAACTGGCAAACCAGTCTTATAAGGAGTTGATTAATATAAAATAAGGCCACCCATGTGTTCTTGAAGAGCTTTGAAGAAGGTGGTGAAAAGTAGGGAGGGTTTCACAGATGCCTGCTGTGGATAGGCCATGCTGGCTGTGTGGGGAGGGATGGATGTGGGGTCAGGAGGTGCTGCCTTTCTTCCGGAGGGGGCACTGAAACTTCTGAGGGAGGCTTTCCTTGAAAAAAGCCGTAAATCTCTAGCACTGTATTCTTTCACTGTCAAGCAAGCAGCAAGGAAAATATCCAAGCAGGCCATATTTTTAGATGAGGGAAAAGCTGAGCAGAGTATGCTCATGGACATGTGTGGTATTAAATACCAAAGGCACCATAGAAGCGGCAAGTATAAATAACAATTCATAATTAAACACGAACTTTGCAGAAAAGGAAAGATTTCAGAGGCAGCTGCCAGCCTCAGGTGGGAGGTAAAGGAGTTTTAAATACACTCTGTGTGCTGGGTTTCCTGTCTCCCACTTGAGAGCTTTAGAAACAACACGATAACAAAAGGAACAACTGCAGGCCCCTCCTTGCCAGGGATACTTTTTAGCTATGGAATTGTGAGGCCCTTTGCAGCATCCCGAAATAAAATGCAGCCCCAGGCTTTAAGAGCATCCCATCGGGCTGGGTGCTGCCACAAGGAGCTGGAGAGCTGTTCCGGGGCAGCTGGAGCTTTCAGAGAAGGGCCACTCTAAGGAGAAGGTGTGAGGACAGCCAAGAGGAAAGGTAGGCCCTCAACGCCTTTGCACAAGAGTGGCTGTCACCGTGTTGAAAGAAATGTCTTTATAGGGATTAACACCCTCCTGGTTGGTAGACTGAGGTGCCTTAGTTAGACATGCCGCAGAAAATGTTCTGGGATAAGCAGCCAGGTAAGGCAGAAGGCTGCAAGGGGAGGACAGGTGCTGGGCTTGGGGTCCTGTTTGGGAGGTGTCCAGCCCTGCAGCCCTGGCTGGCCTCAGCTCTTCTCCCTGCCCCGGCAGCCCTGCTCTCACAGGGGACATCCCTGTCCCTCTGGCTGTGCTCCGTCCCTGAGGTGGGTGTGCTTCCCGAGTGGAAGGGTCCTCATCTCTTGTGCTCCCCACTAGGCCTGATTAATGTTGTTATTTCTAGACTGGCTGATTAGTTTTCAGTCTCTTATTGAGCCTGCCGTGCCACTCAGAGCTCTGCAATTACAGTTTTTTAAGAGGCTCGAGAAAACTCCATTGCATTTCCTTGTTCCCCCCAACAGCACCTCCAGCGCCCATGGAGACACTAATTAACGTGTCTTTGTCTCTGTGAGGTAAAGCCCAAAGTTATGCATGCTGGCAAGCACGGGTTGCTCCTGTGAGGGGGAACACCCAAGCTGCTTATCCTCCCTCCCTCCCCTTGGGGCTGCCCATGGAGGGTCAGGGTGTGTGGGTCCATATGGCAATGCTTGGAAGGGACTTAGAAAGCTCTGCTCGCAGCAGAGTTTAGAGTCTGTGTTGTCTCTTGCTTTCTTAACATGTTTCGAAAGCTGTTTTTTCTTAAAAAAGAAAAAAGACTCTAAGTGCTGAAAGATCACTGGGCTGTGGTGCCTGGGGAGCTGTAGGCACTTACTACTCCTTTATATCAGTTCCTCAGGCTGTTGATTACTCTTTTCTTGGCACAGGGGCAGTTTCCCAGCCCTAAATATTGTCACTGGCTCCCTCAGAGACAGCTGGCCGGAGAGAAGGCATGAGCAGCTTTCCCCACTGCAGGAGTACAGCTGTGGTGTGGCCTGGCAGAGCCAAACTCTGCTCTTTAGGAAACAAGCAGGGAAGCACAGGGCTTTGTCCTCCAGACGCTGAAGTTGTGAATGTATTTTGCTCACAAAATTGTCGACCTGTTTGTATAGATAAATTGTTTATATGCCATCTTTTAAATCCTCATCTGTCGCAGGCCTTCTGTCCTTTCCGTGTCGTGCAGTGAAATCTCCTCTGGAAATTGGTAATTTTTCATGGTAAGCTTGGCGAGCAAAGAGAATCGAAGCATGTAAGGGTGTTGGCACTTCCCAGGGCTGCAATAAAGGAGATTGTGCTCCGGGTGAACAGCGAGGCTGGAATGGGAGCACGGAAGGGAACCTTTCAAGTTTGATCAGGGGCTTGACATCATCTCAGAGGAGAGGAGTGGCAGAGACAAAGCAGGACGGGATTTGGCACATGGAAAGAAAAGGCAGCCAAGGCAGGATTTGGGGTAAAAATTGGATGAAGATAAGCAGGGCGAGCAAAAAAAGGCCGTTCCGGACCGGTCGCTTTCCCTAATCTAGGTGAAAGTGCTGCTGCGCTTCCCTGCTGTATCTCATCCGCAATGTGAGGCTTAACATTCCTGCCTGGCACGTGGGGGCGCGGGGAGGGAGCGCGGGGGAGGACCCAGCCGGACACAAAGACGGCCGGTCTCTCACCGGAATGGCATCCAAGCCATCTCAGCTATCCAAAGCCCCAGATGCCGGCATGTGGGCTCAGCACACAACAAGAGGCAATTCCAGCTTATCCCGGGCCAGGCCTGCCGCGGGCAGGGAGAGGCGCGGGGGGCCTTTCAGCCCCGCTTTTATTCAGCGTGGGGGTTCCTTGAGCAAGCCGGAATTTCAAATCTCTTCCGCGCTTCAGGGCTAAAAGTGGGAGCGAGTGGGAATACTGGAGCGTTCCAGGGGGAAGGAAGGAGCTGAAGCGATGGTTACACGGTGTTTGTGTGACTTGGAGCAGGGTAAATGTGTGTTTGCTGACTTTGTGGAAATATCAGTACAGGGGGTAGGACAGGTTTCTCTTTCTCCCTCTCACTGTGTGGACCTTTCTCTTGGCTTTTCTCTTCTGTGTTCAGAGCATTTCCTGAGCTCTCATAAGGTGGTTACATGTGGTAAAAGCATATCCCACAGTGGAACCACATCCTCGGGGATTAAGGGTCCCCAAATGCAGCTGCAGGATAATGAGTTTTGTGCCGTGGGTGCTGGAGCTGATCTCACTCGTGTGTGCCATGGGATTGTGCAGCTCCTCCAAAACAGTCATGAGGGATGCTCGCAGAGCTGAGCACTGCCCGGGTTGGAGAAAAACAAGGATAGACGTGGCTTTCTGTGACATGTACTTCACACTTTGTGAAAACTAGCCTGATGCCCCTGCCTTGCCCTCTGGGTCTGTGCATTGCCCTCTTTCCTAAAATCCTGGTGAAGCGTTGGCTAAAAGGGCTGGGGTTCTGCGTGGTGGTGTTTACGTGTCCTTGCTTTCCTTTGACAGGGACACCCATGCAGCACAGGGATGCACAGAGCTGTCTCCCAGCCCGCTCAGCCCGGACGGCGTGACCACTGACTTCCAGCCCAGCAAAGCCACGTGGGCAGCAGGAGTCAGGTTACGGCTGAAGACAAGGTAAGAATGTGTTTGTCTGTGTCCCTGCAACATCTGCAAAGACCGGGTGGAAAACAGTTACTGCTTTGGCTGCCAGTGTGCCTGAGGGGCACTCACTGAGAAGGAGTGCTGAAATTCCTCCTCAAAAGCTTTTGTCAGTGCTGGTAAAGGTCATCAGAAATGCTGAACCAAAATATCTCCACAGAAGTGGTGTAAGTCTTCTCTGACTCCCCAACTTCAGGTGCCTGGCATTCCAAAATCACCTAGCTTCTTCCAAGTCTGGGAGTTTCAGTGGGAGTTTGGCATTCACGACTGCTGAGTACCTGTCTGCATTTTTGAATGATTAAATGTCTTCAGAAATCAGTTCCCTGAACTGCTCTGGATTGGCTGGTGGTGTGGCAGAGCCTGATTCCCTTCCTTTGTCCATGCAGTTTAGGACCAAATCCTACAGCATTTACTCAGGCAGAGCTTTTGCTGGCATCAAAAGAGCCTCTTACATCAGTCAGATGTAATCTGGGTGACCTCATAGATTTTTGTGTCTCAGTCTTCCGAGATTTGTACCATGAAGTCGAAGCAGTGGCTTTTATTGGCAACACTGCCTTTGGGCCAGACCTTGACTTATTTGAAGTCAAGAAGCTACGCTGATTTCCTGGAGCTGAAGGAAATTCGGCCCAGTGCCTGTGAGTGAGCAGCTGAGAAGGGAATTCCACATTCTGATCTTATCAGCAAGGATGCAGCTCTGGAGCAACCTCCCTGACCTTAGGGGAGATGCTCCAGCTTCTGGCCACTGCAGGCAGTCATGGATGCTGACCCTACCTGGCCTCGGATAGAGAAGATTTTAGAGGCTGGAGTATCTCCTCGAGCTGATTTTATTGAGGAGAAATTTGTCTCTGACTGAGGAATGGGGACTCTGCAGTTCCCCGGGTGTGTGACCCACAGTGAATTTGGGAGAGGAGCTCCCCTACATCTGCCACCTCCCTACCGCAATGAGTCGTTCACCATATGCCCTCTGTAAATCCTTCTTGCCCATCAATTTAGTAGCAGACCTTCACAGAAGCTCCAGAGTTGAGTGTTTCACTTGAATAAACTTGCCTTTGGGTGCAGAGCCAATGTTTTTGCTTTACTTTTCCGGCAGTGTCGGAGGCTGTGTCTGCACATCTCAGTTTAACTTGGGCTGGAGCTTTAGTTACGAACAGGAAGCTGCTTTAATGTGTAAGAATGTGCCTGTGGGAGGGTGTTTCAGACTCAGCAGCCTTTGCTTTCGCCCAGGCAGGGGGTGCAGTTCCACGGCGCGTTTGACTCACCCTGTTACCCTCCAAATGTGTGCAAGTACCTCCACACATCCTCCTAAAGGCCCTGCTGCTTCTCTCCCGTTTCCCACTCCTACATGAGCACTTGGATGCGGAGCTCACGAGCGTTGCCTGTGATTTGTAGCCCTGTAGCTCAGGGGAGAGGCCAGCTGCTGCCCGAAGCCTTGCCCTGCGGATCCCCTTGGTTACCTGTCGTGCCTCATTGTCCACGTTCCGTTTGGATAATCGGGCTCACGGGGCAGCGTTCCTGCTGCCAGCCACCCAGTTCCTCCTAAGCACTGAACGAGGCTAGGAAAACACATTCCTTCCATTGTTTCCAGGTCTCTCCTGTTGCAAGTTGCTGTGTGTTGGATATCAGGGTGTGAAAGAATCTAAGCTATGCTTGGTTTCTGTCTTTTTAACTAATTTACTGACTAGAGAAGAATGAGAAAAAATTATTTGAATTGAGCCCGTGGGGCCGGTTCATCAGTCTGGATAAATCAGTGCAGCTCTGCAGAGCTGTGGGCAGGGAAGCCACTACAGGCTCTGGCTGCTAGGATTTTCTGCCCGTGCTCTGGGAGATGATGTGAATCCCTGTAGAAGACAGGGAATAACAGGGTCCTTCTCAAAGACTGTAAGTCAGTCAGCTGCTTCTTTTCCATGTCTGTTCTTTCTTCCTCTTTTTCCAGCAAAGGAAACAGTAAAAATATAGAAAGAAGAGGAAAGTTGCAGAGAGTCTTTAATCCAGTGCTCCCCAGCTCCTCATTGTAACCTACGCATGGTCTAAGTACCAGGCTGAAGGCTCTCTTGGCTCCTCCATGTCCAAGCTGCAGTCCTGTGGGACTATCCTGGTGGCAAGCACTTCTCAAAATAGAGATCTGAAATACTCCTCATTTTGCAATTTAAATCACACTTACTGTGTTGCTTGATAATGCTGTCTTCAAAATAGAAAGCTGTCAGAAGATCCCGCTAGGACAAAGTCCTTGAACCCAGTAATCAAGAAGAGTGAAGTTTGTATACATCACCTCTGTTCCTGTCGAAGCCTGTGTCTGGTTAGTGTCAGGGAATGCCAGTGGGACCCTTTCTTTGTGTAGGGAAAAGTCCTCAATCTAAATATTGCCTGTCAGCCCTGCGCTGGGGTGAAGGGAAGACGGAGCCACAGCACACAGCCCGGCTCCGAGCCCTGCACTCTTTGTTTCCTTTGCTGGACACTGGATAAATGCCTCTTTCTTGGATTAGATAGCCTGGAGGTTCCCAGAGATACGTGATAACACAGAGGTGTGACTTGCAGGACCAATAATCATTAATTACAATGTTTGACTGTTCCTAAGTTCAACGAAGGAGCGCCCGTTGCTCACAGCTGCCATCACCTGTGAGTGATCCCAGCACTTCCATCTGCAGCCTGTGGCTGAACACACTTCTGTCAGGAAAAGCCGGTAGAAAAAATCTGTCTCTAGATCCACATACATGGTTGTCGTCTCTGCTTCCACACAGGGGTTTTCTTCCCAGTGGTATGGTGGAGAATTTTTTCCAAAGAGTTCATGATGGTAATGGTAGGAATTCTGAGCAGAAACCTCTGATTCTCTTCTTCCTGATCCCAGACGGACTTCAGGGAGATTGGTACCTGTCTCCCAATTCCCAGATGGCACTCGGGGCCCAGTCTGATGCAACCCAGACATCCCCAGTGATGCTTATCAAAGGGGAAAAATAAATGGTGTCTGATGTGTCAGCTGGAAGCACTACACAGGCACAATGCCTGCCTCTGCCTCTGGGAAAGGAGCTGGAGAGAGCAGTGAGGCTGGACCGGCCTGGGACAGAGCCCTGAACTGGCCTGAAGGGTTTTGCTTAAGGGATTTTTTTTTTGGTTTAATACTGAGATTGCTAAAAACTGTGAGATAGTCCACAGGGATTCGCTGGGTGGAGAGTTGTCCTCTAGGCGCTGCAAAATGAACATATGGTGGAAAAGCAGGTTGTGTCCTGGTATGAGAATATTGAGAATATTGACGCACTTCACTTAAGTGTTCTCAAGTGAAGGGTTTTTCAGTGTGTTTTTTACTTAGGGAAAGTTGTCATCTAAGCATTAAGGGGTGGGGGGTGTGGGCATGATTCTCCCTTTCCCCTACAGATGAGGAGACACTGTTGGCCAAGACCCATAATGTGAAATATCATTTCACAGACTTCAGGTCTTTCTAATGAGTCTTCCTTCTTTTTAGTCAAAATTGTGAAGGGACAGAGCTCACTCCAGATCCCTCCTGCCCCAGAATTTACCAGAAGGGCTCTGTGAGCCTAAAAAGAGAGATTTAGCGAAAGACACATCAAGCTGACGCCATTCTGGTCCGACTCCTTTCTAATTGGCCTCGTCTGTTCTGCTTATTTTTAGAACCATGACTGAACCTTAATTAAGAGCGACGTTGCTTTGAGTAGATTGTAGCCTCGCTCTGTTGAAATCCTAATAGGCTTCTGAGTGCTTTACTTTTTCCTTCATCTCCTGCCTAATAGCTGGGCAGAGAGGGTGCAGCTGTGTGTTTGGATGTCTGGAAAACATCTCCTTGTTGTGCTCCCGCTCCTTTAGATGTGTCCATCTTGGAGACAGGTCTGTCCCGGTGAGAATTCAGATGGTTGGTGCTGCTTTCTGTTAGTGCAGGTGCACACTCACCCTGGAAGGAGGGCACAGGTGAATTGCTGGGATCAGGATCTCTCCATGTACAAAGATCCTGCTGCTGCATGCAGCAGGATACGGCTCAGGACAGAGTGCCCCTGCCACATGGGTTTTATTAGGTTAGAATTATCACCAGCTTGAAATCTTGACTGCTGTGAGGATGACGTGGTAAGGATGGGCAGCTGCCCTCTTGGCTTTCTCTCTTATGACTCAGTGCCTGGGGTCAGATCCAGGAGGCACAAGCTTTGCACTTGCATCCAAATCTTTCATTTCTCCTGTAGCAGGAGGGTCTCTGCTGCAGGGCCCCCATCCCTTCCCACCTCCCCACGTGATGGACTAGGCCATGGCTATCCCTTCCAGCTCTGGCAACCTCCCACACAGTCACCTGGCTGCACAGCTGCTGGGGGAAAGCACATCCACAGGGACTGTGGTTGTGAGTGATGGCAGACTGACCCTCTGGCCTTAGTCCTCTTCTCTGCCCTGTCCCATCTTCCTTGGACATATTAACACCAGCCGCTCATCAGAGCCGTCCCCTCAGGTCACAGAGATGTGTCCTGGTGACCACTGCTCCTGCCTGGTTCTGCAAGTGGATTCTGCTTTCCTTGGAAGGTTTTGCTGCCTTCATCTTCAGCGCTCCTTGTCTCTGCTGAGGAGGGGTTTGGAGCTTGTGGGGGCAGAGAAAAATGAGCACGAGGTCAGTGGTACAAGAAGAATTGTTCACAGTTCTCTTTTCGGCCATGGTGGATGATGTTTCTGACGGATGTGACAATGATGAAAACAGCTCCCCACGAGCTCTGTGGGAGTAGAAAAAGATGAGTTTATTGGGGCATTGATGACCCTGAGTGGTTGGTTAATCAGCCACAACATCCCTCTCTGGCTTTCAGTCTTTAGCTTTCCAAGGATGTGGAAAAAATGCAAATGGCAATTTGAAGAAGCTGGGTTGTTTGCTCTGGTTGAAGATGAGCCTTTTCACACTGAAGGACTTGCACTCCTGAAGGATGCTGGGCTTGAGGTACTTTTGAACTTGCAGAGCACTCAGGTTGTGTGTGTACTCCAGAACTGGCAAGGAACAGTATGTGAAGAACAGGAATCAGACTGAATACACTTTTCTAGATGTTTTTAGTTTGTAACCTTGAGAAAAAGATAACTCAGCCTTTCAGTTATACTGTGAAGAAAGCCTCAGGTGCTGATTCATTTGTAGGGTTAGTGCCAAAGTGTCTTTGTAAAGTTCCATTCCTGTTTTGCATACAATATAAAAATAATCCCCAGAGATTACAGAGAAGAGCACACTCAGCTCTTCCTAATAAGAGAGAGCTGCAGAGCTGTTCCTGGTGAAGGGCCTCGGAGATATGAATGTGGTCCCTGGAGCCCAGACTGCTCCCAGACTGTGCCAGGCTGCCACCGGGGAGCCTCCGCTGGACTGGGCACGTTTCCATCGACAAACACTGGGACTGGCATAGCAATGGGGAGCACCCAGGTAACGGCAGCTGGACGAGATTAAAGACTGTCCCTTTCCCTTTGGTTTTCCAGTGTACAGTGTGAACTGGCAGTATCTGGTCTGTAGTCTGTGTTACAGCTGCCATTTAGATGCCAGCCTTGCATCGCATCTCGCTGACTTCTCCAGGTATCTTCGCTCCCAGGCATTTGTTGTGATGCCAACCTGACCCGGATGCCCAGGTTATCTGATCATTAGAGGTGTCCATGAGGAACCAGGAGTGTCTTTTTCCAGCCTTGGCATTTACAACACAGGGATCACTTTGTCTATTATCTGAAGTGGAGAATTTTTCAGTAATAAGGTTGTCCTGACACCTTCACAAGTCCAGTACAGAATATACAAAAGATAAGGTGATGAGGTTGGTTTGTTGTTGTTGTTACAGTTCTGCATTTTTAAATCCTACAGCCTCCTGGGCCACAGTGTCAGCTGTTGCTCCTGGTTTTGTTGAAGGCAACTTAGCTGCACCAAAGTAACACCAGTTAAAGATCTAATGATTTATTTGTCTTCACTGAAGTCAGGCGTTAGCTGCTGCATTTGCAGGTTTTATCACTCAGCCAGTTTGTCTGGGATGAATCAGGATCTGCCACATTTCCAAGACTGGGCAGATATAGTGGAAATAGTGCAAAGTTATCCCACACAGAGCTGGTGAGCTGGTACTGTGTGTCTTCTGACTGAAATTCAGAGCTGTCCATGTGTTGTATCATTACAAGGATATCAAACAAAAGAGTTTAAAATACCTGTGGCTCAGATGATTGGCTACACATCTCCCTCATGGTTTTTACTGATCAAACCAAGGGATAGCGTGCTTTGCATGGGATCGTTGATTTTCCCAAGCCAAAAACTGATGCTGAAGGCTTGTACTCCACCAAAGTACTTAAAGTCTTTGCATGTCTGCAGTGGAAAAGGCAAGAATGCGGGTTATTCTTAATAAATGGTTTTGTCAACTTCCCATCTGGCAATGTCCAGGTTCCTTGTTTTCTGGGCAAGGAGCTTAACAGAAGAGCTCTGTCTTAAACACACCTCCACATATAAAGGTAAAATGGTGTTGGGTTCAGCTTGCCCTTTGCAGACCTCCAGTCCAGTTTTCCTTAAGACAATCCTGCCACAACAGATGTTAAAGGGAAAAGCATGTCCCTTTTTCTGCCTTCTTTTAGCAGACCATGAGAAAATAACCAGCACTTCTGAAATCTGTATGGAAAAAACACTGCAGAAATGTCTCTGCCTCTCACTCTCTGCTTATGCTTTTCCGTGCTGTAGAACAGCAGCGGGTGCTGATGTTAACTGGTACTAGGAAAGGACCTGACCCTAAAAAGCACTTTTAGCTTTTTGCAGTTTCCCATACCATTTCTTTTCCCAATCTTAGGCAGTACTGGGAGAATCCTCTCTCAGTGTCTGTGTTACGTGTGCCAAGGACATTTTAATCTATGTACTGATGTGTTCAGGACATGCTGTACTGTGAATTTTTCAGTGACAGAAAGACCAAAGAGGTGTCATATCCTCCTCTTGCATCTATTTAGTCACAATTGCCCTGCAGACTGTCACATTTCAGTAGGACACAGGTCCAGTGCTGCTCCTCATTCTCCCAGAGAGAGAGTGAGAAACTGTGGAAATGAGTGCTAGAGCAGGGGAGAGATCCCTCATGGAAAGCAGCAGGAGGATTAAGGACAAGCCCAAAGGCTGGGGCAAAGGAGAGTCTGTGTGTCCTCTTCAGGGGACTCGATCACTAATCCCCTGCTTTGACTTTCCATTGCACCACTCTGTGCTTTAAATAAAGTGTCAGTGGGTTTTTTTCCCTCAGGGCTGACAGACACCGGCCTTGGCACTGGTGACTGAAGGGCAGCCGTGCCGTGCCACGCCTGGGGACACACCCTGGGGACAGCTGTCTGCCTGGGTGGGATGCAAGGGACGCACATTGCCAGCCCTTGGTTGTCACGTCTCGTCCTGCATTTTTAGCAGCACCGAGGAGAGATCAAAAGTCCCTTTGCGGACTTCCACCTCCTTATGGCATTCGGTGATCCACTTGTGCAAGTCCGAGAGGGAGTGTGTTGTGGGAATGTCAGGGATATTCACACATGGTTACTGCAGGATTTGCTTGGAATGGATTAAAAAGTAGCAGTGCGACACAAATGAGCACGAGCACTTTTAAATGTTGGTGTTAAGTTCACATCCATCTTCCTTGGGAGAGCTGGCCTGTTGCTGATGTGCAAACTCCTGCTTTCACCCAGGCGGAGTGAAACTCCAGGCCGACCTCACTCCTGGCATTCAACCAAACTCGCGGAGAACCAACCCGATCCCAGCATGATGCAAATATCTCAGGGTACGCTTGGCATCCCTTGGCATCAGTCCTACCACTCCAGGTAAGCACCACACAGCCGTGGAGGGAAGGGAGGGGTCAAAGGTGTGGTGGGAAAATGGTGCCAGTTGCCTCCATACAGCTGGACAGGTTTACAAACAGCCAGGGTTTGGATTAGAGTTAGGAAGGCTTCAGTTCCTGTTTGGTTTCCCTGATGAAGTGGCTGTGTTTTCCTCCCTGAGGTGATGAGCAGCTAGGAAATTAATTGCTTTAAAAATCCCCCTTCCTACAAAGAGGGGAGCCCACTGTCAGGATGCTGATAGAGTTTTCTGTGGATTCCCCCATGTAGGAGCACAGCATGGTTGTTTTCCCAGCACAGGAAAAGAAATCCAAAGTCTAAATTAGCCTGTTGAAAAAAAAGGAAGAAAAGGGTGTAGGTAACAGAGCCTGTCAGCATAACGGAGCAGCCAACAGCGCATCAGCGACAGTGCTCCCAGGGTGAGGAGTTCAGGGACGGATTTCCTGGTTTGGCAGTGGCTTTCTGCAGGAGTCAGCTCTATCATAACTGAACGTCCAGGGCAGCTTGAGGAGGGACGAGTTTAAATTCTGCCCTTGAAAGATTTTCCCTGGAAAGGCAGAAGGGTTTCAAACTCTCCATTATACCCTCTGGGATTGAAACATCACTTTCTTCTACAGGCAAGACTGATACTTGGCAGAGGAGAGGAAAGAGAAAAAAGAGCATTAAAGAAAGTGAGGAGATGGTTGCAGAAAATAAAGTGTATTGGTCTGTGGCCTCAGCACAGCTCATGCTGGAGTGTACTCCTTTCCCACCAAGGGGCTTTGCTTCCCAAGCAGTTCCTGGCAGAGCCTTTGGCAGCATGGCTCTGTCTCCCGGGTGCTTGAGGAGGTGCACGGGGAACATCTAGTGGCCAGCTGGCTAGGGCTGTGCTGGGCATTGCCAGGGAGATGGTTTTTTGAATCCAAAATAGAGTGGTGCATTTAAATGAGTAAACCAGCTTTGTCCTGAGATTTGCCATATCTCTTCCTGCTTGTGTTCCTCTGCATTTCTCTGCAGAGCTGCTGTGAGCAGGCTTCCTTCTGCCTTTCCTCATCCTTAGCAGCCTTCTCTCCTGGGTCTGTCCCTTGTCTGGGATATGATCTGGAGCCAGCTTGCCCTGCCACAGCCCGTCTCTTCCTGCTGCTTCCCTGTGGCTGTGCCAGGACAGCACATGTAGTTGCACAGGGAACTACAGAAAGTGGTACCTGAGGAAGGGAAGCTGGGAAGAGAGGGAAGAAGAGTGAAATCTTCAGGCTACACTCTCCAGTCCTCAGTGTATTTGCTTGAATCTGGAAGGGGAGGTTAGCCAGGGCAAACTCCGTAGACATTTGTGATGTCCCCTTGTGAGATGTGAAAAAGGGGCTGTGACTGGCACTAAGAGCTCCCTTCCCAAGGATAGAAAGATCTCTGAATACCCTTCTTTTTTGGTCACTTCTCTGGTGGCTGTGAGTCCTCTTTGGACACCTTAGGGGAAGTGCCAAGGTGTACCTGCACCTGCTGAGCTACATGAGCAGGTGGCAGTGCAGACTTCCTGGGAATTCTCAGACTGTTTCTATGGTTGCACCCCACTTTCCTCAAGGCTCAGGCACATGCATCTCTCCTTGTCAGCTTAGTTTTCTCGCAGCAAACAAACTATCCTTGGGACAGCTGAATTTCCAGGAAGCCTGCCAGGGCATAGCCTTCATCTCCATAAAAAGAAATGAAATGGGGAAAAAAAGAAAGAGATTAGATTCCCCCCAGAATGCCCCTCGTGCTCCTCTCCTCCTCCTTGGTGGCATCGGTGCTCATTCAGCTTTCCAAGGGCTTTGGATGGGTTTGCTGGGTGGGGCTGATCCTCCCTGGCTCCAGAGATGTACCGTCTTTCTGTCTGTATTTCCCTCCCACCCTTCTGTGGTAAGTAAGAGCCATGTGTTGCAATGTCAAGCAGTTCCTCTTTGTGAACTGGGATGACTCCAAACAGGGGATGGAGCAAGGCCCAAATATGGGTTTTCATCTCAAAACTAAACATCTTGCTTCTGAGCTCACTTATAAGTTGTTGTGCCTCTCCTCTACTGGTTTTCACTCTTCTCTCGCTGTCCCCCAGCTCCTCCACCAGCGATCTCTCTGCATACGAGCATGGCTATCTGAGGAGGAGTTCTGATCAGTACAGCTCCCGGGGCAGCATGGAGAGCTTGGACCACTCCTCTCCTGCCTACCACCCTTGCCACCTGTCCCCGGCCAAATCCACCAACAGCATCGACCAGCTCTCCCACCTCCACAGCAAGAGAGACTCTGCCTACAGCTCCTTCTCCACCAACTCCAGCATCCCCGAGTACCCCGCAGCCCCGTCGGGCAAGGAGCACTCGAGCTCCCCGGACAGCGCGCAGTCCCGCGGGGGGCCGCCGGAGGGGATGAGGCAGGCGGACATCCGCTACGTCCGGACAGTGTATGACGCCCAGCAGCGCATCTCCCAGGAGTACGAAGTGAAGCCCTCGGCCCTGCTCCCCAGCAGTGACGCCCGGGCCTCCCTGGACAGCCGCAGCCACGGCAGGCTCCAGGCCTTCAGCCGGCACAACGCGGCCTCCTCCTGGGCACAGCCAGCCCAGGGCCCCTCGGACAGCAAGAGCCAGCCTCCCAAGGGACCCCCCCTGCCTCCCACTCGCAGCGACAGCTACGCAGCCATCAGGCACCACGAGAGGCCCGGCTCTGAGCCGAACAAGCCCGGCCGGACCCAGCCGAAAGGGGCCTGGGCACCGCTCATCAGCTCCCCGTCCCAGGGGCCGCTGCTGAAACCGCCCTTTGGAGAAGGGCACCTGCACACCGTGGTGGAGAAGAGCCCGGAGAGCAGCCCCACCATGAAGCCCAAGCAGAGCTATTCCCAGGCAGCCCAGCCAGGACAGCCCCTGCTGCCCACCGGTGTCTACGCCGTTCCCTCCCCAGAGCCGCACTACGCCCAGGTGCCCCGGCCTTCCGCCAGCAGCACCGGGACGCTTTACCCAGCTCTGGCCAAAGAAAGCGGGTACTCCCCAGCCCTCCCGGTCTCTTACGACAAGGCTGTAGCCAGCAGCACCCTGGGCTTGGATGAGAATGGAAACCAAAGCACTACAAACAGGTCGACCATCTTCTACCAGCCCCCCGCCACTGAGAGAAAGCACGAAGCCAAACTCGTCCAGCAGAAGCCTCCCAGCGCAGCAGGCCAGGAGCTCTGCCTGGCTGCATCGCGAAAGGAGGAGCTGTTACCCCTTTACAAGGCAGCACACAGCCACCAGGAGACCTCGGGTAGCACACAGGCCTCCAAGCCCATTTTCCAGGCTCCACAACCCCAGCTGAGGGATGCTAGTGAGAGGAAAACCCATTACCAGCCCAAAGAGGACTGGACACCTGGATCCCAGGAGGACAAAAATGGCAACGCACAGGTAAACGAGAGAGACGCTGCTGCTCCCCACCCATGGGGTCACAGCAAGGCCAAGCAGTACGGCTTCTCTTCCTTGCAGAACATCCCGGAGAGCTCCAGGAGGCAAAGCAGCTCCGAGCTAAGGGAGACGCAACCAGGCGAGGGTTATTCCAACACCAAACTGTCTTTCCTGAACAGCAGCAGCAGAGAGGAGAAGGATCACAGGGAACAGGGGCACAGACAGTGGAGCGATGTGGACCCACAGGCTTTCATGAGGCAGGAGGAGGAGGGCACAAGCGCGGCCCTGTTCCATGCTGCCGAGCCAAAGTGCAAAGAGCCCCCTTCTCCGCAGCTTCCAAAGACCTCGGACTTCGGGAGGAGCCGGCTCAGCTCTAGCAGCACCCAAAGCTTTCCCTACAGCAAACCAGAGGCTGGCAAGCCCCGCTGCTCGGTGCTGGAGAAGGTCAACAAGTTTGAGCAGCGGGAGCAGAGCACTCCCCGGCCCCAGAGCGCTGGCATTCCCAGCTTTGGCCAGCACTATGGGCCGAGCAGGACGAACCAGCCCTCCGGCACGAGGTGCTCCATGCACAGCCCAGAGGACATGAGGAGCAAGCTGCCCAGTGAGCCAGGCAGGGGCTCCAGCCCTTTTGTCAGGAACGGGAAGCTGGAAGAGGCTGACTGGAGCCCCGTAGAGCCGCAGATGGTGGCTTCGGTGAAGCAGGCAAGACCCAGTGAGTACTACAGCCTGTGTCCTGAAAATGAGGCGCAAATAAGGGCAGCTCAGCTACCGCGGAGTAAAAGCACATTCCAGCTGGGAGGTGAGCCTGAGAAGGAGATCCTCTGGAAGGATAACATCCAGGATGCGCACGGGTCGCAGCTGGACACGTCGTTTAACAGGGCCTACAGGAACAGCATTAAAGATGCCCAGTCCAGGGTGCTGAGGGCCACTTCCTTCCGTCGCATCAGCCCCCCGTTTGGGAGCACGCCCAAGAGGCTGCCCCAGAGGCCTGCCTCGGCCCACGTGGGCCTGAGGAGCACGGCGGCATCCCCACACACGCCCAAGGAGAGGCACAGCATCACGCCCACAGAAGGCGGCTTCTCCGGCCTGGACTACGCCAGGACGCAGCACGTGCTGCGCATCGGGGGCCGGAAGCGGCTGACAGCAGAGCAGAAGAAGCGCTCCTACTCGGAGCCCGAGAAGATGAATGAGGTGGGCATCTCAGATGGGGAGCCGTCGCCTTTCTCCTTCCAGAAGAAAAGCATCCATTTTGTCTTCCCGGAGAACACGGTGGCCGACCGGCGCAAGATCTTCGAGAGGGACGGCAAAGCTTCCTCCACAGCTAGCTTGTCCAAGCCGGAGCTCAAGCAGCTCCAGCAGAACGCCCTGGCCGACTACATTGAGCGCAAAACGGGGCGACGGCCGTCCTCGCAGGACATCGGGCTGCTCCGGGAGCGCTCCCACAGCTCCTACCTGCAGCTGGGTGGCCCTGACAGCCAGAGCCTTTCCTCTGCCTCCAGCATGAATTCCCTCCAGGACCAGAACCTCTACCGCCGTAGAGAGTCCATAGAGCGGATATCCAGGACAGGACGGATGTCTTCCACCCTTTCTCCTGGACTGATGGACTACTTGGACATGAGTGGAGATGAGAAGGTGCCAGGGCGCCAGGACAGCCTGGTCACCAGCCGGCCCAAACCAGAGAGGTGCCGGGATTACAGACCCAGGTCAGATCTCACCAAAGGCACTCAGACAGACCCGCTGGGCTTGCAGGGCCAGCCTCGCTACAGGAAGCAGGAGCAGGTCTTTGAAACATCCTCCACTGCCAGGAAATCTGGGAAATCAGTGTCCGTGGAAGACTTGCTTGATAGATATGACAATCAGCCAGTCCCTGTGCATGTACGTTCCAGGTCGTCTCCCACGGCGGATAAGAAACACCAGGTACGTGGCAACGGGATCATGTTGCGCCCACGAGCGGGATTCTCGGAACCAGGGAATGTGGGGGGATGTTGGAGAGCAGGCTGATGTCCAGTCATGGCTAGGACTCCATTGATTAGAGACAGGTTCAGCACATGCTGAGGCAGTTTAGTGCACCTTAATTAAAAGATTGCTGGTGGGGTTCAGCTCTCTCCCTGCTGGGCTGTGTCAGGGGTGTCAGGGATGCTGGGATTTCAGTGCATATGCTGGTGTGTTCTTGCTGCTCTGGACGTCCCATCTGAGGTGTCCTGTCCTTAGCTGCCAGCAGCACCGGAGAAGCACTGAGCACCTTTCTGGTGGGGTGTTCCACTAAGGTGGTGATTTGCCGTTCTGCCTCAGCCCATTTTCCTGGTGCAAAGTAGAGAGGATTAGAGGCTGCTTGGAATTGCCCTGGCTCCCACTGTGCCTGACAGTGCTGGGAAGTGCTTAGCAGAGGCACTGCCAAATAACCATTATGTTTAGCCTCCAGCCCTGGAGGGAAACATCACAGAGAAGACTGAACAGAGACCCTGGCCCTTCCATGTCCCCTGCTTGGTGGTTGGGAACATCACACTGATGTCACAAGTGGAGAATTCAACTGACTCTGATGATGGTAAACAGTAGAACCGGGCTAAATTCTTAAAGAACAACTACCCAGGCCAGCTCTTCAGCTGGCTGAAATCTGTTCAGACCTATTTAGGCAACTGCAACTGGTCAAGCCGCATGGATTTACAGCAGTGCTGGGTCTGCTGCCCCATCCCTGTTTCCATGCCAGGCTCCATTCATCACAGAGAGAGGGAGCAAACAACCAAAATGTGTGGACAGGCTCCTAGCCCCAAATAGGCTGAGTGTTTGGAGAGGCTCCCCTACTTACAGGGCAGCTGAGATCCAGGAAATCTCCTTCTACTCCTGCACTCACTCCTGGCCCAGAACAGATTACGCATGAATAACAAAGTCCTGAGTCAAGTGACAGAGGAGGCTCTGGGCAGCATCTCACAAACGGGCCAAACTCGGGTGGGGGGAAGAAGCTGCCCTCCCAAACTCATTGTGTGCTTCAGTCTACACATCCTCCCTCGGCAGCCCTCAGCTCCCACACCATGTCTTTAAATAGAGTGAATTAAAAAAGCAGCTTGTGAATATCAAGTGACCGGAATGCACTTCCAGAACCACCCTGTCTCATCCCACCATCAGTATTTTTCCACCCCAGCCAGGCACCAGGCCCATCTGTGCCATTTTGTCATGCTTGCCCATCAGAGCAGCAACAAAACCAGACATCCAGAGAGAGAAAAATCACCAAAGTGTACTTTTCAGTGACAGGTTGGATGACAAGCAGCCCCAATTCATTTTTCCTCGCCCAACTCTGTCAGGCAGGAGGTACAGGGCAGTTCTTGAGATCTTTATTTCCCCCTCCAGGCTCGTTTGTAATTGTTCATACATTCAGCAGCCAAACCAGAACTTCTGCCTGTTGGAAGCCAAGTTGAGGAAGAGGGTGAACAGCACTGCAGACCTGCTCACAGAGTCTTAATTCTGGTGCTGAAGAGGGATGAGCCCTTATGGCTGTTTCCCAGAGGGATTTAGCTGTAACCACCTGTGGAACAAGGATTAGTTCCATAGGCAGCAAGGCACTTGTGAAAATCCTGTTCTTAAATCCTAACTTGACTTCCAGCATATACACCAATCCATAGGGTCTTATTTGAAAGGGAAGTATATGTTGAAGTGCTTTCTTCATTAGGTTTGTTTCTGATCCATCTCCAGTGCAAACCCACAGCTATAAACGTGGGGGACAAAGCCAAACCAACAGGGTGATTTTTTAAATTATTATTTATTAGATTTCTTTTGACCTTTTCAGATTTTTTTTGTGGGAAATGTTTATTTCCAGTTTAGCAGCAGACTCCTCTGCCTCACTCACTGTTCATTTTTCAGGGCCTTGTGTACAGTGCTTAACGTTCCTTTCAGGTTGCATACAAATCACGTTGCACTGTCACTGCAGGAATTTGTTTAGAGATAGGAAAGAGTGGATAGCCATGGGGAATGACTTGCTCTCAGGCTTTGGAAGGCATTCTCATCCATGTTTTGGTATTTTGTTTTGCTTTCTGCTCGCTGCTGACACTGTCTTGGTACCCCAGGAGCTGCTGAGAAGGGAGAGCAGTGAATTCGGCCCCATGGTGAGGGATCCCTTCTACGTGGTCAGCGCAGGAGCCAGGTGGGTGTATGTCCATGTCCCCTTTGTCACTGCAGGGCCAGCTCTGGCCATCCCCCTGCCAGCAGCAGTTGTCATGGGTTGTCTAGAGCTGAGACCTGCACAAACACAGTTCCAGGTGTGCTGTGCCCAGCAGACTTAGGAGGAGCTGCTACAAACTTTTTCTTTCATTACAGCCATTAATTTACTATCTCTTCATGTAACCTTGGAGCACATTTATGCAGCAAATTTCCACTTACATAACTTCTAGAATGTGTTTGATCTGCTGTTGGAACTCACATTGGATGCTATCATAAGTGAAGGATCCTGAAGGAAAAAATACCTACATGTTGCACGCTGGCTGGTTTTATCCACCCCGGGATGCTGCCTCCCCAAAAGCGAGGGACTAAACCCGGGATATTTCCTTGATCATGCTCAGCTGGGAGCTGGTCTTTGGGCTGCTTCCCTTCATCCAAGCAGGATGTATTTCTCAGCAACAGGAGAGAGAGAAATGTTTTTAAAAATAGAAAAGTGTAAGCACAAAACTCGGCATCTTAGGACTTACGTAAGTCTCCACTTAGCCTCGGATCGTTTTGAAGTTAACGAGAACTGAAGTTGATCGTGCTGTATTTACATTTAAATAATAAATAGATGTTTGCCCTAAGCCCCGAGTGCCCAAACAGCTAACTCCCATTACAGTAAAAGCCATCAAGAGAGACTAAAAGCATTGTTCACAAAGGAGCTCTGTTCCTCACAAACTTGCAGTAAATGCCAGCTCTCTCTGTGGTCACAGTGGGAGTTAACACTGCTATCTCCAAAGGTTTTTCCATGCGGCTCTGGGTCAGGGACTGACAGCTGGAAGCAGACGAAGGCTCCTATTCTGGCTGATTTTACTTCTGGCCATTTTTGCCCCTAAGAACATATAAATGTTGTTTTAAAGGGACTCAGTCTGCCTTCAGGCACATCCTTGTAGGATTATTTAAAACACCTGTTCACTTTGATTTGGAATAACTTTTTCTGAGTTTTTTCCTAAGAGAACAATGCAGCTGTTTCAGTTCCTCCTGCCTCCCTTCTCTCCTAGAGATGGCATTTCATCCTGCTGCTCGATCACTACTTGTGGCTTCCTTTTATTTTTTTCTTTCCCCAACCTATTTTCCAAGTAATGGGATTGAACACCCAGACTGAAAACAAGTTTATTGGGGCACGAAATGCAGGTTTCTCATTTTCATGCTCCACTGCACAAAGATTATTGGTTACTAACAGTTTTATGATGTTTGTGCAGCATAGGCATCCCGCATGCTTCGCAAGCACATTTCTTCTGGGAGATGGGAGCTTTCTCTTCTTGCTCGGAACTGGATTTCCCAAAAGATAAAACAAAAGGATAGGAGAAGTGTTTGCCATGCGTGGGCCCTTCAGGGAGGCAAGGCAGGCAGTAGGAATTACGTTTCTAGGTTTCCTTGGGACACAGCTGCCCCATGTGCTGGAGAGGAGATGGGACCATCCCTACTACCTCTCACGCTCAAGGAGGAAAACGGTCAGATGGTTAAGTTAGGAAAACCTTGGTCAGCAGTCACTTGGTCCGGTCACACATGCTCTTCCTCTGCTCCCCAGGTGTCACACAACATTGGGAACTGCTCCACCAGTTTTAGAATCCACAGTTGCTTCCACAGTAGGAGAGATCTCTGAATTAGAGAATCACCATCTGGCATTCCTAACAAACACTGAGCATCTGAAAAGAATACACACTGCTACTGTCCAGGAACCACAGACAATACCAAGAGCAGCCTGTCTGGGAAGTTTCCCCACTCCCAGGCACAGGCTGCCAAATTCTATTCTCAGTCACACCAGAATAAAGCTGGAACGACCCATGTCTTTGACAGAGTTATTCTTAATTTGTACCAGTACATCTGAGAGCAAATTTGGGGCCCAAGTCTCCAGCATCACAGATTGGCAGTGTGGGGATTATTTGACAGCGCATCTCGAGAACAGAAAATGCACTGGCAGTATAGCTTTATTGTGTTTCACTGGTTTATGGTATGGCCTCGTGGTTCCAGGCCACCTTCTCTTGCATCTGCCAGTGCCATTATTACTGCTCAGTTTGTTTTCCAGCTAAATAGCCAGACAGGCAAATAGGTTTGGCTCTGGATTCCAAGCAGGATCCTCACTCCAAAGGCCAGACACTGTTTCTCAGGCTCACATGAGAACTCCCTGAAAGACCTGGAAGGAATAATTCAATCTGCTGGCTTTGCAGCCTTAACATCCGCTTGCAGTTGGAATGTGTTGGCTTTGGTGTTTGTCACACCTGCCTGTCCGAGGGAGCTCTTTCTTCTAACAGGATTCCAAGGCTGCAAGAGCTTTTTTTAATTTTCTCCGTAGTCAAAATAGTGCATTTTTTGGCCTTGCTTTGTTCTTGGAGACAGTTAGATCATTTTAATGGCACCTTTCCAAAAGGAGCAGATAACATTATGGGAATATTTGGCCCATAAGCTGAAATTCTTAAGATTACAAGCAATTGAGAATGGAGTTTGGTGGTAGATAATGTCAAATGGTGCATCTTACAACAGTTGCTACTGGCCTCATCTGTAACAAACAAAATTGAAAGCAGAGCAGGAAAGGAAGCCAGGCATTAGGTTTTCCTAATATTTTTTTTCACTGGGTTACTGCTGTGGTGCTTGCTACATGTGTGTGTGATGTAGCACACACTGAAAATGATGGGAGATGGTAAGAGGGAGTGGATCTGACTCAGGATTTCACTTCCAGTTTCAAAGCACAGCTGTACCTCACCTAGACCAGCAGGCAGTGACGCTGACTTCTGATAGGGTTGATAACTTGCCCATTAAGGAGTTGCACAATAAATTTTCCTGCTCATTGATTAGTTATTAATCTTACCATGGTCTGTCTCTTGGTATTTAGGTCTTTCAGCAAGAAAGAAAGAAGCCACTCAGAGAAAATGGCGTTCACAAGTTACTATCCCCATCCCCTCTGCAGCACCGAGGTTGTCGCCGGGCCCACCACGCTGGCTGAGAACCACAAGCTCTCAGAACTTTCCAGGCCAGATAGCAGGACTTCTGCATTTTTCCCGGCCCCAACAGAGGCAAGGAGTCACTACCCTGAGCAAAAGCAAGGCTTTAAACCCTCGTTCCTTAACCTTACTCCTTCTGGGTCTGGCCACTCTTCCCCTAATACACCCACCCAGGCTCCCTCAGACTTCCAGAGCACAGGTGACAGCCAGGCTCCGAGACAGCACCATGCCAAACAAGAGGCTGTTCCCCCTGAGGGCAGCGGGAATGCTCAGGCACAGCCTTTGGATGCTGTCCAGGATAGATCCCCCGAGACTCCCACGGAAGAGATGATGTGGAGAAGGAAAGCCGGGCTGCTGCACAGGTCCCTCCTGCCCAAAGTAGCGTGGGCTCATTCGATCAAAGACAGCAGCTACGCAAGGGCCGTGGTGTCTCCTCCGGCAGCCGGGCCGAAGCCCTCCCAGAGGTGGCAGTCCTTGCCCACACAGAGCAGCACTTCCTCTGACCCAGAGACTCCTTCTCCCCAGAGCATGATGCAGCTCCGGATCTCGGAGTCGGGGCTGCAGCTCACGCCCCCGCCATCGCTGCAGGACGAGGAGGACGATGAAGTGTTTGTCGCGCCTTCCCAGCCACCCTTCTCCCCGCCACCGCCATCCCGTCCTCTTCCCGAGCTGAGCTCTTGCACTTCTGCCAACGGCACAGAGGAATTCCCACCTCCTCCCCCACCCATTGAGGGGAATGGGGCAGCTGGAGACAAATCCCCCCGGCTCCCAGAGGAGGCCAGCGTGAGGTAAGGGCGGGCTGGAGCGCGGCAGCTCGGGCAGTGCAGGGCCATATACAGTAAGATATGCAGGGCTGGGACAGATGGGGCTGATCCCACGTGCCGTGAGACCTCCAGCTGCCAGCCAGGAGGGGTGCTTGCACATTGTCAGGGGACAGGGACACAGGGACAGACAGACAGACTCGCTGCCAGTCTGCCAAGAGCAGCCTCAAATGATGTGGCCAGAGCAGGGCCCACTGGCAGGTGCACTGACAGGTGCTCCTCAAAACCCGAGGACAGGGGAATATGGGGGAACACTCCTGGACTGGTTCTCCCTGCAGATTTCAGTGCAGTTGCTTCTGACTCTCTCCAGCACAGAGCTGGAATGGCTGCTGGCTCCTTCAAGTTACTAGATTTTGAGAGACAGCTGTGAAAATCCATGATGGGTTTTTCCGAACAGTTAGTATTTCTCAGAATATATTTTAGACCTGGCACAAAGTAATGCTGTTATGAAACAGTGACCATCTGCCAAGAAATGACAACGCAAATATGTCACAGTCAGGCTGTACAGGGAAATTCTCCTGAAGGATAGGACTTTGGGCGAGATGCCCAGGTGGTTTAACTCAGCACAGCTTCCCTCACTCCCAGGGAGCTGCTCTGATATCCATCTGGGAAGAATCTGGCCGGGGCTGTAGTAGTGATTGGCTTTTCCAACATGGCAAGGACAAATGGGTAGAGGCTGCTCAGGATGGCACTCCCGGGTGGGGAGGCGCAATGTCCCCAGCCTGCCAGCAGAAAACAAAGTGACTTGGTGTTCACTAGTTCTTTCTGTGTTGGAAGGACAATCCAGCAGTGTCCAGGTTGAAGGGACAAAACAATTCTGGTGCCAGTGGCTTCACACTATAGACCCTCCATATTGGAATGAGAAGCAAGACACAAAAACAAGCAAGAGAGAAGGAAAACTCATATCTTGTAGGCCTTTACCTTGTGTTCACAGTGGTCCTGGGTAGTAGGTTTCTCTTCATCTCACAGAATGTTTCTGTCCATAGCAGCTTCAAAAGCTTTCCCAAAGCCCTGGCCGAGAGGGAGATAACAGGGTTGGGCACCAGCACCGGTGAAAATAACTGGCCCCTCTTGCCAACCCCATCAAAGAGGACTGGCTCTCCATCTGCTGTGGATCAGCAGCACCAGTCCCCTGCTTCTTCTGAAGGGCCTCAGAGCACTGCCAGACTACCCATAACTCAGCCTGAAGGTAACCCCAGAGAGCCAGCACTGGAAAATGCCAGCCTGGACTCCGGGACAACCAGCACAGCACCCCCAGTGAAGGCAAAGAAAAAGACCCCAGAGGATATTAAGTCAGAGGCTCTTGCAAAAGAAATTGTCCATAAAGACAAGTCTCTGGCTGATATCCTGGATCCAGATTCCAAAATGAAGACAACCATGGACTTGATGGAAGGAATTTTCCCCAGTGGAACCAGCTTGCTGAAGGAGAACAACATGAAGAGGAAGATGTTGCAGACGCAAGCCAGCAGGACGGCAGTGGCAGATGACACGTAAGCACTGCTGGGCTGGGGCGAGGGCTGGCAGAACTCCCTGCTCCCTTGCTTCTAAGGACAACCTGTGCCAAATTTTTCCGCATCTCTATAGGTGAGAGTGAGTTTTGCAGTTCGGAGGTGTGAGGCCTGGCAAGGCATTTCCAAACAGCCTTTCCCATGAGCTGGGCTCTGTGTTTGGGCTCTGAGCTCACCTCTCTGGGCTGTGTAGAAAACGATGCTGAGCTTGGGAATAGAGCAGGAAATGAAACATCCCTGGAGATATAATTGGATTTTGCTATCTGAACTTTAGTAATCTGAAGCAGTTCAGTCAAAAGTACAGGAACAGAGATACGAAAGTAAAATCATGATGAAAATAATGGCAGGCACAGGGATAACAAGAGGCCAAATTCTGGAAGGAGGGATGAGGGCAGCTACTTATTACAAGATCAGCCCAAGTTCTCCAGTGTGGGTTTTTTAAGACAGAGGCTTCCAAGTGGCAGCTGGAGAACTATCCAGGAGTCAGTTGTACTGCATGATGCCAGGTAAGAGGGTCAGTCTGGCCACCTCCAGCCAGCCCTTCACCAAGGTAAATCATGTGCAGAGCTGTGTCCAGTCACCTTTAAACCCAGTGGCTGTGCTGTGCTGTGCTGGAACAGCAGCTGACCTGATGGCAGGAATCTGCCTTGTCCTGCTGGGTAATTAAACTGGGAAGGTACCAAAGAGAGAGTCCTGGAAAACGATGGATCTAAGCACTGGGAAAAGTCAGGCTCAGACTGAACTCTTCCTTTTTCTTCACTGTGGTGTAGGAGAGTGGAAAAGGAAGCTCCTGTCACTCTGATCACCTGTCCTGCTTACTACAGCGTTTCAGCACCCAAAGCAGAACTGCTGAATAAAATCAAGGACTTGCCAGAAGAAGTAGGTGAGGAAGAGGAGCTGCTGGACATCAATGAGAAAAAGGTAAATTCAGCACACAGCACTGTTTGCTGCTCACATTCCTGAAATAATAATAAGCCCTAAAGTGAAGTGCATTTCTATTTGATGTCAGCTTTTGGCAGCACCCAAAATTGCGTGGGAGAGATTAGGCCGCCTGTGAAGCTTCGTTAGAGTGACCCAAATTGTTTAAGAGAGTTAATCTGAATTACTCACTGCAAATTGAGTACCAATCTTGCACCACCCTGAGGCGGGCCTGGATCATGCCAAATGCTGGGTGTACAGACTGTCAGGAGCATTCTCTGTTCTGCAGCAAGGAAATAAAAGGGAGAGGTGAAGCAGTTCCTGCAAGGCCAGCTTCGGTTGGAAACAAGAACAGAGTCCAGCCAGTGACCGCACTGAGTGCAGGAAATTTCCTAGGATTGTCCTCTTCAGTGAAGTCAATTTACCCATTTCACCTGCTATCTGCACTCACTGCATCCAAAGAAACACTGGCTGCTCTTTTTCCCTCACACCTTATTGTTTCTCTGACCCACTGAAAGCCACGTGCACCTCAGCAGCTCAGCACAGTTTCCATGTGATGGCTTGGAAGGGAGGAGAGCAGGCAGGAGGGAAGGACACATTTTCCTCTCTTACTGAGGCTACATTTCACTGCAGAATGGCCCCTGCCGCTCTTGGTGGAGGCTTCCATGCTCTGCTTCCAGGGCTTTTGCAGGGCCTTCTAATTTGCCCCTGTGGTTGTCTCACATTAGTTACCTAGTGATTACAGACATGCTGCTTAGCTCCCAGATCCTAGGGGGCCACAGGCAGGTGTTTGTGGCCTGTCTGTGCCTCCCTTACACACCTCCTACCTTCCTGTCAAAAGCAGCCATGCCTGCCTATAAGTCTAAACCATCCCACACTGCCATGGACAGAGTAGCACAGCCCAGATTTCATTTTCTGTTCACCACCTCTTCTTTCTGTGGCCCTACACAGATTCTGGGTCGCAAATACACAGGTGGATCACTAATGAAAAGCATTTGCCCAAGGTCTTTGCCTGCTGTTTTCATTATCTGGCTCAAGCCACTGGTTGTGGAGCACTCAGCTCCAAAGGGATTGGCAGCTCCTGCCACATCCGTAGCATTCCTTGGAGGGCAAGTCTCAGGCCTCACAGGTTACATTTGTGTGGAAAGACAGAAATAGATGGGAGTGATTAGGCCCAGACAGCACGATCTGGCCTGTTTGCTCATGGTCTGTGTGCAGGAACATTTGCCCAGGGGTTACCTGACAAGGCAGCTCCTCTGGGAGATCATTTGGATAAACCTCATTTCCACTGTAAGTATGCAAAGGAGCTCTGTTGGCTAGCATTTGGGATCGCAGGAGAGTCACTGATTAATGAACACAGATGTAAGTCACAGGCCCCTCCAGCTCCCAGGCCTTCAGAACAAAGGTACCTCACTCCCAGGAACCCCGTAGCCTCCTGCCACAGTTGGAGGGCAAATCTCCTGAAGCAGGGAGGAACAGCTGCCAGTTCCCCGCAGCTCCATCCGCCTGAAAACTTGCCGAGGTTCATGCCAGACTTTGAGACCACCCCATGGAGTCCCGCCATAGGGATTTCCCCACAGCACTGTAATCTTTGAACATGGATCCTTCCTTTTGCTCCTCAGGATTTGGTCCAGCAATCAACTGGTGAGGATCTTTCTTTGGAAGGGGGCATTAGCATCATAGCCCCAGAGAAGGGCAAAGGTTGGGTTTTGTCTCTGGGTACTACTGAGGGAAGAATGCCCATGAAGGAGTTTTGGTTGACCCTTAGAAGGTGGGATTTAATGCCACCTTTGCTCCCTCTCCCCCTGAACTACTCTGGTAGCCAGTGGAGGTCATTCCAGGGAGCGGATGTTCGTTTTCGGGAATATTACTGGCCTTTTGCTCAGCCTTTGCATGTATGTGGCAGCTGAGAGCAGGCTGTAGTGCAGCCATAAAACAGTGCACTCCAAGTGTTCCCTCTAGTGGTGCCTGGCCATACAGTGCCATGTGCTCCCTGCTGCCAAAGCAGCCTGGGAACCCCACTGCCAGGCCACCCTGGGCATCAGGGCCAGCTCAGTGGCCCCAGCCTGACTGGTGTTTGAAAATCCTTCCTCCTCTGAAGCAGACTGCCTCCTGCCTGGAATGACACTCAGTTGTGATGGAAAGAGGACTTTGAGAGAATATTTTCAGGCCACCTTGTGAGTGACTTGTTTCATCCTGCGGTGTTTGTGTGCAGAGGAGATGAACACACAGGTGTTTGTCCCTCAGCAGTGCATGAATTGGAAACACTGAAAATCCCCACCCCTTGCATGGAGAGCTTCTCCTTCTTGCTGTGCTCTCAGTTCCAAGTAAATGGAAACAAGAATTGCAAGCCCCAGGCCAGAGACTTGCCTTTGCATATGTCTTTCCACTAAATCCTAACAGAAATTAGGATCTCCAGCACATGTGCAGCACTGCTGTTCCTGGAGTAACCGAACCCCGGGGGCCTCCTTTTCTTTGGCAGGGAAATAGGTGTCAGTGTTTTTTGCAAAATGGGTGTGTGCTCGGTGTTCAGACACTGAGTAAATCCAGAGCATCTTTGGTGTAGACTCTTCCTGGATGCCTCTGTGTGCGAGGCACTTGTTTGGTGCAGTTCAAGGCATTTCAGGCTGGGGCAGGGCATGGGGAACACATTGGGGATGTGGCCGCAGCTCTTCTCACTCAGAGGTTTTGAAGAACATTCATGTGTAGGTAGGTGAGTATCAGAATACGGTGCACCAAATTAAAGATCTCTTTTATAAACACTGAACAAATATATCCTCATGCAACCTGATGGGCTACTCAGGTTATCTCCGAGGTGGGGAATTTCAGCATTTTCTCTGTTTCCTCCCTAATGTCTTCTTTGTCAGCCATTGCTGACCTGACCCTGCTCCTCAGGAACTGCAGCCATATCCTCTTGTTGTCATCACCCATATAAGCAGGGTGGTGCTGGTAACAACCAATGTGGCAATACCTCCCCTCCAACAGGCTGAGCTCATCGGGAGCTTGACCCACAAACTGGAAATCCTGAAGGAAGCCAAGGAGGGCCTGCTCGCAGACATTAAGATGAATAATGCTCTCGGAGAGGAGGTGGAGCTGTTGATCAGCACGCTGTGCAAACCCAACGAGTTTGACAAGTACAAGATGTTCATTGGCGATCTGGATAAGGTGGTGAACCTCCTGCTCTCCCTCTCGGGACGCCTGGCCCGCGTGGAGAACGTCCTGAGCAGCCTGGGGGACGATGCCAACAGCGAGGAGCGGGTACGTATTGGCACAGCCCTGGCCTGCTCGGGGTGTGGGGCAGCCACCACCACCACCACGGCCTTACAATGACCTCCAGGGGCTGCCAGGAGGGCAGCACAGGGCTCTTGGTGCTTATGGAGGAGCAGTACATTGTCCCTGGGAATCTTGATCCCCGTTTGTATAAATGGCTGAGATCCTGCAGCTTTTGTCTGGACACAGCAGAGCTGTGTTGGGGACAGCCACATTTTAGCACTCTTGGGGTGGTTTTGAAACCAGATTTTCCCGGTAGTTGTTGCTTTCAAGTGAGGTTTCCTGACTTTATTGGAACACTTTTTACCTCCCGTCGGCAAGGATGTTCAGAGTCCCGTTCAGTGGGGTTCATACTCACTCCGTAATGAGGAATTCATCCTCCTCTCCCAGGCTTTTGACTGCACATCTGGGAGCTTAGCAGCTGTCTGTAGAGGTGGCAGGCGTGGTGCTGGGAGGAAGGAAAGGGGGGATCAGGGAGCGTGGTGCTGCTGGTACTGAAGGGCTCTCTCTGGTGTACAGAGTTCACTGAACGAGAAGCGGAAGCTGCTGGCTGGCCAGCACGAAGACGCCCGGGAGCTAAAGGAAAACCTTGACCGTCGGGAACGGGTGGTCTTGGACATCCTGGGCAACTACCTCTCTGAGGAGCAGCTCCAGGACTACCAGCACTTTGTGAAGATGAAGTCCGCGCTCCTCATAGAGCAGCGAGAGCTCGACGACAAAATCAAACTGGGCCAGGAGCAGCTCAAGTGCCTGATGGAAAGTCTTCCCACGGACTTCACACCCAGGGATGCAGCAGCAGCAGCTGCCCTGGCTGCAGCACTTGCTACCTCCTCCGGAGTCGGTGGTAAAACACCTCCAGCAGCCTCTTCCTCACTCTAACCTGTCCCAGGTGGAGCTGGGATACAGCCCTGCCCGAGTCCCTTTAATCTGAGTACTTGGCAGATGGTTCTCTTCAAAGACAATGGACAGAGACAGGTCTAAACTAAGATTTTAATGAAGGAAAAAAAAATAGCAATAATAAAGGTTTTATTTTCCTTTCCTTCCACCTCTGCTTCCTGGAAACTTAAATCAATGTGGAGGGAAATCTCCTCCTGCCAGAGATGAGGAAGAATCTCACAGGAATTAAACACATGACCTTTAATAAAAAACATGACCTCTTCTCTTCCCTCCCTTTTCTGCCTACCTGGCACCTCATTAAATAATGAAGGATCTAAGAATGAAGCCTTAAAAATAAAACCAACCCATTTTACTGAACATTATTGATATTTATATTTTTTAAAGAACAAGACAGAATGTGTAAGTTTTTGTACATACTCTAATCAGTTACTTGATTCTACTTTGTTCTGTATGTAGAAAAGACATTTAATTTTGTATTTTGTGAAGACCTTAACAAAAAGAGGGAACCCCAAAGATAGTCATGCAGTAGCTTGAAACATCTCACCGTGGTTTTGTTGCTGTTGTTGTGGTTGTTTTTTAATAATAAAGGGCTACAAGAAGCAGCTTCACCCTGTTTCAACACATGCTAAAGGTACCATTAAGTGGCCTTACAAAAGAGATTTTGGCCACGAAAGTACAAATTTTTCCTCTTCTGGATCCTGTGATCCTCTGAGTCTGCAGTTCAAACATCTTTTATGGAAACCTGCATCTCAGGAGTCCAAGCTAGCATGAAGCAAGGAATTCACTGCAGGAATGTGGGAGAGATTCTGTCTTTATTTTGAATACTCATAACTGTGGTCTATGTTTCTCTTGCAGCCTGAAAGATTTCCCTGAGGTGTGACAGGGATCTCTACTGACATGATTTATAGGCCTGGGTTTGAGTAGAGTTTCAGGGAAACAGCGGGGGGAGCTGTTTCAATCCAATCAACACATTTCATTTGCCCTGAAAAAAAAATCCTACCCACTGCTGCAGCTTAGTTTATTAGATTTAAAGACAGTTTTAATTCAGATCCTTTTTTTTTTAATTTTTTGCAACCACCCTTCCATCTTATACTTACCAAAACAGCTCACAAAAACATGGTAGATCTGGGAGGTGTTTGTGTATTTTCCATTTAGTGAGTTCTTTCCTGAAAAATACAAGTCCTGCAGTTTATCCCCAGGTCAGGAAGAGGCTCCATCCAAACAGGATCTGCCTGTTTGCTCCAGGAACCCACATGGCTTCAGGGAGAGCACCTCCAGCAAGTTTGGGGTGGTTGAGGCAAGTCCTGTGTGTGCTCCCACAGTACACAGAAACATCAGCTAATGAGGCAGGTGATAGTCACTGATATTTTTATAACACCTTATATTTTCAGGTGAGATATTAGTTAAAGCCCGTATTTCTGTGGTAAGTGCAGAAGAACTCTCTTTGCACAGTTTTGTTCAAAAATTGCCCTCCTAACTGCAACGTTTACTGAATTTGGTAGAAGCACACCTTGATATGTATTTAAAGGTAATTAAACATCAGCCAAGCCTGAAGATTTACTTCTCAGGTGAAAAGATTTACTTCTTTTACCTCTGGCAAAAAGGGGAGTGCATTCATTGCTTTTTATCCCATTGCTCTTTATATTTTCTCTTGTGGCTATGAAACTAGAGGATAATGGAAACCCAGAATTTCCCAGGCTGCTTACATGATTTCATGGGACAGGAATACCAGGGGTAGAATTTTACCCTTATTGTCCAGTCCTTGTAAACCTTCTGACACAAATCTGCATTTTGGTTCTGGCTACATGAGATTTTTAGATCTGAACCTGTATTGCAGTGGCTGCAGTGGAGAAAGTCAATACACCAGATGCAGTGAGCACGATCTGCTGTGCTACCCCTTCACCAAAATGCATCTCAGAGAAGAGGTTTTCAGCAGCCTGGAAAATGCTAAAAATGAGCCTTATTTTTATAACAGAAACATCTGTTTGGGATACTGGAGTGGAATGCCCTACATCCCACCCTGCCACAGGGATGCCAGCATGGCCTGTTTGCCAGCCTGGGTGGCCTCTGTGTGTAGGTGGCAATGGGTGGGACTCCTTCCCAAGTCAGTTATGGTACCTGGGTCAAGCACCTTCTCCAGAGCTGCCTCCAGGTAAGTCATGGACTGCTGAAGGATCATGTGACAGCCACCTTCAGCTGGCTACAGGCACAGTGGGAAAGCACGGATCTCCCTCTGGTAGCTTGAGGAAAACCCTGGTAAGAACAAAGCAGTTACACTTCTGACACGTGGTGCCAGTTCCAAGTAAAATCTCCTTGTCCAAAAACACTTCCGTTATGTTACATTTGCACATTAGTTAGGAATAGCCTTTTTCCTGGGTCAGCATCCCTTAAATTATTATTTCCAGTCAAAGCAGGCCAGCTCACAGTAAGGCCTCACGTGCTTTTAGCAACATGCATGTGATACAAGCGCTGGGAAAATCTAGTCATCCAACTTAAAATTGGCCTTTTTTATCAGAGCCCTTGGGCGATTGACAGTCACAAGGAATTCACATCAGATGCTTTCTTCAAGACTAAATCTAGTAAAGAGTGTTTACATACCAGGGTCTGTTGGTTATAAGTTTGCACACAAGATCTTTTATGAAGGTTACCTATAAAATCGGTCAAACCCAGAGCACCACAAGAGTTTATGTGTCTGTTTATCCATCACCTTTACAACTCAGCTGCTGTTGTGATTGTTTAGGCTGGTAATTAAGAGAAGCAAGTAAAGCAAACTGGATAGCATTCCATACTCACTCCACATAAATCCTGTCCTTTGCAAAACAGGGAACAGAGCAGGCTTTTCACCAGAGAGCCCCTGCTTTAAATCAGTGTGAGCAAACTGAGGCGCACCTCGAGACCCCGTCGCAGGTTTCTCCGTGCCTCATTGGACCATCCTCCAAGCCAGTGTTTACATAAGAGCTGTTTATCCCTTTATACCTCTCCAGAGGGGATGTGTCCCGACCGTGGCACAGTGCTATGGCTTGGCTGTGTTCCCACAGGAGTGCTGCTCGTGCCTTTGCACACGAACCGAGTGTCATGCAGCTCTGGTGCGTTACTGGGTTTTTCTATCCCTGTGTCACTGAACAATCAGCCTTTGTGTTGTACAACTGGATGTGTGTCTGTGGCCAGCCTTTGTGCAGCTTGGTGTGCGTGAGTGCCAAAAGTCATTGCAAAAATCTGCTTTCTTCTTGCCTGTTTCAAGATGTCAGTGGGATGGAGCCAGCCAGGCTGAGCACCCTCAGACAAGCTTAAGAGGGGTGTCAGTGTGGCTCTGCCTGCTTTGGGATTAGGAAAAAGGGCTCATTTTCCCCTACACCGTATAAGAAACAGGGTACATGTGAGCCAGGCAGCTTTTTCCTCTGTAGTTTTGCATGCCTGAGGCCATGGCCTTCTGCTATGGCTGCACTGAGAAGCAGGGGGGCTTCAAATGAAAAAATCCAGCCATACTTTTAAAATTCTTGTTCATTTTAGCACTAAATGAACTTACAGAACTGAAATGCAAAAGGAAAAATAAAACAAACAAGGACATAATTCAGCTGGGGAGGGTAAGAGCTGGTGAAAGTGTGATGGAATACTGGGGAAACTGCTCATGGGGTGCTTGTGCTTTTACTGAGGTAAAATAAAACTGTGATTAAAAAGAGAAAAAAAAAACCCCCCACACAAGAAAAGAAACAAGACTCAGGGCAGCTTAGAAAGGATGAAATTGGAATATGAGAAGCCATGGCAGGAGGTTTTGGGAGAGAAAGGGGGCCCCGAGCAGAAGTTTCTTGTGGCTCTTCCCGCCAAATTTTTGGTGGGAACCATTTTACCTCACAAAGGGCCCCCCCGCCACCATCTTAGGGGGCGGCTGAGGGGAGCCGCGTTGGTGAGGGGCTCTGGACACCCAGCCCTCACCAACACCCCCAAAACCCCCCCAAAACACCCAAAAACCACAGCAGGGCTCACTGCCCACCCCTCCTGCTGTGTTTTTATGGCAAACACCTGTGTGGCAATCAGGGCTAATGAGGGACAGCTGGACTGGGGGCAGTCGGACAGGAGTCCATACCTGAGGCAGAGTAGGAGGACGCACACCTCAGCCTGAAGCCTGCTGAGAAAAGGTGAGTAAAGCTATATTTCTTTGTGGTTTTTTTTCTCTTCATGGGGCAGATTGGCAGCATGTAGCTGGGTTGGGGGTTTAAGGCACGGAAACATCCCAGTTTGTTGGAAAGCAGGAGTGTCAGGGGGTTGGTTTCCAAAAGGAGGGAGTGTGCTGGCCTGTGAGGATGGGAAGGTGCCCACACCGTCGGGGTTTCAGCATGGCAGGACTTGCCCTCATCCCTCAGCTCCTGCCCACAGCCTGGACAGGACAGGTACAGGGTCTGTACTCATGTGACCCCAAGGATAGCCCACCGCAGCAGTATCCAGTGATGTGCCCAGACCTCCATCGCACCCTGGGAAAGGGGAATGGTGTGGTTATGGTTTCCTATGTGCTGCTCCAGAACAGTTACGAGGTAACGCAGCACAAGGTTTGAGGCTGACTGTGTGAAGTGAGTGGTAAAGTTCCCTTTGGTATGTAAATGTTGGAAATGGGGCTGAGGGAGTGGGAGGCGAGGACACAAGGGAGGAGCACGGCAGTCACCTCTCGCAGCGTTAACCTCGTCATTTTGTACTCGGGTTGTTGATTAATTTCATCTGTGTATTGTTTGGAACAAATTGTCAGGCAACGTTTTGCTTGTAAATTTCGTGGGAAGCGACCCTGCTGGCTTCTCGTGCCTCACCAGAACCTGGGCTGCCCCTCAGCTTCCCTAGCACACAGTTCCTGGCTGCACAGTGTCCTCTGACTGTCTTTTGAGGCTGTGACAATCAGTGTCACACGCAGGCTCGTGTAGCCACAGTCACTTGGATGGCCTATTTCTGTCGAGTGAAGTTAATGTGAACTGCTCAGGGAGAGGTTATTTTCTGAGAAGACAAAGCTGCTGGTCTGTCTTAGCCCTCACTGCTCTTCTAAGTCCTGCATGAGATCTTAATTCCTGTCCAATCTATTGCTTCCAAACTCATCTTTTTTTACAGTTGGTTATTTGTTCTCATCTTCCAAGGTGTGAGGTGAAAGCATACATCACTTAATCTGTGTTGATAAAATCATTTAGGTTAGAAAAGACCCTTAAGGTCAAATGCAGCTGTTAACCTAACACCACTAAAGCCACCACTGTGCCCCCAATGCCACATCTCCACCTTTTCTAAAAACCTGCAGGCTTAGTGATTCCACCACTTTCCCTGGGCAGCCTGTTCCACTGAAGAAATTTCTCCTCACACCCAACTGAGTGTCCATGTTATACCACAGCCTCAGAGCTGTTTTGTAGGCGGTTTTGAGGTCCCATTTCCCCTCACTGTGATGCTGTAAAGAAATAAAATGGTGACTGCCCACTGCGCAGGATTTAAATTCAAAAAAGAAAGAAAAGCTGCACCCTTTGGCCATGTTGTGGTGCTTTCTGCTCCTCCCCACAGCAAGTGAGGCTCAGGGTTCGCCTAGAAATCTTGACATGAGTTCCCTGTGTGGTTCAGGAGAGCACGCTTGGCAGGGACAAGCATCACTTTCCCATTCACTGTGACCCTCTCCTCTGTAGCAGGCCACAGAGTTCTGGCTTTCCCGATGGCTGTAGCAGGAGACAAAGCCTTGTCACCACTCCAGGAGCCAGCCAGGGCACCCTGCATTTACTGGTGTCACTTAGAGGAACACGATTATTTATAGCTCTTGAACGTGGGAGAAAAGACTCAAGCAGCGGGAAATGCTGGCAAAGGGATGCTTCCTTCCTACCCTTTCTCCTATTTTATGGTCTCCTGAGTGGTAACTGCCAGCGCTAAAAAGCAGGATGAAGCTAATTAATTCTTGTAGAAAGTCCAGGAGAGGGGTAGCCCCTGGGAAGGTGCTGTTTGTACCCTGAGCACCGCAGTCAGGAACACTTGTGGCTAACCTACCTGCCAATCAGGACTGCCAGCTTAAGGGCAAAAAAATGGGATTAGCTTTATTCTTGCCAGTTCTGAGACACCCAGACCTCACCTGCCCAGGGCAGCCTGGAACAGAGACACACACATGGAGAGCTGTAAGCTCGCCTGTGTCCCTGCTACATCAGGGCCTTGTACTTTTTCAGTGTCACACACCTGACTGAACTTACCTTCAGCCAGGTAATGTGACAGAGGGGGAAAACAAGACAGAAAGTGTTCTCTTTTCCCCAACTCCCCACCCCAAATACCCTGCAAAACACAAAAATCCCATGGCTTACTTGACAAGACAAAGCACCAGCAAGACTTGTCTCATCCTTTCCCTAATAAGCACACCCGAGCCTCTAAACACTTAGCCTCTTATCCCATAACTGATGCAGTAGATGCAGGACAGGAATGAAGCCCTCCGTTATCCGTGCCCCTGTCCTGCAGCGTGGCCCGGCTCCGGCTGTCTCCCCTGGGGGTGCCCAGCTCCGAGCAGCTGCTGCAGTACAGGGTGGCACAGTGTTGCTGACATGAAGACAGCCTGTCAGCCTCTCCATAAAAAGCCTAGGATAGCTGAAATACTCCACAGAGTGGTATTGCCCTACCCAAGCAGCTGGCCCAGCTGCTCAGCTGTTCAAGGAGCAGCCGTGCCTAGATTAGCCAACAGGGATCACATTCCAGCACCGGAGCAGCGTTTGGCTGAGAAGGCCTCACCTGCACAGGCTGCTACTGACTGAGCCACACCAGGCAGCAGAGTCACACAGCCACAGAGCCAACCTGTCCAGGCTCCCCGATCCTCACAGCATGCAGGACTTCCTTACTTTCCATCAGGTCCTCAAATGCCACAGCAGTCCCTGCTCCAGCCCGGTCTTGGGTCAGCATGACCAGCAGGCTGTGGGGAAAGAGCAGTAGCGGACACACTCCAAGGCAGTGCATGAGCAGAGTGGTTGTAAGCAGAAGAGACTCTTCACTAAGCTTTTTTTCCTTCTTTGTCTGCCTAACTGCACTTAGTTGTGTTCAGTGCACTGAGGATTAAATGCCCCTGGTAACTTTGTTGGATACAGCCCTTTAGCAGGGAAGCGTTCCAGACGCTGCCCCACAGGCTGCCACAGGGTTTGTTACCTGTACCTGACATGTTGCTCAGGCCCTGACTTCATCGTACCTCATCCTCTGTCTCTGGCAATATCAACACCTCAAGCCATGAGCAGCAGGGACAGCCTGGATTCTCTCAAGGCCACACTCCTAAGCTTTCTGTCAGGCTTCACCTCTCCCTTCACATCTTTTCCCCAGCAAGTGCAGGTAGCCCAGCCTGCCTGCTCTTCCCTGCTCCTCAGGTACACCAGTGCCAGCCTGCAATGCACGCAACTGCGGAGCACGTTCTGGGAAAGCAAAGCTCTTGGCAAGAGCACAAGCCATGCCCTGTGTTCCCTGTCAGTTCCCCATCCCCAGCAGGGTGCAGCATTTCGTGGTCAGAGATGGCACAATGGAGACCCAACATCCACTTGTTCCTGGCTCAGACTAGTCCTACACTTTAGAAACCAGACAGGGACATCTCACTGTAGCCAGCAGGGTGAATGGAGCAACTACTGCTAAGGCAGCTTCATTCAGTCAGTCATGCTTTGCCTGGCTCGTGTCCAAGTCAGTACCAGCTGTAAGGCTGCAGTGTAAGGAGGAAAAGGGCTGGATACACATCCCCTCCTTGCCCACCCCCCCGTAGCACACACAGGAGCAAGCAGATTAGAGCAGGAAACAGCAGAGGAAGCAGCCATTGCAAGTTTGGGTTTATTTCACTACACAGGGGGCAGAAAACAAAACAAACCAAGCTATAGCTGTTAGCTGAACTTAATGGCTTTGACTTTGAAGTCACCCTCCACAGCCAGGTATTCAATTTTGTCCATGCCCAGCCGATTCGGGAACTTGAACTCCGCCTCGGGCAGCTTCACCGTTGCCTCGGTTTCATCGAAGGAGATGCACATCTGTAGAGAGCCATGAGAAGGAAGGAAGGAAGGAAGGAAGGAAGGAAGGAATGAAGGCTGACACATCACAGCTCCCAGGCTTTGCTCACTCCCCACCACCTCCAATCTGTGTGCAGGACAGGCGAGGCAGTGGCTGCTGCTGCCAAGGCAGTGCTCAGCAGCTCAGCCCCCTCCCTGCCCAGCAGAGGCATGGAAGGGAGGAAGCTTCTGCAACTGCGGGATGAGACAGACCCAGTCTGAGTCTCACCTCAGGGCTGCTACTGCTCAGAGGTGCTCGGCTTCCAACAGGAGGCCGGAGCAGGGCACTCAACACATCCAAGCTGCTGGGCACTGACCTGGCTTTAGCTGCCAAACTCATTCCCCTTTCCATGCCTGCTCCTTCTGCACCAGAGAGGCACAGGGCAGCATTAAAAAGCTGTGCCCTTGGCCCCTCAGTGCCAGGGCTTTGTACACACCCCTGGGGCCTTACCTCAATCTTGTCACCATGCTGGAAGGGAAAGTCAGCCTTCCTGTCCTCCTCCCCCCACATGCCATCCTCCTTGGAATTACACACGATGGTGTTGACATCCCCATGGCAGTCAAAGCGAGGGTTGAAATGCAGCATGAGGGTGTTGCTGTCCTTCCCAACATTCACAGCAAACCTGGGGAAACAGAGCCAGTGCAAAGGGGGTGCCCGTGCAGCAGCTCCAGCTGCCAGTGCTGACAAGCTGAACACAGCAGGAGCTCTGGCTTCCCCCAGTGCCACAATAATCCATTCGCCACCTCACTCACCCTTTGGCATCAGACTGGATCTTCCCTTTGACCTTGATGCACTCACCAGGCTCAACGTCCAGCTGAGTAACAACCAGTCCCTGCAGGGCCAAACCACAGGAGTTAGTCTATCCCAAGGCAAGGCTTCCAGTCCTGCTTGGGCCAGGGCACAAAGCAGCTCTGGTAGACCCAAACATGAGCTCTGTGCTAGAGGAAGGGTTGAGTCAGGCCAGCTGCCGGTCCCAGCGGCCACCGGGGTCTCCCACTCCCCTAAGCAGCATAAGGTGACAAGGAAGCGTGGTGGGTTGGCCCTGGCTGGATGCCAGGTACCCACCAAAGCCACTCTGTCACAACTGGATGGGAGAGAGAAAATACAACAAAAGGTTCATGAGTTGACACAAAGACAGGGAGAGGTCACTCACTGATTACTCTCACAGGCAAAACAAAGCTTGGGGAAATTAATTGAATTTATTACCAATTAAAATCAGAGCAGGATAATGAGAAGTAAAATAAGCTTTAAAAATGCCTTCCCCCCACTCCCTCCCTCCTTCCCAGGCCCTGCCTCTTCCCCCTCAGTGGCGGAAGGAGACAGGGAATGGGGGTTACGGTCAGTTCATCACAGGGTGTTTCTGCCACTGCCCAAGGAGAGGAGTCTTGCCCTGCTCAGTGTGGGCTCCCTCCCGCAGGAGGCAGTCCTCCCCTCCAGTGTGAGTTCCCCATGTGAGCTACAGCTCTTCACTAACTGCTCCAACAAGGATCCCTTTCCACGGGCTCACAGCCTTCTTCAGGCATCCTCCTGCTCCAGCACAGGGTCCTCTACGGGCTCCAAGTGGATTTCTGCGTCCCTGTTGACATCCATGGGCAGCAGAGGGACAGCTGCCTCACCATGGCCTTCACCGCAGGCTGTTATCACAGAGGCATTCCTGCCATCGCTGATGGGCTCAGCCTTGGCCAGTGCTATGTCCTGCTGGCCTTGGACATGGGGGAAGCTTCTGGCAGCTTCTCACAGAAGCCACCCTGATAGCCCCCTCTGCTACCAAAGCCTGGCCACACAAGCCCAGTGCAGGAGGCGATTCACCAGCTGCTACAGGAGCAGTGTAACTGAGCCCTACTTAACCGTGTTCCGGGTCAGGTCGGGAGGCCAGATGCAGATTAGTTTGCTGGGGCACTGCCCCCCAGCCCCCTCATGCTGTCCTTGCCCTCGTGCCTGCTCCCTGCTCTGCCCACACTCAGACTGCCGAGGCCAGGGTTCCTCGAGTCACTACACTGCTCATCCCCACGGCACTAACTCTGGCTCTGGAATGCAGCCTCTGCCCCGGGGGGTCTTTCGAGGAAAGGAAAGCTGCGGGGGCAGGGGTGGGTTAGAATACGCTGCCCGCCTGCTTTCCTCTCCTGTTGCGTTAAGAGTTAACCCACTCCTGCACCCAAAAGGCATTTTTCCAGAAGAAAAATACACAGCTTAAGGGAAAAAAGTATAAAGGGTCTTGAAACTGTAGAGTTGCAAATGGACCCAAACCTTTAGAGTACTTGAGAATATAAACATTCCTCAGCTTCCCCACTTAGATAACATCCTAAAGAAGAGGAGAAGAAATACGGCCGGTCAACCCTAACTATTCCTCCCACAGCCATCCATCAGCCTTGCATTTCCTCCCAGCTAATCCTTTTCTCCTCCTACCTCTGGCACCAGGCCCAAAACCCACAGGCAGCCCAGCCTTAGTCCCAGTCCTGCTTGGCACACCACCCCGGCTCGCAGGCGGACTCACTTTCTCCATGCTGCAGACACCAGCCCCAGCAGGCAGAACACCCCCGAGCCCCGTCTCCAGAGCACGGAGTGACGCAGCGCTGAGCTCCAGCAGCTGAACTCACTCGGGCAGGACCATCACATGATTGGAGGGGAGGGCGAAGAAGGGGATTGATCAATCGCAGCTGTTGGGGCCAGAGCTTCCGAGCTATTTACAGGGGGCAGCCGGAGATCTCTATTGATGCTGTTCTTTGCGGGCATTTTGTGTATGATTTTAAGAACTAGTGACTGTTTGCTTTGCGTGATCCTAGAAATCCTTGCTGTAAGCTCTCCGAGCTGCTATGCAGCGTCTGTTGGCTCCGATCCCAGGACCCGGTGTGGCTCTGTGCTAGGACCGAGGTGGCTGGCTTTTGTTCGGCGATCTCTGTCTAAAATCAGGGTGGGGAGTCCTCGTGTTACTGCTGCAAAGTGGTTGCCTCTGTGGATAGGGGTGTATGTGCTCGCCCAGCCCAGCCTCGGGCCTGCAAGGAGCCTGGATTGGTGGGAGACCCTGGCTACAAATCCCCGCTGCTCGCAGTTAAATGAAAGCCAAGGGCTTGGTACAGCCCGTGTCAGCATTTGAAAAGTGCCTAAAAGGTTAAGGGTGGTGGTGTGGGGCTCTAAGTAGACGTGAGAATTCAGGCTGCGGCTTTTGAAAAGTAGCACGATCTCGCTGTTTCCATTCCAGTTGCAAAAGGCTCCGGAGGGAAAAGAGAAATGCTTAGTTAGGGTAGGAAGAGGCCGGGCAGGGCTGTGTGCAGCCGGCAGGACGGGAGAGGAGGCTGCTATCCCGGAGAGTGCCCAGCGCCTGCTATTCCCCTTCCCTATGCGCCCGGAAAGCACTGAGCGTGACTGCCGCGAGGGTCTTTGCAGGGCAGGGAGGTGAAGGTGGAGCGGCTGCAGTGCCTTGTGGGGCTGTGTCACTGGATCGGCTTGAACCTTCGCATGGGCTTTAGCAGGGTCCTCGGGCCTCTGTGCCTCAGTTTCCCTCACGCCTGAGGTGACGCTAATGACACGCAGCTTCCCAATCCTGCCTGTAAACCCGCAGCGAGAGCCGCTATATAAGCGCAGTGTGCTGCTTGCTGGCTGAGCCGTGACCAGCCTGCGAGGCACCTGTCTGCAGGTCACTTTTGGAAGGGCTGCACAGGGCACCTCACGACACAGTGCAGGAGTTTATGGCTGGGTTGTGGTGGGAAGCACGCTGCCCTGCAGGAGGCTGCTGGAACTTCATTAGAGCTGTTACAGGAACAGCATCCTGACTCCTGACGCCATCCTTTGCCCCAGATACCCCCCACACCCATTTCAGAACATTCCCGTGGCATTTCAGCAAAGCTGAGCTGCGTTTGAACTAAAAAGTCACAAGCTCGGATTGCAGCCCTGTGACTGGGGTGCATAAAAGAGGGCAAAATGCTGACTGAAAGCGCTGTACGGAAAATCCCGCACAGGCTCTCACCTCCAGCTAACTCCCTGGCCATCCTGTGCACGCACAAGAGCCGTACTGAAGTCAGGAGTTGACTGTGGGAGCAGAGTTGGTGCAGGTAGCAAATGCCACTGAGAGCAGGCCCCCTCCACGGAGAGTTTGGAAAAATCCCAACTAATTCCACCTTAAGTTAGCCCCGTTCTCCAGCGATGTTAGCCGGGATCACGTGTTAGAGACAGGCTTTAGGCGCCTGCTCTCCGAGCCTGAGTTACTGTGCAGTTGTTCCCCTGGTCGCTGGCACATGTGAGGGGTTGAGCAAATTCTGTTTGCCCGGCTGGGTTTGTGTATTTGTTTTCCGTTCAGGTCTGTGAAATCCCTGGAGACTTCTCTCCTTCTTTCCGTGCTGGGCCCTCTGACTCCCGAAATGCACGTTTCATGTGAGCTGCTCTTCTGGCCTGAAGTTTCCTCCTCTGACCCTTCAGAGAGTGAATTACCTTTCTAATAACACACGGAGACTGCACTGTTTGTTTTCCTTGAGTGCTCTGCACAGGCAGCCTGGTCGGTTTAGCAGCAAACCCTTTGGTCTTTAGATTTAAAGCACTCCTTGTTGTGAGCCCTGTGAAATCAGCGAAGTGTTTATTCTGAGGCTACAATGCTGAGTTGCCCCACTGTCCTGCATTTTTCCTAGGGGTTAAGTGGGAGAAAAGTAGGGGATGCAGTGGGTGTCCTTCCCTTTCAGAGGGCTGGTAAAGGAGGGCAGGCTGCAAAGCAAGGCCACACCGGCCAATCCCACCCCATCAGGGATGATCCCAGCCTCCCTGCACAACTTGAGGCCAAGTACACCTTGCACCTCCCGCAGGGAGGGACTCCTGCCCTCAGAGCAGGCAGGCAGAGGATTAGGGTGTGTTTCAAAGGCCTGGGGGAGGAAGGGAGAGCCACTGCCCTATGCAAACCACTCTCACACCCCAGGTCCAGCAGGGGATGATCTGAGAAGAAACCCTGGGCAGAAGAGCCCAAGTGAGCCTTACCTGGGTTGTTCCAAGGGACTGCAGTAAGTTCAGGCCCTGAGAGAGAGTAGCTGGGGCACACACGGTGCAACTGTTCAATTTCAGGTGTTACAGCTCTCGACATGCTTTTGGGGAAGAGTGTTGCACTCCCTGGCAGCTCTGGCAGAAGCAGGGAGAGAAGAGTCATCTCCTGCTCATCCAGAGGTGATGCACAGAGGGATTTTCGCCTATGGGGGAAACTAAGGCCGGCCTCCCCGTGCTTGGCCTTGCAGGCTTGCTTGTGGAGACAGGGTCCTGCCCAGCACCAGGTCCCCAGCCCAAGCTCTTCATTCACCTCTTGGTTTGCACTGAAGGCTGAAGGCAGACAACTGGCCAGTCTGATTTTCTTGTAACTCCCTAGAAACATCCCGGATTTGCTTCGGAAGCAAAGGGCGCAGCATGCCGAGTGTTACTCTTTTTAATATCCTGCGAGGAAAAATACACCCTAGCCATTAGCAAAGTCATATCCCCGGCTAATCACTGCTGTCATTAGAAACGGCTTTCCCCAGGTTTGGGAAGGTCTGAGGACATCCCCTGCTGCTGGCTAACTCAAGGACCAGGGTACACTGTGCCCTGTGTGACACGGGGTGCGGAGGCCAGCGCCCGCTGGCTCTGCAGTCCCTGTGCCTGGTTTGTCTCGCACTGAGCCCACACACCCTGGTGGTTGTTGGTGCTGCACCTCCTGGGTCGCTCGTGGCTGCAGCTGAGAAAGAGGCCCCCCTTCTTGCAGAAGGAGTGAGTAGAAGGTTTCTCCTCCTTTGGAGAAGGCATCCAGCCCCGGGGCCGGCACAGCAGTTCTGTGCATGCGCCACCCTGGGAGGGCACCACTGCTTCAGCCAGTGCCCCTCAATCACTTACGCTGACCGAGCAGGGAGGAGAACTGCTCCAGTCCAAGGATTGTACTGGTAAAATAATGACAAGAAAAACCCCTCACCCTTTCCTGGTGTGAGAGAAAGCTTACAGTTTGCTTTGAGTTAGGGTTTGTTTTTTCACTTTCTTTAGGGAAGATTTGTTCTTGTCTCTGTAAGTTCATTCTCAGTTCATCAGGCAAAGGCTGCATCTTTCTCTCGCGCCGTCTTTAGGGAATATTTGTGTCAATACTGTCTGGATGGGATTCTGTTCTCAGCAATAGCCCCCGGTTACTCTTACAACCTAAATATTATTCTGTTACAGCATAATAGATATATACATTGTATTTCTATATGCACAGGCTGTTTTCTTTCTCTTGGTATATCTGGGGACTTTAACTTAAGCAATCCTCTGCTTCTGCTGTTGAAGTGTCTGGTTCTCTCTGTTGCTACCATAGCGCATTAGTTTGTCTCATCTGAGAAATTTCTGCCTTTTTGCTTGGGCAGTCATGACCCCTTGAAGAGATTAGTTGCACACAGTTTCCCTGGGCCCTTCTGCAGAGCTGGCTAGAACAATGCTCTCACCACCATGGTATCTCCCAGCCCCCTGCTCTCCGTTGGGGGAAACTCTAGGGCTCGGCTGGATACCACGGAGGCATGGAGCCAGACTCCCAGGAAGAAACTTCAGCCTGCTCTTGAAAGACGAAGTGACTCAGGAGCCACAGTCCGCTGTGGCAGGAGGGTGAGAGGCCCTCCCAGAGCCTGCCGGCACTCAGGCTCCCAAAGCGCTGCCTCAGAGGGAAGTTTGTGCTGGGAAGGTCCAGTCTGCACTGGATACCAGCTGGGGTTGCGTGGCCACATGTCACTACAGTGTTTTTATCCCTGAGGGCTTCCTGATTTCAGCTTTCCCTGCATTAAAAGGGAAGCACCTCTATTCCAGGTTAATTATAAATGAAGTTAATTATAAAGAACTTCTTGCACTATCTCAAAGTGATGAAAGGAGTTGGCTGATTGTGTCACTGGAATTTAAAGTATGTCTCCTCATTTTATTTCCTTCATTAACACTGACCCAAGCTGATAATCCATGTGTTTCTCTCATCTCTCAGTGGATTAGATTTAACTAGAGCAAATTGTTAACTACCCAGGAGAACTAGGCCTTTGTTTTGTTGGACTGACTTCACTTTGGCGCCTCCCTCCTTAATCTTTTAAGTTTGCAGGTGGCAAACACGTCACCTCAGAGTTTACTGCCTCATCTCAAAGGAGTTGTTTGCATTTGGTCCTCACTGGATGTCCCTGCTACTCTAAAATTAAGAATCCAGGTCCATCTTTTCCTCCTCTTTGCAGGTCACCAGAGATCTTAGTCAAGCAGCTGTTGCAGTGGGAACTCCTAGCAGAGCCCATGGGTTACTGACCCTTCAAGTTTCCTCGAGGTCTGTCAACTCTGGCAGCTTTAAGTACTCGTTTTTCTTAGCAGCACAGTTGTTTACTTTACATCTGTGACCACACTGCAAACTTCTGCAACAGGGAACAGACCCTAGAACACTTTTCACTGGGGTATAGCAGCAGGATAGCAGCACTTCCCAAGCCTTATGTATTCCTGTGGTCTAGCCCCAGACAATCTGGGTTTGATTTGCACCTCGTGATCAGCTGCAAGGGGACTTGTGTGGGGGCTGAACATGGGGACCTATGGATTTTCCTATCCCTAACCCACTGAATAAAACCCGTACAGGCCTTGAAGGTGTCCACATGGTGGGCAGGAGGTGAGGAAAGGTAAAAGGGAGTGCACCTGCATTGCCCTCCACAGGATAACTCGAGCAGTAGAGCTGGTTAGCTGGGTCTGGAACCCATGTGAGTGAAACAAGGTCTCAGTGAAAAAGGATCATCACTGGAGCAAGCCTTCTGGGCAGCTTTCATCTTGAACTGAGGCGTCTGCACCAGGCTGGGGTTCTAGCCTTTGTTTTGTTTCCTCTTCATAAATCAGCTTTTATCGTATCGTGCCATCCATAAAGTTAAAGCTCCTGGCGTTTTGCCAAGTAACCTGGGATGCTCTTCTGAAGGATTTGCCCCATTCGAGGCCATCGGACTGGATCTGTGTTGTCATAGTAGACACATCTAGGACACAGTAGACACATCTGCTGATCCTTTTATATTATCTCCTTAGAACTGTAAGGCTTGATTTTCCTTATGTCACTTTAATTCTGCAAAACCTGCAAGGCAGAGGTTTCGTTTGTACTGAAAGACTGTGAAGCAGTTTTGGGGCTTTGCTCTAACCAGTGGAGGAAAACCCCTCACAGTGACTTTGGACGGGGTGGGACCAGTGTCCAGAAAAGCATTTCAGCAACCTTAGGCTGGACTGATTTAGAAGAGCTCTCTTCTAGCCTGACATAGCACATACAGCATGCCAGGATGCCTTAGAAACTCAAGCCATCTGGAGTTCTTTCCCGCAAAAACATGTGTGTGCCAGAATTGGTCTCCTTTGAGCCACCCACAGTGAGAAGGGATTGTATTTAAGCTGGCTCAAGTTTCTTGAATTCAATTTTAGGCAGGAGAAAATTGTCTGCAAGTATTTGGAAAATGCCTTGGAAAGAACATGCTGATTAAGAATGTAACAATCTTTGAAGGAACATTAACACTGTCCGTTCGGAGCCACAAGACACTGAAGAGCCTTCAAAATGATACGTGGGGTGCAGTGCCTTCCCCTTCCTGCCACCTTCTCCCCCAGTGATTTGTCAGCCAGATTTAGGGCTTACCCAAAATGAGTCATGAGGACTCCCTCAGTTCACAAAATACCTCTGAACTTCTCTGGCTGGTGGGGTGCAATAAACAGAGAGACACTCAGGTTTAAGACTGAAGTGCTTTTATACAGCAGGTGTAAAAAAATATCAAGTGCAGGCAGGTCATCTGGTTGTCTCCCATTATTCATGACAGGCCATTTCACAGGGTGGCATCTCATCTGATAGGTAAAGAGGAAAGACCCAGTTAGAAATACTCACATGCACGCACAAATTTGGAAATGCATTTAAAAGTGGCAGATCAGTAAGTTCTGCTGAAAAGCAAGAGCACCATTCCCAAGCACCGTGGGCAGATCAGAAACCCTGCTTCTAAACCCCCTGAAGGCTGTGGTGATCCTGGCTGGATTCATAAAAGGATTCTGGCCCCAGTGTGGTGAAACGAGGCAGTGGTTCAGAGCCCTGAGCACTGCAGGATGCAAGGGAAAGGGAGGGCAGACAGGATTTGTCACCCTGACAGGAAGGGTCGGGAGAGTGTGAGTGATGGCAAAGGCCTCAGCCGTGCCTCAGGCCCAGGGCTGCACCCTCAGTGCCACGGAGAGCACAAACCCAGCTGGCTGCCCTGGTGCAGCCACCACCACAGCAGCCAGCAGAGGTGGCAGACTCCACTGAGGCTCTGCCCTCCCGTGGCAAATGAGAGTCGGCAGCACGGGGTGCCCAGCCCCAGGGAAGGAGCAGCCTGGCAGCTGGGCTGCACGGAATCCCACCGCACCTGGGGAGATCTCAGCCCAAGGACAGGCGAGGAGCACAGCACGCCTGCCAAAGTCTGCAAGATACCAAAATCCAAGGGAAGCACCGCTGCATCCGCCCTCCCCTTTGGCCATAGTCAGGAGTAGGACTTTCCAGATGGACATACAGATCCGTGGCTGACTGCTGCTCGTCTCCAGCACAGACCATCCAGCAGCTAAAAAGTCACCCAACATTAAATCAACAGGCAACCACTATGAGGAACAGCAACCTTGGGCTTCTTGTGAGGCAGCAACGAGAAACCGTGGAGAGGGCAGAGTTGCAAGATCTTTGCTTAAATCATCTACTCAGTACTTATAAAGCAAAGAGATGAAGAATCCAAATCACATGCAAATAACTCCCGAACTCAAGCATCTGCATTTCCCTAGAGCATGCCACGCAGCGTATGACTAAACCAGTTCTAGTGTTTATGCAAAGAAAAATGTGCAACTTCCCTTGACTATGCCCCTCTGTGCATCTTAACCTGCAGGCAAGACTGCTGGGCTTAGTGACCTCCTGGAGATGGTATTTATTAAAGCCGCTTGCCTGGAAGCCTCCCTGCCTTGGCAAGAGCATTTCATTCCTCTTTTTTCCCCTCTAAAACACTCACGCCACATCTAGTCAATGAGATGTACAACTCTGTCTGGTGCCATGCAATGGCTCATCTTTTTGTGGAAGCAGATGTGTTTTGAGATATACATACCCTGTGTTGTGAAACAGTGTTGCTCATGCCCCCTCTCCAGGAACCAGCCTTTATGTGTAGGGATTTCTGATGGGTTGTGTCAGCTTCTTGTGCTTGCTGTGAGCTCACATCTCCTCCTTGCCTGTGCCTGTGGACTGCAGTGACCAGGACTCGGATGGGGAGAACCCATACAAGTTAACAGCCTTGTGGCTTACAAACCTCCAGCAAAAAAGTATGTTAAAACAAGAGTCAGGCTTTACATTCTTTGTCACTGATGATATGACTCAAGCAGAGCTGGAAACTCAGGTTAAGTATTTTAATACAAGGAAGGAAAAGAGCAAGATTATTTCTTAATGCATTGGACTGTTTTATACACGTTTTCATATGTAAGAGTTAATCCCCTTCCAGTGTTTGCATTTTATACTCCTCAGTAATGTTCAGCATGTGTCCAGCAGAGGTTTTCCTGCCTTCTGGGTGACTTGATGTCACTTGGCACGAGCACAGACACTGCTAAGGGACCCAGCCTCGCTCAGATACAGGAGGCAGTGCAACTTTGGGGTCAAACCAGGGTCACAGCACAGAGTCCCACCTTGGTTACCCAGCCTGTGTACACGGGCTGAACCAGGGGCACTGGCACAGCCAGGCAGGGATATGAAGCAATCCACAGTGACAGGCAGGCTTTCCCTTGGCTAAAGTCACAGGGAGACCAGAGCTGCAGGAGTGGAAGCCTGTGATGGTGCAGAGGAGGGACTGCTGCTGTCCCCAAGCTCAGCACAGCCTGCAAAGCCCTGCAGGCTGCAAGTGAGCAGCAGTGTTTGCTTCTCTCTTGGCCCCACTCTCTCCCCTGGCCACTAGCAGGCTTGCAAGCAGCCTGGCTCTGAGGACAAACCCTGCCCTCATCCTTATCAGCTCCCCTCCTTATCAGCTCTCTGTTTTGTTCTAGGGTCGATCTAGATACCATCACCAGGCAGTGTGAGAACCACTGGGGAGATAAGGAGGGTGCAGTGTTTGTGGATGGAGGGAGCACAGCTCTGCATCCCTGTAGCAACAACAGTCCCCATTAAGGCCTGGGAGGTACTTCTGGTCCTCTCTGGAAGTGAGACTCAGGACCTTCCCATTTCCCTTAAACATTCTCTGCTATTTACCAGTGGCGTGCAACTCCCAGGTGGACTTTGGACAACCTGCAATAACACCTGCCCTGTGCTTGGCTGTGCAAAGCTGTTTGTTCCCTATGGAATTACTACGGGACTCCAGGTCTGACACATGCACCAATTCAAATTCTTCTAATTCCCACTTCCACTGAAATATTCTGGACTTCATTGAAGTCTATAAAATGCCTCTTCTGGTATCAAATTCATCAGAACATTCCTTCACTCTAGAGCTGTGACCGAGGAAGGCCAAAAGAAAATATTTAAACCAAGAACTCTCTTTACAGAGGCCCTGCAGCAAGGGGGAAGAAGGATTTTGGTCCTTGCTTGCCATGGCAGCATTAGAAATGCGAACTGAGGCCAGTCCACACAGACTGACATGCTTGTGTGGAGGATCTTGCCAATAGTTTTGATGGGTGTTTCCTTCACAACAGAAACTAACACTTCTTAAACAATTAATTTTAAATAACTTGTGGCATTCAAGCACATGGAGCATGGCTGCCTATGAAACACTATCACATAGCAACGAAAGCACCCGAAATCTTTATCAGACCCATCTGCCATGAGCAGTTTTGTGCTCTCCTCCAGTACCATCGGAGCTAAAAACACTTAAGAGCAGTGTAAAGATATATTTCACAAACAGATTTTGGATTGCTTATATTTTATGACAGGCTGTACACTAAGGAAGTCCTGATAGGTATGAGGAGCTTGTGTGCCTTTGTTGAAACTCAATCCAGATATAGATAAGTACCATGAGCCTTAGGCTTATTTAAACCATCCAAAAAGTAGTTTGCTCTACCAGCTCAAATTAACAGCTCTAAGGAAAAAAACAACCTACACAAGATCACCCATCTGTGTCCTCACAGACAAGCTATTGCACTATGTGCTCAGTTAGGTGCTTAACACAATGGTGCCTCTGTACCAAGCTTTTCCTAAAATATATTTCTTTTAATGGTAAAACACATTTTCTGTGCTTAAACAAACTCATGATGGGGATGAGGGGTATTAATTTAACTGAGCTAAGAATTCTACTCTTAGTGCTTTCCAGCATGACTGAGTTTCCAAAGACAATATTTGTTTTTCCCTGAAAGGCTAACAGTTCTCATTTACTGGGGAAATTTAGGTTGTACTGTTAATTGGGGGGTTTCTTATTCTAAACCCCACTCTGCTAAACTGCCATCTGGTGCTACTTGTAGTAAATGTAGTCATGAGAAATTCTAGCTTTAACAGGATTTAGTAGCAATTGGGATTGTCTCATTACTTGCTGAAAGTGTGCAAGGCTTTCTTCTCACTGCGGAGTTGTATACAAACTGTTTAATTCAAATGGCATTCGTCACAGTAGGAAAAAAAGTGCATTTCGTGTGATGGACTCTTCAATTTTTATTTATTTATTTTTAATTCTACAAGTTGTACTTCTCTCTGCTTCATAAAGTGCTGTGATATAAAGGGTGCCCTGGCCATTAGCTTGGGTTTGCAATGTTCTGTGCTCTTGCTCACCTGCTTTGCCCAAGAACACTTTTCTAATTGCACAGAAGCCTCTTGGGTTGTTTGAGCTGGGCTCCCACCGTTGCTCCAGCCTTCAGTCCATGTCCAGAGGTGTGGATCCAGATGAACATGCAGCTCTGCTGTGCTGTCTCCCTTTAGCCATCAGGTGAGTGGGTGTGAAGGTGTGTGCCCCAGGAGCAGGGAGGGGGTGATGAGGGGTTACCTTTGCAGGGCTTTGTAAGGCTCTGAGTGCTCAGGCTTGACGATCAAAGGCCTTGACAATCAGGGAAACACCCCCCCCCCCCGTCGTTCCGCAGGACATGGGCTTTGGAGTACAAAGCAGCTGGTCAGAGATAAGCATGACAGAGCAGAGGGGTGGACTTTATCAGCAGCAGCCGCCAAGTGGGAGGTGTGTTTTAAATGCAATGAGAGGAGAGGGCAGAGTCCTGCTGTGCATTAATCCGTGGCACGTCCTGTGTTTCAGGGCGGTGCAAAGTCAGATGCCTGGACTGGGTGTGAGGCAAGGAGCCACGTCCAGCTGCAATGAGGAAACAGCAGCGTGCACAGGTGTGGAAGGGGCCAGGCAGGCTGACAAGTGAGTAGTAAGGAGATCAGGAGAATGTGGAAACAGAGATGCTCAGGCTGCATGTGTGTATATCCGGTGGTGGATTACTCCTGGCTGACTGGATCTGTGATGCACCAGCGCAGCAGTGTGATTCCTCCAGGCATGGCTGAGGGAAGATCTGGCCCTGCCTCCCACAATGGGCTGGAGATGAGTTTCACCCTGTCCATTGCTTATTTCACCAGCAGAAAACTTGGGAGGATGAGGTTTTCTGGGAGTTAAAAGACTGGCTATTCCCCCAAGCAGTGACTGACTGCTTTTAGATAGTGTGGTGTAGGAGCTGTGCAGTGTTAGCAGTATAAGCAGTCCTAGTACCACTAAGGTGATAAACCAGAGTGCATGTACACTGAATCCAGTATGGAAAGTTTTGAGCTTCCTAACAGTTGCTCTGTGATTTAAAAATTAGGGAAAGCAGCTTATCTGTGTCATCTCAATAGGCAAGCAAACAGTGATCACAAAATTAGGTCACAACTTATTTAGTTCAGCGGTCTGACAACACTGCTAAGGAGAGAAAAGGGCTCTGAAAAAGATGACAGGCAAGGTCTAAAACTGTGCAGGAAAAAAAAGTGCCACTTAGGTTTGCGTCACGGAGAAAGGTCGGGGAAAGGCTGTAAAATGAGAATCCCAAGGTAGCACTGTCTTAGCAGCATGGAAGATACAAAGGGGAAAACCTTGTTCTTTGGAAGCTGTCTTTGGAGAAAAAAATACGCTCCCCCCAGACAGCTTTAGTCCGCTCCCAAACTTCTTTCATTTGGGGTTCCTTCTGTGAAGCTCCCTGTACAGGAAGGCTCTGGTGGCGTCCCTGATATCTATCCCCTGTCAACAGGTTGCTTTTAGGAGCTTGTAGCCAAGGCTTGTGGAAGGCTTTAGGGAGCCCTTTCCCAAGGGAGCCTGGTGCATGATGTGAATAATGGCAGTGGCTCTAATTGTGCTGGAAAAGGCTTCATTGTTTTATCAGGCAGCAGCCACTTTGTGTGTTGGTGCTGACCTAGACTGTAAACCCCAGCAGGATTGAAGAGGAAGGGAGATACACAGGATTCCTCCTGCTGCGGGGGAGTCCTGGAGGGCCCTCCAGGTTCTCATGCCGGTGGCTCAGAGGCCACTTCACAGCTGAATTTCTTGTGAGTTCAAGTTTGTGTTGTTGTCTCATAGAGGAATGATCATTGCCAGGACACTGCCTTGGTTTACTGAACTCTTTCCCCTGTAAAAGGAGAACACCGGGCTGGGAAAAGGCCGCAACCTTTTGTGGCCTGAGAGTCAGGCAGAGTAGCTTCCCTTCTGCAGACAAGAGTTCCTCCCTCAAATAAACCCCAAGCAAAGCGGAGACCTCAATTAGTGCTTGAGCAAGGTCTCGAGGCATTCCCTGGCACGCGTGTTATGCAAGGGTCAGGTTCTGCTGCCCTCGTTCCCGTTCCTCCCCGAAACTGCAGGCATTCACACACATGCCTCAAATGCATGAGCAGTCCCACCTACTGCTCTGGTCTGCCCCAAAGCCTCCCACTGAGGCTGAGCCAGCAGTCCCAGTTTCACTGGTCCTACACCTGGGGTCACCCAGCAGCAGGAGCATCAACCTGGCAGCGATGGATCCCTGTCTCATGTATCTTAGCTCTCTTCCTGCTTCCATAGAGGATCTACAGGAGAGACAGATTAGGTGCAAGATTAACTTGTAATTTTTGACACTTTAGAGGCTCATTCATGCTAAACCAGAGAGCAGAGTACATTATAGGACCCACATAATCCAGTGAGATTCCTAAAGACAGTTTGTTTCTTGTAAACTCTTTGGAGGAATTACTCCACTGGGTATCTCTTGACTGCACTTGGCCCCCCATTCCCACCTGTCCCCATCACATAAACACCTAACAGGCAGTTTAGGGCTGGGGTCTCTGGGAAAATGCAGCTCTGGTTATGAAACAGCCTTCCCTCTGCAAGGCTGGGACCCGTACAACAGCACAGCTCCTTTTCTGCCCTGCACAGAATCCTGCTGCAATGCTTTCCATCCCAAGGCGTGGGAACGGGGCTGTAGCCACAACACGGGCATCACTTCCTAATCCTGTGGCGTGAGGAGACCAACTAGAGGTGCAGGAATGAGGGAGCAGCAGAGATGCTGCTGGGCAGCCCCAGGCAGCTGTGGAGGGGAGCAGGGCTGTGGTGCTGCCCTGCATTCCTTTCAGCATGGGCTGGTGGGCAAGGTGACCTGGGAAACACCCTTCCCTACTGGGGCTCTCCCACTGCCGCCCTCTGCCACAGTCGCTCTCTGAGGACTCTTGCTGGAAGGCTGGGTCTTGATCAGCTACATTTTTAAAAGAGGGACTCATCCTTAATCTGCTGGGATTTAAAGGGATGTAGTTTTACTACTCCCCGGAATTTAGGTGGTGTAAACAAGTGTTTTGCAAACCCCAGGACCAATAACAATCTGTCACTGTCAGCAAAAGCAAGTGCTCTACCCTGACTGGGGCCAGACTTGAGCCTCACCCCAAAGCCATGGTCCCACTAATGCTGGTGATCGTGGCTGCACCCAGCAGCTGGTACTGGCCCTGTGGGCTGCATAGAACTTGCCTCCCGAGGGTTCTGCCTGCTTCCAGCAGAGTTACTGCATCCTTTCACCGGTAGAAAAGCAAGAAATGGGAGGGGGGGCAGAGAGGTTCAGGCAACAAACAGTTCATTGGAATAATTTAAAAGTACATTCTTCAATAGGTTCAGTCTGTTTCACAGCTTTTGTTCTGCCTGCATGGCTTCCTCTCGCAGGGTGGTCACCAAGGTCCCATCTCCACTGGCAGGGAATGCCAGGGAGCTGTCTCAGTCACTGTCGCTGCCGGATTGGTGGGACACTGCCCCACGGCCGAGCTGCACCCTGAGGCAGGTGGGCAGTGCTGCCCTGCCAGCGGACGGCGAGACCTTGCTGACAGAGGACACGCTGCGGGCCAGGGGCTGCGTGGGGAACATGATTGTGCCACGGGGTGCCTCCAGGAGCTGCCAGATCTCCCCCGAGGTGGAGCTGCCCAGGTATTCCCAAGGCCGGCGCCCGCTGCCGTCCCGCACCTGCACCTGGCACCCCAGCTGCAGCACCAGCACCTTGATGACAAGCTGGTGGCCGTGTATGGCAGCCAGGTGCAGCGGCGTGTACCCGCAGCCCGAGCGGGCGTCCACGTCCAGGGCCAGCCCAACCTGCCGCGCCGCCGCTGCCAGCTCCTGCAGGCCCGGCCCGTCGCCGTGCTTGGCCAGCCAGTGAAGGACCGTGAAGCCTGATATGAAGTCCCTCTGCAGGGCCAGCTCAGGCTCTTCCAGAAAGAGCCCCCGCACCTGAGCCCAGCAGCCCGCTGACATTGCCACCAGCCAGGCGTGCTCCCGCTGTCCCAGCGGCACCAACGGCCCCCGGCTTGCGGCATTCCTGGGGGAGCTCTTGGAGAGCACGGAGCGGGGCTGCCGCCCACAGTCATCGTGCAGTGATGGGGGGGTGCCCTGCGCCTCCGACAGAGCGAGCTGGCACCTGATGCTCCGGAAAACAGGCAGCGGTGCTGGGGGCTGGCTCTCTGGGGCTTGGGGCGCTGCGGGGCCCTGTGCTGGCAGCACGGACTGGGATGGGGGTGACCTGGCAAGCGGTGGCTGCAGGGAGCGGGATGGAGATGGCAGAGTGGGGGACTGTGGCAGGGGTTGTGGTGGGGGTGGCCTGGTGGGGGGCAGGGTCCCAGGACCTGACGGCAGTGTCAGACTTTGGCATGGGTACAGCCGCAGGACTTGAGGCTGGGTTGGTCCCTGGGGGGTCAGCCCCCTGGATCCCCTCGGCAAGTCTGGGGATGGCCCGGTGGGGAGCTGCTGCAGGGACCTGGACTGCGATGGGGGCAGCCTGGTGGAGGGGAGCACCTCGGGGTCTGATAAAAGCAGTGGGGATGAGGAGGGGCTGGCAGGGAGTGCCTGCAGGGACCGGGACAGGGGCAGCACCTCCGGGGCGGACAGCAACGGCAAGGACCGGGACGGGGGCAGGTCGGTGCGGGACAACAACGGCAAGGACCGGGATGGCGGCAGGTCGGGGGGCGACGGCGCCCTGGGGCCCGATGACAGCAGCGGGGACTGGATGGGTCCGGCGGGGGGTCGCCTCCCCGGGCTGACTGAGGGCGGCGGGACCTTCAGTGAGGGCATCCCGGTCGCGGGCTGCGGCGGAGATCGGGGCTGAGGCAACCTGTAGGGAGGCGGCATCTCCGGGCCCAGTGGCAGTGGTGGCGTCCGGGACTGGGACGGTCTGGCAGAGGGCAGTCCGGCGGCAGGCAGCGGCGGTGATAGGGACCGGGGCGGCACAGCGGGGGACAGCGCCCCAGGACCCGACGGCAGCGCCGGGGGCCGGGGGCCCGCTGTGCCGCCGGGGCGAAGCGCCCAGGGGCCCGAGGACAGCGGCTGGGTCCGGTACGGGGGCGGCTGAGGGGGGGGCGGCGGGGAGCGGGAGCGGGGCGGCCGGGGGGCGGGCGGTGTCCCGAGGCCCGGCGCGGGGACGGCGGCGGCGGCGGCGGCAGCGCGGCGCGCCCGGCGGCACTCGCAGCACGGCCCGCCGCGGCCCCGGGCAGCGCAGCCCCCCGCCCCGCCGGGCCGCCCCTGCTCCGCCGCCTCCCCGCGGGGGCCGCGCCGCCCGTCGGGGTCGCGTCGGGGCGGCGGCGGCGGCTCCGGCTCCTTCTTTTCCTCCTCCTGCTCCCGCTGTTCCTCCGGCAGCTCCTCATCGAGGAGGTCGCGGTACCTGCGGCGGAGGACGATGTCCTTGGAGGCGCCGGGGGCGGCGGCGGGGTGGACGGTGGCCAGGGAGTTGACGAGGCTCTTGAAGTACTCGCGGCGCTCCCGCCGCTGCTGCTCCGTCAGTGCCGGGTCGCGGAGGAACCGCTGGAAGTGGCGGAGCAGCGCCGTGTTGGGGGCTCGTCCCCCGGCCGCCCAGAGGAAGTCCAGCACAGCCTCCTGGCTCAGCTCCCGCGCCATGCTCCGGGCGGCCGGCCGGCTTTCGGTGCTCGGTGCTGTGCCGCGGTGCTCGGCACTGCACCCAGGTGCGGCGGGGAAACCCGCCTCCTGCGGCGCCGGGCCTCTCCGCCTCCTCCTCCTCCTCCGCAGCCGGGCCGCCACCCCACGGTCGCCTTTGCCCGGGGTGGAGGCCCGTGGAGGTGCGAGCTGGGGTGACAGGGCTGAGGAGAGGTGACAGCGAAGGAAAGAAGCAGGGTAGGGGGGCGGGAGGAGCTGAGAAGTGCGAGGGTGCTTTGCTGGCGGGCAGTGAGACCAAAGAGCTGTTTATCAGTCATTGTGTCAGTGAACAGACAGGACATGATAGGCACAAATTGAAATGCAGGAAATTCCATTTTTGTGTGAGGAAAAATTAATTTACAGTGAGGGTGGTCAGCTACGGGAACAGGTTGGCTGGAGAGAATAGGTCTCCATCCTCAGGGACATTCAATGCTCCATGAGATGCCTGAGCACCAGAGGTGCCTCCTAACCTGAACTTCCCTGTGATTCAATTACTTAGGAAAACTGGCAATAAAGATCCTCAAATGTGCTGTGGTTTGGGGTAGATGCTATTACAAGTGTGTGGGATTGTACCCATGTACGAGAACCACACACAAATACCAAGAGTGTCTGCAGTCAAATCCTATCTCATCTCTTCTCATCTTATCTCTGTATTTGCTGTGTGGCTGAGAGAGGTTGGACACACGTTGTACTATTGTGGGGATCTCACTTTGTTCTGTACTGCTCATGCTGTTACCACAAGTGTGTACATAACAGCTGAGAGGGACGGGTAAGATCAGTGCCCCAGTGGGCAGTGTGCTCTGTGCACACCAAACAAATGACAGACCCTGCCCCAACCAGTTTGGGGACTGAAGAGTGGGTAGAAAGTGTGGGAGAGAGGGTGTGCTGGATTTTCTGCCTTGCAGTCGGGGAACGGAGGGACTGAGCTCAGTGTAGGCTCCCTGGATTTAAAGAGGTCTGGATCAGGCCCTAAGTCACACTTCAGAAGCCATCTCTGCTGCAGGCTCCCGGCTATCCATAAATATTTTTAGCTGCCTGTCATGTAAGCATCTGGAATATCCTCCAGCCTGCTGCAAACCCAGAAGTGTGTGCAGCCCTCACAAACCACGGACAGAGATCACAGTAGATGCTACGTACAAGCTACCTCCCATTGGTGGTGTTCATCTGGATAGGGCACAGGTGCTGGGGAGAGGGTAAGGCTCATGTTAGCATTTTATCATTTTGCACATTCCTTTGGTGCTGTTCTCCAAGGCATGAGTACATTTCTCTCTCCTCTTCTGATGTGCTCTGGATTACAGTCACAACAGCATTAGTTAGCAGCGTGCTCTCAGCGGAAGCGGCTGAGATTAAATGAATGGAGCATAATGGTTGTAATTGTGATCACAAATAAGAAAGGAGGGTAGACTGTGAAGATAAAAAATCCAAATAAACAACAGTGGCAAATGACAACACTACTATGAAAGTGTTGCTTTGGCTTAATGAACTAAGGCTTAAGCAGGAGGCTTTCTGTGGTATCCCGTTGGCTGTGACCCGTTTGGCTGTGACAGTCTGTTGATGCCCTTTGTAGGCACGTGCCAAAGTCCGCGGAGAGGGTACCTCCCTTTGATTCAGGGGCAGACTCCCCTTACAGCCTGAGCTGAAAAACATGTTTTGGGTTTAAGGGGGTGTAATGCTGCAGGCAGGCAAGGAAATGTATAGCCCTGCTACCTGGACTTGCTTCATCACCCACTTCATGCTAAGAGGTTTAAGGAGACTCTTGTTTCCCCTTATCATCCAATGATTTACTCTGTCTGCAAGTTGGTCACTTTTGATTGTGGGCAGGACTCTTCAGAATGGCTGAATTTACCCTGGTCTCACCCTCTTTGAGGGTTTTGGACACAGCAGGTCTTTTGATTCTTTGGGTGAAATTTGAGTGAGCACTGAGAAGAACTAATCACAACATGGAGGCAGGATCAAGCACTGCTTCAACATTAAAGGAAAAAAAAGCCCACCACTTAGCCTTGTAGCTTTCTGTTGCTGTGCCAGAAGATGTTGCCTTTAGGGAGCTATGTACCCATGTTTGTCTTTAAACAGGGGGGAAGTTACCAAATTTCTGTGTCTGCTTGTGTATCTTCTCATCCTGTCTAACTGACAAATTGCCCTGCAATGACACAAAAGGGCATTAAAGCCCCTTTTTTTGCTGTGTCTGTAAAAAGCCGAACAGCTTTGGGAACATTGAAACAGTTCCTGGGGGGTCTCTAGGATGAGGAGCTGGCAACTCCCTTTGCCTGGTATTGACTTATTAGCAACAGGTATGAAACTTCAAGGAGCCAGGGGTCTGCTTCTTCCTGCTGAACACTAGGAATGCAAAGAACTGCACTAGCTGAGATCTGGGAAGATTGCAGAACATTTCTTTGTGCTGATGTTTTTCTCCCCCTGCTCTTTCAGCACGAACGGCCATACCCAGGAAGGTGTATGTGCATGAGTATCGCGGAGGAAACTCGGCCACAGCTCTCCCAGCCCCGGGCCAAGGAAGGACACGGTGAATCACATCAAGGTTTTGTGAGCGCAGGAGGTTTTCATGTTGGTTAAGTTATGCTGATGCAGGAGTATCATACATGCCTCTAATCCAGACGAGGGGAAGCTCTGTCTGCCTCACCCACAGGTGCAACGAGGGCAACTCTTCAGATAGGATCATCAGGTTTCCACTAGAGGCTGCACTGGTCCGGGAGCATTTCCCGGCACAGGCACGCTCAGCACCTCCTCACCTGGAGCTGTGTGTGCAGGAGGAATTTGCTACAGGAGCAGTAATGAGTCTAATACTGAAGCCTCCCTCGGATATTAACATTAACGCCTAACATGTTAGAGTGATAAAAGCACTGCATCAGCTATGCTTGCAAAATGTTCCTGGTAAACACCCTTGGATGTCTGCTGGCGTACAAGCTTTGCTGGTGATGGCTGCAGCTGCGCCCAGCTGAGGGCACTGCCTGGGTACAGATCCTCAGCCGCTGGTGGGGAGCAGGGTCAGGTAGCGCACTTCCATAGGTTCTGGTTCAGGCTGGGGGTGCAGGAGCTGCTGTGGGTGACCAGTGCCCAAGATCAGCTCCTGAGTTCTTCAAAACACAATCATAAAAGCTGCAGGAAGGAGATACCTGGACTCTGTAGCCCTCTTCAAACAGCCATGTGGTACTACATAGCCATACCGAAATGGCTTTTGGAGGGAAAAGGTACAAGCTTGACATCAAAGGGACTACAAATGGTAAGTGTACTGCGGAGCTCTGTTTGCTTACCACTACCCTGGGTCGTTTACTTGTGCTTTCAGCTTTTATTCTGCTGGCTTTTTTCTTTTGATTCTGTGGATGTGCACATATGGGGGTAGCTCTGGTGTGTCCATAGTTCAGCGTATCCTTCGTGTGTGCAGCAAATAGGGTCTCTGTCTTCTGTAGCCCTTTGGGGTTTTATGTCTCACAAAGCAATGCAGGGCCCTTTCTCCATCATTATCTTGGCTGAAGATTTGCAAGCAGACATGTTGAGCTTGGCCCTAAGACTCCCACCTTTGCAGGTAAAGGGATATCCTGCTCAACACCAGGATGTTAAGCATTTGTCGGCTGGAGCGGCAAGGAGCCAGCTATGCTTTTCCTCGTCCCTGGAAATCATTTAGTGGAGTGGGAGAGCAACTGGCCACCGTGGCTGCTGTTCGGTATACCAAGTTTGTTGAAAAACAGTGTGTGTGTGTGTTTGACAGAAGAGAAGAGCCGGGAGAAACAAGAGAAATGAGGTGGCAGGTTTTGTCCTCTGTGTTGTTATACAAAGGAGTTAAGGGCTCCTGTGTGCCTCCCCGTCAGAAATACCTCTTTGCCGAATCCCTGTGCTCCTTCTTCACCTGACTGCTGGTAGGAGAACCTTGCTGGTCGCTTGCTTGGCCATCTCTTTGCAAGGGTCTCTGGAGCAGATGTGTCTGTACTTTCAGCCGTGGGGCTGCCAGGTGGGCGAGAGTGACCCTTCGGGGTTAAGGGGACGGGTACCCGCTGCCCGGCGTGGGGGGCGTGGGCAGGAGAGGGATTAGTGCGGGTACCGCTGGGCTCTGCCTGCAGCCCCCCGGGGCTCCCGCTGACTTTCGGGGTTCCCCGAGCGGCGGGGCGGCGCCGACCGCCCGCCCGCGCTGCCCGGCGGCCCCGGGGGAGGGCCGGGGGGGTCCCGCCTCGCCGCCCGGCCCCTTTGCATTGCGCATGGGCCCTCCCCGCCGGGTGGCCATGTTGCAGTGCTAGCAGGCAGCGCAGAGGCGGCGGCGGCGGGCGGCAGCGCAGCGCAGAGCACCGCACCGCAGCGCGATGGCCGTGGCCGTGGGCAGACCGGCGGTGCGCGGGGCCGGGGGGCGGCGGGGGCAGCCCGGGGCCGGGGCCGGACCTCCCGAGCGCGGCGGCGGGGGCTGCCGGGGGCTGCAGAGGCGCCGTGCCGGGGATGCCGTGCCGGGGATGCCGTGCCGGGGGCTGTAGGGGTGCGGGGCCCGCGGGGAGCTGGGGGGGCGCGGTGCCGGAGGGCACGGCGGGCTCGCCGGGGCGCGCCGCCTCTGCCCCTTTCCGGGGCCGGGGGGGCCCGCGCAAAACTTTTTTGGCCCCGTTTTGGGGCCGCGGCTCGTGGTTGCGGCGGGGCCGTGGCGGCGGCGGGCAGCTCCTCCCGGAGCCCCGCGCTCCGAGCCGCGCGGGCACGGGGAGGCGGCGGGGGCGGTCCCGGCTGCGCCCGCCGCGGCTGAGGTGTCGGTGCCTTGCCGCGGGTGCTGCTGCCCCGCCGCTGCCCGTGGATGGGAAAAGCTGAGAGCGGGAAGGGCTGTGCCCCGTGCGGAGTGGGCAGCCGGCGGGCGGGACGTGCCCGCGGTCCCCGGGAGGCTGCGGCGGGCAGGGCTCGGCAGTCCCGGCATGGAAGTCTTCCGAGGGGCACGCGTGCCCTGCGTTTTCCAGCGTGACCGTTTTTCTGGGGATGTGGTGGCCGGGAGGGTTTTTACGTTCGTCTTGAGAAAGACAAAAGATTTCCCCTTCACAGGGAGAGAGTTAAAAAAACCCCAAACCCGCAAAAGCCAAAAGATGCCGAAAAAGAAAAGCAAGTCTCTCTCGTATCCAGGCTGCAGAAACGTGAATGAAACTCCACGCACTTTTGTGCATTGTCGGCCGGGGGAGGGAGAGACTTGATCGACTTCCCGATAACTTTTCCAGTGCTTAGGAGTAACATAGATATTGCCCACGAGTGGAGGACTTGAATGTGACTCGCTCTCAAAATAAGAAAATGGTCTGCTTTCAAGATGTGACCAGGATGAGACAAGTTTCTTTTAGCGTTTATTGTGTGCTTATGGATCTGCGGGGCTGTATGGTTCCTCTGATGTGGCAAAGCAAATGTATGGAGATGGGATTAATGGTGTTACTGGAAGTGGGGAAGTTATGCTACTAAGCAAAATAAGAGCTGATGTTTCTTAACAGAATACCTATAAATTATACCAGCCATTCGTAAAGCTTCTTCTGAAATGTTTCCTTGATCTTAAGGTCTAAAGCATGCTTGGAAATTGAAGTTTGTCTTTCGGTGTGAGAATATGCATTGAAATCACGGCTTCAGATGGCTTTTTTGGGCAAGCTGAAGGGTATTGCCAAGCAGAGCCTTTTGGCTTTGTGTGGAGCAGTAACTTTGCAGCATGAATAGGCTCAGGAACGTGGTTTATTGCAAGACGTGATTGCTAATTGTTCTTGTGGGTGTGTTTGGCGCTTTTTTTTGTTTGGTTGTGGTTTTTTTTTTTTTTTGTTACTATGTTAAACTGGTGCTGCTACTGAGCCTCTTGGGGGTTTTTTTTTGTTAATCCAAGTCCCTGGGCCATCTCAGAATGACATCCGCGAAGGGTTTTGCACCAGGTCAACTGAATTCTTGTCTGTGGAGCGCTGAGTCCAGTCCAGTGGGACTGACTGCAGGATGAAGCATCCTTCAGCGTGAGAAATGTGTGTGTGGGAGAGGGAAGGAGGAGGGTACTCGGCTTCCTTGCAAGCAGCTGGTGGGCAGACCCTCCATCCTCCGGAATCGGACAAGGGAGTTGTGTTATCTTGGGGTGATAAGAGAAGAAAGGACAGTGGGCTGGCATTCAAGAGATGTTGGGGATGTTCTGTCTTGTGTACCTCCTTATCTAATCCTCTCTGCTCCCACTTTGCATGCTGCTGTTGTGTTGCTGGGAGGGTGGCAGGGAGTTGGAAGAAATAGTTAATTATATGTTAGAGCAAGGCAAGACTGGTGAACGTTTGCCTTTCCAGCTTTCTTACAAAATATTATTAAGTTGAGCCGTGAGTGGCATGTGTCTTGTTGGAGGGAGGATTAAAGGAAGGGGGAAAGAAAAAGGAAAGGAATGAAACCAAAAGCGAGTCAGTTTGAGTTAAAACGATGATAACATTCCTGAGTCACAGCCTTTTACATCCTGGCAGGATATGACATTATGTTAATTGTAAAAGTATGCATAAAAAATAACTTCAGCAAACTGCTCTGAAGTGTCTGTGTTTAATTGTAGCCGAGCAGGGCGTGTTTTGTTAGGATGGGCGGCTTTCTTTTTAAGGCCCTGATCCCACAGATGTGAAGGCACATGTGTAATGTGCTGCCTGTAATTTCATTTGACTTAATGGAGACTGATCTCGGCATGCAAATGTAAAGGCATGCATAAGCAACGTTTTGGCAGGATTGGTGCTGGGAGCTGCCCTGGGAGCTCTCAGCTGATGAAAGCCATGCCTGTGCTTAAACATGCACCGGGCTGGGAGGATGCTATGGTCATCTGGGCTCAGTGTGAGATAAGCCACTTCCAGTCTGGGAATGGTTGAGATGTGCCAGACAGGGGACACTTTTCTTCCTCTTGGGTTAATTCGCAGCATCTTGACCAGTGTCGGATAGTTTCTTAGTAGATCAGAGTGTGGAAGAGGGCTCTGGCCTACCTACCCTTCTCTTTATGTGTTTATCCTAAACATTTACAGAACCAGAGCTTGGCTGTGTTACAGGAGTGAGACTCGTGTTCACTTAAGAGTATACCTTGGTGTACCTCCTTCTCCAAGTCTAACAAAAACTGAGGGAAAATGAAGCTGGAATGCTGATTTTACATGGGAACTATAGAAAACATTATCTGAGAGATTAAAACAGCACAGTGTATTCTTCAATCTGTTTTAAAAATACTTGGTAATGAGAGACTGCTGGTTTCCATGGAGGGGAGGGAGGAGAGTGAGATGGGAAGGCAGAGCGGGGCTGAAGCCTCTGTGCTTGTCTTTGAGCAGCAGATTTGCTGACACCCACTGGGGTCAGCACCTTTGGAGAGCCACATCCATGTGTGCTGCTGGGTGCCACAAGGCCACCATGACCACTGGCTTGGGATAAGAGCTGCGCACCAGGGAAGGGGGGTACCCCATGCTTCTGCATCGGGGGGCTGCAGACTCTCCTCACAGTGAATCTGGTGATGCTGCGGGTGTGGGTGGCACTGCTGGGGCTGCTGAGGTGGCCAGGGCACGGGGTTTGGCTTCCTTGCCTGCTGCTGCCAAGTGGGGTTTTTGGGCCCGGCCTGGCTCAGCTGTCTGCACCAAGGAAGCGGCTCTGGGTGGTGCACACAGGACTGTGTTTTAGTTTGTGATCTTTTTGTTTCCTTTATTCACCTCGGTGCCTTGTTTGCAGTAGGAAATTCTTTCAGACAATTCTTGCTGCTCCTGTTGATGTTAACAATGGTGGGAACCTGCCTCCTCCTTGCTTTCATTTCAGCACAGCCTCGGTCGCGGGGCCGGTTGTGTGTCCAGCCCACCACACGCTCAGGACCTCTAGCTTTTCCAGTGTGAATGAGCTGAGCTGCAGTCAGGATCTGGTGCAAAAGTCCTCACTTTGGGTAGGTGAGATGATGGGGGAGTAATTTTAGTGCCTGAGTAAGACTCCTAAAATAATGCTGGGGGTTGATTAAGTAAGCAGCATGAATCTGAGAAATAAAAATATTTACTCAGAGGTTAGGCATGTTTTATATGTCCCCTTCCTGCCTCTGTAGCCCCTGAGAGAGAGAGCTTTCCTGGCTGGCTGTCCACTCTGCAGTCGTCTCAGGGTTGTTGCTTCTCTTGTGGCCTTTCTATGGCTCTTCTTTTTGAGGTGATTCTGGGAGCGTGGGCGTGAGGCTGCTCAGCGCTTGCTTGGCAGGAGAGATGCCAAGGGCACAGGGTCTTCTGTTGGCTTGGCAAACGCTGCAGTCTCATCCAGCCTTGCCCTTGGCGTGGTTTGGCTCTAGCCTCAGTCCTATGAGCTACAGGGGCTCTTCCAAGAAAAGATACTGAAGCAGCTTCGGCGTAGAACAGTTGGATGCAACCAGGTGATGTAAAAATAAACAAAAAAAGCCTCCCAATAGTACTCGAAGCTTTTTTTAGGTACGCTGTGTAGCTGCCTTTGCTTCCAGCTCTGTGAGCAGCTCTCCAGCCTACTGGAGTAAGTGATGCGTAATAATGGTTCAGACAAACACCACAGCATGGGGAGAGTTCAGCGCTGATGCTGCTGGAGGAGGCTCTGGAGCAGAGACACAACCAGCTTTGGGGTCTTGCTCTCTTAGCTAGCAGCAGCGTTAACAAAAATTTACCCCAAGTGTTGTTCTTGCTCCATAGAGTGTAAGTACTTGTTTGCATCCACTATGCAGTGGGAATAAGAGATGCTCCTTCTTGGCTGCTTCATCCCATCTGGATGCCTTTCCCCATCCTCTGCACTGTGGTGCCTGGTTTAGACAGATGTGGGCCAGGATTTGTGTTGCCAGAACTGTCATCGTCCACAGCTCGGGCAGGTGTGATGAATGTGGGTGTAGGCAAGGTCCACTTGGCCATGCATGAGGTGCTGAAGGAAGAGCCACAAGAAGGAAGAACAGCTCCCTGTGGTTTTCCTTTAGCAGTACCCAGCCCTTCTGGAAGCTTTCTCCCTCTCTGGAGTGCTCTGCTCATCCCATGTGAGTGGTGCTCTGCTGGCACAAGCTGTGGTCCAAAGGCCATTACTGCCTTTCCCTGGTAGTGCAGTTATTTTGCTGGGCTCTGTTACTTATGAGTCTTGAGCTGTCTTTGGGACTCCTTACTTGAAAATACAGGCTGTGCCCATGTTTTTGGTGACATAGGATCTGAACTGGCAACTAGAGCTCTTGAAGTGTCTGAAAATAGGAAGAAGCTGCATCTTTTCTTGCAGGCTTAAGGTTTTTGTTTTCTGTAGTAGCATCCCACATAAGGTGCTGTCAAAGAGCAGACTGCTACTGTATTTGGGGAGTTGGTCCTTTCTTGCATCTGATCTTACAGCTTCTTTAGGTCTCTCTGTTGTCTAATTGGATTTTCTGTTTCTGAATTTATTTTCAGATGGGATCTAGCTGCTGGAAATACGTTATTGAAGTACTGTAACTCTGGGTTATTTCTTTACCGGATCTGCTCATGAATACTTGGCACAAGCTGATAGAAAATGACTTGGTTTAGAAACACTTTGGTTTTGCCACAGTTGTTGCCCGCTTTGCCAGCGGCTCCTGAGAACCGATTCCTGTGCACAGCAGTAGTTCTAATATAAATTGTTCCTGGAAATCTGCATGCCTCTCATGTCTTTCATTCAGGAATTATATTAACCTCTCTCACGTGATGGGTGTGGAAGTGAGGAGCTGTTTTGACTCCTGAGCGGGATCTTTGTAAATGCCTTGCCGGACTGTTCAGGGCTGTCTGTGGATCTGAAGGTGTTCTGCCAAGTCTGGGTGTTTCGCTGGTGGCTTCACTGGGCGCAAAGTGAAGTACAGCGTCCTGTGTAAGCAAGACACTTGACAGAACTTATTTGCCAGATGTGTTGAATGTACCAAGTGTGCAAGGTGCTTTGTGTAAGCACACGAACTTGGTTTGAATTAAGCTTCTGGCAGTCTGGTGGTGGCAGCTCTGTTTTTGTCTGTAGAGAAAGGATCAGGTTGGGTAGATGGCTTGCTTGGTGACCCCGCGAGCTTATGGCTCCCTCTTCTGCAGGGCAGCACGGAGAGTGGTGCACAGGGAATACGAGAGTGCGAACTGCAGGAGAGGTGGAATTGCAGGGCTGCTTTTAGCCTTCCAGATAGAGGCTCCCACCTGTAGCCACAGACGCATCTTTGCATTTTGAAGCACACAAATCATCTCCTTTCAGCCCCCGTGTAAACCCTTCTCCTCTGATCTGAGTCAGCCTGGAAGCTTTTGGCAGCTTTCAGATGCATGGACAATGTCAGGCTGATGGTGCTGGCTTAATTTTTCTAGGACAAAATTTGGCAGGCAACAGACTAGCTTGGAAATGAGAAACTTGCAACCTGGAAAGGTGAAGGTACCAAGTTATGACTGACACTCATTCCTGGCATCTCCCTGCAGGAACATGGATTTCCCCACATCGCCTGAATGTGTCTAGGAAATGTACAGGGTTGCCAGTAAAGAGGTTGTGCATAAATATAGTTGGGTTTTCCTTTTCTTGTTTCATCTGTGATTAAAGATTTTTCTTTTCTCTGTTGTCTCCTTTAGTTTTAATTGATAGGATTACATTTCTTGGGTATAGTAGTGTGCCTGCTTTGCTTTTTTCTTCTAATGTTTATCTCACATTATTCAATGTAGAATTGAGAGAAGCGTGATTGGTTTGAAGAACTGCCTGTCAGTTCAAGTCAAACCACGACAGGTATCCGTGGAATGAACATAGAAACAGTATGGCTAATGTGATTTCAATAGTCTTTGTTGTTGTTTTGTTCCTAGTTTGAGGTGTCAAGGCTGGTATTGTCAGAAACCGTTGAATTAAGTAATTGGAAGCAGTGCTCATTTATTCTGAGCTTTTACAGCGAGAAGATTAGGTTGTCATACTGCGAGCAGGTATTGCTCACTGGAAGTGCTGGGAGTGATTATAAGGCTTAACGCAGCCATCTGGGACTGAACATATGCACAGTCCTCAAATCTTCATGTCGAGACCCCAAGAGGAGCAGGGATTTTGCGATACCGTCTGGTGACAAATCACACCACTTCACCACCACATCTATTGGCGGCTGCTTTTTCCTCCTTCAGATCTGTTTCATGTCCAGGTTGGCCTATGGCAGGCCTCATTATGCCTTTGCTTTTTTGGGCAGTCAGAGTTCTGAGCTCTGAGATTTTTTTTGCCTGAGTGTAAGCACAAGGGTATGGACACTGGGGGCGGGGGGAGAAAAAAAGTAGTTTTTCAAATCCTGTTTCAGCAGTTTATCCAAAGCTTCCCATAATTCTGGCCAGGTAACTCATCTTGCTGCTACTGTGATTTTTTTTTAGCAGAAGAAACAACCAATCAACCATTATGCCTTTGTTAGCCTATAGAATCAAAAGATTAAGATTTTTAATTGCATTTAGAAAGGGTTTTGTTGGTTTCCTGTATCTTGTATGTAATTTCCAAGCCAAGAAAAATCCCTAGTGCTTTTAAATGAATGCTTTTCTGCCACAAGCTGTCTTTTATCACCGAAAATGCCAGCCTAGTCTCATTCTGTTTCATCTGCTTCATTAATATTAAATACATGGCACTTTAATATGGCAGTCGGAGCAAAGCAGGGAATTTCAGCTAATATCTGACAATGGCAAGCTGTGATTAAATGATATCAGAGTGCTATCACTATGTATAAAGTAATTGGCATTTTTCAGCAGAATTTGTCCTAATTCATGTCAGTTTTTTTCTCCCCCTGCTTCCTTAAATCTTTCCATCTTCAAGTGAGCCCTTGCATGCTCCTGCCTTTTTCGCAGGCCTGGCTCAGCCTTGTGGGAAAGGGAAGGGTTTGGTGATTGCAGCACAAGTCCCTGGTGTCCAGGGGAGGCAGAAAGTGGCACCAGATCTGAGAGCTGTTCATGCTGGGGAGAGCCTTCATGGAAGAAATGTGTGCTTGGGCTCTGGGGCAGCTCTTCAACGAAGCTGTGGTAAACTCTCCCGATGCTCTGAATTACAAGGAACCTGGCTGAAAGTAAAAAAATAAACAACTTTTCAGAGAAGCGCCTCCCCTTCTGGGACTCACAGTTGATGGTCACTGAACAATTGGAATGATTCATGTTGGTTTCTGATACGTGATTGAGTCGTACTGTCACGGGACCTTGGGCTGTGTGTTTCCAGGTAGCTGAATATTCACCCGGCTGGGAAGCGCTCCTGCTAGTCAGCATGTGGAGTTGAGCAATTATTAATTATTAGAGCAGTAATTACAAGAGCCACTTGGGACTAGGGCTTGTGTGGCTGACATGCTGCAAGTTTTTAGCCTCTGATTTGGTGTGTGGTCTTGGGCAAATGCCTTTGTCTTGGTGTGCCTTTGTTTTCTGCTTGTGTAAAGCAGGAGATAATTCCCTCCCTTGTTTTGTGAGGTGCCAAGCTGTGATCAGTGGATTAATAATAGCACACCATAGTCACCTTCGCAGACCTCGCCCTGTTGCACCAAATCGAGTGAACTCTTGTGGCACAGAGGCATTACCAGATTAATGCTTTTAATTAAAAGTACCTTCAAGAAAATAACTATTCAAATAGGGTAGCATGCAAGCTGTGTTTTCAAGGAGATGTAACAATAAGGAGGAAGGGTTTAAAGGTGAGCAGTGTGAGTAACTCTGACCTCGTTTCTCTGGGTTTACATGAATGCAAGTGAGGGCAATTTTCGCATAGAACATTCCTAAGAGATACTTAATTTCTCTGGTGTGGGCCAGAACCGTTTAAACACAAAGTCAGAGGTGTTTTGTTGCTTAAACAAAACATTAGTTGAAATTGTGGGTTGCCATGTGACTCCTGTCTGTTACTGAACACAGCTACATTTCCTCTACGTTTGGCCTTGCCAGGAATGGAGCTCAGAAAAGCATTTTTTTCCAGTGGGATGTGCTTTACAAGATTTTGATATAACCTGAGGAAAGCAGTATTTTTTCATAACCTAACCAAGTAACCTGATGATTTCTTCCAGTGGGTTGAGCCGGAAAGCCAGAAGTATAAATCCAGGCTAGCTGTGATACAGTTTACGTGCTGTCCTGGTTTCAGTTTGAAGGGAGCTATAAAGTTCACACGGGCTAGAAAATGTTTCTGGCATGAAGTAGGTGGTTGGTCCCTATGTAAAATACACAGTAAGGAGTCCCAAGGGAACGGCGTGTGGATGTTGTCAGTATCCACACTGTGGTAAATGTATCTTTTTCTGAGCTGTGTGTGCTGAAACGTCTTGGCAATTGGAAGCGGCTCGGGGCTGGAGCCTCCTATTCCTGTTTTGGTGCAGTGCCTTGCAGAGGAGGATTGTGGCCCAGCGTCTAGAGTTCCGTGGTGCTGGATGGAAGGGAGGGGGATGGAGACTGCTGGATGTGTGCCGTCCTCCTGGGTACTGTGTAAGTAGGAAGGTTGTGCAAGCCAGCTCTTGAGGTTTATGCTCCAGTTTGCACCCTCAGGGGCTACTGCGTGACCTGAGAAAATGTGAATTAAGACATCAAGCGCCCGAGGAAGGGCTGCTCCAGCCTGCGCTGACTGTCCTGGGGTCGGCACGCGCTGCTGGCCAGGTGCAGGCACAGCCTCTTGAGCTGTGCTGGTGTGTGACGTGGGAGCCCTCATGCTGCATGTACAGACCCAGCTCTTCTCCTGGACGGCCGTGGGAGGAAGAGCTGGGCATTAGTCTTCCTTTCTGAAGGCTTCCCAAGTTCCTCAGCAGGTGTTTATCTGTCAGACCCCAGCTGCTCTGGGATATGAGCAGCCCAGGCAGGGCTGCTTGTGGCTTCGTGCATCACCTCCTGCTTTGAGCAACGTGGAGGTGGAGACTGCAATCTTAATAAAGAATATGCAGCAGCAGATCCCTCGCTTTGGTATCTCATTAAGTGACTCGAGCCAAGGGCAAAAACGTGCACCGCACATGGGAATTGTGCCCCAGTTTTGGGATAGACGGGTCTGCAGCACTTGCAGTTACAGAGCATGTCAGAGCAAGGAGCTCCTTCATGTGAACTAATCTTCCCTAGACCTCTGCAGGAAGCGCTTGCTTGGAGCAGGCGTAATTTGCCTTCGGGTGTGTTTGTCTTCCCGAATCCTTAGGTTTGGCTCCATAAATTTGCGACAGGATTTACCTGCTCTGTCAGGTCTTTGCAGCCCGGCTGCTGCAGGAGCTGAGCCCGGTGCAGCGGAGCCTGCTCGTCTGTCACAGTGGTTCTCACTCCACGCGGGACTCGTGCTCAGCTGCTGCGTGCTGTGCGCTGGCACAGCGACTTGGCCAGGCTGAACAGCCCAGGGCTTTGCTGATGGAGGGGTACCTGACGTGTCCTACTGCCTGTCCTGGTGCTTCCAGGGAAAAAGAGGAGCTGAGGGGAAAAAGGGGATGAGAAATCGGAGTACTGCGAGCATAAAAAGCTACAGTGTAAAGTAACTGCGGGAGGTGCAAGCTAATGGCAAATCCTCTTGCTTACTGTTGTTATTCAGAGAAACAGCCTTGTAAAATGTTCCGTTCCAGAAGCTGTCCTTGAGCTATGGATTTCAACCAAGAGCAGTGCAGTATGTATCATCTGTACTCATAAGGTTGCGAGGCTTTGGATTGTGTTTCCCTTGACTGTTCTGGAGAAATCCGAGCAGCTGGACTGTCCAGGAGTGTAGTACTCCGAAGAATTCAGTCTGTTTGCTTTTGGGGTGTATGGGAGAATAACACTGGAAGTGTGGGTTTTGTTTAACACTGCTCTGTTACAAGCAGTGGCATGGGTTGCTACAGCACAAGTCTTGACAGGAGGGCAGAAATTAAAATTAAATGTGAATCCAGCTGCTTCTGCTTTCCCTTCAAAGTGCAGACATGACTGGGGTGGACAGTCGAAGCAGAATGTGGTGGCCAACATTAATTAATCTGTGGGGGTGGATACTGGCTCCAGTTTAACCTTCTAGCAGGACTCTTCCAACAGCTAATGGATGTTGCAGCAGCCTGTGTATGGAATAATTTATGAATTTGGAAGGACGTGATTCCAGAGAATGTGGGTGAATGCCAGTGGTTTGCAAATCTCTGCCAACGGTCTTGTGAGCGGCGGGCTGCTGTGGGAAAAATAACACTGGATTAGCACAGGGTAATGTTTGGAAGTGTCCCACTTAGTTCCTAAAGCCTGGCCCTTGTGCAGAGCTGCACTGGGCTCTCGGCAGGACACTCCAAAGTAGCAGAAATGCATTAAATATGCGTCTGCTGCATGCACCAAACAAGAAGTGGGCAGCAGCACAGGGAGATGTTTTTAGCTACAGACTTTTCCCAGAGAGCCTTAGCAGCATCTTTGTTGTTTGGGAAGACAGTTTCCTTGTTCCAGGTAATTGGACTGTCTGGGCACATGCCAGATCACTTGATCTTGCAGCTCCAGGGCAGCTCGGTCCCACTACAGACCTGTTCCCTGGCTCGGGAGCTGGTGTTGGGGTGCTTTTCCTGCAGCCGAAGGAATGGACGCCTTTCCTTGGCACCAGGCTCCAGAGCCGGATGTGAACCCAGCAGCACTCCTGGCCTCTTTCCAGCTTTTCAGGCTCCTGCTTTTAATTAAACTGTCGCGACACTGCAGCCGGAGGATGACTGAGATACCGAAAGCCAAAGGTCCGGCTCACAAAGGTGTTTGGGAGCCTTGGAATGCGGATGGGAAGCCTTTGACAGAGCATAGGGCAGGATCGGTGCCTGCCTCCCACTGATTGTGGTTTATTTGCTCTCTGCTCATCCATCCGCTCTGTGGCAGGGCTGAAAACATCTCTGAAGTCTGGTTTTAATAACAAAGTGTATCCTCACAGCTGAGGGGAACCTTAGACGACAGCTACCCCTTTGCAAGCCTTCTCTCTGCAGAAGTTGATGTGCACCACTTAACTGTGAGGATCTTTGTGGATCCGAGATAATTACAGAAGGCTCCAAGGAGATTTGCTGTACTTGATCTGTGTTACCTGGCATTTCTTTGCACTTTATGCCTCTAGGTTTGGTCACGCGATAGAGCAGTGCTTGCCTCTGGGCAGCTGCCTGTGTGCTGGATGACTTGTTCTCCTCATGGAGCTTATCCCTTTGCCAGCCATGAAAACATCTCCCCTCACACTTCCCGGCCAAGTGTTGCTTCTCCTGTGTGTGTAAATGACTGCTTGCTGCCTCTCTTGTAACAAATGCCCGTTGTTCCAGTGGACAGGTTGAAATGCAGCGTAATCCTCAAATGTTCTGGAGATTTGACACATACCATGAGCTCAGTGAACATGCAGCTCTGCCAGAGACTTTGTTGGGATGGAGAACTTGGGGAGAAGTAGCAGCTATGGGAAGTCTGGTTCTGGAACTAATGTGGGGGGAACACACTAAACACAAAGCTGATAGTAGGTTTTGGATCAAGTCTTTGGAATTATTTGTAAGTCCGAAGAGAATTTTATTGTTACAGGATGCATTTAATTAGTATCTGGAATGTAGCCACTAATGTAGGTTTGTGCATAGAAAGACTGCTAGTACTTTCCTTTAGGAATTGTTGTTTTCTACATGGAGATATTCAGATAATAGTGTTAATAAAACTTAGCAACAGCCGAAAGGAAAATATTTTTCCCTTGCTTATTTCCTTGTGCTGTACATTTAGACACTGTTCCCATTGTTGGGGTTTTTTGGTTTGGTTTTTTTTTTTGTTTGGGCTGTGTATGTCCCTTTTTCTAGAGCAGAAAGGAAAATTGTTCACCAGTGAAAGCTAAGCTTGTGGAAGCATACCAGTCGGCTGAAGGTTCAGGGGCTGGAAGCATCTGAACCTACTGACATGAGGGGAGGTGTGGGAGTGGGACTTGGGGGTGTCACTGGAGCCTCCAAAGCCCTTGCTGTGAGGAAGGAAGAAAAGGGTGACTATACAGGCTTGTGCTTTAGTAATAGACATTGATGAAGGGGGGGGCGTGGGGAGGTTTTTCCATATGTAGCAACTTATGCCAGTTTTGCATCTGACTTTATTTGCGTTATTAGGATTACACTAATAAATCTGCTCTAAACCTGCTTGAAGTCCCTGATGCTGTGACATTGCCGTGTGCCAGCGCTGCGCACCCTGCCTCTTGCCGGGATCCAGCCCTGGGGTGGAAGCTCTGCTCACACAGCTCGGAGCCTGCTGCATCTGCTCAGCTGTGGCCTCATTGCCTTTGCAGTAAAATCCCACTTGCACCAATGACGTTTTTTGTTTTCTTCCCCGGGAATTCCTGCCTCAGTAATAGAAGTGTTTGGAAAAGAGGCCCCTGCAAAAGAACCTTGTCAGGCAAGCCTGATGTTGGGTGTCATTGCCTGTAATTGAGGGGAAGATCCTTCCCCACTGCACGGAGTTCCCAGGCTCATCTCCTGTGGAAAAACCCTTTTCTTGTAGAGTGATGGTGCTGCCTGAGCCGCCTTTGGAGGCCACCATGGGCTTTGGATTTCCTTGCTGGGGTGTGTTTGCAGGGGAGGCTGAGGATGTGTTTTGGAAAGGACAGAGATGTTCAGCTGCCAGAGGGAGTTCGGCTGTGCTGCGTCGGAGACCTTGGTGGCCTGTGCTGTGGTGGGGACTTGTTCTGTCACGTCCTTCACACTGTGTTACTTTGTCCCCAGCAGCTGGAATGCAAGGAAAGCCTTACCCCTTTTTGGGGGTGGGCAGGAACAAGATAAACTCCAGAACATAGGCGTGGGGCAGCGTGGGGCTCTTGATGCTTCTGGGAGTTGGTTTAAATCTCTGGAATGAAAGGTTTATCTCTGCTACAACTCAAAAACTGGAGCTGTAAAGCTAATCCTTGGATTCCTTGTGAATAGAGAGTTAATCCTTTCTTCTGGTGCTGTAAATGTTTATTTAGCCGTGCATTTATGGAGTTCAGGCGGTTTGGAGTGTATGTTGGGCAGCTGCCGGTGTCCTGTCCAGGCACTCTTTATGACTTGGAGCATCACCAGGATTGTAGTGGCCATCACACGCCTTTGTGCTCCCGCCCCTTAGCAAGTGATGGATACGGAGAGGACTGTGGGAACATTCCTGTCTGTGGTCTGCATGTGAGAAATATGTTTTGTCTTGCACTCTCTATAGGCTCCAGAAACGGGAAGTTTCTGTAGCAGTTATCAGTGCAGCAAAACACAAGGAGGATAAAAAAGCCTGATGTAGGGTGGCCTTCTAGTCCCATCTCCTCCTAACAATCCCAGTGTTATGGCTGTGCTGCAGACATAGATCAGATGTCCTTTCCTCTGGAAGAACTCTGGCCAGTGAAGCTTTTTGGAAAGACAAAACATAGTCTTTCAAGGTAACCACAAAAATTTGGAATGAGTGAGGTGGAGGGAAGGAAGTAGTTCAGTTGAAATATAGAATCGCTTCTATTCATAAAAATTTTAGTATTGGCTTTCCCTGTTTAAGGCAGGAAAACCAGGGCTTGCTGAAGGCAAGTGGGGAACTTTATTGCTATGAGTCAGTTGAGAGCTCAAAGTCTATGGACTAGTATTTCCAAAACTGTCAGCCAAATAATTGAATAAACCTTCACCCTTTCCTCTGCGTGCAGGTTCAGTCCAACTTAATTCCACTTTCATTCTTGCTGAAGATGAAAAACTGTGCGCTAAGGCAAACAGTATTTGTAATTTTCAATATTTATTGATTGCTGACCTTTTCTTACTCGTGTTGAAGGACTTCTGTGGCGCCCTGGAAGAGCTCTGTGTGCCATAAGGGGCTCTGTGTGTTCTGTTTCCCTTATTGAAGCAGATGTGAGGGCTGTGACTCAACATTCAGCATATTAGGCCACGCCATGAACTCATTCAAAGCTGGTTCTCTTTCTTTGTTGTTTTCTGGTTGCTTGGTCAGAATCACGCTCGAGTGTACCCATTGCTGGTGAGAGTGGTAACACTGGGCTTGGCTAAACCCAAGATGTTTTCTCTGTGCTGTATATGCATGTGCATGTTGCGTATGAATTTAAGAAGAGCTAGTCTGAGCCAGCTCTTTCAATCCGTTTGAAACTGGATTGACACTTCCTTGGTAATGCTGGACCAGTAAACTCTCCCTGTATCTAGCACTTGTTTGGACTCTGAAAGCCCTGGTGGGGATTTTTCAAGGAGCTGGGTGATGGTTAGCTTGAAGTTAGGGCCCGTTTATACTCGCTGCTGTGGTACCTGGGCATGGGATAAGCCATGTGTGTATGTACGTCTGTGTTACCTCAGGATTTAGGTGCGAAGACAGCCACTGTGATAAATCTGGACTCCTTAGTCCAGAATCCAGAGAACTAGTAAATAAATGGTCTGAAGCTCTGTGCTTTGACAGACACAGCTCCAGTGCCCTGCTTAGGAATTGGGTCTGTGCAGACCCCAGCAGCGTGTCCATGTGCCGGGCAGCCACAGTGTCCCCCACCTGCCTCTGAGCAAGCCAGGGGGGCACAGTATTAACATGAATCCTGCTTGTGAGTCCCAGGGATAATTAATTATCCAGAGCACGATCTGGGGCACCTTCCAGTCCTGGAGCTTGTTGAATAGGAGCTGACAAAACGTGCCCTTGGTGTGCGGCTGCAACTTTTCAGGAAGGAACACATGGGGTTAGGGAACTGCGAGGCAGCCCTGCTGGGCTGTGCCTTCGCCACCTCAAGGAAAGCTGCTGCTTTTTGTGTCCCAGTGGCCCTCAATTTGAGTCAGATATTGGAACAGTGCTGCCTTGTTACAGCTTTGTAAGCAAGCCCTTTGGGCTGCGTTCCTTTCTCAAAATCCATCTTTTGCTCTGGTTGTGTTCACAACCCTAACTAGACTGGAGTTGGTGGAAGACTGGGGAAGGCTGGAGGAGAACCTGGCAATGGGGTCAGATGTTCTGTTGCCAGGTTTGTCTTAATTCTGCCTTTTTGTGCCTGGGGGCAGTGTCCCAGAGAGCTCCCTGCAAATGGTCTCTCTGTGGGTATAACTGGAATCTTGCCAAGTTCACGTATCACCCTTCCCTCTGTGTCAGGTCCCATATTGGGCTGTGCCTCCAGCTTTTAGCAAAGTATAGATCCAATGACTTAACAGCCCGTGGTGCAGCTGTTTCAAGGCTATTTTAAGTGCATGACAGTGAAATACAGAAGGAAATGGCTGTTGGGCTTTTCCTCTCTGCTGCCTTGCTGGACTGTGTCTGTATCTGTGGTGGGGTGGGACTGTGCAGCCAGAAGGGCTGGAAAAGGGCAAAGAACTGAAAGAGAGAAAAGTATTTCTAATGGCCATGTAGCAACATGCCTTCCTGCTGTCTCCCAGCTGGCTTCTGTCCTTCTGACTGGAGTTGTTTTTAACTCCTAAGGCGATGCATTCTCAAGTCTAACAAAGACTGGACCTTCTCCAGTCCTCGCGGGTGTCAGCTGTCCTGGAGTCACAGCCTGACTTGGGTGTCGTGTCACTGTGCAGCGTTTCAGTCAGGGCTCACGTGAAGGAACCTCCAACTCCCTCCGCTGTGCCTGGCTGAGGGGGTGGCCGGGGATGCTGAAGGGGGCGGGTTTGCCTTTCCCTGCCTGTGGCATTGCAGAAAACAAAGGGCAGGGGAATCACGATAGACCACGCGCTGTCTTCTGAAGCAGGAGGAGTGGAGCGGGTTGGTGTGGGGAGCTCCCATTTTATTCCCTCAGTCTCACACAGGCGGTCAGAGGCAGTTGCACGTCGTCCTCCTGTCAGGAGAGAGATTGGCCAGAGAAGCAGAGAGCATCTGGTTCTCATTGGGCTCTGCCTTTGGATGGTCTTCATTCTTGTTTGTCACATTAGGTCTTTTTTCTCCCCCCACCTTCCTTCCTCTCTCCTTTTTTCTTTCTTTTCCCTTCAGTGAGTTTACAAGCCTTGCTGGAATGCGCATATGGTCCTTATCATCCCTGAAGTCCAGCTTTTTTTTCTTTTGCTGGTTAGCAGTTTGTGACATCAGGGGCTGTTAGAAGCATTAGTCACTTTTACTCCAAATAGAAAGGTCCGTGGTTTTTGGAAACCCATGGAGGAAAATGTCTTTTATGTCAGTTCTTGGCATACATGGAACTGTGAGTGTTCTGAGCTTGTGCTGACCTTTAGCCAAACTTTTTGCCTGAAGACAAATGCTCGTTCCCACTCTCTGCAGCCACTCCTGAATTGTCAGATTTTGCTGACTTCCCCTCTTTCCAGAAGAATGCAACTGTATCCTTTTTCCTCCATGCTCCTGCCGAGTTCCTGCAGCTTGCCAATGTAAGCAGTTCCCCTCGCTTCCCCGCCGGCGTGCCCCGGAGGCGCGGGGGCAGCGGCGGCCCGATGGGCTGCAGGAAGCGTGTCCTTGCCGTGTGGCAGGGGCTAACACCCGCAGTTGCAAGCACTGGAAACCAGGATATTTGGTGCTGCATGTCCGGGAGGTGAGCCGTGTGCTTCCCATCCCCTGTGGCGTCCGTGCTGGGGGAGCTGGGATTGGGGCATGTTGGCTTTTCCTCTGGCAGGCTCGGTGTGTGTGGGCTGCACCTGAGCAGGGGCCAGCTTGTGGTGCCTGCTTGCTGTTCCCTGTGTCATCCTGCCCTTCGCTTAGGGAGCCAGCCCTGGAGAGAGCATCACTCCTGTGTGTTATTGCCTGTGCCAGTGGAAGTGTGTCCAGCATCACCAAGTCTCTGGGGGCATCTCCTCGGGGGAGCCCCTTGCTTGGTCTCACTGGCAGCCTCCCTTGGCTGGTGATTCCCCAGATCCATGAGATTTTATCTGTAGAGCAGTATTTTCTGCAAGGGGGGGCAGCACAAGTCCCACACCTGCCCTTCCCCATCTGCTGCTTCCCAGTGCTTTGTTGGTCAAGTTGCTTCCAGCCTTCCTCCCACAAAATAACCTTTTCTGCTGCCCTGATTCTTGGGGATTAAAAGGAAAATCCAGCACGTTCAGGGAGAGCCTTTTTGTGTTCCCTGTGTCCTCCCTGTTGAATGAGCAAGGGAGCCAGCTGTGGCATAACTCTGCTGACAGTGTTCCCTGTTACTGGGAGTGGAGACCTGGCTCCTTGCTGTTGCTGTAGACGTTGCTGGAGGGCTGGGGCAGGGCACTAGCGGGGAGCTGTGTGTCCCTAAGCAGCTGCAGCTGGTGCCAGCTTTTGTCCAGGAAGATCAAGATGGTTTCCTGCAGTCCATCCCTCAGGGACAATAGCTGCAGCAGTGAGTCACTGGTGGCTTGGTGGCAGGGAGGGAGGCACAAATCTTCATGGTTTGATTGACACATTAATGTACAAAATGAGAACATGCCTTCCACAGGGGTCTGCTCTCCCTGTTGAGAGAGAAGGGGGGAAAAAAGAAGGAAGGGGGGAAGAAAAACAACGAAGGACCTCCCAGACTTGAGTAGCTTGTGCAGACATCTGCCCGAGCCTGCAGCCAGCCAGCAGCAGCATGGAGACAGGAACTCCCCCTCCTCTGCTGGTGACACTGATGGTTATCTTACCCTGAAACAACAGCTGAGAAGCCCTTCCTCTCTTTATGAACTGATTAACCGATTGATTGCTATCAGCCCTTTTCTTCTGGCATCCCTGCATGCCAGCGTGGGGGAGGGAGTTGTTCTTGTTTTCCATGTTCTCCCCATACTATTCATAAATTCATTTGTCCAGCAGTTAAGGGTTTGACCATCCCTTAACCCTGTATAGGGAAGGGGAATGGAATGATGGGTGCCGTTTCAAGGAACAGAGAGCTTCGCTCTGGCGTAGACGCTGGGAATACTTGGTGCCCTGCTGGCAGGGACACCAGCTCTCGGGTTTAACTCTGGGAGGGGGATAGATCTGTCTCTTGCTGACTGCTTTTTGCTTCTGTGCTCGCTGCTCTTACCTGAGCTGCTTTTTTATCTGAGCAGGTGAAACTATCCCCGAGGTCCCTGGCTTTGGATGCAGCATCTAAGACGATGTGACCTAGTAATGGGTCCAAAATGTTGCTGGTCTGAGCTGCTGACAACAGTAAAAGCTTTTAGAATTTCTCAAAGGTGCCTCCTAAGTCGTGTGGCCTCAAATAACTAAACGCTTGCTTCATATTTGGGGTCGAGCTCAATATTTTGCATACCAGCCTTTTTCCCCTCTTGCATTTGAGGCTCATTTTTGTTTTCTTTAACTCTTGGGAGGCCGTGTGAAGCTGACCCCCAGCCGCCAGCAGCAGTGGGCCAGAAGGGCCCAAAGGGGAATGTTTTGCCAGCAGCCTTAAAGCAAAAGGGGCTCAGCCAGGAGCTTGCTTGGATTGGGGAATAGCCACCATCATGGTTTTGGTCCTGAGCAAGGAGAGCAGACTGGAGACTGGGACAATGAATGGAGGTGTCCTCGTGGAACTCTCCTTGGCCTTCTGGGAGTGGGGCTTTTTTCCTGCCTGGGAGAGGAGCCGCTTTGCTCTATCTCCCGTCAGCTACCAGGCACTTTCGGAAGCATAAGGACACAGCTCTGCTTTGTACTGCCTCTGGAGAAGTGACACGGAACCCACCTTTATCTCCAGCTCCCCATCCACGCACAGACATACTGTTCCTGACTCCAGCAAGGAGAATAACTTTCCCTTTATTCCTGCTGGCTCTGCCAAGCCGTTGTGGCTTGGGCGGAATGAGCTGACTCTCCTTGCACGTGCCTCATCAGCTGAATTGTTTTATATAGCTTCACTGATTCCCGTCCAGGCAAACCCACTGTTTGCCACAGAGCATCCATTACAGGATTGCTTGACCTATGAAACCATTGCCACCAATGCGTGAAGAAAAACAGATCTAAAAGAGCCTTGACAGGGTTCTGAGACTGCAAACCTTTCCTTGCCTTTTGCAAGGCATTTTTTCCACCCTTAAAATGAAGAGCACTGGGACATGAGTTCCTGATAATCAATCTCTTTATAGTGATGGTAGGTAGTAGTTGCTGTGCCTCTGGGGGCCTGTCTCTGCTTAACTTACCCCTTCCCTTCCCCTGCTGCAGTTAAAACCAGCAGCTGTGATAACAGCAGCTCGAAGATTGTTGTTGATCCAAGAAATATTGACTGTGGGATGCCTTGCAGGGCTCTCTGCAAAGAGAATTCAAGTGATCAGCATCTTTCCCAAGAAACAAGCCTTTATTTGTTCATGTTACTCTGTAGTTTTTGTAGGGGTTAGCACACAGCTCTGGACGTTCAGAATCACTTCCTGCTCATGGATGGTATGGGAAGAGGGAGGGAAGCGATGCCCTGTAATGCGGGGTTCAGTAAAGGAGACATGACTGTCTTAAGGAAGAATTAAAAAATACAGGCTGCTTTTGGGATGTCTTAAGCTCTCTGACATGTGAGAACATCCATCCAAGTCTAGCAGCACATCTGGTGCAAACTGGCTGATCTCTCCAGGAGTCTGTGGAGCTGCAGTTTTACGCATGCTGATCTTGTCCATGGATCCTGAAGCTGGGAGCAAGGGGAGGTGCCAAGCAGTTACTCCTTTAGTGTGCTTGTAAGAGGTCAGTGCTTCAGACACTGCCACTTGTCTGTGGTTACCGAGGCATCTCCTAGCACTGTGTTTCTGTGAGTGGCTCCTGAGTTGTTGTTTTAGTCCAGCAGGATGTTTAGGTGCAGTGCTGGGGAAAGGGAGGAGTTGTGCTGAGCTCTGTTCATCTTCTGAGGGGAAATGAGGGATGCGCTTGGGAAGAAGGCAGTGAGGCAGGGTGATGAGGTGCCTTTCCACTTGGGCTGAAGCACCTGAGCAGCACTGCTGACTTCCTCTGGAAGAGGAGCCATGTGGCAGGAGTAATAAATCAATGCTTGTAGCGTTCCCGGGGCTTGTTGGTGCACACGGGGGCTCTGGGGTGGAGCAGGAGCCGTGTCAGCCTTTGACTGCTCTTCAGCTGGAGGTGCCCAGTTCTCAGTGGGATGACTCAGTGTGGATCAAACCCAGCCCGCTGACTGTGCTCAGGAGCTTGTCATGGCAATTCACAGCTGGAGGGCCATCTGACTTAGCGTCCCCTTGTTGTTACAAAACTTCTGTTCTGCCAGACCGAAAGCGTGAATCACTTGCCTGCTCAGCTACTGATACCCTGAGCAATCAGGCTGGTTGCTATCCAGCAGAGGCTTCCTTTCCTTGTGGATAAAGCTGTCCCCTTGAAGAGGTGAAAGCGAGAGCAGAGGCCTGGCTGCAGTGGTAAGTGGTTATGCAGTGTGTGCACCTCTTTCCTCTGGAGAGAAGCAGCCTGCAGCTCCCCCAAAAATGTGTCAGCTTTCCAAGGCCATCTGCATGCTGCAGAGCTGGCTTGCTTTGTGTGTGGAGGAGAGATTTAGAAATCAACTTCCTTTGGCTCTCCTGCCTCCTCCACCATGTGTATCTGTGATCCTTGTGCAGAACTGCACCTATTTTCTGTGTCTGCTCTACTCAGGGAGATGCGCTGCATCCTGGGAACACTGGGGGAGGTGGATGCTCGGGTTTGTGTTTCATCTCTGCCTGTGCCTCAGGCCTCTGATCTTTTCACGAGTGTTTTGATGTTTTGAGCAGATATCAGGCTGCTCTTGTCTCTTGTTGCGCAGCACAGCCTGTGAAAAATACTTGGCATTGCAAAGTGCAGAGATAGTTTTTGTTTATTCCACTGTTGATGTTTGCCACTTGCAGGAAAAAAAAAAAAAGCAAGGGGAGGGAAATAAACCAGAGAAGGTCTGCAGCAAAAATAACTGACACAGATGCAAGAGATGAGTCTAACTCCTGTTCCTGCTGAGCAACTGATGATGAGGCAGTACTTGCTTTTCCAAAATCTATCAGGGAAAGAGATACCGGTGCTGTGCTGAGAGATGTTCGACACCCACCAGTTCGTGTGAAGCCTGTGAGTCGTGGGCACTTACTGGGATCTGCTCCGAGCTCCCTTCACTGGATCATAAACCCAAGCCCACCATGTTTTCAAAAATACTAATGTTACAAATATTTAAGTTAACCCATTCACATCATTCGTCAATCCCAGGGCCTTTTCCAGGGAAATCCCTGTTGTAGGTGAATGAGGTCATGGTCTTTCTGTGTGGCTTTTCTTTACCCAGCCTGAGTGAAGGAGGTGGCATCTCTTAATCACCTTAAGCTTCTGTGGTGTGGTGCTGGTGAGTAGCTCCCAGTACACAGAGGGATGGAGGTGAACAGGCTGGTAAATGGCATTTACCTATGGACAAGCCTGGTTTAGATGCTAAGAGAGGGCTCAGGTATCTAGCACAGGTGCCAGGCTCTGTGTGTCAGCATGGCAGAAAGGAGCCCTTTGCCCAGACTCCTGGCACAGACTGAGACATCACTTGGAGATGTTGCTTTTCTCAGGGAATTTTTGTGTTTCTGTTAGGTCTGAGTCTGTTTGCATCAACACTCAGCCCAGATGTAACTCGTTTCTCCCTGCAATTGGTGACTGGTCCATTATGATTTGAGGAGGGAAGTGGAGCTGCTCGGCAGTTGTGCAGAGAGTGGGGAGTCCTCCTCTGCTTCCGATTCTCACTTTAACTACCAAAGAGTTGTCCATGTCTGGTCAAAAGCCCACTGATTCTGTGGGAAGAAGCTGGTGCTTCCAGCACCTTTAAATCAGGCTGAGGCTGCCCACGACTGTAATTTATTGTGGCCTTGGTGGAGTGACATCATTGGAAGTGTTTGGGTTTGGAGAAAGGTTAGTATCTTCCAAGTTAAGGACAACAAACTTCAGGAGAAAAATGTTGTGAAATAACAGCAGAGCCGCTCTAGGTCTACCGAGTTGGTGGGGGTTTTTTGTTTGCTTGTTTTACCGTGCTCGGGACCTTGGCATAACTGTGACTTGCCAGGGAAGAGGCGACTAGGCCAGCTTGTTTTTCCGAGCTTCTCTGTGGCTTGCCGTACAGCTGCTGTGGGAAAGTCCCAAATACAATCTGGGGGTTGTTTCAGACCTCCTTTCTGCAAGGTCTGTGCTGCCCCCTTGCCCTCCCCAGAACAGCCTTGGGGTGTTGGATGTTGTCAGCTCAAGCCCCCGAGCAGCCGAGGAGGAGAGCGGGTCACGAGGGGTGACGGGCACCTCTGGGCGGCCTGGCCTGGCTTCTTTTCCTGCTGAGGACATGCAGAGGCAGCACCAGGGACTTTGCAGGTCACGCAGGAAATGCTGGGAATGGTGCCCTGCTTCCTCACCTCGTGTCAGATGAGGTTATTTGTAAACCAAGGCAAGGCAGAGCAGCATGCTCGCTTTATTCCCTTCCTGTCAAAGCCTGGAAAAGCTGGAAAGAGTTTCAGCTGGCTCTAGAGGCACTGTTGCTATCTGAGCTGTGTCCCGCTGTGGCCATGCCGAAGGGTTGCAGGAAAAGGGCAAGAGTGTTGGCATTTCCCTTGTAGTCCTGGGAGCATAGAGCAAGTCTGAGAGCTGCTCCTTCCCTGTGGCACACTGAGCCAAGGAGAGCCCCACCTTGGCTCTCTGCTCACCTACACAGGTGTCTTGTCAGGCATAGCATTTGGAGTTGCAAGCAGGGCCATATCACAACCTCTGTCACTCCTCAGCGTGCTTCTTGAGAGAGCCAGCCTCACTGAGAACTTTGGGGAATTTCCCATGCCGCTGGGGAAGCTCTGAAGTGGGAGGTTGGCTGGTTTCTGCTGTGTAGCTGTGCAGTGGACACGGAGGAGGAAGCCTCAGCTGCTTCAGCAACTAAACAGGAACTGGTCAGCTCACAGCTCTGACCACGTTCCACTCTTTTCCAGGTGTCTGCCTAAATAATCTTAGGATAACCCTAGGGATATGGGATTCTGGGGCCTCAGAAACAGCATTTGGGTGTTGCAAATTGGTAAAGAGTCGTGGTTTATTGGTGACAGGGATGGAGAACCAGTGTGGTGGTGTTTGCCTGCCTTGGAGTTGGGGACGTTTTGGCTCCTGAGCCCCACAAGCAGAGATGGATAGAAGGAAAAGGAGAGCGCGTTTGGGACAAAAACCCAAGACACGGATCCTGTGTCCCAAAGGCCTCTGTGTCCTTAACGCAGTTCTGACAGGACTTCTTCCCTGACAGGGGTGTTGCAACCCTGTTAAATGCTTTTCTTCTGGGTCTTACAGAACGATGACCTCAGGAACCTGTCCCTGTCCGGCCACGTGGGCTTCGACAGCCTCCCGGACCAGCTGGTCAACAAGTCCACGTCGCAGGGCTTCTGCTTCAACATCCTCTGCGTGGGTAGGTCTCCCTGCTGGGCCCTCAGGGGGCACGGCCCCACACGGACACCTTCTCCCTCTGCCCAGGGCAGGGCTGAGCCTCTGCAGACCGTACTGGCAGGGAAGTGACAGTTGTTTTCCCAGAGTTGCTCCACAGTGAAATCTGATATTCCTCTTTCCCCTTTCTCTGCCCTGTCCCCCGAGTCAAAGCGTGGAAATTTCTGGCTGTTAAAGTCTATCCCTTTGATCATTCAGTGGTTCTGCTTTCCCCAAAGGCTGCCCTTAAGGAAACTGAGTGAACTTGGGAACTAAATGTATTTTTAAAAGGATGTTAACTTAAATCTGCTTTTCTCTAGGTTGGGTGTGGAGGCTGTTTCTCGCCACATTGCATTCCTTCCCTTCCAGGGTTTGCCTGTCTCCTTACATTCTTAGTTTCTCCACTTGGAAACGATGCCATTTTTAGTCTCCAAATGATGTACTGGAGAACAAAGCCTGTCACCTGTCCTCTGCTGTATTTAATCTGCAAGTTGGTTTTATAGCCTGAGTTACTTTTCCCAAATTGTTCAGAGGGTGAAATATGAGGAGGCAACATCTTCTCTTGGCTGTAGGGAGGTAGCTGCTGTCTTTGTACTCTGTGGACACTCCGCAGTTGGAAATCCATTGCTCAGCCCCAGGGAGCTGTGAGCCAAGCCAGCTTTGGCTTGTCAGTGAACCCAGAATCTGGTTCTGTAAGTGGACAAAACTGCTGGGTTTTTCTCTTAGCTTGGCAGTGCAGGCTGCAAGCATCATCTTTCCATTCATTGTTCATTTAAGCCTCCAAGAGGGGAGTATTGTCCCTTCTAATTAGTTACATTAATTAGCTGGAAAAACCCCACAACCCTCTGACTGTGATTTTTCTGCAGCAAATTGAGAATTTCTGTGAGCTGCCTGAAAAGAAATCTGGCAAACTCGACTCCTCTCTGTAGCTTTGCGTGTGAAAGGAGGAGATAAGAGAACAGTTGCGCTTCTGCACACTCAAGCTCCCAGCCCTCACGTGACTCTCGTAGCAGCATGAAACCATTTCAATCCAGCAGGGAACAGCCCGGTTAGCAGGCAGCTCTTTGATCAAAATGGCATAAATTAATTGCCTTTCTCTCTTGCAGTAAATATGCCTTTCTTAGCGTGACTTAATATGTCTCCATTAGCAATTTGATCCACCTCTTTTATTCTTGTGAAATGTGCCTGTCCACCGATTTTTCACCCCATATTAAAGTTTCACACAAACTGCTGCAATTGGCCAAGGAACAGAAATCTCACCCTTGAAAAAAATTATTGTTTAAAATTGTTATTTGACAGAGGACATGACTAACTTCAGTGTTGTAATGTGAGACTTCTCATTGGGATGTGAAGTGCTGCAGAGCCTATCTGGCACAGAACGCAGCAGTTCACATCAGGAGCTCCCTAAAATTCACAGCTTCAGCCATGGGCAGCCTGTGCCATCAGTTTAGGACTTGGCTTTCCATGTGAGTTGCCTCAGCCCACCCCTACTCACAGCATGGGTAGCAATAGCTGTTTGAGAGTATAATTGCTAAACAAACACTTTTGACTGAAAAATGGGATTTAGGCTAATGCTTTCATCCGTGTTACTAATTGCATTGGGGATTAGTGAAACTGTAATAGTTTAAAAAGTTGGTATTTAAGCAGTGTGCTTGCTTTTTTTTTTAAGGATTTATATATTTCTCTGTCTCAGATTTTTATTGTCTTAAGTTGTGCTATGGGTTTTGGATGATCTTCTTGAAACAACAAAACTGCCTTAAAAAGGCTGAAACAAAATAAAATCAGGGAATCAGACATGGAGTTAAGAGAATTTACAACTTGCTTCCATAAAGAAAGTTCCTGGGGCACCGGTAAAGATGGGGACTGTCTCCGAAGACATCTGTTCCCACAGGGATTGTCTTGCTTAGCAATGTGCATGTAGCCTAATTCCACAGCTACCCAAGTGGAATAACCCCTTACCCTGGTGAAGGTGCCAGAGAAAGAGGTAAGGGAGAGCAGTGGCACCATCCTGACGCTCCTCTGTCTGCTCAGGTGAAACTGGCATCGGCAAGTCGACGCTGATGGACACTCTGTTCAACACCAAGTTCGAGAGCGAGCCCGCCACGCACAACGAGCCCGGCGTGAGGTTGAAAGCCCGGAGTTACGAGCTCCAGGAGAGCAACGTCCGCCTGAAGCTGACCATTGTGGACACGGTGGGGTTTGGCGATCAGATCAACAAGGATGACAGGTAAACCGAGCTCTGCCGGGAGAGGAATCCTGGCGCTGATGCCCTCCGCGGTCACCGGGGCCTCACTCCGCACAGCGGGTCCCTCGCTGTTCTGGGGGCGTTTCCCAGTCCCAGAAGCGATGCTGCTCCAGCCTAACCCTGTGGAGGGAAGGGCAGGCCCAGAGCAGCAGGGCTCAGGGAGAGCTTTCGTTCTCCTGCTGCGTCCTGGCACACATGGCTGTGGTGGGTGGGATTTGCTCTGTGCTCCAGTTTGGGGCTTCCCAGTCCTCCTTTGCTCCGCTTTTTTTACGGGGTTTTGTCTAATGTTTCTCCCAATGTGAGGCCTTACTGCTTTCTTTGCACATGTCTCTGAGGTTTTCGGGGTCTCATGGTCGGAGACAGAATTTCCATAAGCCAAGAAACCAGAGCAGCAGTCATTTTACAGACCCACCTAGTGATATCCATAGAGCTGCCCTTGATGAGGGAGAAGACATGGAACAGTTTTCTTTGCAGAAGCACAAGCAGTTAATCAGATCAGGGCATGTTACACTGCATGAGCATGTTTTTCTCCAGCAAAATGGTCCCACCAAAGCCCACAAAGGGTGCACTTGTCTCCTGAGCTTTGCTCACAGGCTTCCATTCTTGAGAAGTCCTTCTTATGTTGTGGCTCTCCCTTCCCTCTTTTGAGATGATGAGATTTTGAACAAGCTAGGGGGTAGGTCATGATTTCATGTTTAAATTGTTTTGTTAGATGCTTTTCAGTGAGATTGGTGGAGCAGCAGCTCAGACTTCAGTTGGAGATGCTGCCAAATACGTTGTTTTTCAGGGTAGCAGTCTTGTGTGGTTTCCTTGCACCTAAAATCCAGGGCAGTCATGTCTGTTACGCTTTGCCTGTGCACCAAGTGGAAACTCACCCTTGTGAAGGAGGGACTCTAGGTTGGTGGGACAGGTCCTGTACCATAGAGAGCACCCCTGAAGCTTCCTGAGTGTCCATCTGTGGCCCGTGTGGCCCCAGCAGCCAATTCCCCAGTTTTCTCTGTGCCTTCTCTCTCCAGCTACAAGCCTATAGTAGAATACATCGACGCACAGTTCGAAGCCTACCTGCAGGAAGAGCTGAAGATCAAGCGATCCCTGTTCAACTACCACGACACGCGGATCCACGCCTGCCTGTATTTCATCGCTCCCACCGGACACTCGCTCAAGTCCCTGGACTTGGTCACCATGAAGAAGCTCGACAGTAAGGTACTTGCTGCCTGCGTCACCCCGCAGTGCTTTCGCTGTCTTGCCGTCTGCTCAGGAAAATGATGTCTGGGTCTAGTAGTGGAGAATTGCAGACAAAAAGTGTGAGCAGTGTACCTCGGGGGAGCTGCTGCAATGGGTCATTATTCTGCTTCACATGTGCAGAGATTTACTGAGAGTTTGGACTCCTACTCTTTTCCAGATCTACCTCGGGTAGGGAACTTGGCCACGCGCTCCCCAGCTAGTCTTTAAAGTCAATAAAGACAGTTCAGGTTGTCTTTCTAATCAGTGAAAAACAAATGGAAGTGCTATGTCTGCTTGCTCTGACCACATCCAGCTAGACAAAAACAGTGACTTGATCTGCTATGGCAAATGTAGTGGTGTTCTAGCTGTAATGTCATAAACGAGAATCTGAATAAATATGTTACTTGGCATCTGCTTTTCCAGGTACCCTGGTGGGCTTGGTTTAAACCGTGGTTTAAAGGAGATTTCACCTCTTCTAGGAAAAATAACTGAGGTACAAATGTAGAGCCTGAGTAGCTAAACTGAGCCTTCTCCGTGCTCCTTTCCATCACGATTAAGCAATTTAAATCAGTCCACTGTGCACGTTTGGCTCATTGGATCCTGATTCTGCAGGACATCAATGATGACAGTGGTTCTTTGTTTCCTAGAGAGGCCAATCGATTGGGGTTTATGTGGTGATGGAGAAGGTTCCTTGCCCTCTTCAACTGAAAATAAGGTTATGGAGATTTATCTCAAGTGAGCTAATTGACATTCCTGTTCTATCTTTTGGCCAAGGGGGGTTTAATAACTCCAAACAGAATTAAGTGATGTAATAGAAGAGGATTTTCAAGTACTGTAGTAGAAATCCCTCCATATAGGTCAATATCACTGTTATCCTCAGTACGATTTCTGTCTGCTGTGGCAGGGAAAAGCAAATCCTGCAAGATCAAAAGCAGAAACTGTCCCTCTGGAGGGAGGAGGAAGGAAAAGAAGGCAGGATCTTTATCCTTGCCAACAGCCTGTCTAGGAAGAGAGTCAGTATCTCATCTTTCATCTCAGAGCTGTGCAGGGAGGAGTGAACCTTGGTCCTGCAGTGCAGCGGTGTCTGGGGGCGCGTGAGGGCACACAGGTGGGGGAAGCGTGCCTGTGTTACTGCCAGCCCCTGTCCCGTGTGTCCCGGGGCTGGGTAGGGACCATCTGCTTCCACCTCCCGTGGGGTGACAGCAGCTCTGCTGCCCCTCCAGTGTCCCTGGTGACACCGCCCGAGCCAGGGCCCGTGACAGGCTGTTGTCTGAGCACGGCTCCCGCAGTGACCCAGCCCGCTGCGGCACATGGGGATGTGCAGAGGTGGTCATTTCCTTTCTTATTCTTTGGAGCAGCTCGTAATAATATGCGACAGCATTTCCTGTCCAGCCAATTTGGATGAGGAGGGGAATACGACAGGACAGGAAATAGCGTGTTGCCAAATTGCATTTGACTTCTTTCTAAGGCCATCATTACTGCTGCCTGGAAATCCTGTCTGAGGTGGTGCTGCTGGCAGCAGCACCCCCGGGGAAGTTCATCTTCTGGGGGTGCTGGCTGGTGGCACTTTAAGGCTGTCGCTGCATGTCCTGCTCTGTCCTCTCCTGGTGACACAACCTGTGTGGTCCTGTATGTGGAGGTGCTGTCCTGTCTTGCAGGTGAACATCATCCCCATCATTGCCAAGGCTGACACCATTGCGAAAAACGAGTTGCACAAGTTCAAGAGTAAAATCATGAGCGAGCTGGTCAGCAACGGCGTCCAGATCTACCAGTTCCCGACCGACGAGGAGACGGTGGCCGAGATCAATGCCACCATGAGTGTATGTTGTCTGGGGGGGGTTGCTGCCCTTGCTTTGCCTGGGCCTGTCCCTGATGGCCGTGACGTGTCTTACTTGGCTTTAGAACTGCAATCTAAGCACAGACATCAGCCTGGCCAGAAGGTTTTGGGGGGCTAGAGCTACCTGGTCTGATACGTTTCATTGTGTAACAAACACTTCTCCCCTGTTGCACTTTTCATATCCTTCCCCTGTTGTAGTATTCCCATCTCGGGAAAGGAAGAGGGTGGGAGGCAGGGCCCCGATGCGGTCGGGGCAGAGCGCTGAGGTTTGGCTTTCCTGTCCCAAACGACCACTTGCTGGTTAGTGGGGGTGATTCACTGCCGCCTTTGTTTCGGTTTCCGGTGGGAGCGGGGCACCGCACTGATGTTCCAGCTCTCCGCAGGACCCGTGGCCGTCAGCAGCTCTGGCTTTCACCTCGTCTGCTTCCTCTAGCAACGGGGTGGGATTTGAGGGCACTCAGGGCTAGACTAGACTGAACGTTTTAGTGGAGGTTACCACGGGAAGCAGCTGTTTGCCATGGGTCTGACTCAGGGTGCAAAGGGAAGAACTTGAGCTCAGGATTGCTGGCACTGATGTGTTGATTGGCCCCAAGAGGATGTGCCAGTCCTAAAGCAAGTGTACTCAGATTAAGCTATTTCCTTGCTACTTGAAGGCTGTTGTGAGTTTTCCTGCTCAACAGCTTGTAGATGGGCAATTACCTCATCCAGCTGGATGTTAGACCCTCTCCAAAGCTCCCTATTGCCTCTCTTCCCTGTCTGTGTTGTTCTGAGCACACAGAGAAGCTGGCAGAGAGAAGGGATGTGGCTCTACCAGGGTGCATTGTGTACAGCGTTCTGCCTTTCTCAGGTGCAGTCCGGCTGCTGGGAAGCCCCTTTGCCAGATAATCCCATCTCCTCTGCCCTGACATCTTCCCCTCCCACCCAGCCTGTGACCACAGCTTGGCTGACACAGCCCCCGCTCCCAGAGCTTGCACCCAGCCCCTCTGGATGCTGTTAAGGCAGGGGGAGTTCCATGGGGCTGGGCTGGCTGCTGAGGCCAGCTCCCTCCTGGCAGCAGCCACACTTCTGGGAGTAGATCCCAGATTGTCGCCACCACACCCACGGAGAGACCTGGACGGAGCAGAGCTCCATGACTCAGACATGTCAGCCCAGGGCTGGGTCAGCTCCGCTCTTCCCCTTGCTCACAGCTTTGTCCTTTTTAAGAGGAAGCATTAGCAGCTCTTTGTAGCAGCAGAATCCCCCTGAATTTTTTGCCTACCTTCCTTGAGAGGATGTACTTTATTTTCTTTTTTATTGTTTCACGGTTCTTTTTTCTCAGTGTTCAAATTCAATTCCAGTTTGTCAGACTTGTTCTGTGCTTAAGACAGTAGTGCTTTGTAATTAAATGGAAAATATGTACATATCTTGTATTTTTAGGACTTCAGAATTTTGGGCTTTAAGTCTGATTGGGTTTCTCATCCAGATTGTCCTGTTGCTCTTCCTAAAACACCAGACGAATTGCAAAGGCGTTTAAACAACTTAAATCTAGCAGAGCTGCCACAGTAAACAGCTTTCTTGGGAAACAATCCCTGGCAAGGCAGCAAAGGAAATCCCTGACCTCATTGTCCCTTTCCTTTTGTAGGTTCACCTTCCTTTTGCCGTGGTTGGCAGCACGGAAGAAGTGAAGATCGGCAATAAGATGGCAAAAGCCAGGCAGTACCCCTGGGGTGTCGTGCAGGGTACGTTACCAAAGGCACATACAGGGCCTTCCCATCCTGTCCCGTTCTGATCCAAGATACTTTGTTCTCTGGATGGCCCTTACCAAAATCTGGCTTGAGAAAGCACAGCTTAGATCTGAACATGGACATCTGGACACGGAGCCAAAAGCTCCTTCCTGCAGGAGGGCACAGTTTGGCCCCGGCACTGTTTGCAGTCCAGGCTTTACTGCAGCTGCCAAAAATACAGAGCTGATCCTTGCTTTCCAGCCAGCACTGAGAAGTACGGGATTGAGATGGTGGTGGTCTCCTGGTGGCTTCAGTTGTGTGTCCCATTGGAGAATGGCCCAGGAAGCTGCAGGGGAGCATTCACAGTGCAATTCTGCAAAATTCCTGGCTTCTCCATAATACCACCTGACCCTGAAACAGCTTGAGAAACTTCAGCTGTGTGCATCAGATGATAATACTGGGAAAGACAGTTAGGAAAGAAGTTGGTGTGTTTGGGAAGTCTTGGACTCCACCTGTATCCTGCTGGGTTCTTGCTGTTCCCAGAAAACTAGGACCAGATAGTTTGAGATTTAGTTTAGACTTTGCCTGTGTGAGCCCCTGTGAGTGCGAGGATTTCGAGTGGGTTTGAGTGGGAAGTGAAATCCTGTGTGCACGCGGATCATCACCTTGCTGGTGCAAAAATGGATGGGGAGACGGGAGCTCTGTGACAGATGGGCAACACAGAGATCTTGCAAATCCAGTGCAGGTCTTGAACTCAAGCCCCTGCTGGTGTGGGATGGCTTCAGCCCCAGTTCAGCAAGGCATTTTGGTGCAGGCTGACTTGGAGTTCTGCTTGTGTGCCTGAAGAACTCTCAGGCTTGCTACACTGGGGCCCAGCTCCAGGGAAAAGGGGGGCCCAGCTCCTGGGTTTAGCGTTCTCTCTGTGGATATTCTGTTGTTTTTGCAGTTGAAAACGAAAACCACTGTGACTTTGTGAAGCTGCGGGAGATGCTGATCCGAGTGAACATGGAGGACTTGAGAGAGCAGACGCACACCCGGCACTACGAGCTGTACAGGCGCTGCAAGCTGGAAGAGATGGGATTCAAGGACACGGATCCGGACAGCAAGCCTTTCAGGTAGGGACGTGCAGCTCGGGCACCGCTGTGCTTTGCCACCAGCTCGCTCTGCTGCTGCTCGGGGCTGCCTGCAATTCCTGGGCAGGAAAAGTGCAGCCGTGTCCGTGTGAGAGGAAGGTGGCCCGTGCACTGAGTTTCCAAAGGGGGCATCCTGGGGTAAATGTTCTTTTGACCCTCCTAGAGCTCTTCACGGCTGGTCCAAGGTGAGCTGTGAAGAGGGTGCCACGGTCTCATGCCTGAGGTTTGGCTGATTGCTGAAAACATAGTTCATTCTGTCAGACAGCTTTATTGGTCTGAAGCCCAAGCCGTCAGCCAGGGACAACAGCTGTGTGGGAATTTGGGAGGGAGTGCCTGTTTTCTCCTTTCATTTCCTGTTTCCCATCCCTCCCCAACTTTTCCCCAATAATTGCACCCCCTGCCTTACAGCATCCCATGCTCCTCTCTACCCCCGGGGAAGGCAGTCAGAGTTTCAGTGCACCGGTGGGGCTTTGCCCCCGAAACACACGTGCGTGTCAGGGGCTGGCTTTGGTTTGGAGTCTTATTTCTGACTTGCTGAGTTGATGCAGCTGCACTTCTTCTGCAGCACAGAAACTCTGCTGGAATCAGTCAAGCCCAGTTCTGTTACTAAGCCCAAGTGTGAAGCTTTATTGGATTTCCTTTCTGGAGAGCAGTGGCTTAAGATGGACTCAGCCCTTCCTTTGGAGGAATCTGAGGAATTTCCATTGCTTCCTGTACACGAGGCCTCTTTTGACCAAGCTATAAGTAGAAAGGAAATGAAAATGTACAGAATTTCTCCATCTGGTACGTGCTAGTTCAGAGCAGTTCACTCTGGGTGCCTTTTCCCTCCAATAAACAAACAAAACCTATGATCCCAAGCTGTTTGGCCAAGGCTGATGTATATCTGAAATGAGGGAGACATTCTCTCTGAGCTCAGGGATCAAAAGGATGCTTTTCCCTGCATCCTGGCCTTGGGAGCCACAGGAGCTGCTGCTCTTCAGCCAGCTTGCATCAGCCAGGAGCAGGGAGCCTTTGGCACATCTCAGGGGGAGCAGGGTAGGAGGTCCCAGCAAACCATCGGTGCTGTGTAGGGGCTTGTGTGAGGTGTGGAAAAGGGGGACTGGTGATGTCTGAGACTCCCACCTTGCTTGGCCAGGCTGCAGGAGGTTAGGAGGGAGCACCAGGATCCCAACAGGCATCAGCTCCATGAAATGGGGTCCTCTGCACAGAAACCCTTCTGCTGTCCTATGTCTGTTGTGGGCTGGATTCTCTGCTGCTCCGGTTAAGCTTTTCAAAACAGTCGCTTTTCAAATAATATTATTTGCCAGGGCATCCTTCAGTGTGTGGGGGCGTGTTGGGAAATCGAGTTACTCTTGTAATTTAGGTTCATGTGTTTGTGTACTTAAAAGCCAATTCCCTTGTCATCTTTGCCTGTGAGAAGCTGCAGGGATCCCAGTTGGTTTGGACTGTTATTCCTTAGGGCTGTAATTGTTTTTTTCACATGCAGCCTGGGAGTTGCCAGGCCAGTTTCTCTGAGAACTTGGCTCCTCTGGAAGTCAGAGTCACTGCGGCAGAGAATTAAGCTTTGAACCTTGGACAATTTAACAGGAAGCCCCTGCCCCTCTCACTCCTGCCAGGCTTTTCCTGCTTGCCCATCACCCGGCATTGTGTTTTTGGAACTGAGCTTTGGAAGAAGTGGTTTGCAATCCGGGATCCGATCCGTGAGGCTCTGCTGCTCCCTAGGACAGCGTGTCACTAACTGCAGATTCACTTCGTGCTCACTGAGCAGCAGAGGCTCACCTGCCCTCAGGCTTTGCCAGATCCTTCAGAGGGCTTAGGAATTTAAGTTTCAGTGTGCACAGTCAGAGGATTAAATCCAAGACCGAATTTCAGGGAGATTTTGTTTTGAGTCTCCCAAAGTCTCTGCTGTGAGAGCTCTGGTTCTGCATTTAGCTAAGAATCCAAAGATGGCTCTTGGCTTGCTCTCCCACGAGAGGATTTTTGTCATTTTTAGAATCAGTATTTTTGCTTCCATGTGTAGGAAGCTGGTGTGGTCATGTGGAATGGTGTGATTTCTGTGGGGCGGCCAGTGCTGTGCCAGAACAGCTCTGGGCATCCTGTCTGGAGTGTATTTTAGGAAGTAACTGAAGTGCCCATTAATTAGCAGAGTTAAATACAAGACTTGGGATAATCTGACAAGTTGTGTTCCCCAGCTCAATATTGCATCCCCTAAAAAAACCCCAACCAACAAAAAAGCCACCAAAACCCCCAACACTGCCACGAAAAGCAAAAGCTTGACTTTATTGGGATTAGGATGTCCCACTGGCCCAATGGTTAATGTCTTCCTTAGGCACATGGATGCAACATGTCTGTGTGACTTCAGTGGAGTTTTCATTTTAAAAATGCATTTTCAGAAAAGCCTCTTGGGGGAAATAGTTATCATTCCCACACTATCATTATGGCTAGGCTATCCAAATCCATTTAAGGAATGAAACAAAAGAGGAATTTGACGTCCAGAGTTCCTAAGAGGCTTTAAAAATCTCAGAGGTATGTGGACAACATATTTTATGTCCCAAATCTTCACTGCCTATCTCAGTGCTGGGGAAATAAAGGAATGCCAAGGAGTAGAGGGGGAATGAAGGAACCCAGTAATGTGGTTATTTGGAGGAGGAAGGCTGCTGATCGTTTAGAAAGGCCAAAGGAGAAAGGGAGGACTCCCGGGGTGGCTTTATCTAAACCAAGGCCCTGACCTGAATCTGTTAGCAGTGAGTAGTGAAAATGAGTTTTGCTCTGTGTCAGTGTCGTGCTTAATGAACTACACGGAGGCAGATTTCACCCTGGGTCTGCTGCACAAATCTTGCGCTTGGAATGACAACGCTCGGGACAAACAGAGGGAGAAGGGAGGAGGTGTGACTCGGAGGGATCACAAGCCCTGTGGGCATCGGGGATTGCTGCAGACACTTCTGTAGTGGCTGCGGCTGCTTCTTTTCGAGGACAGTCATCCTGCCTGCTGAGTGATGTGCGGGATCCTGAGCAGGGAGCTCGGCTTTTCCTTTTCCGTTCGCCTCCCGCTGCTGCCACCTAGCAAGCTGGGGCGGGTTTCACGGAGGTGATCGTGCCTCTGGTGTAGTCGGGGGCCTCTGACCGTGTTTTGTGACGAGACAACCTAAGTGCTAAGGTCTGCAAAGGCTGGAAGCTCATGACTGTGCTTGAAACACTGCTCTCACTGGGTTTTGTGTGTTTTCAACAGTCTCCAAGAGACTTATGAAGCAAAGAGGAATGAATTCCTGGGCGAACTCCAGAAGAAGGAGGATGAAATGAGGCAGATGTTTGTCATGCGAGTGAAGGAGAAGGAAGCAGAATTAAAGGAAGCAGAGAAGGATGTGAGTATATTGTAACTCTGTGAGGGTTTGGGGCAGGGCTGTTCCAGAAAATGTCCTGTTCCTGGGCAGGAAGCTGTTCCTCAGGCCTCCTGGAGGAGCATGCTGCAGAGGTGCTGAGCAGAGTACAGCCCTCAGTGCCCACGTTTCCTTGCTTTGCACGAGCATGATAGAGTCCACTAGGTACAAACACTGAGGGACGGAATGTCGGGGTGTGGAAGTGTCCAGAGACCTGCTGGATTCCTACAGCAACAGAAATTCCCACTCTGTGTGTGCCAGTGAGTGTTGACTGCAGGGCTTTTCTCACCGGGTCAGGCAGGCTGGGGACAGGCTGATGGCGTGCAGTCACTACAGGGAGGCCTCAGTGCCAGCAGGAGCACTTGGGGCATCATTACCAGTAAATTGGGGTGAAGCGTTCTTCTCTTCCCGTCCAGTTCTCACTGTCTCTGTCCTGACAGCTTCATGAAAAGTTTGACCATCTAAAGAGGACTCACCAAGAAGAGAAGAAAAAGGTGGAAGACAAAAAGAAGGAACTTGAGGAAGAGCTGAACAACTTTCAAAAGAAGAAGGCAGCAGCTCAGCTATTACAGTCACAGGCTCAGCAGGCAGGTTCTCAACAAACCAAGAAAGACAAGGACAAGAAAAAGTAAGCGGATGTCACCCACATCCTTTGTAGGGTTTGTTACAAGTTTTGGGAGGTTGTTTTTTTCTTTCTTGCTGCATGTCTGTATTTGCTTTTCCCCGTTACCAGACTGGAAACAGGCCTTTTCTCAGCCTGATCAAATAAAATATTTTTTTTTCTAAAGGGTGGGCCAGGGACATGATCTTAATTTTTCTCTAGAAGAGTACCTTCAAGTTTTATGTTCAAGTCTGACTGGTGTGGGAGAGCAATTGGATGGTGGAGGTTTGATTTGTGATCTGTCCAGCATCTTCTGGAACTATAGGATGTTCTGGACTCAGATTTATCTACCTGAGCCAGAATTATTAAGGGAGTTGCTACCCGTCCTTTCTTTCACTGGTAGTCTCCAGTTCCCATTCCTTGAGGTTATAGTTGTAAGTAGAAGTAAATTAGAAACCAAAACCACCATGCTATTTTTACATGGGGAATGCTAGTGCCAAAAGTGATTACTTGGAAGCGTGCTTTAAAGACAAGAAGCTTTGGTTTTGTATTTTTTTAGAAAAACAAACTACTATGGTACTGTAATTGCAGTTAAATGGCATTTGGGGTTGTATCGAGTTGACATAATAAGCTAAGAAACCCTTACCTTTTAGTCAGGATCATGGCACCGTTTTTTACTGTTTGTCTTGGTCTGAAAGATAGGTGCTTGCTAAGGAAGGCAGGAGCCTCCCTTGGAATGGAAAATGTAAGTCCCTTCCCTCCAAATTACTATAATTTTGAAATTAAGGAGCTTTCAGGCAATTATATGAGAAATAGGAATAGCAGTTCTTTATTAGTATATATATATATATATAACAAAGCAATAATACAGAAATACTGGCTTAACCTGACAGAGTCAGGATACGACCTGACACCCTGCCGGGCAGGGTGGTGGTAGCAGTCCATTTAAGTGGTGGCTGCAGTCCTCTTGTCATCATCACTACTATCAGCTCCTAGGTTGGTATCAGCATCTGGACTATTCTCTTTCTTAGAGGGCTTCACTCTTTGTCTTTTTGACAGGCATTTGTTCCTTTCCTTGGGTTCATCCTGACTGTCAGGTTTTTCTTCCTTTATCCTGGCTTCATGGAAGCTGCATTTAGGCATCTTTTCTTCCCCCACACTCTGGTTTAAAAGATGTCTGTAAAGTCCACTGAGATCCCTCTGTTTGGTCACATCCAGGTATGCCTCGAGAGCTGATTCTGTTCTTTCTCTCTCCTCCTCCTCAGGTCTTTCTTGCAGCTTCCTCTTATACGCTGAAGTCACAAAAGCCTCTTTGTGTGCAAACTCCCCTCCTTCCATTTCACGCTCTTTCTGAATTTTTCTTTCCATTTGTCTTTCTTGTTCCTTCTTTCTAATCTCGGCTGCTTTGAGGATATTGTGGATGTATCTGGGCTTTTTGTCATCGTTTCCAGCTAACATTTTGGCACTGCTTGCTTTCTTCTGCTGCTGCATTTCATCATAAATACTGTCATATTCATACACCGTAGCATCTTGTTCTAAAGCCTTCTGAATCTCCAATTTAGTCCGTTTCTTTGCTTGCCTTTTCAATGCTTCTCTTTGAAGACTTTCCCCAACAGTTGGCTCTTCGTCTGACTCATCTGCAAACACTGAGAGCTTCTTGGAAACCAGATTTTTCTGTGGCAGCTTTTTGGGCGTAATAAGCCCATATTGCTTGCCCAGCGCTGCCATCTTGTCCTCTGGGAATCCGGTAGGTAAGGGCTGCTTGTGCTGTTCCAAACCCCAGATTATATCCAGATGGGAATGCTTGGTTCTTCCCCCTGGGCAGAGCATCTCACAATGGACTGATGTAATTTTATAAGTCATGCAGTGGGTCCTTGATTGCCCATTAAACAGAGATAGCGCCCCGAGGGAGTTATCAGGGATGAGTCATGGTAGGAGATAATGAGCCCCACCTGCTTTAACAGCTTGTGAAGATGATAATAGAATACATACTTTTGGTTACATCTTACATTGTAACCTAGGACACAATTTTATATTCGTATCCTAGGAGTGTAATCCTTTACCCTCCACTGGCTTTTTCTGCTCTAGTAAGAGGGTGCTCATGCAAGTCCTTTGTGGGTCACCTGTGCTAAGGGTGCTTAGTTGGTACCTGCCACTGGGAAAGCTGTCGAGCTGGGGATGCAGCAAATCTTAGTGGAAAACACTTGGTTAACCCACACACAAAAATGATGGTTCTATGCTGCTTTCACTGCCTGAGAGAGAAGGGGGATGTTCCTTAGAGTAACCTGGGTGATTAATGCCCAGCTGTCACCCCTGGAAGAGCCAAGTGCCAGTAGGGATGTGGCTCAGACACTTGCATCTCCCGTGCTAGCCTGGGAGCTCCAGCCTGGGCTGAGCTGTGTGGCAGCAGGTGTACTGCAGGTGTCCTGGGGTTTTACAGCCTTTACACTCGCTGCGTTGCCCCGTCTCTGCCGCTGGTTCGGTGCCCAACGTTGGTCGCTTCTGCCCGGGGAAGGTGGGGAGGGCCTCGGGCTGGTTCCTCGGCTGGTGTAAATTGATGTAGCTCCTATGGAGCCGTGCTGCTCGATGCTGGCTGAGGACGTGGCTGTGGGCCCCCCCCTGGAATCTGTGGGGTGCTGTGCTCGGGGAGAAATCCTTACAAACCAGACCCATGGGCGCTGGGCTGAGCACTGGAACCAGCGAGTGCCCAGGCGTGCTGAAACACCCTTCTGCGGATAGGCTGGAACACTTGTCTTCTCTCATTGAGAACTCAGACATGGTGATGTATTCCCTGAAAGGAATAGCAAGTTTTGAAGACCCTTTTCCTTATCTCTCAGAGTTGGTAGCCTAATATTTTTAAGAACTGTGCAGTCAGATTTTTTCATCTCTTAGCGGTAGGAGCAGTGCAGTACAGAATGGTCTGGGGAGTTTCGTCCCTTTGGGTAGTCAGTGTGAGCTCCTGTTTGGTTCCAGCATCGTGGGTGAGACAGGGGTGCTCCCAGCGACCGTGACAAGTGCAGGTTCTGCTTTGCTGCTGCATTCACAGAAATCCAGCCTCGAGGAACATGCCGGTGTTTTAGCATGTCCTTTGTGTCGTTCCACGCCAGGTGCTGTACCTGCTGCAGTTGTTCCCTGGTGTCAGAGTTACTAACAGAGGCTTTCAAGGGAAATGCTGATGCTCCTGCCTTGTAGCACACCTTGGTTTTCTAAAGGCTCTAAGTTTCTCCTTGCACTCTAATGTGAAGCTGCAGTTTTGTGTAGTTAAGGTTTCCCACCTCTTTCTCTGCTGCCATGGCCTGTGGTGCTTCTTGTGCAGTTGCCAGAGGAAATCCTTGCCATGCCCGACCCTTGCAGCCTCCCCACAAAGTAATTCACGGGAATGCTTTCTTTTCTCAAGGTGGGATCAGATTTCTCCAATTTGGACAACAGAGACTTTCCACTGTGCTGTGCATGCCAGAGGGAAGGCTCAGGGTGAAGTCTGCTGTTGGCCTGACTCCATGAGGGAGAGCTTGGCCTTTCTGATTTCCAGGCTATTCCTCCAGGAATTCTCTAGCTTATACTCTTTTTTTTATCTAAAATGTTTGTGGCTGTGGCCTGATGGCAGCAGTGTTTGGGGACAGCATGCCTCTGTACCTGTTTACCTCAGGCACTGAAGGGGTGGCTGCAGAGCAGACTCACGCACTCGCCTGAGCGTGGGGCTGAGCACACTGACCAAGCCCCGGCCGTAGTTTTGGGATGGGACTGTGCTTCCGACCTGACCAGTCTGGAGAGAGTTCCTGGCAACAGACCCAGTGGGAGCGGCAAGCAGCCTTCTGGTGCTTGCCTGCTGCTGGGTAGATGGCCACATGCCTCAACATGTGCCGTTGTGTTGCTGCTCATCCGCAGCCCCCCAGGAGCTGGGACCATCTGTTTGGGTTCTGTCTCGGTTTATTTAAAGCTTCTTCTGAAAGCCAAGTGTAAAACTTCTTTTTTTTTCAGTTTCCTTTCCATGTAAGTTTCCAGTCCAACGTGCCTGGTCTGGCCATCGGGGGCCATGCTCGGTCCCAAAGCAGTCCCTGAGCTGCACCACCCGTGTCAGGGCCTGGCCCAACACCCTGTAAAAAGAGGGGTTTGTTGATGCCTGAAGGATCTGACCTGGTTCTGAAAGCTGAAGTGGTTGGAGACATCCTGGTGTCCAGGTGTGAGATACCTGAGTTACCTTCTGCAAGGATGCCCATGGGAAGTAACCCAAGCTGGACACCTGCACCCATGTCCCAGCTGGGAACAAATGAACCCTAAAGCCACCGAGTGCTGTGGTGACAGGCTGTAACCTGGACCAGCTTACGTGGTTGGTTGGTCAGTAGTTCTGTCCCCCCAGTTTTTCTTTTTACTTTTGCTTGTCATAGGCTGGAATAGAGCCCAGCCTTGAGGTTGAATTTCTTTGTAATTCCATAAGCCATCTGCATGCCTACCCACCAGCGGGTTGCTGGTGTCGGCTCTCCTGGCTTGCTTTATTTTTTTTGCATTTTGAGTTCATTTAGTGCTAACTTTTTTGTTTTTTGTTCTTTTTTTTTAACTTGCAGTGCAAGCTTCACATAAAGCCTGTCGAGCCAAGGATGTTCCTGCATTCACCTGCTTTTGCAGTAATGTGTCTCTGCCATCTGTTTTCTTTTTATATTTTTTTTCCATTTTTTAACATGAATAACTATTAACTCATCTAATAACATAGTGGGAACAAGAAGGAAGAGGGATTGGGTACAGGACTGTATGCAAGTGGAAGGTCAGGGGTGGGTGGAGGGACAAGGTAATGATGATACCATGTATTTTTCTCACCAAAACCAGCAGCAGTAAATCATTTTTGGCCCCCAGTTTGAACTGAGAGTCAGAGCTGGATGTCAGCAGCTCAGGCATTGACTGGCTCAGGTGTCCTCAGTGCTGCTGGCTGCAGGAGCCCTGTGCTGAGGGAGCCCCTGGGTTCACCAGCCGCAGGGAATGAGTGTTGCAGCAATGTCCCAGGCAGCCCAGACCACGGCATGGCTAAACCTGGAGTTCAGCCTGACCCGCATTCCTTCAGGAGCTGGTCCCGCTGCGGGGGAGAGGGAGGGGAATGTGTGTGTAGATAACCAAGTGTAACTGACCTTGCATGCCGTGACATTTGCATGATAACTTGTGTTAGTTCCTGTTCTGTGCTGTCTGCCCTGACCGTGGCTGGGTCTGCTGGCCTGTGCTGGCCTGGTTTTCCAGGCTGGTTTTCCAGCCTCCCTCCCAGCTCAGCGGAGCAGCTGCGGCTGCATGCTGCGGCTGCCTCGGGGAAGGACCGTTCCCTGCACCGCTCTCCCTGCACTACTTGCCTCAAACCTTTGGAACCTCCCTTAAAATCCTGCCTGGTTTCCAGCAGCCGGGACCTTAGCAAGGCTTAGCAGCCCTTATGGAATCAGGTGCCTGGGCAGGGGCGAGATAGAGCCTTCAGCATCCTCTTGGGTCTTCCAGGAGCATTCCTGCACAAACTTAAATACAGACTTGCAAGGCTGGGGCGTCCAGAATTCCAGGTCAAGGGAGAGAAGGTGCTTGGACGCACAGTCACTGTGCTGCCCCCCAGCCCTCCTGCAGCAGGAATAATGTCCCGTTCAGGTGTCCCTGGAACACGCCAAGGAGATGTAGGATAAGCCAGGCCCCGCTGGCTGGCCGGTGCGCAGTGGAAGTGGGTCTGTTTAATGTGTGTTTTCCATGCCATTGTTTTCGGACAGAGTCTTTCCCTTCCTTCCCAAGGAGTGGCGAGCCGTGCTTACCCTAGGACTCCTGGATTTCTTCCTCTGCCAATGCATAGCCAGCACTTCCTCTGCTCCTAGCTAGGCAGTCTCCTGTTGCCTTCTTTGAAGCCCTCTTACACAAAACTCTTCCTACCTGAGTCTCCCACTACAGCTGTTTGCTTGCTTCTGGATGAAAATTCCTCTGGGGAGAAAAGAAAAGGCAGAATTATCCCTTTTTAAATCACTTTTTCCTCAAGTGTTGGATTGGGAAGTGCTTGGGGTTAGCTTATGGGTTGTCTTGCTTTTTAACCCTCACTGCTTAAACATGGCTTTAGGAAGAGGATATCTAAATACCATGTCTTGGACAGACAGCAAACATGGATAAATAAGCTGGAAATAAAATAGTTTACCTTTTAATCCTTTTTTTGGTTTTTTTTTGGTTTTTTTTATTTAATTGTTGGTTGGTTGGTTGGTTGATTTGGTTTTTTTGGTGTGGGTTTTTTTTTCCTTTCTTTTTTTTTTTTAAATTTTTTTCCCCTCCTGGACTTGCCAACTATGCATTTTTCATCAGGTTAAATAGGTTTGCTGCAGGGTTGTTTGGAAAAACGAAATTCTGGTTCTTGTGGCTTCTGGCAAAGCCAGCTTTAAAATCTTGAGTTATGAAGGAAGAAGTTTGAGTTGTTTGCATGAGTTTTTTACAGTCACATCACATGCCCATCACCGAGTGCTCGTGGCAATATGCTTTGCTTCAGCTGTCTCTGTGCATGTCCTCTTTTTAATTACCAGTGTTTTGTGCCAAGTAGAAAACTTAATTTTAACATTTATTTCTCCTGCTTCATTTAACAGCCCTTCAAGGGATGTTTAGCAGGGGAAATCAGCTGAGTTGAGCTTTTCCTTTTTGACAGAAAGCTGTGGCCAAGTGCATTAGTGTCTTTTTGGTTGAGTTTTTCTCCAGCAGAAAACAAGCTGTGTTGGAGAAACTGGGAATAAACCACAAACTTGAACATGTCAAAGGTACTGTTTTGGTTTTTTGCCAAAGGAGATGGTAATGACTTTTTTTCCCATCCTGAACCCCTGGGCCATGTTTAGCTTGTTCCTGCTGCACTTGTTGCTTTTCTTTCCTCCATGCCTTTTTTCACAGTAGCCCCTGATGTGCATGGAGTGAATGATACACTCGGGTCTGGCTGGATGTGCTTTCACCTTTGCATGTAAGTACAGCAGTAAGAGACTGACCCTTCCTGCCTCGCTCCTGACAGGACACCAGCTGTGCTTTTCTGGGAGCTTCTCCAAGTCCGCTTACTTGCAAGTGGGGTGGTTAAAACTCCTCTAAAGCTGCACGTTCCTGACAAGGTGGATTTCAGTCCTTAGGCTAATACAAAGGAGCAGGAAAGCACACTGAAACGTGCCTTTTCTGGGATGGTGATGTTCCCAGGGCATGAAGCAAACCCCCAGAATGGGAAAGCAAAGACAATCCAGGTCTCTGCGAGGGGCTGCGGCTGCTCTGTAGACGGGGGCACACGTGGATCTGGCAGGCAGTGGGAAAGGAGGAGATGGGTAAGGGTTTGCTCCCCCAGAACCTTCCAGGAGTCACACAGTTCCTTTCTGGGAGGGCAGTGAGTAGGAAGGTGTCCTTGGAGCTTGTGGTCGTGAAATGCATCGTCTTGAAATGCATCATCTTGAAATGCATCTCCTGTGGCATCCCAGGAGCGGGGAAAGCAGGCACTGGCACCCACCCCGGGCTCCTCTCCAGCTGGAGAGCTGCCACTCCTGTCACCCCCTCCGTGTGCTTCTGACAGCTTGAAATCCCATCAGGGAGATTCGTGTCTCCCTGGAAGTACGTCCATGTTAAACAGGACCGATGTTTCTGCAGGCAGCTCTCGTTCTGCTTCTCCCAAACCGTCCGAGTGCGGATGGAAATGTCTTTTTGTGTGTGACCACATCCGATCTGTCCACTTGACTCCAGTCCCCTTCTGTGTCCCTTCTCCGAGGGCCCGGGTTGCATGTGCGGGGTGTGATGGCCGTGGCGCTCTCGCCAGCGTGTGCCAGCACGGAGCTCTACAAATATGAAGGGTTTTTTTAATTACCACAAAACAAAGCTGTGAACAGCGGTAGAAATCTTGTATTTGTATACATTTTTAATATCCTGATTGCCTTAAACCTTAGATGTAGGACTTATTACCTTGCTATTGGAAAATAACCCATGTTTGTAACTAAACAATTGTGTAACCTACATACAGTGTTAATGCAAATGATATGTATGCATCCATTAGATATTGTCACTTTATTTGATGTTAAAATATTTCAGTTTTTGAATTACAGATGGAATTATAACCTTATAGCATAAGCTCAGTTATTTCTTGTATATGCTTCAGGTTACAGATCCAAATAGTGCCAACACTTGAAGTGGGGAGAGGAAATATATTTTTACCCAAAGCTTTGGTCTTTGCGTGGCCTTTTTGACGTTTGCTGTTACTGTTCTGTAGCGGGGTGACAGGAGGGTCACCTGTCAGCCTCTGCCTTCCCAGCAGGTTGTTCTGTGCCTTGGAGGTGCCACTGTAGGTTCGTGCTGCTGTTTGTCAGTCGTTTCTTGCGGTAGTCATGAGTTTGTTCCCCACCTCAGCCGGTGTCCTGGGGAGCTCAAGCCTCTCCGACGGAGTTGGTGTGTGTGACACCTCCCCAGTGCATTCCTTCCTTCATGACTTACTTGAAAATGTTGTTCTTCTTTTGTTCCCCTCCCCACCCTCCTTTTTTCATTTCATTTTTCAATTCTGAACCTCTGTTTCTTTTCTCTTCTGTTTTTCTCTTTTTCTGTAGCTTCTTCTTTATGTAACCGTCACCTTGCCAAAGCCCCACACCCCCTCTCCCAGTGGACCGTAGGGCACTGGAAGAGCTGCGGATCCGGGCACCCCTGCCAGGAGAAGAGCCATCTCATTCCTCCATCACGTCTGCCCTCCTCTCCTTCCCCTTTGTTCCCACCCGTGCGTCTGAGGGTGTGCTGTGCTGTGTGTCTGTGCGGGATCTGCCCGCTCCCGGCGCGGCTCTGACAGCGTCCAGGCTTCCAGCACTGCCAGAGGGAACGGCTGCCGGAGGGAGCTCGCCCACAGTGTCACACCTGGGTTAGTTGGATTTTTTTGCCTCCCTCCCCATTTCTTTTGCCGTAACATGCCCACACTGCTGGTGACACGTAGAACGACAGACTGGGGGTGTGTATAGCTGGAGGATCTAATTTCTGCCTCAAGCCTGGCTGCTTTGGATACCACAGCTTCATCTCAAGGGCGTCCTGTGCTCCTCTGGCATGGCTGGAAATCTCTCCGTAGACCTGGTGATGTTCTCAGTGTGTCGCTGTGTGGAGGTGGATGTCGCATCCTGTGGCACTGATGGAGCCTGTCCTGGGCAGTCAAGGCCTTACTTTCTGGCTGATGTGCCTCGCTATGAGCAAAGCAGGATTCTGGTTTTGTACAGCTGAGCTGCACTGGCTCGTACTTAGATCGAGGGCTTCGCTTTGTTTTCATGAAGCCTAATTAGTGATTATTTTTTTAACAGTCCTGAATGTGGGCAAGTTCTTAAAATTTCTGCCTGGTTTACTTTGGAAGTGAGCTCAATCTAAAAGCTTGAGAAGTGCCAAAGGATTGCTTGAAGGTAAAAACAAAACCTGGAAGTGTGTGTAGTGACCTCCAGCTGGTTTGGGATGGATGGAAGGAGGCAGCCTGAGCCTCTTGGGATCTTGTTTTGTGTAGAGCGATGCACATTTATTTTTAACCGAATACTAGTGATTTATTCTTTGCATCTGTGAACCTTAATCAAGGAATTCCCTTCCTTTAACCTGCTGTGGAAGAGGTACCAAGAGATGGTCTAGGTTTGGCCTCTGGCAAGCCGTGTGTGATGTGCCAGCTGCTGAGGGGCTCTGCTGAAATCTGCTGGGTTTTTTTCAGAAGCACAATACTTTGCAGCACTCTTCAGTGACAAGGGTCAGCTCCCTCCAGTCAGGTGGAAGGAAAACTGCTTGTCCTGGAAACCTTTGCGACCAAAGAAGTGACTTTATAGATACACTCAGAAAAGTTATTGAGTGTTGGCCTCACATGTGCTGTACCCATTTGCCTGGTATGTAGCTGGACTTGCTGACTGCTGCCCAGCCTGAAGGGCTTTGAATATTTGCACAAGTGTAGCTTAGGACAGCATTTGCAGTGATACCAAAACCAGAGCCTGCCCCGCTCTCGAGGCTGCAAGGGGCCTCAGGTGGTACTCAGTGCCTCCCACCAGATGGCCAGGTCTAAAACCTGTTCAGTTCAGCCTTCTGAGCACAAAGCAGGGCTGAGGCCATTGCTGGATTAAACCTTGGCTGTGTCCATCCCTCTCTTGCTCTACAGAACTCTGTGGGTGTTTGTCTTAACTGGGAACCACCACTTGCAGGATGGAATCCCTGTGTGCCCCAGGCCACCCATCCCTACCAAAAAGCCATGGCTTGAGCTGCACATTTTCAGATTAACCACGCAGCCTGAAAATAGTGATTGACCTTGCAGCCAAGGGCTGCTGGGGCTCAGAGTGCTGCTGCTCGAGCCACCCCTGTGCCTCCTGCAGGCGAGTGTCCCCCTGGCCTGGGGTTCTCAGCACACGAAGATGGTCACTGTCAACTGAGAACATTCCTTGCCCATTAAATGCTCAGTTTAGTCTATCTTTTCTTCCAGTGGTGGCACCTGTGCCAGTCTGCAGTGTCAGTGACCACTGCTGGGGGCCCGAGGGCCTTGCTGTGGGCTGTGCAGCCGTGGTAGCCTGCAGCTTGCCCAGGTACCCTGCTGGCTACTTGCCCAGCAGCCACTCCAGGTGCCGGATGGCTCCTTCTGTGAGACCCTGTTTCAGGGAGGGAATCCTCTCCTTATGCTTTTTTCAGTCCTTGCACTTTTTTTGTTGTTGTTACTTCTAAACTCCAAATGGAATTTTTTTAAAAGCTTAATATAAAGAGAAGCAGATGGGCACAACCCAAATGCCAATACTCATGTGGACTGCCTTTATTTTGCAGCTCTGTAGAGTTTTGCTGTGCTGGTGCCTTGAGTCCTGCTTGCAGCTCTGGACTTCGTGTCTCCAGAAGGACATAGCGGAGTTAGAGAAGGGCGCTAATGGTAAATTGGGATGGAGCAGCAGCCTGCCAGGTGAGGTGGCTCCGTTTGGAGAGGGGAAGGCAGAGGTGAGGGAGGAGCCAGCCCTGCTGTGGGCAGGAGGTGGCAGCACATGTCCTCTAGAGGTCCCCTGCAGCCCAAATTTATTTGTGACTGTTAGAAAGCTCGATGGCGGTGCGTGCCGAACTGCCAGTCACCGAATCGTCACAACGGGACTCGGCGGGCACTTAGCTCGAAGGGAATGGGCTCAAAACAGGGAGTAGCTTTCTTTGAAGAGCAGGTACTAAGCCTCCGGAGCTTGTTGCCCCAGGTTGTTGAGGTAGACAGTGTCAGCAGAAGGTTTTGGGGTTGGTTTGTGTTTTCGTTAAAGGTAAATTCAGGGAGAACAGCTCCATACGGAAAACAGTCGCAATCCGTTGGTGGTGGATACGGGGCGGAGAGAAGGGAGCAGAAGGCACGGACACTGCCAGCGGTGTCTGTGGAACGAGGGCGGAGCTGCCAGAGGCCAGCGGGGGCTTTCCCACACCCCGGGGCTGGGAGAAGGGATGACGACGTGACCTTCAGCTGCTTCCTGCATGGCTGCAGCTGTTGGGGAAGAGGTGTCAGCGTGGGGAGGGGGCGGCTCAGAGAGGTTATTTGTCACCAGGTGTCCCCAGCAGAGCTGGGAAAGCCACTTCATCCACTCCCTGTTGAGAAGTCATGCTTTGGGCTTAACCCTTGTGTGGCTGCTGCAGAGGGTCTGTGCTCTCATGTCTGGAGAGCCAACCCTTCAGGGGCTCAGGGAAGCCGGATGCTGCAGGGAGCAGCACAGTGTGTGCGGGTGAGCTGGGAATACAGCTAAAGACTTGGAAACAAGCAGCAGTGCTCTGCTGGGATGCGGCTGCTGTGCCCTGGGGAGCTCCCTGGGCTTGGGGCACCGAGCAAAAAGCACGACTGTGAATGCAGTGGTTTTATCCCAGTGCTCCTGAGGGAGATGCCGGGCTCCTGGCCTTCACTACTCTGGGCCCCACTGGAGCACAGACTCTGTGTTGGCATCTTGGGCAGGTCCGTGACGTGAAGCACTGGGGTGCTGTCAAGTTTGTGGGAAGGTCACATGAATGTGAGGAGTCAAGGGCATCAGGGAGTCTTTTCCTGTGGGAAACAAGAAGCCCTGGCAGTGCTCCAGTATGGCCCTGTTTTCCAACAGTGGGAACAGCATAGAAGTCAGCCTGCTGCTGAAGGTGATGGGGGCCACGCAGGGTGGGGCAGGAGGGGGCAGCTGCTGCACTCGCTTCCAGGGAAGAGCAAAAACAACGGGGATGCTGTCGGGTGCTGCAGCCAGAGAGGTGCCCACAAGTGTCCAGGGCCTATGCCAGGACAGCCAGACAGCAGGACGCTGCAGAGGTGTCTCACTTGGACCAGGGACAAGCTTTGTGTCTGAGCCTTGTTGAGTTGGAGTTTCCTGGCACAAGGGAATTGAGGTGGGTTTGTGCACAGCAGCAAGGAAATAAAATGTGTCTGTCTCCTTCTGCAGCCCACCGGGGCTGGGGCATGCCTGTGTTTGGGACTGGGGAGCAGGAAAGCTGCCTTGCAGCGAGGGAGACTGAGTCCTGCCTCTACAGGTGTTTGCTTCCCAGGGCTTGCCGAGTCGGCACTGTGGCTTGGCCGGCTGCAGGCAGCACAAGGAGGCCTGGAAGCGTTCTGGGCAATTTTGGGAGCGCCACAGTGATGCTGTTAATCGGGTTCATTTTGCAAGGCAGAGCTCTCCCCCAAAGGCTGGCACGAGCCGGGGCTGTGCCCGGTGTGGGGCGGTGCAGGACCTGCTCCTGTCCTGTGGCTTTGGGGAGCGGGAAACGGCAACAAGGACACAGTTACCTTCCCAGAGCGATGCACAGCCATGGCTGCAGCACAACTGGGACAGCAAACTGCCCCAGCAGTACCTAAATCCCTCCTGAGGCCCAGCTCCCCTCCCTGCTGTGCCAGCCCGGCCCCTGCCAGCTGGCACAGGCTCCCTGTTCCCATCCCCGTGCCAGCTCCTCTCCTTGTGTGCCTCTGTGATGGGAACAGGCTGTGAGCCTCATGAGTGCCTGTGTGCTGGTGCTGCGAGCAGGGAAGGGGAAAGGTGCTGTTAAACCTGGGGGGGGGGAAGGAGCATGGGGAAGGGGAGAAGCCAGTGTGATTTTAACTGGAAAAGATGTGTAACGTGCCATGGGCTGGAAGCAGTGAGCCCCGGAACTGGGGATATCCTGCAGCGGCAGGCTGCTTTGCTGGGGGTGTGCTAGTGACACCCTGAGCCTGCTCAGCAGCCTGGCTTTGGAAAACTGAGCCGTGGGGTGAGAAGGTCAGGGACTGGAAATACTGTAAGGATGGCAGGAAGGGCTGGAAGGGAAGGAAGACACACACCCTACTGAGAAATGTGGTCTTGATGGGGATTTTTTGAGCCATGGCAGGAAGAAGCCGGAAGCCAAGAGAAGGCTGTCGTGGTGGACTGCTGCAATAAGATGGCACCTTGGAAGGCATAGGGCAGGAGGGGCTCCAGGACAGGGGACATGGAGCAGTGTCCCAGCCAGGCACTCAGCCTGGAAGGGCAACAGCCTGGAGTGAGGAGCACCAGAGCTGGGGCTAAAGCTGGAACTGCTGCAGAGGCAATGAGTTCATGTTGGGTGACTCCCCTGGCTGCCCAGCGCCTCTCATGTCACCTTTCCAAGGGTCTGGCACAGAGCAGCTCCCTGGCAGCCTCTGGGTAAAACCAATCCAGGTCTCGGGTGAAAAGCACAACACCAGACTGGGAATCCAGGACAACTTTCTTTATTGCTACCAGAAGGCTTTCATCAGTACAATGGCTCTGGATACGATACCTTCCTCAGGGCTGTGGAGAGAGCTTACAGTCGGGACAGGGTGTTCTGAGAACAGGGTGTCACATGGAGGAGACGCGTTAAAGGTCTGACTCTTGGTTAGAAGTTACATGAACACAAAACTCGAGGGTCGAGGGTGTTTTGTTTTGGTTCTGTGGCTGATAATGACACATGTTCCAAACCTCAGGTGTCCGCAGCCACCCCAGCACCTCACCCAGCAGTGCTGGGAAATGTGCAGGGAAAACCAGGCTCTGCACTATTAAAGGGTGACACTTGATGGAGAGAACCAAGCCTTGGTGAGAATCCACACTGAGTGCAACACAGCAAGAGAAAAATAGTTTCAGTTCTAGTGATACAAAACCCAGTAACTGCTTTCTACGTTGGGAAAGGCAAACTGGTGTAACTGGGAGAAGTCTCTGTGCAAGGCACAGGGCACCTTCACGCTCCTGTGGGAATTACTGAAGTGTGGAGCAGCTTGCAAGCACTGGTTTGGGTTTTTTTCCTGCCTAATCTTTTGTTTAAATCCAGTTTTTCAGTATTACCACATTTAAACACCCAAGTATTAAACAAAAGAGGGTTTCTGTTTAGAAGGGCAAAAGAAAGCTGTGGTGGAGGTGGGGCAGGACAGAACGTCATGCACGAGACTGGCTGAGAACTAAAAGAGAAGGAAGCAGAAAGGGAGCAAGGAGCAGGTGGGAATGGGATCAGAGAGGCATTAGTTGGCTGGGAAACCCGGAACAGCTCCGCAGGGCTGATGTGAGCTCTCGGATGTGGAGAATGGGTTACAACACACAGGAGCAGAAAAACAGTGGAACCGACAACACTAGAAAGGAACAGGTTTTTGCTACTTTTTTTGTTTGGTTTTTGGGTCTTTTTTAGATTTTTATACTTTTTTGTGTTTTTAAGTGCTTAAATAGTGGAACTATAATTAGCCGCACAAGAAATAAAATTCAGAAAAGGGTTGGGATTTTTTTTTTTCCTGGTTTTCTTTTGGCTCCCTTCAGTTCAGCCTGACAAGGTACGGCCCCTTCTCGCCCCGCTGAGGACACGGGCTGCCAGGTCCCGTGGTGGCACTCGCAGCTACATGACAGACACCGGCTGCAGAGGCGGGCAAGGGGACACGCTGCCCTCCTGCCGCGAGACGTCAGCACCGCAAACAGAGCCCATGTTCTCCAGGGCCACTGCCTCCGGAGCCAGGTCTTCGTTGTAGAGGCGCTTGATGCCGTCGTAGAAGTCGTCCACTTCCATCTCTTCCACCTTGCGCTTGGCGGAGCCTGGCTTGCAGCCGCTGGCAGGGGCGGGCAGGCGCGGGTAGAGCGCGGCTGTACCTGTGACGGGCGCTTCTGGCCGGCCGTTGTCCTTGGAGAAACCCGGCCCTGGGACAGAGGAGGGCTGGCGGTGGAACGCTCCTCTGTTACAGGTCACCAGGGTCTGCTGGAGGGGACTGTAGACATATACAGAGTTGGGCAGCAGAGAAGGCTGCAGAGTGGAAAGGTGATGTGCCACGAGCTCCCGGCAGTGGATCAGCTGCGAGCTGTCCATCTGGAGTGGGAAGACAAGCAGAGGTGCCGCTGTTGTGGGATCACAACAGGGTGAAGAGAGGGCATGGGCTCCCAATGCCCCGGCCCCCTGTGTGCCTCACTTGCCAACAATATGCTGGACACAGGACCCCTACCACAGTGACTTTCTAAGATACACCCCCTGCTCCTTCCTGCACCTCATGGGAATCATGGGAGGAAGAAGGCAGAACTTTGAGGTGTTAAAGGATTTCACTGCCTGTTTTTAGCAGCCAGTGTGTGTTCCCTGTGAGGTCCCCTGTATGCTGGAATCAATAGCAGAGCCGCTAACAAGTTGAATTTTTCCCTGGTGTGTTTTCTCCCTGGTGCAGCAAGGGCCTGTGTGCGTTGCAGCACACGGCTCCTCCCCATCACCCAGTGGATGTGGTCAGGACTGAGACCTGGCAGCACTGTCCCTACTGCTGTCCCTACGGGCTGAGACCCAGCCATCCCCACACAAGCAGAACAGCAGGCAGCCATCGGCAGCAAGGAATTCCAAAGCCCCGGCTGGCCTGGATCGCTGGAGCACCGAGCAGGATGTGGCCCCGGTCCCTCCCCGCTCCGTGTGCACTGCCCTCCTCACCTGTGCCTTCTGGAGCAGCTCGATGATGAGCGCCAGCCAGTCGGGGAGCAGCTTCTCCAGCTCCAAGCTGACGATGGCCAGCGCCAGCATGGAGCCCTTGAACTGCAGCAGCTGGAAACAGGCCATGCAGTGCAGCAGCTGCTTGGTGAGCGCCGCCACGTGCTGCGAGGGGCTCGGTGTGGGCAGCAGGGCCGGGAGCTGCGGCCTGCTGGACACCGCCACGGCGTGGAACTGCGGGACACAAGCACAGGAGGCAGATGGTGGCACCGGCCAGGCCATGGCGCACCTTTGCAACAGCCTGGACACACAAGGGTCCTCCAGCCTAACCCTGGAGGCGACTTCCGCCCCATGGGAAAAAACCCGCTATGTTGAACCCACCAAAGCTTGAAAACCCACCGGCCTTTCCGGTGGGACCTGCTTGGGCACCAGGCTCTAGGGCTCTGCAAAAGGCCTTCCCATCCACCCTTCTCTCTCCAGCACACATGTGGTGTTCAGGGGTCCTAGACAAACTCCTCAGGCAAGGAGAGAGGATAAAATTCCACAGAGAACCTCAAGACACCTCCCTTGGTCTCCGCTCATGCATGGATCTGGCTCTTGGCCGTGCAGGTCTGCAGCAGGCATGGATCCACACTCACAGCCCACCCTTGGGTCTTTCTCCATGGCTGCACTCCTTGTTTCCCTGCTGCCTGGCATTTAGCTTTGAGGAAAACCACTGGCAGTGAAGAGTTAGGGACACGATTTTCAGGAGCTGTGAGTCTGTGGCTTAACACACCCCAGACCAGGCCAAAGGGTCAGAGAGCAGACCCATGTTTTGGATATTACACTCCAAGAGTGACAGGTCTCCTCTGAAATTCTCTGGCAAGGCATTTTCTTTCAGAAACTACAGGTACAGAGGAATTACAAATATATTCCAAAGTCTTTGCTCCCCTACAGGTAGAATTTTTGTATAGGTGCTTCTTGACACATTTGCACTGACAGACACCAGAAGGAACATCGGCAGCCCCTTACTTACAATATGAAGGAAATCCAGTGGCGTTGCCATGTGAAGATCCCAGTTCAGTTTATCCAGGATGATCTTCTCCATTCTGCGAATTTCAGCTGGAGAACAACCACAAAAGCTATCCCGAGCCAACACTTTCAGTACTGGAATCCTCTGTAAAAGCCAAGGCAAAAAAGGAAACAAGAGAACAAATCATTAGAGAAATCACACCAAATGCTTCATTCCTGTCCTGGCAAGCATCAGCCACCATGAGCAAGCAAAGGTAGGGCTGGAAGGGCAGATACTCTGACAATGCCAAGGTAGGAAGAACAGAGTTACCTCATCTTCCTCAATGGTCTTTGCAGCAAGGAAGAAGCAGCTGATTGCAATACAGTTCAGGTACTTCGGACGGGCCTGCGGGACAGGAGAGCAGAGAGGGCTCTGTGTCAGTGTGATGCAGCAGTGATGCCCTGATCCTTCTGTTGGGGCATCCCGAGCCCCAGGGTCTCATTCTGGATGTGCAGGCTGACCTCTGACTACACCCTGGCAGTGGCAAGCTGTGCCAAGCACAAATCCCTGCTCCGTGACGTCAGGCAGGGCAGGGATCTGCCAGCCTCGTGATCGGAGTGGGCAGCGTTGGACTGGAAAGAGCTCGGGTTTAGGCACTGCAGCAGAACTGGGAAAGAGAAAATCCTAAGGGGAGCTTGTCCCCTCTCAGAAAAGCCACTTCACCTGCTGCAGCAGAGCTCTGTTCTGAGTGCTGCCGTGGGTCTGACACAGAATGGGAAGGGAAATGGGAATTGGAAAAGACTGTCTTTGCCTGGGGAACTGCAACTCAGAAAAACTTTTAAAAAAACCCTTGTGAAATTACCACTTGTAATTTCACACTACAGTTCCCAAAAATGTGGCCCAGGGATTAGTGGGGGAGAGCTGGTCCCTTCCACACAGAGATGGTTTTTAGGCAAGGTAAGTGGAATTTGGAGGGGAAAGGGGGGTTTTTTGTGAGATTTGTACATGTGACCACCTTGACAAGGGGCTTCCCTTCCACTGTCTATGTAACAATCACTGGCCATGGCCACCTCCTCCAGAGTGGCTGGGGCTGGGAAAGGCAGAGGCTGTTCCTAAACTCTGGCACAGCTGCAGAGCCATGAACAGCGCCTGGCAGCTGGGCCTCCTGCCTGCGGTCAGAGATGGTGAAGGCAAAGGGAAGTGAAAATCCTGTGCCGAACCTGAATTCCACTCACAACCTGCACTTGTGCATTCAGGTGTCCAAGGGAATGAATTCCCTTAGGGCAGGACTGGGACTGGGCCCTGCTGAGAGCTAGCCAGTGCTGTGCAGTGAGATGCACCAACACTGCTGGCTCTGGGTAACAGCCAATCCCAGCAATCCCAAAGCCTGCTCCTGGGGAAGGGACTGGTGGCGTTCATAGTAAAATCCCACAGAGAAGCCCCTGGTGAAAAAACAGGAGTTCAGCTGCATCAGAGGAACAAGCTTTATGGGAGAGGAACACTGGGGAGGGAGCGCAAAACCCCAGTGCTCACCCAAGCACAACCCCTTTCCCTGTTCCCTGTCCAAAGCATGCAGTGGGCTCTGGACTCGTATTCCTGTGCTTTCAGTACAGACTCCCTGGCTGCTCCAACTTGCTGAAAGAAAACCTGCACTTGAGGGCATTGGCTGCTGAGGGTTCTAAATCTTTGCCATCTCAGCATTTCGGTAAATCAGCTGCTTTGGGTTCTTAATAACTTCCATGGTTTGCACGAAAACATGATCAATATTTATTAATATTTAAGGGGGAGTTAATGAATGATGTCACTTGTGTTCTACCAAACTCTCTCAACGGAAAAGCAAGGGCACAGGCTGGGAATGCATCCTCCAGCTCCCATCTCCTAAGGGATATTGCTTACCCAACACGGTGGTGGTGGGGTGAGACGTGCAGATGAGAGCACGGATTGCTGAGGACAGAATGCAACTGAGCGAATGTGGTAAGAGACGAACTTCCAAAGCCTGACTTCACAGCTCCAGGCCAGGCATTCCAGGCTGGAGCACAGTTTGTTATTTTACTTGGCAGGTGCAAAGCGCAGCCCAGCTAACAGGGCCAGAGGGGCAGCAGGTCCCACTTGCAGGGAGCCCAAATGTTTTCCCCCTTTTTAAAGCACCTTCTATGGAGGAACAGCCTTAAACCCAAACGGGCTCATCTATTTGGGTTGGGTTCAGCACAGCAGGAGGGCGCAGCTGTCACATGGACAGCCTCCACCTGCGTCTGCTTCCCCTTCTCCTTCCGACCTCTTGGACATCAGTCCAAGATGGAGTCCATCAGGCTGTACAGCAGCTTGGTAGGGAGCTACTCCCCCGAAAGTCGTTGCCAATCTTCTTCACCCATTTTTTTTTCCCATTTCCCTGCACCAGCCCCCTCGCCAGGCCCAAACCTCTCCTCAGTTTTTTTTTCCAGCTGGTTTCCTGCTAGCAGGTGCCCGAGCAATTTGGGGTGGTACAAATGGGAGGAATGCAGCCGTGGAGGTGAGCAGGGCCCTTCCCCGGTGCTGGTGTCCCAGGGCTGGGCTGGGGCTCGCGGGCACTGCCTTTTCCTTCCCAAGTCAGCCCAGGCTCAGGCAGGGACTGGTCTCTGCGTGCCCAACCTCCCTGCCCCTGGGTCAGGCTCTGGAGCACAGCAGGTGCTGCCCACACACGTGTGAGCAGGGCAGGGGCGAGTGCTGGGGGAAGGAAGCGCTTCTGTCCGGCCACACCGCTTGGACTGCACACACCAACAGTGTGGCAGGGCCAGGAATCTGTTCCCGTCTGTGGAGCTGCAAGTATTTACCTTTACTGCCGCTAAAAACCTGTCCAAGAGGCTGATGGCCAGGGCGAGCGTTTCTGGGTAAAGGTGGAACTGGTACTTGAGCTTGGCCAGCCACTGGATGACCTCATCCCTCTGCCTTGGAGAAATGGCTACATCCTGAGGGAGAGAAAAACAGACTGTTCTTACACGCAGGCTGAGAAAGTCCCAAAGGACCAAAGGTTTTACCTCCACAGGAGTCACTCGGCACGGAAACAAAACCCCCTTTGGAAACGGGGAGCCTGGAGCAAGCTCCAATCACCACTTTGTCCCTGCAGCTACTTATCCCATCCCAAAAACCTGCCCTGGAAAAGACAACTTTCCTTACAGCAATCTCAAACCTCACTCCAGTGTCACTGTACGGTGGGGAAAAGAGGATGGGTGACTTGTAGTTTGTCAAGCACTGGCAGGCTCAGCTCCAGAGTAGTTCCCAGAAAGTTATTATTTATTTAGTTATTATTTTTTATTATGTTTTTAACTTCCTCAGAACCATATGGATGCACAGAAATTCCCAGCTGGAACAAAACCCCCCTTGCCAACAGCAGAGTGGAGGGACCCCACTGAGGTTTTGTGAGGAAAGGTTTTTCTTCAGATTATGGGGATTTTTTTAGCTCAGTACCGGTTAAAATAAAGAAAATTGCAGACAGCTGACACAAAGCTCTCAGTAGCTCAGTGAACTGGGACCAGGGCTGCAGCAGCTACAGCTTCACCTGCAGTTTGGATTTGGTGTTTGCTTTAGGTGTTTGGCCTGTGTCTCCCCCATCAATCTGTTTGGACAACAGCTAAAGTTCAACCACATGCACAGCTCAGGCACTGACATAAAATCCTTTCCTGTCACCCAGTTCAGAAACACCTCCAGCTCTTCTAGAGCCTTGCACATCAACCAAGGAACTGTCTGGTCTGGCTCCAATGGGGATTTTTGGGGATGATCAGCAAGGATGTGTCCAGAAGCATGAAAAGCTGGGCTGTCACTGCCCTCAGCAACACCATGAGGGCAAAGCAGCAGGAGTTTAGAATAAAACCACCCCAGAACTGATACAAAATAAATGCTTCAGGCTGCATCCACCCCTGACACACAGGTGTACCTTCCATGGACAGCAACAGTGCCCGTGTTTTGCCCTGAGCCCCAGCAGTGCCCCGGTGTCACTGGCACTGTCTGCTACTCCAATGGGCCTCTCTGCTCTCAGCTGCTGCTCAGCTACAGCCTGGCTCTTGAATAACAAGTACCTGCTATTTTCTCCACTCCACAAAACACTGGTTCGTTCTAAAATCATCGATGCAACTCCAGGAGCACAATGAACACACCACACACCAGGAGAGGTTGTTGCACGCTCTGCTCAAGGTGTTCTGGACAGTGGGAAGGGACCTGGCTGTACCCAGGGAGGAAGAAAGGGGAATGCTCGAGGAGGGGGCGCAGATGGCACGTGTGGCGTTCCTGCTGGGGAGGGAGGGCTCTGCCTCAGCAGCATGGGGGGATTTCAACACCGCCCCAGCCCTTGCATCCCTGTTCCTGCTCAATCCCACCAAAAGAGGCAGCAGCTTCCACAGCTCCCAGTGGTGTCTGTCCTGGTTGGGCACTGTTTCCCTGTGCCTGCCAAGGCAAAAGGTGAGGCCTTCTCCTAAAAACAGCATGGCTGGGAAGGGTAAGACTCTGTCTCTCTGTGCTCCCTCTCCTCCCCAGCCCTCCCAAGACCTGTCCTTGGATCCTCTGGCCCTTCGTGGGCAGCCCAAAGGCACCGTTTCAGACTCTGGAACACAAGGAGCAGCAGCTGCACACGCAGTGCCTGCAGGGCCTGTCCTTGCCGTGTGAAGGGAAAGGGTGTTCGACCCAAACCCACAGCGCAGCTGGCATGTGACATTAAACCAACCCCAGCCCCACAGTGCCTGTGGGAGGAAGGAGCAACTGCAAAACACCCTCAGCTCAGTGCGTGTGCAGCACAAGGAAGGCTCCAAAATAAAACTGGCTCCTTAAAACTACCTGGGGAAGCAAAGGAAGGAAGGGGAGTCTCCAGCTCTTTTTGGCACCCTACAAAAAGGGTGTCTACTCCAGACCCTAGCTGCAAATAAAGGAGCAGGAGGGTGGGGGGACAGAATCCCCTCACACAGACAGACAGGTGAGTTTAAACACCAGGAAAGGTTGTTACAGCCAGGTTTAGGAGAGAGGCAGCCGGAGTAAGAACTGATCTCGCCACCCCCACAATCCCTGCTGCTGCTCCACGCAGGGCAAAGAGCTTCCCACACAAATACCAGGCTTTATCCCTCTCCCTCAGAGGTGTCCCTGTGTTACCCTCAGAACACAAATAACAAAATGCAGCACAGGAAAATTAATTAAGCAGCGAGGTCACTGATCCTTAGTTAATTGAAATTAAAAGCAAAACTGAGACACTCTGGTGGCTGAAAGTGAGAAAGTCCCTTTGGGTTGGAAGTGAAGGTTCCTCCTTGGGGCAGAGGTACTTTCTGTGTATCACCCCTGCTCCAGGCAGGAAAACCAGAGGCCATGACTTGGGCTCTCCAGAGTGCAAGCACAGAGCAAGTCATCTCTAGGGATGCTGATCTCTCTCATACCTTGAGACTTTTGGAATATGCAGGCTAAAATAAATACTATCTGTGAACTCAAACATGACTCTAGTTTATTGCTGCCTAATTAGAGAAAACACCTCAGCTGATAATCTTTTCCTTAATGTCTGCTGTCCCAGACAGGTGTTCTGTTCTTTCCCCCTATCTGTTGCTGCCTGGGCCCTGTGGGTGCCTAGGCAGTGAGCAGGTGACCTTTATTAGGACTGGAAATAAACTGAGCTCTCCCGATTCCTCAAGAGGTACAGAGAACAAGTGGGGAGACAGAGTGAGCCAGAACAGGAAAGAAAGGAGACATGACACAAGTGACACTCTCTTTCTATAAAAATAAACCCAAAACTCTTGGCTCACGCCCTTCTCAGCCACAAAGTTAATTGGTAATATGCAAAAATAAACCTTTGACCAGTCTTTATGGCTCCATTTCTCAAGCCTTAATCCCAAGAAAACTTACGAATGTCACCTGCATCTCATATAACCCATGGCGGGAGGGGGAACCCAGAGGGGAAAAAAACCCATTCAGAAGCAGGAGGAGGTTCCAGACTCAGCCCACCAGTTTTTTCAGGCTGAAAAGCCTTTGTGAGATCTGGCTTTGGTTTGCTGCCCATACCCAGAACACCAGCCTGCATTTAAAGGAGGGAAATGGGAGTTTTTAGACAAAAAGTACAAACAAAAAAGAAGAATCACGTACATTAAATCACCAGGAATGAAGTCCCCAACACAATCTGTACCTCATCCTAAAAATGAAAAGTCTTCCTGCTTTTGTAACTATGTGTTTCTTGCTTCCTCTCAAAGACCTCAACTGACACATATTTAGAAACTGAGTTTGTTCCGTTTGTTTGGTTTTAAACACCAGAACTAAAAATGTCTCCTGAAGAGTCAAAACAGAAGTTTACTCCCCAGAAATACCTCCCTAGTGTCTCCAATCAGATCACTGGATCTCCGTAGACGCACTCAACGCTGTCAGTGGCAAAGCAGGTGAGTTCACTAAACCTCTGTGCAGCCGGTCCACCCTTGGAGACGGGAACGCAAAGTTCCACACGCTTCGGGGTGAAGCCAGATCTGATCCACAGAAGGATGCAGATTTCCTGATTGCCATGGGAAATAAACAAGTGTCGCACAAGGGAGGTTTTAGGCTGCTGCAGCTGTTTTCAGAAGAAGGCAGTGGTATTAGGGAATCTGATGTTATCTTCTCCCAGATAATACAGAAAATGGGATAATTCACACTGCATGTCCATGCCTGCACCATCGCCAAAGTGAACGTTGGGGGGACACAGGACAGTTGGACAAGCTGGGTGTCATGAACCGTAGGAACAGAGGGAAATGTGTCATTACAGACAGGAGTGTTCTCAGCTACTCCATGGCTTCCCAAGTCCGGATTTCCCCCGAGCAGGCAGCTGTGTTTATGCTCTCCTCTCCATCTGACCTTCCTACATCTCACACTCGCACACACGCAGCTTCCACTCCCAGTTAGTGATTCCTTACTGCTAGAAAACATTTAGTAGCACAGCACTGATAATGTCAGTGTGTGAGCTGACACGGAGGAAAACAGAAAGAAAAAGGTTACACCAAGACAAGCGTTTTGTGGGTGGAAATTCCAGGAGCAAGGACAAGCACAGAGGAGGGATTGCTGGGAAGTCTGCCTGAGGCAGGTAGTGGTTTCTGAGCCACCAGAACCAATTTCACCAAGGCAGAAAGGCAAGTGCCTCATCCCTGTGAAATCTTCACCCATGAATCTGGTTTGGTTACACTCGAGTCCCTACCCTATCTTGTTATCCTGTAATCTTATCTCCCTACATTATAATCACCCCAGGAGTACTGCCAGCAGGGAATGACAGGCTGGTTTACCATAAGCCAGAGTCTTAAGCTGTACGCGCCTCAAGACAGCCACAGCTACAACACACTCCACACCTCTGACAACCAGATCACTCCTTTGGAAACTGAAATGTGGATTAGCAAAACTAATACTGAGGCCCCTAAAAATGTATTTGCTCCTGCCCCACAGCAGCAGCTTCTTGTTTGCCAGACAGAGAAAACAAACACGACAGGGATTAGCTCTGACAACAGCTGACTTACCTGTGTGAACGTTTCATGTGGTGCAACAACAGCAACCCTGGATCTGAGCCCTCAGTGTAGTTATTTCAGCCCAACCCGGCAACAAAGGGCCAGAAACTCTGTGACAATGTCCTCATGTTTCACATTTTGTTTCAGACAGAACTTTGTGGAGGGCACAGGTGTTTGTGAGTGCTCAGGTGGGACAGAGCCTCCCCCAAAGAGCACAAACCCATTTCAGGCTGCATGAGGCCACGAGCAGCCTGGTCCAACCTCCCTGCGGCACAAACCAAGAGGGGGCCTGGACTACAGAGCCCCTGTGGGCTCTTCCATCCTGAATTTTCCTCCAGTCCTGTGAGAACATTCCTCACTGGAACAGGCCAGTGCCTGGCTCTGCTTCCCTTGACACAAGCTTGCACCCTGCTCCATAAATAGCCCTGCTGGAGTCAGTGGGGTTCTTCCTGGAGCAGGCATCAGATCAGTGCTGTCATTAGTGATTTACTCCAAGAAAATGAAGCTGCTTTTAAGAACTGTTGCAGGGTTGGTGCCCAGCAGAAAGAGGCACCAATAATCCACACAATTTGTAAAACCAATTTAATCAAGACTATGTATGTGTGTGCTTTCACAGACCCAGCAGAGTTCTAAGCCCATGTGCTGTGCAGTGTGTTCTGCGCCCCTGGGGGCAGGAGTGTCCCTCAGACAAAGAGGGAATCACTTCCTTCAGAGGCTGATTCCCCAGGTCTCAGGAAAGGTAACTGCTCCTGAACACCTCCAGCTGCTCCCATACCGAGTCCCCCCCGGACAGTCTCCTGCCTCTGCTAGGACGGATGATGTGACAGACAGACATTACCTGATTGGGCTGAATTTTCGGCACATGTGCTTTCCACATTTGAGCTTCCCTAGAGATTGCCATCTCCAGAAGGAGAGACAACCTCTGGCTCTCCAGGGGTCCTGAAAACTTCATGGTAACCCTTGGATCCACCTGCCACCCAGCTGGATACAGCTACCTGCAAAACCAAAGACAGCTTGGTGAAACACTGAGCTGTGCCTGTCCAGGCAAAAGGCAGCGCACAGGGGACTGAGGCTGCAGGAAATTGAACTGTTCCCCCTGCCCTGGCGCAGCCTCACTCGACAGTAACAGCCTGTCAAAAAACTTGTCCATTACAAATGGAAAACAAAGCAAAGACAAGGTTCTTATTTTTTATTTCTTTAAAGACAACGGATTCCACCACCTGCTCTCAAATGGAGAAGATGATCTGATGGAAAAGGTTATTTAGGTAGTTCTAAGACTGCCTACCATGATTCTGGCTGCAGATTTTTGACAGTATGAAATCACTTAAGCAAAACAATTCAGCCCTGAAAGGTAAATCCATGGGAAAGTTATTGAAACTTCAGTTCTTTGCATGAGGTCTTGTGCAATCCCCCAAAGGTGGATATTGGCCAAACAGTAACCAGGCATTTTCACGTGAATACAACAGTCCAGGCTGTATTTACAGGAAATAAACAAGGTGCCGACTCCAAGAAAATAAACAGAATTCACAGGGAAAACAATGCATTATTATAAATAATAACAAAAGCAGCTCTGAGCAAATGAAGATTCAAGGTGCTTTCCCAGAGCTAAAGGAAACCTTAAAGATCAAGACTGATAGAGAACAAATATTATTCTTTATTCGCACAACCTGCACCAGGTATAAAACCACACTCCAGTCCCACTTAGAGCCCAGAATGTTTTAAGTGGCAAACAAACGTCAGGGCCCTCTGTCCTGAACAGGAACCTCTTCTATATTAGATTTTTATAAAACAAATGCTGCTCCATGAACAAGGGACAGCCTGTACTGGCTTGGCATATCCCTATACAAGATTTCCAGATGCCACTGAATAGACTGAACACCTTGGAACCAGGAGTCCGGAACGGGACTCCTAAAGCTCTGTGGTGTGTCTCTTCCCACCATCCCCCAAACGGCCACTGTGGGCTGAAAAATCCCTATTAGAAGTTCCTCACTTGCCCAGAGGGAGACTCCGCCTGGGGAAATGAAACTCCAGAACCTCCAACCACAGCTTATTTACGTGCATTTACTCGGTTTTGCATTTCTTTTTTAAACCTGGGGCTGATCCTGAGGACACTCACTGTAAATGGGGCTGAAGGGGAAACAGATGCACATTCACAGCGTCCCCTCCAGCTCCTTCCCGTGAGGGCTTCATTAGCATCTCATGATCCTCCCATCAGATGCCAGAGTTTTCCCTGTGGCTGGACGGGTTCCCAAAGGCTGGATCCCTCACCGTCTCAGACCACAGCTGGAGAAGATGACAAAGGTGGCCTGAGCACTGCACCACGTGGAGTGTGGCAGGGGTAGGACCACACCCACGGCAGAGGCCGAAGCTGGGACCAGTGCTGAGAGCTGGGGGACCGGGAGCAGCTCGCTCCACACTTGTAAGGAAAAAAGCAGGAGCTATATTTAGCCCAACCATGTCTCCTAATATGAAATATTGATGGTCCTTCCTTGGTTTTGCAGGAAAGAGTAATTAGCCAGCCCCCAAATCACTGCAGACAACACAGGGTAAAGTTTCAGGCCATTTTCTTCTCTTGTGACTGATAAACATTCCCACCATGTTTACAACACAAATGGGTTTCACAGGCCTCTGGAACCAGAAAAGAGCTTTTAGCTACCCTGCTCCCCTCTGAGGTTGTCCCTGTGCTGCCTGGGCTGGTCAGCGGCCCCAGCAGAGAGCACGGGGTGTCTCTGGAGCCCCCTGACATACCTAGGGCCCTGCGAGGGGCATTTTTAGTGAGCACTGCTGCCAACTCCTCTCCAGTTGCCAAGGGCAAAAGAGAGGGGAAAATAACCTTTCCTTTGTAAACTAGGGATGTAATTCAATTGAGGGCTGAGGCACAATAACCTTTAAAAGGGAAAAAAGAAGAGGAATGACGCGCTTGAAAGTTTCCCTTGGAGCAACAGTGGTGCACAGTTTTCCAGCACAGAGAGCACAGCCAGGCGACTGGCCAAGCACCCCGGGGCTGAATCCAGTTTGCATCTACATTTACATAGCTCTCCATCAGATAAATGCGTGCCACTGGAAAAAAAGGCCAGCAGGACTGTGTGCAGGCTTCCCAAAACACAAGGGAGCTGGGGCAGAGCGGGCTCTGAGAGGATGAAGAGCGGGAGGGCTGGCACAGCTTCCCAAAATCCAGCACAGGGAGGTCCATGGACTCTTCTCTCTGCCCAGCTCAGGATGATAATACCTGAGCAGCCCAGAAAGTGACCCCAGCACTACGGGTCCCTGTCGGTGTGGCAGCACCTCTCAGACAACAGCAGAGCCAGCAGAAGGGCTGAGCCTGCCCCCACGCCAAACACTTGCTCCAGCCAAAATCTTCCCGTGTTTTTCTGCAACCGAGCCCGAGTCACCCACGGCTGGAGGAACTGCCCAAGCCAGGACAGTCACCATGAACTAACTCACCCCAGCTCTCTGCTTCTTTCCCTGATTTAAAATTGAGCTTTAGCTCCAGGGTGCTGGCTTTTTGGGTTTGGGTTATTTCTCCCCTGTGGTTACTTCGGGAGTTTTTCAACCACTGTTCAAACAGTTCCTAAAGTTCCTAATCTTCACTGGAAGGTCAACTGGCTGCACTGAAACCTCTTAAAGAATAGATGGGGAGTTAATAAAGGAGAAGTGAGCCCAGTCAAGGCACTGGCTTTGACATCTCCTGTGAGGAGCTGCAAGTCAGATCTCGCTCTGAAATTAGAGAGTGAAAACCTTGGTGCAAGGTTTTCACTTGTGAGAGGCATTAAAAAGCACTTGCTTATCCACAGTAAATACCCCGAGCCGATCCATAAAATAAAGACCTCTCATCTCATAAAGATCTCTCTTTGGTCCAAGTTTATAGCTACATTGACTCAAAGAAATACTTTTCAGTTTCCCTGGAGAGATTTTAGGCTGCGAAGTGCTGCAGGCTACAGTTTCCAAAAGCAGTTTCTGCAGGAATTGGGGCAGGTAACTCCCTGGCCAGAAACACTTCACGGTTTGGGGGGCGCATTTGTGTAGGATGCAAAATAGAGGAGTTGGGTTTTTTCAAGCTTTGTTATCACTCGCAGTGACTATAAAAAGTGCCTCCTGCACACAAAAGATGCTGTTCCAGGAACGTACTATCCACTAGCAGGACAAGCTCCTAACACAGCTCCTGATTTTCCTGCCTCCAGTTGCAATTTAACTGTCCCAAGACAACTGCACTACAAACAGGATCACTGAAACAATTCAGGGCAGTAACAAAAACCTCTTTGGTTTTGATTGTGACTTGTTTTCTACGGGGGGGGGGGGGGGGTGTTTGTTTGTTTGCTTTTTTAACACAGCTCATTTTGTAAACAATTAACAAGATTTCTAGGACTAGAGACAGGCCAAACCCCACCATCTTTGTTTTGCACGTCAAACCAAGTGGGTATTCTGAACAAGGGGGGTAATTCCAGTAGAGCTGAACCACCACACCAATTTCTGCAGACCTCGTTAAATATTATCAGGGACCAGCAGCCAGATCTGCTTCAGCTTTAGCAAGCAATAATAAAACCTCACAGATGACCTGCAAACAGATTCTTCTGGGCAGTGGGGGGAAGGCGAAGCAGAAGGAAGAGAGGAGGAGACTGAATTCCTCGCAGCTCCAGCCAGCCATCTGTGATTTCAAAGGATCCAAGCCTACTGCTAGCAGGAATGTCTTAACTGCAAGTTGTGATTAGAAATTTCAAAGCTGTGGGCAGGGGCTAGGATGGATGTTAATTTTAGTACCTGGGGCTTTCTCTCAGCTTAACTCTTTCCTCACCCCCCAGCAGAGAAGCAGCCTGGAACTCTGTGCTGGGCAGAGGGAAATCCCAAAGCACGGCCTGATGTGACAGCAATAAATAAGCAGATGAGCAGTGTGGGTTCCAATCACCTGGTTTGGGTGGTACAAAGTAAATGGCCAGTGGAAACAGCTTGACAGTATTATTGTGAGACAATAAAAACTTTTCAAGCTAAACGGCTGGGAAAAGTATGTTTGGGAATATAATTTCAAATGTTAACACCTAAGTAAGCAAGTCTGAAGCAGATACAAACGCAGTAAGAATACAAAGTATGGTCAAATACAAAGCACAGTAAGAATTTTCCCCATGAGAAGCGCATTAGTGTCAGACCTAAGGGGCTGCGGGTGATCTCACACCTTTAACCAGCAGCACGTTTGAGCTGTGGCTAAGCCCGAATTGGGAAAGAGGCAATTTTCTGGAGGCTGGGAGAGGAAGAGGGCCCTTGCCACTTGTCTGTGTGACTCACGCCAAGCTGCCTCCCACAACCTGCCACAAAGGCAAGTCTGTGAGGTATTTTGGCAGCGTCGTTCAGGCGGGCTCATCACACGCTCGCCACTTCTTTTCTTCCAATCAGATTTTTCCCGGGAGTGCAAATAAAGCTGACCTCATTTTGGTGCCGGTTTTCCAAACAGATGAATTTTTCCAAACATTTTAAAGGAACCTGCCAGCTAAAACCACGGGTCGAAAAGAGAATGCAGAGCAGTGTTTTGATAGGAGGGAAGGGAGGAGTTTTTATGTCTGTTTTGAAACAGAAATCCCAGGATCCATTTAGCAGCTAGGAAGGAGGGGCTCTCCGGAAAAGGGCTGCTCCATAAACTGGACCAGTTCTAAGAGATCTCTGCTATCCTTCATTCCCCCAGCCTTGTGACTGACATCAGGGGTTTGCTGTTTACACTAAACTTAAAGGATATTTTTCAAAGTAGGGACTTCTAAAAAACAAGGTAGAGGACGAACTCCTGACTGAACTTTCAGACAATGTCACCATTCTTCCCTCCTGGCGAGATGGGCGTGCTTCCAGACCCATGCCCGCCCCACTCCCTGTTCCAGTCGCTCTGGTAGGAACTGCCAGAGGAGGAGGAGGTGGAGGTTTGCATTTCTTTTTTGTCGGGCAACTGCCAAGATGAGTCCGCTCAAGCAGCCTTTGCCCAGAAAGGCCTTTGGTCAGTAACGGCTTAAATATTCCATGCCACAGCTTCTGAGTGATGCAAACAGGCTGTTTTAATCACAGCTCCTTTCCCTGCTGGGGCAGCAACAGACCAAGCTAACTGGGGATAAAACGGAAATTCAGGATTCAGCCCTAGGAGAACAGCTCCAGCTGCAGAACGTATGTGTTGATACAAAGAGGAGATGAAACTCAATATATTTTCATGAGCTCTGCTCTGAGATTTTGGTTTATTTGAACGTAAAAATCAGTGGAGAACGTAAATTCCTCACAACATTTATAAAAATCAGCCACGGGATGGACTTCAGTAGGAATGGGCTCTGCTATTGTTTGGCAGCAGATCCCAATGCTCAGGCACAGGTCAGGAATGTCAGCCTTTATTGTGTGCACTGGGGTGTCACGTCAAGGACAGTCAGCTCTCGCCTGGGACGATCACAGTGGTCACATGATGAAAAGATGGTGCCATCTTCTTGTTCAGAACTGAAGCACCAGACAGAATAAAGCAGAGAAACGAGCGTTTGCTGAAACAACCCCCATTGTTTTTATGCTTTTTCCAATGTAAATGACAGATAAATCCAAGACATCAATGGCTGAGCCCTGTACAAATTCCCTGTACACCGTTTGCAAAGGGACGAGCAACTCCTAGAAACAACTGACCAAGGTTTCCATGGCAGCCTCTGGGTTCCACTTTGGGACTCTCTGGATCTTTTGGGGTCAGGGTCCAGGACTACTGAGGAACACCTGTGAAGCTCTGAGGAACCTGAGAGTGCTGCTGTTGCTGAGCCACCAAGCCAGGGGGCTGAGGGAACCCCAGCAGCTTCGAAGGAGCACCACCAGCTGCCCCTCGACTTAGGGAGAGCTAAGCACCCACTCAGCAGCACCTGGGCAAAGTCTATATAAGAGGCAGCTGAGGCAGTAATACCTTCTGGCTGAGCTGATGTGGAACCGAGTTGCTGTGAAGGGGGATTCTGGCAGCCCTGCTCCAGTATAACCAGTCTCAGGCACAGTGGTGGCACACCATGGGGCCATTTCCCCTGCAAGGAGTGCCCAGGGCCTTGGTCCTGCAGAAGGTTTGGTTGTCTTGGAGGAGCTGTGGTGCCGAGTGAAGGAGTTTTAGGAGGAAGTGAGCAGGCTGCACAACATCAGAGTTTTATGGCAGATGGACAGGATTTTCTCTGGGACTCGTCAGCTTGGAGAGCCTCAGCCCCATCTGCAACAAAGAAGCAGGCACTGCTCACCTCCACCATCAGGGTAAGTGAAGTGTCTGGGGAGAAGGGGAAGGGTGGAAGCAGGTGCCTCCTGGCACTAAAAGGAAAGCTTCGGCCCCACCTCAAGGTTTATAACTACAAAATAAGTTTCAAAGGATGTGCGGTGAGAGGATAGGAAGGCATCCAAAAGGTAACAACAAATGATGCCTAAGTGGGGTCACTTTCAGCATTTGTATGTAAGCAGGGACACATCTATGAGGTTCCATCATGGAGAAATCCCCCACACCCTTTCCGGTAGGTAAGCACGTTGGGGTGCTTCCCTGAGGTGTGTATGCTTATGAATACAGTGTGGGGAGGTAGCGTGGGGAGGTGCGTGCAGGTGAAAGAATACAGAGATGTGGTGCAACGGCTCCCATGAGCTGGGAGTGCTGCAGTGGAGAGATACAGGCTCTATTGGAAACAGGAGATGCTGGTGCCTTGGTCCCCGTGGGGGACTCCCAACGACTGTGACGTGCAGGCAGAACAACGTGGCAGAGCGTAAGGAAGCCAGGAGGATCTGCGATAGAGGGGTTCCACTGGACCTCCCACCCTCCTGCAAGGAGGGGCTTGTTGGGACGTGTGAGTGTCAGAGGCTGCCTTGGCTGCAGTGACCATGGGATAGTGGAGGCAGCTGGCGATGAGGTTAGATAAAAGCTGAAGCCCAGCTGGAACTGCATCTGGCAAGCTATGGGAGGGACTAAAGGGGCTTGAGTACCTGGGTAACAAGAGGAAGGCCAAGGGCAATCTGGGCAGACTCCCGGCTGGAAGTAGGGTCTGGATAAGCAGACAGTGAGGTGGATTGAAAAGTGGCTGAATGTCTGTGTCCAGAGGGTGGTAAGCAGTGACATTTCTTTACTGGGAGGGTGACAGAGCTTTGGCTGGGTTGCTCAGAGAAGCTGTGGAGTTTCCATCCCTGGAGACACGGAAAAAGCTCCATGTTTGGACATGGTACAGAGCAACTGGTCTTAGGTGGCCCTGCTTGAGCAGGGGCCTCAGACAAGGTGACCTTCAGAGGTACTTTCCAGCTTCAAGCACTCTGGGATCTCAAGGGCTAAAGGCTCAAAGCAGCCCAGATCTAAGGGCCCAGAGCAGCTTGTCTGTTCTTCAGGCAGCAGGAAAGCTTTAAAATTAAAAGAAAAAAGGGCAAACCAAACCTGGCATTATGTAATGTCTCACTGGTAGTCTTCTAAAAGCAACACATGCAGAGCATGATTCACTTCTCCCACCACCAATGAAACTTGGTATGAATCAACAGTAACCTGAAGGAAGTCACTCCGAGGAAAACCAAGCTCACAAAGTATGAGGGAGAGCAGTAATTTCATGAAATAGGGCCAGAGGCTTTCAAGCTCATAAAAACTAACTCTCTACAGGCAAGGGCCAACAGGCATTCAGAATTTAAAGCATCATGCACCACCTTTTGAGTAATATAATCCCCTGAAACCAAATAAATACAATGCCTCTGTGGGCAAAAACACAGAGACAGGATTCAGCAGTACCTCTTTTTGTCTTTCGGCAGTAGTCAGTCATTAACATCAATGAACAGCAATAAAACCAAACAAGTTTATACCCAGTTCAACACCCACATCCAAAAAATGTCTGACTACAATGGCTTGATTCCTCTTGACAACAACAAAAGAGAATTTTGTCTGAAAGCGTAAGTGCTCACCAAGGCCAATATTTTGCTTTGTAGATTCTGATTGGCTTCAGGATAAATTAGTGATTACAGCTAATATCAGGATACAGTGTGAGGCAGTAAAAAGAGATAATTATGAGGAAATTAGGAATTATCTGGTGTTGAAACAATAGATCAATTATAAGGTACAGCAGAGTAGCTGCAGAGCAGCATTCTTGTGCTCTGAGGGTACTGTCTCCTCTTTCTCATCAACCAAAGAGAACCCACAGTTATAAAGCTTAATTATCCTCCAGGAGCTCGAGCTTGCTGACTAATTAGCCTCTTGTTGAGACAATACAGAAAAGGATGTAATTCCAATTGTCCGCAAAAAATAGCATGGCACACGCACAGTCCTGGCTCTTCCCTGTGTGTTCATCTCGCCTGTCCTACGACAGTCTTGATACACCCACAGTTCTGGACAACCTAAAACCAGTCCTGAGCCTAGAATAAAATAAACCCAGACACGGGAGCTCTGAGAGGCGGGGGTACAGATAAAGGGGAAGGAAGCACAGTGTCTGAGGCAGTCTGTAACAGCAGCTGGAGTGCTCCTGCTGCTGCTTCCACCGCTGAGTTGTGCGAATCCCACTTTGCTCCTGTCACTGCATGCATGGACACACGTGCAGGGCTCTCACAAATGGGAGACTAAGCTGAGTTTGATGGTTCAGCTGCATGGCTGCAGTTAGGAGCATGCCAACAACCCCAAGATTTACAGTCAAAATTATTAAAAAGGGTAAAGGTTCAAGTTTTTAGGAGTCAGGTTCTTGTCCAACAGACCGCTGTAGTCAAGTCACCCCAGCCAAGAAACAGGATCTTGCTGTGTGCAGTGAAAAACCACAAAGGTACAAAAGCCTCTGGCAGATGGGTTCATCCAGCAGCTCCCATCATCCTGGTAAAGATGTTTGGTGTCTGGGCTGATGAGCAACGTGGAGTATCTGCAGTAACATGTTATTTATGACTGAGCTTTTAGAGGAGTTTACGGCACAGCAAGTGCAAATACCCACTGCAGTTAATAAATGAGTGTTGATAAAATTTGCAGTCAGCAAACACACAGGAAGGGAAAATGTCAGACCACATCTGCTTCGTATAGAGACTGGAGGCACCTGAGATTTCCTCCCATCTCAATGACTTCACTGTGCTTTTCTGGCTTTTGAAAATAGTTATTATTGTGCTGTGTCCTCAAAGAAACTATTCTCAGTGAAGTAGAATCCCCCTTGAAATCCACCTCCTTGATGACCAGCCTGGCTTTCCTGCTGCTTCACTGGAGTGCATTGGTGACCAGTTCTTTGGTCAGGACCTCCTCAGGCCCCACAAAGTCATGGGAGCAAAGGGAAAAAGGCATATACAGGCAGGTTCCTGGGCAAGTTAGTTCTGGGCACACATAGTACCTATCGCGGGGGACGAATTCAGATCCCACAGCCATGTTTCACTCCATTTGGAGATATAGGTCTTCTTCACTCGCAGTTTGGTCCACACTCAGGTAATAGAGTCCTAAGGGTTACCATTTGGCAGTCAAAATACGATGTCTAGTTTTCCTGAGGCCACTGGTCCTGCCTGACCTTTTTAAAATCTCTCAGTGTGAAATAAACTGCAGATGTTTTATCTATCTCTTCCATCACCCAGTTCAAATGGATCATTTACATCAGCGTGATGCTGAACCTTATTTCCTAAATATAAAATGTGCCTCGTAAAAACACAAAGATTAGACCTGTGAATATAAATGTTCCCAAAAAGCCAGTTCAGCATGAGGTCAAAATTAATTACTGCTTTAACCACTGGATGGCTGCAGGTGTGCAAGGGAAAGCATCTTCCAGCAGGCCCTGAGGGAAGGCACCTTCCACCACAGGGACGCTGCTGGAGGTCTCATTTCAGTCCGTGCATGAGGAACGCTAAGAGGCAGGTGAGCACAGAAAGGCTGAGAATGGAAAATGAAAGGGACCGTAATTACAGGGCAGACGCTCAAAGCTTTAAAAAGCTCTAAACACTCGGTCCACCAAAAAGCTTCTCCCAAGGCAGTGACACGAGCAAAGACAGCGGCACTGAACAGCTTCACACTTGGACTGATTAAACTGATAAATGTATGTACGTATTACTGGAATCACCTGAAAATAGGAAAACGACTAATTTACCCACAAATGTTGATGGCATCAAAGGGTTACTGTAAGCCGGAAGACAGGTGTGGAGACAGGGAAACACGGCTCCCAAGACCTGAGCAAAGAAACGCCCCGCGGTTCCTGCTCACTGCGGGCTCTCACCCGCACGGGCTGCAGCCCTGTGACGCCCCAAACATGGAACAGCGGGAAAGCCTGGCCCCGGCTGGCATCCAGCAAGGAGGACCTTTTGTGGACAGGATCTCGAGAGAGCAAGGCTCTCACCAGAGGCAATATCAGTATTTTTAAGTAGGGTCCCAGACCAAATCAAGTGCAGGACTTGAGAATACAGAACAGACACAGTAAAAGCAGCAGCTAAGATCAGTTCTGCCCCATCAAACTGTACCTAGGTTCTACACGGGGGTGAATGATAATTAAAAGTGTGTGTGTGTATCTATATACACACCCCCCCATGTGAAAGTTCAGTTCCTACTGGGGAGAAGCCAAAAATCAGCTTCCCACATCTCACGCCAAGGTCTGTGTAAGCACTGATGAGAAGGAGCCCTCCCCGTGCCCTACAAGCCAGCCTAACTACTTGATAACCAAATCTGAATCATTTGCAGGGATCCAAAATCCAACCCTCGAGACAAGGAAAAGATGCCATGATTTGCTTTTTGAGAGACACCCTCACCTTGCCTGACCTGGGCTCCAGGTGCACCTGCAGTGGGGCAGAGGTGGGGGGCACAGCTGCCACCCCTGCAGGCAAAGGGGAGATGCCCCCCTTTCCCAAGTGTGTCATGTACCACTCGCATCTTGCTCAGTTTAAACATTTAATTTTAAAAAATTTCACCCTTCTGTCTTAAAAAAGGGGCTGTGCCATGTACACGCTGTTGCAGCAAACCACAGAAAGAAATGTCTAGGAGCAGACAAAGGCTGATGCTGAAATAATTTTTAAATTCAAGCTTGAATCAGTTTCCCATCTAACACCCTTACTTTTAAGACTGGTAAAATGAGGGATTGTTCCTTTTTCCCTCCTTCACAGGGTCAAAAGGGGAGGACAGGAGAGCAAGTTTTTCTGTGTTCAATGGACAAGTTTTCAGGAGGATTTTTTTTGTCGCTCTGCTTTCTATTGTAGGCACAAAAACCCATGGCAATCTCACTCCTTTCAGTTCATGCCTTTGGAGACGGATTTATAGAACACAATGCTGCTCTTCCTTCAAGGAAACTTCTTCCATCACAGCCGGGAGAGCTAAGAGGGAAGTGGGGAGAGTGTGCAGCCCATCTCTGCAAATGAAATACACGAAGACAAGGGAACAAAACCCAAAACCAGGAGGCCTACAGGGAAGCTGGAGAGAGACTCTTCTTCAGGTACTGTAGTGATAGGACAGGGAGTAATGGGTACAAATTGAAAGAAGGGAAATTTAGGTTAAATATTCGGAAGAAATTCTTTACTATGAGGGTGGTGAGACACTAGAACGGGTTGCCCAAGGGAAGTTGTGAATGCCCCGACCGTGAAAGTGTTCCAAGCCAGGCTGGATGGGGCTTGGAAGAACCTGGTCGCCTGGAGGTGTCCTGCCCATGGCACAGGGGGTGCGACTACGTGATCTTTAAGGTGCATTGCAACCCCTTAACATTCTAATCGTGATTGTGAATCTAACCGTGATTGTGAATCCCGTGCGTCGCGCTGTGACCAGAGTCACACCCGGGGCAGAAATGCGCTGCTGAGCCCCTGCATGGGGCAGGGGGTCACGGCGGAGGGGCGGGATAGGAACCCGCGCCGGCACCGACGGGCACCGCATCCGCACGGCCACACAAAGCACCGCTCGCAGGATGCTTTGCGCGCCTTTATTTTGCGCGTGTGTAATTACAGCGTTTATAATTACAGCGTTGCACAGCGATGCCGTGCGCGCACCGCGCACGCCCCCCACACCCCCGATCCCCCCGTCCCCTCCCGGCTCTCACCTCCCCTGCGCGGCGGCGGGGTGCCCGGCGGGGCCCGGCCATCAGCACCCCATGGCGGGGCGGCGGCGCCGGGGCTCCTCCGCGGCGCTTCAGCACCGTGCGGGGCCCATGCCCGGGGCGGCGGCGGCGGCCGGCGGGCTCCTCATGTCGCCATGACGGGGGAAGGAAGGGTGAGGGGGGAATCTGGGGGGATGGGGGTAGGCGGGCCGCCGCCGCCGCCGCGCGGGAGGGGAGGGGAGCGAGAGGCAGCCCGCAGCTAGCCGCTTCCCGGGGGGGATCGGGGAGGGGAAGGGGGGGGGAAAGAAAGAAGCGCCGGCGAGGCGGCGCGAACGCCCCTCAGCGCGGAACCGCCTCGCCTCAGCGCCGCCGGTAGGGGACAAAGCCCCGCGTCAGGGATACGGAAGGCCGGTGGCGGCTGGAGGCGGCTCCCCCTTCCCGGTTCTCCCCTCCCGGTCCACTCCTCCCGGTTCTTCCCCCGGCCCGGTGGCTGTGAGGGGGAGCGGGAGGGCTGGAGGGGGAACGGGGACTCTTTTTCCTGGCGGAAGCATCGTCCGGTAGCGTCGAATCGCGCGGAGGGATCTGCGGCGCGTGCGCGGCTCTGTGAGGGCGCTGGGGGGGGGGGCTCCGGGCAGGGCCGGGGGACGATCGTTAAGGTTGCGTTTAAAACACTCGCGAAGCGATAGGAAAAGGTGTTTGTTCGTAAATTCATTGTAAATGAGCCCCGAGTTGTGCCGATCCTCGGAAAAGCGTCATGTTCTCGCCTGTTCCGTGCACATCCCGTGTTTCCCAGCCTGTGTGTGCTGCAGCTGAGCTCCCCGTGTTATCCCTGGTGATCCCTTATCTACTGCCCTGCAAAATGTAAACAGGGATTTGTCTTGGACTTTATTTACTTCCTTAGGCCTTTCCCCGGCACAAAGGCCTGCAGCACTGTCCTTTTCCTTGTTTCCAGGCTGTGTCTGGCATTCCCACTGACAGCACAAGATGCCTGAAGTGCCATGGAAGCTGAGCTGTTGTCTCACAGCTCCATTTATTCCTTGAGAACTGGACAAGCTTTTGAGTGTTTTAAGTTCTTTTGTAACCTAAGACTTTTTTTTTTTTTTTAATGGATTTAGGGCTGTGTTACAATACTGTACAGCAAAGATCAGGAAAAGAATAAATACTTGGCATGCAAATCCTGGCACAGTGATGAGTGTCAGAATCTTGCCGCACCACCAGAGGTTGAAATTAAGAGATAAAAGCAAGAAGTTCAGAGCAAAGGCAAATTGTTTCCTTTAAACTCCTTCCAGTATCTGTAGTTATTGGCTGTTCAGACAGCGCACAAAGGAGGATTTCCTCCGGAGATAATAAGCACAGTGGCATAAATCATCGAGCGAGAACATAGTTTTATTTTTTTTCTATTCATTTTCCAGCAAATTAACTCTGAATCAGTTTGCTAAAAATTCATCCATCTCAAGCTTTTTTTAACCCTTTCCCTAGTAACATATAAGACTGAAATGAAAGGCTATTTTTGCTGCAGCAACTGCTCTATGCACAGGGTGAACTGTTCTTCAAATCCAAGCCTGCTGTGTGCTGCTCCCTTCCATTTTTATTCATTTTTATCTTCAAACAGAATATGACTCTTAGAACTGAGAAGGTGCAGAGAAGGGCAAGTCCTGCTGGAATTTTCTCTCACTTCCACAATTACATTCTAATTCTTCTGCGTCTTGCTGCCTAAGAGTCAGTGTTTAAGAAGTCTGTAAAGCTGTGGCGGTTTTCCAAAATCCCACTCGTAGTTTGTGGCAGTGACCACAACCAAGGGATTTAGGGGCACTGCTGGGAAGGAGATGGAGGCAGCCAGCATCAACTCCATGTGTTTGGGCCTGTTCTGCAGGGGGAGATGGAAAGAGGCAATATGGCTTCATGCTCACAAGAAAGGGAAGGGTTTAGATGGGATATTAGAAAAAATTCTTCCCTGTGAGGGTGGGGAGGCCCTGGCACAGGTTGCCCGGAGAAGCTGTGGCTGCCCCATCCCTGGAAGTGTCTAAGGCCAGGCTGGACGAGGCTTGGAGCAACCTGGGATAGTGGAAGGTGTCCCTGCACATGTCAGGGAGTAGAACTGGAATGATCTTTAAGGTCCCTTCCAACCCAAACCATTCTATGATTCCATGTATCCTTACAGCAGACATTTCTATCTGTGTTGTTTAAAAACCCTTCAGAGGAAAAACCAGATGGTCTCGTGGTTTTGGCTCTGTGGCGCTTTGGAGACCCGAGTGCTGCTCCCTGCGTGACTTTTGACCAGTCAGTTAAACCCACGGATGCAAAGGTTAATGGTAATTTTCATACCCACCCAACCTAGGTGCACTCAAAGTTCAGCATGGGCATGCAAAGCCTGGGGAGTTCAAATCTACGTGCACACAGCAGCTTCAGAGCAAGGGTAAATTCACCTTCGTGTCAGGCAGGCTGTGAGGCTACATTAAAATAGTTTGTAAAGCATTTGAATATCCCAAGGGGCTGGAAACATGCAAGCTTATAAAAATAACTGCTGTTGGGTTCAGCTGGTCAAGTTCCCTCTGTGACAGAGCAAGTCCAGTTATCCCTATAGTTATCACTGTGTTTGTGCTTTGACTCCAACCATTACATAACTAATCTGTATTTATTGCTAACCTGTGATCCTTGAAGTAGCAAGCAGGCTTTGATCAGCCCAGAGGAGACACTATTGATGTTGGTTTAAAAAACAAAACCTTAAGAAAAAAAAAAAAAAAGGGAAACAGACCAGACTCTCAGGAATCCTCGATTTTCCAGAAGCTGAAAAGAAAGTTAAACTCGGTTTTCTTTGTGAGAGGCACAGTTTGCAAATGTGCAATGTTGGGGAAAGCAGCAGAAGGAAACAGGGAGAATCCTAAAAACATGGTTTATGGTGAAATTGCCTGACAAGGCTTTGCTCAGCTTCCAGGGAGTAAGTGCTTGTCAAGGAAAAATCAGCACAAAGGAACTCTCCCAGAGGAATGAAATGGGTTTGAGCACTGAACTGTCTCATCTCTGTGAAAACTGAACTATCCAAAATCACTAGTTGTTTTTGAAAAACCTTACATTTTTTTGTGCAATGAAATCAATCGATGGAATGCTGATTTTCCGAGTAAGTAGTGTGGAAATCAGTACATACAAATTATTAGGCTGTTCCACCTTATGAGTACATAAGCTGTGCTTGTTCCTACAGGCAATAATTAGCTGCCCTTTGAAAAAGAAATAACCCAGTATTCCTGAAGAATGTGGCAAAGGAAAAAAGGAAACTAGATGCAAGCTCCTTCATTTCTTGGAGCTTAAATGTAGCTTTCCACTGGAGCTGTTAAAGAAGGCTGTCAACCTTAGAAACCACCATCAGTGGAATCACAGGAGTGTCAGCTCGAGTGGAACATCTCCACGGCCTCTCAGGACTTTGTGTAGTTCTTCCCACCCTGCTCTTCCTACCAGCAGGAATTTAAATTATTTACTAGGAAAACAAACCCTTCTCTTTGAGCTGCACAAGATTCTCTCCCTATCTGTTCCCAGCATGGAGCTTCTCAAAACACCAGGACACAGTTCTGCTTTCATCCAGAACAGTGAAATACGTGCTCACATTTAGCAAATGAAGCACCTCTTTCACCTCACTCAGTGATTATTTCAGAGAGGGGAACTGCAGACACTAAATTAACCTTTTTACCTGATTTAGTTTTACTAAATAAACAGCCCCATAATGTAATTTTCTCAACCAGAGCTGCTATTTTCTGCTGTTTGCTTTGCTATTTGGAACGTGTTCTGTTCCAGCTCTCTTTCATTTAACTTGGTGACAGTAATATCTTCAGACTGTGTCCCTCACCCTAGGGATCCCACCAGTAAATCCATCATTCTTCCTAGAAAACAGATTATTAGTTGGAAATGCATGTCACAACATGCAAGAACACCAACAGCAGACATGAATGGGCCTCCTCCTTAGCAGCATTCCCAGTTTTACCTTTTTGGTATTGGCAGAGGGGTGTCATTGAATGTAAGTTTTCTTCCATTTTTCCCTTCCAAAACATCAAAATTCCTTTCTTTTCTCTGGGTTTAAAAGGCAGTTCATGTTAATTACCTGACTGTGGCCATATTTTACTGTAGACATCAATGTTTATAATTGGATATTTTGTGTGCTGGGGAGTTGATATCAGCACTGTAGGAGTTTATAACCTTGCAAAATGTATAGTGTTGCTGTGATGGTTGTAGGTGTGCCTTTTCCAATGGACAGTTTGCGATTTTCTGCGTGGATCAGGATCACGTTTGCTGCCGGTGCATCTGAGAAAGTCCATCTGAATTCTTTCTTCTGGCAAGTAGCAAGAGTGTGTGAGTGAAACGTGCCTGGATGCAGTATCTTAAGATAGAACTATGCTGGACATGTTCTTGCAGCTGTTCCTTGGGAAACATCTGTGGTGCTGGGCGTGGAAATTTGTGCATCTCTGTTCACACTGGCACAGAGCAATTCGTCTCGTGAAACAGAAGTATAAATTATTGGGAAATAAGAGGAGGGCATTAAGCACCAATGGACGTGAAATGACATTAAGGTAGTCATTTGGAAAGCAAGGGGGAAACTGGAATGTTCCTTACTGGCACAGGGATAAGGTCAGCAGACTCCACAAGAATTCCAGAATTCCAGCTGCTAGTTATTTCAGTAGGAATAACCAATCCGCTAGACTGAAATTTTTCCCACTTACAGTTGGAAAAAACCTTCTGTCTGTGATAGTCTGTTTGTATTGTCTGATAAAGAGAAGAATGTACAGGCTGATGTGATCTCATAATTAGTGATTATCCCTATGCAAAGTACAGAAGACTGTCCCAAGATCTCCATTTTTGCAAAAGACATATGAGAATTTAAGACAGCCCGGGAAAGGAGAGAAAGGAGTATTTTGTTAGATAATTAGGAGAAGAGACTTCTCATCTTTTATGGAAAATGGAATGTTAAATTGCAAAATAAGTGTAAAATCGTAAAATAAATTTACAATGTCCATTCTCAGTCCTTGTCACTAAATGCTTCCTAGCAAATCATTTTACTCAGCAGTTGCCTAGTTCTACAGGCAGGAAGGTGACTGCCTTTCTTTTTTCTTGTTCTTGGTTTAACTTTTAATGACTAATTTAAATTCCATTTATGCAGAATCCCTGTGATTTTGAAAACGCCTCCTGAAATTATGCACAACTACCTTTCTAAAAAAAAAACAACAAAACTTTCCAAAGCCTTAAGTGCAACGCTGCCTAGAATTATCCTGTCAATTAAATAAAAGAACCCACTTAAAATAAGTGACAAAAATATACAGTGAATTAAATGCACCTTCCAGTAACAAATGGTTATTAAAGGAGGCCTCAGAGCAAACTGCTGGTTCTGTGGTCATGCTTCGACAAGCACGAGGCTATTGAAACACACAGCTGCCTTTCAGACAATTTAACTTGCACTGAAGGCAAATTATTGCCATTTGATGTCATTCTCTTGGCTCCTGGAAGATTCCCTGTGCCGCACAGCAGTGGCAGTGGGAGCAGAGCCGGGGCCGCACCACCAGCTGCTGTTCAAATGCTGCCTGCAATGGCTGCCCGCAGAAAGTGGGTACGTGCATCGGAAATGATTAGCTAAAAAAGGCAGGAAGTTACATTTTATTAGACCTGAAGATGCAGCGCAGATTTCTGACAGTAGCTGGAGTGGGAACCAGCGAGGACTAAGACAAAGGGTACCTGAATCCACTCCCCACTGAAATCATGAATAATAATTGTAGTGACCGGGCAAGTTCTGAAATGTGTCACAGATACGGAGTCTTTCCTGCTTCCTTCCTTTTTCTCAGTGACCAGGGAGTGAAGTTTGAACAAGGTGGGGCAACTACAACCCATGAGCAACAAAACTGCAGATATTCTTGCTGTGGCCCTGGTGAAGTCACCAGGAGTGCCTTCCTTCGTGCTGTCTTTACGTGAGGGTTTGCACTGGGGGTAAGGCTCCTCCTTCCTCTTCTCATGCCAGAGCCATTTTCAAACCCTCCAAAACGAGATTTGATGATAGTAAAAAAATAGGTTGCACTGGACTATTGCTGTTTGCTCCTGAGCGCTTTCCAGATCTTTCCAGCTCTGTGTGTGGAGAGAGGCCTCCATGACAACACAGGCAGAGCATCGGGTTCAGCACAGAGCCAGCTCCGTCTGCAGCCTTTTCCTCCTGCTCTGTCAGTATCAGGGCATCATGGAATTCTGTGGTTCCCAGCATACTGTACATGGGCTCGCTCAGAGCCATGAAATAATAGGCAGGGGCCTGTCCTTGGTGTTATTTCTGGAACAGAATCCTTTTGTGTCAGTGAAAATTCTCAGTGAGGACTTGGAATTTCCTTCAAGAATCGGGGTTTTAGCACTGCATGCAATTTAATTTTTAGCTGTGTTTTACAAGTTTTATGCCAGCTGCTGGGAATAAGAACATTTCCTAAGAAAGAAACTGTTTCCCAGTAGATTTTTGGATTTCTCTCTTTTAGTAAACTCATCTTGGGAGTCTTGTCCCAGGACTGTGGTGCAGCTGTGCTGGTATAGGGGTTCTTATATAAATAAGGCAGCTTTTATTTTCAGTAAGCAAAGTATGTGGTATCAGTACATGGCAGATCTATTTAAATTAAAACATAGATTCTGTCTTAACCTTATTAAGTTTCCGTTGATTTGTGTTTGGGTCTTTTCAGCTCAAAATACTTTCTGCTGTGAGTTTCCTGAGCAAACACGCTGAGTTTCTTTTCTCTGCCCCCTCCCTTCCTTATTCCAGCAGCTGTTTGGAACTCGGGGTGTGGTCTCTGGGAGACACACTGTCACTGCTGCTCTCTGGATTTGTCCAGTGAATCTCTTCCCCAACACCAACCTCCATTTAATCTCTTATCAGGATGCCTTGCTCTCCTTCGGTCTCATAGGCAGCAACTGATAAATCTGAATAAATTCATTTATTTATGAATGCTGAAGTCGACTTCCGGGAGCACCAGGTGAGAGGTGTGGAATTACACTCCTCTGGGCACACAGGAGCTGTACCAGCGGGGACATTGCTCCCATGGCTACTGGAGGATCAAATGCCACTTTCCTTCAGGGGCTGCTGTCTGGGGAACAAGGTTTAAACTCTGACTGATTTATGAATCATTTCATCTCCTAGACTCGTTCCCTCCCAAAGGGCCTGGTGAGGGGAAGCCCATACAAAGGTTTTGATAGCTTTCATCCCCAAGGCACTGATACCATTGCTGTTAAAGCAACAGAATCCGTAAATTATTTCTCAGTGTGCGTACATACGGAGCCTTGATACGTGTTTTCTAATACTTGTATTTTGTACAAAAATGCAACTCTGTGACTTCTGCCTTCCAGTTGTCAACGCTGCTGCTGTCCTCCATACCGGAATAATAGGCCGGCAGTGGAGCACCTGGATTAATTAGTGGCTGTAAATCGCGTGGAGCTCTTTGGTTAAGTGGTTCAAGGGAGCTGTTGTTCCAAGTGACCCCTGTTTTTCTTCCGTGGGTGTCCAGAGTGGGTGGACCGCTTGTGTCTAGAGCGTTAATTACTCTGTGTCCCTTAATCACGACAGGTTGTAATCCGATATCGGTGTGGAAATCCACATGCCACAAGGCCCAATCAACACCTCTGGTATCATCCCCTGCCAGTCAATACACAGCTATTAGCCATCCACAACCATTCCTGAGGAACTGCTCTGCAGGCATGCCTGGACAAGTTTTGCCAGGCCGTACTGGAAAGTAGTGTAGCAAGGCTGGTTAAAATAATCCCTGTTTAATAGGACGTGCATCTTTGGGTTCCCAAAGAATGTCAGGAAGGAATTGCTGCTCTGTAAAGCACAGCATGTTACAGAAGAGATAAACTGTGTTTCCTGAGAATGCTGGAAACACTTCTCATTCTCCCCCCACATTCACACTTCCCCAAATTCCAAATAAATGCCACATTGAAAGAAATTTATTCCTTGCATAAGGGAAAAAATAGAAAACAACAACAGATTCTGTTCCCTGACCTCACCATGACTCCTCTTTTGCCCACAACACTCCATTGTTCTGCCAGGTCCAGACAGCACAGCGAGCAGACTCATTTTCCCTGTTTTTAATCCCAAACCTGCAGTCCATCACCTATATTAAGGATCCTTGGGGTTTGGTGGGGGTTTTTTTCCTTGATCCTACCGAGCTGTTTTCAACAAGTGAGTTAATACTGAGGAACAAAAATGGGGCAGGGATCCCTCTCTCCTAACCTGGGAAATGAGCCACACTCTGATAAGAGATTCCCCCCCCTCAGGCTACATGAGATATGAAGGATAATTTTTCAGAGTGTTCTGTTAGGTTTAAATTAGTAAAGGGAAAGGAATGCATGTGTTCAAGCAGGTATCTGAATTGATACCTTTGGAGCTGTCATGCTCTGTGCTTACAATATGAACCTTTTTTGTCCTTTTAGGTAAACTGGAACATGTGTTCCACTGTGTGCTTTCCTACAGCAGCTGGAGGAGGAAGAACATCCGTACTCCATCTCTGTGATGGCAAGATACGCTTCAGAATGTGAGGAAGAAGGGATCAGCTGCTAAGGGGATTTGAATACCAGAGACTGGAGCTGAGAGGCTCATCCAGTAAACATTACCTGAATGATGTCACTGCATGGATCTGGTTTGAAGTCCATTCTGTTAACAGCAGTTCTTCAAAGTGGAGCAGATCCACATCTAAAACAGCTTTTATCCTCTCCCCAAAAATCAGTCAATGTGCCAGTTCATTCACCATGGGATGGGAGGGGTGCTCAGGTATATCTGATGGTACCTACAGGAACTCTGGCCCACGTCAGGAATACCCTGAAGAAAAGTCGTGCACGTTTATGGCAATCTCGGAGGCCTTGGCATCAAAATAAACTTGAGGAAAGTGTTGGCCGTCATCGCTGGCATTGCAGACAGGGACTGTGCCTCGAAATAGAGCTTGGCAGAGCTCAGCACTGATGATGGCTCGGTGGAGAAGGCGGATTTGCTTTTCCAGCCTGCGACATTTCATAAACATTTTCTGTTTGTTGGAGCTGTGGAACCTCACCAGATCAAACCCTGTGCTAATCTGCCGGAGTTGCCTCCCCAGACTTTTGTCTCCAGTGTGTACACACATCTGATCGCTGCAGTTTGGGTTTGTCCTGGCACATTTATCCCTTTGTGTTTGTCCACGAGCACATGGGAACAGCCCCACAAATTCTCCGGACGATGATTTATTTTGTTTTATGTGGTCCTGAGGACTCCATTAAGCTGAGAAGCCCTTTGATGCAGCCTTTGACTTAGGGGGTTGATCCACCGCCTCCTTCCTGACACATAGGGCCTTGGATTCATACCACGGGAAGGGAAGCTTGGAAGTGCACATCCCAAACCACTGCAACACCAGGCTATACCGAAATCTCTTGGTCTGAAGCAGAACATGGAGGGGTTTTAAATCCAGACGGGTGTTTGGAACCCTCAAGGAACAGCATGAGGAGGGTCCCACAGAGATACACAGAGACCCGCAGGGGCTGAGCATCCTCAGGCTGCTCCAGTCAGGTCAGCGTTCATCTTTATCCTGTGTCGGGACACGGGAGCGCTGTGGGACGGGCGTGTGGGGACATGGGAGCACTGCGGGACAGGGGCTGTGGGGACGCGGGACCGCCGTGGGACTCAGGCTGTCCGACGCCACCCTCCCCCTCACCGCCTTAGGGCGCGCGCGCGCGCGCGGGCTCGTCACGGTTGCCAAGGCCTGGAGCAGGGGGCGGGGCGGAGGCAGAACTCCTCTGGCCAATCAGGACAGACCCGGCCTCGATCGGCGGCCAATCGCCGCTGGTAAACAACATGCCTCCCGCGAGGCGGGGAAGGGGCGGGGCGAGCGCCGCCGGCGGCCAATCAGCGGCCGGGAAGCGCGGGCCAATCCGGGCGCGGGAGGGTTTGGGCGGTCTTTTCAAAACGGGTGAGGCGCCGCTGGCGTCCCTTTAAAGGCGTGATGCGTCCCTCTCCGTCTCCCTCCGCGCGGCCTCGCCGTCCCGCCGCAGCAGCGCGGTGCCGTCCCGCTCCCCACTGAGCTGGAGCTCCGCGGGCCGGCCGCTCCCTGCCCGGACCTTGGGGACCACTCGGGGCAGCGCCGGGCCGCGGGGGTGGGGATGGACTATTTGACTTCCGTGTGCCACCTCACCGGCCGGGATCGCTCCGCGCGTGACAACAAAAGCCGTGGGCGGGGACGCACCGCCGCCATCTTGGAGCGGAGCCGGGGCCGGGGCGGAGGCGGGAGCGGCCGGGGATGGTGCTCTGATGCTGCCGTGACTCCCCGCGGGGGTCCAGGCCGCCCTGCCTGGATGCGGGGTCAGCGGCCGAGCCCACCCCCGTCCGCGCGGTGACGGGAGCCGGGCTCGCCTGCCCCTCCCCGAGCGCTGAGGGCCGCGGGGGGAGCCCGGTGTCCCCTCGCCCCCGGCTTGCGGGGCCCCTTTGTTTCCCTGCTGCGGAGGGGAAGGAGGCGGAGGAACGGGAAGATGAGCAGCGAGGCGCTGTGGCTTTTCAAGCAGCTGAACCTCCATCTGGAGCTGGAGGGGCGGTTCCAGCCCCGCGAGAAGGGGCTCAGCCTCATCGAGGGCGCCGCCGAGGTGGGTGAGGGCGTCGGGGGGCTCCTCAGAGCAGAAAGAAAATGCCAAAATTTTCAGAGAAAATTCCGGCTAATGGGGGACGTGCGCTAACTGCGAAAAGTTAATTCTTTTCTCTGTATGCGCCGCTTGTCTTTTGTTTTGATTCTCTCTTCATCTGTAGGTATTAACGTTACATTATCCAAGCGCTGCGACCTGCAGGGCAAGCAAACTATTTAGGCGTTTAGTATTTATTGTTTAAATTTAGAGTGAGCACAGAAGCAAGAGGTTCTGTATTGTTCCCGTCAGGGGAGCTTCCTGCCGCTGCAGGGGAGGTGGGATGTCAAGCAGGCACGTAACAAACAGGGGAACCACCAGCTTTTCATTGGCGAGATCTGGGGAAATGAACCCAGAACCGCTCAGTGCTGAGCAGCAAAATGTAAATTGACCATAAACATCTCCACGTTAACGACCGAAGTTCCTTACTGAGTTCAGGGCAGGCTTATTATGTTCCTTCGTGTGCTTCCGAGTTCTTTGGGAAGGGCCTTAATGTTTAAAAAAAAAAAAAAAAAAAAGCCCTGAGATGAGTTTGCTTGTTTGTTGTGAAAACAGAGCTGTTGTTGCTTAAATATTGACATGCAAGGCAGAGAGCTGTGTGGCCATCTCTAAGGGCAGGAGTCACTGTGTTTGCCTGCACTTGGTAACTTAAGTCTTAAATGCGTCTTAAAATAAGCAAGTGGAGAGTTGGAAATGTGATTGTGCTGGCTGTTGCACCAGTGAGACTCAGGACCTGGCTGTAATCTCTGAACCGTGGGTGTGATTTGAGTCCTAAGTGTCTACATTTGTTTTCATTTTAAGTTAAGTGAAATTAAATATTTAAGGAAAAAAAAAGCCCTGCTTCTATTTGATCTAAATAAAAGATGATTTAGGGAGTGAGTAACGGTGATTGCCGCTGCCACAGAATAATTCTGACTTTGCCTCTCTTGCCATAGAATGAAAACACTCTGTGTTCAAGACAAAGGAATGCCAAGGTGGAAGATCTTTGGAGTCTGACCAACTTCTTTGGATTTGCAACTGAAACGTTTGTTTTGGCTGTCAACATTCTGGACAGATTCTTGGCTCTTATGAAGGTATAAGTGTGGCTGTTGATTCATTCTGTGCATTCAGCAACAGCTCTGAGGTCTGCTTTGTGAACCCGGAGTTGAGTGCAGTTCCTTTTACCTCTAAAGACGAGGAACAGCTTGACTTATTTCCTCTAATAGGTCGGTAACCATCACCTTGTAGATGTCTAAGAAAGGAGGAATTAAGGAAGACAAACCGATTAGTGTTACAGACTATCTCTGGGTACCGTGCTAAAGCTTAGCTTAGCCTTGGGACTGATACCAAGTAATCATTTTCTGATGGTTTTTATCGTGTTTGTGCTGCTTTAAGGCAGGAAGCTTGGACCTAAACCAGTTCCTCGTTGTTAGATCAACAGAAAAAACGAAGTTGTATCAGTTCTTTGGTCTGGCTGTCCTTGAAGTGGCACAAAATGTTACGGTGGTAGATGGGAGAGAAGAGCAGGAGCAGGAACAAGCTGTGGAGGGTTGGGGCTGCCTGGAACAGGCTCAGACTGGATTTGTGTGGGCTGTAAGCGAGGGTGGGCGAGCACTGCCGCTTGGAGGAGGAGGGAATTGCAGTTCCCACCGCGATTTATTTGTGTAGTGGTGGGGAACAACCTGAGGAGAGGCTGCTCAGCTGTTGAACTTCTCTTCCTCAGCCCCAGAGGATCGGTGCTGCCTTGTGGGCTCTTCCGGCTGGGGTTTGCTCCAGCTGAAGTGATGGAACTGGTTATGGCTGGGGGAGGGTGGGAGCTGGCTGACACCAGGTTTAGTGGAGATCAGCAAGTCTTTGGCTGTTGAACTGCGGGTTTTCCTAACGCAGTTGCTGTTTAAGCACAGTGTTGATGGGGGGGAAGCATTCATGGTGCTTGCTGTGGTTTCTAGGTGAAACCGAAGCATTTGTCTTGCATTGGAGTTTGCTGCATCCAGCTGGCCGCCCGCGTCGTGGAGGAGGAATGCAATATCCCATCTGCTCACGAGATCATTCGGATCAGCCAATGTAAATGCACTGTGTCCGACCTGAAACGGATGGAAAAGATAATTTCAGAAAAGTTGCACTTTGAATTTAAAGCTACTACTGCCTTAACCTTCTTGCACTTGTACCATACTATTGTACTCTGTCATACCTCAGAAAGGTGAGTTGGTGGTGTTTGCTGAGCCCTTTTTAATTACCTCTTAAATGATTGCAGCCTTGGCTCTAGAGGAGGCAGCTCCTCAATTTTTGCTTCCTGGCGAGGGAAAGCTTGTTGATCCAGACCCTTCTTCTCTTGCGTGTCTCACAGGAAAGAAGTATTGAACCTGGACAAGTTGGAAGCACAGCTAAAAGCTTGCAACTGCCGTCTAGTCTTCTCTAAAGCGAAAGTGAGTAGAAGCAGTTGTTTGTAGCTTCTGGGTAGGTTTGTGATTGCTGTAGTGCTGAGTGCTGTTTTCTTGCCCTTTTAGCCATCTGTCCTGGCCTTGTGCCTTCTCACTCTGGAAGTTCAGACTCTGAAATCTGTTGAGCTATTGGAGATCCTTCTGCGTGTTCAAAAGCACTCAAAGGTGACTATTTTAAAGGGATTGTTTTTCCAGTTGCTTTGACTGAAACTGTTAATGATGGGTGATGTTACGTTTAGGGGAGCCCTTAAGTGGGTCCCTAAATGTGTCCTTACAGGTTCTGTTTGGCATCAGCTGAAAGAAGCAATTAAAAAACAAACTTAAACGTATAAAATCAGAGGAACTGCTGACCCAGTGTGTATACAATGCACGCTTTAACAGGCAGCTGATTGAACTTGTACAGCTCTGGCTGTGTGTTGTGGAGAAACTTCCAGTCTGTTCTGTGACTGCTGGGCTGGTTATTCCTTTTGCCTGAATAATTGGACCTGAGGGAACATCTGGGGCTGTGTTAGGGGAGGGTTAGGCTGGATATCAGGAAAAGGTTCTTCCCCCAGATGGAGGTCAGGCACTGAACAGGCTCCCCCGGGAATGGGCACAGCACCGAGCCTGACACAGCTCAAGGAGCATTTGGACAACGCCCTCAGACGCAGGGTGGGATTGTTGGGATTGTCCTGTGCAGGGCCAGGAGTTGAACTCTGTGATGCTTGTGGGTCCTTTCCAGCTCAGGATATCCTATGAACTAAAATAGGTTTCATGGCCTCTAGCTGCATGCTGCCTCTGTTGATGGCCTAGAAGAAGCTTTTCACTCCTACAGTCAGATTGAACAACCCCGGTTTCTTAAAGGATGGAAGTAGTTCCTTAAAGTACAATATTATTTGATTTTAAAATGGTGGGTTTTTTTCTTCATATTAAAGTAGTTTAAAAAATTTCGCTTCCAATTGAAAACGGAATTTTCAGAAGTTTTCATTCCATTTGAAAATGGTAACCTTTGCTTCATATCTCCTTTGGAAGTGATAATGCAGATGTTAACGAGGACTGGCAGGCAAACTGTCAACCTAACTCCACCTTAAAAAGGGACGTGTCTGGGTGCTGTGTAGGAGTTGGTAGTTCACCTTCAAAAGTAACTTTGACAAAGGTATCACAGTTATGACTCACTTCTGTCTTGACAGTTGTTTTTTCCAGGTCTTTTCCAAGAAGGTAAAATGGAGGGAGGAATTATCCTTTGAGCCTCTGTGTAACAGACTAAATAACTTCTGGGTTTTTTTTCTTTTCAGATAAGTGATAGTGACCTACTTTACTGGAGGGAACTGGTCTCTAAATGCCTGGCAGATTATTCTTCTCCTGAATGCTGCAAGCCTGATCACAAAAAACTTGTTTGGATTGTTTCGAGGCGTACAGCTCAAAACCTACAAAACAGTTACTACAGTGTTCCCGAGTTGCCAACAATCCCGGAGGGTGGATGTTTCAATGGAAGCGAGAGGTTGGTAACACTTACCTGCTTAATTTGTTGGGAATTCTCCTTTTCCTGTAGTAGTCATGGCAACTCCATATAACTATGGCTTAATCGCTGCCACTTGGGGGGAAAAAAAAAGTGCTAGCTCAGAGAATATCGATGGGCTTGGAATACATCTTCAGCACATGGGAAGAGGGGGGAACTGTCATTGTGGTGTTCAGAGGTACTTGGCAGGGTGGGGGGAGGCACTGTTGGTTTTAAGGCAGGAAGGCTTGCAAAGGTTTTCAGTCTCCTGAAGGGATTCACGCTTGGTGTCTGGAACACTGGCTTCTTGATTGCTAGGATGTTGTTGGCATCAGGAAGATCGTGCCTTGTTAGGATTTCAGCTTTAGGAGCCTTAAGGAGCTTTAAGCTGAGGAGCATTTAGATGTGGGATGTTGCTACTAGGAACAGAAGAGTGTGCAAGAAACCCCAGGATTGAGGAGTACTTTGCCACTTTGAAGGGGTTTTGCTTTATTAAAATTACCTTTCCCACTGTTCCTTCTAGTGAAGACTCCTGTGAAGACATGAGCAGCGGGGAAGAAAGCCTTAGCAGCTCTCCTCCGAGTGATCTGGAAGGCACCTTCTTCTTTGAACTCAAACCTAAACCCAAGTGGCAAACTCTCAGCTGTCGGTTTTAGCACCGAGTCTGGATTGTATGAGGTTGAAGTTTTGAATGCACCATAGAGTCTTTTGGCAATAATAAATGAGGTGGTAATCTGTAAACTGTATTAAGGCAAAACTTGCTGTGGTATATCAATGCTTTGAATGCCTGCCTTGGTTTTTTTGCTGTTGTAATTTTAAGGAATTAAAAGAAACCCCCATTCTTTCAGGTCCCCAGATCAGCAAAAAAAAAAAAAAAAAAAAAAAAGTTGTATAGTTCTTTTGTCAACAGCCATGAATGTAGTTCTTTACCTGGTGGTCCAAAACCCTCAGCAGCTCAACACCTGGGTTGATTTCAGGGTCTTGCCTGGGAAGCATGGAGCAAGAGTGAGCTTTCCTGAGATTTAAACAGGAAGCTCTTGGTTAATGGAAGAAATTTGCTCCATGGGGTCAGTCAAGCAAGGGAGAGAGGCCCAAGAGGAGCTGTGCAGTTGTTGTCCTGGGATGTTCTGAGGATTGAACATGACAGAACCCCAGGCTTGGCTTGATTTCAGTGTTGACCCTGCTTTGAGCAGGTGATTGGACTGTAGTCCCTCTCGAGGGCACCTCCACTCCTTAGTATTCCGGGATTAGATCCAAGTGGCTGAGTAGGTTACATGGAACGGTGCAGGTACCGAGTGCCGGGCTGGAATGCTTTACTCTCCAATGGGCCGAACACTGAAACTGCTTTTCCTTTTCAGCAGGGTCTTGAGTTGTGTACTCCAAGTAGCAATTTTTGAAGCTTGGCTTTTATAAACTTCAGGGATCCCTATTTCACACCAGGAGTATGTGTGGTAAGCACGAGGTTTCTAGTCAATGTAGTTTTCACTTTGAGATAGTATAAATTGTGTGGCCAGGAGTAATCCCATGTTTTCTTTAGTACAGATGTTTTTACACTGAAATTCACCTTGTATACTTCAGTGTGTTTGAAATCTTCACATATCAATCCATGCTATTAGCTTAGACCTCTTGACATGGTAAACCTTGCTAAGTCTACATTCCTTTGAATATTTAACCCTTGTAGTTGTTTTTCAGTATATTCATGTTATTGATTGAGTCATAATCAGACTTGTTTGCATGCTGATGTAAAGCAGTTAGTGCAGGAGAAGTTGAAATTATGCAGTAAAATATCAGGTAAATGTGATGGTGAAGTAGTTAATGTAATGGTTTTTCTTCGGAACTTTGTTATCAAAGCACAAATTCCAGTCTAATTGTGTTTCTCCCTGGTGAGGACACAGCTAAAGCAGACTAAACTAGCTCAGAGTAACAGTGTGAGGTGTGGTGGTGCCAAAGTAGAAATGAAGGAGCAAACAAGCTAAAAGCTGTTTCGTAGGTGCAGGCGTTGCTTTAGAAAGGTAAGAGTGATGCTGTAAGTCCATAACTGTTATGTGATTTCAGTTTTCTAAAAATACACAAAAGTTTACAAAAAGTGTATATGAAAATGTAAATTAAAAAAATGTACAGAAAAAAATTTAAAACAAAAAAACGAGCAGAAAATACTGTATTTTTTTACATTGTATGTAACTTTTTGTAGGTCTGTGGCATGTAGATAGTAATTTATTGTGTACTCTGTATGATACAAATACTGTACCTCTGAAGACCTCTTGCTGCAAGTCTCTGCTCACTTCAGGAGTCCTTGGGTAAGGAACCTACTGAGTCTTGTTTCAGTTGAGAACAAAAATAAACCAAGTGCTGTATTTGTTACCTGCTGTGAGTGGCGGTCAGTTCCTTGAAGCTTCTGGCTTCCTTTTTTTATGCAATGCAGGGTGTATGATCCCACAGCTGGGTTCCAGCTTTCCCAGGAGCTGTGGCAAGAAAAAGGAGAGGCTGCGCAGTACTGGGTGGGAATCTCACCTCAGCTCTGCTCCTGCCAGTTTTAGAAGCTGGGGTGAGATAGATAGCCTGTGCTTACCGTGAGCGTTGTGGTTGGCAAATCCAGAGCTTCTGTTAGGGGTTAAGGGTCATTCCAGCCGGATTCCTCTGAGTTCTGCAGGAATTGTCCTTCCTGCTGTTCTTCCTAGTGGAACCCGGTCTCGGGATGTGTCTGCACCTGCAGGAACTCATCACAGGCCCACTTGAGCTCATGTCCTGTGTGCAAATCCCTTCCGGCTGGTAACTCACACGTACCACTGAGAGCCCATGATGGACTGGGCTGCTCCTCCTGCCAGGGCCTGGCTCGGAGCTGGCAGAGCCGAGGCTGCTTGCTGTAGCTGCTGCTAGTGCTTTGAACACGAAACACACCTTCAGATTCCACTTCAAAGGTGCCTGCTTGGGTCGCCTCAGTGCAGCACCCCCCTGGCTCGGGAGCCGGCCGGAGCGTGCGCTCTGCGTAGGTGCGCTCGGGGGAAGGTGGGAAGCCACGGGCCGTGTCCTGGGCTTGCACAGCTTGGGAGACTTAATGAGGCTTGAGGTGTGCCGTTCAGCTCCTTTCAAGTTCATCCCACGGAAATAAATCGGCTTGGGAGAGCGTTGTAGGGCTCACTTCTGTGGTCGGAATGATGTAGGCTCAACTTTGGTTTTGCCAGAGCAGATAGCTGCAGATCCCCCTGAGGAGGTTTGCCTGGCTTCCCTCAAAGCGTGGGGATTTTGGTGGTTCGCTTGTTTGTAATAGCAGAGGTGTGCATGGCTTTTAAATGCTGTTTGGGGCTTGCCTGTACCACGTGGTGGAACTTGGAAGGCTTGAGGTCTCGGGAGTTTAAATGCGAGCTCATTTTCATAACTGCTCTGTCAGTAAGACTGGTTTGGGAGGGGGCTGAAAGGGAGTCTTTTTGTGGGGAAGCCATCCCCTGAAACAACTCCTAGCTGTGTCCAGTTTCTGGCATGTTACTCCCTGTGCTGCTGAACCTGTTGGAAGCATAGTGCTGAAAGTTCACACAGGTTTCTGAGAGGATCCTGTGATGTTATCTTACTGCTCTCATGTGGCTGGACTGGGCCACAAGGGATCTGTAGTGGAAGCACTTCTGTTCCTGGTGAGTTGTCATTCCATAATTAAATAATTATAATAATGGCCTTTTAAACAGGAAACTTGACTTCCCCACCACTCGATGACATATGACAAGTGACACACAGCAATAAGTCATTCAGAATAAATCAGTCGGTGTGTTCAGACCCTGGTCTTTAACAGCTCCCCCTTTTTTTCTGAGGGAATAAGAAGGATGTTCCTGTCAGTCAGAGCTTGGAGCACTCTGTTCTCTTAGAGCACCGTACAGTAAAGGAGAGAGTAGAACTGAACGGTCTCAGGCTGTTTCTTTATTTGGACTAACAGGTGAATGAGTTATTCTTGTGATCCCACTTGGCTGTCAGGGCTTTGAAGCTCAGCATAATGGGAATCAGTAAATACTTGGCACATACATAGTATTATTTATCTTAAAATATATGTTGCAGCTGGGGGGTGTCACATGGCTGTGCTTCTTGGTGTAAGCCTGTGGCTGGTGTAGTACATCTGAAAGCAGAAAGTTGCTATAACAACTGAATGGAATCAGTTAGAGTAATAAGCAATTAAAATCTCATCCTTAGTGTTGCATAAACATAGCATTTTGCTCATGAATTATTAGTGATCTTGCCTCTAGACCTGTACGTTCTGGTTCTGATTTGCAATCTCAACCATTTTTGAATTAATGAAGCATTTAATTTTTCCTTCAAAGAGTGCTGGTGGGGTTTTTTTTGGCCGTGGCAAGTAGGTTCTTCATCAGAGACATGAACACTGTTAAACATCTACATGGAGGAAACGTTTGTGATGGGATTTCCAGAGCGCTCGGCACTGGCTTTGTTTCCACCCGGTGAAGTCAAGGAGAAGAGTAGCCTGTGGTCTAGGGAAATTTTGTCCTGGGCCTAGAAAGGCAAAGGCAACTCCTTCCTCTGTCACACACTTCTTCCTTGACCTTCTGTGTATTCCTGAGCCTCTTGCTTCCTTTGTTCCCCTTCGGTAGAACAAAGCCAGGAATAGCTCCTTGCTGTAGTGCTTGGTTGTCAAGGATAAATCAGCTCAAACCAGGGAATGGCAGAGCTGTTGTGGAAAGGTGGGATGTGTGAGGGCCCGTGGGGAAGCAGGGTTTGCAGACTGTTGGCTTTGCAAGGGCCTGTAGGCTTGTTCCACAAGGATTTTGTGTGGCTGGGGGTCAAATGTTTCAAAGGTCAGAGTGCAGTTTATAATCCCGAGTCTCCAAGGAACTTTGGAAAACATGTCTGCGGTCTAAATAGCGGTCTTGTCATGTACAGTGGCTGAGTCAGGGGTTTAGGAAGCCTTTGGCATCCAGAGCTCAATTATTAACTCTGGTAGGGAGCAAGAGGACTGGAGGTGATCCCTGGCTTTCTCCTGGCAGGATGACAGAAGCCAAGGCCGGTGGTCTGAGGGTTTGTGCCGCAGATGATCCGAAGCTGGGTGTGGTGTCTGTGCCAGCTCTTTGCCCGAGATATTGGCACAGTGCAGCCACAGGTTATCGGTGTGGTGCCTTGTGCTTTCCTAAGCTTTTATTGTTCCATTAAATGTAATCCACCTTTATCCTGCCTGGGCAATCGGGAAAAGGCACACAGTCAGTGCTGTAAATGCAGCGTGAGCTGTGTGTGTCAGTTGAGAAATAAAACGTGGCTCCTTTGAAGGAATTTGAGTTTATTCTGTTCTCAGGATGTGCACTTGGATTGGTTACCTCCACAGCCTCCCACTGCCGTTGGAGTAGCTGTTGGAGTGTTCTTACAAGCCCAAGTTGGGGATTCACTCGTGCACTGTCTGATTCCCTGTTAGTTCTCAGGGTGTTTTCTTTAACACCAAGCACGTGATGATGTGTTCTCCTCTGATCCATGTGCAGGGACACTGTGTGGTTCCTAGTGCCTGTGAAAACGTGGATTTCTGCTCCAGTGGGAAAAACCTATGCACTTTATCATGCCAGGCAATGAGGAAGGCACAGTGAGTCATGCAACGTGTCGAGGGCTTTTCCATAGTTAGCTGAGTGCTGGACAGCTGTTGCAGCTGTACCTAGTGTGTAATTCTCAATACGAAAGATGGGGATGGCTTTGAATTTCTGTGGGAAGCAGCTGAAGGCTTGCTTGACTGTTGAATAAAGTCCTATTTACTCTGTATTGATGTACATTTTAATGGTGTTTATCTGGAAATTTTCAGTACTGCCACACTTGTTGGAGAGAGGCTTTGTGCAACGGAGAATTCACTAACTCTCGTACTCTATTTAATGGGCTTTGCCTGCAGTTGCCATGGAAGCCTTGCCTTTGGCGTGCCCTTGGGATTCATCCCTGAACAAAAGGTGCACCTGGAGTCACAGGGCTGCACTCTTCCTATACAGCTTTGTGTCCTCAGAGGGTTAAAGCCCTGCTGGCTCTGGTCATAAATAATTTTCTGCTTCACCGGGGTCAAAGCTTTCATGTTACTCTTCCTTTAGATCCTTCCAGGCCAATCTTTCAGATGCTGCAGCATGTGGGGCATTTCAGTCTGCACTGGCCATCGCTCGATATTGCTGCTCTGGGATCAGTTTGTATCTTTTGGTATCATTTCTTGAGCTGGGAGCAGGGAATATCTTATTTTAATAAGCAATAGTAGGTGACAGTGCTCTATCACCCCTCAACTGATGCCCTCTGTGCCTTGTTACATAAAAGGCAAATAAAATGCTTTGTGAAATGTCTTGCTCCTCAGAGGTGTCGGGTTGTCAGCCCCGGAGATCAAAGTCCTTTTTCAAGTGGCTGACATCACCACACGCTTTTGTGTCCTTCCTCTTGTCCCTGCCTCAAACCCAACCTCAAGAGGCTGTGTTTGGAGAAGTGTGTCTGTGCTATGGAAATTTACCCAGCTCAGTAAAGCTGCTTTCCCACCAGCTTGGAAAACCCCTCAGATCTGCATGCCAGCTTGGGCCTGGTCATTTGTCAGGCTCAGTCTTGTGCTGTCACCTTGGCTACGGAACAGTGAAAAGGCTGGATTAGTCCTTGTGGTGTTGTGTCACTCAGGGATACCAGGACTCACTTTTTCTGGAGGAGATGAAGCAGGGAGCTACACAGGCTGGCTTTTGCCACAGATCTTTCAACACATTCACAATAAATCTTTAGTCTGGAGCACATCCAGTCTGTGCTCCAGCTGCCAGTCCACCTTGTGGGATCCTGGAAGCACCTCATCCAGCCTGGCAGGTCACCTCCCACCTCCACCAGTAACCTGGGCTGGGGTCCAATTGTATGGTTTGCTGTTGGAGCAGGGATGGAATTCCTTGAAAAGTACTGCTCAAGTAGGACTGATCAAGTTCCCAGCAGAGGGGGTTTAGGGAGGTTATTTGGATTGCCAGACAGGAGCAGCATTTTTCCTCCTATGTGCAGAGAGGGTGATTTTTCCAGTGGCTACACACCTCCATCTGGCTCTACTTTCTGAAGAAAGAGATTTATGAGCTCCAAACTCAGGTCTTGTACATTTTAGGGTTATCCCAAAGGGAAGACTTTGGATATAAAATACCTAATCAACACCCGAGTTTTGCAAATGTTAACTTGAGCAAGTTCTTCTCTTTAGTAACAGGTTTTTGGAAACAAGCAAGCAAAGTTGTCCTGCCTTCCTGTGGGCTAAATGAAAAAGAAGTCAGAATGCTCCTGAACTTCAGGAAGTCTGAGATTCAAATCTGCACTTGGAGCCTGGGCCAGTCTCTTGATTTCCATTTCAGAAGTGGAAATACCCTGCCGTAGATTGAGCCAGCAGTAATTGGCCAGACCTTGTGTCTTAACAGAAAGTTATGAGCAGACAGATAGAAGGAAAGATCACCAAGTGTGAGATGGAGAATCTCTGTTTGACCATTTTATCTCTAGTCACAAGCATTTTCAGAGCTGACTGGCAGTGCTGGTTGTCTGTGCAGGGAGGAGGATCTGGGCTGGAGCATGATTTCCAGGGAATGGGGGTTTAGGAGAAGCCATTTCCTATGCCTTACCAAAGCCAGAGAAAGAAAGTCAGATTCTCTGGGTATAAGATTTTATCATTAAAGGCCTGAAAATAAACTATTCCAAACACATTTGGAAAGGTACCTGAGTGCGATGGCTTATTTGAACCTCGTGATACCATTTCCATGCCCTTCTGGGGAAAAGGAACCTCCCTGACAGATAAATCATCCGGGACAGAGGTTTTCAAGTGCAGCCTGCAGGGCGCTGGAGGCTTGACAAGCCTCTACGTGCAGCCTGGCAGGGGATTTCTTTTAAACCAAGGCATTGTGTTTATCTGGGGTATTTATTGCACTGTGGATGAAGGAGACGTGGCCCAGGCCTGGCAGCCCCCTGATGGAGAGGGGGACTGTGAATGGGACTAAGCCTGTGGGAGGGCTTTTCCTAGCAAGAACCTGCTACCGCTTTCTTTAGGTGTGAATAAAGGCAGTTTGAATATTTTTCAGTGCCTACTGTTGGTTTTAATGACTTTTCTGAACTCTGTTCTGTTTTCTCGGCCTCTGTCCCGGGTAACCTGCCACAAAGCAGCTGGAATAGTGAGAAACCACCTCTTTTGCAGTGTGCATCCTCTTTTTCATGGTTAGGGAAAAACAAGCTCAGAGCTGCATCTGTGTGGAAATACGAACAACTTGGAGAAGTCTGGCTGTGGAGCCCCTTCAGCCCTCAGGGCTGCGTAAAATGGGTCACTGCAAGTGTGTAAGCAGAATGGAAGGAAAGAGGAGAGCCTGTTAATCCTGGGGTTTTTGGCTGCTTGGGCACGCATTTAATGTTAAACTACTTTCTGACTTCAGGGATTGGCACGTGCTAAAAAGCTCTGCTGCAAAGAGGGGAGAGAGCAGCAGGGCATAAATGAAAGGGTACTCCTATGCCTGTGAGAGCAGCAGAGATTCAGCGATTTTACTGAAACATTTGAGAAGGGATGGCAGAAGCCTCTAGGAAAGGACTCAGAGGGTAAAATGTCAGTAACTTGTCTTCTTCTCATTAGCTCAACTCATTTCCACCTGCTGCCCATCACCGGGTAGCTGAAGAAGGCAGGGAAAGAGCTTCCCCCGCTGGCTCCCGTCCTCAGGTGGGAATGCTTTGCAAGGAATTGGGCAGCATGGCAGCTCCCAGCTGAGCCCAGGTGCAGAGGCTGCCCTTGCAGCGAGCTTCCTGCTCCTTGTGGGAGACCTAGGGACCACCTTTCTCAGCAGAGAGGCCTGGGAAGCACAGTCTGGCTCCAGAGGTGTCAGGGCTCTTGCTTTGCTGCTGCTCTCACAGTTACTGATAGCAGTCACACTTCCATATGTAAGTACACAGTTTTTCTAATTGTTTTGCTGTAGTTTATTCTGGTGGCTCCTATTGAATTGCAACAGGAGCTTGTTTATTCACTGAAATATGCCTCGGCCTCACCTTGTTTCGGGGGCAAGTAGAAGTCTCTGTTTGCACAGTGTTTCTCTTGGCCGGGTGTTGTCAGGCAGTACTTCGAAGAACACAGGCTGGTTGGTGTCAGGGTCCTTGTCAGGGAAGCAGTTGAGTTGAAATTTACTCTTTGTTAGAGTTCTGTGCCAACAGCAGTTTTCTAAATGGTTGAAAAGATGGTCTTAAGGGAAGAGTTGGTTTTTGCTAATGAAGTTGGAATGTGGAGAGCAGCTGTTAGCCTGTTGTGAACCTGTAGCAACAGCCTTCTGGGTTTTTTGTGTCTTGTTTCTTCTGGTTTGTTCTTTCTGGGGAGATGTGTGAGATTTTGTGTGCTTGACCAGTCTTGTCATGCTGGAAGTAGAAGGATAATGAAAGAATGAGTGGATGAAGGAGCAGAGCCAGGATTCTGCTTTTTCCACACAAACTTTCCCATTGTGTCTTTGAACTAGCCTGTCTTTGTCAGTGAAACACTGTCTACAGAGCAGAGGTTTGGGATAAGGACAGCATTTTTACTTCAATTTTAAATACTTGTAACTTGAAGCTGTGGCTGTCCCATCCCTGGAAGCATCCAAGGCCAGGTTGGATGGGGCTTGGAGCAACCTGGGATAGTGGAAGGTGGAACTGGGTGATATTTAAGTCCCTTCCAACACAAACCAGTCTGTGATTCTATGTGCAAGTGGCTGTAGCGGGCCTCTCTTGTGACCCTGAAATGCAAGAACTTACTCTGGTTACGTGCGCCTCAAAAGAAGGTTTTTTCTGTAGGTGTGGTAGAAACGTGGGCTTGAGGTTGGGCAGGAAGGTGACTAACCTTAGGAGAGGCTGGGGAGGGAAGGTGTGAGTGTGCTGCTGTTTATGCAAACACCCTGATAGCTCGAGCACTTCAGAAAATAGCGTAGAAACTGAGGAAATATCACCAGGAAGTATCAGCTGGGCAGGGCAAATGGCTGTGGCATTACCTGTGAGGAGGTGGGACTGTGATGGCTCGGGAGCTGATACAGAGGTGTGATTGGGTTTGCACCTTCACCTGGATTGCCCTCGTCTGAAGGAGAGGAGGAGGGAGGGGGAGGTGGGCAGGGCTGAGAGGATGTGTCAGGAGGAGCCTGGCATGGAGTTGATGCAAGGTCAGTGATGGGCAACACGTCTGCCTCCCCTCTGAGCACAGGTGTGCCACCTTGGAGCTGCGTGAGAGCTGGGATGGGGAGTGTGTGACCTCCTGCACATCATCACATGTCTGGTGGCATCAAGGCAGGATGCAGTCCCCTTCCTCTCCTTGCCTGGAGCAGTGCAGGCACAATCCTGGGGCTGATACAGCTGGAGTAGCAAAAATATCTCAATGGCATTTAGCAGCGTGACCTTTGAACGCTTCCACAGGCTGACCCGACAGCACAGAAAACACTTTGGGTGAGGCAGGGCTCGATGGAAATGTGCTGTGAATCACACTCGTCTTGCTGTTGGTCTCTCAGTCCCAGGCATGTGAGTTTGGGACAGATAAACATAATTTCCTTTAGAATGACGAATTCAGCGGGGGAGGGCCCGTTGCAGTTGCCTCCGAAGGCTGGATGAGTGTTGAAGCAGTGGGATAGACTTAAAGCATTGGTTTGCCTTGGCTGTAATTTCCCAAGTATTAAAATTCCCAGCTTTTGAAGATGTTTGGCATGGAAGTGCATTTTATCCACGCTCCCTGCAAAGCTCTGCGTTCTCTGGGGAGCAGCTGAATGCCCTCCAGTCCCATGGGGTGGCTTTCCCAGTATCACTCCCCTCCAGCTGGAATGATAACCAGTCATACCAGACAGGAAAAACCAGGCTCGGGGTGGCTCGGACATAACTGTCAAACAGGCTGGTTATATCTGCCAGTCCCCAGGGCTGGATGCTTCCTGGGAGGCAGCTTCCGTGAACTCTGGGGAAAATGCTGCCCCTTTCCACAGGCTCTCTGTCCTTTATTTTTCCTCTCTGCAAAAGTGTGACACTGCAGGCTGGCACCCGTGTTACCTTTTAGCAGATTAGCATCCAACAGTGTCTTGGGGGAAGCGTGTCTGCAGGATGCAAAACCCAGGAGAAGTTAGGTTTGCCCTGAGCTCTGCTAAACTTGGATGCCATCGTCGCTCCTCTTTGGGATTCGGTAAAGGGATCCCAACTATGTGCTCTCCCAGGATTTAACCATGAACAGGGTGGGATCACACACGCAAGTGACACAAGCGGGCAGCCTGTGCTCTGCTTGTCCAGCGGCTCCCAGTGGGAAGCCTCTGCTGTTGTGTTTCTGGACTTGCGTGACACTTAACAGCTTCCAGCTGTTCCCAGGTGTGTGGCTGAAGGGTCTCAGGCTCCTGTCTCAGCTTAAGACTGCTTAACCTCCCAGCTTTCCAGCTGGGAATAGAGCCAGGGCACACATGCTGGAAAGGCATGGCACATCAGCTTGCATCTTCATGCCTCTGGCAAAACTCTAGGTATGCTAACAACGCGTCTCTGGCATTGGGAAGATGGGAGTGACGTAGGCTTCATCCAGTCCCCCAGCCATGCAGGAGAAAGAAGGCAGCTCTCCGTCCTCCTGAACTTCGAGGGTGATCCGTGCAGCAATCTTCCTCAAGGCCCCCTTACATTGCTGCAGGGTCTGCGGGGTCTAACCTGCATTTCTGGATTGCCAGGATGCCTCCGTGCCTCTCCCCACCCAAAAACCTCCCCTAAATTCTGCTTTGTGCAGAACATCAAGACAAGCCAGTTCTGCTACTGCTCTTGCCTGGGAATTGAGCAAAGAGCACCAACCTCTGTGTTTTGGGAGAGGAGGAAGCCCCTCTTTGATTTCAGCTCTTGCCTCCTCTGTCCTTCCCCAGGTCTGAGTTCTGGTGGTTCAGAAATGCTGCTGAAAGCTGCCTTTCAGGGGAAAAAAGCCCCTCTGTGATGAGAGCAGGCACATATAGCACCTACAAAGACGTTAATTCCTTTTTTCTGTACAGTCAATTAGCTTGGATTGTGATCCTCTGCCTGCGATCTGGGTGCTTGGGCAGATCCAGTTTTTCCTTCCTAGTCTGCTGTCCGTGACGGTGGTGTGTGCTGCTCTCTAGTGGTCCCCGCTCCGAGCCTGCATGCACTGCAAAATGAGAACCTAGGTGGTGCTTTTTGATATCTATTTATATGTACATATATATATATATGTTTTTATTTTTACACAGCTCCCTCGTGCCACGGCAAGTCTAAACCTTGTACCTACACAATGCCAGCATTTAGGATGCCCACCCACGTGCCCCCAGCCCCAACCTGGAGGCAAGAGGAAAGTCCCTCATTTTGTTGTGCTTAGGTTATGTTGGGAAACGTCTTTCCAAGTGCCTTCCTTGTACTCCACACGGCCAGAACTGCCAGGTGAAATGCTCACTCCTGGCTGCCCCAAATAAGATGGGAATGTGAGGGGTATGGAAGGGAGGGGGGATACCCAAACAGCTTCAGGAATGTTCTGGATCCAACCCAAGGCCGTGCCCTGCAACAGATTTGAGTCTTTAGGCCTTATAAGTTTTCAGGGTGTGTGTCGTAAGTGATAGGCGAGATAAAAGCTGAGGAAAGATCAAAGCGGGTTTCATGGTTTTTATGGCTTTGTGCTTCTTGGTTTCACTTTCATGTGTCTCCCAGAGCCTTTCTTCTCTCCCTGTGCTCTGCCCTTTCATCTCCCTCCCTGTTTCCACCTGGCAGGAGGGAGCTTGGTGACCTCGCAGCCTGGGGCGTGACTTGTGCGCTCGACCCACCTTTCTTTCACCCCCCAAATCTGAGCAATGCTGAATTATTTTAGCCCAGGACAACTCCTTTCAGTATCAATTCTTTCAGCTGCTGAGATTTACGTCCTTTGCAGAAGTTGGGCTGGAGTTTCTCTTGTCTATTCTGGGAGCATCTCTGGGTGTGAGGTGCTGATGTCCAGAGTGCTGATTCAGGGGTGCTGGTTCCAGGAGAAAAGTTGACACGGGGCTTTCCAAGAGGAGGGCTGCTCATTTCATTGGTATTGCAGCTTCCTTCTCAGTGATGACCTGGATTTCCCCTCCTTACCATGTGCACTTCTACTTGCTGCTGGAGAGCAGTTGCTCTTGGCTTGCGTTTGTTTTTTTTTTAACATAAAAAACTCTACTCCTATGGTGGATTGTGAGTGAAATGTGGAGAGAGCGTCTTCCCCAAGGGAAAAAAGTGGGGAGACACTTTGCAAGAAGAGGAGGGGCCTCAAAGCATTAAGTGGACATTAATGAAAATAATGACTCTGGGTGTAAGCCCGAGAGCGATGGTCGAGTTTGGGTCCATTCCTGGTGTGTTTTTGCCCTTGTGTTTGGTTGAGGAGAGGCACTGTTTTTCCGTGGATGACCTACTGTCTTCGGACTTAACCAGTAGAAAACAGGTCAAGGCCATGTTAAGCTCTCTCAGAAATAGCAGTTATGGGTTATTCTGCAAGTAATGTGGAGACAACTTAATTATGGGCTCAACTAAAATGGAAACCACGAATAATTGGAAAAATAGAAAATGTTTATCCAGACTCTAACCGAACTTGTAGCTGCATTTACCAGGATGTCAAACTCCAAGGGGAAGGGGAGGAGACTTTGCCGTAACACTCCTGGAGAGCTTGGTGCCAGCACTGTTGACACGTGTTTGCCTGAATGTGCTCCCCGAATAGGAATAACTCAGCTCCAGCAATTGCAGCCTTTGAGTTCAGCAGAAACTTCCCAGCTTGTGAAGCAGGGGCTGGATGTAGCTGGAGGAGTTTCAAGGAGCATGTTTTGGTTTTGTGAATGGACCTGGAGTGCTTCTTCACTAGCCCCAGAAGGAAGTGCTCAAAGCTGGAGACCTTCCTCCCAGCAGCGAGGATGTGTAGAGCATCAGGTTGAAATGGGGGCAGCAAGGCCAAGTTGACAGGCACAGCTCGCTTGTAATGCCCCCAGCCGCTGTCCATCGGCTCCCTCCTGCCGCAGGATGGTGGTTTCCCTCCTCATCCCAGTGCTCCCCAGCCGGGGGTTGAGCTGTCGCTCTCACACGACGCCCCGATGCAAATGGCCAACGGTGCCCGCAGGCTCGGCGGCACCTGCGGCGTCTAGACCGGTTCCTGTGCCCACATGCAAATGTGTGGGGAGGGAGCCGGGCCCACGGCCCCAGTGACACTTTCTGGGAAAGCCCTTGGGTCCCATTCCTGCTTCACGTCCTCCGTGCCAGGCAGAAGTGCCACTGAGGAATAACGCCGCTTCCCTGCTCGGCGCTGGGTTCGTTTCGGAGTAACTCAGACTCGAAATGAGTCGAGAGCTCGAGGGGGTGCTGGGGTGTTCTCCACGGTGCTTTTCTAGTGGCAAGGACAAGCTGGCACAGCGGTCCGGGGGTTTTCTCCTGCGCTCGCTCAGTGCCGTTTGCATCTCTGGGGTGGCCGGGACATCCCAGAAACTGTCCCCGCTCTGGGGTTGGGCGGCGACAACGTCTGCTATTGCTCTCCCTTCAGCAGAAAGCTGCTCCGCAGAGGTCCGATGGCTCAGGATGGACTGGGGAGGCAGGAATGTTGGATTTACATTTCTTAAAAGTTTTCTTTAGTTTCTCTTGTTCTTGCTCCCAGCCTTTCTCCATCTTCCTTATCCGATCTCTCTTACCGTATTCCCTTCTTTAGCCCTCAGCACACCAAATACTTTTAAAGATGCCAGAGCAGGTTTCTCACCTGCTTGCAGAGATGTCACACCACTCTGCTGTCTCCAAAAAGGAGCCAAAACCACAATTTTGTCCCCTTGCATCGCCAGCGAGTGGTGCATCTTCACTTGAAGACAGCAAGTAACAGTGAGCTCGATGTGTTGCTCACCCAACCTAATTTTGGACTGATTTCGTTAGGCTTTGGCTAATTCTGGTGCTCTCGTGTTGACGCTGAAATATGTGTGGGTTTCAGGTTTCTCGGGTTTCAGCAGGAGGCATCTTTATCTTTGAAGCAGGTGATGGACCACAAACCACAGTGGTGAAGATTCATTGCAGTTGGGGTTTTTGGAGGATAATTTTTTTAAAAAAAACCCAGGGTTTTTTTTTCCTCTCCTGCGAGGAGCCCTGAGTGAGTTGTACAGAAAGGAGGGGTAAGCTGAAAAATCACTTTCTCTCAAAACAATGGTTTCAGCGAGGTTGAGAGGTTTGTTTGCTGCAGATGTCTCTGATGCAGCCTCTTGTGAATCCTCCCTGAAGAGCTGGCATCTCCGTGGCATTGACGTCAGGGTTGGGTTTCTGCTCATCCTGGTAAACATGGAAAAGGTTTTCCATGTGGCCTTTAGGTGCTATTTGCACCACTGTTTTTTGGAGGTTTCTGATTTAGGTACCATGGGCAGGATTCAGCAGGTGTAAAAAATATTAGAAAAATCCAATTAAAATTAGATAAAAAATTAATAAAATCAAAATCTTGCCTGTACAGGGGCAGCTGCTGCAGAAAATAGAGAAGCTGTGAGGGTGCTTTGTATGTGTTTCAGTTGATGCTGGCCTGGATGAGGCCACACATCCCTACGTGAGGGCCACTCTTCTGAATTCCTGGCATCCAGGAAGCAGTCAGCTTAAATATAGTCATGGGTCACGTCCTCACCCTGCTTCTCCCTTTGCAAAATTACCACTCGTTGTGCAGAAATACTGGCCACTGCCACGACTGTGGTTTTTCCTTCTGAGAAAACACCACGGTGTTCATCAATTACACGTTACTCATCCGTCAAAATACAGTGGCTGCTGCCGAGCCCGTTCACGGACACTCTCGAAATCCATCCAGCTGATGTTTCTGTCGCTCCCGCTTCTTTCCAGGGTGGGCAGGAGGTGGACACCTGCCCTGTGGCCACAAATCAGGGGCATGATCTGGCTCATCTTGGTCTGTCCATTGCATGTGTCCAGGGATAATTTTCTTCTTGTACCAATTTCATTAAGCACTGCCAGCAATGCTGTTGGATTCCCCAGTCCTGGAAGAGCACCAGCTCAATGCTCCAGCTCCATCTTTTCCACTGTGCAGCTCTGGGGAAAGTTGCTTTCACTTCTCTTGTTTTTTCCCAGCTCTAAAAAAGCAGGATCATTTTAAAGTGAGGAACTTCAGAAAGATTTTCAGATGTCTTTTGTGCCTCCATAGCAGTTTGCATAGGTGACCAGTCATCTCTCCTGATAAATTGCTGCCTTTCCCACCATTTTTCCCAAGAGACTCCCACCACAACCCAGCAAAACCAGTCCTTGGTTAGGTTCCTCCTAATAACTCTCTGCAAGGAAATTGAAAACTCTGAAAGGATTGAATAAAAACCGGTTTTAAGGCCATGTTCTCTTTCACTGCCGTGACAGCAAGGCACTCATTCTTTCCGTAGGACTTTGGGAATAGCTCATGGAAGTTGTCCCTGGTCTCTCTGTGACCCTGGTGTACAGGGAGTTAAACTCCTTAATTGTCCCTTGGACAAGCACTTCACAAGACTTTTGGACCTACGTCAGAGGAAAAACCGAGATTTTCAAAGAGAGATGCGCAGCTTGAGTTTGAGTGGAAGACCTTTTTTTTTTTTAATTTACCATTTTGTTGCTATATAAAATGCTGATGTGATTTGAGAGCTCCAAATTACAACATTATCACACAGCCACATCTCTTTTCTTCTGCCCTCTTCCTTCCTCCTCGCCTCGCCGCATGTCCCGTTCCCCTTTTGCTTCCTGACTGGTGACTTTGCCAACTTCATTCAGGGCAAAGCCCCCGTCCCACCAACACCCGAGGGCACGGGGTGCTCCTGTGGCCATCCTGGGTGTGTTACTCGCCTGGCCAAGCGTGGAATTTGAAAGATCTGTGTGGAAACATAGAGCAGAGAGATAGTGATTATTTTTCCACGGCACGGTGTGAGGCGTTTTCGCTGATGAGAGAGGCAGCAAAAATAGCATGGGGAAAATATAGCCCCAAGAAAGAAATATGTAAATGTCTGAGTACACTAAAAACCCCCCTGCTTAGTCAGGGGCTTGTGCTCTGCTTTTATTCTGGGCTTTTTTTTGTGGCTGAGGGGGAATGAAGGGTGATGTGGGTAGAAACCCACAAGAAAGAAGGCGTGGGGGAGACAGTGTGGGGAATCCAAACGTTGCACACCGTCCCGATGGCTGGTTTTAATTAATAATATTGGCAATTGAGCTTCTGGGCTGGCTGTGGGGAGCATCTGAGAAATGACATCACCTCTCTCCGTACTCCGCCGGCCGGGTGTGACTGCTGAGGTGTGAATTTCGTGCCTGTGTCGGAGCGTGACCCTCCCCAATAAATACGGGGTGTTTGTGCGCCCGGTTCCGCAGAGCATCTCCGGGGCTGAGCCTTCCCTGAGGATGGGAGCGCCGGCTGGGGTGGGGACAGGAGCCCCTCTGCTCCCATGGCTGCTGCTGCTGCTGCTGGTGATGTCCCACTCTGCCCACACAGGTGAGCTCCAGGTGGCTTTGCTGGCATCACCCCTGTCCTGCGCCCCGAGGGACTGGGGGAGCTTGGGATCCTCCTGCCTGTTTAGCTGAGGGCTTGCCTTGTAGCCAGGGAAGAAGCACGACCATCCTTTGCAGGGGTTTGGTTCAGCTTTCGGGAGCGGTGTGGGAGCAGGGAGCTGAGGTAGAGGCGCAGGTGGCAGCTTCTCACCGTGGTCCCTGCAGTGCTGTCAGTGAAAACACGGGAAAGGAAACTTCCTTTGGCTCCCGCAGTTGCTGCATCCCTAACGGCGCTGTCTGCGCCTGTAAGTTGCCACCTTCTCTCTCTCTCAGCCATCCTGGAGGTGAACGGGAACCTGAGCTGTAGGTGTGCCAAGACAACCTTGGAATACATCAGTCCCAAGAAATACGAGAGCATTGAGATAAGGCCTGTGGGCAGCAGCTGCAGGCGCATGGAGATCATGTAAGTGCCATGGGCTCTGCTGCTGCCACCATCTCGCTTCTCCACCGCCTTGCTGGAAATGAAACCTTTCCAAAAATGCCACCAGCTCACTTGCTGAGAAACATCAGGTGCAGAAACACAGGTCCCCAGGGCCTAAAGGAATCTTTCTGGCAGGGAAAAGTGTACTTTCCTCGTGCTGGAGCAGGGGGTGTTCGCAGCTTGGAGGAAGCACTTCCTCAGACACTGAGTCAGCATGAGCCGTAACGAATCTTCCCAGATTTTTGTAGTTGCTCGGTGTTGATGCATTTGTAAAGCTCCAGAAAAAGTTGTCTTTGAACAATATTCTAGGCTTCAAGTTTCTGCTCCGCGTGGGAATGTCTTGCACCTTGCTTGTTCCCGGCTGTGTTGTGGCTTCCTCTGTCTCTGGCGGCTTTCTACAATCGCTGGCGCTGTGAGCGAAAGCTGAGTCTTCCCTGTCAGCTCTGGCTGCTTGAATCCCTGCCTTTGGAAGGGACAGGAATGCTCAGGAACTCTCCTTGCGTTTCAGAATTAAATTAAGAACCTCAGGGAAGGTGTGTGTGAATCCCGAAGCCCCTTGGGTAAAGAAGCTGCTGAAGCGCATTGCCAGCACGTAAGTTGTTCTAAGGAAACCCCTTTGGCTCAGGTGGCCCCGGACAGCATCCCAGCACATCCATGGTTCTAGGAAGCTCTCATGGGCCCAGGAGCTCTTGGAGGGGCTGCTGCTGTCCAAAGGATCCACTTCCAAAGCGACGAGGGGCAACTCTTTGCTGTGCAAAGCAGTGTTCAGACCAACACCACCTATCTGTGGGTCTCCCTGGCTTATGCACGGTGCTGCGCTTCCAACCCATTTTGGGGGAAAAAACATGAGGGGAGCGGTGGCAGGAGCATGGTTTGCTCGTGGCAGATGCAATAGTGTGTTGATGCTGGGCTGGGAAAAGCTGCCCTCCTTCGTTGTGCCTGCGCTGGGTTTGTGGCCATCCCAGAGAGCGATGCCCACCCTGGGGAAGCGGCAGCGACTTCTCTCGGCTGGGGCAGGAGCTTCCTCTCCCCGACCTGCTTTTCTCTGCGTTCACATGTTTCTCCTCCTTCTGCATTTCACAGGAAGAAAAGATAAGTTTCCTGCTAAGGAAGTTGCTGCCCAGAGCCCCGAGGCGGGCTGGCGGATGATGCCCAGGTGTGCAGACCTGGCTGCTCCTCACTTTGGCCTCGCTTCCTCCCCTTCCCAAAAGCCCCACATCCGGCTCTGGTGGCAGTGGCAGTGGGGAGGGTGGCTCACTGCTGGCGCCAGCCCCATGGCAAGTTCATGGGGGTGTTTTTCCCTGCTCTTTGTCCCTGGATCAGCGTGAATATGGATCCTTCATTTATTTAGTTGCCTGTGGACTGCGAAGCTGTTCCTCGTCAGGGGCTGCTTCTGCTTCTTTAGGAATGACTTTGTGACTCTTTCCATGTGAAGCACTCAGTGACAGAGTGTGTGTCTGGGGGTTGTGTGGCACAGCGTGGCGTGTCCTGTCCCGAGAGCTCAAGCCCAATAAAATTCAGGATTTTTCCTTCTGTTGTATTTTCCCTGGATCTCCTAGCTTTGAAGCAGCGTATGACATAGAATCATAGGACAGCTTGAGTTAGAAGTGACCTCAAAGCCCATCCAGTCCCACCCCCTGCCACGGGCAGGGACACCTTCCACTAGACCAGGTTGTTTCAAGCTCCATCCAACCTGACCTTGGACACTTCCAGGGGAGGGGCAGCTTCTCTGGGCACCCTGTGCCAGGGCCTCACCACCCCCACAGGAAATAATTTCCTCCCAGTATCCCATCTAACCCTGCCCTCTGGCAGTGTGAAGCCATTCCCCCTTGTCAGGGGTCCTTCCCATCATAACCTTTTATCTCCCTTGGTGGTGATTTGAGGGCACGATATTGCTGGTAGGGAGATGGGACGATCCAGCCAAAGTGCCCCACATCCAAGTGATGGAGCTGGGATTTACAGGTGGCTGTAAGGCTTTAAAAGCCAGTCCAGGCCAATAAAGAAATATATTTGGAATGGGTGTGAGGTCACTTAGCAGAGTTTTGGGGTAAAAAAATCAAAAGCAAATGTCACCAGAGCACTGCTGGGCTGTGCCTTGCGGGGGGACAACGTGGTTGTAGGAGAAACGAGTAATACCTGATCATGCAGGACAGAAAAGCACCCAGCAAACCTCCGGGCTCGTGGGGCTGTGCGCGCTAAGAACAAAGTTGGAGGAAACAAAAAAGAAAGGAAGGGGAAAGCAGAGCCAGTTTCGGGAAGCCGGGCCCCCTGCCAAGCCCCAAGCCACACTTTATCGGCAGCGCTGCAAACTCAGCGAGCGCCGTCAGCAGGGAGCGGGATCGGGCAAAACCACCGCGACCCCGGGGCCGCCCGTGCCACCTCACTTCTCCTATTTCCCGGCTCAAATAGGGGGATGCGGCCGGGGCCGGGCTGGGGCCGGCATGGCTGTGCGGGTGGCCCTGCTGCTGGGGGTGCTGCTGGCGACCCACCACCCTGGGGACACAGGTGAGGCTCCCCTCGGGTGGGCTTGGGGGATGCTGGGGACTGTGAGGCTTTCAGGGTTTAAAGTGGGTGATCCTGGTGGGACGTGGCGGGAGATGCATTGCTCAGAGATGGTTTTGGGGTGGGCAGCGGGGTTTGGGGTGATGTGTGAGCCATGGCCGTGTGCCCCTCCAGCAATCCTGGAAGCCAACAGCAACCTGAGCTGCCGCTGCCTCAAGAGCACCCGAAAGTTCATCTCCCCGGAGGACTACAGCAGCATTGAGGTCTGGCCCGTGGGGAGCAGCTGCCGGCGCCTCGAGGTGGTGTAAGTGGCTCCCAGGGCTACGCGGCCCCTGCTCCCCCCATCTCCCCTCAATTACCTCAGCTTCGTGCTCGTTTTCTTTGTGGGAAGGGTGGGAGGCTTGGCTGTCTGCAGCAGGGGAAGTGACGTTGCTGAAAGGCCGCGTGTTTTCTAGGATTAAGCTGAAGAGCCTGAAGAGGGTCTGCGTGGATCCTGACACCCCTTGGGTGAAGAAACTCTTGCAGGACCTCCCTCACCTGTAAGTTCCCCCTTTCCCCTGAACGCCAGGGGCTCCCAGGGGGACCAGGGGCATCCCGTGGGAACCTGTCTTCACACGTTCCTCCCCCTTCTGCTTTTGTCAGGAGGAAGAAAAAGGCTCCCCGCTGAGGAAGCTGCCACCAGAGGCACGGCCAGATGTGCTGGGCCCAAAACCGCCTCCCTTCTCCATCCCACTGTCGCCTTACCCCAGTCCAGAGGGGAGCATGCTGCTGCCTGAGCCCCTTTTCATGCCTTTAAACCCTTAAAAATGCCCATCCCTGCTTCCAGCCTCTCCCATCCCATAGCCATGTGCTGGGTGTCCCTTTTGGGCATGACCCAGCAGGCACAATAAAGGCGGCAGGTCTCTGTCACTGTCCCTTGCCTCCCTTCCTGTGGCATGCTGGGGGCTTGGGATGCTTGGGGTGGGAGGCGTGGGGGGCACCAGCCTTTGGCCAAAACCACAGGAAGCTTGAAGAGGTACCTGGCCACGGCAGTTTCCGCCTTTTTTGGCGGGGAGGCAGCACGGGCCACGTGCAGCGGGGGGAAGCGAGGGCAGGGAAGTTGAGGTGTGGGGCAGCCCCTTTTTCCTGCCCCTCCGGCGCTTCCCAGCCTGCGAAATCCCCCTGGGGCGGGGCCCTGGCTATAAAACAGCCCTGGCGTAGCTCGGGGTGGGTGGCGAGGATGCGGCTGCTGCCGGCGGCGCTGGCCCTGCTCCTGCTCCTGAGCAGCTCGGTGCCGGCGGGCGGTGAGTGGCTTTGGGAGTCCAGCCGTGTCCCCCTCCAAACGCCTGGACAGTGGCATTGGGTGTCCCAGATGGGGCTGAGCGTGGGCTCTGCTAAGCTTTCACATTTGTTTCTTGCCTTTGAGCTCGAGTTTGTCTTTTAAACCCTGTGGTTAAGCTGGAGTGGGATACTGGGGCTGGAGAGGGGAGGTTTTGCCTCGTGAGTTTGAGATGCTTCTCTTCCAGACCCCGTAAAACTTAAGTGTTTGGTGGGTGGACAATGGGTTTAATTCATAAAATGTTGGTTAAATTTTCCAACCCTGCAGCTAAACCCCCTCCATATACAGGAAAAGAAGCTTTGAGGCTGTGCTGGGAGGGATTAGCCTCATTACAAACCCCATTAACAGCAGCCCATGGGTGTCAGGGAGGGGATGGGACAGTGGGGAGGGGGCTGTCCCCGTCAGCCTCCCCCACTGGGGGCCGAGACCTGGTGTGGGCTGCCCTGGGGCACAGGTCTGTCGCTGGAGAGCCTGCTGACCAACATGAGGTGCAAGTGCATCAAATCCACCGCCCACGTCATCAACCTGGGGCTGATCCTCACCATCGACGTTACCCCGCCGGGCATTCACTGCCGGAGGAAGGAGATCGTGTAAGTGGGAAGCCTGGAACCCAGTTCCTGCAAATTGCTCGTTTGTGCACTGGTGCAAAAGCACACGGGGGGGGGAAGCCCCCAAGTGCTGGGGTGACCCTTGCTTCCCGATTTAAAGGGGGTTCCTCCTAGCGTGGCTCATTGTGCTAAGGTAAAGGCCCCAAAATTCCATGTCTCTGCTGCCCAGGGCTCGTATCTGTGCCGAGGGAGCAGAGGGGTTTTCTCTGTGGGTTAGAAAAGCTTTGGGGAAGGGGCGTGCATGGGGCTGAGGGATCTTGTGGCCTTGCAGCCTCACCCTGAAGAAGAACAGGCGAGTGTGCGTGACCCCCGAGGCGCCCTGGATCCAGCTGCTCATCCACAAGCTGACGCAGAGGTACCTGATGCCCAGTGATTGGAAAACACCTGACACCTCCCAACGCTTTGGCAGGACCATCCCTTCCCCCGACTCCCCCATTTTCCTTTCTTTCCTCCCACAAAATCTGCAGGAATGACACCAAGAAAGCGTTGCCGCGGCCACGGCGGGAAGCACCGTGCTGCCAGACCCCTCGGAGACCCCCCACCCCATCCCTCCCGCTGTCTAGATCCAAGGAGTCCACGGTTATGAATTCCTCGTGGGACAGCAATGACACAACCCCCCTGCCCTGAGATACGCTGGGTTTAGAGGCACAATGCTGGTGCTTCCTCTGCTCCCTGGATTTTGGCAGGGCCAGGAGCCTTTCCCTGCTTCCCCCAACAAAGGCTTTCCCCTCAGGCACCCGCTGTCTCCCTCCGTTTCGGGTGCCTGCGCTGTTCCCGCACGCAACCGCAGCCCATCCCGGCTGCCACCAATAAAAGGATGAATGTGCTTCCCCCCTCCGGCTGTGGCAGCTCTTTCTGCCCGGATTCGTGTAAAAATTGGGAATGCTGGGGTGGGGATTTAGGCCAGACTGTGGCACCGTGAAGCCTTTGGCTGCTTTGCCAAGGACGTTTCCGAATGCGCTGCCTTTCCTCCGCTCCAGGATTTGGTGCCTTTTTCTGACAGCTCCTGGCAGGAGCCTGTCATTGCAGGAGTTGGATAGGGTCTGGTGCTGGCTCCTGGCTGTGGAAACACGGAAGTGGGAAATTTCCCAGCGACTGGCTGAGGCTTTCTGTGGAGCCCCATTTTCCTGGGATGGGGACCCCGGCCTGGCCCAGGAATGTGCCTTGGCCACACGGACTGAGGTGACACAGGTGTGACTTGTGACCCTGTGCAGGATTATATCCCTGTTTACAATCTGGCTTGGTCATTCTGTGAGAAGGTGTTTAAGGTCTGTAGGGATCAAATTTGTGTCGCCCACCCACCCCCGCTGGATGCCAAAAATGTGTCCCTGGGCAGTGACAAGCTGGGAAACACCCACCCGGTCTCTGTATTCCCCTCATTCCTGCCCTGTGCTCCTCAGGAACGACAGCAGGGGCAAGAACGGTTGCAAGAGGGCTGTTTGTTCACTCCAGAAGGACGTGGAAGTACACAGGTGGGAAGAAACCGGTGGACGTTTAGACCCATCCATTGTGGGTGAGCAATATCCCACCTCCATGGTGATTAAATTTTTTAAAAAGTAATTTTTAAAGGGAGGAAAAATGTAGCAGTTCAGGGGTTGGTGACCTCCCTTTCCCCAGCTGCCTGAAGGTCCCAGGCCAGCAGCATTTCCTCATGCCCAGAGCTCGGCACGCTCTCAAATTTAAAGCAAAGCCGCTATTCCCATGAACCAGGGCGTAAATCCCCCTAAAATTGTAGTGTAAGCATGCCCGGGAGTGACACTGCAGCTGCCCCTGCTCCACGTGCACTTCCATCTCTTCAAGGACGGGACCTCCCGGGTGCAGAGGCAACACACAAGAGAGAAATCTGACTTAAAAAACCCCTGAGCTCTCAAAGCAACCCCTGTGAGATGGCGTGGGAGCCTCCGAAGAGGATGGATGAACCCCAGCACCGGGATCACTCTCACCTTCACCATTACCACAGGGAGGGGTTGTGCCGTACCTGGATCTAGAGGCTTCTGATCTCCACCTAAAATGGTTTCTAATTAAAGTGAGTTCTTGGCTGATGCTTGGCAGAGAGGATTAAGATGTGAGTGGTTCCCACAAGGTTCTCTTGGGATCTGTGCCACCTTGGAACACCGAAGGCTGAAAGGGAGGGAGTGTGACCAAACTTGTGTAAGGTTCAGGCTCCTTACAGTGAAAGAAGGAAGCAAAAATATTCAGCTACATTGTACAAAATTCTCTTTTTATATATATATATATATATGTATATATATATACACACACAAAACCCCGTATCGGACAGATTCACCAGATTGAGTTTTAAAAAGTTGCTTGTAGAAGGGTGTTGGATTTTGTTTTCTCTGCTGGCTTTAGGCAGTGCTGTCGCTTGGGAGTGGACACCAAGCACCGTGTTTTGGAAAGTAAACGGAGGCAGTGAGGAGCAGGGAAGGGCTTGGAGCCTTTTTTCCAGGTGTTGCCTGCAACGTGCTGCGACCTGAGGCTGGGAAAGAAAGCACCATCCCCTCACTGCTCCTGCTGGGAAGGGAAAACCAGGAGGAGAACAGGAGGGAGGCGCACAGGAGAGGCAGGTAAACACGTGCATCGACTGAAACATAAACAAGACTCTGTTTTTTTTGTGCAATGTCTGTTAAAATAACATTTTTGTGTTAAAAACCGCACGGCGTGGCGAGCGTTGGGAAGTGCAGCAGAGCGAATCCAATGGAACACCTTCCCGCAACGGAACACTTCCATCGCTAGAAACCAAAGGAAAATCCAGCTGGAGCGGCTTACAACGTTTGCCAGGGTTTGGGTTTTTCCGTCCCCATCCTCTCCCACCCCCATATTACAAAACATTTCTGCTGGGTTTTTATTTTTATTACTAAATGGGCTCCTCTGCAGTTCATAGACAGTCACGGGTGAATTGGAAATTCCGTTTTATACAAACAGCTCAAAAAATATTGGGAGTGAAGTATGGTTGGGACACACTGCTCACGCTGGGATCACCGTGTGTGGAGGAGCAGGAGGAGCAGGTTAGAGCACGCCTCTGGAGCGGAGCATCCCCTCTCCCCAAAAAACATACAGCAGCTGAATACAGAAAGGTAATGTCCACAAAATTAAGTTTTTCATGCTATTCTACTTTCCAGTGCTCTCCAATCCATGTGCCATGGCCAGGTGGGGAATGCTGAGGTATATTCCAGCAGAGATACCTGCACACAGAGGAAAATCCATCTCTGGAAGGGCTTTTTTTTTTTTTTCCGTTTTGTTTTTGCACAAAGCAAGTGCTGCACAGGAATTTCCCCCAGCTCCCATTGCTTCCAATTGATCCCAGACCATAGATGACGCCCCCATTTTTTAGGCACTTCTTTTCCAAGGGAGTTGTCACTTTGCTGAACCCATTTTTGTGTTCTGGTCCACTCCACCCCCTCCCTGGCCCCCAGTCAGAGTCAGGGAATAGTTTCTCCTGTAAGTCAAATTGATTTTTTTTCCCCCCATGGAAAATTTCCTGTGTATAAAATGACAAAGGAAATGTTTAATTAAAGAGAAACAGCCTGACTTGGCAGTTTTGCAAGACGGAAGATGGCTCTTTAGTATTTAAAACTAATTTCACAATTCAAATTGGACTTTTTTTGAAGTATACGAATGAGACATAAATATAGGCTTATCAATCTGCTTAAAAATTTCATTCACATAATGGAAAATGTTTTTCATTTATTAAAAATATCACATTTGGAGACTAGAAACAGTAAAGTGCATGAAAAGTTTCAAATAGAAATTCAAGAAAATCTTATAGCAGCAAAAAAGCAGAATAAAGAAAAACTTAAAAACACAGACACGACCTTTTCCTATCACTGTGCCTTTTTTTTTTTAAACATTAAGCAGCCAAACAGGGTTTTTTTTTCAGAAAATTGCATCATGTTTAATGCCTCTTGAGGCACAAGGTTTTGAACTGGCCACCCAGAGCATTAAAAGGAAAGAAAACAAGGATTTCCAACACATCCAAAGAGCATTAACATTTGGGAAGGAACCAGCAGCTTTTTACTTCAGCCCTGACTGACAACAGCTTCGAAACAAATTGGAATCAGGAGGATTTAGAGCTCGAATTTGATCACAGATATTTGGCTATCTTTGGTTTTCTGATAGTAATGAGATGAGGGGCAGGGCCATGCTGCCAATCATTTATAGTCAGGTATTAAGTGCTTTGCTAATGTGCAAAATTTATGTTGGATGCAGAGTTCAGTCTCCATTTTGGATTCAAACAAACAGTATTTCTAATATTCTTCCTACAAAACAAGCATCTCTAGTTTTGTTTTTCTTTCTCCTAAAAGGTTGGCTCGACTTGCCACGTTCTGGAAAAAAGCATTACCTTGAAATATGTTAAATGCAAGTTTTTAATTCTCTTTTGTCCATTTAGAAGTGCAGCTTCCTACTGAAAAGAAAAAGCCAGTTTAAAATAAAAAAAAAAAAAAAAAACCAACAAAAACCAACCAAAAATTAAATTAAAAACCTGGAAAGGGAAATAATACTTTGGTTCCAGCCCTAGTGCCAAATGATACCAATATGCACCAAAATGTGCAAAATCTCATATCAAACACATAAGGAAAGGAGCTCGAAGAAGCAGCTTAAGGTTGGCCATACTTCACTCCTATACAGTGGGATTTACAAGTGTACAGGTCCGTGAGAAGAGGTCCGAGCCCGCCCGGCGGGGCGGCACTACCTGCGGGAGGGCAGGTGCACCCCGTTCACCAGGGGCAGCAGCGGCGGGTGGAGCTCCAGCTGCGTCAACAGGGAGAAGTGGTCGGAGGGGATGTGCGGGTGCGGGCACCCCGTGATGTTGTTGTCCACCAGCCACTGAGGGTCCAAAGGCCCCAGGACTCCGAGCACGTTCATGTGAGTGTTGGAGTAGAAAATGTAGTCAATCACACCCTGCGGAGAGAGGGAGAGACAGCGCGGTGAGGGCAGGGCCCTGCGCGCCCGGCCGGAGGCACCGCGCTGGGGTCGAGCTGGGGCACACCCTGCATCAATCCTCCTTAAACCGGGGGCAGCCGAGGTCAGGGAATTAACGCAGCAGCGCCCGCTGTGTGCCACAGATCGGTGCTTACTTTGAAGTCAAAAGTGTAATTGGTGTAAGGCATCAGGTTGTTCTCGTAGGCGCTCTTGAGCTGGAAGCCGTGCGTGATCCTGCCCTCCGAGGCTCCGTTCTTCCCGTTGCCACTGAAGTTCATGAGACACTCGTTGTAGCGCAGCTCCTTGAAGTCCTTGTGGTTGTCAGCTACTATGCCATTGCTCAGGTATTCCACCACACCTGTTGGCAAGAGGAAGGGTTTAGGGAGTTGCTTTGAAAGGCAGCTTTGGCCTGGGAATGTTAAAAACCAGAACACGACAAAGACATGCCACGAGATCAGAGTTAGCAAAGCAAACCCCTCTCCTTAGAAAGTCTTCATCAGGAACTCACACCTTTCCTACTTCTTATTGCTGCTTCAGGCACAAGTATTTATTTAATGATTTATTTAAGATCTAATTGTGCTTTTCTGCACTTTTGTAGGTGCAACCAGCTCTCCTGGAGTGTCCAGCTGAGCACGAAAAGCAGGCGACTCAACGGGAGGACTGGCAGTCTCTTCAGCCAGATTTCCAAAGGCAGCTGTTCCTAGGAAAGTTTTCATCCGTACCTTCCCTGGAGAGTGCAAAACAACCCCATTGCCTTCAGAGGAAAAAGTGGACTCGAACGGCCTAGGAAGGTAAGTTAAAAATTAAGCCGAAACCAGTCTCACCTGAATCAGGCAGTGAGTTGAGATCCGCACACAGCACCAGAGGGATAGAGTTGGGATCTGCTGTCGGGCTACTGGGCCTGCTTGAGGCTTTCTCCAGGATGTTTTTCAGCTCCGAGACGAACATCATGGTCTGGATGAGTTTTACATCTGAGTATTCGGGGTCCCAGTGCATGTGGGCATTGGCCACGATGAGCAGCTGTTTGTCCACGTGAAGCGATTTCATACCTGGATAAACAATTTTAGCAGTGAAAGGCTCTGTGAATGCAGCGGGTTCCCGCTTGTTCGTACTCAGGGTGCAGCTCCTCAGGGCTCAGGGTCAGACACACCAGCAGATGGGTGCGTTTTCATTGCTTAAACCTGTTGAAATGCCTACAGAACGGCCCTGGAAGCTCCTTCCAGCCCTGGAATTTCTCCTCCTCTGAAGCCATCAGAGCCCCAGGCATGCAGACAGAGCAGGGTGGCAACTTTACCTGTGCTGGAATTGTCTGCTGCATCTGATCAAACTTAAGAAAATGTGACAGTCAGTCAATCAAGAGGCAGGAAAAGATACCCAGTAATCTCCTCCTTCCACATCAGTACATTAGCACTGACATCTAATCACTGGGGGAGGGTGGAAGGAGTCAGTCAAGAGGAGGAAAAGAGTTGAAAACAGAAGTTGGACATTACTGACAACTACTGGTAAGAACAAATGCGTGTAAACACGGTGACCTTGGGAAAGCTGAGCTGCTTGAGCAGAATCTAACACAGTAAGCAAGCAGGGATAAAAGCTTGAAAGGAGAAAAGCAAATGCTGGGCATCTTGTTGTGAGTAAAACCAGACCAGGAAATCGTGACATCTGTGCCTATCTCAGCCGCTGACGGGCTGGATTTGGCTGCACCACCAACAGGAACAGCATGGATTACCTAGGAATAACTCATGCCTTTCCGTGGAGCCAAGTACCAGTGACAATACCACAGCTGTACTCACTTGCTCCAAATAATTCCTTGTGCACCTCCAACACCACGGCGACTCCGATGTTGTCCTTGGTCATCACTCTGTTCAACATGGCTTCCGAGCCCTCCGAGTTGGCCATGGCCACCTGGTTGAACTCCACCGTGTGCTTCTGCACCAGCGTGAACCTGGGGCAACGGGGAGAGAACCACAGTGAGCGGCTGTGACCCAGGGCAGTGTCCCCATCTGAAAACCATCCCTGCCTGCTCCCACAGGCACCCTCTCTTCCAAACCACTCGAGCTGCTTCTACACACGACCCGAGAGCTGCATTTTTGTTTCTGGAAGCAGTAAAAACTCTGCCTGAGAGGCAGCTCAGGCTTGGGAAACTTCCCCCCTCATTACTGGAAGCTGTTCTGAGGTTTCAGTGTAATTTTAAAAGCTGCTGCTGCCCCTTACTTTTCCGTTTTGAAGAATATCGCGCAGCCATCCACATGCTTTTTCTCCTGCTCGGACATGATTTTGGCACGTGACTTTGGAGAAAAGAATCCGTCGTATCCCCGTTCTTTCAAGGCTGGCAGGAAAAGGGTGAAGTATTGCTCTGTTTCCACTTCCTGGAATTGAACACAAACACCTCAGGCTAAAGAAGTGAAGGAAACCCGTCCTTGTGCCTGCCCTGGCTTGCAGTCAGAAAAGCTGCTGTCTGCACAATCCACGGCACTTCCTAGACTGATGGTCTGCTGGGAAGTGATGTGCATTCCTGGATTTCCTGGAATCCCTCCCAAAGGCAAAGTGACAGGTGTATTTTGAATAGCAGTAGACTACACCTGATATTTTTGACACTGGAATATGGATACACAGCTTGTATTGGGAAGACGTGGAATTTGCTGTCAAGCAGGTGACTATGGTGTTCCCAAGGGAACACTTAACCCTAAAGGTCGAGGTTCCTGCTTTCTGTTTCTGATGGAAAACGCAGTTATTTTTAATTACCTGAAGACTAATGATATCTGCATCACAGTTGACGATTTCTTCCATGATTCCCTTTTTCCTGTACTCCCAATTGAGTGCCCAAGATGGGCAGTAGCCATAGAGCTGCCGGGTGGCGTATTTATCACACAACACATTGTAACACATAACTGTAAATGAAGCTGCAAGGACAGAGACAAAGGGAAAGGTTATCAGCCTCTGGAGATTGTGTCTTTGACTTGGGCAAGAGTGGCTGGAAGAGCTATGGCAAAGCCCAACACGGAAAAGAAATGCCCAGCATCCCGTTCAAATGACAAAAAATGGTATTTACAGCACAGCCATATGTTAATTTTTCTAGTGCGAATGAACACAAATTGCTATTTTCACTCTGGTCCAGGAAAATGAAGCCCAAGACAAGTTTCCCAGTGTGTCATCTCGTGAACACGGGGAAAAGAACCACAGATTTACCTGAGGGCAGAATTTGGTCTCGTTCTTTTAAAGTAATCCATGGCCTTGGAGGCAGCTGCTCTGGATGAACTACAAAAAAATTAAACCAGTGATTAATTCAGGGTTTCTGTTTGTAAGTTACAATTTCTAAGTCAAAGTGATGACTGAACGATAATGTATTTTGCATCCCCAGCTCCCTGAGCCTTCAGGGGAGGCAAAAATCATTTAAAGGAATAGCTCTAGTAAGGGAAAAATTGTGATTTGTAAGATGCATGACTACTTTTGTCTCGTTTTCAGATTCAGAAGCACCACCAAAATACTCCTGCACATTGAATAATCTGCTGAAGAAGGAGGGGTAAATCCTGGCATGGTTCAGCCCTCCCTTCTCCAAGAACCTCGCCCCATATCCATCATTCCTGCAGTGCCTTAACTTGGGAGACATCGAGTGGCAAAGCAGAAGGCTCAGTTACAGAACCACAAAGCAGGACTGAAGTCAGGTATTGGCCGTTCTTAATGGCTTTGGTGTTTCTCGAGCTAAATTTGACATTCTGCTTGCATTCAAATGATTATTTCTGGTGGGGAGAACCAAAATGGCTTCAGCAAGGCAGACTTTGCCCTTGGTTGGTAATTGAAGGGTTTCAAACAGAACAGAGAGAACATCTGGCTGTAACATGGGAAAAGCTTAGACAGTACACATCAGCCTCTTCCACTTTGTGTGAGGCGTTTTTTTGGGATATGAGTGCAGCCACCTGACAAAAACACTGAAGCAGTGAGGAAATACTCTCCCTCCAGTGGTTCAGACTCCTGTCTTAGCAGCAAATCCTACTTTTAAACCCTTTTTGCCCACCAGATCCGTAGGGCTGTACCTGCTAGATTGTCAAGCATGTAGTTCAGTAGCTTTCGGGTTCCGTCTGGATCCTGGTAGAGGCTGAGAATATCTTGGGATAAAGGATTGCCTGCCAACAGCACAAAACAACAGCGGGGGGATCAGCTGCCTGCCTTTCTTGAGGCTTTCCACCCAAAGAAAATCTCCCAGAATGAGAATAGACAAATTAACTCAGCAGGTTAAAGGGTTTATTTCCCTGTCTGCAGATTTGAAATGGGCTCCTAAGGAAGTTTAGCAGCATGAAGAAAGAGAAGCATTGTTTTCCCAACTGCCTGGTCATTTTTGCAAAAAACGTAATGCTTAAAATAACCTGTAAGAAAACCTTTGGGGTAATAGAGGGAGGTTTTGAGCCCAGCCCCCCCTCAGGATTCCAGAGAACTTGTAGGAATATAGAACTGGAAAGAGCTCACCTTTCAAACCCAGGGTTTGCAGCTGGAAGAGCCGTCCAAGTTCATAAGGCAAAACCCGTAACAGATTGTTATTTAAAAGCAATTCCCTGCAGCAAATGCAAAAACACTCTGGGTGAGTATCACTGCAGAAGGAAACTGCTAAGGTGCTGTACACTGCTCCTCCTCAAAGAGAACACTTCTCAACCTGAATTTTATTATGGAAAGATATGCCGTATCTTCCTATGTCAAAGCACGACTGAAACACATTTATTAGGGGAAAAAAAAAGCCACAAAACCGAAGATGAAACCAGGGACGAAAACAGTGATATCTCAATGATCAGAAAAAAAGCCCTGTGAACCCAAAAGTAGTTACTAGAACCGAAGCTCTGCACCAGCCTGGAATTTTTCAGGATGATTTGAAATACAAGCACAGAAAACAAACTGAAACTCTCGGTCCCGATCCCACGATAGAGATTTTTTGGGAAGTTAACCAGAATAATTCCCCTCACCTGAGAGACACCATGTTTCCTAGTTCTGCTGGTAAACTTCTGAGTTTGTTGGATGACAGATCCAGGTAAACCAGATTGTGAAGCTTGGCAATATCAGGTGGAATGCGAGTAAGGTTGTTGTCATTGAGGTGCAGAGCAGTCAGGTGTGTCAGCGACCACAGCGACGTACTTAAGCTCCGCACTCTCCCTGAAAGAGGGAAGCAAGGAACCACCTCTTCACTCTGGAACCACCGGACACAAACTGGATCTGGAATGGTCTGGGGCACCAACTATGGGAATTTAAACCCCAAGCAACTCACCCGAGATCTCTAATTCAGCCCAGTGCGACTTCTTCCCGTTGGCCACCTCTTCCGCTGACATGATGGTGTAAATTCTGCGAGGATCTGGAGGATCATATTTTTCCTTTGGCATCCCTGTTAGTCTGAAAGACCGTCACAACTGTTACTCGACAGCATTCCTTCGTTTCTATCCCGCCATGAGCTCACCTTCCCCAGGGACACCCCGCAACAACGCGTCCCAGAGTTTATGCACAGTAAGTATCGGGCTGCCATCAGCCCGCTGAGCCAAGCAGGTGCTCACACCTGGGCAGAATTCCGGGATGGAAAAGAGCATTTCTTCCTAGGAAGTTGGGGTTTCTGCAGTCACCTGCTGCTTTCCCAGTTTACCCCCCATAACCTACGGAGCTGCTTGCTGTGTGCTCGCTGCTGCAGAACCTGCAGACAAGATCAGAGCGTTCCGCTGTTCCCGGCGAAAGCGCACGGATTGCTCCCTCCTGTAGCTTCCACAGGGAACCAAGGATCGAAGGGAAGGCTCTTATTTTCAACACACCAAGTCCCACTTCTCCAGTCCACTTACACAAGGCTTGAAATTGCAGTCTGAGGGGGAATTAGCTCCATTTTCCCACTAACTATCCAGCTTTTGTGTTTTGTGCTTTTTCATGCTCGGGATCAGTCAAGCCCTTTGTATTCCTAATGGCCCAGGAGCCATAAAAGGAGCTCAGGTAATGTTCCCATTTAGCTGTTCTGGGGCACAAAGGGCTCCAGCCCAGTGCAAAATGTGAGTATCAGATGCCCAAGGATGAGCCTGTGCATACCAAATTCATCCAATTGTCCTGTCAGAAGGGAGCTCTGATGTCCCATTCAAAAACCATCCACTTTCCAGGGGACACAGGGAGCAATTTTATTCCATGCCTCCCTCGGCTGTTGTGCTGAGCAGGACTTGCGTGTGATTTAAAAACATGAGGTTGGCCGAGTTTGCTGTTTGCTGGTCTTTTCCTCCCCAGACACACAAAATCCACGAGCCTTGGTTTTATACAAATCCACAGCTGCTCCACAGGATGCAGCTCTTCCCGCACACAGACGTCTCTCCTACAGCCAGCCAGCTGCAGCAGCTGTGAAGCTCTTCAAACAACTGTAACTCGAATTCAAGGTAACAAGCTGAGGGTTTTGTTCAGCAAGTCCACCTGACCAGAGAGTCCGCTTTCCCTTTATGAGGGTCAAGTCCTGCAGCGTTTTCCAGCTGACGCCAACAGCCAGACCAGCGTTCCGGCACGGCACAGGAGCAGGAGCTGTCAGGGCTGTCCCCTGCCAAGGGTCTCAGTTACAGGGCTGCTGCTTCCTTCCCTGACGAACGCCCAAGGAAATTCCAGGGGCAAATGCGAGCCCCACATCTAATTATAGCCCCCTGTTATTTCCAGGTGAAGTCACACGGCGAGCAGAGCTACGGCATAAGAGGATTCTGCGCTCACACTGCCTGGCACGGGGCCATGAAGGAAACCAGTTACTTAAGGACAAGGGATTAGACCTGAAATCCTTCCATCCTCGTTCCAGAACCCCAAAATCAGGAACGGCCTTCACCCCCCACACAAACAGGCTGTGCTTTGGGAGTGCCAAATCTCTGGTGCTTGGGTTTTGCTGGATTTATCTTGACTCTTCCAAGTGACTGTGTGAAAGTGGGGAGCACATGAACAGACTCCTCACAGCCCCTGCCAGGCCACAGGAGCCCTATTCTGCCTGCCCTTGCTGTTTCATCTGTTTTATCTTAAACTGACCCATACCTCTACCACATCTGGACCCAAGACACAGCAAACTTTGCTGTCCAAAACCCAGGATTTGGGTGAGTGCTGTGTGACAAAGTCCTTAAAACCATGGTGGTGAGACCACCTGAGCCATCCCCTACCCATCCACACCAGCCCACAGGTGACCACTGACCCCTGACACCATCTGAAAGCTCCGGGGTTGTTCCTGGGCAGGGCACCCAATTAAATGATGCTGAAATATGGCTCGTTAAGAGAAGTGCTCTGCCAGTGTAGAGCGATGTGTGGGATGTGTGGCCGTCAGGGGCCTTCCAGAGAAGTGAGCCCTGAGCTGGGAGGCGAAGGACGCGCACATTTTTCAGCTGTTAGTCACTTTAATATTGCTTTGAAATAGTGGTGAGTCAAACAGGCAGCGGTGTCATTGCCACAGTTACAGAAAGGGGAAAACAAACCTAAATCAAAAGCACTTTTTTCCCTCCTTCTGCATCACAGCAACACTGAGGAAGACTTGAAAGTCACCGTAATTTTTTTCTTAGGCAAAAAATGAATTCTGCCTGGCTTCCCAACTCCTCTCGTTCCCCGCTCCCACTCTGCTTCTCCTGGAACTAAAACAATGTCCATAAATCTCAACCTGTTTTTGCTCAGTCTTCAGGGAGCTACACTGAGTTCCCTGAATCTGTCAACCCTAAAACTGGATGCACATCAGTGCAAATTTTTGCAGGCTTTTCTCCTAAAGGCTCCCCTTGGAAAACTTCTGAAGCTACTAAAACTTGCTCTCTGCTACAGATCCAATTCTGTAAACTTAAATACCCCGAGATGCCTGGCAGAGCAGGATTACTCACTTGGAACCCTAAGTGTGGTCCTGGGTGAGCCTAGCAGCTCTCTGAGGTGGATATAAAAAGGGCCAGGGACAGGTAGTGTGTTTCCAGCAGTAGGTCTGTGTCTGCCTTTTCCTTGGACTTTTGGGTTTTTACGCTGTTACATTTGCTGGGGTTTTTTGTGTATGGGGCATGCTGAGTATCATTTAAAGCCTGTGGGAAAAAAAGGAATAACGGAACACTACTGAAGGTGTGAGGAGTGTCAAAGCGGAAAGGTTGAGCTATTGGGTTGCAGCAGAGGCTTTTAATATGAAGAAATGTTTTTTGGGCAACAAGCAACAGGAACTTCTGGGGTTTAGACACACAGTCCCTTCCCCAAGGAGTGCAGGAGATGCATTTCTTAAATTACAGTGACCATAACATGTTTTGTTTAAGTTCTTTCATACCTCAATGCATAAATAAGCTGTCTAATGAGGGGGCAAATGGAGAAGAGCTGTGCCTGCATCCTGCTGCAGCCCTGTGTTCATGGATGTTTGGCACAGCTCCAAGCCCTCGCCTCCAGCCCAGTGACATTCTTTGTGATTCTTTTGGTTTTTTTCCCCCCAGCCTCTGTATATGGATGAGTCAAACTGCCAAAGCATTTTGGAAACAATCCAGCAGCCAGCCCCGAGTCGCTCCTCCTTCCTCTGAGCACAGCTGACTGTCCATCCCCTTCCATATGGTGATCCCTCCCAGGAATTACGGATCCTGCTGGCTGATGGGGCGTGCGCGTGTGTACACACACGTTGCTGAACGCTGGGAAGTTGGGCTGAAAGCTGGAAAACAGCACCATTTTTATCTGTTCATCTAAATGTCTATTTATGTGTTTTGTAATCAGGCCTGAGTGGCTGCAAAGGGGGGAGAGGAAGGCTGCTCGTCTGCACTTCTCTGCTTTTAGGAGAGTGTGACAAAAGTCTCCCCATTTCAGCCTCCCCAAGGAGAAGAGAAGCACAGCCAGTACCCACAAATACAAAAACGGGCTTGGAGTACTCTGGGGGGGAGGAAAATCAGGTGATTGTTCAAGGGTGTATGTTAGGAGGATTTAAAGAAACCTGCCAGTACTGGGGTATGTACAGATGTGTTAGCTGAAGGCAAACTATTTGCTATATCCCTACATACAGTATCTAGTGTGTGTATCCTAGCAAGAAAATATCGGAGAACGGGGAATTTTGATGGTCTTCTGTGTGCATCTGAGCTTTTTTTGCGGTGCTTTCCTGCAGGAATATGTCCAACCACCTCTGTGTACACTGCCTCTCCCAAGAATTCAACAAGCACCCCGAGTCTGCCATCCCAGGTACTGTCTCTTTCCAGATTCTTATTCCAAGTACCCTGACTGGGGACAGAGACTAGCAGAGAATCAAATTTAAATGCCTCATCGTGTTTTTTCTATTAAAAAACCCCCAAACAATTAAAAAACAATGTTTGAGGAGATTTGAAACAATTCCTGAGGAAAGTCTGACACAGAGCACAAGGAAATTCAAGTTGGGAACAGGGAAAGGTAAGAGGTAACCATTTACCTGCAGTAAATTCAGTGGTGCTGGGATCCCAGGGGGCTCCACATTATCTCTTCAACAGAGATCATAAAAGCCCAGAGAAGCACAGACAAGTCATAGAAGCAAACAGCAAAAGCCAAGGGGAGGAGTGGGAAGGGAGGGAACGAGCTGTATTTGATTAATTCCAGAGCCAACTGGCACTCGCTTGATGGAAATGCTAATTGTCCCACTGACATACACCCACTAGTTATTCCCCCCATTCCCTCATCTCCTCTAAATGAAGCAGTCTTTTCTTAAATCACAGGTAACACAAGAATATCCAGGTTTCCACCCTTCCTCTTCCTCCATGTCACACCCCCACTTACGAGACCAGCTGAACTACGTACTGCATGGAAATCCTACGCAGCATTACAGTGCTGCTTTTTATTGCTCTGCTTGGTTAAGAGTCAGTCCTCACTCCAAGAGAACAGTTCCTGCCCTGTTGGAAGCAGCCTGTTACCTCTCAGTGTGTGCATGACACCCCCTGAATATCCACATCAGGTGACTGAGTGATACCTGCCTTTGTCTGCAGGTGCCTTTTACACTTCCTGCTTCCAGAGCAGCTCTTGGGGCTGCTTTACACGCAAACACAGGGCAGGCTGCTCCCCAAAAGTAAGGCTCTGCTTACCAGAAATGCATGCAAGGGGCTGCTGTAGGGCAAGAAGTGTTTCCAGCAGCCAGCCTGTAAATAAATCTCATCAGAAGCCCCCAAAGGGCTGGTTTAAACAGTGTACTTATTTATTTACACAAGTATCTTGCACTGTTTCAGAGAAATGACCCATTTGCAGTGCTGCTCCATCCCCTGGAGAGTGCTGGGCTTCTAATGAGATCCAGGACAGAGTGGCTTAAAGGATTAGGAACTGAAGTCACTGGGGGTCTGGGGAAGGAAGAAGCCAGCGCTGGATCAAGACAAAACACCGTCCTGGGCTGTGGGCATGGAAGAGAAGCAGCCACGTATGGCTGCAACTTAAAGCAGGAGGCTTTCCTAGGACTGGGACTGGGGAGCCAGAAAACTCCCAACAGCACGAACAGAGTGAGCCTGCAGTGCCGTGGTGTGCGAGTGCCCCTCCGAGCCGTGAGGGAAGAGCTGCTGTACTGACAAGGCTGATCCGACACCCATTCAGCCACGCCTGAGAAATGAGAGGGACCCTGCTCAGGCTGCTGCTGTGAGCCAACACCGTGTCTCATCCAACTCCCCAGGATCAATACCTGGAGAGAAGTCAGCTATTGACCTGTTTTTCGAGCAAAACTACACCGGAATTACGAATCCATGCACACTGCAGGAACTCGGGAGAGGTCTTCTCAATGAACCTTAAGATACAGCTGGAATCATCAATACCCTTTCATCCTTCAAAGCAAAGTTTGTGCTAGGAGAAAAGAAATGAGATTATTTCCACGGCCACAGTATCATCTTCCCTTTTCCATGGGAGACTGCCAGCACTTCCACAAAATAAGCAAAGCCCAGCAACACTTCAGTTACTCTCCCTCTACAATCCAAAAAAACCTGCCACTGTAAAACTTAATTCAAACAGCTTTAGAGTTACAAGGCTTGCCTTGTTCAACTACAGGTAAGTTTGGATGAGTCAAAGCTCAAGATTTTACAAGAAAGGTGGAAAAAAAGAAAAAAAAAAGCCAAAGGAAAAAGTACACACCGATAGTGGAAACTGTTTTGCAATCACTGGCACAAAAAATGAGCCTTTTCAGTTTGAACAGGCCACAGGATGCTGCACTACTGCTCAAAGGAGCCGGGCTTGTATGCTCAGGAGGAGAGAGAAGGGATCTGTTAAAAAGCCCCCAGTTTATAGGCATAAACCCTGTTCTCCAGAGGGTGTGTTTAAATGTACTTTACGTTTTAATCTCGGAAGAAGAAAGGTTTGCCTAATAGCCTGAGCAAAGCATATTATTTGAATATTGAAAGATAGTTCAGCTGCTTCTGTATCTGATTATCCTGGTCTTTCCCATGAGCATTTACACCATACTAAAACTTCCAAACAGAATCCCAGACTGGTTTGGGTTGGAAGGCGCCTTAAAGCCTGTCCAGTTCCACCTCCCTGCCATGGGCAGGGGCACCTTCCACTGTCCCAGGTTGCTCCAAGCCCCGTCCAACCTGGCCTTGGACACTTCCAGGGATCCAGGGGCAGCCACAGCTTCTCTGGGCACCCTGCTCCAGAAGAGAGGCTGAACTTGCGTGGGTTCCTCTGTTCAGCCACTTGAAGGGATTTCACCTAAAGCCAGAGAGTACCTTTGGGAAATTTTGCTGTACTTTTTCAAACAGGTTGGTTTTCAGGTGTTTCTTAACATACTGGCATGTGAGAGGTTAATTACGGAGTTCTCTGAAAGGAAGTTAAAGAGGACAAACGCAGTCCAAAGCCCTGGTGCTGCCTCCCCTGCTGCACAGAAATGGAGAGTAAAGGAAGAACACAGACACAGTGGGTAGGTGCAAGAGGCAGGTATGGATTCAGGAATGCTGAAGCCCTGTTGACAGCCTGAGGTTTTCAACCACATAATTTTCCAAGCAGAAAATACTTGTGAGTTACACTCATCTCCCCACGTCCAGGGTTGTTTTGTTCAGACCTGCAGCTGCCATTAAATAAATGGCCAATGACTTAAAACTGAATTATTCCCCCTTTACCTGCAGGGGAAGCACCCGGGGGTTCCTAGAGCAGGCAGAAAAACACCTTGCAGTTCAGCACAGGCCTAGTCTCAAACCTCCTGGTCTATCCACAGGTCTCAAAATACTTTATAGATGTGCTTCTCTTACCCACTCAAGACATTCCTAATTTCTCTGATGCACACCGCTCCTTCACAGTCTCTTGCTCCAGACTATAGAGGAGAAGGAAGAGGCTCCTTGCACAGGTACAAACATGTTCCTGGAGATTGACCTGCTCCCAATGGCAAGATGTGACTTGGATGGAGGAAAAAACATGAGCCCAGCTCCTCCTGGCACCTGGAACTGTTCTGGTATGTGAGAAGTCATCTGGCCCTGCTTTTCTTTTGCTTTCTTAACCTTCCAGAACAAAAAGGGATTAGAGGAAAGGCGTTCACAAGTGGAAATTTTGGCTGGGCAGTCATTCATCCTGTTCTAGCTCCTTTCCACTGCCAGGGCTAGTTGTAAATTAATGTAACACAATAAGTAGAAATTGAATTTTGAGCTATAGGGGAAGAACAAAAGATATTCTCCACGTGTCAAGGCTGACTCAGGATAAAGGACATTTTTTGGTGGGACATACACCCCCCTTGTGATCTCACGCAGGATGGTGATATCCAGCAAAGCATACAAAGTATGTTCTCTGCTTTCCCCCTTTCTCAGTTTTCCTGGGAGTATCCTGTGGAAAAAAAAAGAGCTACAAATCTGCAGGAGGAGGTCTTCAGCACCCTCTTTAGATGGTGCTTAAACCCAGAGCCTTTTCAGAGGGCCTTTAGATTGATTTCTTAGGCAGAAAAAAAAAAAAACCAAACCAAACTAATTTGTGATTAGAAGGCACAAAGATGTTCGCTCAGATGGAAGCATTCCTGAAAAGCGAGGGGAAAACTACCCGAGCAATTCATTCAGCTGCCCTAAAGGGTAAACAGTAAACTTGAGCACCATCCACAAACCCTGATTATTATTAACAGCTTGACCAAAAGCTTATGGGTTTTGTACTTTTCTTTGTACTCCTGGAATCTGATGAACTAAAAAAAATGTGTTTGACACCAAAGCAAGGAGGAGGGTCCCTCTGCAGCAACACAAGGCTAAACATTCCTCCCTCTCCTGCAGCCTGCGGAGCTGCCTCAGCCCAGGAATATTTTTTGCCTTTACAAAAAGCACGTAAGATGCTTAACTGTGTCTTTCCTTACGGGCTGCTGGAAGTAGCAGTCTGGGGAGCTGTTGACTTGCAGCAGTAATTGTGGAAGGACTGGTGGCCAGGATAAAGAACACTTAGTCGGGAGCTTTGCTTTGTGTTCCCGTTCCCAACACAGCCTCCGGAGACTGCAGGTGGGTGCATAACTTTGGAACGGGAAAGGCCCACGGGAGCAGAGCTGCCTCCGGTAGTTTCCCAGCCATAAAAATTCCTGCTGCTCCTAGCTGAGGGCACAAGAGGTTTCCCTTCATGCTTTGTTTAGGATAAGGAATAATCCAGATTCACATCAGCGGGGATGATAGCAGGGTGCTCTGAAGGATTTGTCTCTTCATGTCTAAAATTTCCCAACCCTCAAGCTGTACGTGGGGGGGACCCAAAACTAAACTCTGCTGAAGGAATAATTTTAATTTAGAATATGCACTTACACCCCAGCCTTCATATGCTGGAAATCTGCATTTGGAGTCCCACAGCCCTTTTATTCACATTTTTTCTGTCTTTCTCAGAGAAAACACCAAGCTCCTCCCCAGGCAAGCAGAATGGGGAAGACAACACACCACACGTAGGTAAATGCTGAGCATAAATGGTGCTGTGCAGTCATAAACACCACTAATGATTCCCATCAGGAAACGCCAGAGTAGGGCTGAGCACACAGGACCGTATCTGCTCCGTGTCTGTGCACACAGGTTACAAGCTGTAGTTAAGTTACTCGTGTGCAAGACACCCAACAGCCCACCGGGTTTCTCCTCTGTTCCCTGGTCTGGTGCAGCTCCCAAAATCCCTGTGCTCGCTGACTGCACCTGACTTGTAGCTACAATTGCTTGGAGCTGCTTTTTGTTCATCTTGGAGCATTTTTCTAAGTGCTGTTTTAACATCTCCCCCTGAAAGGGATAAAATACGTTCCTTGTAGGACACCACACAGTGCATTTCTGCCTATCTTGAATTCTATTTTCCATGACCACCTGTCAAATTCTGCTTTCTGGTGGTGTCTGAACACTCCTAAAGTTACACCTCTGCAGGGACGTGCCCAAGAGACCGCAAAAGTTGTTCTTCTAAACAGGATTCCAGAAAGATTTTCTTCCAGTGCTCTCTTTTATTTAGAGTAACTTCAGTTTGGTGCTTGGTTTTTGTTTAGGGGGGAGTGTGGATTTTTTTTTTTCTCATTTTCAACTCAAGAGAGGAATTTTCTCCCACATAACAGCACCCAAGTCAGGCTCAGTACCTTGCCATTGGAGGTAAGTGTCACGTAGCCCTTTTGTGAATTTACTAAGCTGCCAGCAGAGCCAGTCAGCATGTTCATCTAGAGGCCTTCCACGGTGCTCTCTGCGTCCAGCTCCAAGATCTGAAGGCACAAATGGATCCAGCAAATCCTGTGCGTTTTCAGTTCTTTTTGCCATTTCCTGCCACACACTACAGTTTACTTTAAGTTGATCTTTTTGGGGTGGTCTTGCGGCGGGAAGTTTGATGACAGCCCCGAGGTGCACACAAGACAGGGAAGGAGAGCAGCAGAATTCCAGAAATGTTGTCACCACCTAAGGATCTCGATAAAGAAAGCTCTCTCTTTTTTTTAATCATTACAGGTGAGATGGAGAAGCTGCACAGACAAATCACTGGAACCCAAAGAATTAATCAGAAGGTGAAGTTACACCACACTGTCACTGTAACAAGCACCCAAGCCTTGATTACAGCCTGCCATCAAGAGAACCACAGAATCTGGACAAAAAAAATATTACAAGAGGCTTAGCATTTAATGCTCTAAAGCACTAAATCCACAGCAAATCCTCCTGAATCTAAATATGCCTAGGATATATTTTAACTTATTTTTTTAAAGTTTTCACAAATGCCATCTTATGCTCCTAAAAAACTAAGCTCCACTGTTACTTTTGCTTTCTCAGTAGTCTGCAAATCAGGTTACATCCCATGCCTCGAGTGCCCTTTTGGCACCCCAAAAGCTCTTTCCAATAAACTGTAAGCAAGTAAGCACTTATTTGGATTTCTCTCCTCTTTTAAACCCAAGTAACCCAAAAGTGTCCTGCAGATTACAGCTGATAGAAGCACAACTTTTTGGGGGTGGTTCAAGAAAGTTTGCTTGGAAATTGTGCACGTTACTGATGCCTAATTTTATCACTTAAAACCCCAGGGAAGGTTTTAATAAGGAAAAATAAATACACTCCCCCATCTGTGCACATTGACTCGAACGAAAAAGCCAGTGGCTGCTGTGATTTACCTAACTGTAAGTTTTAATTCTTGGTGGTTTGGATTTAAATTAAGTAGAGACTTAACCAGTGTGGAAATTAATTAATTTTTCTCCGCTGGTGCCTTTTCATTCTCCTAACAGGAGTCCACACACACACACCCTGGGATCACTTTCTGGCTTATTTCTCCTAGGACTGGTGTGAAAGCTAAACTTGGTCAAAAGCCTGCCTGGCTTTTTGCAAAACCAAGGTTGTTAGTGGAAAACAACAATATAATCCCAGTTTATCCCATGAAACGGGAGTTTTATCAACACCTTCGGGTGGAAAGAGAACAGCTATAATGTCACTTACTTCCACAAGAGAACTCCCACTGCAAATGTGATGGAGCTCCTACAGATTGTGGATGGGAAGAGGAGAACCCCACGCAGCAAATACACCCGGAGCAGCCGTCCCTTCCCTTCCCAGCCAGGCAAATAAATGCCTGAGCAGGCTACATCCCCGGAAGCGGCGCTGCTACCAGGGACAGGGAAAAACACCCTTTAGAAAACGAAAACAAGCTCTATCAGTAAAAGTGCACTTCTGCAGATAACTGCTCCTGCAGCTGGGACTTCTGCTGGCACAGCTCTCTCGGTCACGGGTCACACTCAGTCACCGTGCGCACAGACAGAGCTGTGCCAGCAGAAGTTCGCCGTGCAGACCTGGTGGGAAACTCCGCAGCCACTGACGTGGATCTGCAAAGTTTTGCCTTTTTCGTGCTGCAGCCGAGGTGAGTTTTTCCAGCAGTCTGATGATGGGGAGTCTCACCCCTGACACATTAGGATCTGGCCTTCCAAGGATAGGAGAAAACTAAACTTTGCACAGGAACACCTATGGGCCATTTACACTGAGTTTTATCCTTCAATTAAATACACACACTGAATGAGAAAGAGCCCCTGTAGGAAGAAAAGATAAAAGGGAATAAATTAAATTGTGCTGTACTTCAGCACTCGGAGCAGCCCCCGCTTTTAATAGCAAGAAGGGAACAAAATTGAAAGTGTTTAACGGGATTTGTTTAGCAGACAGCAGAGCACTGCAGAATTTCCACTGTTCCGTGAAACCCAAAAGGCACGCTGCAACGGGGCTTCTGGCACCCTCAGTCACCTCGGGAGGAGATTTAATGCCTGGGTTGGAGCTCAATCACAAGCTCTGTTTGGGTGACCCGACACGATCCTGCAGGTTGGTGATGTGGATCATTACTTCAGAGCACAGAGCAGTGAGGTGTCAGCAGTGCACGCTGTCCGTCTGCTCCGGAGCAGAATTCTAACATCAGGCTGGAAATACCACACTCAGCGGGGAGGGACGCACGGAGGGAGCAGGGCTCCGGCCAGGACATCAGGTCAGGCTGCGGCGCTCGCGGGCGGTGCAAAGCAAACCTCGGTGTCCCGCCAGCCTGGATCTGCCGGGAGGCACCGCCGGCACGTGGCCGTACCCATGGCTGCTGCCTTCCGGGACAGGGACGTTTGGCAGGGCCAATTTCCCTATTTTTCACAGGGAGAACGCAGAAATAAAATCACTGGCAGTGTCGTCTTTGTAAAGGCCGTGCTCTGCCTTCACGAGAGCTCTCTGGCCCTCCAAACCGGGATACAGCTTCTAGGAATTCCCTGGGTTGTGTCACGTTGTAGTTAGGAATAATGTGCTATTTTTTTCTTTTTAAAAATAAACACATTACCATCACTTTCATTATCAGCCACGTCTACACACCACGAACGACTTCTGGGTGGGTGTTTGCCCCTCTAGGTTAGCTTTCGGTTGTGGGGGAGCGTCACAGAGAGGGGAGGGCACCGCTACGGATTTAATTGTAAAAAATTCTCTGCTTAACCAAGGCCATCTAAAATCCTTATCAGCACGGCAGCTCAGGAGAAGTTGTACCTCCCCAAAACAAATACTCAGCCTATTCAAAGTTTCCGAAATGGACCGATAAAAGCCACTGGTCTAAAGACTTCCAGAAGGTCAGATAAAATGTGGAGTGGCTGGGAGCAACAGAGCCCTCCACTCTACGTTTTCCAGGAGCACTTCAGTTTAAAAAGTGAGCCCCAGACTGTAACAAAAACTCAGTGTTTAGCTGTGTGCTTTCATTTGCAAGCACCACTGCCTGGGCTGGCAGCCCAGGTTTTATTGCAGGTGACACTCCTGTCATCTTCCTCCTACGAACTGCTGCGGACCACTGGGAAACCACTGGGAAAAGGTGGAGCCCAGTGTCTCCCCAAAACATCCTAACCCCAAAAGTACCCTCACCCCAAGCACACCCTCACCAACGCGCTGGGGGTCACCCACAGCGCCAGGCCAAGGTCCCGTCATGGGATGTGAAGGGGATTGGGGCCAAGCGCTCGCCCCGTGGCCAGGATTCGCCCCGTGGCCAAGTGTCACCCTACAGCCACGGTTCACCTCACGGCTGCGATCAGTCCCATCGCTGAGGTTCACCCCAAGGCTGGGATGTGCCCCATGACCGGGATTTACCCCACAACCAGGATTCACCCCATGGCCGGGGTTCACCCTATGGCCACGATCTGCCCCACGACAGGGATTTGCCCCTGGACTGGGGTTCGTCCCACGGCTGGGATTTGTCCCACGGCTGAGCTTCACCTCACGGCCGGGGTTCACTCCAGGGCCCGCGTTCATCCCACGACCGGGATTTGCCCCACGGTCACGGTTCACGCCACGGCCGGGATTCGTCCCACGGCCGATCTTCCCCCCACGCCCGGAACTGGCCCCACGAGCACGGCTCGCCCCACGGCCGCCACCCGCGGCTCCGAGGCGAGCGCGGCATCCCCTCGGGCAGCTCCGGCTCCGGCTCCGGCCGCAGCGCCGCCGCGGCCTCCGGGGCTGCCCCGCGGGGCCGATCGCCGTCTCCCCGCGGCGGGGGCTCTGCCCGCACCCCCCGCACACGCGGCCCGGCCGCGGCGCGGCCGGCGGGGCCCGACATGGCGGCGGGGCCGCTCTCACCTGCATGCGGCGCGGCGGGGCGGCGGGGCCGGCGGCGGCGCGGCGGGGCGGGCGCACACGACATGCGGGCGGCGGCCCGCGGGCAGCGGGGACGGAGCCGCGGGGCCCGGGCGGCGGCGGCGGCGGCGGCGGCGGCGGCGGCGGCGGCGGCGAGGAGGAGGAGGAGGAGGAAGAAGAGGAGGAGGAGGAGCGGCGGCCAGGGCGCGCAGGGCGGAGGAGACGGGGACGGGGGCGGGCGCGGGGAGGCGGCGGCGGGCGGTGCCGGGGCCGGGGCCGCGGCGGGGGGAGCGCGGGCACTCGCGGGGCCGTGTCAGCGCTCACGGACGGGCGCCGGCAGCACCGGCAGGGGCCCGAAAGAACCCCCGGTTTTACCCCCGCGGTTTTCCCCCTCCTTTTTCCCCCTCGGTTTTACCCCCCGGTTTTACAGCCGAGGACGCGGCTGTCATTGCGCTGCGGTGGGAGAAGGAAGAGTCCACCTGGGAATCCAGGGTGCCCCGCGTTCAGCGAGGATTTGAGGATGCGGGCATCTCGTCGGTGTCAGACACCTTTGTCTCTCCTCCTCTGGGCAATGGGGTTTTTTTTTCGGCGCCCAAGTGTCAGTGGCACGGGTCCTTGTGGGCAGCTGGAGCAGGGAAGCGCAGGTAAATGTGGCTCTGGTGCTAAAGCCCGTCGCCTGCCAGACACACCGGCATCCCTTCGGTGGCCGACTAGGACGAACGTGAGGGAAAAGTGGGTTGAAAAATAAAATACGAGCAGCAGCCAGGCGCGGGGAGGGATGTGGGTCTGTGTGTGCCCAGGTGGGAAAACGGTGCTGGAAAAAGAAGAGCACCGGGGAGATGCAGGGAGTGTCTGAGGAAGCGACAGGTGGCTGGGGGGGCACAGGGAGGGACAAGACATCAGGCCCTAGGGCTTCTAATTGGAATTTGCTTTCTACTGCAGCTGCCTGAGCTCATGCTGGACCCAAAAAGTTCATTGATGTCCGGAGAGCGGGAAGTGCCTCAGCGGTGGAGCAAGGGGTGTTGGTAGGAAATGGGCTTTGGAGCTGGTGAGGTATTGGGAATGGGTGTGCGTTAACTGTGAGCCCGTGTTTCTCCCAAAATCCATGGTCCACAGTAGACACCTTGCGTGTAAGAAGCCAGAGGCTCGCAGAGGATTGCGGGAAGATGGTGAAGGACGCAGGTTACCTGGCCACAGGTGCACATTGAACAGTCTCCTCTCACATCCACCACCACTACAGGGGTCACACGTGCTGAGTGCCCATCCAAAATAGTTTAATTTCCCCCCCTCCATGAGTTTTAAACAAATGTTTGTCACTCCTCAGCTGAGGCTTTTTAACCGAGGGGGGTTCCTTTTCCTCCCATCGCCCTCACACCTCCCCATCTCCATCCTTTCCCAGGACACTGAGCCAAGAGTTGGATTGGGTGAACAGTTTTGTTACAACTTGTTCTACACAGCCACCCGTGTCTGATTTAAAAGTTCTTGGACGTGGATCCATTGGGGAATTTTACATAGCCACATATGCCTGATTTAATAACTCTTGGACATGATTTGATTGTGGAAGTTTACATAGCCACATATCCCTAATTTAAAAATTCTTGGACATGCACTGATTGGGAAAGACTGGGAGATCGGAATGCTTTTAGTCAAAAGCACATCAGTGTGGAATAAAAGCCCCCTTTAACCACTATAGTTTGTGAATCTGAACAGCTCAGGAGATGGTTAAACAAAGTCTTTGTAAGTGGATGCTTCTCCAGGAGAGTGGATTAGGGAGCTCTTTTCCCAACCATACACAAGGGAACAGGGGTGAGATGGCAGCCAGAAAATCTCTTTTTGGAATTACATGTGGCTTACAGCAGACAATATTAAGCATTAAACGGGCAATGTTCTCCCACACAGACGTGGCTGAACAGGTGTAAACGCCCCCATGTCTCAGGGCCGCGGCTCTGCCTGCCCTCAGGAGTCGCCGCCATGTTGGTTCCGGGAGGGGGGGGGACCAGTTTCGCTCGTAGTGCTACGAGACAACCCCGGGCGTGCCCTGGGGCCCTTCTCAGGCCGGTGAAGAAGCGACCTGGAGGCTTTTAACCAGCCTCCGGCAATGGGTCACCTCTCCCCGGGCAGCGGGCACACGCCGGGAGCGGGGACCCGCGCACCCGCGGAACGGTGGGCCCGGGCGCCGCGGGCGGGGGGACGGCGGTAGGGAGGACACCGCTGAAGCGCCCGGGCCCGCCGGCCGCCGGAACGCTTCTCCTTGGCCGCGGGGAGCGAGTTCCGCGGGGAACCGTTCCGGCGGTGCACAGGGCGGCTCGGCAAGATGGCGGCACCCGGCGCCCGCTGCCTGTGGCGAGGTGACGGGGCCGCCCTGAGGGACCCACGGGCACTGCGCCCGCCGCCGCCTCTCCGCCTCCATCCGCCGCTCTGGGGCGGCCCTGAGGGGCAGCAGGGGGGCAGGGGGGCTTGCCCGGGCGGGTCGGCGGTGCGGGCGGCCGCGGCACTTGTCTGAGGCGGTGTTTGCTCTTCCCCCGCAGCACTGACCCCGCGGTGCGGGTGGGTCCTTCCCGGGCTGGAGCAGCGCCTCGCCGTCCCCGCCGTGGTGAGCCCCGCGACCGCCCGCTCCTACGCGGCAGCAGCCAAGTGAGTGCAGGTCCGGCATCCCAGGAGGCTGCCGTGGCCGTGGAGGTGGTGTTGGGGGGTGTGTGTGGAGGGTGCTGGTCCAACAGCCGACTGACCCTAGCGGCATCCCACATGCTCCCGGAGAACAGCCTGGACTCGCAGGGAGTGATTTCTGTGATAATGTCCCAGGGAAAGATTGATGCGGTGGTTTTGAGCCGTGCTTTTGCAGGGTACAGCAGGGTTACATGTCAGCATGAAACCTGGTGAGCTCCTGGCATCGGTTTCAAACCCTTCCTGTCCTTCAACTGGCTTTTTATTGTTTAATTTGTCATCTCTATAATAATACAGCGTAGCTGGGAGAAGCAGAAGCAGCCTCTGTGTACAGGAGAAAGAAGTGTTCTGAAGTGCTGCAGACTCTTTTACCCTGCTTGTAGAGAAATGGAGTACCCAGTTATTACTTTAATGTTCTTTTCCTCGGCTGGAGGCCCTCTGAAAACAGGGAGGAGAATGAGAATTGGGGCTGGTGTTTAACTGCGTGCAAAATGGCACAGGAAAGGGAAGGGAAACCTTTGTTTGTGAGGCCAGGCTGCCACGATCCGCTGTGATAAGATGTGCCAAACTCTTCAGCTGGTGACCTCACAACGCGTTTGGGTTTTTTGGTCTCAGAACTGCCAAAAAAGATGCCAAGAGGAGCAGGCAGGAGAAAGTCAAGGACAAACCCCCGCCTCGGAGGCGGCCGCTGATGACCAAGCCCGTGGATGATGTGTACCTGACGTGGCTCTACAGGAGACCCTCCTACGAGCTGGAGCAGGCCGTGGGCATGCTGAAGAGGTTCCAGGAGCTGGACTTCACCTACCCCAAGCAGTTTGTGTACATCAATGTGTCCCTGGATATGGCGCTGCAGAAGAAGGTGGGTTGGAAGGGGGTGTGGGAACTCTGGCACTTTTTAAGGCTCTGAGTCTTTTCAGACTTGGTGATTGTCACAGGGGGAATTGTGAAGACAGGCTGCAGTTCCTCACCTCGTTTGCATTTTAATTTTTTTTCCCCATATTTAGGGGACCAACTCCCTGTGATTATGTAATTTACCCTCAAGTCATGATTTCTTTTTGTTTTAATGTTTGGGTTTTTTTTATTCACTTGCCAGAAAAAAGTGGATCCTTTTTCCAGCAGTGTCACTCTGCCCCATCGCTTTACAGATGAAGTGAACAAAGTTTTGGTGTTCACAGAGGTGGGTGAGCCAGGATTCCTTTATTTTCGTGGGGTTTTTGTGTCCAGCAAACTCTTGCTGGTGCCCTTTTCCAAGTAATCATTTTATCTGTGTGAGATGATCCCAGAGAGCTGCCATGGGTTTATTTGATTACCCTTTGGACTTAATTGTTTCAAATTCTCTCCCTGAGCTCAATTGACAGCAGACCAACAGCCTAACTGGTAGTACAGCTGTTTATCATTACTTTTTTCTCTCACCAGAATGAGCAAGAAGCTGAAATAGCTCGAGAGCATGGAGCTGCCATCGTGGGAGGAGTTGAATTAGTCAAATGGGTATGTATTTTTTGAAAGAATTATGTAAATATCCTAATTTAGACAGCGCTGGGGCCTGGAGAGGGGAACAAGCCTGATATCCAGTGGACTCTAGGTGGGGGGCAGCAGCCAGTATGAAGAGTAGGAGATGGTTTTCCATGCTTGGACACTTTTAGAGGTCAACTTGAATCGAATCTGTTGAACTGTGTCTGTTGCAGATCTTGGAGGATGAGGTCCAAGCTGATTTCTACGTGGCTGTCCCTGCCATCATACCCAAGTTAATTCCCCTGAGGAACAAACTGAAACGGAAGTACCCGAGCACCCGGAAAAGTAAGCAGCAGTTTTTTCTTACAGCTCCCCAGTTCTTGAAGGAGATGGAGCCCCAGGGGTGCCACTGAAGTGTTTTCTGATGAGGATGTAGAGTTGCATTCAGTATTAGACTGTAGGTGACTGCACCGCTTGTCTTAGGTAAAGGTAACTTTAGGAATCCCATTTTTTTCCTACAACAGGCAAATCTGGGATTAGAATCCAGATAGATTTGCCTGCTAGCTGCCGTTATGCTTATTAATCCTGATGAATGGGGAAGGAGGGAACATGGAATCTATTTTTGTAATCTCAGTGAGGACACCATTGTCTTGTTTGTGAAACTGCATTTTGGAGTGGAGTTCCCTTGCCTTAATTAACAGGTTGAATTATCTCTTTAGTGGTACCACACCCATCTGTGCTAATAAGCATTACTCAGGTAACTTTTTTGCCTTTTGTTTTTTTGGTTAATAGATTCCCTGGGCAATGACATTCCCAAAATGCTGCAGTTCTTCAGAGAATGTCATGAGTACGCAGTAGAAGATGAGAATATAATCAAGACAAGAATAGCCAGAGTAAGTTGTGTAGAGAGCTCTTAAATTTTCTGTCCTAAGCAGAACTGAAGTTAGTATTTAAAGAGGGGGAAAAACATGTTTTCCATCTGTTCCACAGGATTTTTGACCATTTCCTTTAACTGAGCTGTGAAGGAAATGGAACTCTTTGTTGTGTGGCATCTTCAGCTGGTTTTAAACCTGTTTGTTTTTTTTTTTTTGTAAGTAAATAAACTATGGGTTTGTAAGTCTATTGTCGATATGCACAGGAGGGTCAAAAAAATCTTTGCTTTAACCAGTAATTAAAGACTTCTAATTTTGACAGCTGTAGTTCCGGACTGGAGCAGAAAAAAGGACTGTTTGTGTTACACCTGAAATAGAACATTAATTTTGGCTTGGTTATTTATTTTCTCTGCCTCAAACTGTGTTTTTTTTGTTTTCCTTCTGGTTTGTCTCTTCATAATCCTGCCTGAGGATTAGTTTTCCTCTAACTGATGGTGGCACAGGCAGGAAGGGTAGGAAATACCTGCAGCCTGAAGCTTTGCCTGGCAGTGTTGGAGACAAATGAGTTTATTAATTCTGATTAGCTGCTCTGAGCTGTGCGTGGGAATTCCAAGGGCTTCCTTGGCTGTATGATTCCCAACTTCATAGAACTTCATAGCTTGGGGAGATAAAAGGTACCTGCTTGGAAAACAGAGCTATGAACCCATTTCTCATTCCCTGTTTTGCATTTGACTGAAACAGAAGTATCTCTGTTTTTGTGTATAGTTGGAATTCTGGATGTTGCTGTTGAAGGAGTCAAACTTATTTAAAAAACAAAAAGGGAACAGTTAACTACCCTGAACCTTTTTCCAGCACCTTGTGCTGCTCTGCAGAGAAGTGTTCAAAACTATAAACAGCAAAATAAGTATGCATCCACAAGGATTTACTGTGGAAAGCTGGTTTGGGAGCTGGCACATTCATTTGGATGTGGGAGCTATTTTGAAGTGCTTGGAATCCTCTGAGCATTACCTGTCTTCATTATGGAGCTGATGAGTTGATTCTTTTGATTGATTTTGTTCTGTTCAAGCTCTTAATGCCTTCAGTTGTAGCTGTTGATGTTTTTGGAGTTGATCCATCTCGTGGTCTCTGACAGTTGCTTCTTGAAGCTTCTTCCCCCAAATCCTTCATTTTAATAAGGTTTTTTGCAAAACCACTTGTGTACATATTGATTTTTAAAGACTTTCCACCCCCTTAGGGCTACATGTTGTTACAGAGCCCTGGAATTTCGTGTCGTGAGTGGAATTATGGAGAACAGTGAGCATAACACTGTGTATAAAATATTTCTTTCCTCTGAGTCGTTTGCATATGGCTGTTAATGGGATTTGTAACTCCTTCAAGGGGAACACGGACAAAGGAGATCTATCCAAATGTAGAATAAATACAAACACCAGTGCTTTCAGATTTATTAATCTGGGCTCCAAGCATCACCATAACTAACTTGGCATTATCCCTTTGCAGCTGGATATGCCTACTGAGCACATCATTGCCAATCTGAAAACAATTATCCACGATATCTGCACCTTCAAGCCATCAAATTACGGTAAGGAGTCATTCCAACGTGGTTGTTCAGGTTTTAGCAAACAAAAGTGGGAAATGGGTGTTCTTCACTGAATTGTCATTAAATTACCTCTCTGTTCCCAAGGTATCTCTAAAATTTCTGCTCCTCCAAGGGAAAAGCTAGTGGGGTTTTTTTTGTTTTGTTTTTTTTTTTTTTTAATTCCTTGGCAAAAGGAGTTACAAAGGAATAATGAAGTCAACTTTAAGCAAAGGGCATCTGCTTAGCTGGAGAGGAAATGGTGGTTCATGAAATAATTTTAGGGAAGGAGCTTTGTGTAAGCTAAAACCCCATTTTTTTTATGTTGATACTTGCTGAATGTCTGCCACAAGAATGATCTTGCCTCCCAGTGATGCTGTTAATAGCAGCTGCAGAGACCAGACCATAAAAAGCCAGGTACGCATGTCTTGAGAAGCCCAAATAAAAACTATAAGGGACTTGACTTCACTTGAAATATAATAAGTAGATGCAGAAAGGGGTGGTATTTTTTTTTTCATAATGAGTTTAAATGCAAATTACATCAGCCCAGTTTAGTAAGGATTAGCTTTCCTGGTCTTAGTAGTGCTGATTTGGAGTGTCAAGCTTGATTTTTGTGGTGTTCTTTTACTGGCTGGATGAAGAACGTTTGCTGAGAGCAGTCAGCCTGGAGGCATGGAAAGGGCTGGAGTGACCAGTGTGTTGATGCCCTTTGTGTCCTAGATCCCATTGTGAGGAAGTTGGTTATCAGATCTGCAACCAGTGAAGGTTTGCTGCTGAACCTTGATGGAATCCTACCTCAGGTGGAGAAAGTAGAAGAAAAAGAAGAAAAACATGGAGTTGATGAGGATCAACAAAAACCTGTGCAAGAGTCCGTTAGTACCTGATGTCTTTTCCTTGTAGATCTGATGGTCGAGCTCGGGAAGTGAGTGGTGTCATTCAAATCATGCCCTGTGGGAACGAAAAATAAATGGAACTTGTCAATTTCGTGCGTAAATTCAGTGTAACATTGTCACAAACAGGAGCTTGTTGCCGGAACCAAACAAATGTTTTTTCTAAGGAAGAACTGGATGTGTTTTGTGGGGGGGAGTGAACATACACCTTGCTCTGATTTATTTTCCTCACCTTGTTTTCTGGAATATAAACTGGAGACCCGGCTTTCTTTCCTGGTGTTTTCCGCCTCCTTTCCAGGAGATGGCGCTCCTGCCCTTCCCGCCTTTATAGGTGTTGGAAAAAGGAATTTCTCCTTGGGTGGTTTTTTTTGGGGCTCTGTTGCTAAACACACGTTCATGAAGCTGCACCCCCAAATGTAAAATGATCCCAGAAAGGACTGGTCGTTTACAACAGGGATGAGCTGGTCCAAATCTGGAAATGTTTGTGGCTTTAAATCATTCCTATTATTGGAGGTAGGCCTCATTTTTCCCAGGGGTTACTCGGATCTGTCTGCATGGAAATTCTTTTAACTCCTATCTGAAGCATTTGGCTGCTGTCAGTCAGAGTGACTAATTCCTGTCAGGCCACACTGATTATTTTTGATTGTGTGGGGTGCTTTGCTCAGAGTTTGAGCAAAAAATTCTCTTCAGGTGTGTTAAGGAAGGTTTCACACTGACTTAATAGACTGCAGGTTGTAAGTGGAAAAAGTAATGCCAGTGCACTTGAATATCTGTATTACTAAGGAATTACACATATAAGGAATATTATGAGGTATTCCAATGGTTGTGTGTTGTTTGTGACCCAAAAGTAGCAACTTGAAGGTAAGTTACCTGTTGGTGTAGAAAAGCAAAGCCTGTGGTGTCATCTGCGTAGGTTTCTTTGCCTTTTCTCTGCTCTCTTGGCTTATTTCCAAGACTTCACTATCCATTTTGGAAAAAGATTGGCCTGCCCTCTTTGATGGGTGGATTTAAAAAAAAAGTGATGCTTAAGCATAAACGTACAGGTGAGCTTAAATCAGAAGCTCTCGGACTGCTGAGTGCGCTCTCAGAGAATGAAAGCAGAGAATAACAAACGTTCCTGCAGGAATCTGTGCTTGGAAAATCTGAGTGCTGTGGGGACACAGTAAATCTGGACCTCTGGAGGTCAGGTGAGCAGGAGAAGCAGCTCATGGGCTCAGCAAGTTTCCAGGTGTAGTTTTGAACTCGTGTTGCTGTGCCTTCTGATTGCTAAAGGAATAATGCCCCTGGTCTGTGCCGTGCTGAATCAGTGTTGTACAAGCTGTTGAGTGCATTGGGACTTCTTCTTATCTTGGAATGCTTGATTGGCACGGGGGGAGAGATGAAAGGGAGGAAGACAACATGAGATTATTCCTCTTTAACGAGCTTAGTCCCCAAACACGCGGAGTGGGACTTGCACGTGTGGTTCTTGGGCCAACGTGCCTTAGAAATCACTTTAATTGTCACACTAAGCATGACTGAAGTGGCATTGCTGGCTTCTGGAAATCACTGTGGAAGAGAGGGAGTGCTGCAGCACCTTTAGTAATGCAGATGATGTATGATGGCTTTTAGGTTTGTTTTACCTGAACCCGCTGTTAGTTTAACTAAGGAGAAGAGCCGGGATTCACGGTTAGTGCACACAGAAACATTTGCCCAAACAAGGAAGAAGTTGTCCTAGGACAACTGTGTGAGTTGTGGGGAATGCAGGGTTTAGACTGACACTCAGCCTCAACCTGGACTTGTAGGGGAGTTCGTGGCACTCCAAAGAGCCTGGAATCCGTGTGGGTCAAACGGAGTTCACGAGGCTTTTGCTCTGAGTTCTGCTACGGTTAGAGGAGCAGGGCAGGGATGTTACAAATGCCACCGGGGTGACAGGTTTTTAGTGCTGAGATGGGTGTTCTGAAAGATTAAATATGATTACACCCATGTTCTGCAGTACCATTGGTCTTGGCAGCCTCCAAACTCTGGGAGAAGCTAATGCCGTAGCCGAAAATCTATCTGTGTGGGAAAACTTGGATTGACTGAAATAGGACAGAGGGGGGAAAAAAGCTCTTAAGGCTGACTGAAAACACTGTTAGGGATAAACATAATTCTTTTCCAAGCAGTTATTTCTGTCAGTACCTCAGCTTAAAGGCTTCATCCCACCAGGACATGAAGGGAGACTTGCCAGTGTGTCACCTCCAAGACTGCTTGGAAAACAAGAGGAAAATGCCAGTCTTGCCGAATTGCCAGGTACTGGGAGATGCTGGGTTAAGTTCAGATATTACTGCATGTGGTGACACTGCAATGCCATATTGTCTTCATGGATTAATCTCACTGATTTTTAAAATGCTTATCAAAAAAAATCATAAAAAACCCATTTAAAACCTGGAAAAATTTTTAACCATCTGGAAGTGGGGAATTCACATAAAAGTGCGATCACTTGCCAGAGATGGATCCTTCTCAGAACCATGTTTCTCCAGCTGTTCTGTGGAAGTCTGTGCCAGCACATGCCCAGCTTTCCTGGAACACAAGTTATGTCTGGCTCCAATCTCTTCAGCCAGGGATTTGCCAAGTGGAGGAGCAGATCCTTTGCACCAACTTGCAGAAAACTGACCTCTGCCTGGAGGTTTGATAAAAGAGAAGCTAAAAATGGTTTATTTCTACAACCCCAGTGACTTCTTGTGCTGGTATTTCTAAGATCCATGGCAGCAGCTGACAGCCGGGTCATTGCTTTGTAAGTTGCACCCTTCAAGCTTTCAGCCTTAGAACAATCTCATATTTCTCTAGAGAGAGTCTGAAGCTTGTTTTGTAATTTTATTTGCTGCTAACCTGTAAACAGACTCAAAACAGAAATGCTGCTTTGTGTTAAATAGGATGTGAAGGACAAAACTTTACCAAACTTTCAATTTCTGAAAATTCAAAGTCTTTTGTACCAAGTACAAAACTTGAGAAATGTTTTAAATGAGTGTTTTCTAGAGGGAAAAGCTCTTCCTTCATGGCTAAATCTGCAAAATGATGTAAATTATGGATCTTGAGTTCTTCTGACTTTTAACAACATCTTTGGAGCAGTGTTCTCAGAACAGCAGGAAGGAAGGAGAAATAGGGAGGAGGAGGAGGAGGAGGCTGTAGCTGGACTAGGGAAACAAGTTGTAAAAGCCCAAAGAACAGCAGCGGGAACATGAACAGCACAAATTGTACAAGATGGACTTTACACATTTAAGTTACTGAACCCTCTTTGTGCTTGGCTTTTATTATTTCCACCTCTTCTTCCTTGCTGGTGTTTCTTTGAGTTTGGTGAAGTTGTCCAGAGTTTCACCTGTGGAATCTGAATGGAACTGGGACCTGTGTATTTCTTCATTATTTCGACCATATTTGACAGGACCCTAAAGTATTTCTTTGCCTAGTGCTGGTGTGTGCAGAGGTAGTTGTTGTGTCTCCCTGCTCCTGTTTTTATAAAAAACGACCCTCTGCTAATGGCTAATGAGTATTAACTGGGTAGAGCACAGAGAAGCCCATCCTGCAAATCACTGCTGGGATCGTGGAGCGGTGCCACGCTGTACATTTTGCTTCTCACGTTTGTTGCTGGAGTTCCGGCAATCCGGTGATTGAAGGCATACAGTCCTGGGGAGGGAAAAAAAAAATCTAACTTCCAACTCGGAGTTCAAGATGGTAGTGTTCATTAGGAAGCGAATCAAAACTGAACAGATGGAGTTACCACGAGGAATTATTATCAAATTGAGCTGCCATCGTTGCATTTAATCAGGCAAGCAGGAGATGAAGGCAGCAGCAGTCCAGCCCTGTGCAACCAACTGCTGTGTGGGAACTGGGATACTGCTCTGAAGCAGGAGCACTGAAATTAGCAGGGAAAAAACCCGTTCCATTCATAGACTAGTAAAAATAAACTCACTTTCTTAGTTCATTTTAATTTGAGGCTCTGGCTCGTAGCACTTTAATGGCTGTAACTTCACACTTGGGGCTGGTTTTCTTTATCCTGTGACATGTAGGAGCCAAATTTCCATTTGGAAACGTTGGCTGTGGGATCTGTTGAGTGTGCAGTGCTGGAGGGCTGAGATAGGAAGCTTATATTGAGTGGACGTAGTACTGTGTGTGTGGAAGTGCTTAAAGCAAGAAAACACCTTGAGGGCAACAGTCTGACGTGGGCTTCGGTTGCTCATTTTTCGTTTTGAGTGCTTTGTGATTTCTAATGTTTTGAGTCTTTAATTCTTACTTGGATTTGCTCTAGAAAGGAAGAGCAAAGGAGCAGCCATGGCAGGAAGAAATGGAAATGGCAACAGACCCTGTCCCTTTATTACTTCTTGTTACAACCCTACAACCCAAACTGACACCCAAAACACAACAAATTAAAAGCTTCCAACGCCGGGGAAGAGGGTGACCTCTCCCTTCCAGCCACCGGGATGGATAAAGTCAGTGGGGTCAGATCCAACACAAACACGTTTGCTTTGCCTAATCCCGTCACGGCTGCGGCTGGGACGGGCTGTGGGATTACCGGGGGCTGCTCCATCCACAGGTAGCAGCCGGAGAGGAGGAGAAGCCAGGATCCTCTGGCCCCCCGCCGCAAGGTGCCGGGGAGGTGGAGAAGGAGGAGGAGGAGGAGAGGCTCCCGGTGCCGGGAGGAAGGAGGGCGCAGCGCTGCCCGGGGCGGGGCGGGGGGCGGGCGGGCTGCGGCGCGGAGCTGCCCCTTTGTCTGCGGGCAAAGTTTGGTGGCGGGGCGGGGGCCGAGGCGCTGCCCCGGCACCTGCCGCGGGCCCGGCGGGCACTCCCCGCTCGCTGCTCGCCGCCCGGGGCCATGGGCGCCCCGAGCGCCGCCGGGGCCCCCCTGCTCCTGCTGCCGCTCCTGCTCCGCGCCGCGCTGGCCGCCGCCGATGCCGCCTCAGGTGAGTCGCCGCGCCGGGCGCGTCCCCGTCCCGCGGGCGGTGGGATCCCTGAGGAGAAAGCCGGCTCCGAGCCCCCCTTTCCCGCGGGGTTCGGGACAGCTCTGCCCCCCTGCCTCCCTTCTCGCTCTCCCGGCCCGGGCGGGGGTCCGCCTCCGCCCCCCGCCATTTTGGCGGCTTCTGCACAGGCGAGGTGAGGGGGACCGGGGCGAAACCGTGCCCGGCTCTTCCCGCCGGTGGCTGCCCGGCAGCGGCCGCGGAGTGCCGGGGATGGAGGAACGCGTGTCCCGCTCCGGGCATCGCGGGGCTGCCCCTCGTCACGCTGGGCGGGAAGGCAGCCCGGCACTTCTCCGTGCCCAGGTGCGGGGGTGTTGCCCCAGAACGGCCTGTGGGGATTTTGTTGTGCGACCCCTCAGCAAACGCCCCGTGCCCGCGCTGAGGGGCCCGGGCGCGGCGGGCAGAGCCAGCCCGCAGCCCTCACACACCCCGCGGGTGGTGGTGACCGCGGGGAGGGCTCGGGAATGCGGCGGTGGGAGCTGGTCGGTGCCTGGGCAGCGTGAGGGGAGCGGGCAGCAGCCGTCCTCCCCTCCTTGTGTCGGGAGAAGGCGGCTGGATTCAACTTGCCCTGTGTGGATGTCGCTTTGAGAGTGCTGGGGGAGACACCAGGCGTTGGATTTTGCCTTGGTGTGCTGGACGCACTTGTGGCCAGCGCAAGGTTGTGCGATGCTGCCAGGCAGCCACGCTGCTGCTATTTGGAGTTTGGGAGTGCGGATTGGCTGCCTTCGTGCTCTTAGGTGGTTTTCCAGCTTGTCCTTTGGCTGTAGGTTGTTGGTTTCCAAAGTGGCACGCTCCCCAAATCCTGCTCCCACCGTGATTCCCGTTTGGCATGGTTGTCTGAGTGAATAACAGCAGTTAAAAACAGCGATGTGCGTGCGAGCTGAGGGGCTGCTACATGTGGATTTGGGATATTAATTCGTTGGGTGACATTCTGAGAGACTTCATTTTTACAAAAAAAACGCCTCTCAAACAGGAAAACAACTCTACCAACCACCCACATCCAAGATGCCCCCCCCAAAAATATCACAGCAAGAAGTTAGGGGGTTTCTTCCTGAGGTGCTCCAGTATGTGAAAGGCAAAATTATAATTTGCAGAACGCTTTTCAGGTGTGCTTTGTAACAGGTGTTGATCACACCTGGGACTTGGAGTTGCATGGAAAATTGGGGCACTGTTGCACAGCAACCTTAATTAGTGTGTGTGTAGTGCCTTTGGCTGGCTCATAATTGGGAATAAAAGTGAAGTGTATTTGTAACTAAGGATTTCCCAAGTCCTGCAAAGCTGGATTGTATCTTATGATATGTCTTTGCCCTCTTTGAGGAGAAAGGATCAGACTTTGTGAATTTGCTTTCTAGTCCTACATGGTCCCTATTCCCTGCTCTGGCCCCAGAGGGGATGAGCACACTGGTGATTTAAGGAACTATAGCTGTCAGTGAGCTAAAAAGAAAAGGCAGCCAGCTCTGGAGGGGTAAAACAGATGGGTTGTGCTGGTCTTAACTAACTGATATCAAGTTTTTGGGGTTTTTTTTTCCCCCCCACGCCTTCCAACAACGTGTGACCTTGTGTTTTGCGCCGAATTTTGAGGTGGAGCTGGATGATGAACCTTGAAATTATATTCTCTTGCCAAAAGAACAGCTATTTGCTGAATTTGAGAGAAGTGTGCCTGGGCTCCTGTGGCTCATCTTCTTGGCAAGGGAAAATAATTCCCGAGGGTGCCTCCACTGCCTCTTGCAGCTGAACTGAAGACGAGCTCAAAGGAGGAGCTTTTGATTCCAAGCAGTGGAGCTCCCAGGTTTTCTGTACAGATTTGTCTAATCTTCATTTCTCGGGAAACTCCACCCTTTGACAAGGAAATTCTGACTTCTCTGGGTGGTCCCTTGAGGCAGCCTTTCCCTCGGTCTCTTTCCTTTTCATCTTGGAGTTCCTTGGGTTGTTTTTGATTGCACATTCTTGTCACGCTTTCGGGAGACAGACAATGTGTAGTTGCTCAAGAACGACCATTTCCCAGAAAATCGACGGAAGAGCCGTCATTCAGCTTATTGGTGGTTTTGTTTCCTAACCTTTTATTTGATTGTTGGGGTAGAATATGTAAAGTGTGCTTGGATGTGCGATTGCCTCTGTCCCTGGCTTGGAGAACTTTGCTCTCAGCCAGCAGTGCCAAGGGTGAGGACCAGGAAAGCTGAAGCAGGAGGAGCCCTGTGAGCCTGTCCTGCTGTCCGTGCAGGAGTGATTTAGGAGTGGAAACTCACACTGGCTCTTCTTACTGTTGTTTTGGCAGGTCTCCCCTTTTGTCTCTGCCTCGTTTGTGCCTCTTTTGAGCCTGACTAGGCCAGAGGTCTTGTTGCTTACCCAGAGGTTGCCCAGCTGCCCCAAAACTGCCTTTTGTTGTGGCTGCCCAGTGCTGCTGGTGTTGTGACAGAGCAGGTTCACTGGAGGATGTGCTGCTGCTGTTACTTGCTTCTAACCTGGTTTGTTTTTGTTTTGGTCCCTCAGGTGCCTGTGTCTACCACGGCTTCTTATTTGAGGTAGGTGAGCTTGAACGTGTTTTGCTGGGGAAGGGTTTGAGAAGGTGCTGTTGAACTTGACTCTGGTTCCTGCTTTTTGTCACCCCTGCGGCTGGGGTGCAGGTCACAGGTCTGTCAGCCTCCAGTCCGCTGGAAAACACCTCTCTCCATGGAGAGATTAGGAATTCTCCCTGGGCATTTGAACCCTGCCAGTCCGACCGGGGCTTCTTTGGTCAGTGTGTGAAAAGATGTGAGGGATTTCCAGGGTCTTGGAAGCCACAAATGTGCAGTCCCAGGCCACGGAGGTGATGCTTTGTAAAATGTCAGTGCAGTGCCAGGCTATGTTCTGTGTTTCCCTGAATTAATGAGGTATCGACGACAGCAGCTTAACACCTTTTCCCCTCAGCTGAACACGGAGAGTCCTGTGTACCCTGGCTCATCTTTATAAGCCCAACATATTTTCTTTTCTAGTGTCTCTAGAAATGTAATCCATGAGTGACTTGGTGCAAGAATCACAGCTTTTAAGAATTCATGAACAGTGTTTTGCTCGGTAACACTTGTCTGCCTTGCTCCGTTACTCTGGGCTAAAAGGAGATGGCTGAGCTCCTTTGTGTCTCTGGAATGCTTCTGGACCTGCTTCCAGTCCCACAGCAGGCTGGCTCAGGGATTTGTTAGGCAAGGCTGGGAGGCAGCAGCTGTTGGGGGTTTTGTTTCTCCTGGAGCAGAACTGGATATGTGCACTGCATGTGTGACACACGGCCGCTGTGGAAACAACTGGTGGCAGGTGGCTCCTTTGGCTTTCCAAGGTGGACTCAAGGTCCAGGAAGTTTTTCTGCTCCAAGAAGGGCATGTAGTGAAATTGCTGGAGGTGACAGGTTTTGGTGGGTGGCTTGGGAGGGAGCTGAGGCCGACTAAATGTGTTTGTTCCTCCTAATGATGCACTGTGGAGGGTCTTGACAGCCTCCGAGAGAAACCTGGAGCAACTTTTTATTGTGTTTTAAACGGTGCTTGGAAACACTGTTTCCTTTCAGTGTTTCCTGTTAGTTGGGATTTTTCTCCATGTTTGGTGCAGAGACTCTAAGATGATTAGAGGGATGGAGCACCTCTTTCACGGGGAGAGGCTGAGAGAATTGGGATTGTCCAGCCTGGAGAAGAGAAACCTTGGGGTGACCTGATTGTGGCCTTCCAGTACCTGAAGGGAACATTAAAGAAAGATGGAGAGAGACCGTTCACAAGGGCCTGGAGTGACAGGACAAGGGGGAATGGATTCAAACCAACAGAGGGTAGGTTTAGATTAGATATTAGAAAGAAATTCTTCACTGTGAGGGTGGGTAGGCCCTGGCACAGGCTGCCCAGAGAAGCTGTGGCTGCCCCTGGATCCTTGGAAGCGTCCAAGGCCAGACTGGATATTGGGGCTTGGAGCAACCTGGGCTAGTGGAAGGTGTCCCTGCCCATGGCAGGGGGTGGGACTGGATGAGCTTTAAGGTGCCTTCCAAGCCATTCTGTGATTCCATGTGGAAGTGGCTGTAGGTGAGCTGCTCCCCTGGGTTATTGTAGGAATGCCGTTTGCCGCAGAAGTCTCTGAAGTCACTTGGAAAACCCTTGGTGCGTGAATCAAACATTTAAGTGTAGCGATGCAGGCACTGCAGGCTTGCTGGAATTGTTAATGCTGCAAAAGTTCTGCCTCTTGCTTGACTGACTGAGCTCCTCGCATAGCCAGGGTCAGCTTGTGTTCGTGGCTTTCCTCTGAGGGAAAGCACCTCTCTGCGTGTGATTTCCAGCTGTGCGGGGGCGCTTGGTGTTCCTCCCTCTGGCTTCTCCTGTCAGGGAGTTTTCAGATCCACACAGCCAGCACAGCCTCTCCCTTTACTTACAAAGAGGAAGACACACATTATTTTTTTTTAGCTGTAGGGCAGGAGACATTCGTGCCGCTCTGAAAGCCAGGGTGTGTGGGAGGTGTTGAGCAAATCCACACCAGCGCCTTTCTGCGCCTTTCTGCCAGCTGGCTCGTGCCAAAATGAGTTTTCAGCCCTGGGAAAAGGGGAGGGGAAGGACAGGGCTGTGCCTTGAGGTGGTTTGAATGGTGAGTGTGACTTGAAAAATGGCTTTGTGTGTGGTAGATGCTGCAGCATAGAAGCACAAGCCCAGCTGAGCAACATCCAGGACGTTTTCATTTTGTCTTCTTTAAAACATGGACACTGTCTTGTCACCAACTGGTAGTAGTATACCTAAGGATGCATTTCTGGACTGAAAGATTGTTTTGGAAGTTTCCTGAGCCACAAAAGCACAAAAGAAGCATTTTTTGAAAGAAAATGTTTTTAGTCTTTGGGTTGAAAATTGTGAACAGAATAAAAAGCCCTGACTTAATTCACAGTAAACGGTACTGTACTTGTGCTTCTACCAAAAATTTTGCTTCCCTGCTTCCTTTTGAAACATCTGTGTGCATTTTGTTGTTAGAAATTTAAAGAAATCCTGATTTTATGCTTTTAAAATCAGATTTCTGTTTCCATCAGTAGTTTGTGCTGGATAGAAATAAGAGTGGAAAGGTAATAAATAAAAAATGCTGGTTTGGTTTTTTTTCCCCCAAATTTTAAATCTCCCATTCCAGATAGCTTCTACTCTGAATAAATTTAGTGACTTTTAAAATAAATGTTAGCAAGTGCAGAGCACTTCTGGTTAGGGAATATTTCAAATTAGCAGTGGAAAATGAGCTTCATTTTAATTTCATTAGAAGGATCAGAAGTTACTACTGAAAAATGGGATCAGAATTGAATATTTCAGTTGAAAGGTTTGCTTGTTAACTCTCGCAATGGTCAAGATATTTTTGTTTTTAAATAATGTGATTTAAATGCCACTACTTAGCCTGGGGCTACATCCTCTTGATGTACACGAATGTTTTGCAGTTAAGATTTATTAATACAGTAATGCAATGCCTCTCATGGAGCAAATCTCATCTGCTTGCGGGTTTCAGAAAGCTGGGATCAACTGAGGATCAAAAATAAAAGTGATTTTTTGAATCAAGCGTGTGCTGCATGTGTGTTCCTTCTTTGTTTTCCTTGAAAACAGCAGTGAAATATAGAGGAATGGGGATAGGCTCTTTATTTCATGGTACCAGGTAAAAGAACCTTAGATGTAAGATTTGTCTCCTGAGGATGAAGTGAATTCTTGTCCCTTCATCAGCAAATGGAGGGGACAGAGGCACACATTTTAATATGAAATAATTTTTCTTTTTCATCTTAGTGGTTCTAAATGTCGCCTTCTGGTCCAAGAAAATGAACCCTCATGCAGAAGCAGCATCTCTCAATTCCCGCTGAGCCTGGAGCTGGGCAGGAGTTCAGATCCACAGCCCCAGTGCCTGGGAGCAGCAAGTGGCACCAGCGGGGCACACTCCTGGGTAGCCACGTCCCTTTCCATGATGTGTCTAAGCAGGGATGAGGCAGACTTTCCTGCACCAAGCACATTTGCCCTCCTGCCAGTGAAGCACGAAGCCAATGTCTCTGCTTACCCTGAGGTGATTTATCTCACCAGGTATTTCCCAGCTCGCTCCACAGTGGGCTGCAAATCCACGGGATTTATCATCCCCTCCCCTCCTCTTCAACCCTTCCGTGCATATGGATGTGTCTGTGTTCTTTCACAGTACACTTGCTGCTCAGAAATGGTTCTTCTTCCCTCTTTTTTTTCTTTTTGGATCTCATATTCCAGCAGGCCAGAGCCCAGCAATGAAGTCGTGCCCCTCTGCAGTTGTCCGTGCGTGTTTAAGAACAGCCTTTGGCCCTGTGTTGGAATCCATGGGGTGCCCTTCCTAAACAGTCAGGCACATGTGGGGTTTTTTGGCAAGAAGGGATTTTGGAACAACTCCACTTTGCTTTGAATAGGAGAAATTCATAAACCTGGAGAAATTCATAAACTACAAGAGACAATTCTGGGAGTTGTGGAGCTTTTGAGCTTTAATCTGAGGCTCTGGGCTGTCCCTAAGGACTTTTCCTTGGAGGTGTGAGTGTCTGCTGGCTGTAGTGTTCTGCTCCAGAGGTCTTTCTTCTCCATCCTGGCTGGTGAAAGACTCATGCTTTAATCTTCACTGTGTTGTGGGAGGTCATCTGGCACCAGCTTTATTTGGAGATCAGGATCTTTACAAGAGCTGCCCTGCTCCACATTTTCCATCCCAGTGAGCTCCCTGGATGGGAGCAGTTGGTCCACGAGCGCTGACTTAAGTAGATGATTAACATTTAATAACACAGTTATGGGAGCTATATGCCAGAGCCTTGGCAGGAGATACCGGCTTTCTCATGGATGCATTCACCAGGATAGGAGTTTAACAACTGCCCAGCATTTAGAAATTTTCCGAGTCATTGTGCCTTCCATCTTCCAGGATGCATTCGAAGAGAGATCTATTCAGGAAATCGTATCTTGCAATTCATCATTCACTTTTTGTTTTTAAATCCCCACCATGCAAAATGCCTTTTTCCTTTGCTAGGTCACTTCCTTGTTCCTTCCCTCTCCTTGACCCTTTCAAAACCTTGGCCAGGATTCTCATTTGCATTTTCTCTTTAGAGGAGGGGTTGCGGTGTCTAATTAATTGGTAAGAGAAATGTTAGAACTTTGCTGTACATTTTCAGTGACCTCCAAAGAACTTAAAGATTTTTTTAAGGTCACTGAGGAAAGTGGATCCCCACTTTGCTGGCAATGTGAACACTTTCCTCTGTACTAGTGCTGCCACATCTGCCAGCCCAGGGTGCGTTTGAGACCTTGTTCTTCACCCTCAGAACATCTGGGGTGAAGAAGTTAAAAGGAACTGAATGTCTTCTCAGGCTTTTGAAATAGATTGTTAGTGTTTTAATCCATTGTAAACCTTAGGCAAAACTGGACTACCGTGTCTGGACAGTGGTCCCATGTGGAATTTCTTATCTCCGGGGTGATTTTGTTGTGTTTCTTTTTCCCTTTTTTTTTTTCCCCTCGAATAATCCCTATCAAAAAAGCCGTTATAGTTAAATTAACTGATTCAGTGTTGTCCAGGATCAATCATTCCCTGGGCCTCTTCACCAAACATTAGCTCTCCAGTTGTTGCTATCTTAACCGCTGAATTCACCCAAGATATTCCTTGGCGCTTTCAGGAAGACAAAAACTCCCAAATCTGAAGCTCTTCCCAGATGGGTGCATTGATTTTATGCCACTGCTCGGATCTGTCAGCCTTGGGAGGGGCTGTCAGGAGCCGCGTGATGCTCTGAAGTTTATGATGCCGGGATGCCAATATTTCTGCCGTGCATATTAAATAGCTTCCAGTGGGAATGCCGGCAGCAGACTTCCCTGGGAAGACTGCTGTAATTCTGCTCGTGCTGTGGTTTATTGTTGAGCCGTAGATTAAGGAGACCCATTAGGATAAAATACTCGATTTTGTAATCATCATGTCTACTCCGGAATCATTCCGTAATGAATCCTCTAACTAACCCCGGGAGCTCAGCATCCAAAGGATCTTTATATTACCAGCTGCCATGCTGCAGCTAGAGGAGAGTCCCAGGCTCTGTGTTTCTGAGGATCAGCCAGGGGAAAAAAATCCTCTCCCTCCTCCCCCAAAAGATAAATCCTGAACATGACTTCTTCCCGGATTAATTAGAATAATTTTAAGCCAGCTGTTTCGTTACTCAAAAAAAAGTTAGTTTCCTAACTTGTTTTGCATGTGTTTTATGGAGATCGAAATGAAACTTCTTGCAGGCTGAAAACTGGGAAATTTTAATTTAAGTATAATAAATTTTTGGGGACATCAACAGGAGCTGAAAGTTGGGGTCTTGCAGTGAGATGGCAAAGATAAGAAACTTTGAACCCTTTGTTTATCAAACCAGAGATCTTGTTTCTAGTGAGAATGGTAGGCTCCCTGAAATCTTAACCTTTTCCTTTCCTGAGAATTCACCTGTTGTCCTGCATGAATAGATTTGGTCGTGGTCATGTGGGATTAATTCCTTTTGGGTGCGTAGCCAGCTCGAGACTAACATGCCCTACATCAGGTGTCGGGGTTCATGGCTATCTGTATTTTCAGAGGAAACACAGGGCTGGTTGTTTCATTATGAAAAACCTACACTGATGGAGACACAGTTGTCATTACTGACATGCCAAGAGCCAGTTCTGAGTTAGTGGATGCAGTAAATCCTTTTATTCATCGAGCCTGGAAAAGTGGTTTCGGGGGAAAACATGAGCAAACTTGTTAGCAATTTCTTTCCCACATTTTTTTGCAGTTTTATAGATTCTTCTATACATGTAAAAAGCCTGATTTTCTTGAGTGCCTAAGGAATTCTAAGTATTGCAGAGTAAAAGTAACTTGCTATGCTTTTATTCCAGTGGGTTAATTTTTTGTTGTTATTTTAAGAATCAGAATTCTAAAAGTGTTCCGTTTTGAGAACCTGGGTTTGGTTTTAAATTGGAGGCTCTTAAAAATTGCATCTACTCCTTTCTGTCTCAGTTTCTCAGTGAAACTGCAAGATCATCGCAGTTATGGAAAGGGAACCCTAAAAGTGCCTCAGTCTGCTGTTAAATGGAAATGTTCCAAACCTAAAATGAGTTATGTGCTTCCACTGAGTGACATAAAGAGTAATTCTTAGACCTCTTTTCCATGTTTTATTTAAAACAAAGATTCCCACAATGAAACAATAAACTTAATGAAAACCTGTTTAAATTTTAACGAAATCCCTAGGACAAAGCAAAGTCAAATATGTTACTTCCAAAGACATTTGGAGACTTTGTATTAGATAAATGGAACCAATTGAGATACAGTCGATTAAAAATTGAGGAGAATTTGTCCCAGAATTGAGGCTTTAAACCCTGTTACCTAAGAGCAGTTCATCCTGCAACTCCAGAAGTCTGGACATGACTGCAGGGCAGTGTTTTGCAGTATTTTTATTTTTTTTCATGTTGTGATTTTACTTCCTAAGAGGTTTTTGGATGCTTGAATGCAATCCAGGGAGGGATCCTATGTAGGTGGTGTGTGATTAACAGGTGTATCTGTGATGACACAGGATAGCTGAGACCCATCAGCACGGTAAAGGTAGAACTGTTTTTAAAGTCATTTACCTCTGTAATGTTGGGGGTTTCTTTTCTGTCTGGTCCCTTTAACACTTTGATTCTTCTGAGCAGACTTTAATTAATTCAGCGCTGGCCCTGCTGTTTCTTTTGGACGATGATGGGGCTTTACCAACCCTGTGTACGTCCTGCTGTGCACCACAGAGGCTCTCTAGTCACAGGATCCTTTCCAGGGGGTTTCAGAAGGATTTTCTGGCTTTAGAAGAGTGGTGAGGCTTCACACTTTGGAGAGGGGTGTGCTGGAGTGACCACAGATCCCTCCTTCTCCTCTGACCTCATTTTGTGGGGGAAGATCTAAGCTCACAAGATGTAAGACTGTCATTTCTTCTTGCTTCGGGCAGAGAAATATCTGTGAGATCAGAGGCAAGCCTCTTGAAATCCCTAGGAAAAGGCGTCATCCATGACATTTTGCAGCCTAGGACGGAGCTGTGCAGTTCAGCTGCTTTTCCTGCTGTGATCAGCATCCTGTGTGTTGTCCAGTTATCCCTTGGATGGCATTTCTGTCTGGTAAGAGCTGGCTATGGGCACCTGGTGTGTCCAGGCTGCCAGAAGCACTGATTTGTGACATGAAGCTCTCTCATCGCCAGTGTTTTAATTATTATGGTGATGCTGATTTCCCTCATTAAAATAAGAAGTATTAGTATCAAAAATAAACTGGGAATGATGCTCTCTAAGCAAAATATTTTTGCTGGGCTTTTACTGCTTATCAGCAAGGTATCAGGAAGCAGTGCTTGATGCTTTTGAGCCTGTGGCTTTGTTAAGAAAGTGCAGGATTTAAATCTAGCACAGGGAACCAGCAGTTTGTTCATATGTGATCGTTTCCCTCCTTTTAGTCTAGCACGGAAATAGGTATTTTGTTCTGCTGGTACCTGATCTGGTCTTCAAGGTCAAATCTTTTCCTCAGCATCCTGTTTATACAGATGCCTTCATTAGCCTCTACAAATAGCTGCTAAATCCACATGTTCAGACTGAGGAGATGATAATTCCTCATCTGGCAGCTTCACTAAGTAACCTCCTTGTTAAAATCAGCAGTAGTGCTATGTAAGAGGTGGAGTGAGGTCTCTATACTTAATATTTTTAGTGCATTCTCTATGGTGCCAGAGTGTTTCTAACCTTACTGAAGTCATTTCACGCTTCTGTAATTCATTGGGTTTTTAGTGTATTTATAGATGCTATTTTATCAAGCGCTGCAGTAGAAATGATGAGAGCATCTGGTTAAATCCGTCGCATCTTGTACAACAACCTCTGAAAAAATAACCTTGGTAATTGAGCCTTTCCCCCTTTAGATGGTTGCACTAATATTGTAAAGGCTTTAGACATTTAATATCATTGGAGTGCCATAAGTGTCACTGCTGTGCTTTTGTGTGGTGGAAACCACATCAGTCAGCGATGGCACCTGGAACAGCAGAGCCACGTTTCAGCTCGCACCCAGACCCTCGGCTGTGACGATGTGGAAGCAAGAAAGCTGTGATTTGTTGGGATTCGTATTTGGAAACCTCCCTGAGATGGTGTTGACAGCAGCATCTGTGTGGAGTGACAGAGCGGGGTTGTGTGAGGGGTGTTGGGCAGGCCAGAAAAATGGGAAATATCCGCCCGTGCTGGCAGGGAGAGCTGTTCCCGTGCTTAATCTTTCAGTCTCTGGGAAGTGGTGCCGGAGTGATTTAGGTGGGGTTTGCAGCCTTGCCAGCTTGCAGCCTCGCAGAGAAGCTCTAGGTGAGGCTCATGGAAACATGAGCAGCACATTTCTATTTGGGGAGCCCACATTCCTGCACTGCCGAGTCCCGAGCTACTGTAAGTGCTGGAGCTGCTTTGATGTCGGCGGAGCCGGGCATTTTCCCAGCTGAGCACTTGACCCTGGCGCTGGCAGTCAGCCTTCCAGCCACTGAGCTCATTTAATGAACGGGGCTGCAGCCTGGCAACCGCTTTGCCAGTTGGTGTTTTCCAGAGAGAGCATGGATTTACCTTCTCACTTCCCTTGCAAGGGATTTGCAGCAAGCCCAGCCGCTGCCCTGTCTCTTTTTCTTGCCTCATCTTGGCCCTGCACGTGAAGTTTTGGCTCTTGTGGGCCAAACTCCCATCTACACACATAAAGAAATTATTTGGTATTGGATCTGGGAGTTTACAGAGGAATCTGGCTTTGGGGAATGTGTTAAAGGTGGGATGGAGATTCTCTTCACTTGGCTGCCTTTAGACACCTTGATGCTCAGCCTCCCCGGTTGGGAATGCAGTTCCCTGTGTTGTTCTTGTGCTTATGAACCACTTTTGTGAGGGGCAGCATGCTCTGGCATCCAGAGGCTGCAGTCCAGGCTGGAATACCAAAGGTGTTGGGGGGTTGGCAAGGTCTTTCCTTCCCCCATTCCCGTGTCCTCGGCGTGGGTACAGTTCATGTCCTGGTGCTGTTCTCGTGACTGAATTGGACAGGAAGGGTTGTGTTTTGTGCTCTGTGCGTGTTCCTGCAGCAGTTTCAGCGGGGTTACTCTTGCTCCAATCAAACATGATTATCCTTGCCTTCCCAGGCACTTGGAGTGTTGGAAATCCATCCGTGCTTTGCCTCTGGCTTCCCTGGGAACAGCTCCCGGCTGTGCTTTGTGTTCGTGTCTCTGTTTCCTGGCGAGGCAGTTGCTGTGACTGCTGAGAAGTCAAATGAGGTCCTTGACTGGGGTTTATTTTTCTCTTTGCACAGTCAGTTTGGTCGCTAGGGAGGTGACGATCCCTATGTGTCTGAAGGAATTGGAAAATGGTATTTTAGGAATCCAAAGAAAACTGCATTTCTCTCTCGCCTCCCCTCATTTTCCCTTTCTCTTAATCACCATTTTATAGAGACTTCCAGAGGATTTTTTGATGAGCTTTTGGCCTCCTTGTGTTCCAATTGCTACTTTATGGACCGTGTTGTCCATATGGGGACCTCGAAATGAAAGCAGTGCAATGGGACTGGGGTGCAGGAGTCTTTTGTTATCCTTTACACAGAGAGTAAATTTTATCAGTGACGAGGGTTTTTTCTATAGGGAAGTTCCTTCTCCCATTCTCTTTCTCCTAGTGTTTTCCCTGGCATTTTAATGTGAGCATGCATATGAATAAATAAAAGTTCCTGCAGGCATAATTTTTTTTTTTTTGCATTTTTTTGCAGTACTTTTAAATAGCCATGCTTATGGGAGCCTGTTCCCGATTTCATCCGATTTTTTACAGACCTAGGGAAAGAAAAAGCCTTTCCTGTGGACTTTACACACTCAGTAGAGGCCAGCGATTAAGTCCTGTAGGGGAAAATCAGCAAAGGGCACCCACCGTGACCCTTTGAAGTGTTAAAAGCAGGTACGCACTTTCTGCATCAAGTCTTTGGGAAAGGTGTGTGCACCCTTTAAAAAAAAAACCATTTGGAAGCTGATCTAGACAGTGGTTGATTGTGTTTCTGTGCCCTAGGGTTTGCTGGAGGTTTGTTTTCTGCCAGGTGTTTTGCCGTTCATTTCGTGCACACCGAATCCGAAGAGTGGTTGTTGGTAAAGGCAGTATTTTGGGTAGTTCCTTGGAACAGCATTTAAAGAAGAAACCTACAGAAAAGTCCTGCAGAATTTATCAAACAGAAGAGGCTGTGCATCAAGGGGTTTGTTTGTTTTCAAACTATGTTTTTTTGAAAGTTTTTGATTCAGGATTTAGGCCAGCTCTGATAAACCTGTCACCTTTGCCGGGGTTGTAGATGAAGGTATTTGGGAGAGAAGCAAGCCCTTCTGATGTGTCTTGGATCTGCCACTGACACCCGTGTTAATTTCCTCAGAGCAGGACACGTCCCAGCCCCAAGGAGTGGAAATCTCGTTTAAGTGAACCCTCTATGGAGAGGTTCGGAAGCTCAGGGCTTGCTCCTTGTTGTCTGTCTCAACCTGATTTGTGCACAAAACAAATACAAAGCTGGCTTTGCTTTGGAAAGCAGTGATTTATGGTGTGGAGTCACTAAACATGTTTGCACACGAGTCCTGTGGGCATGCATAACAGCTTAGCTTGGGAACCTACCACAAAAGCATTCATTCCTTCTTATCTTGCCCCAGAGGCCAGGGCCAGTTGTGTTTTTATTTCTGTTCCCAAAGAACTGGCTGCGGGCAGGGATGAATTAGAGGAATGTCTTCAGGCCTTCTGAAAGGGGGAAAAAAAGATACACTTCAGGATTACTTCCAAACCCACCCCCCCTTAAGATATAATACATCTGAATACAGGATACAAACTTCCTGGCTTTTATTGGAAATAGTGTGGCCACCAGGACCAGGGCAGTGACTGTCCCTCTGTGCTGGGCACTGGCGAGGCCCCACCTCGCATCCTGGGGACAATCTTGGGCTCCTCGCTCTAGGAAAGACACTGAGGTGCTGGAGCATGTCCAGGGAAGGGGTCTGGAGCACAAGTCTGATGAGGAGCACCTGAGGGGGCTCAGCCTGGAAAAAAGGAGGCTCAGGGGGGACCTTATTGGTTCCTGCAACTCCCTGACAGGAGGTCAGAGTGATGTGGGGATCAGTCCCTTCTCTGAGGTGACAAGTGACAGGACAAGAGTAAACGGCCTCGAGTTGTACCAGGGGATGTTTGCGTTAAATTTTAGGGAAAATTTCTTCAGTGAAACGGTGGCCAGTCGTGGAAACAGCCTGCCCAGTGCAGTGGTGGAGTCCCCATCCCTGGAGGGATTTAAAAGTCCTGTGGATGTGGCACCTGGGGACGTGGTTTAGTGGTGCCTTTGGCAGTGCTGGATGAATGGTTGGACTCCATGATATTGAAGGTCTTTTCCAACCTAAAGGATTCCATGGTTCTGTGATTCTGTAAAACCTTTTGGGGGCTCCTGGTGTGTTAACACTTGAGTGTTAAGGCGTGATGTAATTCCTCTGTGAGTATTAGGGGCTTACAATTCAGGAGGAGCAGTGTTACATTAACTGGGTATTTGGCATCCCTGTCTCAGCTGGAGGAACATTAACCTGATTTTTCACTGTTCATTTGTGGTGAGATATGGGGGGGATGCACAGGGATGGAGGGGATCCAGAAGAGAGTCATGATTCCTCATTACAAAGGACTTGAGCTCTGTCTGCCTCAGTTCTCAAAGGGAAAGTTAAGGGGTAATTTGTAGAATGCTACAGAGGGAGCAGAAATTATTATAAATATAAACCTCTTCTACCCATAAGAAAATGGAGTAGCCAGAAAATAAAAGCTAGATAAATTCAGCTTAGGAACTAGGTAGACTTTTACTGTGAAGATTGGAAATCATTGGAACAGTTTCCTGATGTGTGCTATGAATTATTCTGTATCACTAGAAATCTTTAAATCATGGTTGGCTTTTTTTCCCCCTGAAAGTTATACTTCAGTTAAATCGCAGCTTTTGGACCAGAATCAGGAATTCATTTATTCAGCAAAGTCAACCAGCACAGGCCCCCTTGCGTTACAAACCAGGCAGGCTCCGCATTGGGGTGGAATGAGTGGAAGTACCGTGGCACAGGGACAGCGTCGTGGGGAAGGCGTAGTGTTCATCTCACCTGCCTTTTCGTGTCACACCAAAGGGGAGGCGGAGGGAATGTTGTCTTGCTCCACCCATACTCCTGTGTGTAAGAGAGTGGAAGGCAAACCCCACCCCGTCCCAGCATTAGAGGCTGTGTCTTGCTGGCACGTAAGTCTCGCTCAATGAGAGCAATATACACAGAAAGGGCCAAATCATTTGTGTGCTGCTTTATTCCTTGCTCTGGGAAAAGGGAGAGGAAGGAGGGAAGGGACTCCTTCCCACCTGCTGGTAATATCCAGCTGATTTACACCCTCTCCCCGTGGCTCTTGTTCTCCAGTGGCTGGGGTGAGTGGCCAAATGAATGCCGAGGAGTTATGATGGCATAAAACTGATGGGAGACCAGAATTATGGAGGTCATAAGCTTGTTCCACATTAGAAACCCAGCTTGCAGGAACAAGCTGTGCAGCGTCCTGGCTCCTGGGAGGATTAATTACAGATGGTGGCTGTGGCAGCTAAATCAAGTACCTCTAATGTTGTGTAAACTTCATTAAACAAACGCCGTAGCAGGGCTGTAATCTATGAGAAATGGATAGGATGACGAGGGTAGAAAAGGAAAATACTCTGTAGGAAGTTAAAAAAAAGAATCCTCAGTGTCTAAATCCACTGAAGCAATTTCTTCTACCTCTTGTGCTTTAATGGTAGAATTTTAAACCACAAGCTTTTAAACTTATTATCTGGTAAAGCCTTGGTAGCTTGCATTAATAACAAATTTCTGCTAATGCCTTGCTGAATTCCTCTTAGTCAGCAAATCCTGGTTTATCTGATATGCTCAGTCCTTCCTGATAGTCTGCCACCACGTGCATTTGGCCATTTCTTTTTTACTTGTGGAAATGGCAGAGGAAGAAGCACCGACGATCAGCTTGATTGTGGCCACTGCGGTTGACTGATTGACTGATGTGGTGCAGGGTTTAACAGGAGGCCTTGGTTCTAACTTTGGCTGCAGGTTTGTGTTTTAACCTGAAAGTTAAGCACTTCTGTATGTTAATGTAATATCCCAAGCAACGTTATCTAAAGTCCAAGAAATGCGAGTTCACCCAGCTGTCGTTGGTGATGTGAGGGCGTCACTTCATTCCGCTCCTAATCGTAGGCACCCGTGTGCTGCTGCAGAAAGGGGTGCTCGCGTTTCCCCCTGCCTCCCTCAGAGGAGGCACGAGCCTGAATCAGGCAAAAGTGAATAAATCCCTGCTGACTTAGCAAGTTAAATCTGCTCAGCAGAGAGTCCCGTGAATGGCAGCGCTGGGGCTGGGAATCAGGGCATGAAGGAGGACTGGTCTGGGGGGAGAGTTCATGGCAGGGGCCACGGTGGGATTAATTCATCTGCAACTTGTAATTTCACCCTTAGCAACTCAGTTATTGACGTGGAGAGGAATTGAAAGGCCAATTAAATTAACTGAGCTTTTCCAGACAGGGAGAGTTAACTCAGGAGGAAAAGCCAAGTGTCTACTTTAAAGCACTTCTTGGTGGCCAGTGCAAAAATTTGTGTGCTGTTCAGTTCAGTTGTCTGTTTGGAATTGGAAAGTTGGGGTTGTGTTAAACATTTCTGACTGTAGACACTCTCAGTGTGATCCTTTGCCTGGCTGAAGAATAAAGTGGATAGTAGCTTGTCCTTAAAGAAGCTACAGGAGATCTAATACCCAAGGGAGTGCTTTTTTTTGTTATTATTATTATTTTCTCTCAAGATAATATTTTAAAAATTATTTTCCATGCTGTCTTTCCATCCTCTCCCAAATCCTTGTCTATGGAGAGATGCTTTAAGGTGACTTGTGTAGCTCTTTCAAGATCAGGAGCCTAAAGTTAAGCTGTGGATTTAGGGATCCTGACCATGGGTTGGTTCTTTCCTCTGCTGTTTTAGCTGTACGGTGGCTCCACAAGACTTGTCCATGGTCAGCTGAACACGGGATTTTCGGAGAGTAACACTGAACACTTCAATGCATAAATTTAGGCTCGGGAGCTTGACTTTACTCACCTGTTTTGGAAAATGTTGTCTTTTGAAAAATAATAAAACTGCATCTTTCTCTTGCAGTTTAAGAGGGCTTAAAAGAGAAACTGGTCTTGCCCAGTGTCTCTTTTTGATGAATGAAGCAAGTGAAAAAGTTGTACCATTTAAATAAAGGTAAATTTCAAGCAGCGAAAATATTTCAGCTTTTATGTTGGCATTAAGTCAGTTTTGGTTTTGAAATGCATTTTTAGGTCTTCTTTAAGGAATCCAGGACTAGAAGCCTGGCCCTGCACTGCCCTGCAGGTAAGTGCTCAGAGGAATTGCTTTTGGTTCCCCATGGTTTAGATGCAGCTGAAGAGAAATATTTTGGCCTTTGGGCTTCATCAGATAACACGGCACAGCCTCTGTGATCAGTGGGTACAGCACATGTTCTTAGGGGAAGTGCTGGAATTTTTATAATTTGTCATAAAACGCTGCAAAATTCCTTTTTCTTTTCCTTTCAAAGCTGTTCTGCTAAAGGGAATCCTCAGTCCTTCTCTAAAAATGTTTATTGCAGTAGGAAACACAACAACCAAACGCTGCCTGTTCTTCCCTCCCTTGCTCCTTCTCCTCAGGAACAGCTCGGGAAGTACACGTGTGTTTTGTGCTCTGTGTATGATTAATCCTGAGGAGTTTTTACAGAGCTGATGAATGGGGTATCAATGGGATCTCTGTTAGCTCGTTTTTCAGCAAGGAGGGATGTGGCTTTCCTCAAAGTGGGAGTTGGGCAAGCAGCCAGTCGGGTACCAAAAATAGTAAAATCATGCAAGTCCAGACCCAGCCAAATTGCAAACGGCTTTGAATGGGCCTGCCTATAAAATCCTGGAGCCATAATGATGGAAAGGTCTTAACTGCTTTTTTTTTAAAGAAGCATGTCCTTCTGTTCATGTGTAATTTTAAGTTTTGTTTTAGGAAACAGACATGTAAAGAAACGGAGCTGATGAAAGGTGGAGTGGTAAAACAACAGGAAGGATGGATCCAGTTCTGACAGTCCAGAAGTCCACATGGACAGGGAGGGAGCAAAGACTGATAGATTCATATGTGCAAACATTTAGTGTCCTGCATTTCTTTTTTGTATGCTTTATACCTAAAATGAGGGGAAATTGGAACTAAAAGCTAGTTTAAAGACAAGTAACACCTGTACATTTCCATTTGCCAAGGTGTTTATTTTGTGTGTGAGGTCTTTGTCGAGGCTGGGAAATACTTTCCTGTAGATGCCTTGAAAAGGAACATTCTGAAGTAACCTTGGGTTTATGATCATCTGTTTAACACCATTTCCTTCCTGTTATTTGGATTTATCTGTATCACTGTGAGCTGTGCTTGCTCGGGAAAGGTATTTTCCAAGAAGAGCATTTTCATGTGTTGAGCATAATTAATTTGTTTGTTTCTTCTTGAGGCATCTGTTAAATATATTTTCTTTTTTTTTTAATCATTATTTTTTTAGTCTTCTTAGCCCTGTTGTGGTGCACTGCTGGGAACTGTAAAAAAACCCTATAAAGCATGGATTCTTTGGGAGGATTTCCAAAAAATCTCATGTCAGGACAGTTGTGTGCTTTGGAGCCAGGTCTTTTTTTCTCCCTTTAAGAAGACTAAAATAGGTTTTCTGGCCTTCTGGGTAAACCTTGTCCTAATTTGCATCCCTCCTACCTGCCTTGGTCTACGTGAAGCTCCAAAATGTCTGTAATTAGGGAAAACATCGAAATGAAAAGCAATTAAAAAAGAGCGGTTTCTAATGAGGTTTTGACACCAGTGCTCGTGCTGAGGGCGAACTTCCAGGAAGGGGGAAGTGCATGTGTGCCTCACGGGGTGGAATGATTGGCAGGGTTTGATGGATCTGGTTAGCCACTGGAACACATTTCGCTGCTTTGGGCAACAGTGAAATTACTGTTGGCTCTATCTTACTTTTTCCCAGCTCTGCCTGGAGGGAGGTAACAAGCCATAGCTGCTGCACATGAATGCAGGAGAAAGCAGCCTCGGAGTCCCGGGAATTGCTGCTTGGCTTGGGATAAAGTACTTGCTGCAGAGCAAGCCACCTCCCTGGAGATAACTCCTCAGCCATAACCACAGGATTTGTGGGGAGAAGAGGAGCCGGGTTATTCTGGGGACTTGGCAGGCAGCTGGGTGTAAGCGCTGGGCACTGTTCAATCAGCAGGGGATGGTGTTGCCAAGAGCCTCGTTGATCGCATCTGCACCGTGTGTCTGGCCACGCTGAGCCGTGCCTGGCTGTGGAATCCATTGCTGAGCACTGCCTCAGATGGAATTCCAGGTGCCCGTTTCAGCACTCACAGACAAGGCTGGTAATGAATGTTCCAGCTCGTACAACTGTGCCTGACGCCGGGCTCTTAATTGCAAGTTCCTACAAGTAAATGACTGTTGGGTATCATGTAAAATAATTAAATCCTAATGGCCTGAGCAGATGATACAAAGGCCTGTGACAACTGGATGGATGATAATGGTTCCCTCAGTCACTGGAGATGTAAACAGGCACTTCACACACCATTTTCCCTGCAACTGCACTTTAACTCTGCTAGTAATAGAAGGATTGGTTGCCTTGAATTTAAGCAGGTATGAAGTGGCAACGAGAGAAAGAGGGGAGAGGAAGCCTGTACTTGCTCATGTGTCTGTAAAATGCTGAACACACAAAGATCGAGTAATTGAGACAAGCCAAATGTTTATACAAGGGCATTTCTAGTGCCCCCATCCTTAGCAGGACCGGAGTTCAACTTGCCTGGGGGAGAGGATGAAATGAGAGCACTGTAGCCAGAGACTTGTTTTATTTTGTTTATCTGCAGGAGAATCAAAGCAGGGCAAGGTACAGCTTTGATGCTGGGTCAGATGTGGGTGTTTTTAAGTGCAGGGTTTGGTTTTGATTCATTAGCTGGATGCAGAGGGAGGAGACCTTGCCTGGACGAACACCAGCAGGAATAACTGTTTTGCTGGGAGAAGAAGAAAATCTAAGAGTGGGGTAAGGGTGTGTTTCTGCTGACTTTGTTGGACTGCAGTGTTTGAGCAGTGAGGAACGATGGCTTTATTTCTGGATTGCCCAGTGGCAATGCTAAAAAGGCCTTCAGAAGGGCAGCTGTCTGCCTTTAGCTGGTCACTTCTAAAGAATTCATTGTGGAGCACCTCCTCTTATTCCTCTTTACAGTCTTGCTCAAAGGTTTTTTTCTGCAGGGACATAATTCCTCTGATGAGGAAGGTGGTTTTGCTCACTGTTACACATTTCCTCCGAACTAACAGCTCTTGGATGAGTTTCAGTGTGGCACCCTGCTTGTGCACAGAACAGCCAGGGTTCTAAAGTTGCCAGCAAATATTCCTGGCTCTTACAGACAGAAATTTTGGAGAGATCAAGCAAGTTGTGTTACACTACACTAGCAAATTATTGGTGCTGAATACTTGTCTTAAAAAATTGCTAACAAAGGGCATATCACAGCCAAAACTTCCACAGGTTTTGGCTGCTCCTGGCTGTCTGATCAAAGTGCTTTGTGGAGATCAAAGATCACTCCACCCTCTTAAGGTTTTCATTGGGGTTTGTCTCTTGTGCTGGAATTGCCATTTAAGGGGACACTTGTTTCCCAGTGTGATTTAGACCTGTGACCGTGCAGGGGTAAAGCTGACACTGCCAGCTCGTTTCGTGAAGGTCACCAAGCAGGAGTGGCCATCAGTCATTACCAGCTTGCTGAAACAGAAGTTGAAAGCTCTGCTTTTCTGCCAGTTTCCTGAGAGTTTCCCTGCTCTCTCCTTCCTTGGAATTTGTGCAATTTGCTGTTACATTGGAGCAGTGGACAAAGTACGAGTATTGTGTGTGACAGGCTGCCCCTCCTAGGACTTCCATCTTGCATAAATCACTTCTCTTATGCCTCTCTATAAAATTTAAATGACATCTGGAAGGAAGGGACTTGCCAGACCCATCCATCTGAAATATTCAGGTTGTTTTACATTACATTGGCATTGCTCAAATCAAAATCTCAACCTTTGGGTTGGGACTCGTAACTAAAAATTAGAACACAGCATCCACAGGAGACATTTTGGAGAGAAAATGTGATATTATTTCTTACCCTAAGCATGTGTGAGCTTTTGATTTTCTTCTAGTGCCACACTGGCTGCTGTGACTCTTCATTGAGAGCAATAATTGCTTGCAGTCCTTGGGTTTTGGGTCAGCAAAACTGGCAGGCTTGGGTCTACTTTACATTCTGGTCCATGAAGAAATTGTCCGTTGTCTAAAGTGATTTTCCTTTGAACTGTTAGGTCTTGGAAACAAATGTTTTCGTGAGACAAGGTGGTTCACTGGAATACTTCACCCTGGTTTTCCTCAGAGGTATTTCAAAGCAGCAATAAAATGTCATCTCCTTTCAGAGTCTCTTTATGTTCTGGGAAAGTTTAAAAACTTAACTATTGAAAGATAAATTGGCTCTGTAATCTGAAAATTGTGAAGAGATTTGAATAATGAGGTGGCACCATGATGGAAAAATTTGGATTTTCCTTTTGTCGTGCGTGACATCCCACAGCTGGTGAAGTTTTGGAAAGTTACAGCAATTAGCAGAGCCAACCCCCAAAACAAGTAGGGAAAGGTAAATGATGTAAAATGGGCTGAATATTAACAACATAATGAATGACGTCTGTAAGAAATGGAAAAATATCAGGGAGAAATGACAGGAAACAAGAACATTGAAAGAAGATGTGGAGAATGCTTCCCTCCCCCAGAGTGAAAACGTTTTGAAATAAGTCCTGACATGATGGGTTTTCTGAAGGTACTTTGTGTTTTCCCAAACCAGCCCCTTGGCGGGCGTGGGGATTTCAGTCAGCTGCCCTGAGTGCACGTAGCAGGGCTGCTGGGGGTCACGGCAGGAGGCTGGATTAACATTCCCAGCGGGCTCTGGGGTTGGGATAGTCTGTGTGATCTTTTCTTATCCCCTGCAATGTGGTGGGAGCCGTGTGCTGATGATTCCGAGCAGGTGATGTCGCTGGAGGAGATTATTGAAGTACAAGTCCCTTTTCTTTCCCCTGGCCGTGGCTTGGAGGTCCAGCAAGGAGCCTGGGGGCCTTTTTGCTGTCCTTCTGCCCCAAGTTCTCCTCCTTTTTGCTCTTGGAGATACGTTCCCTTTAGCACGGCAACATGAGTAAAACCCCATCCTTTTCCTGGCATCCTGGATGACGTTTGCCTTACGCTCACAGACCCAAGGTGGAAATGCAGCTGTGATAATGTCTGGGTAAGCCTGCTACAAAAGTTAACGTGGGGCAGCTAATCCTCTACCCTGAGAGGAGGACTCTCTTGTGCTATAAACCTCTATTTTTCCACTGCAAATGGTGGGGTGGGGAGGGTGGGGTGGACACGATAGGACTTGTGCACGTAGCTCATGGGCACTTCAGTCTTGGTATACTGTGTCTGCAGATGTGGGAGTGGTGCCCAGGTTAATCATCCAGGGAAGGGTAGGAAAAAATCCATGTGTTGGCTTGTTTTCAAGTCGAGTGTGCTCCGAGCTAGGCTCCAAAATTCTGCCTCTCTCTGTTCCTCATCATGTGGCGGGAAAGTTCTGCAGATTAATAAGGGGTTAAGCAATTTTTTCTGCCTTTGTACATCCTCATTTCCAAGAACAGTGTGTCTTGGCTGTCTCAATATCTCAGCCCAGTGGGAGCTGGTGTGGGCTGGGGAATTTGGGATTTCCCTGGAGCAATCTGCTTTTGCAGGGAGAGCCCTGGCTGTCTCGAGGCTTTCATCCAGCATCTTTCATTGGCCTCTTGAAGGTGAGGGAAAACTGGAGGATTTTTAGCGTGCTGTGTTAAAAAGAGTTCCAGGCTTGCTTTCCTCTTTGTTTTTGGGAGTCTCCCCTCCATCTGAAGCTGTCCTGGTGCGTGTTTTCAGGAGAGGATGCTGGATGGCTGCAATTCCCACTGGGTTTAGCTGCTATTTTAGCACATTTGTCCTGGAAGGTGATAATGCAGCCGCTTCCCACTCATCTGTCACTGCATGTCCTCTGTTCAACATTTCCTTGTGCAAGGACGGTTGTGTATTCCTAGAAATAGGAGACAGTCAGAAATGACCTTAAAGCCCATCCCGTTCCAGCCCTCTGCCATGCGCAGGGACACCTTCCATTATCCCAGGTCACTCCAAGCCTCATGCAGCCTGGCTTTGAACACTTCCAGGGGTGGAGCAGGCACAGCTCAGCTGTATTTCAGGTCCCAGAACCTGAAGGTTGGACTCCTAGCGGGACTTAAACAGCTGTCAGGTGGATTTAAAGTGCAATATTTACTGCACTATAAAAAAGAGCACTGAAATACTTCATGTTCCCAAGCTCCTGAAAAATGGGCTGTCTCACCAGGACTGCATATTATGGCAGTTTCTTTCCAGAACCTGAAACAACATTCCTCATGGCCCTGAGTGGGAAACATCAGGCACAAGGTGAAGGCTGTGATTTGGGGCGTGCTCTCCTCTGGGTTGGTGCAGTCCGGGAGCTGTGGCTGATCCAGGCACCACGGAAGCAGGGAGTCACGGCTGCTTCCCTGCAGGCAGGAAAGGTGGGAGCCTTGCTGCCAGCTTCACTCTGGTGACCCACATTACTTTCCTTTTTTTCTTTTTAAGATAAAAGTAACTAAAGATGCAGGGAAGAATGTGGCCTCTGGAGGTCAAATCAAATGATGGATGCAGGTGTTTGGAAAAGCCATCCATCCACGCTGTTGTGCATAGACCTCTGGGAAGTGTGCCAGTGCAGAGGAGTGGAAGAGCCGTGCAGGAAAGAAAGGGAATTCAGTAGTCTTGAATCTCCCAGCTCAGTTTTTTATTTTGCTGAGGGGGAAAAAAAAGGGAAAGGAGAGGAAGGAAAAATACAACAGAGTATTTTTCTAAATCCCGTACCCTTTTTTATTATCAGGTTGTGCTTTGTTTACATGTTGCTGGTTTTGAAAGCATAGGGAGTAACACGTAGAGAGACACCTGAAAGTACTGGAAGCACCAAGGCCTTGCTGCTGGGAATTCCCATCACCAAGATCTTCAGGAGAGATGGGGGTGCTGAAACAAGGCTTGTGATTGGAGCTGCTCTAAGTACTTGTAGCTCTGAGAGTGTTCCTTTGTGCTTTGCTGCAGTGTCCTTAGAAATAAGTCATGTGCAGCAAAGGAGATTAACCTGCTTTTCCTTTGGAGGGCTCCTTCCTTAGAACCGAGTTCATCCCTGCAATCAGATAGGTCCCATTCATACCTGGTGTGGGGTTTCTACAGCTCTAGGAAGGTGGCAGGCTGGTGATTGCATCAGCTACATTCATGGCACAGTGGGAATGAAGGTGGGGAAAGGAGAGTGTGGAATAACCTCTCAGGTTTTACAGCTGTGTTATGGGGGAACCTCTCCCTCTCCATCCTGGACTTTTCGTTCCTAACCCATTTAACAGAGAGGACAGTTCCCTCAAGAGTGTTTCCTATGTCACTTTTCCTAAATCTCTTCATTCTTCAGGGAAGCTGTGAATCGTTCAGTGTACAGGCAAGTGGGACTCTTCTACTCTGAGACCTCAAAGTAGATGCAGATGCAGGTGAAGGAAAACTAAAAACTTTGGGATCCTGCAGGAACCTGGAGTTAAAAGCATTGTGAGATGTTTCTTAAGCCGTGTAGAAACTACATGAACAAAATCTTGGAAAATGGGATTTCCTTCTTTGAGGAGAAAAACAAATTTAAAAGTCCCTGGGCTGCATAGTGGTTAATCTGTTTCACATCTTCTTCAAGAAGGAAGCGAAGGAGATTGCAAGGAAGAGTTCTGCCCTATCACAGTGTCATTATTAAATTTGTAACGAGGCAGCAATTATTTCTAACCAAGCGTGAAGCAGCCTGACAGGAATTGGCTCACACCATGTCAGCGAGCAGTATCCTCAGCCTGGCAAATATCCATGGCATGGAGAGGGATGTGAGGAAAGCTCTGTGTTACTCCTCTCGCTGAATCCGTGCGGACATTGATGCCTGAGGCTTTACGTACCCCAGAGATGTGCTTTGAAAAACACATTAACAAGCACTCATTCAAGCTTATTAAAGAAGAAGAATTAAAATGGTTAACAAAAGCATGTTCTCAGGTGTTATCTACTGTAATATCCAGCCCATTCTTGCTGCCTCAGGATGGAGGGAAGGTGCATTTTCTTCCTCAGCCTGAACTTAAGGGATGCGTATGTTTTGCCTCTGCTAAATATTTCATGGAGCAGCTTCTGTAGCTTAAGACATCACTACAGTGAAGGAGCCAACTGCTTTGATGTAGAACTGTCCCTTTTTTAAACGATGAGCACTGGAGAGATTTAGGAAGACCCCAGTCTGTTTTCAAGAGTCTAAATAAGTGCTTATGCATGTGCTCCCTCTTACCCTTGCTGCTCCAGCCCCCATTGTGGGCTTGCCGTGTAAACTGTTCCGAGCTTTTACAGCAGATTTATTCCGAGTGAGATGTTAAGTACTGAGAAGGGGGTGAGAGACAAAAATTCATGTGCAGGAGTTGTAGAGGTTATGGTAATCTTTGTCCCTGAGCTTGCCTCTCCTGTGGACTGTCAAATTTTGTAAAATTGGTTTTTCTATGGAAGAGGAACTGTGGTAAAGGGAGCAAATTGGAGAGATGTTCAAAGTATGGATCATGGTTATTTTCAGAGCAACTCCTGACATCTCCCTAGCATTGTATTGGAAATCAGGTCACAGAATCATGGTGTTATGCATGGAAAAAATAAATATACTTTAGATAGGATTACAGGGCTTTAATTTTAAATAAATATTTTTTTTTTGCCATGACCTTTCACGCAGTGCTTCTGAATAATGAAAGCGGAATGAACTGTTCCAGCATGAGCTCAAAGACGTGTGCAGTTTGTTTCCTGTCAAATGCTGCCACTTACCAGTGGATAATATGATTTAGTTCTGACTGATGGCCACTCATGCTAATTAATAGACTGGTACTTCTCCTGCTGAGGCTGACCCATGCCTTGTTTCTCTGTTTATCTTTTATCTGCCTCATGGGAGGGAGTTTAAATGTGTCACACAACTGTTTCTTACACCTTCCTCCCTGAAAAGCAATGGTTTGTGATTCATCTGACCACCCTTTCCAGCCCTGGAGGTACTTTTTTCTCCACTGCACTTTCTGGCCACAGCTGCTCCCCTGTTGGTGTTATTCCACAGGTTTTGTCTCTTCTCCCTCAGTCTATTCACCACACTTGAACAGGATTATCTTTTGTACCCATGGCGTTCCTTCTTTCGTAATGCAAGAGATACTTAGCTGTAGTTCTCCTCAGTTGTTTGATGTGATTTTGTTGTCACTGTAAAAAAATAATAATTTTTAAAGTATGTGTGGCCCAGTGAATGCCAAGGACTGTGCTGCTCAACTCAGCTGCTTCTTCTCTCCTTCCCCCCGTGCTGTCACTCTTGATCCCAATGAACCTGATCACGCTTTTCCCAACATTGAAGCACACAAACACATATATCATCTTTGCCCTTTTCAGGATATTTTAAGCCTGATTTTGTTTTTGAACCTGTAGTTTCTGTGTGCCAGAGTCAATTAATTGACTCATTTGTAACAGAAGGCAGCAAGGAGCCTGTGTCTTTGAGTCAAACACTGAGCTGTCGCCCACCTTTCGCTGCCATTATTTCGATTTGGTTTGGTCATAAGATTGTCACCTTGTTGAATCTCAACAGCTCCCAGTGAACCAGAGGCTCTGGAAACAATACTGGAGGACACGAGGACAGTCTGCACATTTCCTTATTCTACAGGCTTTTCTTCATCATTTTTGCTCAGTAATGAAGCCTTTGTTCTCCAAGATTAATGACTGTGCAGGGGTCCTCTTTCCCTTTGGAAGGGAAGACAGAACCAGTTTATTAATCTGCTGCACAGGGAGCTGAGATGGAAGATAAGGACATAAAGGGTTGTATTTTCTGGGAGCTGTACGGGAGATTACTGTGCTTGGACCCACAGTGACAATAGTAGGATTCGAGGCGTGTAATTCCTTGCTTTGAAAGGATACTTCCTAAATATCCAGCCTGGAATTGGAGATAGCTGTGTATTTGCTGACATGGCTTGCAAAATTGCTCTAGAGTGGATTGTTGCCTTCAAGAAGTAGAATTAGAGTTACGTTTTACCTGGTGCAGAGCTTCCGAGGGCCCGTGGCTGGTACTGAAGGAAATTTCCTTTCTCTGCTGAATCAGCTGCAAGGATTTTCATGGCCCAAAGGGGGGTTTTTTTGTTGTTAGAAACGGGATAAAAGGCTTAGTCTGTCTTGTTCTCTCTGCCCCAGCTTAGATGCAGTTAACGTGGAAGCATTTGGCCCACCATAACCTGCATTTTTAATTGAAATCCTGCATCCTGCTGGCACTCTCACTTCATCACTTGACACATCTTTGTTGGGATACACTTGC